>CM040395.1:90084349-91324349 GCA_022702515.1 Ilyophis sp. 1 JC-2022
TAATAGTACAGGACCGCATCAAAGCAGACAAAACTCTCAAAAGACGCACAAATCTAACAGTTAAAGACATTTCACAACTACTACAGTTTATTGCCACATCCACCTATTTTCGGTTCCGGGAAAAAATATACCGCCAAAAAGAAGGCTTCGCCATGGGAGATCCACTGTCTGCCATAATGTGCGGCTTCTTTATGGAAGATCTGGAAACGGCGGCCATAACATCAGCACCTGAACCATACCGACCAACGTTATGGAAGAGGTATGTGGACGACATTTTAGAAAAGGTTAAGTCAGGACACACACAGGAGCTTACAGACCACTTAAACACCATGGACAACACCGGAAAAATAAAATTCACACACGAGGAAGAAACAGAAAAATCCATAGCATTTCTGGACATAAAAATACACCACACAGACGACGGGGACATAAAAATAAAAATACACAGGAAACCTACACATACAGACCAGTATTTATTATGGACATCAGAACACCCCACAACACACAAATTATCAGTGATTAGAACGTTATATGAACGCGCCAGTATTATAACGGAGGAAGAAGACAGAAAACAGGAGGAAAAACACATACAGGATGCACTAAAGAAATGCCAATATCCAAAATGGGCAATAGATAAAGGAATAAGACAGGTTAAAAAGAAAGAAAACACACAGGAAGGCAAAAAGAAACACAAAAACAAAGCAGAAAACAGAGGCGCAGTGACACTACCTTACATCAGAGGGGTCACCGAACGCATACAAAGGGTCATGAAAAAATATCACATCAATACACCGGTCAAACCACACACTAAACTGAGACAGCTTTTAGTACATCCAAAGGACAAAATTGAACAAAACAAAAAATGCAATGTCATATATGAAATACCATGCCTTTCGTGCAATAAAATTTACATTGGAGAAACAGGAAGATGCTTCAGCACACGGCAAAAAGAACACAAAAAGGAATGTGAAAAAGAAACAGAGAAAAGACAGACGAGATCAATAAAAGATAAGGCACAACAAGAGAACCTTAAATCAGCCATCACGGATCATTGCAAAAGGGAAAATCACATTATGGACTGGGACATGGCCAAAGTCATCCGCACCGAGGACAACAGATATCAACGCTGGATCATGGAAGCGATAGAAATCCGGAAGCGAGCCCAAAGGACGATGAACCGGGACGAGGGGGCGTACATGCTGTCTCATACCTGGAGCACCGTCCTAAAGGAGCGACCAGACAGCAGGAGGCGTGACCGCTCTGTCAAAACTGACAGTGCGGTCACGCCTCAGTAACATCAGCTGATAATGACACGTCACACTACCATCAGGTGACACTTCTGAGGAAGACGGAAGTTTCCGTCGAAACATGTCAAGGTAAAGAAAACATTACTATATATATTTCTTGTCTGATATAGGTTTTATTTCATGTTTTAAAGACCCGGACGTGTTAAGTAGAGTGCGGCGACTTGTTCCGGATGAATCGGGCACTGGGCTCCTTGAATTCTCCCAAGTGGCTAGTCACATGGTGTAGCAGAGGAGCATGTCACATGGGACAGATGGCATGACCTGTTTTTGATTACATTAAAAAAAGATAATAGAGAGTAAAAAAAAAGTTCTTCCACTAATGAGTCCTAATTGGTGGGTGGCTTCCTGATGGCTACCATTGAACGGCTATAACTAAAGTCCAGTGCTAGGGGCGCTCTCTGCGGGCACTTGTCATGTGGAACATGTGGGGACTGAGATGATCTCAAATTCACTGATGGTGATCTAGAGACATATCAACAGCTACATACAAACTTACATTCCACTACAATCAATAAAGCAGATTTTGGCAGTAGCTTAAGTTCAGAAAAAAAATATTTAAGTTTGCTATAAATTGGAATTATTAAGTCTTAAGTTTACAAGTAATAGGTTTAATGAAATACGTCACATTCTCCTTACAAGCGCAATGAATGGAACTCGGTTTTTGAGCCAGGATTTAAATGAGGGAAGGAGGTCAGAGTGCCTGTTTGTTCCTGAAAGAAAATTCCTGAGCAAGAAATCATGGTAACAAAAATATGTGTACTCAGCTGTTTTCAGGTGTGGTTTCAGATAGTTAAACAACATTTCTTTTCATGAAAGCAAAGGGATCGGGCTTGGATTTAAAAGTTCAACAGCCCTATCAGGCATTTGGACCCATAGCAATGAATTAATTTGCATGCAATTTAACTCTGTTCATAACTGGAAGTCATGCTGTAAATTATAGTCTTTGAGTTCTTTACAAGCTATAGGTTGTGTACGTGTGATTTTGGCCAATAACCAAACAGGAAATTGCATTGTCCGGATATTTAAAGTGAAACCATGAAGAACAGTTGATAGAATGGTTCCACTAAATCTGTCACAATGGGAAACTATCTGTCAAATAAGCAAGATCACCTATTGGGTCAGAAGGAAGTATAAATTAGACAAACTGTTGGGGATCTCTATGTCAGAGACACGGAGGAAATATTGGAGGTCCAGATGCGATAGCTGCGGACTCTTAAAGTGTTCCAAAGAACACCACTGAGATGGACAATAATCAGTAGTGGAATAGGAGAAAATAAAGAGAACACAAATAACCTCGCGATAAAAATTAGGAACTCGATATCCGAGCAAAACAAAGAAATAACCAGTAACGCTTATCTAACTCCCGTTTGTGGAGCGAACAAAAGAAAGAAAAGAGGAACTCAAAAGACCCCTAAGACTTAGGGTAAGAGCACTCGTAGGTATGAGTGGAAAACAAAAGAAACGAAAAAAACCTCTGCTCTGAAATAAGAGCGAAAAGATCACTTTGCTTTCTTTCTAAATTGTACTGCTAACAAGTCCCGTGTTGAGAAGCAAAGCGGTCGATAGCAGCACAACTTCCTATACCTTTTTTACCGGCTCGAATGTTAGGTGAAATAACATGGAAGCAACGAGAAAGGAAGGAAGTGGGGTATAAGTAGTGAGCGGAAATAAATGACAGGTGAACTCACTAATCACAGAGGCGAAAGCAAAACCCGTAGCGGAACACAGGAAATTCCGATAGATTACCGGTAAACGACAAAAAGAATAAAAAACACGGAGATAAGGGAAGGCATGATCCATGACACAAAATGATCTGCTCAGAAAGATATCTTCAACAAAATGACCAGTGATGCAACGCCAACGTACTTAATTGGGGAAGGTCGCAATTCCCCCCCAATCCCAACAAATACATACATAGACTCACAAACTGGAGTGTGAGCACCTGTGTTTAACACACATACTGTACACTCATTACAAACTCACACCTGGAGGATCCTTACTGCAGTTTGGTGCGGAAGTGTCATGCTGTTGCAACATGTCATGTAAGCACTGCCAAGAGACACTTTTAGAGGTAATAAACAACCAGTGCTCAGTGTGTCACAGGAGGACTAATAATAATAATAATAATGCCTTACATTTATATAGCGCCTTTCTCACCAACTGGTGACTCAAAGCGCTTACAATGGGGGGGGGGGAAACTCCAACCACCACCACCCCCATGTGCACACCACCTGGAGCGGCAGGCAGCGCATTTTTTTGCCAGAATGCTCACACACACTCACTTGAGAGAGGAGAGAGGGAGATTTTTTTTTTTTTTAAACTGGGGGGGGGGGATGTTCATGCAGAGAAAGAGCCTAGGTTGGAGTTTGGGGTCCCCAGGGACACCAAAACCCCCCCCTACTCTTTGCGATAAGTGTCATGGGATCTTTAATGACCACAGTGAGTCAGGACCTCGGTTTAACGTCTCATCCGAAAGACGGATCAGATCTGACCCTTTGGTTGTCAACAGTTGCAGGATCCCTCAGGCTATATGTTGATCCGGTGAGTAGGGTTCACTTCCAGGGGGGATTTTTAATGACTCACAGTCTCTTAGTCTCTTAGTCACTTGTCTGTGATGTGATCACTGCACCCAACCAGACAGATAAATCATCGTCACTATCATCATCATCATCATCATCATCATCATCAAGGCCAAAATAGTTTTTTGACAGTTGTTTATTTTCAAGGGAGTGTTGTGAATTATCATTCTGAGAAGATATTAAAATCTGCTGAGCATTGCTAGTATCTCAAAAAGAGGTATGTCTTCTGAACTGTATAAATGCAAAAGGTTTGAAATGCAAGCTTTGCAAGATGTCCAGTTTGAGGGTCTCAAAAAATGATGATTTTGTGTTGCAGACATTGACATTTGTTTATGATTTGATGTTAATACCGAATGTGGAAAAATAACTAGCATTGATAGGAGAAGGTGGTCAGATGTTTTTCGGATGCTTATTCTCAGGAAGGGGTCAAACTTCAACCGACATCTTCATTTCGGACTTTTATTTCGCACCAGAATCTCTTTTTTATTTATCTGAAAAGTGAAAAATATTGAGAATATGTCTTTTGTTAATGATACATTTTTTCTTTACACTTGCCCCCAGTACAGTACCACACTGTACTTTTGTCCATGATTATGGTAGAGTATTATGTCCTGACGTTATAGAGAAGATTTGTCATAAACAAGTTGACTTAATCTTTAAGTCCTCCAATATTAATTCAGTGTGGGAATGCTTGCATAAAAATGAATGCATCTGTTCCTTTTAAGGCTGAAGGAGTCATAATGGAGCATTTCATAACCCAATAAAAACACATTTCCTATTCTGTAATGTCACGTTCCAGCCAATCAGAATGTTCCAAAAGCAGGTCAGATTTTTCACAAACACCTCTGTTTAGGGTTCAGACAATGAAGCCTTTGTGTGTTGCCCTTCCCTATGTTTATTTCCTCTCTATCCCCACGGTAACAAGTCTGACAGTACTTCATTTTGTTGTGAGGACATTGACATGACAGAGCCTCAGTGAATTTCCCTGGGGACCTACAGCACTACAATTGAGTGGCTTCACACTGACTGGGGACTGTAAATAGTGCTGGAATATGGTGAAGAGTAGCGTGCATGTGCGTGTGTCTGTGTCTCCTTTGTTTAATTATTGCTAAAAATGGGGAAGGTTACATTTCTAATGATGAAAAGTTTCCTTTCCTGCATTTTCCTTTCATATGTGTGATACCAGGCTATTACTAATTATTGTGTGGGCTGGTCCAGTTACCACAGCTTGTTCAGTGGATTTAAACTGACAATTTTTTTGTGACCAGTTAGTCCTCCATTACCGTATGCGTATCCTGAGAAAACTTAAAGATAATCTGTTAATAATACTTTTCAGATTTCTCAAAATTCAAATGACCTCAGAATGTAGGATGAATGTGTGAGAGAGAGAGAGAGAGAGAGAGAGAGAGAGAGAGAGAGAGAGAGAGAGAGAGAGAGAGAGAGAGAGAGAGAGAGAGAGAGAGAGAGAGAGAGAGAGAGAGGCTCATGCTTCTAAAAGTTTCTCTTGAGATGAAAACGTCAGTTTTTCCAAAGGACTTCTTTTGAATTACAGGCTGAGATATATTACCACAGCCCCTGGGGAGAGAAGACCTATGCCCCTGACACATCAGACATATCAGCTCTCACATTGCACCCTGCTCTTGGCTGTGATTGAGTGCACTGTTACCTCTCTAGGCTTCAACCATTTAATGCTTGTCACATAATGTCCACTCCCTTCCACATTATCCATGATTGATCTTTTTTTTTTAAACTTTTATCCTCAGTCAGCAATATGAATATTCCATACAGTATACCATAAATCATTGCTGAACATCCAATTACAATATATTATAAAGAAACATATTAAAAACAAAATGTAGCTATGATGTCTGGTTCTGGTCGGCCTTGCTCCCCAGTATATACAGCGACTCAGATCAGTCCCAGATCCAGTCGCGTAATGTCTCTTTGTACAAACTGGAGCTCTTAGAAGCCAAACGAATTCTCTTCCTGATTTCCCCTTTGCATTACACTTCTGTTTGAAATTTAGCATACACCAGTCATGTGTGAATTGTTTCTGCCAGCTGTGGATTTTCCACATTTTGTGAGTCTAAAAACATCCTTGAACTTTGCTGCCCAGTACTGATAAATAGGCTTTTGTTTTTTCAAAGGAGAGCAACAAACACATCTATCTGCATATCAATAATTTTTTTCTTAACATTTAAAAAACATATTTGAACACAGTACAGGCACCCACATTTCAGTCATTTTAGAACTTTAAACCAAGATGGACAAAGTATCAATTAAGCGACATACATTATCTAGTTTCCATATTATATAAGTATAAGTTTAATGGAGTTTAATGCAACTACATCATTGTATATAAAAGATTCTGAGCACTCACTGGCTATGCCCGTCCCTTCCAAACATGTCAGAAAGGACTAAACACTTGTATAATTGATTAACAAATATTATTAACACACTGAAAATATAAATAAAAGGCTAGAGGGGTTGCTAAACAACCAAACAAATACACTGAAGGTAAAAGCTTTGTACAGTTAGGTCTATGCATTGCTGTGCGAAAGTAGAGCACTCAGGAACCATGCAAAGCATTGGCCTAGTTCAAAAACAACACTGTGGTATCTGCGCATTAGCTAAACGGCTGGCTACTTAATCACCGCTAATGCTACATTGCTGTCTTTCCAGACAACTGAATGCATGTCAGTTTCAAATGTCTCTTTCGGTTCCTTGAGCAACAATTGTATTTTGCTGCCATCTACTGTAAAGGAGAGGAAAACGAGTACTGAAAGTGTTCATTTCGGGGACAGAGTTTTTTTGAGTGTCGACAGTTTCACTGATTTGAGAGTCACTGGTTGGAATTCACGCGTACAGTCTAGGCCCTGTTATGCAAATCACAGCGCTCAAGGGCCGGTATCTGCTGGTTTTCCACCCTCCCTTTACCTGGGAGTTCGGTGTGAAGACAGTCGGAACAATGAGTACCACTGATTGTTCAGCTAATTACATGGGAGAAAAGAAAAATATATTTGAGTATCCACGGTCCAATTTGGAGACATCAACGGTTTTGTAATTCACGTCGACTTGCCCAAGGATACAACGGCAGGTACACCTGGGATTGAAAACCGCAACCGCATGATAACAAGGCAGCCTCTCTATCCGTTATTCTATACAGCTGTACAGGAATTTAAAAAAATTATATTTTACAAAAAAACACCTGCCGTTTTAGTGGCCGCCTATGTCATGGCAAACTGGGATAACCGTGCACGCACTACAAGTGTTTGTCTCTTGGCCAAGCGGTGTCTTGAAATCACACTCAGGTTAGTTCTACTCAGCAGCACTCCCTCCAACAGCTACATCAACTCCTTACTCCTTGATCTAGACATATAGCCCACTCAGTTACCGTAGGAGAGTACCACAAACTGGCACAATAGAAATAGCTAGCCATCAGCTAGCCAATGCTCGCGCACTATGATGCGGGACAAGTTTTCTACCTCGTTGAGTTACATGATTATCTGAAGCGACAGCAACAGGATCTCTCTTTTTGCTTGTCCTTGATTTTGTCTTCGTCTAAACGGATACGAGGCTTTCACGTAAATGTTAGCAAGCCTGGCGAAAGCGCACGGCGAGAACTCAAAAACTCACCACAATAAAACTAATCCGCGAAATTTGTTCTACATCGTTTAAACACTGGAACCGTTTTGGGTCTTGCAGGTAATGCTCTGCAGATCACTCCTCTAGAGACACGCCTTTGTGGAGTTAACTCTTGTTTTTTTATGAGCGAACATCGAATAAGCGACCGTAGAAGGATATATTTGTACACAAAGCGCTATACTTAAATCCAGCAATGCTTTTATTGTGCTTTTGTCGATTGTGGTCAGGGCCAGACATCCAGTCATCTGTGTGAAATCAGTGGTGAGACTCAAAACAGTTTTACTTTTCATCCCTCATTTCTCCAGAGGTCATTTCTTTGAGAAAAAAATCGCAATGCGTATCGCTTTAAACAATTGTTCTTTTCTGACTTCAGTTAGCAACAGCTTGCACATGTACACATATACAGCGCAGACTGCATTTGGACAATAACACGATTTTAGTTGTTTTGGCTCTCCACTTCATCACATTGGATTTGAGTGAAACAATGAACGTGAGGTTAAAGTGAAGACTGTCAGCATTAATTTGAGGATATTGACATCCATATTGGGTGGTCAGTGTAGGAATACCTGCCCTTTTTATACATAGTCCCCTATATTTTAAGGGACCAAAACTAATTGAACAATTGACTGTTCAGCTGTTCCTTGGCCAGCTGTGTGTCATTGTATCATTAGTTCATGCAAAAAAAAAGCTAAGACTAGGTCTAGAGTTGATTCTCGGTGTGGCATTTGCATTTTGGAGTCTCTCAATATGAGGTTGCTGTTGTCTCTCAACATGAGGACCAAGTGTCAATGCCAGTTAAGCAGGCCATCATGAAAAATCATAAGAAATTAATCAGAGACACAGCCAAAACATTCGGTGTGTCAAAATCAATTGTTTGGTACATTGTTAAGAAGCAAGAACACATTGGTGAGCTCAGCAATAGCAAACGACCTGGTAGACTTCTTTCACTTTTAATCGTGAAGAAAAACCCCTTTCCAACTGCCAAACAGATCAAGAACACTCTCCAGGATGTAGGCATAGATGTTAAAAATACATCTACCAAGAGAAGACTACGTCAGCATAACCTCAGAGGGTTCCCCGCAAGACGCGAACCACTGTTCATTCTCAAGAACAAGAATGGGCAGGTTACGGTTTGCAAGAAAAAAGTATGTAAAAAAAACTGTACAGTTCTGGGACAAAGTCTGATAGACAGATGAGAGGAAAGTGTGGAGAAAGAAAGGAATTGCTCATGATCCAAAGCCCCCCACCCCCCCCCACCCCCCGCCCTTCATCTGTGAAACATGGTGGAGATAGTGTTATGGTTTGGGCATGCATGGCTACCATTGGAACTGGCTCACTTGTCTTTATTATTGATGATGAGACTGCTGACGGTAGCAGCAGGATGAATTTTAAAGTGTAACATAGCATCTGCTCAGATCAGAGATGTAGAACCAAAAATGCATTAAAAAACTCATTGGACGGCGCTTCACTTCGCAGCAGGACAATGAGCCCAAACATACTGCAAAAGCAACCAAGGTGTTTTTCAGGGGCAAAAAGTGAAATGTTCTTGGCTGGTCAAGTCAGTTACCTGACACGAATCCAATTGAACATGTGTTGCACTTGCTGAAGACAAGACTGGAGGCAAAAGATCCCCAAAACAAACGGGAACTGAAGATGGCTGCTGGTCAGGCCTGGCAAAGCAAGTCTGGCACGGCATCACTAGGGAAGATACCCAGCACCTGGTGATATGGGTCTTAGACTCCACACAGACATCAAAAGCTTTGCAACCAAGTACTATGTAAGATAATAAAGTACAATTATTTTTGGGTTCCCCTAAAATGGGGGGGGGGGGGTTGGTATGTATTAAAGGGCTGTAATTCCTACACGGATCACCTGATATGGATGAAATGCTCGATGAAGATGAAATGTTAAAAGGCTAGTTCATCATCTGAAATTTTGGGATATTATTTCAATTTTGAGGTATGTTTTTGATCAGCCCAGGCATATGATGAAAGATATTTTTGATACTTTGAGAAGTTTCTGGCAAGTTGCCAGAATGCAAACTATCCTGTTAAATCTAACCAACAAGATTTAATCAAGTGTGCCATCTGGTGGTGGGCTTTGTAAATTAAAAGTTAGAGACCACAGATGTCAGGATACAATCCCCAGTGCAAAAACAGAAATGCATGGTTGTATCATGACTCATCTACTCCTTGCCATATCTAGGACTCGTTTACTGAAATGAATGAAGTGGACTCACTAGATTCATGCTACATCTGTGAGCAAACAGAGTGGCTATTAGGATTACTCCATGCTGTGAATTGTGGGAATTTAACATTTAATCCTATAAAAGTATACGTTGTAAATAGAATGTATAAACTTGTCTGTGGTAGTTGAGTTTCGAATGGGTGACCTTGGGCCTGTGTTCTGAGAGTTCTGAGAGGGAGGGCCACAGGAAAATGTCCTGAGAAACATTCTTCAGATAAAGGATTTGCCACAGAAGCAGCCTTGTGTGTGCAAAAACACCAAATAGATAAGTTCCTAACAACTTTGTGGAAAAATACTAGACATGAACTGAACATGAGTAATTCTAAACGTTTGATTGGTTTTAATTATACGCCCAGTGATGTATGAAAATGGAAGGTAGAAGACATACCCCTTTTTACTTTACAGTATATAAGCACCACAGTAGCAGAGATGGAGGGGGTCCACGAGCGAGAGCGAGCACGAGAGAGCGTGCGAGCGAGAGCGCGCTTCCGGAGAGCGCGCTTCGAGCGCGCTTCCAGAGGACCACATATGTACTAACCCATTGTATTCTTCTGTAAAGACTTCGAGCTGACATAATAAATACATAGTGTTTTAATCTTTCGAATTGAATTGAAGAGTATCCTTGATCTACCTCCTTGACCACGAAAAGCAATACATTTAGATTGCTAACAGATCCCACAGTGAAATTATCAACATCAAAGCTGGACTTTTGTCCAGGCTAACGCACTCAGTGAGACAAACCAATTTTAGATTTTAGGGTAGCAATTAAAACTTTATCAAATAGTCACAGGTCAAATTTCCAGAAGGAATGCTGCAATTTTATCCTTGAATGCAATCAATCAACCAATAAATGAATAAGTAAAATAAATATGCAAATTTGCACATGCTAAAGGTGTTAATTCAGGCCCATAGTTGTCGGAAAATGTGCATTAAAGTGGCTTTTGTACAATGTGTACAGTACTGGATCAACAGCTGACAACGTGGCCTGTGTGGATAGATGGGTCTGTGCTCTACCTCTTTGCACACACAAGCACGCAAGCTTTTTCTTGCTGGACAATCACATAGAACATTTTGTTGGCAAATTAATAGATCTTCTCTGGTTCAACTAAGGATTAGAATTCTCTTTAGCATCAGATGTTGACTTACAGAGTTCTAGCTTTGTATTGTCTGGCCCTCCTTTTTGTCAGCAAAAATAGCTTCATGATGCTGAGACATCAAGAGACTGGAGACTGTCCAGAATATGGAACCCATCACAGATCTGAGATCAGTCTAGAATGGAGACTATTCACAGCACGATAATCTGGAGTCTCCTCACAGCATGGAACCGGCCACAGATCTGAGTTCAACCTGCTGGTGCGGTTGACTTTTTCAAGGCCCCAGAGGACAACGATTCCTGGTTCAAGAAGTCAGCTCTCTGGCTCTGAAGATTAATGAACCATCCACAGCAATTAACTTGCTGTATATGACCTACAGTTCCAATTCCCACATGAAAATCATAGTGCAACATGTCCTGGAAGTAAACTAGCAAAACTCAAAGCTCTGGACTTCACCACTCAGTAACTCCATGAAACCCCAAGCCAAAGTCTGCACAATTCCTGTGGGGCAATGTAGCATTTTACATATTGAATAGACCTCAGAACCTTTGTCACTGGATCAGAACAAAGTTTCAACCAGTGTATTGCAGAAATACTGATTTGTAACAACACAGTATTGTACATGTTTCTCTGCTTTCTTTGTCAATTGGAACAAATGGTAATGCTAACAGTTCAAAGTGGCAATATTAATGCCGGGCCGTGCAACAGATCCAGAGCAGACAGACGCCACTTTGTTGCAAATTCATTGCTTGCTTCAGCTGGCTCTAGAGCTGAGAGTGAGAGAATGCAGCTGCCAGATATGGTGAGGTGCCAAGTCATTATTGACGCACAATAGACATAACGGTGAAGATAATGTGTGGAAAATTTAAATTAAGAGCAAGTTTACCACAATAATCATAAAGATGCGGGTTTGTCCAGAGCGCAAGTATTTACTAGTATGAAAGATGGAAAATGCTTGAAAAATAAATAGTTTTTGTGATAAATCCATTGTGATACAGGGTTATAGAAAGAACAAACTGTGTCTTTCTGTTTGTCTTTCTTTGAAGAGAAACACTCCAGACCACAGGGGTTCGGGCGGGGGGGGGGGGGACTAATGCTTGACAGACCCCTTATGGGGTATCATCAATTCAGCAGCAAGGCCAGATCTCCCAGGTGAAATAAAATGACCTTTGAAAAGAACATTTTCGTGTTTGCATTTCTGCACCAGCACATCATGCACCCGGCCATCTTTACAAATATTAGGACATCATTGTTGCGCCTTCACTCTAAATCCATAGCTTTGTTCACACCATACAGTATTTACCATCGAGATATATAAGAATAACTGGAGACAGCTTCCGCTTACCGGTTCCATGGATTCCTATGGGAGCTGCTCATTGGCGCATAAAGCCAATTAATGGAGACGCCGTGTTAGACTATGAGGCTTTTTGGAACCAGAGTAAGCATGCACACTGGGCAGTTAACGTGAATTTTGGAACTAGAAGAGCATGCGCACTGGGTACCTAAACATGTGGACCTAATTGATTTGGAATGTATTCCAAAAAAAAACGTATAACTTCTTCTGTGAGTCTCAGAAAAAAAATCGGTCTCTGGAGAGTAATTAGTTTGGTATTAAAAAAATTTTTAATAAAAAAAAAACTGTCCAAAATAGTATAATTTGGCCTGGGTAATTTTTAAGGGACTTCAATGGGGAAATGTGCTTTTTGGGACCAGAGGCTGCAATACCTCCGGTGACCAGTGGAGTTTGCGAGTTTCAAGGAGAATTTCAATCCCTGGTCCCCTGGTATTTACAGTTGAAGGTCTATAAGGTTAAAGGTCAATTTCCAGTAAAAGAAGGCAATGCAATGGTACGGAGAGCGTTATCCTTGCACCATTCATCACCTCTCAAACTACTGGTGTAATCCTTCAGCTTGAGAAACCACTTCAGCTTGTTGAACCTTCACCCGCAGGCTGTACTAAAATACTGACAGAAATTGTGCCTTGCGGTTTATATATTCTTGCTAAGTGTTCCTTCTTTGCGCTAACGATCAATTCATGCTATCAGGCAAATAGTGAAAACTTGTACAGTGAACGCATTGAAGAATGCATGCCCAGGCAGTCAATCATAAAGCTATAAATGTGTTGTCAAAGTTTATACTGCTATAAGTATAAGTAACAACCTCACCACAAATTTTACAATGATTGTAAATCACGCTGTTTTGATATGTTGATTTAATGTAGCGAAAAAAACTGAAAAAGACACACAGTGATGTTATGCAACTGGGCGACTTTTCCTTATGAAATATATAGAAAATAGGGGAACATTTCCATGCACCATTTTCATGACAAATGCACATGTCCTGCACCCTGTGTCCAAAATGAAGCACCATATGGCACTGGCAGGGTCTCTGTTCCTCTGCTGCCCGAGCAGGCATAAGCTCTCCAAAATCACCAGAGCTTTGAAGTTGTAAAGGAGTTTTTACTCACTTCCTGTCTCTCGCTCGAGTCTCATTCACTTTGCTAGTTGACGATTTCATACTTTTTCAATAAGAACAAAGGACCGCGCTGGTATGATTTACACAAGCCCCGTAAAAGCCATTCTCAGGATTCTGCATCCAGACCGAACTTCTCTTCAGAAGAAACAGTCAGGAGAAGGATCACCCCACAGGCTGCATATATCACAACAAACCGATAAACGCTGGACAACGCGAACCGTTTTGGCAGCCGGGTTTATAGCACAAGCGGAATAAATCAAATTTCATTGTTTACCATCTCCGGGCACCACACCTGACAGATACTTCCAAAAGCCTTCACAGACGTGGGAATCGATTCCGCGTCGACTGTTATGCGGCCAAGCGTTTAAACCTGGATTCCGTATCACACGCAGTACCCAAAAAACGATTCTGACAGACGGCAACTTTCACGTAGTGTGTTTATCTCCAAAGAGCCACGTGTGAAACAAATTCTCATAAGTCAAGAACTACGACAGATCAATGAGTGACAGCTGAAGTGGGTAGATATTGACACACCACATGCATTGTCTTTCCCGATACCGTTTCACATTGCGTATGCTTTGCATTCAGGGACCTTTCAATGGTCCTCTCTGTGCCTTGAGATATGTTATGCAACAAGCCGCTTCAAGATTAACTAGGCGTTACTTCCTCTCTGTTTATTTATTATGTTAGTCAAGATGGACACACGCTTCACTTATTACTCCCAAAGGCTATTCATTGCACTATGCATTTAATGGAAGTACCAAGACTCGTTCTTACGTGAGGTTTCAACACTGTGACCAATCATAAAACCCGTGCAAAAGCAGTTGTGTAACACAGCAAGTGATAATTGCTTGAAAAAATATATTTAAAAAAACAATCCTACTCAGAAAAGAAAACGAGTATAAACATATAAATGTGTATTTCCACTGGAAAAAAAACAATTTTGGGTGTTTAACATAAATCACACAAATAAATCTGATTACATAATTTACAAACATCTCCAGTGCAAGTAATTAAAACAGCTAAAAAACAAAAAAACAAACACACTATATGAACATACATAGTCGACTGACTGAGCGAGTGTAAGACCTAAGCTGTTCTCCGTTGCGCAAAATCACGGGTTCCACCCATACAGTAATATAAAGGTCTATAAAAAGCGCACTGCTCTCCACTAAAAGGCAGAGGCGAGGAAGGCGAAGAGCAACGCTGTGGAGACGTAGGTTGCACTATGGGTGGGGGAGGGACCTCCGGACACATGGATATCCCGCCCTCCGCACATGCTGCAGTCGTCCCCGCAGAAGGAGCAGGTGGATGCGCTGCTCACCGCCTCGGAGTTGTACATCCTCATCGCCTTCCTGACTGGAATGAGAAACGGGAGAACGAGGTCACAGCCTACAATCGTCTACCTCGTTTAAGCAACTGTGCCCCAGAAAAAAATGGATTACACCCAAAAAAAGAAAAAAAACTTAGTTCCGAAAACATGATACTTCATTGAAGCAAAAACATTTCGTTCCGACAGGCTTCTTGGCCTTGAAGCATTAAAACTAAAGACAGAGGTCTAGATAGACGAATAGGCCAGAGCAGAGATAACACATGTATAGGCTACGCTAAATGGCAACTGTCAAAAAGAAAGAAGAGAAAAATTCCTTTATTGTTATACAGTATATCAGCGATGGCGTTTTTTTTACTTTCTTGTGCGTCAGCCCAAATACAGAACAGACAATGTCATAATGCCTTCCATGTTCAGCTAGCCGCTAACACATTTTCACTCCTGTGATCTTTCTTTGGCAACGCTCGACGCAGCTTGTTACCGTTATGGCGTTTTGAAATGATTGGGAACATTTCCTTTCCACGGAACTTACGAGGCTCGTAGTAGTCATAGATGACGATCGCAGCATCCTGAACAAGCGCCACTTTGAAGACCCTCGTCGTTGGGATGCGGACACACACTGTCGAATGCGTCACCTGTGAATGGTTTCACAAAAAGAATGTTCCCTCATTTGTAAAAAAAAAATCATAACATATAAACCAAAAAAAGCCTCCAGGTTAGGCAGGCCAAAGACTTTCAGTGGTCATCCAATCCGTTTGGCACCGATCACAATTTTCTGAAGGACACGTTTAAATGCATCACAGCACCTCACATAAATCCAGCGCTTCATTACCGTGCCTTGCTTATGAACCTCTATTAGGTGTCCTATGCTGTACAAAGAAACGGCATCGCTCACTGCTACAGATTCAGAAATACAGGAATAACTCAAGCTATGCAACAAGTAGACGCAATCTGCTCGGAGGAGAAATACGTTTACGTACTGAATCAAAGTAAAGCACGACTTGTCCTGGGGAGGTATCCACTTTCCTAACAAGGTCATTGGTCTCAACGCCATCCTGAGCGAGGCTAAACCCACTGAGCAAGCCCACCTCCATCAAAGCCATGCCCGTCTGATTAATGCCCTGGTTTGTCAACAGTCTGAAAGAGAAGATCAAAATGAACGTCTTTTGAATGTATCCAGAGAGATACAAGGCAAAAGTGAATCAAAAAACAAGAAGAGTAGCCTGTTAAATGTAAAAAAAAATGTCAGCTTAACCAGCATGTATAGGCACCTTGTGCACACTGTGATGGTGAAGCGGTCCGTGCTCCCGTCGTCGGCGATCACGTTCACAGACAGGTAAAAAGCTTCCTTTTCCGCAGTATCTCTGCGTTTCCGAGACAACTCTCCACTCTCCACGTTGTAGAACACATTCAGCTGTTTTTGAGAGAGACAGATAGAGAGAGATACAGAGAGATATAGCGAGAGAGAGAGAGAGACTATGTTACATTACTACAACGAAAGCATCAAATTGTAACAATGATACACTAATGTAGAGTTTTTACAGTCAACATAAATGCGGCGTAAATTCATCGCATTGATATAAGGTCTCACTGAAATCAGTTTTGCAGTGGAAAATCTGTCGCCGATTTACATTTAAATTATACGATAGTGCACCACAGGAGATACTGAAAATAGGAAATCACGATGCTTCAAATAAAAGGCCGGAAGATACATTGGAATCTTTAGTAAGATTTAACAATATGATATGGAGAGTATTTTTTGACTCAGCACACAGGAGGCAAACTTATCATACACACATGCTGAATGTTTGCTTTAATATGCAATATAAAATTGTTCATTGGAATCTCTTTGGCAATGGTAGGTTTGGGGGGGGGGGGGGGGGCTCACTGACGGAATAGTTGCTTATGGAAGTGGATTGTGTACCTGTAAAACAGCAAATCCTCGTCCCTCAACAGAGACCTCAATGTGGATATCTCTCTCGGCCTCAATCTGCAAGATACAAAAACTCTGTCAAACCCGATTCGGAAACGGGCAATCGCTGCTATTAAATTAGATTAGATTTTAGCTGAATATCTTCATTTCTTCCAGTCAAAATATGCAAATACAAAACGCAATTCACAGCAAAATATCCCAGAATTCATCGTGCTTTTATGCTTCGCAACAGAGGTTAGTGGCAGGATTAAAAGAAAAACAGAAATATTCCTCATGAAGGCGCAATAAAATCTGTGGTTAGGTTTTTTTTGTGAACAGCGCAAGCTTTTTCGGGGAGACGTCACCTCTTGGCTTTGGCGGAGGAGATAATTGGTGGAGTCAATCTGGAAGCTGGCCTCGCTGTGAGACGGCACGCAGACCACTTCAATGCTGAGGTCAATGGCTGCCGAGCCGCTGAAGGCCGCGTACCAAGACAGGGCCTGCAGAGCGATGATGGTGTCCTGGTAGAGGAGGGAATTCGGGGAGGAGAAAAAGCGCTAACACGGTTTGAAAAGTGGCAACGCTCCAAAACAAGTCTCACAACAGCTGCAAGGAATCACAAAAGCTGGAAGACCACACAAAAAAAAAGACTTGGGAGCCAGACTGCCCCTGAAGAACAAGGCGTGACTCCTTCTCAACCTCAGGCAAAGTGAACAATATGAGACTCGTCGGTTCTCCGTATCGCGGGGCGACCGCTGACGATTCCGACGCAGCGATGTGACTGAAGAGTACATTCTTTGAATAGACTCGTAAGCTGGACATGGTAACGATTAGCTCGTCTGAGGCAACGTATTGCGAGCAGGTGGATATGTCGGCATCAACGGCTCGCCACATGCGTCCCAGTCCCACTGCAGCCTTTCACCACGGCGCATGGAAGCAATTAGCCCTTCCAGACGCATGCACGGACGGGAATTTGCATCCAAATCTGCCGGCGCAGATGCAAGCCTCAAAAACAGGCCGAAATCCGTGTCTCTACCCAACGCAGTCAGTCATAGCACGGCGCCACCAGAGGCAACAGCTGTTCCGTCTCTGACCACCATTGTTTCCTCTCCCCCCCCTGGAGCACGAGTTCGGGAGAAAATATCCACAGTGAGTTTGTCGACCTGGGATTTGGACTACGACTTTGAATTTGAATCATATCGGCTTGCATCATATCAGGTTTCTCCGCTCATTCAGTTCTGGTTACGGGAACTGAGAGCAGGATCTACACTTCATTTTGAATTTGATATTAACTTCTTTCATGTACACGCCAAAGATTCCGTCCAGGATCGGAGCTTAAAGATAAAAACGCAGAACTCAATACAGGTGGACACAGTGCCAAGCCAACTAACACCACCGTGATAAAAGTACTGGAGGTCCGTGAAAGACTCCCAAACAAAATACTAAAATTATTTACTTTCTTTTTAACAATATTTTGTTTCTATTTCCATGTTTCATAAATGATACAGTTTTAAATGTCAAATTCAATAACCATGTCATGGTTATAACTGATGTTGATATTGCATTTTGGACATAGTACATTGCATTGCTACTGTGGCCTGCAGTGTTGGATAAAGGTTTTAAACCCATTTTATTGCAGTGGGGGGTCCTCAGCCACCGGTTGGTCATTTTAATGGGCCTACAGTTGCTCTAAACCAACTGAAAAAAGAATAGTAACCCAACCGACTGGATCTGGGCTAAACCTGAACTCTGTGGTCCTCCATTTTGTAATCTTTAAGCAAAAATTCATAAAACGTACACTGCTTAACACAGTCACAAGTGTACTAGAATTTATCGAAAGCTTTTAAATTTCACAAGACAGGAAATGGCAGCCTTACCTGCGTGGAGCCGTAACCGCCCAGGTGGTTTCTCTGCACGATCAGCCACTTCATCAGCGGAATGCCCCGATCCACCATGGCCTGTTTGAACAGGGACAGCAGCACGTAGGCGGCCATCTCGATGTCCGACGACCGCGGCTGCCACGAATCCGACAGGCCCGCGCCCGAGGAGCTCCAGGACATCACGTTATCTGGAGGCCGCGGAGGGATATAAGTACAGAACATACTGACAGACTCGCCCGCTGTGGCTGCGTCAGGAGTAGTCTGACACCGAGCGTATCCCTGGAGTCTGATTCGACAGGCAAACCCAAAATAGATCTGAAAAGCGAAGACATTTTAAAGACTGCTGGATAATTTTTGAGAATGTAAAATGTCTATACGTTACGTCAAATGGTCTGTCGCATATAAACTCCAAAGATTTATAGCGCAATCGTGTCTGATCTAACCGCTTTTGGTGAAGAAGCCTGATCTCTCTAGCTTTGGTCAGTACCGTGCACGTCTGCTCTGTTAATCAGCTCAGTCAAGGCGGCGTTGGCGTGGGTGTGGTCAGCCAAGGACAGCGCGTACACCACCAGACACAGGCTGTAGTTACTGTAGATTCCAGAGGCTAGCTTGCCCTCCAGAAAGGCCAGCGCTTTGGACACCGTGTTTCTGTACTCGCTCTGAAAGAAAATAACAGGGTACGTGTTAGAGGAACCAGTCATGCGGTCCCTCTGAGGACGGAAGAAAACAGCGAACGCGGACCCCCACCGCGTAGGTGTGCTCCTCCAGCAGGGCAGTCAGCACGTAGGCGGTCAGCGCGACGGGACCGTCCAGACCCCCCTGGAGCTCAGTGTGAATGACCCGGCCCGGCTCCAGGAAGGCACCGTCCGGCCTCTGCCGGTCCACCAGCCAGGCCGCCGTCTTATTCAGCACGCCCTGGTCGATGGGGATAAACGGGCGGGCCTGCAGGAAGCACCTCAGCACGAATGCAGACAGCCTTCAGGGATGAGAGATAAGAGCAGAAAACAGACCATCACTGGAGGCCTGTTAATGAAAGCTCATCTCCGATGATGAAATGTGCTTTACAGCTTTGTTTAATTTAGCCGTTTATTTTTGTTATTTTTTTTAAGGCTTATGGGCACATCATCTTCATTGTAGATCTGTTCTAAAATGCTGCAATGGGTCCCGTTTGCCATCAACTGCTTTCTTGACTTCTGACCCTTTCCCATAATCCTTTGCGAACAGCTAAAACCCTGCAGTAGATCAGTGGATCTATGGTGAAACGGAACAAGAATCAACCCACGCTACGCACCAAGTGCTCCCGGAGGAATCGAAACTTCCAAAAGCGCTGAAGGAGCCGTCTTCTCTCTGGTAGGAGAGCTCTTGCTGGTAACCTGCATGGTAACAAGGGCCCGGTGTTAACAATAAGACTAATTACAATGTAATAACATTACCCTTTGAATACCTCTATTGTCTGTACAGCAAGGAAATTATTTTAGAAAGAACTCTTAACATGTCAAACAGACAGACGGTAGGAACCTACGGCAAAACCTTCAATGAGAGCCAGACCTCTGCATTTTACTAATAGAAAGGTAAGGAGAAAACAGGAAAGTTAAGGCAGATGTAACTCAAATTTCTTCCCGTGGTTGCTCAATGTAGGCTTAGCACTGTCTACCTTGCCTCATGAAGGAAATGGCTTTGTTGCGGATGTCCTCTATCACTTGTTGTGTATTGGTCAGGTACTGAAGCACGTAAATGTTGGGAGCAAAGTGGATCATGTTCTGCTCCCCACAGCCATAGGGCAGCTGAATAAGGGACTCAAGCCCTGTGATGGACGGGCCCAGGATGTCACCTACAATTCCACAGAGCAGACAGGAAACAGAAACCATGAAATTCAACGTTCCAGACTGAAATGCATCGCTAGCTGTGCCCTGGAGGCCAACTGCCAAAGCCCTTAATAGGGCTTCAAACCCAACATTTTCGAGAGCTGTTCCATTTGCAAACTAGTCCAGTGGTCTTTAGTTGTCTAATGCTGAGGTTAAACCCCTGCTAAGGCAGTTCAAAAGTGGGCCATGAAGATTTACATGGTAAAACAGATGTCAACCATCCCCCTCAAGTACAGTCATGTCAAAATTAGCGAGAGCTGCCACCTAAAATAACAAACATGTTTACCAGAGGAGGAACTTCAAACGGCCACATGAGAGAGCCAAACGGATGAGCACGACAAACACAACATACTGTAGCACTTTACGGCTGGAAACTAAGCAAACAAGCACACAAGTGTTTGGAGTCTGTTTGCCATTAAACAGTAATCTGAGCAATTAGCAAAGCTGTCCCTTCCCTTAGTGAACGACTTTAGCATCCCCGTAGGCTAGCGAGTGATGTCACATCCATGTTCCGAACAAAAAGGCTGCCACTTCTGCAGTTAGAAAACTGAAACGCATGTTCGAATTCACAAACACGTACAAATCCACGCACACACACGCATACAAACGCTCTCCTGACAGCAAGCATGTTGCAATGTGACGGATGACCTCACGTACCGACCACGGCCACTTCGGCCCTCTTGCTTCCCTGCACCACATCTGAGGGAAAGGTGAAGCCGATCTCTCTGGAGATGCGATCCACTGCTGGCGCCAGCTCCAGAAATAAAGACTTTGAGAAAGACTGCGCAAGTCCTTCAGGCTAGGAAAGAAAAACAAACAGCAAATTTGGCAACCTTGAACTGGACACATGAATCTGTACACAGGTCCTTTTGAGTTCGAAGGAGAGGCGGACAAGGCAAGGTCTAGCTACATCACAGGTAAAAGATTACTTGATGAAGAAAGCATATTCCTCAATTACTAAGAGAAATTAAAGGTAACACTGCGGTCATTAACGGCTGGTGTTTATTACCGAATGTTTTCACGTTCAAATATGGGGTGGAGCAGTGCTCTTATACTTAATAAGGATCACTACTGATATACGCCCCTGTAGAAGGGGGTAATATATATATTTTTAATTCACGTAACCTTCATTTTACCGGGAACTTTCACTGAGATAAGGAATCTGTTTTCCAAAGAAGACCTGGCCAAATATGCATAATGTCACCTTTTCACCAGCTATTGGCTGCGCATCTGTTAATGGTCAAACTAGCAGTTCCCCTTCTGACCATAAGTCTGCACAGTACCTTGACCAGAACTGTCCGCATAAGAGCATCGGAAGAGATGGAGGAGATGGCTTTCACAGAGATGGGGATCTCGCCGAGAATTCTGGGTCGTATGGGAAAGCGAACCGTGGTGCTATCCTGGCTCCCCACATACACTGTCTGTGTACTGGCCATTGACAGGGAAGTGTTAAAGACAAACTCAAAGGACTCGCTCTCTGCAACAATCACCATGACCTGTGGGTAGAGATAGAGAGCTGGAAATAGGGAAAGACAAAAAATTTTGTGTATGTGTACATACAGTGCTGTGAAAAAGTTTTTGCCCCCTTCCTGATTTCCTCTATTCTTGCATATTTCTCACACTGGATGTTTTCAGATCTTTAGACAAAATATAATATTGATTTTAGGGAACCTGAGTAAACAAATGACACATTTGTTTTTTACTTATTAAATTTATTTAATGAACAATAAATCCCAACACCCATTTCCCTTGTGTGAAAAAGTAATTGCCCCCTTACAATAACTGCAGCCAATGTATAATAAAGTAATCATTTGTAATATTTGGTCACATATCCTTTGCATGCCATGACTTCCTGATGTCTTTGACCCAACAATATCAAAAGACTCTTGAAATCTTATTTTCTGGTATTTCTACAAGCGATACTATAACCTCTCTGCATTTTAATGGATCTCTATGGGAATTGGGGGGTGGGACTAGATTTAGTTGTAAATTACACTGGAATAGTATGGAACACATGGTTGGCTAAATGGCTCTAAGTCATCAAGGGTCTGATGTATCAAACAAGCCTCAAACCATCACTCTGCTGCCAGATATGCAGTAGATATGGATGGTTCACTTTAAGGGTTGTTTCTCCTGACAAATTTTCCTATTGAACTCTATGGAAAATTTGTCAGGAGAAACAACCCTTAAAGTGAACCATCCATATCTACTGCATATCTGGCAGCAGAGTGATGGTTTGAGGCTCGTTTGATACATCAGACCCTTGATGACTTACAGCCATTTAGCCAACCATGTGTTCCATACTATTCCAGTGTAATTTACAACTAAATCTAGTCCCACCCCGCAATTCCCATAGAGATCCATTCAAATGCAGAGAGGTTATAGTATCGCTTGTAGAAATACCAGAAAATAAGATTTCAAGAGTCTTTTGATATTGTTGGGTCAAAGACATCAGGAAGTCATGGCATGCAAAGGATATGTGACCAAATATTACAAATGATTACTTTATTATACATTGGCTGCAGTTATTGTAAGGGGGCAATTACTTTTTCACACAAGGGAAATGGGTGTTGGGATTTATTGTTCATTAAATAAATTTAATAAGTAAAAAACAAATGTGTCATTTGTTTACTCAGGTTCCCTAAAATCAATATTATATTTTGTCTAAAGATCTGAAAACATCCAGTGTGAGAAATATGCAAGAATAGAGGAAATCAGGAAGGGGGAAAAAACTTTTTCACAGCACTGTATGTGTACATATACTGTGTGCGTGTGTGTGTGTGTGTGTGTGTGTGTGTGTGTGTGTGGTTTTTTTTATTGTCATAAGTTAATGTTTCAAAAAAAGTGCATTCAACATGCATTCATCATAAATGAAAAGCCTATGTCTTGAAATACTTCAAGCGCGAAAGAAGCACAACCGAATAAAGTCTCGGGAATGGTTTCCATAAAACAGAGCAAGCACATGTGTCGAGCAGAAACCCATTATGTAGCCTGCATTTTAAGTGAAGTGCACACTAGCTTGTCTGTATCCTAGTCTCCTGATCCCGGGGGCTATGAGACTGGGAACAGCTGTAAAGCACAACATGATGCCGGATGTAACACGGCCGACAGGCCGACAGTGGACAATAAGGGAGAAGCTCCTCAGTTTTACCACTCAGGTAAAAATGTACACGGATAAAATATTTGGTCACACTTTAAACAAAGTATCTCATATAAAGACTTCATATAGCATATATAAAGCCTTCATAAACATGACATAATGGCTTCATAAATCATACATGTCATGCTTCATAAAGGGTGACATAACACCTTCTTATGCAACATGTTATGCCAAATGCATCACAGTTAGCCTAGCATCCTACATAAGCATGTTTTATGTCACCCTGCATGTTTAGCCATTAGCCAGGTGACATTGTTGGTTATGTCACATTTGGCATAACGTTGCATAACAAGGTGTTATGTCACCCTTTATGAAGCATGGCATTTGCTTATGTATAATTTATGAAGCCATTATGTCATGTTTATGACGGCTTTATACATGCTATATAAAGCCTTTATATGAGAGACTTTGTTTAAAGTGAGACCAAATATTTCACATCGAAAAAGTGTGTCAAGATAAATAAACAAAGCAAAGCAAGAGCGAGTTCTATCGGACGCTCTAATGCCATGGAAAGTTTAGAACAGAATCCATGCAGGTACATCCGAGAGTCACATAGAATTCTGTGGTGCTTGAATAGAATGAGTCACAGAAAAAGACTGATAGGCATCATTAAATATCATTTAAAAGGCCGAAGCCATTGCATAACACATGCATTCCTCATAAGTATTTTTCCCAAAATACTACTGACTCTGGATTACTCTCAACCGCATTTCTCAGAAGTGGTTTCAAAGACGGGTGGGATTGGGTCACCTCGAGCTCCTGTGGCAGGTAGTTGAAGAGGTTGACCTCCAGTACCAGTTGCTCCCCTCGGATGATGTAAACAGGCAGATTAAGAGACAGGAAGAAGTCCTGGAAAACTGTAAGCTGGAGAGACACTGGGATTTAGCTGAGTTAGCTCACTCTTCTGGCAGCATGGTAGAACCTCATATGAGTTTCATAAGAGTGAATCATTTCCTGCTCTAGATAAACTCCCTCAGACTCAACAAAGGGAAACACATTTTCTGAACAGTTTCATATATTTTTCTAATTATCAGGTTCCATCAGACTAAAAAATCCCACTGAGCATTTTTTGGAAGAGAAGTGCTCAACAGAGTGGATCATCTGGCTTTCATCAGACATAGTTCTCCTTGTGGCATTTGAAACATCAATCAAATACATTTTGTTTTAATTTTGCTGTTTTTTATTTCTGAAGCCTTACTAAAATGCTGTGATGGGTTTGTTTGCTATCCACTGTTTTCTTGACTTCTGACCTTCCCAGAATACTTTGTGAGCAGCTAAAACCCAGGGTTGGTGTATTTGCCAGGAAAGCTGTCAACAGTAAACAGGCTGTTTGAAGAAGGTGAAGGAGAGGCTGCACCTTTGATGGGGCACTAACGAGCCCCAGGCCTAGATTGTCTGACATCACAAACGCTGTGCCAATCCAGGAAGTAAGGCTGTCTGGCACCGTGACAGGGAGACTTGCTGTGGTTGAATCACTGTGAAATATGAAAGGTCATTAGCCATTAACAGCACCTTTATAATATAATGAGATTGTTAGGTATACATAGCGTGATGAAAAGGCTTCACTGGGCACATTTGTCCACTTGCCTATACCCACAAGTATCCCCATCTACTATATGTGTGTGTTTGTTAACGCACATAAGAATGTTCACACCAACATGTACATGCATATAGTAAAGTTGTATGCCGGTAAAGTCCCATTGCAACGCGTGAATTTAAACTTAATTTAATTGAATCCACCTGTTGTCTGTGTGTGTGTGAGAACGAGAGAGAATGAGAGCAAGAAAGAGAAAGAGAGTGAAAGAGAGAAAAAGAGTGAGAAAGAAATAGAAAAAAAGAGAGAGAAAGAAAAAGAGAGAAAGAGAGAGAGACACCAACCACAAATTCTACCTAATGCACCACAGGAGATAGTGAAAATAGAGGGAGAATATGTATGACTCATGGTGGGCCTGTGGCCTGTGTCCTGTGTCCACATATGTGTCTACATTCCCCTGGCAAGTTTCCTAAACTTCACCTAATGTTAGCATCAAGCCACAGCCAGGTCTCTGGGAATTCCTTTCGCACTCGTGGTGGCTCTGGACTCATCACTTCATGGTCCTCATGCAAATGGTTTCCCTCCCCTGCTGTGTAACACACAAAGATAATTTCTCTGAGTTTTGGCCAGCTCAGAAAACAGGCTTCAGCTGGGCCAGGATTTACAGGTCCATGTGTTTAAAGAGAAAGCAAATATAACTCAAATCTTTTGGTCACTTACAAAAGGTTGTTTCCCTTATAAAGATAAATAATCGGTTTAATTTGTATCGAGACTTCTAATGGCTTGACTGGCAGATACATCCAACAGCCAGAGGACAAATTTTTATCAATTAAATGAAGATGGGGCAATACAATAATTAAATAATTTTATTTATAATTTATAATACTTTTTAATGCGCAGCGAATAATACAAATACAAATAATTATAAATTCAAGGGTATCTTTCTTTCAAAACATTATTTCCACTGTATTAGTGAATGCAAAAATACATTAAAAAATTCATTATCAACAAGTTTTTAACAAATTATGAAAAACTCAGGGGATGGTCGACGGTCAAAATATGTTTAAAATTATTCAGGTGATTTAGATGAGTGTGGCAATCAGTGTTTCACTGTGCTAACGTAATGAAAAAGCGGGTCTTTCTTGCAACTAACAAACATAGTTTATTTGAATGGCAGATAAAAGATACCTACGGAACATGGGTAATGGTCCGTCTTCCTCTTCAAATAGCATGGCGTCTGTTAAAACCATCAGGTTACAGGCCTGGGGATTTAAAACCAAATCCCAATGTGAATCCACAAACCATCAACAAATTAGACGATTGTCCAGATAAGATGCTCAGCTCGGTGTGTCGTCCTTACCTTGAAAATAGAGTATGGATCACTCTTCATAATTATACCCTCGGGACCGCTGACCTTGTCCGTGTTGTATTCAGTCAGCTCCTCTAAAACCTGAGACAATCGCACACCCAAAAATGCTTGTGTTACCACCTCTAATGTTACTGCCTAAAAGCAACCCTGAACAGGACAAAGAAACCAGCTAAGTTTCAACCTGTTGGTTCAGGTCTGAAAAACACATTTCATAGCGCTTCTATAGACACCTGACTGATACCAGGGGTTTGTATTTCACGGGTGTTACACGGGTTTTCATATACCGAGAAACATGTGCTTTATTAATTTAGCTAAAATACAGGAGTGATGCTAAATCACATAAATGCTATCTGAGGACATAAGCACCTTCTTAAACCATATCGCGAAAAGTCTGAAATATCAAATATCTGTGAGCTTTTAGGCCTTTCATTCTGATAGATAGTCCGATAGGACAGAATAGAGATAAATAGAATACATATTAAGCAGTGAAATTTCACAGTATTTGCATCTTGTGTTTCTTTTATTTCTCGCCTTGATCAGAAATAATAATTTCGATGTTTATTCACCGCTTCCAATGTGATGTCATTGTCCTGCTTCGGCCACTTAGTGACCTTGTCGACCACCAGAATTCCAACCAGAGATCCGGGCTCCGTCACAGACACCCTGAGGGTCACCTGTTCCCCCGGCTTTGCTGACGCCTGACTCCAGCTCAGAGACACCTGTCGAACAAACCCAGCAACAGTTCAGTTACCACACAGGGGCTACAAAGAGCCATTTACCAACAACTGACCTTAGTGAGTGTTCACTTGAAAACAAAACAAAAGTCATTTCAATCTAGTAAATAACTGACAGGATTTAACATGCGTAATCATACAAGTCTTTATTGATTTTGCTTATACCTAAAAACAAGTACTCATAGACAGGCAGTAATGCCTTGGCAGCATGTAAACAGTCACAGATAATTACGTCATTCTTCAGCACTGGGGAAATGGGTATGAGCATGGCGTCATTGACGATCTCTCCGTCGGTACGGACACAGTACACGACCACGCAGGCCTGCGGGACCCACGACTCTTCAGGGGCCAGGGTGAAGGAGGCGGAGCTCATCGTCCCTGCAGCCACCACCTGACCCTTCGATATAACCTAGGGAGAAACAACAATACATATCACTGTGAGCTAAAATCACGGAGAGGAGGAGAGAGCCGTACATGGCGCGTCTGGCTTTAAGTGGCTATTGGAGAGAATACGTCTGTTGTAGCTTTGAGCAAGGTACTGTAAAGTCTTCAATAAAAATCTAAATTATGATCAATAAAAATCTAAATCTATGTGAAATCTACTATATGAATGGGTAACTTATTGTTTGATATATACACGTATGTATGTATGTATATATGTATGCAACTTTTTTCTGTCTGGTTTCACTATGGAAGTCAATGGAGAAATCTGATGGGAAACAGTTACTGAATTTGCACCTTCTACATTTTATTTTTTTTGTAGAATAAATAATAGAATTGTTGAAAGCTGTGAGCAGACACTGCAGAACATTCCAGAACTGGACTCCAGTCCAATTTCATAATATGGAGTTTCACAAAGAGTCCAAGTATATGAATATCAATTAACTACAAACACAATCATGGCTTCAAAAAATGTAAAAATTTTTTTTACATAAATAGTAATGATAATGGATCACTTACTACAATTATCAATTGAATCTATGAGGAAAAGTGGTTAAATACTGGATAGAGGAGGTCAATAGCCATTCCATTACAGTTTTTATTGTAATAATAAATACTACAAAATTACTGTGTGGGGTGAGATAGTTGGAAAGTGTGGTTTAGAGTCAATCAGACATGATTGAACTGATTAGCTGATTGTATGAGATTATGCACAGATGGCTGTGAATTCATGTTCTAAGCGGGACACAACTACCGGTGTAAAAATGTCAGTTTCTACATGTGTGGATCTCCACAAATGATCTTATTGTAAATAATTCAGACCATGTGGGACTGTGTCAATCCAAGACCAGAGCTCTCTGTACTATAAAAGCATCCAGTAAGCAGGGGGAAAATAGAATGGACATCCTGTCCAGGACCTACCGAATAGTGCAATTTCGTTAATGGGAAATTGCTCTGGGCAGTCAACTGCAAAGGGAATCCAACCTAAAAAAAAATCTATATTAATCAACACAATATACATTTACTCATATTGGAGCTTTATATAATGTGATGATTGAATTCTGTTTAGATTTCTGCAATATAAGGCACTAGTCTTACAATGTAAGATGCTTCATGCTTTCCTAGGTTGTCTATCTCTACGGCAGAGATTTTACTTTGTGTACTTAAAGCTTTTGGAGGATCTGAAGTCTTGCGCAAAAGCCTTACATGTGCCGGGCTTCCCAGAGTGTTTCCAGGACTGCAGCCCTGATTAAAGACCAGACCCGTGCTTTTCGCACACAGTTTGTAAGCATGATTCATTGTGATAAAGTTCATTTATGCTAATCTCTCTGGATAGAGGGAAGGTTTGAGATGGGCTGCATACGCTTCACAGTAAAATGTTCAGCGTTAAATTAACTCTTACTGAGTACATTTGGCCCCTATATGTACTCTGTTAGAGTTGAATTAGCACGGGACATTTTACCGTGTTCCTATTGCCATTCCCACTGTTACTTGAAACAGTGTACGCTGTGTATTCAGGAATCTCAACTGCACATAGCCTACCTTGGGGATGTCCGACACACAACATAATTGTCCTACTCAGCAAACACCGAATTTACATGCTTACCTACATGTGATTTACCTGTTCATCCACACAGACGGTAAGTTATTTTTGTATTTATTTTGAGAAGTCACACATAGTTCACCTGCTCACCCACAATTACTGTACTTTATGATATCTTTCACACCCATACCTGATGTATCGAAGAATGTCCTTCTCACCCACACCCAATTTACCTAAGAATGTCCTTCACACCACACCAAATGATCTGTTCACCACACCTAATTTACCTGCTAAATCACACCTGACTTACCTGTGTAGGAGACTGGTCTCTGCGGATCTGGATGTAGGATTTACTGGGAGACGAGTAGCTGCTATACAGCACGAAGGACGCAGTGCTATCCCGAAATCTGGCCTGTAGTCAGACCAGATAACCATAGAGCAGTCATTATTTAGTAAAGAAATTAATAAGAGTCCAATAAGAATTATATCTGAAGTATGATACATAGACCCTGTTGAACACATATCATTGTATAAATATGGCAATACTATGATGCTGGAATAAAATTAGTGTTGCCAAAAATACACACGTCTTGAAAATGGCACACGTTGGTACAGTAATGTTAAATCATGAAGGGCAGTGAGCACAGGGCTTCTGCCACCTGTCCCGCAGGGCTTACCTCAATGTGGAGTGTTGCCACGTCATCGGAAAGGTGAAGGTGGATGGGGACGACTCCGCTGGCAGGCACAGGGAGGGTCAGAGCCTCGGGCTCAGGCCATTCGTCCTCGCCGAACCGCGGATATGGATAGACATGGCCAGGCTCGGCGGGACCCATTTCAGGGTGGGAGGCGTTTGGCCGCCGGGGGTGAAGCTGGTCCCAGACGTCTTGCCTCCAGATCCAGGGGCTGTACCTGTTCTGCGTCACAGTCAAGGTCACGGTATGCTGCCGATCCTCTTGGGTCAGGGCCTCCATGTTGTATGAGCTGATTTTCAGCTGCAACCATAGATATAGAACCATAGATATGAAATTTCATGTAATGTAACAGTAATTTAGAATGCTGAAATGGAACAATTTGGCAGCCATCTTACCTGGGTACAGCTATAATAGGAACCTATGGCAAAGTGTCATGTACTTTCTAACCCACTGTGATGTCATAATCGGGTCTCAGAAGCCAGATGCTCATAGATATAAAACCATGGTTACTGGCCACCTGGGTCTCAAAAATTGTGCCACTAACTATGACATGTGTCACATGTATGGTTCTATATCTATGGCTGCAACAGTAAGACACTGCGTTTTTTTTGTATTCCCGGGGCTTACACTGATGTTCTCTACTTTTTATAAGTCACTGCACAAGATAGTCTGCTAAATGGTTGTAATGTAATGTAATGCAGATTCGTTAATGTAAGCAGGACTGAGAATTAGTGGAGATACACGCAATTTGTAATTAAAACTCACTTAAGGTGCATCTTACTATGGGGAGCCAGGTTTGGTGTCCATTCCCATTCAATTGAGTCAATTAAGGAAATTAATTGAAATTCAATACATTAATTGATAAGTACCGACAATGTTCCATGTGGATTTTGCAATTAATGAGTTGAATTTCAATTAACGTCTTCAGCGGCTGAATGACATTGACCCTGACCCTGTAGGTAGCACATATATCAGATATTCAGTGAGCTATACTTCCAACAGATTTCATGCAGACTTTTTCTCCTAGCAAAATGGCTGTTATTGCATGACATAGCTATCGATCTAGATAATAAAAAAACAAGGTATTTTGTTTGTGGATGTTCATATATATATATATATATATATTGTATATATAGTGAGCACCATAATTCATTGGACAGCGACACATTTTTTGTTATTTTGGTTATGTACTCTAGCACTTTGGATACAATGACAAGGTTGAAGTGCAGGCTGTCAGCTTTAATTTGAGGGTATTTTTATCCATATCGGATGAACCGTTTAGAATTATAGAACCTTTCGTACATAGTCTCCCCCCCCAAATATTGGACAGTTTACCATAATGTAGAATAAAGTAATCATTTTAAATATATGGTCGCATATACTTTGCATGCCATGACTTCCTGATGTCTGTAACCCAACAATATCAAAAGACTCTTGATATCTTATTTTCTGGTACTTCTACAAGCAACACTATAACCTCTCTGCATTTGGATGGATCGCTATGGGAATTGGGGGGTGAAACTACATTTAGGTGTAAACTTCACTGGAAAAGTATGGAACACAGGTTGGCTACATGGCTCTAAGTCATCAAGGGTCTGACGTATCAAACAAGCCTTAAACTATCACTCTGCTGCCAGATATGCATTGTATCCTATCAAACTCAAAGTGCTAGAGTACAGAACCAAAATAACAAAAAATGTGTCACTCTCCAGTGAATTATGGTGCTCAGTGTATATATAGCATGTGATATAGCTCAGCAGTGTAGCAAGTGGCAACATAAATTTAGAAAGCCATCTCATATCTAACCTGATAACTATCATATACAAGTAGTGGGAGCATTTGCATTCTTGTGTTACTTTTTGTTGTATCAAACTAAAAGTATAATATAACAAATTACCGAAATGACAAATAATTGATCAAAAGCTCAATTGTCACCTTCATGTTTGACGTAAGGATGGATTCTTGTGTGGGAAAAAAAGGTATAATCCACAAATTGTTTCAATATTTCAGGTTAAACACAGCTCAGACGTGTGTACTTACTTGTGTTAAGAAATTGAAAGATGGCCTGAATGTTCTGGAATATTCATGAAATGTAAGCCGATATCTCTGTGTTGCAACAGTGACTTCAGTGGTTGTTTTGTATTTCAATCCTTAAACAAACAAAAAAAACTAACCCTTATAAAATTTGGTTAAAATCAACTAGTTGTTCAGATTACAGTATATTAAAATCAACAACTGTAAATATTGTACTTCCACATAAATACCTTACACTCATATGTCAGTTTGAAAGGTATTTTTACAACATACATCACTACTTTAATTCAGTTAGGTGCCACAAACAACAGTTAACATTAACAAGAATATAAACATGGGTATGATATATTGAAGAGTCCACATCAGTATGCCCAAGAAACAATTGACGTGACTTAGCTTAGCTGTTAAGGACTCTGTAACACAGGCGGTGATGTGAATCACTTCGTTTTCATCAAGCAACATATAGTCAAAAAAGTCATCTTTGCTGAAGACGAAATCAGCGGAGCCGTCAATCTGAGAGATCAGTTCAAAATTATATATTATAAGTCAATTATACGGTGGCCAAGACATACAAAGCAACACAACATGATCACAACATGACTGCAACATGACTGCAAATTGGAAAATTAATAAATAAGAAAATACAACGACTTTACACGCTGCATTTGACAGAAACACAGTGACATTACCAAAATGCGCTGCATTAGATGAAAACAGCGAAATGAACAGAAACATTATCATTTCGAAAAAAACAACAACGGAAGTGTTTCCCTACGACCGAAATGCAGGTGGCACCAGCCACCATTGGATCCACAGAACTGAGTGCAGAGTAGACAGGATTCAGCCGGGTGACTTTTTTTATTTGTAAAACCGCCCATGTAAGAAAAGACGTGGTATCTGTACCTTTCTTAACATTAGCAGCGTTAACATGTACCATTCATTAGTCTGCAAAATGAATTGCTAACACGATCTACAGACCCGAAGCTACAGCCAGAAGTAAGCATTGGTACAGAAGTAATGTTAAACATACTTGGAAAATTTTATGAATAAAATAACTCCCTTAATTTAACTAAATCCGGTGTTGTGCCTTTTTTCACTCACTGCGCAAATTTCAATCTACATTATGATGAACGTTGCGAAACGTGATCTCTGCCTGTCATTCAGGAGCAGATTAGCTGAGTTCACATTCATTCATTTAAAGAATGCTGGTTAATTAATTAGCGGTGTCCTACCATATCTGCACACCATAGAGAGAAAGAGTAGATAAACGGCAAATGCATTGTTTCATTACGAATGCCACCTGTATTTTGGTTGTAGGGGAACACTTTCATTGAGCACGTTTACATGCACTCAATAATCCGATAACTGGAAGTAATCCGAACATGGCAATAATTCGATAAATGCGTTTACATGCACTTAAGTAATTCGATAATGGGAAAAATCCAGGTTTACATGATTCAGTCAATATTCTAATTTCTTTCCATGAACGCGATGTGCAACTCAAACGTAAATTAGAACCATATATTAGCCTAACGTTATATATTATAACTTACATATTTTAACATTTATACATAACGTGACTATACTGCCTGTTGGGTTGCTAGAAACAGCACGCGGGTTGGTATGGGTAACCGTAAGTTAGTAAACACGTTAACTATAGCCTAACGTTAGTTACATAAGAAAGAACAGTAGCCTATAACGTATAAGAAAGTAACGTTAAACATGGTAACGTTAGACAGGAATGCTCTTGTGGGTTTCGTCGTCATATGGCAGATGTTATGGTTGCGGGTGGCAACTAACACTGTCTTTCAAGCGTTCTGTGTTATGAGCAGAAGACGACGAAGAGCTTTAACGTTACAACATGCGCTGATTATTGGACCCAGAATAGGCCTTCCTCCAGCACTGTTAAGGACCCGGTCGTGCTGGATGCGCATTAAGAGCAAGGACTGGTGGGAGAGAGTGGTGCTAAATGAATTCACCGATTCAGACCGTAGACTTGTGGACACCAAACTGGTTCGCTATCAGCCTGTACTCCCCGCAGCTACCGAGTTTGTACAGCGCTATTGCGACTCGGATTTGAAGAGGTACAGATGGACGCACTGTCACTTCGTCAGGGCTCATTATGTTCTGTACCAAACCACAAAGTTTCATAAATGATCTTGTTGTGACAAATTATAGATTATTCATTATTTATATATAATTATATATCATACTGTAGGACCAACTATATGAAAATGTTGTGTTAATATGAATATGTTTTTCTGTGGTAGGATGAATTGCACAAAAGGCCCATATGTGCACAACAGCACATATTCAAGGCCTCAGACACTCACGCCGGAAAATGAGCTCATTATTTGTATCAAAGTGTGCTCAATGAACAATGGTCCCACGCTAGGCACCCAATATGAGCTCATCTCGACACCTGTAAATCAAGGACATATACACACACCCACATGCAGGGGAATTGAAGAAAAACTCGCTCTCAGCCGAAACAGCCATATTGCAATACACTCCCCAAAATTTCCCATGACGAGCTTTTAGTTATCTCAAAAAGTAGGCAATGGACCCATTCATTCACACACACACACACACACATACACACACACACACACACACATACACACATACACACACACAGGCAATTAAATGTTCCTAGCCCGTCTGAAGAGATAAGCATGAATTACTCCCTACACATTCTTTGGGGCCTGCTAGCACCCTAGCCTTGAAAATGTATGTGTGTGTGCAGTTTGAGGAACTGATAGAATTTATTAAATCCAAAGAAAACATTTATCTTCTATCTTTACAAACATTGGTGTAAAAACTATGTATTGAACTACTATTGTCAAACCGTGACTAGGATGTTTCTGATATGATCAAATCATGGCATTTCATCAAAACTACCATATAAATAAGGGTCATATGTAATGCTTAATTAGAACCGGCAGAGACCGCTGCAGACCATGGAAAAAGTAATCGCCCAGGTAATGGGAACACCCCAAAAAAAGGGGGGTCGCAGTAACATATAAGATGTCAGCTGAACTTCATGTGTGCCTGTTATGTTTTGCTTCTGTCATTAACGGACCTGTTTTTACGTCCTGTGGGTGAGCATGAAATTGACTGACTTAGACTGGACCGTGTGATTGAGAATGTTTTTAACATATGTATGTTTTGCCGATCAGCCTGGGTATGTATATTCGTGCAAATCTTTTTATAATAAATTACGTTATACCAGACTCTAGAATGTTGTGTCTATTTTGGAAGAAAGTTTAAGTAAAGTGTTGTTGAATGGTCCTGACCCCTCCCGACAGGGCGGTGATAGGATTGTTCGATTTATTATACTTCAATCTCCGAGCCATACTGAAGTTGCCTCTCCATTCTGAATCGGTGAATTAATTTACCATATGACGACGAACCCCATAAGAGCACTATTTATTGCATGTAAACGTGTTCATTATTTCCGCCAAGGGCTCTGTGAAGAAAGACTTCAATTATATGCAGAGGCAGAGGTTGTTTGGTAGTCCACAGTGTGTTTCACGACAGGCCACGCCACGCCACGTGCATTTCCTTTCGCTGTCTGACAAGGCGAACGCTCACCTTCATGGTTTTATTTAAACTCATGGGCATGGGATAAGTCTTAAATTCAGCTGTCACTGTCAGCAGTCCCTTCACCGGCTTCCCATAAGTGTACCTGAAAAAAAGATTATTCATTCATTTTTAATGCGGACCCTAAATCACAGACACATTTTTCCATGTGCTAGTATTTATGCATACATTCTCATCCAAACAAGAAAAAAAAGAAATGCTTTGCATTCAATTAGCCTTATCAAATCTCCATTCTCCCTCTCCCTTGGGAGTTGTGGGTTGCTATTGGTAAATTGGTCAAATGACACACGATACACCTAGAGCATCAGAGTTCATGGGAATTTAGGCATGAACACTTGTGTGTTAACAATAATGGAGCAGGTGTCATTCACATTATAAAGTCATGAAATATTACTCACTGGGCAAGGACAGTCCCCGTTAGGTTATCTTCATAATATAATATCGTGGGAGCATTGAACAGCACCTCAAACCGAGGAAGCACTGCAATGGAAGGCGGGAAATACAATAAGATAGGAACCTCCGTTTAGTCTTCATGTGACGACAACTTCTCGTATAATGGGACCTGTACAAATTGCGTACCGTGTTATCTTATTAAAAGAGAATAGGTTCGAACTCTATGTGCCGAAAAGACAGTATTAACTTGTATCACTTTTCCTCGAATTTAATAATACAATGAGCTTGTTTTTAAAGAGGTGTAAAAGGCCTTTTTTATTTTTATTTTTATCTACACAAGCCATCGGTTACACCCATGTGTTTTTGTTGTCTGTCTTTGTTGTGGACAATGCAAAGAGAAACTCCGACTCAAAGCAAGCACACCGGCGCCAGTTTCCACACTGAAAGCAATCTTACCATAGTAATCCACAGTGAACTTTTTCTCGCTCGCCACTTCCTGCATGAGGACAGACAGGAAGAAAGACATTGCAGACGCTCGTCGTTCTGACACAGTTAAACCCTGTCAAGGCCGCGCAATTCTGACCTCGATATCTGCTCATTAAAATGAAACATTGCTTTGCGTAAAGCAGGTTTAAGTGTTCTAGGGAATCACTACAGTAGTGCACTACAGACCCAGATTGCACCGTGGAATAATTTGGGATTCAAAATAAACCAAAATAAATGGTCTGCTGAACAATGTAATTACTTAAAGCACAGTTGAACTTTGGTAGAATTTTGGATTGTGTAGTTACCTGGCCATGACATAGCCCAAATGGTGGCGAGATATGTTCGTTAGTTGGTCTGTGCTCCCCTGGGGGGATAATCCAGAATCGGGTCGCCTATTTGTCGCTCTCCGTTCACTTCTATGGGGAAGCTAAAACGGTCTCAAAATGACACTTCTAGCACATATACGATCGCGAACTAAGAGGATTCTGTCAATACAAGAAATAAGCATTTCTCTTACGTATTTTTTTTTTATTAAATGGTCCGACCTGCCGACATGTTGGTAGTCTTTTCTGGTAGCTTGCTAACAACATTGAAGAAAATAGTACTTTATAAATATCTTTTATTAGCCTACACAAAACAAAAATACGTAAGAGAAATGCTTATTTCTTGTATTGACAGAATCCTCTAAGTTCGCGATCGTATATGTGCTAGTGTCATTTTGAGACCGTTTTAGCTTCCCCATAGAAGTGAACGGAGAGCGACAAATAGGCTACCCGATTCTGGATTATCACCCCAAGGGAGCACAGAGCAACTAACGAACATATTTCGACACCATTTTGACTCATATCATGGCCAGGTAACTACACAACCCAAAGTTCAGTTGTGCTTTAAGTTTAAGGTGGTATGACAAAATTATCTTGTTTATTGAAGAAGAACATTAAACCAAACAGGTGTAATGTACAATTGAAGCGTTGTGCTGCATAAATTGCATTTCAGAAACGAACGCTTATCTTACATCGACCGAAGCTTCAATAGTCCACACGCCGAGAGGAGGGTTTTCAGACAGCTGGAACTCTCTGGAAACAACGCCCAAGAAGCCGTCCAATCTCAGCCACTGTCGGATCATGTTTCTCCTCGGATCCTGGCTCACAATGTAAAGAAGGGCAGCGCGTGAGCCGGGCTTTATGAGAACACAATCTGTGCTCCAGATTCCATGCCCCCATTTATCTCCCTTCTCATTCTAGCCCATTCGCACACCCACCCTAATGACAATATCCACTTTGCTTTTGCAAGGTTTGCCGTCGGGAAAGATGGACACGGTGCGGATTTTCACCGCCTGGCCCGGCCTGTAGACGGACTTGTCTGTCTGGATGAAGGTAGAGGAGCTCTTGGGGTTGAAGCGCAGAAAGCTCGTGTTGGTGAATACCAAGCTGTCACTGACATAACCCTTAACTACCAGCTTGAAGGGGGATGAATAATGTGTGGCACTGTCCGGAATCTGTGAAATTACACAAAACAAACAAAAAAATAAAGATGTCAGGATAGAAAAAGTGACAGAACTGCTGTTGGTAACTGCCTCTTGTTCACATTACTTACAAAGGCAACTGCGGGGCTATCAGGATACCAGTTTGATGCTGTGTTCTTCACTGTATGACTTTAACACTGTAACACCAGCTGCTTTGTGCCATCCTTGCGCTAGCCTACAACAAAAGCTTAATTTGATCTAAGAAGGTCAGGAGGGTGAAACATTTCTGGATTTCGGCTCAAATATGCCACCTGAACCAGGCTTGTGACCCCTTCCCGAACAAGAAGTGCTTATGATCCAGTCCTGAGCACACTCACGCACAGTCATTGCTGGTTCCCAACATTTGCACCCGGAAGACGGGTTGGTTATCTAGAAGGTCTGAAACACCTGCCCTCACTGCCCCAGACCACATAAATGACATCTCCCGACTTCTCTTAGCAGCACTAACTAACTGTATCATCAAACTTCCCACAAAGATTCACAATCACATCAGGCTGTATTATTATTAAACTATAGGTGATTGCTTGATATTTTAAAAGCAGACTAAATTGTAAATCACAATTATGTGACAGTGTGCTTGCTCATGCAAGTCACTTTAGATCGTGAGCAAACCCTATCAAGCTTTATATCATCTGAATGGAAAACGAGCAGACACATTATGAGATTAAAACAGACATATATGGCAGAGAATCTTCTGAATATTTCACAGTGAGGTTTCCACTTATGTTCATGTGTGTGTGTGTGTGTGTGTATTACTCCCTCTGATGTTAGGCACCTAAAATGCAACACACCAAACTATTTTGCAGCAAAACCATTAAATATGTACTGATCTACAGTACTTGTATAAAAATCTTGGTAATTAAGTGCATACTTAATTATTGAAAGACTGCGGGATTTATATGGTATACCGTACACAATGTATAATTACTTGTAAGCTGATTTAGAAGGCAGTGACCACCAATGGCCATAAATCCTAAGCATTCATGATAGGTATAACATAGCTGTACATTTTATGTTGATATATCGCTGCATAAACTGTATATTCATCATTTTAAACGGAGTTGCTCCAGACTATATTGATTCAATTCCTGAGGAATAATTAGGAAAATGAATTGTCCTCACTATTGTGGACTGTCACAATTGTATTACCTTTGTTCACAGGATAAGAATCATACTTACAGGAGGGAGAACCTGAAGGTCGGTTGAACCTTTAAATAAAACAATTACATAACATGAACAAATATTTAGGCAATAATATTAGCTTTTAATATTCTTCATTCTTGGCCAGCTTAACATGATGTTACAAAGTACCAATATAAATGATTTTTATTGAAATGTCCTGATAAAATTTTGATATATTAGAAATGTTATATTGAAAATGTTTCCATCTTATTAGTGCAATAGGGTCTGGGCAGTTTGATTCCATCGGAACCTACTATTGGCTAACAATGAAGGGCTATCAAAAAGGAGAACACATGGCAGAAGTAATGACCAACTCTTGACCCAAGCCCGGTTTACCTCCTTGTATAACACTTTCCACACTGACCACACTGGTGTCACCATTGACAATCTCCGTGGTGACCCTGACGGGGGATTGGGCAAGGACAGTGACCGACAGAGAGGTAGGTATCCCGGGTCGCAGTACTCTCGGAGCTGAGATCAGATAGGAAGGGCTTTGCCCGGGACTAAGAGTAAATAAGAGGGTGTTAGCAGGGGATAGAGAAAGCAACATGAAAGAAAGTTAAAAACTGCATCTACAAACTAAGCGCCCTGGCAGTTGCTTCAGCCAGATCACCCGCATAAGATACAAAATGGAGCATTCTACCTGTGACACAGTATTTCCTCGGGAACGACGAGTTTGTTTTCAAGTGTACAGTCCCATAATTGAGCCATACATTTCAATACCGCTTAACCCTATCAAGTATGCACAACTTTTACTTCTTTGCACAATGTTGGTGAATATAGCTAGTGATATTAATCACAGCAGCCACTACAAAAATATGAGCCCTCCTTGATCAAGTATAGAATAAAGACATTTAGCTTTTTCATACTACATATGGATATGTTATATAAAACAAGACACTGACTAAGTAAAAGACAAGTTACAATACCTTGATGTTTTTTTTGCTTCACTATAAATGATAAGAATCCCACAAAGGCCAATAACTTGAAACCACTCCATATCTACACTCTGTTAACAACTTCAGACTACGGAGCGAAGGTAATTCTGAAGGTCTTCACACCTGTTCTATTATAACTCCACCCACAGAGCCCCAAAAGGCAGAATTTCTTTCAAACTTCTATACATATCAATTTCAATCCATTCGTAAGGATTGACACACTTTCCTCAAAGCGCCATTTCTCCTTAAATGACAGTCTCTCTTTGAATTAAAAAATGTATGGTGGATGTTCACTGAATTGATAAAACAAGAATACAATGCAGATATGCACACCGTAAGTATATTGCGATGCCTTAAGTATCACAATACTAGCTCTACGGTGAGACACATACCAATGCAAAAAATATTTCAATATGCATCATCATAAAATAATACAGTAGTCTTATTCTCATAAAATATACAGACACAATCTTTCTTTGGAAATAAATAAATACAATTCAGGGGAGGAATTTTGAAGGATAGATGGGCTTTAAATCCAAGTGAAGATTTTACAGTCTCTCCACTAGATGTCAGAAAACCCATTTATAGAATATTTTGTAGAAGACTCACAATTAAGATCCAGACAGCTGCAAAAGCATATAAAATAAGATAATTTCAGTTGCACAAGCACCTCAACCACATAAAACCTAATGTATGAGTAAATTAAGCAAATAAAAATGACTACAGGACCTGGATTGAGCAAATATATTCGGGATTTTTTTAATCATTAAATCATCGCTCTATAGCTACGAAATGGAAACCTGAAATACGAGACATGCATGCTCTTTCACCTAGCATTGTTGGTAGAATAACCTGCATGCACGTACCTACCTAGCATTGTTGGTAGAATAACCTGCATGCGCGTACCTACCTAGCATTGTTGGTAGAATAACCTGCATGCGCGTACCTACCTAGCATTGTTGGTAGAATAACCTGCATGCACGTACCTGTGTTTCCCATTACAAAAACTAAACAAGAAAAGACACAATGCTTTATTTATGTCTATAATGCAAGTTCACAGGCACCCATAAAGTATCTATATGCAGTGCAATATTTCACAGTAAAGGGAGTCCCAGCTGATGGACAAAATAAATATATTTTCTGCTGTGTATTTTGCCAGCAGAGGTGTAAAGTCCTGCCATGTGTTTCTTCCACCCACTAAGTCATTCTACCTCTTGGGCCGTGTCTGAATCAGCACTCTTCCACACTGTTGAGTAGCCTTGGTGAGTAGATAGAGAGAGAAAGTCGTAGAGTACGCAAAGATTTTTCAAATTGTAGTATACTTCAAACACCCGGATGACACACTTACTTCCGGGGTTTCGCTGAGTACATACGGGAGCACACTTTTCAAGAAGTACACAAACATTTTGGTCACATAAATATGACGTAAGCTTCATTAAAAAAAAATGAGGCGCAGCTCCGTTGAAGTTTTCCTTCAAATACAACAAACACAACACGTGACATGGCAGCGCAAGAGTGGGGTGCAGGGTTGCCAGATCGTGTAAGACTTTCCAGCCAAATGGTAACTCAAAACTAGCCCAAACGAAACCAACGTGTTTTATCATGTTTTTAATTTTTAAAATAAGTGCGTGCTTTGCGACTTTTCATTTTTACCCGTGACTGCACTTTGAAAGTATCCTAATTTAGCTGTAAAACCGCGGACATGGCAACACTGGTGGGACATTTTATGACCTGCTTACGACACTTCCACAATACGTTTGGAAAATAGTATGGCGGATATTTTTCGCGGAATGCTTAACAGTGCACATTAAACAGCACACTTCTGCCAGAGCACTGTACGCAGGAGACAGGGCGCAGTAGATAGGGCTCTGATTCGGACACAGCCCTGGCTGAAGAATTGTGCTAATTAGCAAATCCAGGTGATTGGAACAAAATACTGGGGAGGACTTTTACATTCTGAACCTGGATTTTACATCTCTGTTTGCCAGTTCAATTGTCTGGTCAGACAGTGACACATTGGACCTGCACTATTCAGGATTAAAAGAAAATGAGAAGACAAAGCTAAATTTGCTCTGGTTAATATACAGGTAAATGTTAAGTGCAGGTGCAAGAATCAAATAATAGTAAAGATAAGAAAAAGTAATTCCACACGCTGGAAACTAACTGGAAACAAAATGAATCCAATTTATTTAATCGCCCAACTTAAAGGTGCAGGTGAAAAAAAGAGAACTAGAGAACAAACGTTTCAGCCAAAATGTTTTCATCGGTGCACCACACATTTGCCACTGATACAGCCAGATAAGCCAATCGTTGGCAGCGGTTTTCAGTCGCTCAGATGGTCAAATGACTTTGAGATACGAAACACACAAAATAATGATCCCTCTCTTCGAGTCACACGACCGACAAGGACCAAAAGACCCTCTGTAAGGGCAGGGAGAGGGCATTGGTCTCTCGGTTCATTAACTAGCCCTGAGCACATGGATTGCAAGGATCTGTAAAGAGCTTTGCAGGATATAAAAGGTAAGACCGTTTCCATTTTCAGAGACCTTCAAGGAACTTGTTACGCCTGCCGAATGGAATTGAGCAAAGAGCTGTACAGAGACTGGAGTGGAATGCTAATTGTCATGGTGCAGTTTGATAGCCTCTCTGCTATCCAACATGTAGGGGAGGCGAGTGAATTAAGGCAAAAGAGGGGGAGACTTTGTGACAGACAGGCAGGGAACATGAGAGCCGATAACAGGATGACTGAACAGCATCAAATGCCAACTATGAACTTCATTCTAGATTACAAATGGTTTTCTCTAGACCTGTGGAGGAAACAGCATGGCATTTTAAGTTTATAAAACTTTACTTACAAAACTCTCTATTTAAGCATCTTTCAATTAAAACCTCAAATTATTCTAAATCTCAGGATTAGATCTCATTGGACATACTACGTTTTACGACCAAGTTGAGTAGAAATGCCTTAAGTGTTTCAGCACCTTATGTGGAACGAAATGCAAGAGTCATTAAAGCTGACCTCCTTGGTGTCTTTTGAATGTTTAAATGGTTCACAATCCTATTTGAGAAATAAAACAAAAAACTGCTAAATACCAGGAACATTGCAGGAAGCTTACAGGGCAACATTGCAACAACGATGTAGCAGTCTCTTGGAAAGCGTTTTATTCCGATTATGTTTGAACGTGGCTACAACGTTGTAGAGCAATATTGCAGCAACTTTGCACAGAGTTGTAGTAGGAAGGTTTCTTACTTTGTTACACTTGTAACCTCTGGTGGTAACGTTCTAATAGTGCTCATCACTCTAATTAAATGACGTGCACTTCCCCTTCTTGCTCGCTCCCAATCACATACTCATACCAGTGAGAATCAGATGCGCTCCATCTCCCCGGTATGCAGGCTAACCTGCACGCTCCAGAACAATATCCGCCGTGCCTTGTGAAATGTTTCTGACTGGCTGCATACAGGCGTCCGGGCTGAGCTAGGCTTGCCTAGTCTTGTTTCAATACTCAAGTTAAAGACTTATATTTTGGGCAAGAAATATATGCTTAAGTGTGTATTTTCGTGGGAGAAAATCATGTTTGCATACTGAAAGCCTAGAGTGCCCAAGTGCAAAGTAACTGATTATAAGAATGAAGTGAGGCGCTTGGAAAAAAAAGTGCCATAAGCCTTAAATTATGATAATGTGACCGATTATGGTAAAGATGAAAACATTGGAAAAAAAAATTATTCTGAAACGTGCGGGGCATGTTAAAAAAAAAAAAAAAACTATGAAAATGGAAAAGAACCTTGAAAACCACTTTCTTCACAAACCAATCCTTGCAAAGATAAGAAATTTGCTTCTACTGGAAATGCATATATGAAACATACTGTTAATTGTCACACATACATAAACAAGTTGACATTCCATTTATTTTCTCAGTATTACTTTTACTCAAGTACTCAAGCTTTTCCTTTCAAACCATCCAACAAACAGTTTAAATGTTGAATAAACACATGGACAGGAATGTTTTCTCGATATCCAATGACGTATTTACAGGTGGTGAGGGAAGTAATAAATGGAATCCTAGCAAATGCGTGATGACAAGATCAAAAAAGGATAAATTTTTATTTTTTTGTATAAAAATCAGAAAGAAACCATAAGTAAACCCCAAATGAAGAATGGAGGCCAAAACAGTCACTTTTGGAGAGAAGAAATATTTTTTTCCTGTCATCAAAAATTAGTCATCTTTTTTCTCTTTACCGGCTTTGTTGCCTTTGACTTTCTCTGCTTTTTCATCAGCGTCACTGTCGCTGTTGCTATCGCTGCTGCTGCTGCTGCTGCTGCTGCTACCACTGCTGCTGCTGCTGCTGCTGCTACTGCTTTCGTCGTCTCTGTCATCGTACGCCGCTTCCTTGGGGTCTTGCTCCTGCTGGGGTTCACGGCTCTGCCCTTGCTGTGCTGGGCTGCCCCCTCTCTTCTCCTTCTCCTTCTCCTCCTCGCTCTCTTCCTCCACCTCTTTTCCCCTCTCTTCCTCCACCTCTTTTCCCCTCTCTTCCTCCACCTCTTTTTCCCTCTCCACATCTTTTTCCCTCTCTTCCTCCACCTCTTTTTCCCTCTCCACCTCTTTTCCCCTCCCTTCCTCCACCTCCTCTTCCCTCTCTTCCTCCTCCCTCTCTTCCCTCTCTTCCTCCTCCTCCCTCTCTTCCCTCTCTTCCTCCTCCTCCCTCTCTTCCCTCTCTTCCTCCTCCTCCCTCTCTTCCTCCTCCTCCCTCTCTTCCTCCTCCTCCTCCTGTTCCTTCTCCTTGTCCCACTGCAGCTCGTCCTCATCCACCTCGTCTTCAACTTGCTGCTTCTTCCACATCTTCGCCATGGCCAGCAGTTTGAGGTTGGGCTGGTTGGCCGCATCCTCTGGGAAGATGTAATCGTAATACTCTTCCCAGCCCGCGTCCGACTAAGAGAGGGTGAGAAACGATATTATACACAACTGAGCATCTAGTTCCTCTTTACACATGAACTTTAAAAGTAATCCATCATAATATCAAATGCTTGTGTCAGGAACTAGAATATATTCTATTACATCATAAATATGTGGACTTTTGGGGGGGAAATTAATGAATGAATGAATTTGTATATTTGCCATGTATTGTAAAGTTGTGTCACACCTTTTATGATATTGATAAAATATTTAATTTCAATATACTTCAGTACATTCCAATTCCAGGGATAGCAGTCATCTTTCCCATAGACACATTTTTAATGATGTGAATTATAACAATTGCGATAAAGAAGCACGTTTTAAGTCCTTTTTAAAATGGGAGGCTGAGCAGTGGGGAACACAAGAAATTTAAGACTTATCACGTAAATATAATGCATCTCAGCCTCAGGCTTTCAAACTCGCTGAAGTAAAACAAAAAAAACGGCCGCGAGTACTTTTGGCAATTGCGCCCCCTGTTGAGGAACCCCTGAAACAACAGCCGCTTTCTCACCCCGTCCTCGGCCGTCAGCTTCCTCCTCTTCTTAACCTTCTCGGGCAGCAGCTTGTCGACCCTGTCGCACGAGTCGTCGTTGCCGAAATCCCCCTCGAAGTCCCGCCAGGACTCGAGCAGCATGAGCCGTTCCTCCTTCTCCTCGCAGCTGCGCATGCCCTTGTTGGCCTCCTCGTAGATCTGCCTGCACCTGCTCAGACGCTGCACGCTCTCCACCGACAGCTCGAACTGAGCGTAGCTGATCCACACCTGCGGGACGCGTCGACATTTATTTCACTAGGAGGTCACGTTTAACGTTTAAATCACTCCGTAAAAATGAGACCGGACTGCAACAGTTCACCACATCAGTATAAATGTAAGGGGCCATTTGCCCCTGAATTTGTTTAAAATTTTTTTAATTCTTTACTTATTACGTTTATTCTTTTTATTTCAATTTGCACTATGCTTTCAACATCTGGCCCAAGGAACAGAATGGGGGGAGGGATGGAAGAGGGGTAGGTTACTCAACGGGAGGATATATTAATCTGACTGTCTGTAAACTAACGTGTAATAAAAAAATAAAAACCGGAACTCGTGAGTAGGTGTGGTCATATGACGATGATGCCACGTAGTCATATTATGAATATTCATACGGTCAAGGAGTGAAAGGGTGTGTCTTGGTGAACTGCCTCAGTCTCAAAAAGAAAAGAAAAAAAACCCGTTGGTCTCTGCTTTTATACCACGTGCCCAGCCGAGACCACCCCTAGGACCACCTCAACTCCACCCATTTTTTATGTTAAGGATCTTGTGACGTCACAAATCCCCGGAAACCAGCATATTGGTAAGCCTACACAAAAACATTTTGACTAAACATGACATTTTCAGACATAGACAGTTGTGTATGATCATAATCTAACCCAAAATATCGGTTTTCAACGAGGAAAGTCGGTTTTTGACTGCAGTATCACTTTAATGGCCAAAAAAAAAAAAAATTTTTTAAAAGCATAAATGCAACATGAAAACGGGTCCATAATGTAAAATGCAAACGTTCGGCAACATGAAAGCAAGTGGACATAAAACAAAGCTACACAACCTCAAGTATCACAAGTTAATATGCATATTAAAACTTAAAACTGTCCAGCAAAATACACGTGGCTATTATGGTCGAAAGGAAATGGGAACAACGCATAACTGCAGACGATGGATGTGATTTGTCGATACTTCAGGTGGGCGGGGAAGTACAGGGAGGCGGGTGCTTACCTTTACGTGCTGAGTGCGCTGAAGCAACCTCCTGTACAGCTCTCGCGTGTTTTCGTACTCCTCCTGCTCAATCTCAGAGTCGATGTACGACTTCCACAGCACCTAAAAACGAGGTTAACGCAGAATTAAACCGTTGAACTAAACGCCTCCATTACGCAAACACGCTTATGTCCCAATCGCTGCCAAATAGGGGTATATAAAAACTTGAAAAATGCAAGAGAAAGTATCAATCACGGTAAAAGACCGTGGCCTATGATAGTCGTGTACAGGAGTTACAGGGGGATTATGGGAAGGACCGTCTTAAGCGGGAGGCCGCACCTCTGGCATGTCCAGACGGGGCTGTCCGATTGCCAGCTCGAAGATGGCTCTGGACCGGTCCGCGTCTCCCAGGATAGTCTCCAGCTCGGCGAATTTGATCCAGGTGGTGCAGTTTTCTGGAGCGTACTCCAGGTACTTCTCGTACAGCTTACGACAGCGGTCGAACTCTCTCAGCTGGAGCTCCAGCTCAATGTAACCCTTGAAAATCTTGTTCTTCGGGCATTTGCCTATAGCCGTACCCTGGACAAAAGAAGTTAAAATGAGATGAGGAAATATGCTAAATCATTTAGAGGCATTATAAGGATATCCAGGGAAGAGTATCTACAGGGTAATGAATGCCATTCAAAACATCCAGATTGACATGTGTAGACCTACATAATAATCCTTGTTTCAGCCATGATTTGGTACAATTCAACTGATTGTGAAGTGACTTACCAGACCGCGCCTGGCTAACACAAGATTCTTCTGTCGTATTTCAAACTGGCCATACAACAACCAGATTTTGGCAAACGTGAACTGGAGGAGGGGAAGAAAAATCCTATTAGTACACAGTAACAACTCAACAACCCAAGTCTATTTTGTGAGCAGAGAAGTCACTAGAACTCTGCTCTACCAGCAAGGTTCTTGACTATTTGTCAAACGCAAACCGACAAACACAAATAAAAAGCAAATACACATACAAAATAACAGGAGAAATAAGAAAATAGCTGAACTCTCACCAGTAACACCGCTAAGCAAGGGGCACAGCCCAGGCTAAGTGGGCGATCACAGTAACATCACTAAGCAAGGGGCACAGCCCAGGCTAAGTGAGCGATCACAGTAACATCACTAAGCAAGGGGCACAGCCCAGGCTAAGTGAGCGATCACAGTAACACCACTAAGCAAGGGGCACAGCCCAGGCTAAGTGAGCGATCACAGTAACATCACTAAGCAAGGGGCACAGCCCAGGCTAAGTGAGCGATCACAGTAACATCACTAAGCAAGGGGCACGAGCCCAGGCTAAGTGAGCGATCACTTACCTTTTTATGAGGGATGAGCTCAAGACATGCCTGATAGACTTGCCTTGTTCTTTCGGGATCCTGTTATTAAGCAGAACCAAGATTACAATTCCAGTTTAGGAACACAACCATAAGCACGGATTTCAACAATAACCTGAGAGAAATTAAAATGTCCTCCTGCCATCATCCTTCTGATACAAGACTCAAATATTTGACAAATCTAAATTATCTTCCTTCTAACTAGTGCAGAACAAAGCTGGCACAAGTAAAAGGTGAAGTCATTTACAAGGGATATACCCCTTTAACTCATTCAATGCCAGAATGTTCTGGAACACTAAGCCTCAGCAGTGCCAAGCCAATATGGCTGCCGACATTCACAATCCCGTCAATGTGCAAACTTCTAATAACACGTTATTTTACCTATTCCAACATAATTTTTTGTTAATGAGGATAGATGGCACTAAATAGCACACCTGGTTCAGTTCACTATTAGAACAATGTCAAACAATATTGATGGAAATATAAATAATTTATTTTCAGTGCTTCTTAGTTTGGTTAACCTGACTCTTACATCGGTGATGCGTAATACTAGTGAAAACAGTTTTCCATAAAAATCGGCTCTTCCATAGCTATAGATAAAAATGAACAATAAACATAATCACTGGTCATTTGTATAGATAGATATGTACAAATGAGCTGCCCACGTGAGTTACTTTGTATCAACCGTTTCAAACAGGAAAAAAAAAAAAAAAACGCTAAAATCTGTGGTGTGAGGGACCAATTCAAAACGGAACCAACAAAACGATGGTCACTGGAGGAGATATGGAAAATAACTGGACAGTGGAAATCAGAGAATTATTAAACATAATTCGGGAAAGGGATATTATAAAACTCATTGATGGTAGGCTACTGTCCGTGATTCAAACGTTTACCAGACGATTGTGGAACGACTGAAAGCTAGCGGAGTAATTTTCTCCCGTTACTGAGACAGTAGCATAGCAGTAGCCTAGTTTGTTATATTGCCCACTTGAGTGTGTTCAATTTCTTTATATTCTTGGTCACTGGTGCTGAAATATGTTGGTACAAATTGACGGGGACACGCTATTCCAACGCCCCGATGTTGGTTTCGATGGTTAGACATGAGGGTAACTTGTAATTTTATATATTTATTGAAGCTTACTCCCCTGTATATTCATTAACCGTGAAGCTGGTTAATAGCGCGCTGGCAAATGCTCAGGGTGTTCAGGGCCTACCTTGACTTCCAGCTCCTCGTAAAGGGCGTAGTTGATCCAGAGGTAGATGTACCTCCTCCAGTGTCTCTTCTCTTGGATCGGGGGGATGTTGGCGATGGCTCGCTCATAAACTTCCCTGGCAGTCTCGGGGTCTGCGTCACTCTCCACCAGGCGAAGGTAATCAAACCAGGCGTCGTAATTGTGGGGATTCGCCTACAAAGGGTGAGATTGGGTAAACAGACCTGGGGTGGAAACACCTGTAAAAACACAGATTATTCTGAGAAACGCTCAATGTCACTGACAGTGTGCTCACCTTGACCTCCTCCTCGTACTGAAATCGCCTCTTGTTGACAATGACGTCTTCGATGCCCCTCCTGTCTCCGAATTTCTTCTCAAAGACGGTGTAGTTCTTGAAGAGCTCCTGCGCCTGCTGCTTGGGTATCCGGTCCAGAGCGTATTTGTAGATGACGCGGACCCGCTCAAACTGGAAAGACCAGATCCAGCTAATGATTCAACAGCACAACTGGGACCAAGTGACAAGCCTGAAGCCACAAAACCTGAGTCAGAGAGAGAGAAAAACAAATCCATCGCAGTTGTGGGAATCTTACCTCTTTCTGTTTCTCTTCGAATCTGGCGAAGGCCACATGGAGGTTTTCACTGACGTTCTCCTCTCCGAAGAACTCCACTGACCTCTCAAACACCTTCCGGCTGTGCGCGACGTAGCCGTGCTTCTCCTCAAAGTGAGCGTATTTGATCCAGTTCTTCACTTCGGGGTGGACTAGCACAAGTTCACTGGAGTTAAGCACCATAACTGAAGGAACAGAAGACTTGCGGGGCAATGGCTTACCATGACTTACCATGCAAAAAAAATACAGGTCAACAACCAATTTATACCCACCATTTACCACACCCCCATGTAGCACGGTTCAGAGATTTGAGTGAGCACTAGAACATCCGCTACATGAGGTGATGTCGCCCCCTTGAGTTTGAACTGGGGCAGCCAATCACAAACCCATTATCACACCATGTGGACGGCAGGGGGTGAGGTTCTATACCCACAGAAGACCTGCCCCCATTACACTTGCAATGTGAAAGAACAAAGGACGGTATCGGGAGCGCTCATGGGTAAGGATATATCGCTCGTAGATGGAGCGAGCCTTCTCCACTTCCTTGTAGCGCAGCTCAAAGTTAATGTAGGAGTGCCAGGCCTGCTCCTCCGGCTCCCATTCCATCCAGCGCTCAAACACCTGCCTGCAGCCAGCCACATTGCCCAGCATCTCCTCCATGTAGCTGTACTTATACCTGGACAGAGGGAAAGGGTGCCAGAACCCACGTGTGTGAGACGAGGCAGAAAGGCCTAACAACAATAGCCCATGTAACACACTGCCATCGTTTAGTGCAGAGCACTAGACTGACATTCGTTTCTGCAATGTATTCAATTTGTGAATTAACATACACAGACATATAAAGTTTAATTTGTATTAATGGTTCTGACAGTGGAATTGATCTATAATTTAAGTTTAGCTGATGCCGTCTGGTTGATTTCTTAATGACTGAAAAGCACACTTGATATAAGATTTAGACTCAAACATGTCAGTCATATTTCATTTTTGGAAGGCAGGAATGATACCTGTTCATTTTGTCAAGAAAACTGGGTAATTGACGTGACATTTTCAGACAATATTTCACTAATCAGGGTATCTAATTGTCTTTGCAAGTGGACCAGGCCCTAGAAAACCCAGTCAAAAAACTTCTAGTCAACCGATCAAGCAACAAAACCTAATTTCAGCAGAATGCACTCACCACATAAGTCTTTTTTTTAACAGTACTTTTATAAAGAATATCTATAATCATAACATAGTGTAAGACTGCAATGAAACGCTAATGCCATCAAAATGCATGTTCACACTTCAGTTAAATCTCTGCCAGAGAACCCTTATTATGTCCCAGTTTAAACAAAGGGAGTCAGTGGATGCTTACCAGAACTGGTTAACACGGGGCAGGATGGTGATGGCTCTATCCCAGATGTTACGCGAGTGGTTCACCTGCCGGTTCTTCATCTCCATCTCAGCGTATTTCAGCCACAGAGCGATGTTCCGGTGGTCCACATCCAGGGCACGCTCGTAGATGGAGCGAGCTCTACAGGGACAGGGAACGAAAATCGGAAAAGGTTAAATTCGAGATTCGCTCCACTTCACGATTACCGCAGTGGCGATGGAACGCTGGAACCGTAAAGATATGGGCGTGACTCGCGTTAACGGGTTGCCGTCACAGTGCAGTACCTCTGGATTTCCTTGAGACTCTCCTCCCATTGTGCGTACTTTATCCAGTTGCTGATAACGGTACGATTCTTCCTGATGTTGTCTTCAAATCCCTGTTGAGGCACAAAATAAATTGTGAATTGTCGTAGGTAGACTATTCTCATATAACAAAGAAATATCATACTCATCCAGTAAAAATGACAGAAGCACAAAAGGGAAATAGAAATAAAACCGAATCAAAATTTACAGTGGAAAGCAACATCGTTATTTAGACATACTTGTTTAAGCACAAGGAGAGAGTTGGAGAGAGAATAGCTACTCCTCCCCACAGCATTGAAACATCCTTTCCATGCAGATTCAAACAGAGAAAAATCAATGACGAAAGCCAGGCGGTATTTACAGCGAAAAATACGCAGCCCTATGATCAAGGAGGATTCCGGTGTCACTTTTCCTTCTGTTTGTTCTCAAGCTTTTGATATTTGATTAGATTGGCATTGCCAATGGCATTTTGCTCTGCTTTACCAAAAATGTACAGAACCAAACCAAAATGAAACCGTGACACCAAAACAATGAACTTTGAGTTTGACGTTTACAAAGTTTAACATTACACAAGGGACTTTCAATTCACTTGCTCAAGGATAAAATGCAAAGGAATCTAGAAATCAAATCTACACTCATCTGTTGGATGCCTACCGCAAATAAACCACACTGGCACAAAATTAAGTTTCCAATTTAGGTTCTTAGCACCACTTTACTAAATTCCCTTCCATTAGCATGCTTTTGAATGTATCTTTTTCTTTTCTTTTTTAAAACTCTGTTCAATGTATTCGTTTTTATGCTGCGCCCACTTTTACGTGACCGTATCCATATCTGTATTCGTGAACAAAGTAAAGCTCTGTACTTTATTAATGCTAATAAGAAAGACAGGAACAGGGTTCTCCAATAGTACTTTTCCTCACACATATTTAGCCTGTATGATGAGCTCTGTCTGAAAAATAGCTGCGCACGTGTATGCCGGAGACTGCTTAACAGGGACAGAGAATGACAGTGAGAATTCAAAATGCAAATGATACAGACATAATTATCTTGTATATTCCTACATTAGCTAATTCAGACGTAATTGGCCAGAAGTTACGATACAAAGCCTATGCTACGTGGATATGTCAACCTAAATTAGACCAAGAAAATAAACCCGATGTCGCAGCTGAAGATCTGCCGATTTTGAAAATCACTTACTTTCCTCTTCTTTAACTTGTAATCATTCAGCTCTTCTTCATCTGTGATCTTCTGTTTGGGCGGCGGTGGTAGAAGCTCGAGTTCCCTCTCTTTAGCCTCTCTGAGCAACTGTTCGGCTGTGATCTGAACTTCGGCCGGGGCTTTGTTTTTCACCTGCAAAATCACATGCAAATATCGAGGTTAAAGTAATCCAAAATATCAATGCACTTTCGTTTGTAAATGCTACGAAGTTACAATAACGTTAACGTTACAACAACAAATCGATTGAAGGCCTTTTTCATCCGGTTAACGAACTTAAACGTTTAACGTTACTACCTTCGCCACTTTAGGTATTCTCTGTTTGCCTGCCGCTGTGGAAGCCATGTTTCCTGATAGTTTCTCCAAACACACGAATAGAACAAAAAAACTATTCAAAAGATGAATTCAGTTATGTGAATAAAATATGATGATCGAAAACAACGATGGCGCTCTCCACCATCACCCATCACACGCCTGACGTACATGCGTAACCTCTACACCCTGACCTTTCACATACACGACGTCACGAGCGTTCTGTTTCTATGGTTACGGTCCTACTTTGTTTTCTGGAAGTACTGCAGGTCTTTCTTTACAGACGTTGACGCTGTACGAAAGGTAAAGACATAAATTATGTTGTAAAATGAATTATAAGATTGACATAAGCATTCGCACACATTAGACTAAGCACGCAATTAACACGACAGCTGGACACAATGTTACAGAAGTAATTTAGCTAAATCTGTTAGTTGGTCACTGCTGGTTCGAACAGACTCGTGATGATAGATAAACGTAGACAAATATGACTTCAGACTTTGTGCAAACATGGATATTATGGTGCATAATCCGCTCTTTCTTCTTCAGATTTTAGGATACAATTAGAATAAACATGAGGACTACTATCTGGGGCGATGAAGCTGAGACAATAACCGTGAGAAGAACGGAGTCGTCAGATGCTCGCGAAATCAATGACCTCATAGCACCTGCAACTGAAGCGCTGTTTGGCAGAGTGAACGTCATTTACCTGTTGTAAGTCAAGGATAGGGGTAGCCAAACTGTATTTTTATGTATTTCTCCCCACTGTTGTGATTGATTTAAACAGCAAAACAATGCAATATAGATTTGAAGAAGAACAAAAAAACGTGTTTCACTCTTTCTGTATTACTTTTTATAACGGTGCTGTGTATTTCATATGCTGACATTCTCTGTAACTATTGCCTAATAATCATAGGCTTTTGATTTATTCATAACATATTTAATAAGTGTTCTGTACACCACACAAATGCATGTTATAAGAACGACAGTTTTTTGTATGTAGGCAGAAAGACAGTATTAAGCCGCATTGGGGTTTTTTTTCAGGGAGAGGGCTAATCTTGCAGTAACTGTGATCAACTCCACAAACCAAATACTTGCCCATGCTGCTTTCCTTGACCACCCCAGTAGTGACGTGGTTGATCCCGCTTGCTGGGAACCGTGGTTGCACGAGCATTTCAGTTCTGACAAATGCACCGTGAGTATTGGTTTCAGGCAAATAATAACTGAATGTAAAAGTGAACTTGATGACATTAGTAAGGATGTGAGTAATGCTAACTAAATTATGTAATGTTGTATTTTGTGTGTGTGTGTGTGTGTGTGTGTGTGTCAGCCGCTGAACACAGTCTTCTTGCACCTATTTGTGGCACAGCCAGACTGCGGTCTTGGTAGCGCTAAAGAGATTTTAAGGTAAGGAGACCCACAAGGGATTGCATTAAGCAATAATTCTTTATCAATATGCTCAGATATATAGTATACTTAGTAAACAGGGAGTACTCGCAAAAGATTGACTTCAGTACACTAACAGAGCGATGTTCAATTTTACCATACGTAGGTTAAACATTCACTTAGGAATGAAATCTTTGCACATTACTGGCACTGATTGGGGGTATAATTTAAAAAAATAACATCCATAATTATTGTTATTGTAGAAGATTGAGCTGTTTCTTAATGATAGTTAAATATTTGTTTTATATTGTTACTCTCATTAATAATGTCATTTTGTCGTGTTATCCATGTCTTTTTTCGTGAGGTCACTGAGGTGTCATGTACGGCATTTTCATTTCCTAACACTGTGTTTTGATATAATGCCTCGTACCTGCACGCGCACCATTCCAAAGTTACCGGTTAAACTGAAATGCAAGAATCGTAAAGTAAGAATCAAATATAATATCACTATGTCTATATGCTGAAGTTTTTTTTGGCTTGTCCTTCACATCTGGTCCCCCTGTATATTAAACGTACTCCCATATATTTTGGGCTATTATCACCACAAGCATTGATTGTGTAGTCTTGTGAAAGACATTTCAGCAACAGTGTGACCTTGGGGTTTGCTTGAAAATGTCACGCAACTGTACATTATTATTCTTTTCACCAATCTATTACAAAACATATGTCTTGTTATATACATATTTTAACACTTTTAATATTTTAATGGTTGAGCCATTGATGGGTTAATGCTGTTAAGTAGGATACCACATTTGGCAAGATACCTCAGTTGCCAGAACTTGCCACAATGGAGCCTGGGTTGCAGGACAAATTTGCAGAATGGAATAATTATTGAATTCTGACCTAGTAGTGGTTTATTTAAAGCAAAGTAAAAGCATGCACTAATTCCACTATGATCCCTTGCAGAACGGTCTTCAGTGCGATCACAGAGCTGCACTATGTTTTTCTAGTTATTCCAAACGGCGCTTGTCTGGGTGAGAGATATACATCAAACACCACAATCGTGATATCTATGAAAACAAAATTAAATAATCCTGACCTTATATCAATCAAGGCTATGTTAAAATGAATGCAGTGATAGCAATCTAGAGTACTTCAATGCAATTGTGTTGTACATTGCTCAAAGACATGCATTGCTTTAATGGGATGCTTCAATCCATGTTCTGTGTTTGCAGAGCCAGCATTGCTGGAGATCTTTGAGCCTCTCAAGTGCCTCCAGGATTCTCAGTGTCAGTGGTCAGCGTTTGTAAGCCACAGACACAACTACTGCCCAACGCTGCACGTCCGGAGAGCCAGGTCACTTCCTCAACCATCGCTCAATTTACACTGCTTGGATTACGTGTTTTTCTCGGCCGCTTAAACTCAACACATACAGTAGGCACATACACATGGCTGGTGTGGTAAAGGCAATGCATATTAACACTCACTGTATATTAAAACTGTCTTTGTATTTATGAAGATATATTTAAGTGTTGCTCACTATAACGACTCAGTTAACAACATGTTGGGAATACTCTTATGAATTGGGTCTGTCCATTGAATAATTTGTGCTTTTATGAATCAGCTCTTTCTCTGCCTGCAATTAATAATTGAAATAAACAGTGCTTCACAATAAAGAATGTTATTTTTTAGACAGTATAATGATAATTACACTTTAACTTGTGTTTTTTTTTACACAGAGTATACATATATGATTTCATATTTGGAAATTAAAACCACTGCAAGTTTTTGGCACAGCTCATCAAGTGCACACAAACAAAACCTGCCATTTGCTTTTTGTAAAAATAGCAAATATCTTTGTGAAATATCTTTAGATAATAACCCTGCATAGGTGCATTTCAATGGGAGTGGGTGTGTTCTAGATTCTAACCCGCCCTTCTTCTGTGACAGGGTGGAAGACCATGATGACCTCACGCAAATATTAACAGAGCAGACCAAGGCGTGCTGTGTGTCCTATGGCCCCTACTTCCTGGCTGAGCTCATTGAAGCTCAGAATGATCATCTCCACGCAGCTGTTTGTGAGGTTAATACTTTAAAAAAAAAAATTTCCCCTGACAAAATACATACAGCCATGTCCAACCTAGATAATACGAACAAATAGACATTTATGAATACACCTTAAAGGAATTATCAAGAAAAATGGACAGAATATTTTTGAAAGTTTAGAAATAGTACAAAAAAGGGGTGCTTCCATAAATAAGAAGAGCAGTAACACACCATACCAACCCTTCGCCCCTTCACTGGGATCTTTCTCAACTCAAAAAACAAACAAAAAATTAGAAATGATAAGATTGGGGATATACAGTCACAACATTTATGCGCAGTTTATGTTGAAATATAATTCGTTTTAGGTTTTGTTATAGCATAGCATGGTGTGATTACAGTATAGATCTAGTGTTGCTAACTATGTTCTCCAATTACAAGTGCACTGCATTTTGATAATCTACAAGAGGACATTTGGACAATCTGCAAGAGTAACTCATCTTTTTTCCCCCCATACATAAGACAACCACACTCATTCCATTTTTAAATTGTATAGTTACTGTTTTTACTGCAGTACGTCCATTCCCAAAAGCTTGTTATGTTATTCAATCCTGCTATTTTATGGTATCTGTACCATGCAATTGTTTTGTTTATGGGAATATTAGTGAATATTGTGCTGAGCTACATTTCAGCCACATTTTAGCACATAGGTTAGCATTCATGTTAACCGAAAGGAGCAATGCTGTTTCATCTACAAATTAGAGGGCCAAAGGGCATATAACACAGCTCTCAGTCAAAATATGAATTCCAATTTAATAACAGCTCAGCAGATGTTTCCATCTAGTTACATGACATTATTTATTGCTTAATACGCCCCCTAACCCGGGGTTATTTACTACAATGGCCTTATCACTACATATCATTACTTATACAGCTGGGTATATTCACTCAAACAATTCCTGTTGAGAGATTTACTCAAGGGTCCATCGACAATGGCCCACCGGGAATTTATTCCTTTGACATCCTGGCTATGAGTCCCGGCGCACTGCGCTCCCCCCAGCGAGAGAGATGACAGATCTCTGTTCCTCTTTCTGGAAGTTAAGCCGACATGTTTTTAATGTCCATATGGCAGGCGGGGTCTTATTCTGAGCCAAAACCCCGCCCACGCACTAAACGTACTGTCTTCAGACAGCTGCAGCATGTTTTTTGTTTTGATTAACAGTTGACGATATTTTTGACAGTCGACTCATGGATTCAAGGCTATTGTTGTGCTGTCGGTATCATTAATCATTCAGTCGTTCATTTAATTTGTCTTTTTTTGTTGTCATTTTACATATTGGCAGTTATAAAATACATTTTTGATATAATAGTTGTAAATTAACTATTTATAGTGATAAATAGTTAATGTGCTGTTAGCGAACGACTTTTGGTGAATGCTACTGTAGTCAAATTAACTTTACAAATAGACACATTCAATGTTGTTAGAATGCTGATTATTATACATTTTAAGTGGTAATATATTTATCGGTCATTTATATATCTTCTGAGTTATTGCTGAAAAACAAATTTCCATTTTAAATTGCTGATATGAAACTCGTATGTGTGTGTGCGTGTGCGTGTTTGTGCGTGCACGTGTGTCCACACAGAATGAAGGCACTGCGGTGGGGTTTATGAGCGTGAGCGGCGACGTCAATTTGAAGCTGTTGAACGAGTGCTTTGAGCTCGGACCTTTCAACGGTCTCTACAAGACAAGCCCAGGGCTCCCCTCTCAGCCCGCGCCCGGGACCGAAGGATCGGAGGCTTCCGCAGAGTCACGCGCCTCCGGGCCTGAGGAACCAGAGGAAAAGGTAGCATTTGACATGAGCTTCACAATGCTGCATTGGTGTGGAGGTTTGGAAAGATAATAAAACGTGGGATTCTGAAAGAAAGAATGGAAATTTGTTTGGAAAGCTACTTCATGAAAATGGTCGGAACGATACAAGATACCGCATTAGGGTTTGTCGTTTGACTTGAGTCGTGGTGACGCTAAAGCTGCTCTCGACAGTTCTGTATTTATCTGCTTTTTTTTCTCAGGACTCAGAAGTATCTCCGGAACCAGAAGAGAATGACCTAAATGCTTTCTGCATCCAGCTGTTTTTTATAGACAAGAAGTTCGACATGAGGTGAGTTGGAAAGAACGATGGATATAGCATCCGAACACATCGACCAAGCAATTGTGCACTTAGTACAACACAGCTCTGCAAGCTTGTAAAACTACTATTGTTTTGCCGGTGTTTTCGTTTGCCGAGTGTCCTGAGAGCCGATCACCTTTAGGCATTGCGCTTTCCATCTGGCACATTCATCTAGGCTTTGTTTTGTAATGGATCGCGGCCAAGCTTTTTTTTTTCTAAATTATATTGTCAGCTTAGTTGCAGAAGTATTCTGAAAATGTTGTGTTGTGGCAACACTGCACTGAGCCTAAACCTAATGTCATTGGCCCATACCGGTTTCCTTTGTTCTTGGAAATATTAGCGCTGCTAAAAATGTCTCTTTTAGTCTCATAATGAGAATTAAAATCTTTTTCTTTTCTTTTTTTTAAGTGGAAAATATTAGCTTGTTTTAAGTTACTTTTTGCTTTACAAGTGAAATTATCTTATCCCACTGGCAAATCTTGAAATGAGTAAAACTATCTCACCCCACTGCCAATCTTTTTGTCTTATTTAGCAAAAAAGTAACAGAAGTAAGATTCTAAAGTCTAAATATAAGTTTAAAATTCTCGTTAAGATTTGGTTTTTGCAGTGCAATAGGCTTGCTTTGTTTTATGATTCCTAAACTACCTTGAAATCAATGTCTTTTTTTTCTGGTTCCAAAACATTCTTTAGTATAACATAAGTATGAACTCAATCAGCTAAGTATAACATTTCATTTGGAATCTAAAAACCATTTGTTAGTTAGCTAGCTGTGGTGTGATGGGTACATTCGGCAGGCATTCCCATAGGCTGGAGTTAGTCTGTCTTTGCGTTCTTTCTCATCTTTTCTCCCCATAGATCTGTGGACTTTCTGCCTTACATCTTCAAACTTTTTCCGGTGAGCAAACGCAAATACGTGCCATAGATAAGGGTTTCAAGCGCACTGTATAATTAAGATATAAAGCTATGGAAATACTCCCCCTTCCAAAACTGTTGCTGTGAACATACTATGGGCTTGATTTACTAAGGTCTTTAGCACGTGCAAAACCTTTTAGCACACGCAAAACCAATAACATGACCACTCATGGTATTTGTTTTGCACCAATCATTGGTTGTGTTATTGGTTTTGTGTGTGCTAAAAGGTTTTGCACACGCTAAAGGTCTTAGTATATCAGGCCCTATGAGTATCATCTGATTCAGTTGAATGTCTTTATTTAACATGTTTGTTTGTGTTTTGTGGGTCTGCCCCACTGTCTTTGTCTTTTTTTATTGCTGGCAACTACAACTGAACTTCCCTCACAGGAAAATAAAGTTATTCTATTATATTCTATTCTATAGAGCAATGTCTGTTAATGAACTCTGTGTGTACTTACCACAGGACCGGGACTTCTGTGTGATCTTAGTGCCCAAGCTAGGCCCAGAGTTCCCTCTTCTGCAGGCCTTCCTCCGCGTGGTCCCCCAGAGCAACAGCACCCTGCCCAATGAGCTCTACATCTACCACCGCTCTGGCCTACTCAAGTGCGCTGCCACTGTTTGCCTTAGAACCAACTCATATATAATATAATATTATATAGTATAATCACATGTAATAACATGATATAGAATAGAATAGAATAACTTTTATTTTCCCGTTAGGGATCTTCAGTTGTAGTTTCCAGCAGTAAAAAAAAAGAAAGAAAAAAGACATAGACAGTGGGGCAGACACACAAACAAACATGTTAAATAAAGACATTCAATTGAATCATTCAATTGAAATTCTTAGCTTTGCAGTGCATGGCATTTATTAAGTGAAGGTAATGTATTTATGTATCTTCGCGCAGAACCTTTGAGGTAAGGGTCGCTGTTTCCAGTGACCAACCAGCTGTCGAGTCTCTGGTGCAGAAGCTCAGCTTGCATGAGTCCATGCTGGAGGATCTGGACTTTTTCTACCAGGGCCGGAAGGACAAGGTTAGCCAGCCGCCAGTGCTGCCAGAACGAAAGATGACCGAGAGACCAAAGATTGAACATTTTTGGATTTATTTCTAATGTTCTCGTCACATGAACGATTTACATAATAATTGTTTTGTTGTATAAATTGTAATTTTTTTGGCAGGATTGTACTCCTGTACAAGTGTTCGTGGCCCAGGTCACGGAACAGGTAGTAGGGATTGCAATCATCAAAAACGAGGAGGTAATTATCCTTTATTTCCTTATCGCTATATTTGATATTTACTTTCATGTAATTCTACATGTACGTCAATTAGGTGCAGTCTGTACTGATTCATACAAAATGTCAGTTAAGAGAAGTAATGTAGTTGCATAATATTAACATTAATGTAAAGACACCTGTCTGAGCTCGGTGCTTTGTTGAATTTTTCTACCATGTTCAACTGAAAACTTATGAAAATATATGAAATATAGACAATTTTTTTAAATTAAAGGTACACAGTGCATCCTGTAATTCAGAGATGATCGTTGTCAAGGGAATTCTATGGGATGAGCTCATGTCCAATATGAGATCATCACTTTTTATAATCCCAGTCTCATGGAAATGAACAGTATACACCACCATCTCCCTCCCTCCCTCCCTCCTTCCTTCCTTCTTTCCAGAACATCGATTATATTCGCGCTCATTACAACATCGAGAGCTTCATCTACTTCAGCCAACACCAGCGCGAGGAGCACGGCCAGCTGTGCCACTTTGCCCTCAACCCCATCTTCCAGCATTACGCTACGCACTTCCTGAAGGAGGCGCTGCGGCTCGGCCACAAGTCCTGCCTGTACTACCCTGTCTACCCCTCCTATCACGCACAGAAGGTGAGAGATGTCCTCCTTTACGGGCCCCATCCAGATAGACAATGTTCTGCAGATTAGCTGTGGCTTTATCCGGTATTTGATCGGGCTTTATCCAGTATTTAATCCAAACTCGCAAACACCTGGGCGCATATCCAATCAATCAATAAAACAGATTATGCATGTATATTGTGTTGCGTTAGCTCCTCTTGCGTCCGTATCTATCAAGGGCGGAAGCTATCACAAGCTGTCTGTGTGAAAAGATAGATTTTTGTTGCCTCTGAAGGAACATAGTCTCCATTTTAGTTTTTTTTTTTCCAGTTATAGTCGTCTGGGCCTGTAACTGGGGACCAGGTGCAGAAATAGGCAGTTTCCATAGAACACCACCAACCTACCTCCCTCTTTCCCTCCCTCTCTCCCTCCCTCTCCCTCCCTCTCCCTCCTGTTTCACCATGATGTAATGAGACATTTCCTTGCGAGCCGTCTTCCTGCTGCTAATTACCATGTACAAACATGAGTCAGATTGGGAGATGAGACATAAATAGAATTACCGGGGAGCTAACAGGGAGAGAGGATCCGCAGTGGGAGAGCGGATGGACCAGAGGCAGGTGGGCTCTTAACAGGGAGATGAATTCTAATGCGCTCGAATTGCGGCGGTCCGCGATTAGCTGCGGCCGACGCGTCCTCCCGGGCAAGAGAATTCCCGCGCGGAGGAAATCCCGTAAATCCCGACCACTTGTTCCTCGTCCGTCGTGGCGAGGAGGCGATAACGGCAATCGCCTCACCGGGCGTGCTCGTCAGGGCCGGCCGCTGAGGACGTCCGTTTAGCCTCCCTGCCCTCGTGGCGAGAGCCCGAAAGGATGAGCGGGTGATCTCTTACAGTATATGTAGAGACAGCGATGCCAATAGAAACCAAAGGGGAGCACATCCGAACCAAGAAGTTTACATTTTGCGCTCATCTCCCAGTCACATGTACAACGTGGATGGCGCAGAAAGTGACATGAAGACGACTACGTCAAAGCCTTACGAGTATGCAATTGGATTCCGACTTGCGCCTGAAAATATGACGTAGGCCAGAATAAATAATAATGAAAAAATTAATATTTTTGTCTGTGTGGTAAGAAAAAAAACCACGGAAAAATAATAAGGAATTTTTAAATAAAGTTAACATCAATATATGAGTGTAAGTCATTTATTTTTGCTGTCAAAAATGAATGGAGCCCTAAGGGGAAACTGGCTTTTTGAGCGCCATTATGGATATCAGCAGAGGGCGACATTATATCCAGTGCTGAGGTAGAGAGCCGAAAGCTGGCCCTTTGGGTGTTCTGTACTGAGCTAACCTTGACCCCCCCCCTTCCTCTCCCTCTTCCTCCCCAAGAACGCCAGCGCCCACTCCCTGACTTCCATCCTGGGCTGCATGGTTCCTGTGCGCCCGAGGCGGCAGATCGTCTACCCGCTGGAGGAGCTGGGCCTCAATGCGCCCTCCGGGCGGGTCACCGCGGAGCAGGTGGGTACGGGCGGCAGCAGAACGAGGGCGGCACGCTTCAGAGTGGCACAAAACACCAGCTCCTGCAGGTGGGCGAATGACAGACAGAGGGCGACAAACACATTCACGTTTGCACAGTTTCGAACGCCGTTGCCCACAAGAGGGCAGTGTGTCGTAAAGGACAAGCTGTTGTGTGCAATTTTTATTTATTTATTTAGTTATGCGAAAAACACTTTAAATGCATATTACAACATAAAACAAGTTGTTTTATCTGTTTACTGCAAAGAACAACAATGGCAAACTATATTGAAGCCAAATTGAGTAGAGCCCTGGGTCTGTTTTCTACATTTGAGAAAGCAGAGATGAGTACTTTAAAAATATATTTCTTCATAGATGTGTGCGTGTTTATTTGCGTGTGTGTACATGTATATATATTTTTTTCAATCAATAAGCACGAAACATAGCTTGAACCTCTTTTTCAGACTTCAACCATAAACATGGAAATTACAACGTTGCGGGATTATGACAACAACAGCAACAACACTACTGACAACTACTAAAAACAAACAAACACACATAAGAGAAAAATAAATACATCCCGCACACATACGCACAGAAATGTATAACAATATTCAAACTTAACATAAAAAAAATAAAAATGCTAACAAAAAAACAAAATGCAGTAATAAAAAACAGCACTTGTAAATAAAACATATGGTTGTCGTAAAAAAGGGGGACGCAAGTAATCATTCGTTGTTCATTAATGGAAATTTTACGTTACGTATCAAATTGTCCTTTTTTCTCCAACATGTAAAAATCTCTAAATATACATTTCAAATTGTAACCCTTTTTTTTGGTATTAATATTTCCAATTGTCTGCAGAATCAGGCAGAATATTCCCAGTCTATACAGAACGCTGTGTATCTCCAGTGGTGTTCTGACAATTTTGACACTTTGTTGCCTCTACACCGTGTTGACAGCACGCAGTTCCTGCAGTTCCTGTCATTTGAATGAACCTTTGCCATTTCTGTTTGAAATATTCGATCCATCCCGGGTCACTGCCGTTTGTTGTTGAGAAAGAAGGTACTTCCTGCATGCTGCTGCAGTATATAACCAGCTCAAATCAATGATATGTATGTATAAAAAAAAAAAAATGCTGTGTAAGTCGCTCTGGATAAGAGCGTCTGCTAAATGCCTATTATGTAATGTAATGTAAAATATGCATTGCATCTTTTCTTTAGTCTACTGTATATATTATATGTGCGCTCTCTCTTTTGTATTTGAAACGAATATAACAATTTACAAATATGACAGGGTTATAAAATGATGATGAAGGTTTTAAGATGCGTTTCTGTTTTATAAGGATGAGCCGTTGCCGGGGAGGAAAAGGCAAACCTCACCCGAGCCTTGTTTTCAGAGGTAGAATTCATGCATCGCTCGTCTTTATTAGACTCTGCGATGCCGTTTGCCCTTTGCGCTGCCTAAACCTATTGTTAAATGTGCTCATTTTAATGTGAGGCAGCAGATGGCCTTTCAAACAGGTGTATCGGGGATGTTTAGCACAGGCGCTTAACAGGTGAAAATAACATGCCCATTCAACCAATCAGGAGCCAGCAGATGTCACGCCGGGGCCTGCAAAGGTTTATTAGACACTTTTGTGCGGTTGCATTGACATATTGCGAGACTTTTCAGTCCTTAATAGTCTTGCGGCGATAGAATAGCTACTAGTTTTCTTCGCCTGTTGAGTCATGCCTGGATTAAATACGTTTTGATGGGTGTAAAATTGATCAAACTTGAAGGGCATGGAAATTGTGGTGTTCACATCTGCTTAAAATTCAAACCTTATTCAGTTTGTAGTTAATTGAGAAAACTTGAAGATAAATAAGAGAAAACTTCAATCTCCGGTAAATGCATGTAAATAAAAGATTTGTCACATCGAATCCATGGGAATGATGCGTACGATTGTGAAATGCGTTATTCTACCTCAAAAATGTAAACTACCTGTATTTCTGTTTTTGTAGTTAGCATTTTCGAAAGGGGCGAAGCAGTCCTGTGTAAGCCTGTATCATAACAAGTCTTTGTTTTTTTCCAGTTGAATGCTCGGTCATAGCTGTAGTGCAATACATTCTTTGATCTGCCCTTGTACATTGTGAACCATAAAACCAGTTTGTAAACAATATTCCGAATATAGTTCCACATCAATGAAAGGCATGGCACTGTTGTGCAAAATGACATGTTGGTAAACTGTAGACATGACAGAGCGTTGCCTTGGTTTTCTCCACGAGTGCCATTTCTGCCCACCCGTTCCTACATTAACACACACACGCGTACACACGCACGCACACACACACACGCACACACACACACGCACGCACACACACACGCACACACACACACCTTGCATTTCACCGCTCTGCTCAAACCACTTCCATTCGGTATCTGGGCAACAGGCGTTTGGAGGACGTAGGGTAGATAAGACCCAGCCTTGCATAGATGTATTAAATGGGTTTAAAGCACCTGTTCCTCTTCGCTCAATAACATATCGTATTACAGAGTGCATTAGCTATGGTGCTGCTCCGGCCCATTGCGTTCTATTTAGGCTTATCTCTAAAAAAATATATATAATGTATGGCCTCTGTTCAATCTGACTATAATGTGATTTTTACTTTAAATCTAAGTAAAGAATGTAAACATATCAGAATGTAAGGGAAAATATTGCCCTTTTTTTCTTCTTAAAGAACATATTTTAATTCATGTAGCAATATAAAACCCAGTGTTGTGTACGCGCAAATATTTATTACAGTTACGTTCTCTAATATTCACCATATATTTTGACATCTTATGTCTATATGTTCCATCTATAACCCAGGGGTCTTTTTCATGTCTTCTATCAGAGCATTATGACGTTTTCAAATTTACACAATTCACACCCGAAACAGAAAGTGTAAATAAACGTTTCAGTTCTTTGGTAGAACTTTATTTGATTTTTACGCGATTGTACTGTTAGATGTAATGCATTCATCTGTATTCCCTTATGGAAAAAGAATATACTGCAGTATATCGTAAATATATAAAAATTATCGTCACAATATATTTAATATATACTGCAGTATATTACATTTCCGTAAGGGTTGTGCTCCATGTTGCCTGACTCAGAGGTTACTACGGTAACCCAGACAGGTTGTAACCTATCTGGGTAAATGTGACCATCATTAGCAAGCATTCCTGTTTGGTACATTGCTACTAAACAAAATAAAACCATCACAGAAACGCTTGACAGGAACAATGCACTCAATACGATACTTAACCCTAGAGGCGTAATGAACTATCCGAGAGAAGAGCAAGCGATATTCTCCCAACTATTGGTTCTTATCAAATCTCTCTCCCTTTCGCTAGATACCTTACGCTCTCAACCACATCAACAGAAAGCTGACCATGGAACCAAAGGTGACGGTCAACGTCAGGATTGTAGTCGTGGGGGCCTCGGACACGGGCGTATCCTTTCTGGAGACGCTTGCTTTCTGGTAGGTATTTGGCCTTCCTTTGTTTGGGCAGTCTCAGATGCACAGTGATGCGACGGTAGAACACTGTATCTGGTAAGCCAGTTGATGCGGTCGGGGGCGCAGTGTGATTCGGTGGCTAGGGAACTGCGCGTGTAACCTGAGCTTCAAATCCCAGGTGAGCCTCTGCAGCTGACCTTTGAAGAAAGCACTTAACTTGAATGTCTCCAATAAATTTCCAACAGCATAAATAGATAAAGTAACAGAAACAAGGTTCTAAAGTCTAAATATATGATTAAAATGCTTGTTAAAAATTGACTTCTTTTTAGGTTTTTGCAGTGTTTTTGTAGTACTACTAATAAAAATAACAATAATAATAATAATTATAATAATAAGTAATAATGATACTGCTACTACAACAAGTACTGCTAATACAACTACTACTACTAATAATAATAATAACAATAATCAAAGGCAGCATATCACTTCGGGAGCAATTCTTCATTTGAATCAGCTCCCACTGTCACATTGTGGCTCTCTCTGTGCTTCTTGATGCGGGTTTATCAAGCGCCGGCTAGAAGCTCAGGCTTGCTTCAGCAGCATGTGAGCGGCACTAAGGATTTCAGCCTTGCGCTGCTGTCCATGTGCCAATGGGCAATGATCGATGACATCAGATTCGACACAATGTTTTAAGATAGCGTGTCCTTCTCATATCGCTGACGTGACCTCAGCACCGCACTCCGCTGGAGCCAATAATGAGAAAATTGATGGAAGTGCAAAATCTGCTTTAATGGATTTTTTTTTCTTCTCGTTTGTTCTTCACACGTCACAATTACGATCTCGCAGCGTGTGTCCAAGACCATAACTCTAACACCACTGTTACATTTCCTCGCGCCTAAATTAATTCCAAATACATTTGGGTCCAGTAACAGCCTTTTCATCGTGCGTCTTTCACTCAGCGAATTCGAGGCTGGCGAAATGAGAAGTTTAGTCCTAAAAGGTTTTGAGGAGAATTGAACGGTGGCTTTTGTTTTCGGCGCCGCCGAGAGTAGCTGTGAAACACTGACCAATGAGAAAAGGTTTCGACTTTTCGCCTTCGGCCAGCGAGGTCTGCCCGGCGACCGGCCGCGGTCCGTTGAAGTGAAAGTAAAGTGCAAGAACAAGGTGGGGGGTTTGGCAGGCGCGGCGAGCACACAGCTGCCCGGGGTCGGAATTCTGGGGAGCGCCGCCGGCCCTTTAATTAGCGCCGCGCCGCGTACTCCTGTCAGAGTTTCCCGGAGGCGCCCTGTGTTTACTGTCACTAATGAGTAGACTAATGAGACGGTTAGCGTCCACTAAACTGATCACAGGGACGGGCCCGCGCCGGACAGGGCGAGTGATGGATCACGATGGGCGTCGCCCGCCCGCCCCCTTCGGCTTTTGCACGTGCTCAGTGTCAATGGGCTCTCTCTCATCACTCACCAGTATGGAGATGGGTTTAAAGCCCTGTGAGATGGATGGGGATGTGGTAACGACCGGCGCACAATGGCTCGCTGTCATTGACTTATAACGGGAGCGACCCCGCCGGCCGATATCCACCCATTGCCTCGGCCTGTGAGTTAAACACAACCCCGCTCCACCCCCACCCCCCCGCCAATCAGCCAATAGAGAGGAAGACATTTTGGAATAGGCTCTTTGAAACAGCAAAATCTGGTTTGCCATTCAAAACGATTTAATGGTTCCGCCATTAATTCCCAAACCCTCTGCAAGGTGGAAATACTTAAAATACATACCTCAAGCCTGCTGAGAGTCTCAGCAAATGTACAAACCGATATCGTTCATGAAAAGGAAAATTGAAAAACAATAAAAAGAAAACTATATAGAGTAACAAGAATCGTATAATAGTTAATGAGTTTTTTATCCTTGAAAAAATCTCATCAAATCAAATTAATGACCCATAATTAAGAAAACACTGTTGAGGACTGTTAATATTAAATAATATTAAAACAGTTAGTGCTTCTTCCTGGAGACTTGCTTTTATTATTATCGGCGAATTGTTCCATTCTGGCGTTCTCGTTTCGCTCGTTCGAAACCGCAAATGCGCGTATCAGCATTAGCGACTTGAGCGATAATCTTTTAATACCCAGAATCAATCACTTATAACCACGGGCAAGGAGACCTGCAGACTGCCAGAAGCATGAAATGTCATCGCTCAGCTGAACGTATGCAATCTCTTCCCGACGGCACAATGAACGTGTCCGCTCGGAACACACAAATAGATAATGTCATTTAAGCTCAACAAAAGGGGTCATTTACATCACAAGGGTTTTTTTTAAAACATTATTAAGGAGGCAATGATGTGGGGGTTGGGTGGGTGTGGCAGTAGGAAGGAGACAAGGAAAAAGATTGAAAAGAAGGAAGAATAATTGGCTCGATTTATATGTACACCAGCGCGGGGAGTGGGTGGGGGGGTGCTGCTAGAAGTTCGCATGAGAGAGCCCCCTTACCTCTCCCCTCTGCGTCCAGCTTTCGATAATCCCCACTCCGCCACACCCGTCCTCTGCTCCTCTCTCAAGTGCGTCTGTATCCACAGCAACCCCGAATTCCCGCTGCCACACTCCCAGTTCCTCCACTCCTGGCTCATCCACCCCACTCCCCCCCCCCCCCCCCGTGCACTCTCTGTCGAACGGCACCGCGAGAGTCCCTGTCATAAAGCACCTTCGTCTCGCCTCGTCAAACATTCTTTAAAAACCCCCGTTCCTCTGCCCTTCGTAGCTGGGTAGCTGGTCAGAGTCGTCGAGGCGAAACGACAGCTGACCTTTGACCTTTGGCCGTTCATTAGTGCGCCGGTTGCCCTCGCCGATGTCATTTTTCACGCCGATTTAATTTTGCGCGATCATTCTCCACCAGATAGAGAGATTGAGAAATGACGCAACCCCTGAGTCATCCATTCTGAGATACGGCTTTGGGAAAGCAGTGGGATTTCCCAGAAGAGAGTTGAGTCATTTGGTGCATTCTAAGCCGGGTTAATGTTACCCAGAATCCTACGGCGAAAATGGATTGTTGTTTTGCGTTTGTGCTCGGGGAAATGTGGTGCACTTGTAATTCCACCCAGGCCTTTTGGATTGACATGCTCTGTATGATGTCACCCGAACCCCCTCCTCCCCCTACTCCCCAGCCCACATCTGAGGTTCAACAACCTGACGTTGATTTCCACCCATGGACTTCCAGGCTCCGATGACAGTGAGAAGATGAGCTTCCTGGCCACAAGGTGAGGCATCACACCAGCTTCTGCGCTCATATTGTTCTGTCCTCCAAGGAGGAGCAACATCAAGACGACCTCCAATCTGCCTGTATAATAAACTCAGCATCCTCTGTGTTCATTCGCTGTTACCACTTCGCTTCTCTCTGATGTCCATTGTTTCTCCCCAGTGAGCAAAAAGCCGGAATCTAGACATCCAGAGGGGTGGAAAACTCCGATTGAGAGCCGTTTTCACGCGTTTTGAAATAAACGTGCCGATCTAGGCTAGGTTTTACCCGGATATAGCCTGCCTACATCCTAGCCGGTTCAGAAAACATTCACTTTTCAACCAAACGTAGCCGGTTTTTCGCCTAGACGCGAGGCGGCGTTTCACCGTCTTTTCACCGACTTTTCAACGCAAAAGATGTTTACTTGGTCCCTGCAACCCGAACTCGGGTTGGCTGAGCGGCCAGCTTTGAGAGACGGGAATGGGCACACCGGTGGTTAGCGGGCGGTGTAATGGCTCACTGTTCGTTATGCCCGCCCTTAGCCACAGCTATGGCGACAGACACTACGCTCAGCTCTCGCTGCGCTCCTGGGTCAACGTCATAGCGGGCAAGATGACGGGCATCAACAGGGCCGACAAGAACGTGCTGGTGTCCGGCAACAGAAAGGTGCCCTATGACCATCTCATCCTCTGCACGGGGCAGCAATACCAGGTGAGACATGTGCGCAGACTGCGCACACACACACACACACACACACACACACATATGCGCACGCACGCATACACATACACACACACAGCAGCAGTACTAAATGAGGCAGACACACATGAATACACTCTCATATACAGTGGTGAGTGTTACCAGGTGAAACACACTCGTTTCCATGGCAGCCCTAAGGAGGTGTGTGCTTGGGACAAAGCAAACCCGGTTGCCTGCTTGTATTCTTCCTAATCCCTCTTTCCCTGGATGGACAGGGACTCACTGGTTTTCATTTACTCATTGCATGTTACTCAAGGGATATTAGTACAGAATACTAAACTACATTACAGGCATTTAACAGACCCTCTTATCCAGAGCGATTTATGCAACTCTTTTTTTATATAGTATCCAATTATAAAGCTGCATGTACTGAAGCAATTCAGGTTAAGTCTCTCGCTCAAGGGTACGACGGCAGTGTCCACCTGGCAACCTTTAAGTTACAAGCCTTTAGATTACAAGTCCAGTTTCTGACCCACTACAATACAACTTTATTAATCCCCAAAGGGCATAAACAAAACATTTTAAAAAACAACAACATAAAAACAACATAAAAACACGTAATAAACATAACATAATAAAAACAGACACATTATAAACACAGTTAAACGTGGTAAATGCTAAATTGGGTAAAGTGCAATATGGGGTAATATATTACTATCATTCACAGCAGGCAGTAAGGCATTATGTGCCAAGCTCTAGGAAGAGCTTTGATTGCCTTGTTCATCAGGCAGATAGCCTCTGGGATGAAGGTTGCTCTGTAGCAGTATGCTAAACTGCTGCCCTTTTTAAAGAATTACTGAATTATGAATAGACTGGTGGAGAGTTTAGGCTCAAAGAGGAGAGCGGCAGCTGCGATTGGTGGCACGCGTCTGCGCACGGCGCCGATGCAGAATCACGAGTCGCCGCGATAAGAGGGGCATCTGTTGAGTCCTTGGCAGACGGGCGCGCGGGCTCAAGTGCGCCCCTTCAGCGTGAACAGACGCTCCAAACACGCGGTGCTGGCAACCGGCAGCGGAGCCACGTCCGCGATTCTCCGCTTACGCCCCGCCTTCCCCCTCCCTTCCCGCAGGTTCCTCGCCCCTCCGGCGTGGACACCGGCCCCGACCGGAGGCACGAAGGGCCCGTCCCGTCCAACCTCTTCACCCTGAACGACGGGCACGACTGCCAGAGGGCCCGCCACTGGCTGCTGGAGAACTTCGTGGACGGGGAGGGTGCGTGCGTGGCGCCGGTCGCCCCGCGGCGACCGGCCACGTTTGATGTGTCTCATTACGCTCCCGCTGAATAATTACAACTTAATTAATCCGACTGAAATCTTTCATCTGTCTGGTCTGGGCCTGTTTTTGCCCATCTATTTACAGGAGGATATTAATTTGGGGAGAGCGCTGTACCCTGCTGATGAAAAGCCCGATATGCTTAATTACGTGTAATTCATTTCTTTTCTGGGGGACAATAATAATTGCAGGGAGCAGAGCCTGATTAACCCCATTATATTAGCTAATTAGAGGATCATTTAATAATCAGGGAAGTAGCACAATCATCAGAGAATGCAAATTATACCATCCAGTGAGTGTCATTTCAATTTGGAATTGGCTTTGTTTGGACAGTACGGCGCTCCGATGTCTATAAAAGGCCGTCCCTTTGTGTTTGTGTGTTCGCGTGCTGGCGAGGCTCTTGGAACCACATCTCCACTAGGAACTTCAGTGATGAGATGTAAATCGTTTGTTAGCATCCATACTAGAGAATGTTTTTTCATTGTACACACCTGTCAATCAACACACAAACTTTCTGAGGGTACAGACAGTGCTTAGGAGTGATTATTAGCAGTGCAATTATAGATGTGTAGACACGTTCATTCATTTAAATTGGATTTAATCTTTATTTATTTTATAGCTTAGCTTACAGTCAGGACTTACATATTACATATTACATATGCGTGTGTCACATATTACAGATTTGTTTGGTTTCACATCACAAATAATCCTTTGTCCAATGGAATCCTTCTACCACAGATGGATTACATTTTGAATGTTTCTTATTTCTGGAAAAGCACAGCAAAGGACCACAGATGTTCTGCATACTGACCAGATAGTCAACTCTTTGTACTTAAAACAGACTTCTGTGTCTTCCTTTGTTGGAGCTCAAAGGGTTCTAAATAATCATGAAGGGGTTAAACAGCATACATGCTGTAGTTAGCATAGCGACGCACACAACTCGGGAACCTCCTAGATAAGGAGGGTTGACGGACAAAAGGAACAGAGGGGCTGAATAGACGACCTCTCTTTTGGTGTGGGAATTTGGGAGTTGTTTAGTTTAGTTGTTTCATTGCTTTAAAAAACTAAGCATGGAGAATTAGCATCTGCTATGCAGTTCTTCTTAATTTGGTTTGTTGAGAGCACTGTACTAACAGTATTAACACAATATTAACTAATTTACTATTATCATTTGAACTTCATTTATTTTATTTATTTTTATTTTTATTTATAATTTATTTTTCGGGGGGGTCTATAAATATAAAACTATAAAAAAGGTCTATACGTATTTAAAAGTTTATCGCTCAATATGCCAAATATACCCAAATATATCAAAGGGATACGCAGGGATACTTGCAAGTACAAAGCAAGACAGAAAAAACTTCAGTGTAATATATTACAAGGTAAATATTACATTAAGAGGAGTATGTATTCGTGTTGTATGGTGCACAATTGTATCTTGAGATGCGAGAAGTGGAAATGTTTGCATTTGAGAATGAAAGCAGAGAGATACCAGGTCAAAGAATCTCAGTCCTTCTTCCTGTATCTGTTTCTGTGCTCTGTTTTTTTTTTATTTATTTTTTATTTTTACGATGACCTTTAAATAACGTACTTATCCTTGGATTGGATAAACCGCTCGGAATGATAAACCGCCCTCCTCTGCCTCTGCGAGCGTGCCGTCGCTGATTGAAATTGCAGCGGGCACAAAAACATCCACGCTGATTATGATGTAGCGCGCAGAACCCGAGGAGGAGCGGAAGTCTGTTTACGGGTCGTGATGCTTTAAAGGGGCCTCCGGTGTACAGCGCGTCAGAAAGTACTTTTTGCGGTTGGACAGGCCTGACCTGCGAAGGACTGTTCCCGTGAGCGTGAGCGTGTGCTTTGGCAGACTCAGTCACGGAACATCGGCTTCAGCACCAAGGACAGCGTTCACCCCAGCCTCACTATACAGGGACCGCTGAGAAACAGGCCTGCATAAACAAACTGCCATAACGCTGTTGCATTTGCTAAAGCCTTTGGCTTCTTCTCCTGTACACTCGGGCCTTTACTAAGCATTTGCTGATTTACTATGGTCACGGAACTTCGGCTTCAGCACCAGGGACAGCGCTCACCTCAGGGCCAGTACGGGGACTGCGTAGAAACAGGCATGCATAGACTAACAGGCATAACTCTGCTGCATTTGCTAAAGCCTTTGGCTTCTTCTCCTGTACAATTGGGGCCTGATTTACTAAGACCTTTAGCGCGTGCAAAACCTTTTAGCACACGCAAAACCAATAACATAACCATTGATCTGTCGTGGTATTTGTTTTGCACCAATAGTTGGTTGTGTTATTAGTTTTGCGTGTGCTCAAAGGTTTAGTTCATTCTTAGTAATTCTTTCGTTAATTCTTAGTAAATCAGGCTCTTGGTATTCTACTGTAAATACTTGTGTCAGTATTTAAGTGGATTTTATTTGAAAAATACAGTAGATATTATAGGTTTCAGCTCATTGAAACCTGGGATGAAGCTTCTATTTCCAGCTGTGTCATTGTTGTAGTTGCTGTCATTGTTGTATTTTTTAACGCTTTTGAAAAACGAGACTTTGATGGAGAAAATTTATTCTGAACGGACATTTTATTGAAAACATAAACCATTATAGTGTACACCAGCAACTGACAGGCTACTTGGACTGAATGAAATTGGTCATATACATTGTTGATGTAAAAGTGACAAAGGTGAATGAGGCTTTACAAGGTTGTGAATGTCATTTGAGCATGTGCAGTAGAAACAATTATCTGGTATCTTTTTCCATTATGATTACAGCACCTGCTCTTATTTTGGAAATGTATAGAAAATGTTATGGAACACTTCTGTTATCATTGGAGATCAGTGGATTCTTATCACCACATTTCCCCTTATTGTAAATGCAGTTGTCATTGTTACTAATGGCCTGCTGACAGATCGGAGATTTGATCTAGATGTGCAACACTGGGGTTACGTTTTCAAAGACATCTCAAGTTGCTGTCCGTCGATCCCTGTCACCGTAACGCTCCGATCCTAGACGGGACTGATGTCACAATAAAGCATTTACAATAAATAAAGCAGGGCACCTATGGGATGAGCTCATTTCCAATATGAGATCATCACTTTTTATAATGCTAGTCTCATGGAAAAAAAACATATCTCTATCTCTGTCTCACTCTCTCTCTATCTCTCACTCTCACTCTCTCTTTGTCTCTCTCTCTCTTTTTTGTTATTTCAAATAGCTTTGTGGATTTCATTTTCATCTTTGGTTATAGAAGTACTTTTTTGTTTGGTTGTTTGTTTTTATGTCATTTTCGCTTTTTTGAAGGTTCTCCTCAAAATACACGGGGAACAGGGTTCCTGCATTTCTTATTGCTTTTAATAAAGCGCCATTCTGTCGTCTGCTCGCGAATGCCAAGGCAGACACGACGGCGTTTTTAAACACCCACATACATTCAGAAGCATGTTAATCGGAGGTCATTTAGCACAGGTCCAGCAGAATTACTCCACTTTGAAACCTCAATCTGTGGCGTTGTGGTTAAGGAACCGGGCTCCTGTCCAATGGGCGACTGGCTCGCTGCAGTCGCACCTTTGAGTGAGGTACCTTTAACATTTCTACCGACACAAACTGGATAACAAATGAAAATGAAACCGATCTTCAGTGAGTTCGCTGAATTTCAGGTTCTGTACGCCTGACATTCTCCCCACGGACCAGGGCTCACCGCGGCCATTGTCGTTCAACCTCAGGTGACGCCGTCGTCTACGGTAACGCCGTGGACGCGTACACCTGCGTGGAGAAGCTGCTCGGCATGGGAGTCGCCGGCTCGCGGATCCGGCTCGTTCGCCCGCCCGCGGACCCCGCCGCCGCCTGCTTCGGCAGCCCAGAGGTGGAGAAGGTCGTGCTCGAGGCCCTGTGGCGGAGCGAGGTCCGCGTCCACCTCAACTGCCTCCTCGCCCAGATGAACGGCGGCGAGGACCCCGAGCCGCTGTCCGCCGTCTCCTTCACCAGCGACAGCGGGCCCGTCACCCTGCAGTGCTCAGTGAGTTCCTGTTCAATTTAGCATAGCATTCGAGCAGGGTCCCGTTTCCCAAAAGCACCTTTAGAGTTAAGATCGTCTTAGGGCACTTTCACATATTGAAAGCGATTCTCTGGAGCGCTTCCACAGATTCCAAAGAATACGGTTTGCATTCACCGAGTGTTTTGTGTTCGGGCTTTATTAATTTTATGATTAAAATGTCGTGACATTACATGAAAAGATAATAAAAATTGAGGGTGAAAGACAAAAAACAAACAAACAATGAAAGTGATATAAAAACAAAATAGCCTAAGGTGACCTTTACTCTTTAAATAAGATCCTTTTGGGAAACGGGGCTAAGGTTGTTTATCTGCGAAGGTTTTATCTGCCCTTAGTGACATATACTGATTAAGCTGCGTGGTTCGCTCTGTATTATTGCCTATGTTTTTTGAAATTTAAGAAATAGCTTTTTCCATCGATAGGTCAGTTTGGTCTCCGCAGGCCTGGGGTAACTTTTGGGGCGAACATTATTCAGCATCGGGATAAAGGCTCCAGATGGACAACCAGAGGGGACAGATCATTTAAAGGAAAAAGAGCCAGCAGCGACGTGCCAAAGATCACTATTCAGCATTAGGGGTGTGGCATTGGTTACCCTCTGGGCAGTGTGTGTGTGAGTGTTCGTGTGTTTCTGTGTGTGTGTGTGTGTGTGTGTGTGTGTGTGTTTTTGTGTGTGTGTGTGTGTATGTGTGCATTTTTGTTTGTGTGTGTGCATGCGTATGCGCGTATGTGTGTGTGTGTGTGTGTGTGCGTGCGTGCATGTGTGTTTCTTCCCCGGAAAACATACTGCCTGGAATGTATTGATTCTTTACCAAGGCTGAACAGTTCCAGTTATCTTTTAAGTGCTTCTAAATATGAAGCCTCATGTGTATGTATCATGTTTATACCCCTGACATGGCCCAAATATTTCACTAAGTTAAATAAATCTTCTCACAACTGCACAGTAGGACACTCGGATGTAACACGTCTCCGTTATCTGCGGACCGGTCAACTGCGCGGCACCGATTCGGGTGTCCAAAGTTCACTATAAAATCATATGCAGTCGCATGGATGGCAGAATCGGCCTTTAAGTACCGCAGATAATAAAGTTGCCTCAGCTGCTGTCAGCTGAAGTCATGAAAGGTTGTGGCTTCTTCAGTTAAAGGGCCATTTCCGTGACATCGATGGCTCCTGCGAAAGATGGTGATGGAACCTCCAGCCGTACTCCTCTCCTGGGTGGTAACTTAACCCCTGGCTCCCATCAGTTAGAGCAGTAGTGGGAAAATATCCCACCAGGGCCTCTGTGCCGCATCAAACCAGCGGGTGATGCAAACAGCCATTAGTTACCCTGCCATTTTTACCCTCTATCACCCGCAGGTCTTCTTCAGCTTTTACAGGAAGTGCGTGGACTACGACGCCTTCAGGTCCGTCAACGACGCCTGCCTGGTGTACGACGGCCGGCTGGTGATCGACACCACCTTCCACACCAACGACCCCACCGTCCGGGCGGCGGGGCCGCTCACCAAGTTCGCCCGCTCCTACCACGCTGACGAGTGGTCGCACGCCCGCTTCTGCTCCAAGGAGGTGGGCGCGGAGCTGGCCGCCGCGCTGCTGCCCCTGTTCGACCCCACACCGGAGTCGGAGGCGGGCCCCGACCCGGGCGCGGATCAGCTCGCCCCCGTCTACTCGCAGGCTAAGATCGAAGGTCAGGCTCCGGGACGGCCGCGCACGCATCATCACATCATCGCGTCGTGACGTTAGCCTTCTGGGCCCCATTTACTGCTCTCTCTTTAAACCATACATGCCTACATTGTTTTAGCCTCGATCCCAAGCCGCTCCCCGACTCACGGGCTCAGCGCTCCCGACACGTTCTCTCTGTTTAATGCGTTATTTGCGATTGCGTCTCCTGTTTGCCGCACTGACTATTAGAATTGTTGAAATAATAAAGCAAGGCTCGGCTAATGCTACGTGCACTCACACTCACACTCACAATATGACCGAGGGCATGAGGAAGACAAATCAACACCATTCATCCATCTCCTGTTGTTGGGCTCAATAAGTACGAACAATACTAAGTGTAACTTAAATAGTGATGAAATGTATCATCCGTGCGGCAAAAAGATCGGAGAACACAGGAAAAATGTGCGCGCGCAGGTTGAGTTTATTTGTTAATGTTTTACACGCAACAAGATTACACAACTGTTGGCATTGGTGGATGAAAGCGATGGATTTCATTATTAAAATAAAGAACCATCAATATAATTTATGTTTATATTTAATTCGGAAGATGTTCAAGAAGCATTAAAACCCTAATTGAGTTGATTTCATGTATTTTTGCTGTCCGTGTGTACGCAGGTGGGAGGCTGCCAGGAGGATACAGCTATCTCAGTGTCACAAAGCCAGCCGTAAACCCCCCCGTGACGTCATCCACTGCATCTACCAAATATGTACGTTTCGCCTCAGTGGCATCTTCTTCAAAAGCCGGTTTGAGGCCTTTCACCTGTCTGAGCCGTATAAAAGAGAAAATCATAAACATTCCAACGCTTTCCCGTACATTTTGAGGTACGGCATTATGACCATAAATATCAACGTAAATGTCATCTATGGTTCAGCGCTACATATATTTGCACATTCCAACATTGGCATGAGATTTAAAAACGTATGCTTTTAGTAGTCAAAAAATGGTAAGAGACTGAAGTCAGAAAATGTGTTGAAGTATTTCCAGCGAGCAATCGCTTACTGCCATTGGGAATAGCTGCCAGCGGGCTACTGCTGTGCATATGAGCACGACGGAAACAACAGGACCAGCGGCTGGACTTTCTGAGCCGCTGTGTGTTTGCTAGCTGGATTCTGTCACCTCACACGCGCTAGCATTGGCAGTGCTTCTCGCGTGATGATAATTGACCTCAACGGTTCCTTCCCAGGGTAGAGACATTGTGACCGGGAAAGTTGAGGAAGGCAACTACTTCCGGCTGTTTCTGGATCGGTACGGCCTCGTGGAGTCCGTCACATGCCTGTCAGCGGAGCCTATCCCGGTCTCCAACTACCTGTGCCTGTACGGGAAGCACGAGCTGCTCCTGAACCGACTGTGCGCGCGCTTCGACGAGGGGCTCGTCCCTGACCTTTACAGGTACGACGTGTCTCTCTTCTTTAGTTCTGCCTTTATTCAAAGCAATCAACAAATCAACCATCTTAGGCTGGATTGTGCTCCGCCGAGTGTTTTAAGCTTAGAGAAGAAGGTTCGAAAGCCATGAACTTTCGCAAACGAAGCAACACGCAAGCTGCTGTGTGTGTGTAGATTAGAATAACATGCATAAAGAATGATCACCTCCTTGTTTTCAATCATCACAGTCTATACTAAATATTCCATAACTTGGTCTGTAAAAAGAGTCACATTCTGCCAGAGAGAGCACCATTGTTATTATTTGTAATGTTTTACTTTACTGCATTAATAAACCTACCATGGCAACAAAATTACATTCGGCGGAGCCAGCGAGAAAGAGAGAGGATCAACTGCTTGGAAATGGCTTGTAGTCAATTAATCAGCCAAATGCAAAAATATTTACAAAAATAGGTATTTCATTTTTCACATGATAGGGGAAAAACTTAAGTCTCTTTTAACCCTCATATTATCTTGACATTTTATGACGCCTTTTGTTTGGGGTCAAATTAACAGAATGAATTGTTTAAACTGAGACAAAATTATTGTAATAGAAACATTTTTACACTTTCTCCCCCACACAACAACGTTGTATACGAAGTTCGTACAGGTCGGGACTTTTGAAAACATACCATTATGTTTATTGCATGTTTACTTTTTAATCCCAACATATTAGGAAAAGTCATATAGTTTCAAGATGAAAAATTGTTTTTTAAGAGACGTCAAACACTGAATCGGGTCAAATTGACCCCGAAGATAATATGAGGGTTAAGGCCGTTTAAAAAAAAAAAACTTTTACAATTTACAATTTTGACAATTCCAAAACTTTAATTCATTATATGTCAGGCTCTTTAGTTCAGATTAAATATAGACTTTTCACAGGAGATTTCAAGTGCTGAATGAGGCCACTCTGAATGTCATGATTCATGACTGATGACAGACAGCCGTATATCATGAGTTTCGGTTGGACGGGAGTGTTTTACCGCCGGCGCTAAAGCATTATGTTTTCTGGTTGTCCGTCCGTCCGTATGTACGTACGTACCTCCGTCCATCCCATTCTCGTGAATGCGATATCTCAGGGACGCTTTGAGAGAATTTCTTCACATTTGGCCTAAAAGTCCACTTGGACTCAAGGATGAACTGAAAAGATTTTGGTGGTGAAAGGTCAAGGTCACTGTAACCTTACAAAAGATGTTTTTGGCCATAACTCAAGAATTTTTACGCTAATTATGACAACATTTCACGCAAATGTCCACTTATTTGGACTCAAGGATGAACTGATTAGATTTTGGTGGTCAAAGGTCACTCTGACTACTTGGACTCAAGGATGGACTGATTAGATTTTGGTGGTCAAAGGTCAAGGTCACTCTGACCTCACAAATGACGTTTTTGGCCATAACTCAAGAATTTCTACACTAATTATGACATTTCACACAAATGTCTAATAGGATAAAATGATGAAGTGATGACATTTTATATCTTAAAGTTCAAGGGTCAACTTCACCGTGACATCATAATGTTTTTTAACATGTTCAGGTACATGACTACAGTTTCTTAATTTAATTTGCAAATGAAAAAATGACAAAACTGTATTGGCTGGCTAATTAGCTTTTCTATCAGTCCTCTGTACTCCTCTGTAAAAATAGTCTCTAAGTGAAGACAGCATGTTTCTCACTGGAAATTATTCACTGGAATCATACATTTCAATATAGCGATAACTTCCATTTCGCCAATAAATACACTTCATACCTTTTATATAAAATTCCTTCAAAGTTTTCGCTACATATATTTTATGAGTCTGGACAGACATGGATGTAAACTGCAACTTGACTTGCAAGGCGGTTATTTCTAGTTCGCATTTGGAATAGTAGCAGGAGCAGCTAGGTTCTTAACTTCTCAAATATACAATCTTTTTTTATTTTTTGTATTACACAGCTATTTTAAAGAGAGGTGGTGCTTGGCTATATATCATGATCGCTTTGTGGATTTCGAAGAGGAAGTGCGCCAGATTACGGAGTCTTCCAAAATACAGGTTTGTCTATGTGCTTGTCCCATACTAAAACATGAATAAAATAAGATGAGAAACATTTCTGTTGTACTGTGTTTGTACTATAGTGTATATTAATACTATAGGGAAAAGATCTATGGGATCTATATTTTTTTTTTTTTAAACATTCTATACCATATTGTACAGTTTACAGTAAAATTCTGCAGCAATTTGGCATGTGGTTTGTTTCAATAAAATGCCCTGGAAAAATAATGGTTAAATAAATAAATAGCACAGGTAAAATAATCCACTTTGAAACTATTTTATCTGCTGTCTTTTTTTAGGGTGAGGATAACTTGCTCTCGGTCCCAGAGGTCATCCAGAAGATGGTGGAAGAAGATCCGGCAGTTTCCGAGGATCCAAATCAGTACCTAGAGAGATTGTTCTCAAAAAGTGATGGATTGACCCCCCTGAAGAGGGGAGTTCTTAATTACCTGAAGTACAATCGGTACCACCTGACCATGTATGCACAACCAGAATTTATATAGGAACAGCAAGTCTACTGTGCCCGTGTGCACATGTGTGTATTTCCCTTGTTTGCGCATGCCTCTTTAATGAACATACCATGCACATGTTAATGTAATCAAAATTTCACTTCAAGGGACTTGTTTTATTGTAAAAGGCTATAAATCGTTTCCTCTTAATAAACTCTTAATAATTCCTATGAGTGATGTCGATATTAAATGTATCAGATGACGATGTTAATATGCCGCCCATACATCTGTGGAATAAAATGGTAGTTCCCCAAAACTTTAATTTAAAAAACACTGGGTTACCTGCATTTTATCAACAACAGGAGATATTTGACTATTTACGTATGTAGGCCAATTCATTTACCTGCCCTTTCTGTGAAGCCTTCATTAAAGTGGCGATGAGACTTGGAAATACTAATTATTATATTATTATTGTATTTGTAGTGTGTAATATTCAAGGACAGGTCTTAGATTGTACATGCTTGACCTCAAACATTTTGCTGGTTGTTAAAAAAAAAAAAAAATGATTTCTCATATTTACATGTAGAGTCTATATCCCATGTTCAGCTAAAATATTGCATAAAATAAAGCCTCTCGTTAAAAAATTGTGTTTTGTCCTTGGTTTGTTGATTTGATGAATTAAGTGTGGACTTTCCTTTTTTCAACGGAAAGTTTTAATTATGCAGTTTATCGCTTGCATAGCCTATTACATAGATTTCTCTGAGGTTGTTTACGAAATAATTACATGGCAAATTATAAGTTTTATAATTATTATAGGTCATTACTTATGCGGTGAGAGCTCTTAAAACTTAATTTTATGTAACCCATTATCAGTTTACTGTATATAGCGGTATACTTACTGGGGCCATTTGTCTTGCTCTGTTGTCCCACCTTTTATTAAAAACGGCAAGTTTTGGAGAGAAAGCGTTGGCAATAAACCACAGTGTTTATCGCTGATTGGAGTAGCGCCAGGGCTGGACCTTTCGGGTGATACGCTTGTATTGTGTAAGGTGCGTTGCATTTCAGAGTAACTGCACGCCAGGCAGATAACACACAGATGAAAGCAGGCAGTGTGTACATTAGAGTGGTAAGGGAGGGGGAGGCGGGGGGCAGCTGTATGCTAATGAGTTGCGAATCTTCGGTGGGGCTTTGCTCTGTAGCACGCGCCATTGAACAAACACGAACACGCGCCTCTTAAATACTGCGATAGAACTGCAGAGAATTTAGAGCTAATTCTGTTTAACTTCTAAAAACACCAGCGAATAATTTTTTATTATTCATGTGATGTTACGCAATTCAAAAACTAATTTAATTTGTAGTAACTTGCCACACCTATAATGTAATTAGATGTGTGTGTTTATCGGTGCGTGTGCGCGCGCGCAGAACAGTGAATACGCTGAATGGAGAAAGGACATATCCTTTGCTTGTGAATTATCTTACTTGGTCATACAGCAGCTTTATGCTAATACAGAGAACAATACGAGATGATAACCGGGTTTTCAAGTGTCTGAAAAGATGGCCAATTCCAACGCGCCATTGAATGTGTTTCCAATGAAATTGCAAAGCTCGTCAGCCCATATAGCTTACCAGCTCCACGCAAACCAGTTATTTAATAGTGCTTGCTATGAGCCTGTGTGATTTCAGTTTACATTTTTTTAAAGTAAACGATTAAACCCAATTCAACAGTTAAACCCACGAGTTTAGTGGCGATATAGCTTGGCGATTACCCCCATGTCTGAATTAATTCTGACCGTCTTCAATTTGAGTAGTGTTTTTATGTTTATCGTGTTTTATGTTTTATCGTAATCCGAAAGGTTCAATAGTGGTTACAGTTGTGCACATTATGATTTGACGTTGGTGAAACTTATTCCCCAGTTACGTTAGTGCAATGTAAAAATTAGACCAGCGCTATCACACGTATTAACTTTTAAATGTTGACAGGTTTTCCGTTTGTGTCCCATAGCTGTAATACTGATTAACAAATAAAACATAAGGTAAGGTTTCCCACGTTGCGATTTAAATGTAAGAAACAAATGCATATTAATAAACAATTTTGTATGTTGTAGGCCTAGTCATATCTAGCCTAATGGCAAAATGTATGAGTAAAAGCCAAATACAACTTTCAGGTGGACAATAAAGTAATTATATTTTTAGGGCCTACTATAAAATATATGGATAATTATTTGTATAGAAGAAAATGAAAGTGGACATCGTAAGAAATGTTCGTTAATATTCGCAACTAAGGAGAGGTTAGCTGATAGGCTAATACAGGGAAACTCCACTATTAGGAGAGGGGAAAAAACCTGGTTAAACATAAAATACTCTTATTCACCTCTTGTCATGCACGATTTGGTCCAGGGAAATCGTGTGGCTTTAATGGAGAGATAATTGTTGAATGGCCTTTTTGGATGGCCTGCTTTGTTCGAAGCAGTGATTACACTCAGCACGCGTCTATATTTTGACCAGATTTCCTGCGAGTCCTATATTTCACCGTGGTCAATTTCCTTTTCAAACGCAAACGAGTTACAGCTTGGACAAGCATGGCTATTGTGATGTTAAACAATGCGTCCTAATAATTATTTATGTATGCATAGGATGACTGATTTATAACTACAGGGTTAAACTGCCAAATCAGACAGGTCTTTATATAGGCTGTTTGTGGTTATGACTAGTGTTCGCAATAATGCGCAAAAAAGCGAAGACTGTTTGAAAAAATATATGTTTTAATGGATGTTTATAAATCTATTTTATTTGTATATTTGTTAACGGAAGAAACAACATTTTGATATTTCAGTCCAGTTAATATTTTTAACATCTTCGTTACTGTGTCCATTTGTAGCCTCCATTTTATTTTAAATTCTGATGATCGTTGTAGTGACTGACATTTCCTTTAGACAGAACATTGCCCCCGCAAAGAAAAAGCGGAGGAGATACACAAAGCCGTGGCACGTGCGCATTTGTATAGAAACCCACCAGACCGTAAAAAGGAGGAGTGTCCAGGCTTCTGCCTTCATCAGGGAGAGCTGCATAAACCCTCAGTAATATAATAAACCACATGTACATCTGCCAGGCAATCACGAAATCCTGCATTTCCCCTCGAAATCCAAGTCCTTCCCACTCGCTAATCCACAGGGAACTCGGTTCAATCTGATTGGTTGGGGATGTGGCAACAAGGGGCGAGAACAATAGCATCATTTCTACTTAAAAACAGTGCAGCTATGCCTTGAAGACGAAAACATTTCACGAAGAGGACGAATGGTAAAGGAGAAAACGTCGTGAATCAAAGTTTGTAGTCCATCTATAATCTCCTAGACTTGGATTTTATTTAAACCTCCAACTATCGATTTTAAGTGCCTTATTCGCTATCTGCAAGGATGCCAAAAGGTTTTCTGGTGAAAAGAAACAAAAAGGCGACAACTGTGTCTTACAGGATTCGCTCTGAAGAGGAAGGTCAGAATCACATTCAAGAGTTTCAAAATCAAAACGATGCATCGCCTCCTGCTTCTCCTTTATCCAGCTCTAAATACAATGCAGGACCATTACCACATAATGAGGCACACACTGCAATCTCAAGGCAGGATGCTAAACCCGTTCAATTTGGCATCCCGGAGGCAGTGTACCAAGTGCTCTACAGCCCCACCCGGCCCGTCAGCAAAGACCATGGCAGGACGTATTTTGAGAGACATTTCAATCTTGGCTCACCAATTTCTGCTGAATCTTTTCCGACGCCTGCCGCACAGACACATTTGGATCAACTTTTGTTTGCTCCGGTGGATTTGAAAATTGGTACCAGCAACAGTAACCGGAACGGCACCACCAGCACCCTCCCGCCCGCTGCAATCAGGAACACAACCAAAAGGCCGTTTTCCGATCCTGAACGCAAGGGCAAACATGTATCAAAGAAACCCAAAGCGATCAGGAAACTTCATTTTGAAGACGATGTCACCACTTCCCCAGTGCTTGGGCTAAGGATAAAAGAAGGACCGGTAGAACAAAAACCTAGGCAACCGTCAACAGGAGGTAACAAGCCTTTAGGGGAATTCATCTGTCAGTTGTGCAGGGAAGAATACGGCGACCCATTCGCTTTAGCGCAGCACAAATGCTCCAGAATAGTTAGGGTTGAATACAGATGTCCCGAGTGTGACAAGGTTTTCAGTTGCCCGGCTAACCTAGCATCTCACAGGCGCTGGCACAAACCCAGACCCCAAAGTGCAACTGCGATGACTGCTACGCAAATGACCAAATCTGACATCGTTAATGTGCATTCTGGTGATAAGGCTACGTCACAGGACTTCAAGGACATTAGATCCGACGTCGGGAGTGACAGGGACACACCCAGCCCCGGTTCGTCCGACTCGGGGTCAGAAGACGGGTTCTATGATTGTCACCTTTGCAGAAAGAAATTCAAACGCCAGGCGTACCTGAGAAAGCACATTCTGGGACACAATAAAACGCACGATGAAGTTATCTCTCCATCAGTGCAAAATGCGGAAAACGGGGAGACACCCAAAGAGGTACTTTCTTCAGACGAAAGCCAAAGCCCATCTCCTCTTAATTTAAGCTCTACTGAGTGCCATCTGTGCCCTGTGTGTGGAGAAAACTTTACCAGCAGGGTGAACCAGGAGAGACACCTCCGCCTCCTACACTCCTCCCAGGTTTTCCCCTGCAAATATTGCCCCGCCACGTTCTACAGCTCACCGGGACTCACGCGGCACATCAACAAATGTCACCCCTCGGAAAACAGGCAAGTCATCCTCCTTCAAATGCCCGTGCGACCAGCTTGCTAAACTACAAGAAAAAGTCGTGCCTTCCCGTTGAAAAATGTATCATGAAGGGATCTCTTTCCATCACACCGAGGTCACGTCGGCATATCTCCTCCAACCTATAGGACGACGAAATGCATGGAAATTTATGGGACTATAACTTTAATTATATATTTTCAAATTCATCTTAGTGTATCAAAAGACGGTAGATTATCTGAAATATTTTTCTAGGACCTCTGCACAGGTGATAATGTAATAGCTTCTAGACCTAAGAGAGGGATACTGTAGTTGTTTGAAAATGTATCTTAATTCGCAAGCTGTGAACTGTCCTATCACTTCAGCTTTATTATAGCTTGTGAATTGAAGGGCATTGGATTTTAGCTTTGCCTTTAAACAACAGACACTTCTTTAAACTTGCCCCTCTAGTGTAGCCATAACTGCCTTGAATTAGGATGTTTCATGCATCAATACCCCCGGCTGTGTAACTGCCTTAAAAAGTGAAATTTGAAGTAATGATTGATGATTATTTATTATTTATTTTGAACGACTTATGGTATATATTATATGATTGTTATTTTAATACTGCAATATATGTAACTTCATGATTATTTATTTATTTATTCACACTATTGTATGTAATTTATTAATCTGAGTGGTCCGTCATTTTGACATTCTACATGCCGTAGCCAAATGTTTCCTTTGTCGAATGTATCTGTTGAGTTTTATTGCCCTCCCACACTTTGAGGATGGTGCACAAATGTAATACAATCGATACAGATCTTGTAAAACATAGCTCTTAGATGCAATCCTTTTCTAAAAACAAGTTATTTTCTTAAACTTTAGCTTTTTATAGCGCTTCAGTCGTATGTTTCAATCGTGTTTGTTAAGTCGAATAAAAAAATGAAATTAAATAAAACCGGTTTATTTCTGTGTAAGAGTTGATATGTTTACATTTGTGTGACTAAGAACCAACGTGGAATGAACAGCTGCGCAAAGTTGAGTTTTATCTTATGACGCTGAGAAAGAAACCATTAGCCTACATATTTCCTCAAAATATTCTAAACGCATTTTAGAATGGGTTTATAATGATTTGTAGATTATGATAATGGTTTTGTACATTTAAATTTTGGCTGTTAAATGTATAGCCTACACTACAGTAACATTTTTTACTTGATGTTTCCTATTGATTGTTGATTCTGAATGTTCTATTAATCTTAAAAGTTCAAAAAAGTAATTTCCCGATAGCAGGTCATGTATTCAGCCCAGCCTAACAAGCATATGAATCTCAATTTCACAATAAAGATGAACACCCCTATTGTTTCAGTATTCATAGGCTGTATGTAGCCTACTTTGATAGGTGGTTTATCTAAGTTTATTATACGGAGACAAAGTTTAGCACGCCACGGGAATTTATGGTAAATTAATTCCATCATTGGTATAGCCTAAAATTGATTATCGTTATCTTTGCATGTGCTTAATTATAAAAATGAAAGACGTCACTCAACTATAAATATGGTGGTTTCTTCAGAACAATAGAACACTTTATAACAAATTGTGTGTTGAAAATCTATAAATAATTTGGTTTTTGAAGTTGATTACAACCTGACGTTCATCGCCGTTATCAACGTCATCGGCTGTATGATAGAAAGAGAAGCTTTTTCCCCGAGTCCATTATCGTCGGCGCATCTCCAAACATTGTTGAACGCAGCAGGGGCACAGATGGGAGGAGGCTCAGGTTACCCCCTGTTGCTCCTGGATCTCTGGCTAAAACCGAATCAACACCACCATCCCCTCACCTCGCTAATGTATCCAGCGGGAGACATTATGGCTGCTTGCCAGAGGGAGCAGAATTGAACATTTGAGATATGAATGAATCAGGGCCCGTTCCTTAGAGTAAAGATCATCTAAGGCTAGCTATTTGGTTTTTTATATTTCGTTCATTGTTCGTTTTTTTGTCTGTTTCTCCCTCTATCTTTATTATCTTTTTAATGTAATGTCAGTACATAAAGCACAAACACAAAACACCCTGAGATGATATTAACTCTAAGATACATCTGGGGAACGGGCCACAGGTCAGCATCAAATACTGCACATGATAAAAGAGTTATTGGAAATAAAATACAGTTTCAACAACATGCGACTAAAAATGCAATGGAAAATGTGGTAATTTATTTTATTTTATGTTGTAGACTCATTCATATTATAACATTACCTTTAAACAAACTATGCCAGGTATTTCTGATTCTTAATTTAACGAAACAAGATGGTTTAGTTTCCTATGAATAACAACAAATAGCTTTTTAATAATTAAAAAAAATGTTTGATGTGTTATTCAACAGGGATGGCAGTTTCAATAATTTATTTCTTGATGGGGATGAAGAAGAACCCTGTTACAGGCAGGGTCTATGCATATCAGATAAGGAAAGCATATATACAGCAATGCAGACTGTTAGCACAGACAGTGATACTACAATGCGCACACATTCTGAAAGTGAAGTGGATATTTCAGTTATTGAAGAAGAATGAAAATGCTCACGTTTAAGCAAAGTAGAAATACTATGATAAAAGTCATTGCCTTTCGTGGAAACTGATTTGTGGAAGAAGTGGTTGTTTGGAAAGGATGAGCAGCATGTCAGTATACACACAGTGCTGCTGCATCATGGCCAACCTAGTCTCTATGTTGTTTTATAAATTATAAATATAAATGATAAACAGACTTTTAAAAGTAAGCATAAGTATTGAATAGTTATGCTTATATTGCTTATAGTTATGCCGTATATATTCTGCATTAACACAACCAATGATTGGTGCGAAAAAAATACCTTGACCAATCATTGGTCAAGTAAGTTATTGGCTTTGTGTGTGCTAAAGGGTTTTTCACAGTGCTAAAAGTCTTAGTAAATCAGGCCCTTAATGTCAAATTTCTACATTGACTTTTGCTGTGTACTCACTTCTCAGGTTGTGGTGGACAGATTGTGCCCACACTCTGCTCTTTCTAGCCTCGAGGGACGCACGGGGTCAATGTTGTCCGTTCCTACGGCAACACTGAGCTCAGCACTTGAGCTGCCCCTGAGTGATTCTGCAACCACCTAGAGTCACTGCTGGATGACTGACCTGAGCTCCTACAAGCACAGAGCTTTCACTGTCGTCTGACAAGCACAGCGCCCTGACTACTGTGCGTGTACTCTGCTCCGAAAACTGCGCTTCCTCCGTGGGCTCTCTGCGATCCACAATCACTGCACTTCTGCGACGGCTTGAAAACACAGTGCCTCTCTCTCTAAGCCCAGAAACATTATTATCGCTGTACTCTCACAAACCCTGAACTCCCATTGCGCTCGCCGTATGCCTTTGAAAACACTGGGCCCTCATTGCGTGATCATTGTGGCCAGACAAACGCTGTACTCTCACAACGCTCTGACAGACCGTGCTCTCCGTAGCCCCTCTTAACGAACAGAGCGCTATAATCTTCAATAAGGGGCTTTCTCTCTGTTTTCCGCCGTTCCCTTGAAGCAGTTCAAATCTGACGCAGTTCATTTTGAAAGCACATGACATATTCATAATATCTGATCGCCAAATTGACAGCCAAACGTGCAATATACAAAGAGACTAAGATATCCATCTACAATTTATTTTAGTAGAAAAAATGCATGTACAGATTTTGGGTGTTGATTAAATGTGTTTGTTGCATACACCGATTGATCATTCACAACTGTCTAATAGACTCAAGTGACGTTTGAGCGAGCGCTAAATGACCTCAATAATCAGGTGATTAGATTGGACACAGTCGATGAGGTGATGTAACCTTCTGAATGCAAGTCTGTTGAAAACCAAGAGATAAAACGCAGAAATGAATGAGCCTAGGAAAGAAGTGCCATTATGCTATGGATATGTAATCACAGGTAAGATTCGATAGCATCTTTCGACATTCATATCAAATATTTCATGACACTATAGGTGCAGTGCATTTTTCCTGCTCATTTTCATTCCGGCATGTGAAAGTTGCAACTCGTATTGGAGCATATTGAAAAAATGCTCATATTCCAGCACCAGCTAATTTCAGCCTGTTTACACTTACAAACAAAACACGGTTATATCACCGGACGAGATTTACAGTTACATAAACATGCAAAGAAAACAACGTTGTCGGCTAACATTCGCGCCAGCGGTTGTATGTAATGTAATTTTCTAGTGGAAAATACTCATTGGCACGTTTGTCAGATACGTTTTAAAAGGCCCGCCGTCCCAGCCTCGGCCTCTTAATCTTTACAGGGCCTCCGGTCGAGACATGCTCTGTGTGCTTTGTCAAGGTGCCATCTGCTTGCTCTTTCTTTCTGAAGTGTCTCAAGTTCCTGCACCGAAAAGTAACTTGACAGATGGCCTCGGGGATATACGTTTGGCTAAGAGGACGCGGGCTCGGCCCATTTCCACGCGAGGGCAAAGAAAACAATAAAATGAGGAAGTATCCTTAACGGCTGGGAGGCATATGGAAGGATGGGACGAGAGATAAGGGGGGATGGGGGCGGGCCTCGCCCTGGCACCTCTCCCCCGGTGTTTCCCACATTCCACGAACCGCCACGCTCCGCGCATTCCATCACTCAAACTTCTCCTGCCCTGCCCCGCTTTGCCTTGCCTAGCAAGCCCCGCCTCCCCCCGCCACTCCCCGTTTGACTGGCAGCGAGAGAGCAGCTGCGGAGCGGCGCGGAGATAACCGCGCCAGATAAAGGTTCCGCAGACAAATATTATTACAGCTCCATATGGAGGTAGCCTTGGCATGGAGCCATTAAGGTTAACCTCCTCACGCTGCCAAAGTAACGCCGAGAGAGAGAGAGAGAGAGAGACTCGCACAGACATAGAGCAGAGGTGCCTTTCTTAAAACAGTGCACTCTTCACAGGTCAAAGGTAGGCAAACACGCTATCTCCATAAGCGTGTTGTGGTTGCAGTTACGTATTTGAAGCAGCAGTTATGTATTCTGCTGTATGAAATACCTCACTCCTCTCAGGTACTTTACATCCAATATTAATAGCCATAAAGAAATGCTTTTCGTAAAAATTAATTGAAGCTATAGATGGAAGTTCACTTCCCCGTCATGGCGTGAGCCTCACTTGACCTCTGGGATATTTGTGTTCGGAGGTGAAGAATGGAGAGTGAGAGAATGGCACATCATAGTCCTGTTTGGACTGCTGTTGTGTTGAAAGGCAAGCGTAAAGGTTCCTGCAGTGAGCAGTGAAGGTCCCGCGACGGCCCAGGATAGCGCGCTGTGTTTGTCACGGCGTGCCTAAGCAGTCTGTCTGCCTGCCTGCCTGCCAACCCAGCCCTCCCCGCTGGTGTTCTGAGCCTTTGACAGGATGTCTTGTGTCCCGGACACTTGCTGTGCTGGTCCTGCCCAAACCAGCCCCCTCCCCCCACAAGTGCACATCAGTGTCGACTGTCCCTCACACCAAAACGGTGTCCTTTCCCCACATGCTGATGCATTAAACAAGGAATCTCATGAAATCAGTCATTCCATTTTCTCAATTCATTGGGCTATAAAATCACAAGAGGTAAGAGGTTGTTTTCTCTCTGTGTGCGCATCTATACACGTGTGTAAGAATGTACAGTACGTGAGTATATTGTATGCTCACCAGAAAACATTTCATCATAGGAACATGTGGTTGGGAGCCATTCATAATAAAAGCACTGAATGCTTTAATGTTTACCTTATATTGCAGCGATAAAAAACACAACCATTAAAAGCACTATAAAAGGCACCATTACACATTGTTTTATTGCCTTTGGGATTTAGATGCATGTCGATACACAACCAGCTGCAGGTAGTTTTCTAGGGAAGTCACAAAGACACTATTGCAATAGCACATGCGGGGTATTTCCAGGTAATTTAACCAATATATTCCCCCACCCACACACACGCACACGCACACACACACACACACACACACACACACACACTTATAGACACACAAAGTAAATGCCTGCTACTTGTATCCACCATGTCAGATCTATCAGACAAACAACCAGTAAGAGTCACACCTGCCCTATTCCTCTAAACTCCTCTTTCCCACAATCCTCCAGGTTCCTGTCACTCAGCTTTTCTTTCACTAAAACCCCACTCCCCCCACAGGGTCCCCAAAAGCAAAAACAAAATTGGCCGGCTGACTGGAGAGTGCCTCTTTGCGCATGCCTCCTCTTATCTTTGCCATTTCAAGATTGCTCTACTCCACGCTTAGACAAAGCAAAAAAAAGAAAAAGGAAATGGCCTTTCATTCATTCCGATTGGCTCCTTGCTGCAATTCAAACGGACCTTAAGACGCGTTCAGCACGGCAGGTGTTAGGGTCACATTCTGCCCAAGGCCAATAGGCAAGCGTGAAGAAAAGAAGAATTAAAAAATATGCATTTATTTTAAAAAAATAAAATCAGGTAATTAGAAAGGCAGTAAAATATGAATGCTGTACATTTGAATTGTTGTTGGATATTTAGCTAGCTTTAAATGTCACCACTTTTGTTTTAGCGTTAGGCGATTAGACTAAGCATACAAAGACCCCAGTGATATTTTAAAGCAGTCACTGCCTTAAGCAGTATGCTAGTAAAAAAAAAGGGATAAGATTAGCAAGAGGTGGTTGTCAGCAGCACACAAGTCACAAGTAATCAATACCGTTATCAATTAGTGCCATCAGACCTTTTACACAGTGTCAGTCACAGGAACAGAAGCACTATGGTCCCTGACTTCAAACATGGCAACAACACCTGCTAGTGACCCTCAAAGATAGTGTGTCACCTGGTGTTGTTTGTGCATGCGTGTGTGTGTGTGCGTATGTGTGCCTGTGTGTGCGTGCATGTGTGTGTGTGCGCCTGTGTGTGTGTGTGTGTGTGCGGGTGTGTTGTGTGGCCACTCACTTGATTAGAGCACCAAGGGTGAAGTGAGCACGCGGCCATTGTGTGCTCCCATATCCTGTGGCACATGTCCCTTTTCCAAACCCAAACAGTTTTTTTTTGGGGGGGGGGGGGCAGCTGATTCCAAATGCACAGCATACAAAAGACCAGGACCCCCTCCACGCCAGCCTCAACAATACTCCGGCCATAATGCTTGTAAATCTATTCAAAGACCAAGAGTCCAAGATAATAACAAGCTGTTCAAAATGAATTCCCAATGAAGCAAAAGAGACCGTTCGCGATAAATCTCGATTGTGTCATGAACATGTTTAAATTGGGATACATGGTTTTGCAGTGCAAAGCAATTCCCCTTTTAGGAAGGATAAAACCGTTTTTTTTCTGTGGCCTATGTCAATGATGTACAACTCTCACACACACACACACACACACACACACAAAGAAAGAGGATAAATAAATGCCACAACTCTTAATTACAAGCCTGTCTAATTTTCTTCGCTCCTTCTGTCCCTGGACTGTTTAGTATTCTGGTTACTGAAAGGTCAATAGAGGCCAGTGCAGTATTTCTCAATGTCTCTCCAGGAAACATACGCATAATTATGCAAATATAGCAGGCACCCCTCTGCCTCTGACAGCCTGCTTATCTGGTCTGCCTTCTGCAAACTGCTACTGAAGATCTACACACACACACACACACACACACACACACACTCTCTCTCTCTCTCTCATCATACACACACACAAATGCTGAATACCACAAAGCACGTTGAATGGTGTGATAAGTTTATACTTGGCAAATATTCACCTTGTTCACCTTATATTCACCTTGTGCCACTTCTGTTCCATTGATACCAAGTGAAACTACAACTCTAAGGGGAATTAAGCTTACAAGGGGTGTGTGAGCAATGGTATTCATGGCAATGGACACTCATACATCTGGAAAGATGGGGGAAGCACAGAGGCACCGGGGTGCAGTGCATCCTGGGAAGGATCATGCCACAGTCAGTAGAAACTGTACAGTAACAGGTCAATCAAAACAGACACACAGTCAACTACCCTATACCACCACTTAATAATCATTTCCACTCACTTATCAAAATCACTTACGGCCTGATTTGCTAAGACCTTAAGCATGTGCAAAGCATGTGAAAAACAATGATTGGTGCAAAGCAAATAACATGACAAATCATTGGTTCTGTTATTGGTTTTTGTGTGTGCTCAAAGGTTTTGCATATACTAAAGGTCTTTGTAAATCCAAGCCTTGGTATGTTAAGTATACCAGATTTTGAATTGGCAGTTTAATATTACATCGTCTGTTTTAGATTATATTCTACACATAATATTAATCATATCCATTATTTACTGTGAAAATAGAACACCTCGAGGGCTATGGGTCTTATTACTCTGCTGAGGAAGGAAAATAAGCTACTCATCACATCAATATTTTATTGGGTATAAAAAGAATTCTGTTGCCAAATTGATCGTGTGAGACTGTGGCGAGCGTAATAGCTGCTCTGTGTTTGGCTCCAGGGGAAACTGACGACGATGAACAAGGCTTCTCTGCTCTTCTTTTTTTCCGGTAACTGAGCTCTAATTCAACCTCGGTTCAGCCTGACAAACGCAAGGTGCCGCAAACCTGCTGTGCCTTCCGTTGAACCTTCCCCTCACACACAAACACGCACACGCACATACGTTATGAGGACCTGTTTGTTAACCTCTTGGCAACCGCAAAAGGCGGGAGTGACCGGGGTATGGAAAGTACCAGCAAAGAAAGAATATGAAAAAGAGAACAAGAGAGAGAGAGAGAGAGAGAGAGAGAGAGAGAGAGAGAGAGATAAAAAAGTTTGATCTAAATCTGATCCTCATTAGCACAGGGGGGACATGAGGAAGTGAGAAAAGGCGGTATACAGGTGTCCGGGATGTAGGAACATGAAATTATGAAAAGACTTTGAAGGTGCAAAAACCTTGCTGAAGCAAGTGAGATTTTCCTTTGGTGAATCTGCCGACGTGACAAATGAAAATGCTTTCGATTTTCACATCTCGCACATCGACAGCCTCTCCAAAAGGCTTTAATGAGGAAAATGGGTTCTGCTTTGTTCAGCTCTACCTTCTTCGGGATCCATGCAGTCACTGCATACACACTATGGGCCTGATTTACTCCGACCTTTAGCATGTGCGAAACCGTTTAGCACCCACAAAACCAATAACATGACCAATGATTGGTCATGGTATTTGTTTTGCACCAATCATTGGTCGTGTTATTAGTTTTGAGTGGGCTAAAAGGTTTCGCATATGCTAAAGGTCTTAGTCAATCAGGGCCCACGTGCTTTGAGCACGGGTCATAAAGACCCAGATTCTATCGAAATGGACAAAAAAACATTGAGGAAAGTTACATTACAACTTCAATTCTTGCTCTTTGTTTGAATTCACACATACTTACTCAAATAAATACAATGTACAGATAAAGGAATAGTCTTTTTGTCCAAATGAAAATGCTGTGTTGTGTTGTGTTGTGTTGCAGTGGTCCATTTCCTACAGGCCCAGTAGCCTACTGGTCATGTGTTAAGAACCAAACAGCAATTCACCCTCCTGCACTGTCCGCAGTACCCTGGATGACGGACAGCTGTGATTTCAGAATGGCCGCAGAGCGCTTGTGGGTGGCTCCATTTGCCCTGGTCTGTTCCGGGCTTGAACTCCTGATGACTCGGCCTAATGAATAGCCCGCCGGACTGCTCCGGAGCGGAGAGATACGCGGCCTATCCCGCGGGGACCCGCTGATGCCATTCCAGTCTCATCGGGAAGCTTATTGTTGTCCCGGGGGTCGCTAGGCAGTTGCCAGGGCCCTCTAACTCGTCGGCCACGGCGAGCCGCTGGCTTGGCTCCGTCATCGGCAGGCTGTCAGGTTTGAGAGGGGCCGTCTGGCAAACAGGCGCGGCGACACCAAGCCAGCACGCGCGGCCACAGCAGGGGCCGGGGACGGCGGGGCGGGGCGGGGGGCAGAGGCAGGCGTGACAAATTGTTGAAAGGGTGCCCGGCTGAACCGGGGTGGGGGGATGACTCGCACCTGAACCCGGGTAGTAGGCTGGCATGAGGAGGGCCCGCGGCCTGCGGCCCACTTAAAAAAAGGCCGGGGACGCCGGAGAAAGGCCTGTCACGCTCCGTCTAATACCACCCCGCTGTTTAACGAGAAAAAGGCCTGCTGCACTCCACACATCAGCACACAATAGTGAATGCCGCTGCCCACAAAACAGAGTGGTTCATTAGTGCTCAAATAAACACGACATGGAGGAGACAGCATTAATGGCCTGACAAAACAGTCACTGACAGGGGTGCAGAATCTCGCGTCATCGCAGTGAGACGGCTTTACGCACCCAAAACATATCACACGGAGGCATACGCAAAGCTACCCCAATATAGCTCCAGCTATGCTTGATTTTATCAATTAGAAACGAGCTCCACCAATGTACCTGTTCAAAAATACAGGGGAAAACAACATGTGAAGATGAGTCCAGGTGAAATAAGCATTAAAATGCAATGGAAATAATGGCAGGTACAAATGAGTAAAATACAGTATAATAAAAATCCTATTGAAAACTTTCTAGAGCTCTTAGGTTCACAATATAAACATAACAAAACATGCATTTATAAACATCAAGCACACAATACATGTCCCTCTACTGGTATAGAGGTAAGAGGTGGCCATGCCAACCAATGGACCAATGGTGAAAACACACATCCTCCAGCAAAACCACTTGGCACAGCTCCCGCCTCCCAAAATGGGCTGCTTGTGGTAGTCATCTTTTTTAAAATTATTTTTATTTTTTTTGCAAATGCAACCTTTATTTATTATTTTTTTTGTTTTCCATAAAGTTTTAATGTCATCTATCTTTTGACAAACTGTGTCCAAGTCAGTTCTCTGTGTCCTGTATCCTGTGTACAAGCATACTGTGTACTGTTTACTGCTTACTGTTCTACTTTAAATAAGTACATGCAGTTACACATTTTTAATAAATACACTTAAGCATATTTAGAAATATTATCTGAATAGTACACTTTTAATAAGTATACTAGAGTACAGCTTAACTTAGGTACAAGATTCAGAATACTTTTCAGAAATACACTACAAATAAATATACTTTTAAAAAGTGAAAATACATTTTTGAAAGTAATAAAAATAATTTAAGTTCAACTTTAAACTAGAACAAGCATTAACACATCCTTTTGATAAAAAAAACACCTAAGGATATTAAGAAATATACTCAAAAGTAGCACACTTTGAATACATACTTTTTTATAAGTATACTTCAACTACATACTTAAACTTACAGTACATTAATGGCTATCATACTACACCTGTACCTTGAATTAGCCCATGGAAGCACAGTACCAAAAATACAAAGAACACTCTCAGAAAAGTACATTTGGGTAGAAATATACTTTTACAAATTTGAAGGTTAACCTTCTAAAATATTCTTTCAGTATGGAACAATATCCTAATTTTTAACTCGCAAAGACATTGCGTTATTCAAAGAGAAAGAAGTGTTATTTTTGAACCCACAGTGGTTCTTACTTCTTGACGACTGCCAGAGAAAAAGGGGCTTTTAATGTTACAGGCTTTGGCCTTGCACTACCTCATCTGCCCTAAGAAGAAAATGGTCACGAACAAAGAAAATCACCGAGATCCCAAGCGGGTCCACAGAGCCATATGGTCATCCGTTATCTGAAATGCAGATGACTCTTTGCCCGGCTGTCATTGAGATTCCTTGAACAAATATTGACTCCAGCTGGGGGTTTCCGTTATTCCTCTGTAACCATGTGGCCCCTCCCCCCACCCCCCGCCCCCCTTCCACCCGGCATCCTGCTCTTTCCTGTGTCACACAGACCACTGCCTGAACCAGCCTACTGACTGTTAAACAAGGGGGACGTGCTGCTGATGCAAGCAATGCCCAAAGGGTCTGTCGGTTCTTGTGCTGCAATCTCCTCCCTTTGGCTTCTGGTTACTGCGTGACCATTACCAGGTTTTTCACAGCATGGTCTGTCTTTCTTGTCTTTTGCTCGTCGGCTTTTCACCCAGGTACCGTAAAGGGCTAGTGACAGATGGCTAACTGCATCATATCGTCCTCCTCAAATGGAGGCAGATTTATGCAATGATACCGAAGGAGAATGAAAGCGCACCTTCTGATCCCATTCCTTGATCGCGCTCAATGAGTTTGCAAGCATTAACCATTCAGTTATTTTGTGCGGAATGAAAATTCTTTCCATAGGTTGTCCCTGTGACCAGTTAGACTGTTTCAAATTGCAGTAAAATGGGTGGGAGAGACATGATGAACTAATTGCAAGTTCAACCATTTGCCCTTTTAGTAAAATTAATTCAGTATGTTTTTTCCCCCATCCAAATGCAGAGAGGGTATAGTATTGCTTGGAAGAGGTTATCGTATCATATGCAAGAATACCTGAAAATAAGATATCAAGAGTCTTTTGATGTTGTTGGGTCACAGACATCAGGGAGTCATGGCATACAAAGGATATGCAAGTAAATATTAAATATGATTACTTTATTTCAGTTTGTGTTAGTTGGTCTAATTACCTTTTGCCCCCTAAAATGGGGGGACTATGTATAAAAAGAGCTACAATTCCAATATGGTTCACCCGATATGGATGTAAAAACTCTCAAATTAAAGCTTAAAGTCTGCACTTTAACCTCATAGTCACAGCACACAAATCCAATGTGCTGGTGTACAGAGCCAAAACAACAAATATTGTGTTACTGTCCATATACGTACGGACTGCACTGTAGCTATGTACAGTAGGGAAAATGTTTGCTGTTTTTGATAGAATCCTTTGGATGTACCGAATGTATCAAGTCACCATCTTGATTGTATCGAGTGAGCTAAATGAAAATCCCACCACTAAACCACGTCATGTCTCCAAACCAATGGATTTCTAGACAAGAAAACAGAAAATGGAGGCACAGTCAAAATTTTCATTCGCTCACTGATTTGATTTCACTGCTTTTCACGGCCTGCCTGGTACCGTTTTACACGCTGGAGATAATGACAGCCATTTTCAAAATACCGTTCTGTAAAAAGTAGGATGACACCGACATTCTATCCCTGATTCATGGGTCACCAGGACAAAAATGAACGGGAATAATGAAAAAGGTCAATGAGATGGTGAAGACAGCGCAGTTATCTTTGTGTGGTAATATGACAATCATTTAAACGGTCACCCTTGGAGACCAAGAGGACCAAGAGGCCCCGCTCACCAAACTGTACAGCTGCTTGAGCTCTTGACATCTCAGTCATTGATATGTTAATGAGTTTCTTTTGAAAATGTATTATAGGATACTTACTTATTTATTTGTCAAGGACAATGCACAACTTTCAGTGTGGATGTAAGTGCATCGATGTATTACACCTGAGGTAGCCCAGAGACTAATTCTCACCTGTAGGGAAGGGAAGGAGAAGCTAATGTGAGGTAGGCGAAGATTTTGACAGTGGACAAAAAACGCAACACTGCATGTATGGAGGAAAGTTATGGAGGCGGAGTTTGTGTGTTGGACTGCTTGATGACACTGGACATCTCGGGAATATTTTTAATCATGACGTTTGACTGTATTCCATTTTAATTCACTTAATTAGTTTGATTAATGCAATGATTCTATTTAATGTTTTTATTTGATATGTTTGTTTGTGTTGTGGGACTGCCCCACTGTCTATCTCTGTTTTTGTTGTTGCTGGTGACGACAACTGAAGTTCCCTAACAGAAAAATAAAAGTTATTCTATTCTATTCCAATGTGAAAACCTAGAGCTATATTGTACACTTGTAACAAGAATGTTATGGTTCTGTTTGTTTGTGTATTGTGTTCTGTTTATTTTCTGTGACTTTATTATTTTCCTTACATGTGTTTGTTTGTGTTCATTAGTATTACTGGTTACGTTCCCATTTGACACTCCACTTCCATGTTATCCTAGAATCCACTTCCTGTATGCGTGTTTGCACATTTCGGTACATGCGGGTTTTCCCCTGTATTTCAAGTCTCGTTTTCCTTTCTTCTTAACTAATTATTATTGTACATGTACTAATCCAACTAACAATACTAACTCTGTGTTTATATTTATATACTAATGATAACTAATAGATTAACGTGTATACATAACTAGCGAATCACATTTACTAACGTAGGAGATTTAGAATTTTGTACTAACGTCACTTAATTACTAATCACTTTCTTGCTCCGCACTGCAGCTGTCATTCTCCCTTAGCTTTTCTATCTCTGCTCTATTCGTTGTTATTCCTTAAACTCTCTTCAGCTGTATCCACTTTCAAAATCCCCCCCTCGTGCTGTGCACTCATTTACCTGCTAATCCCAGGCCGTGTTCTATCTATGTGTTTGCGTGCATTCCAGTTTGTGTCTTCTGTTCCCCCTCGTTATTGAATTATTGTTTCCTATTGTGTTCACCTGTGTCTAGCTCCTTACTCCTCCCACCCACACTTGATTCCTTTGCGTGTCAGTATTTCCCTGGTGTATATAGTCTGCCTTCCACTTGTAATCTCTGTCAGAATGTTGATCAATTCACTGTGCTGATTTTTTTTATTTATTATTTTTTTTATTTTTTTATTTTTTTATTTTTTTTATTTTTTTTATTTTTTTTATTTTTTTTTATTTTGTTTGTTTGTTTGTTTTGTAAGCCTGGGTTATTTGAGATTCTTGAGACAACCTTTCTGTTCGACTTTGAGCCTGCCTTCTCTTTTGTTTGCTGTGTCTTTCTGTTTTTTTTACTCTTGTATGTGTTTATTTTTACTATTTTGGATTTCGATTTTGTACCGTCTCAACTCTGATTACCTGACTACTGATCTTGACTGTGAATAAACAACGTTTTTGCCTGCTACATGTGGTCTGCATTTTGGTCCTTCTCAGAACATCACAGAAACTTACAGGTTTGATTTCTGGGATGTACACTGCAATGGACTTAATATGGATTGCTTCCATGCACATCATGGTCCATAACTGTATAATATAAGAAGATTTAAGCTATTCAAGTTATCTTAAACATAAGCACATATAGGCACAGGGGAGAGATCCTATAAAAATGCACTGCTTAAGTTTTGGAAGGCTGAAGGTAGTTAGGCCTATTTGAGCGTGTGACAATCAAGCATCAATGCTCGCAAACATTATTTCGGGTAAAAATCCATGTTCACAACAATTATCTGTCCCTGAACGGGGAACGGCGAGATAAATAAAAGCGGACAGAGCGAGGGCACACTCACGCGCTCTCAACAGAAGGACAGCTCATTAACCTCTGCCTATCAGCTTGACCTTCCGACGGGCCACAATGCAGTACGCCATGGCCGCGCTGACTCACTCCGGGAGGGTAATGGCCTTGTAAAAATCATAGGCAATCACAGGATTTAAAAGTGCAGGCGTACTGCGCACAGAAGCCCCTGAAAGCCATTAGAGATTCTGGAAAACTCGAATTGAATTCATCAGCTTCCAGATCTTAACGAGTTATTTGTACCGACTTTCATACTGAGTCACTTTTGGTGTGAATGCCTGGTCTCGTATTGTGTTTAGTGGTATGCTGTGAGCAGATTAATCATCTACAGGTTTTCCTAATGGTAAAATACCGAAGATGGAGGAGGAACTAGATATAATTATCAATGCAAAGCAATCTTCAAGTTGTAGCCGGATTGTAATCCATTGGGGAAGATAATGGACATGCATTCGGACTAAATAAGGTAAATATATAAATATTTATGAACATTCAAGCAGAATATGGGCATCAAAGTAAACATGATCTTGAGAGATAGCTTGAAAGCAAGCTAACTAGAAAGGTGCTCTGTCCATTTATTAGTTGTGTAAGAAGTTGTGACAGCATGAACAAATTTAAAAAGATATTAACTTCACAAAACATCACTGTGTAGACCTTCTAGGATAGTGTTATATAAAACTTTTTTTTTTTTTACAAATTTTTTTTCCAGTTTGCGTTTTCATCAGAATATATTCTTGACCACCAAAGCATCACTAATCAACTATTAAAAAATACATTTCAGCCATTTGGTAGATGCTCTTATTCAGAGCAACCGACCGTAGTGAAGAACATCGGCGTTAATATGACTCAGTTTTGAAATAGCTCACTTGTGACAAGGTTAGACAAAATCCCATTTAAAAGGAATGGTACTCTGCATTATGTCGTTTGCACAGACAAAAAGAAAAGAGTAGCTCAGCTCTGTCATAGTCCACATCCTTTCTGATGATACATCAATGTTAATGCAGACGTGCTTTATCTAGCTAAAAAGGTTTGCACAGAGACAACATCCATCACTCTTGACTATTATTTTATTATATAAGTCGTACGCATACACTGTATTTCACAACACATAAAAACTTAATGACTAACAAAAACATTCATCTGCAGAACACAGGACTTTCGTGGGTGACTGTGGAGGCTAGGCAATGCCTCTCTCTCAGGGTTCATATGCAGATTACCATCCCTCACTAGTTCCAGAACCTTTAATAATTTTGTTGCGCAACATTCACTTAAAATATGGGGTCAATTTAAGAAACACCTTGGGCTTCAGTCACCCTCTCCCTCACTTTTCTTTCCAATAATCGCAAACCTCATTTTTGTTCTAAATTCCTGTCTCTATATGATATTATATTACAATATTTGGACAATATTTGGCATTTTGCAGGAACTAGAAACATAAGAATAACATGAACCAGAAAAAAGCCATTATTGATGGACAGTGCCAGAGATATCCGTAGCACTTCTGTGAAATTGCCCAGAATAGTAGAGAGGAGTGTAGAGATTGCTGACTTATTAATAGAGACAGGTCCTCCAGGAGACAGGGGTAATAATGGGTCTTTCCACACTTAGCTGTTCAGCTCTGGCTCCCTGGAGCTCTGGCCAACTATCAGACTTCATCTTATTGATGATGAGAGAGCCGTGGAATTGGAGCCCCTCCCCATTTCTTATTACAGTGCACAATAGGAATGTTTCTGTAAGCTCAATTTTTAGCAATATAGGAAGAGGTAAGAGAAACGAGAGGAAGAGAAAGAGAAAGAGCAAGAGGAGGATAGGGAAGATGGAGAGGAAGAGAGAAATTGATTGTGGGGGTGAGATTTAGACAGACACACAGAAAGGGAATTAGTCTAATGGGGAGAGAGAGAGAGTAATGGTCTTGCACCACTCAACAGACCACTACAAGACTGAACCCACAAGGTAAGGACCAGCTAATTGACTGTTGGGATGTGCTCTCTCTGTGTTGTGTAATGCAACTTTTTTTAAGAAGAGGGGCACCAGTGTACAGAGAGACACCGGGGTACAGAGACACCGGTGTACAGAGACCGGGGCTATCTATCTATTCATGCACTATAGCCTTTTATCTGTTTTATTGTTTTTATCTTATTTAGTTTTAAATTGCCTTTTAAATTCTTCTCTCTTTTAAATGTATTTTAATTGTATTGTCAAATCAATCTTTATTTTTTCGTCATTCTGTGAAGCACTTTGAATTGCATTCAGTTGTATGAATACGTGCTATACAAATAAACTTCACTACTCATTTCATTTCATATTTATACATATTTGCAAGAATGAAAGGGGAGAGCCTTAAGGCCAGGAGACTCATTCAGAATGTGCGCTTAACGTGAGAAACGTCATTGATAAAACATTATGGGCCTGATTTACTAAGACCTTTAGCATGTGCAAAACCTTTAAGCACACGCAAAACTAATAACACAACCAACGATTGGATCCGCTCTCAGAATAAGGGAGGATGCCACACAGTGACATCATCATCATCACAGTGGAAGCACCTGAAGAAGGGAGGGAGCTGCTCCCAGGGTTCAAAGGGACAATGCTGGCTTTGATGTCCCCACCGGAACAATCCGGTCATTGGGATATGCCATGGAGGGGGAGGGGGGCGTCTTGTCTGGGAGCGCATCCAGGGCTCTTGGGGTCACTGTGTCTCTGAGAAGGTCCAAGGGGATCTGTTCTGTCTGCTGAGCAGATGGTTTTACACCCCGTCTGCCGTCCAGCGCCCCAGTTGGTTGGCCCAGACCAACGGCGGATGGAGGGCACCCAGATGACCAGACCAATGCGGCCTCGATCCTGGCGCCGCGCCCGTGCCCCTTCTAACATAACTCGTCCAAGCAGTTCTACAAATAAATTAATCAGTGCTGCGAATAAATAGCGCCAGAAATACACCAACAGAGAAGTGTCAACCACAGCGGGTGTTCCACCAGTCACAGGACAGCGTTTAGCAACACATGACCACGGGTGTCTACCTGCTTTATGAATGCCGCCATCATCGGAAAGGCCCCCTCCCTGTGAATTTTAACAAGCTCACCATAACAAAAGCTCCCAAGAACTGGTTGGTTGTTTACCGCTGGCATAAGCTCATATGTGTAACACATCAGAGAAACAATTAGCAGGCTGAGATTAAAACGTGGGTGGAGGCCACTCTTGTATTAAGAAGGAAGTCACAGTAAAATGATGCATTCCGAGTCAGGGGACAAATAATTTTTCACGTGAATTTAATTTGTGCCTGAAGTAGGTCTGTTTAAGATTTAATAAATGCACACTTTGGCGCTTTGGTTCATAGCAAAATGTTGGATTATCGCTGCAGGAAAACAGTCCGGATACCTAATTTTAAATGCACGGGTAATTCTAGGATCGAGAGGATACATCTGAAAGCATGTCTCAACTGTGGAGGAGAAACATGACAAAAAGAGAGAGATAATCAACAAGCCTCTTAAAAAATGTAGACGTGCATTTGTAGTTTGATGTGCCCAGTCATGGCAAAATAGTACAACTATCCTCTTTTGAAAGCTATTTTTTCATGGTCTACTGCTGCAACTTGAACTGGGATAAACTAGGGTCAGTGGCCTTCAGGATGGCATCGGTTCATTTTGTAACGATCGGTTACACATCAGGTTGCTAGGCAGTTATGGCAAATCCTTTGTTTAGTTTTTTTTATGTTAAAACACTCATTAATTGAAGAAAGCTTTTAACTGAAGCACTGTCGTCATCACGGGCTAGCTAGCTGCATCTGTTGTACTCCCTTCTCTTTCTTTTCAAGGTCAAGGCCTCGAGGGGTGGACGATAGGACACAGAAACAACCGGGGAACAAAGGCCCCTTTAGTGAGCAATGGAAAAGAACGAGAAGGGTGGAGAGAAAGAAGAAGGCAGAACTTTGCGACATAACTAAAACTAAAACAGTCCAGTTAGTACAATAGAATGAGGTAGCAATCGGGCGAAGTATAGCAAAGTGAGTGATCAATGATTATCCATCCATCAAGTTGCCATCCCTTATTCCCCTGCGAACATTTAAAGAATTATTAGCTGTTACATATGGGACTGTAGCTTGTAATTGTCACTGATTAATTGACCGCGCTGCATCTGTTTAATTTGCTTATTGTATCTAGATAACTACTGTACTTTGCACTTCTGTACCTATCACTATATTTACTACTTTTTGTACCTTTGCTACTGTATTTATTGTATATGTTGATTGTAAGCAGGGCACATCTGTGAAAGAGACCTGGTCTCAGTATGTTCTTCCCTGTCGAAATAAAGGTTTCAATCAATCAATCAATCCATTATCTAGCCCTAGCTTGTTCCTGGTCAGGGTCACAGGGGGGCTGGAGCCTATTCCAACATGCATTGGGGCGAGAGGCAGGAATATACCCAGGACAGTTCGCCAATCCATCGGGAACCGGAGTACCTGGAGGAAAGCCACACGGACACGGAGATAATGCAAACTCCACACAGAAAGGCCCTCTGCCAGGATTCGAACCCTGTACTTTCTTTGCTGTGAGGCGACTTTAGTAACTTCGGTATCTCTTTTGTCTGTGCCTGTGTGTGAAGAAACGTGAAACATGCTGTTCACTGAAACCATCTCACACCACAGTCCAACACCTCTGCTGCCAGGCATCAAAGCTGAGTGGAGAGTAAAACACAGTAAAACATCACAACTTATTTACATATAAATGTATGCGTACAACATTGCTTGCACTTTTCCAAATTAATTTTGTGAGTAATAGTGAAGGGTTAATGTGTGCAATTAACAATGAAATGCGTAACTTGATATGTTTAATACAAACAGCAGTAAGTGGTGGACAAATTAGAAAGCACAACGAATAGTCAGAGTGATTGTCCCCCACCACAACGAAGTTTGATCCCATGTGTGCGTCTGTCTGTCTGTCCGTCTGTCCGTCTGTCTGTCTGTCACACATGTATGTACCAGAGCCCACCACCAGAGGGGCGCTATTACAATGCATTTCCCCATAGCCAAGTACATTTAGCTTTGTACATAAAAAACTATGCTTGATGTCTCCGCATAGTCTCTGGCATTTCTACTCAGCAGACCGTCGACTTTCTAAATCCACAAAGTTCAGAGCTTAAGGTGTTTAGTAGCTCTTTGTGGAAAATGTAGAATGTACTGTACATACATTTTCCCATTAAAGATATACTATGTAGTTTCAGAATACCAGATGGCAATATAGAGCACGTAGATCACAGTCACTCTGATCAAGCTGTCCTCTTCCCCCATAGATATATATATACGTAGATGCCGTGTTCTACTGTTCAGATACGTCTGCGCGACGGCCATATTGCGGCAGGCAATGGTGGGAATCAGTTGCTTGAAAAAGGCCACAAAATTGTGAAATTTGGCTAAACAAACAGAAGAAACAACAAAAGCAAGAATCGTGGGATAACTTTTCATAAGCTATTTGAGTATATTAGGTTACTGGCACGTAAATTAGTGGACTTGATTTGTGTAATTTATTAGCGCCTTGCCTGCGAAAGTGGACATATAGGCAAGCTATCACCCGGATGATAATGAAAACATAGCAACGTACCTAGGCTGTTAGCTAACATTTTATTGCTAGCAATTATTTTTAGTAAAAGGTAGTAATTAGCTATCAAAGCAATGCATGACTTAAATGACTAAAATGATCACATTCTTTGTGTTATTGGTATATAGCAAATTATCTACTGGAGAGTGCGTTTATGAGATTATAGCCTACGTGGCATTTGCGACACTGCTTGTGATAATTAGCCTAAATCTCGTTTAAAACGTTAGGCTGGGCTGTATTTAGGCTGCTTATCGACTATGCACTGTAGTCTATGATTCAGCTACATGCCAGGTTGTCATTAGTAACTATTACGAAATAGTATTTTTGAGATGGACTTGTTTTTGTCACAGCCAGGTTTCCCTAGGACCCAGACAGAAGAAGAGCCTGGGTCATAGCTGTTTGGCGAAAATATTTTGTAGTAACGTTACAGAGCCAAAACAACATAAAATGTGTCACTGTACAAGTACGGATTGCAATGTAGGCTATTGGTAACATTATATTTGTATATTTTCAATATTGGGATTAAGTGGTGAATGAAATGGGGGGAAAAAACCTATATGTATCTCACTTGTAAAAAAAAAAAGAAAGAATAAGATTATATTGGTGCTTTCAGATTTATGTTATTGAATTTTAATAAATCATGGACCGGAAGAACTGGAAATATCATAAAGTGATTAAATAACATGCAATTTAGGATACGTCATACAGGGACAGGGTACTTGCAGTAAGGATTAATATCAGAGGAAACATTTGCATCTGCATCCCAAGCCAGCGAATAAGATGAACTGCATGCAGTACGCAGGCAGCGATCGTGTGGATGCTCAGGCGCCTGGGCACCCACGGGCGAATCGGATTGCAGAGTGAAGTTATATTCTGATGAAATAAACGTGAAACAACCAACCAATTGAAAAGCGTTGTTTGTTGAGGTATGCTACTCGCCTACTACTGTACTGACTCTCCAGAGTGCCAGCTATCAATCGCTAGAGGTAATGTTGACTCAAAGTTTGTGATAGGCTACCAATTAACCCCAAAACCCACGCAGAATTAAACATCGCGCCTGTGTCAAACTATTCTGAGGGAAGTAACGTCAGCACCAAATTTCAACATCTGCCTCCTAGTGAATATTTTTACGTTGAAAAGTCGCTAAAATGGCATCTCGCATTCAGGTGAAAAAAAACAAAGACAAAGATTTCCTGGTTTTTCTAGAATTGTCCACCATCAATATGATAATGAATTAAATGGAGGTGGCCATCAGGTATATTGTGATACGAACGTTCAAGAGAAATGGTAATGACTAAGTTAGTTGTAAAAACGAAAAATACAAACATACTGGTTATGCTAGCCAGCTTGTGTTCCCAAATAAACGTTAAGCTTGTTTGATTGCCATTATTTGAGTGCCGAATAAAGTGGATGCGCTCCCAACTGAATGGGAGTAGTTATAATCATTATAATTCACAACATAGATCAGATGTCAACAACTGCTCATGGGTGGGGGACGACAGGTTTACTGTGCACTTATACCGGGGGAGAAAAATGCATGTGTATACTCTTGCAAAAGAGAGTTGAGAGTGTCCTTCTTCAAACAGAGAGTTTATTCACCCTCATAAAAAACAAGCAACAAAGCAACAACTTTATTTGGCCAAACTAATGACTTTTAAAATATAGTAACTTCATAATAAAATATAGTATAGTAAATTATTCAATGCTAGACTTAGACTAAGATTTCACCTCCACTCAGGAAAGTTAAAAGTCTTTAAATCTTTCTCCACTGAATCAAATGATCATCATTCATTACTACTACTGCTAATACTACTGCTTATATAATAGTAATAATAATAATATGTCAACATGTGTTTAATTATATTGTTTTTAAAACCCTAAAGTGTGGGAGAATGTGTCTTTGTTGGTGTTGTCTGAGAACAGACGTGTGGAAATGTTCCCCAATCAATGTGGCCCTTTCTCTCTTTTTTAAACACAATGCCAAGATGGAGTGAGTGAGGCTGAGCAGGCTGTACCAGCCCTACCTGGAATGGAATGGTAAGATGGCATTGAAGGGCTGGGGAGGGAGGGGGGTGGGGGTGGCTCTTTTGGGCTGTGGCTTGGGCTTGGGCTGAGAAGAAAGAAAATGGACTTCTGTGTCGGTAACAGCTTTTTAATCCTACCCCCAAGCTATGCTGTGCACTCAAGCGGGCTATTACACGGCAACAATTAGGGGGCCAGAGCCCAGCACCTGGTCCTCCCCATTTGAGGCCTTCAGCGGCAGCTGACTGTCCGATATCCCCCGCCAGGTGGTCCCACTTCAATCACATTAGCTAGTCATTCTAGGGTTAATAAAGAGCCCCGCCTCCCCCAGTCTGTCCGCGTGGAGCCTATTCACCCTCCGCAGACAGTATGTCTTTTATGGGTCCGGAGACAATGTACTTTAAAACTCGTTAAAATTAAGATTTCTCCATTCAGCCAGATGATTAAACTATGGGCAGGGCTCCTTGGAATCCGGTTAATGTTCAGAGCCTGCCCAGTTAGTGGCCTATTTGTACAGAAAGCAGCAGATTATAAAAGACCTTTTCACAGACGCACAAAACAGATGGAGGAAGACTGAAATGAGACCGGCGGAATATATGCCTCCATTCTGACAATATGGGGAGATGGGATTTCAGCAAAGGCTAGAAACAGAAAAACAAGTGGGTGTTGCAGTGGCAGCCCCCAGGATGTCTGCTCAGTTCCCTTTGTCAGCTATTTACTGCCCCAGCTAAGAGATCTGAGCAAATAACATTAATTAAAATAACAATACACATAGATTTACACATAAATCTGCCAGGAATCTAATCAATGGTAATTAGTGCCTATACAAATTGCTTGACAAATGAAGGCATACACAGAACACTAAATTTAAATATTGAGAGTCAATACAGTTTTCTGGTACATGTGATTTGTACATTGACTGTCTGCATTTTGTTTTGTCCTGGAAGGCCTTGAGGAGGGATTAACCCATTCTATTTGTTTTCAGTTTTATTTATTAAATACGTTTTGTTTATTGTACATTTTTAGTCTTTACAATTTAAAGGTTTTTATTTGAAAATTAAAAATGTCCATCACAACACTAAATAGTTACACAGACCTGTCAAGTTGTGATTTAATTGAATACATATTTTGATCATTCATGCATGTTTGCATCATTGGTCATAACCATCCCAATCATGGTTGCCATTTTTATCAAGATCATTTTGGAAATCACCATTTTAAAACAGCTATCTTGTAAAAACAAATCTGAGAACATCCTTATTTTACTCATATTAGTGCTGCTGTATATGATATAAAAGAAAGAGGTACTATTCAAGGATTCATATTTGTATTATCGATCTCTTTTTTTCTTATTTTCGGGCCAGAGCGGATATAGGTATTATAAGGTTGTCGGGTTTTCCAAGCCTTTGTATTTTGTTGTAAACATCCGTTAAAGATTTTGAACTCTATGTCCATTGTCCTTGTTCCAAACATATCTTTTGGGGACATGCTACATAACATTTTTTACTTTTTTCTTGCCTCATCAATGAAAAAAGAAATGGTTGAATCTCAAGTGGACAAATACATTTTCATCATCCCCAATAAACCACCACCCTGTCTGTTTTATGCTTGTAGAAATCTTGGTATTCTTGGCCATCATAGATTTGTGTTTTTTTTCTATTTTGCATGTCTGTGTGTGTCTACTGTATACCCCTGCTGGCTACCAACTATACACCACTAGTGAACTAATATAAGTTTTTCACAAGTTTTTCTCACAATTTTTCAGTTGAGGGAACGGAAGCTTTGTTTGTTCACTAACTGACCAATATTGTACCAGTGCACCAATATTAAATTTATTCAGTGGTTTTGGAAATAGACATTTGGCTTGAGGCCCTGTGAATTGTTGCTAGAAAGCTTTGTTTGTTCACTAACTGACCAATATTGTACCAGTGCACCAATATTAAATTTATTCAGTGGTTTTGGAAATAGACATTTGGCTTGAGGCCCTGTGAATTGTTGCTAGAAAGCTTTGTTTGTTCACTAACTGACCAATATTGTACCAGTGCACCAATATTAAATTTATTCAGTGGTTTTGGAAATAGACATTTGGCTTGAGGCCCTGTGAATTGTTGCTAGAAACATTGTTGACAGATCGCATAGTGTGCAAAATAATATCAATAGCAGATTGTATTGCTTCGTTAGCTAGCTAGCTACATTGCATTAAAGATTGAAGAAAATTAGTCAATCAGAGAAGAGTTTGTGCTTCATAAACCAGACCCAACACTCAAGCAACAGCTTCCCTGCTACAGCGACCAATCTGAATGCAGACTAGGTAGGGCCCAAAGCCTGATGCCAGCAGAAATGCATTCACATGGCAGAAGTGTACAGTATAAGTGCAGTATTGTACTTCATACATTCCTACACCAGTGCATAGACAACAATGTACCTTAGTTCTAAAACACCTCCATTTTTACCAGGCATTTTCAGGACACATCACGCTTAGTAGGACTACGTCTGTGAGGAAAACATTCTAGAACATTGAACAGTTCCTTCTGCACAGCCACACCTCACACATACACAGGACTGTCCATCTGTGAGATCACACAACTTCAGCAGATTCTCTTTTACACCTCACACATACACTGACAGGTAACACTGGTATAGTCTAATAGTTTATCCTCCAGAGCATTACCTCACACTTACACGGCACTGTACACGTGTGGGGACACGCTACTGGAAAGTTCCACCAGCCGTCCTTCATGGTAGAGACAATGTGTAACACCTCAGGATGTTGGGTATCGTTACCCTCATTTGTACATCAAAGGTAGTCTCCTGTCATGAAGAGAGGGGGTCAAAAATACGACGCGCACACTTTAATCTTTTTCATTCGGTCTTGTATGCCTAGATAATGCCGAATTCCACTTTGCAGAAGATGCTAATGGCCGCCACGAGGACGTCCTTTACGCTAGAACAAACAGACGCGCCGAGCAGAACCATCGCGCAGCCTTTTGAACTGCTTAAAGTGTTATTAACGCGCAGCTCATGAATAATCAATGACTTCTAGATTAAAATAACACTGCAAATAGTGTATCGACCGTCGCTAATATTTAAACAAACAAATCCGTTGCCATTTTGCCGAGGAAGAGAAGCGGGCCCATCGATCCCAGCGGCTTTTCTGTACGAATTGAATCACCCGTCACCTCTCGGACAACCAAAGTCACTCAAGCGTAGTGCACGGTCAGGCATAAAACCAATCACATAACCTAACCGACGATAAAATGTCATTTTTATAACCAATGTCAGTACACCTTCTTTTTTATACAAAACAAATGCACAAGTACTGTAATGTATAAAGCTTATTCTGTGAATAAAAATAAGTCATTTTCTGTATTATATCCTTGAAAGTGCCGAGCGGTCGCACAGGAGAGAAAACTGTCCGTTGAGGGATGGCAAATTGAGCTAAAGATGACGCGCGCCATAAACTGTGAGATTAGACCGTTGTAGATATAGATAATGCCCAGCTGAAGGCTGCTTCCCGGAGGTCACAGGGAACTGAGGGAAGGCACTTGGGAATGCTGGTGTTCTTATCAGCAGTGGCTCCATGACAACCGGAGTCCCAGGAATGAAATACGGAAATACAGGCTGTAAGAGTGGATGAGAAGATTAATAGAAATGCTGAGGAAGGAGCGATCGGTCTTACGGACAATGGCTGTCCAGTGCCTCCGCTACTTCTTTCAGAGGAGAAATCTGTCCAATCAGACCCCTACTGACTTATCTATTTGTCGCCCTCCGCAATCCCCCCCCCCCCACCGCTACACTACCACCACCGCTACACTACCACCACCATGACTCCCTGCGGCGATGGGTATTCCGAGTCATTTTCGAGGAGCTGTATATTTTTTGGCTCCGTTCACTAAAAAAGGTTGTTCGTTTGGCTCTCGTGTGGCTCTTTGTTCACTTATACTTCTGGGTTTCTTGAAAAGACGCAGTTTGATGTTGGACTTATGTCCTGTAGGTCTCGGACACATGTGCCGGTGCTGTAACGATGTCTGAGACCTTTGTATCATTTTATTTAGTGTAACGCATAGGCCTATGTTTATTGTGTAATGTGTTATATTAATTATTAGTTGCCCACAGTTTAATTAATTATGACTAGATCACTTCATCCTACAACTCTGATATACTGCCTAGCAATATACCAATGTTGATGCATTTAAGAAGAATCAGTGATGGGTCGTTCGCGACCCAATGGCTCTTTTAGACTGGTGCATGTGCATAACGGTAATGTAGCAACCGCAGTGCTCGAACCCCACTGTCTGTCTGGTCACATGATGTTGGCTAACGAAGAGAAGAAGGAGGCAAAATAAATAGATAGTTCACCGGTAACGTTTGTTTCCCTGCGTTCGACGAGGAAAGCCGTTCTGAAAGAGCCATGTGTTCACGAACGACCCCTCGCTAACTCCCTGTATTTCAGGCACAGCTAATTTGTGTCCCACTGCACTTGTCATCACAACATCCCAAATTATATCATATCACAAATAATCACTTAATGGCAAATTATCACCGTTACACCATGCTATAATCTGTGACCACTCTGCCAGCGATCACAGCATCACTAATCATCACCATTCTGCTAATTATCATCATAACACCAATCATAACCATATTGCTAATTATCACCATATCACTAGTCAGCAAAATATGGCTAATTATCACCATATTGCTAATGATCACCACATTTATAATCATCACCTGAGACATGATTTGTCTTGAGAATTTGATCTGGAACTGGCATTCAGTATATTTCACTCACATTTCCGCACTGACAACCTCCAATGACCAGAGGAGAAGCTAATTTTTTTTCAATCGAAGCTCAAAGGAGAATGGATATCAAGCAAAAACATTGGACATTCTCATTGAGCCTATAGTGAGACTGCACACAGCAAAAAGGAAGTGAGGTCACTTCGTTTTCTCTGTGCACATCTTTGTGACCGTTTGTGACAGATAGCTTTGTGTAATGTAGCTCTACTGGACACACCAGTGACATCTGTACAGCACCATAAGCAAAGCCAGCACTGTGCACAGGAATTAAGGTGCAAGTAATTTTTTGCTTGTCATATAAATCTAGACTCCACATGTCACCCTGGAGGTTTGGTCAGGGGGGGGAGGGGTTCCGCACTCTTCCACTGCCATGGTTGACAGGCGCTCCCAAATACACTGATGTGTCATTGGCCACTGTGGACGACTGCAGAAATCATGTGCCACCTGGTCAGCATAGTGCTATAATGACACTGGGCTGAGGTTAAAATAGACTACTCAGTGAGTAAGCTTATATCTGAGAGCTGAAGAATCACTGAAACAGGCACAGCAACCTCCAAAAACACCACCTCTCTCAGGATCTGAAAAATTACAATTCTGCGGGTGAAAATTACACAAAAGTAACTCCCATGTTTCCAGAGGCAAAATGTCACTTCTGAGGGGGAAAGCTAAACCAAACGTACTGACAATTTGCCATCGATGTGAATTGTTCAATGAACTAAAAATCAGTTTTGCATTGATAGTTTTCATATTTGAACAGTTAAAATGCATGAAGCAAAGACACATGCATAAACATGGCCAAGAATAAACACAATAGAATCATAGACCTATTTCCATCCTTGTTGTTAAAAGTGCAATGGCAAGATGGTTGCAGTCGTCAGTGGTACGGTATGCTATTAACAATACATTATATGTCACAGTTTGAACCGGGCAAATCCCGTGCCCGAATCCGGACCAGGTTTTTCTTAGATCCACCACTCTCCAAACAGTACACCAGACAGATGTAAAGGTAAAAATAAATTATATTTTTTAACAATTCATTTTAGAACAATGAGACAAATACAGCACGACTGACAGCTGCCCTCCCAGCCGACCCCACCCACAGGTAAGCGTGAAACCTCCAAAAAACACCACTTCTCTCAGGATCTGGAAAATTAGCACACCTCTCGTAGACGCACAGTGCTTTTTATAAATATTTAGGCTACTGCAAATGGGCACACACGTACACTCGTGATCACCCCTTCAATAGCCCAACTCGGGGGCTGCCGGCCACCTGGCCCCACAATACTCACGAGGGAAAGCCCACACGCAAACAGACACGGCGGTACACGCTCATACAATAACCAAACTTTCTAACATCCCACGCCACAAACAAATAACATGAAACACGTAAAAAGAATATATGTTCGCAAGCCGTCCGGCCCAAAAAATAAGCACACCCACACAAACACACACGGACAGCTTTGCCATTTTTTGGTGGTCGCCAATGAGGATTCAGACTGTCCACCACTGGGGCGAATCCCGGGACCCAGGCCTTCACTGCGCCCGTCGCCCTCGTCACACTCGCAGGGCTGGATGCGGGACACCGACTCTGACAGGGGGAAAAAAGGACACCCCCGCTGCCGCTCAGTTCCCCGCTCGCTCCGGTCTGAGACCCACACGCGCTGCTGCTGCAGATATGGCGAAAACTTGTTGCTTATGTCAGTTCCCTCAGCAACAGCTAATCGCCGTATCTCCCAGCACACTGGCTCCATCGCAGTGATCAGCTCTGCAGTTCGCCGTCGTTGCTGTCCGCCAGTCCAGGGTCTGACGCCGCCGTTGTAGTTCTTATTTCCGCAGGCCGCCTCTGACACAACACATTCGCACTCGTACTAATGAAATAAAACTTAATCAAACCAACAAAGTAAAAAAAAGAAAGAAAAACACCGCCACTTGCAACCGCTCAGAGACGCACACACGCTCTGGCTCGCCTTATGTCGGTTCTGTCTCTTTACCCCAGGTGCGCTTCATTATATTCAGCCCCAGCATTCCCTTCCATTCCCCAATGAGTACCATACACTCATTCAATAACTCACTCAACCAATCATTCAATCCGGCTTCACAATTATCCCATCTTCTATTACGAAAGCCGCACACATTCCCTCCTCGTTGAGGGAACTGCGAATATGTTACATCTACTTTAAATAACCATATGATGTATATTTACTATATATTTGATAAATCCTGCTGTTCACTCTTGAAATTACAACTATGGTTTCATCACAACCAGAAAACCACATGAAATTAACCTAACCCCTTCCACAGTTGCTTCAACAGAATTGACTTTATATTAATATTTCACACATCCCTTGGGTCAGGTGATGTGACGGGGAGTGAATAGCTGGTTAAGTGCAAAGGTGCTCGCAGTGATGGTTTTAAAATGCAGGAAGCTGGCTGATTACATGCCAATCGTTTCAAGCTCTCTCTCTCTTTTAGACGAGCCTTGTGTCTCTGGGTGTATAGATTCCCCCCTATGGTTCCATCTGACCATGTCAAATTCACTGCCCCTCCCACTCCCTCTATTGTCACAGCAGTGTACAGATGCAGCCCTAACACTTTCTCTTGATCATGTGACTGGCAGACCCATATGCAAAACGTCTGTAAAAATCATATATGATCATACTTGCAAAGTTTTATAAAAAGCGTATATGTTGAGTAGTATTATTTTATATATTTGTATACAATTCTTATGCAATCTGTTTTTTATAGAGAGCACATGTATGTTAGGGAACCATTTAATTTTAGTCTGAAATGTATATGCTAGTTCTCTACCACATACTTATTTTGTAAGTTTGGCATATGTGATTTTTATAAAATTTGTACAGACCTTTTGCATATGGGGATACACAGTGCTATTCTTAATATCGAATGCAACAAGCAGATGCCAGCTTGAGTTTACACTTCATGGAGATGCAGACCATAAAGGTCATATACTGTAGGCCTATATAGCCACACATGCGCTGCACTACGTATATCATTTTTTTCACCTTCAATCAAAAACATCACAATATTTTCACATAAGTTGGCTTGTAGCTCTGCTATCCTTTGTGTAATAAACAAAGAGACGTTCAATTCACTACATTCTAGCAGCGGTTGGGAAAAACTACTACTAAAAAAGTACTACTCATTGCAACAACTATTATTAAAGCATACGCCATGCTTTGTTGTAGAATAAAGACCTGGCATTTCAGAGCACTGTAGCAGTGAAGAAGGGGTGTTTCGGAAGCTATAATGGCACGAGCTATGATTTGGTAGCAAGTAAGGTATTAGGATGAATACCATTTCTAGAGACAGTAAAAGGTCTGAGCATGTTTTTTATGAGGCCAAAGTGCCTGGCAGAGCAGAGTGAAAGGTAGCATACCCTCTTCCTTATTCCCCATAATGCCCCCTAAAAGCCCTGGGCCTGCATGGCCGGCCGTGGGCAAGAGTAGATTATGGCTATCGATTGCTGCCTGGAGACGGATGCAGGGTGGAGTGATGGTGCAGGGCTGAGAGTGCGCATAGCTATTGATTCTGACCAGCAGGGGAGGGGCGTGGGGGTTGGAGACGCACGACAAAATTAAGGTCAGCGCCCCCAGCCCCCCCCCCCCCAGTGCCCCCCACCCCCCTATTCCTCCTCCCAAATGCATGCATCACTCACTCTTATAGGTTCCTGAAAAGGCTCTTGTTCTTCTTCTGTGTCAAGACTCAGGATGTAAGAATTCAAGCCACCCTTTGAGAGAAATGCCACTGCATGTGAGCTGTAAGCCTTCACTGGGGCAGTGTTGAAAAAGAAGGACACAGGCCAGGTGTAAGGAAGACACAGAATTATTCCTCCATTATGGGCTTACATTTTCATCAACCTGTTTGCAACCATGGACATTGGTCATTTTGGTTTTTTTCGTTTCTTACCAGTTGTCTTTCATTCATTGTCATAAGATCAATTCTCCCCATGGAAAACGTGGTCTACCCATCTTCCCAAGTTATTTATTGCATCAGATCTGTCTTTGTGGCGATTTAAAACAGAAATAACCCCCCGTAAATACCCTTTGCTATGCTTATGCTCATTCAATTATTTAATAATTATGATACAGTCACCGTCCCTATTATATATTTTTTGGACTGTCTAAGTGATAATAGCCTACAGTGCCTTTTAAAACCCTCTCTACAAACTCCCTACTGTCACAAAAAAGTTAAAATAGCATTATGTTGGAACAAAGAAGAAAAGGAACGCTAAGCCAAGCTAAGCTAAGTCCTCCTGCGGAGCACAAAAGAATCCTGACTTTTTCCTGACACCAGTACTGGAGGCCTTTTTTACGCTGCCAGCGGAATTACGTTTATCTCGTCCCTGCACTGGGTTTCGCGGCTCCTCTTCCAGCGGAATGGCAGGTGGGTTTTAGTCCGAGGCTGTTTGTTGTGTTCGCAGAGGGGTCTCGCAGAAGAGGCCCGGGACAGACTCCGCTGAGCGTTCACCCACTGAGAAATCACTTGGCACTGGGTGACTGGCATCTGTCATCCAGCACATCCACCGGCTGTGGAGTGTGGGGGACACGGGCGACACAAATGAAACAAGCACAGCTCGCGAGCACACGCAGAGCCCCAGCAAAAAGAAGCAAGGAGAAGTACTTCAGTAACTAAGGTTTCTACTGGGGTGACGTGCCTTATCAAACCACCTTTCTTGTTCTCCTAGGCCACAATGCTGTAACAGAGTTCAATGCTGTAATGATAGGGATTAAGACAACCTTGAAATGCTTTTTTAAATTAACAGGTTTATTTAGTTACTTCTCCTCAGTAAAGGTATGTTTCTGTAGTTACTTCTCCTCAGTAAAGGTATGTTTCTTTAGTTACTTCTCCTCAGTAAAGGTATGTTTCTTTAGTTACTTCTCCTCAGTAAAGGTATGTTTCTTTAGTTACTTCTCCTCAGTAAAGGTATGTTTCTTTAGTTACTTCTCCTCAGTAAAGGTATGTTTCTTTAGTTACTTCTCCTCAGTAAAGGTATGTTTCTTTAGTTACTTCTCCTCAGTAAAGGTATGTTTCTTTAGTTACTTCTCCTCAGTAAAGGTATGTTTCTTTAGTTACTTCTCCTCAGTAAAGGTATGTTTCTTTAGTTACTTCTCTTCAGTAAAGGTATGTTTCTTTAGTTACTTCTCCTCAGTAAAGGTATGTTTCTTTAGTTACATCTCTTCAGTAAAGGTATGTTTCTTTAGTTACTTCTCCTCAGTAAAGATATGTTTCTTTAGTTACTTCTCCTCAGTAAAGGTATGTTTCTTTAGTTACGTCTCCTCAGTAAAGGTATGTTTCTTTAGTTACGTCTCTTCAGTAAAGGGATTGTTTTTTTAGTTACTTCTCCTCAGTAAAGGTATGTTTCTTTAGTTACTTCTCCTCAGTAAAGGTATTGTTTTTTTAGTTACTTCTCCTCAGTAAAGGTATTGTTTTTTTAGTTACTTCTCCTCAGTAAAGGTATGTTTCTTTAGTTACTTCTCCTCAGTAAAGGTATGTTTCTTTAGTTACTTCTCCTCAGTAAAGGTATGTTTCTTTAGTTACTTCTCCTCAGTAAAGGTATGTTTCTTTAGTTACTTCTGCTAGGTAAAGGTATGTTTCTTTAGTTACTTCTCCTCAGTAAAGGTATGTTTCTTTAGTTACTTCTCCTCAGTAAAGGTATGTTTCTTTAGTTACTTCTGCTAGGTAAAGGTATGTTTCTTCAGTTACTTCTGCTAGGTAAAGGTATGTTTCTTTAGTGTTTCTTGGCTTTCGCTCCAGGCACAAAGTCGTGTTCACAGACTTTCTTCAAATAATGTGTCTGGAAATTAATTATGTTAATAGACTGCTGTTTACGTAATTTAATGTTCACATCTTTCAAATGTTTTAGTTACAAGGGCATTTTTCAAAACCATGGCTAACTATGTGCCACTACCTATGAAAGGGACTCTTTCTATGATGGAAAAATAAATAAATAAATAAATAAATATACATTTGCATAAGTAGGCCTCTTTTTATTTGTTTCAGTGTCAAATCCACAGTTCAGAATTTTTATACATGAAATGTAATTAAATTACCCTGAAAAAAAACACGTAGATTGTAATGAATACATACAAAAGATAGCAGGATGCAAAACAGGAGACCCAAAAATGTCATTTAAAATGTGTAGGTATCCTCCAGGTCTGACTGTGTGCTGCTCATGTTCACTGCTGATATTAAGTTCAAACTTACTTAATTCGCTTTTTGTCTCTCCACGCCTGTTAAACAATTGTAATATTGGGGACATACTGTAGTTTTGGAGGGTGAAATGCATAAACGCTAAGTATGCATGTCTAAAACATAAACTCTAAGCATGCATGCCTAAAACATAAACGCTAAGTATGCATGCCTAAAACATAAACGCTAAGTATGCATGCCTAAAACATAAACGCTAAGTATGCATGCCTAAAACATAAACGCTAAGTATGCATGCCTAAAACATAAACGCTAAGTATGCATGCCTAAAACATAAATGCTAAGTATACATGCCTAAAACATAAACGCTAAGTATGCATGCCTAAAACATAAACGCTAAGTATGCATGCCTAAAACAGAAATGCAAATGTGCGTGCCTAAAACAGAAATGCAAATGTGCGTGCCTATAAATGACCTAAAGCACGCTTCTTTTGACAAGGCCGTGAGCGGCGTTTAAATTGCGCCGAACGTAGCGCTGTGTGCGCTTGGATGGTAATGCGAACCCCCGGCCTAGTGACAGACGTCCATTAGCAGCCTGGGACTGACGCTGCTGGAGTTTTAACAGGTCTGCGTGTGAACCGTCAGGACCCCCGCGGTGGGGCGTCGCGCTTGGCAGCTCTCCGATGACACGTCTGAGTCGGATGCAAGCTGCCGTACGGGCTGGCCCCTCCACCCCTCACCCCCCCCGCTCTCATTTGCTCTCGGTCGGCACGCGTCTGACCAGCAGAGGGGCTCCATTGTCTGGATTGTCCGCCTGCATATGTGACACATGGCCGACCCGCGCACTGAAAAGCGCCCCCCCCCGTTGTTTCACTGAATATTTTTCTGTTTGAGGGCAGCAACAGCCACACTTTGGCATAAATAATTAGCCAAATTAACCAAGCGATAGACACACACAAATATACACACGCACGCACGCACACACGCACTCGTCCACGCACACATTCTTATAAATGTCCTTTAAACAGGACGTAAGAGGCGTCTCCTCGACAAAACAGAAACTGATGTTTTTTCTCTCTTAGGGGGCACAATCGGAGCACTGTGGGCCTCCGGAGCGCACAAGCACCAAACGGCCAGTCTAAGTCACTGTGTCAGAGATTAAGCACTAGCCCGAGGAGCTAATGATAATGAACGGCAACATTGGGGTGAAGTTCAGAGGTTAACAGGATGAGAGCTAGGAGGCCAAACGTTAAAAAACCATGACAACAAGCAATGCATAGACACCTTGAAGAAAGGCAATACAGAAATGGTCATGTTCAGGTGCTTAGGAAAACCAGACCTTTACCACACGGTCAAAACTTTCAACCTCCTCGTCTATAGAAACCACTCACGTACGTACCATTACAACAAGAGCAGGCATGGACAAACCTATATATAGAGAGAACACAGAATGTCTGCGTATTATAAGTGTCTGCCTCATGTAAAAATACACCCAATGGCAAGTAGAAAAAATTTATTTTTCCCTCAAACCAATAATCTTGTTAAATCACTTTATCCATCGAACAACATGGAACCTTTTTAAAACCAATTCTTTAACACAATCTGTTTCTAAATATAAATATGTGCACCATGTGCATCAAAATGACAGGAAATAGACTCCCAATGGTTTACATACCTTCCTGGTAACTGGATGCATATGGTAAAGGGCAAAAGAGGGGGCTGTAAATGTATAAACTGTGACATGCCCATAATTTACACCTTGACATCGGGCTCAAAAGAGGATAAAAGAGATCCCACATACAGGCTTCTCAACATAAAGAGGGGAGGCAGCTTTTACTCCCTCCACACAGAGGATCACATCTGCCAAAGTAACGGGGACTAATGAGCCGCAGAGCAAACGTGCCCTCTCCACCAAAAACATCATTAATGCAGTCTATGATAAACCCTTAATTATGTTAATCGACTAATGTTAAACAAAGTCACACCACGCTTAATGATGCCACTGGGTTTATGAGCACACTTAATCTGCACCAGGATCATGGACTCATATAGGCAGGCGTTTAAAAATGAATCAGAAAATGCCATATTTAGCTGTAATGTAATAAAAGTACATTTTCGAACATGTACACACATAGCCTACATTCAGTAGTGGCATCCAAATTCATGCATACCCTTCCAAAAAAATGTTGAGTAACTACTTTTACGTAACAAAAAATACTTTAAAATTGTGATCGGAATTTTAGCATCACCTGTTAATGAAAAATGAAAACTAAGTTAAAATAAGGAGCAGTTCATGCTACATAATAACAGGCCTAATTTGTATATTACTGTAAGTATTGTTTATCTCATAGTTTGAGCACGGCTTTTTTTGCGATGAGGGAGGTAGCCAATTAATTTGCTACAACTTCAAGCGTGAATCATTGTAAATGCTTTGTTCACACTTCACCGAATGCCATTATGCTATAGCAGGCTAGGGCTGGCTAACAGTGGGCCTAGCCAATTAGGCTAGTCCTACCATGTTGAGCATCTGCAGCCCGTTGCTTACAGTAACATTATAGGCCTACTCAGTAACAATATATTCAGTTTATGCTATACTTTGGGATTATTCTGTTATTATTCAGTAGTCTAGCTATATGCAGGTTTACTGATCTATGGTCCTACAGGACCATACCTCTGGTGCTGCACAGAGTCGGAATGTGGCAGTGTCTTCGTCAGGCAGCTGCACTAGTCTATATATGCCACCATGAACCGCTTCTAGACATTTCTGAAGATGTTGACTAGCTGCCAAACCTATGGTACATCTCCTCCAGCGGTCGATTTGCATCACGGAGTGTATAGTACAATCTGCCTGGAACTTGACACTTAGACGTGACTCCCAATCCAGGATATCAAGAAGAAAAGTGGCAAATAGAAGTGTTTTGGTTAGATTTGAAAGTCTTCAGGAAGCATCAGCTGGAATATTATCCCGCGCTCCCAATCACGCCTGTGCTGCTTGCTTTAGTCTCTGCATGAGGATGTGGCTGTTGCCTGTGTGAGCCAACACACACCTCCCAAGTTCGTATGCGTCTCAAGCTTCTTGACAATGGCCATCGGGTCATGTTTATTGTTGAGCACGATTGTGTGCACTAATGCACGTATGTTTAAATGCCTGGCCGTGTGTATGTGTGTCTGTGTGTGTGCATGCGTGCGTATTTGCGTGCATGCGTGTGTCTGTGTGTTTGCATGTGTGCTGCATGAAAATGTTTCGCTTGGGCCCCTAACATGGGGTCATCCATATATACAGTATACATTTTCATAAGTAATTTACAAAAGAGAAAAAACTGTAGTTTCAGGAGGTTTTGCGTTAATCCTGAACCACCACCCAGGAAAAATTTTAACGGTTTGTTTTCTCCTTTTGCACATTTCTATTTATTTCTGAGAGAGGCATGGTGCCAGTTCAACAACTAACCCACGGGTTGTTAGTCACCATTGCGATGATTAAATCATGGCTGTTGGCAAACATCTGTCAATAATGGAAACAGGCCATAATAATAATATGAATGGCCATCCACAACTGAAATTCTTTTAAACTTGAATAACTAAAACTCGACTGAATGACATTCAAAGGCCGTCGCTGCTAGGATTTGTGTGGCAACTTTCAATGGACATCTGGAAAACTGTATGTATGTGCAGGAGACTCCAAATGTTTTGAGAATGTTCTGAGAACTAAACATTGTTATCTGGGTGTAATTCACCCCTACATAGTGCTTTGGCCCTTGGTAGATAAAAGCCTTATTTTGCAGCAAAGGCCCTCACCTCTGCCAGTGGTATTGCCTGTTCGTCTGGAGACTGACTGAAGGAGCGAGGACTCTAAGAGGGCTATTTCAAAGATAATTTACAGGTTCAGCGCTGAGATGCCAAGCTTTCAGCGGGATAGAGGGCAGCTCGAACTGAAACAATTTCCATTTTGTAACGTGCATGCCCGACCATCCGACACGGTAAATTAAAACCAGTTACGTTGGATTAAACGTTGGACAAAAACAACCGGGGTTAAGTCGGACGGACGGCAATCCGTCACCTCAAGTTCGACTGTATCAATTTGCTTCTCGCCCATTTTCTCCTCTTCTGTCTTCAGCTTTGCATTCAGCCATATATTTCAGATCAATAGGTCACCATGTCGGACATTAGAGCGCATTGTGTTATTTGCCATGCTCACATCGCACATCCTAATTGAATCAAACCTTCTCGGGGGCTGATACATTCAGCATCCTGCTCGTGCCCTTTTGCATTCCCGAACGAAAATGTCACGCTTCCTAAGGGGTTATTTTTCAGACGCTATTCCGGCAGTGTACTCCGCGCTCACACGCTGTATGTAGCGTCTCGTCGCGGGATGACCCCATTTGAAGTGACCTTTCAAAACGGACAATAGCAAAATCGCTCCCATAACCACCTTTTTGCAGTCCGCTGAGCGGGTGTATATTCTGATGAGGGAAGAGACGATGCTAACATAATAGGCAACAAAATGTAACAAAAAATAATAAACCGTATGAAAACCTGGCATTTGTACATGCTGGACTGGATGCATGGGGTAGCATAGGGCTGTGAAGTAAGCTAGCTTAAATCATTGGACCTTCCAAAATAAACATTACCATTCATATTTCCAACCAGTCATTATTTTATTTTGAGAGTGACTCTGAGGTTTTTGTAAGCTTAAGATCACTGAGACTGGGGGTTCTGTGCTTCCTAGGGCATAGTGTAATAGGAAGTGTATCTGATACTAAATACCCATTTATAAATAAATACCCAAATAAATACCCATGTATACAGATTGTTTTCTTCCCGAAGTTGACCAATGATATGGAGATTTTTAATTTTTTTCATTCATCAGTAAATTATGGAGATCCCAGGCTACTAAAGAAAATAACTTAGCACGATTAAAATTGAGCTGGGTTGTTGGACAATGGCTTGGAAAATGTTTAGAAATGAAAGCTTGTTTAAAAAAAAATAAACAAAGCAATGCAAGTAGGCTAATCATTCCAATATTTTAAAAAAAATGTTTAATTAAGATGTGTTGACATCAATGTAAAAGTATTTCAAAGTTCCAAACAATCTCAGTTCACGCTGAATTCATATCACTCAGGTTCTATCCTCCTGTAGCAGAAATACACACAAACAAATTTTTCAGCTCTGGCTATTAAAATGAACACTAATGGATATTGCTTCATATATTTTCCCATGTAATGCTAACAAATATATTTCTGCAGCCATTGAAGGTATTTATTTGAGTGCAGAGATTGCTAGGCTGCAATGACAAATAAATACACTAATAGAAAGAAAATGGAGCGCTGGGTGAACTTCATTACTGACTAATAATTATGAATGTAACAGCCGCAATGTAAAAGTAAGCCTGTTTAAGAAAGAGGTATGATGTTGTTTTCCCCAACACTCATCAGGTTTGCAGTCCATAAATAACACAAAGTGAATGAAAGGTTTTAATAGGGGACTTATGGGAGTTGCAGTGCAGAGCTTATTAAACATAACCACCCTCCTCTGCAACGCACTTGGTGGTGAAGTCTGTCAGAAGATATGCCAGGTTTTCACAAAAGCCTTTCACAGCATTATTTATAAAGTATAATTCAGCTTGCATTTAGTTGGATTTGCGTGCATGGATATTAAGACTGAGGTTGTGAACGGTGCTTCCTTGAGCTAATTGAGATTTTTTTTTAAATACCCCTGCTGAGCTGTCTCTCTCTTCTGTGCTAAGGGCTATAAATAATCCACACTACCTTTTTATCTCACTAAAGCCTCTTATGGTCTCATTTGCCCACAGCTGCGTAGTGAAAAGCACTTTTGCTTACGGGAAACTGAGGTTACTTACGCCGATGCCATATAGAAAAAATAAACCAAAGGCATTCTTCACATTCGCATTCTACTGGATGCTACTGGCAATAGTGCATGTCTGCATGGACGCTCCAGTCTCACCACCAAACTCCCCGTGCATCTGTCAGACTGGCACCAGCCCGGGATTGCCATTAAGATACACAGCAGCAGAGCGAGGCGACTCTTCATCTCCTGTAATGAGCCGTCCCTGGGGGTGTGCTGCAGCACAAGGCTCATCTCTGCGTAAACAACACGAGCTACGGAGGATTACGGGGGAATCTCTAACGAGCTGCTCTGCTGCGCGCCCAGTGCTGTGTCCTTACGTAGCCTCCCTCGTAGCGATGTCTCCTATTGCGTTCTCCCTCGTGACATTCATTCGAACAGACCGTCACGTCAGCCAGCGCTTTTTGCTCCAAAACAAGTTTATTTGAAAGTCAGGTGAGAATGATCAAGGTCCGGTGGTGGAAAGAGCAGGCTGCCTCGGTCTGCCTGAAGGTCCGCTTCTGAATACAAGCCTGTTAGATCTCGGCACTCCAAATCATAACTATATTGAAATTCAAGCTTAGCATTCCAGCTACAATTAATGCAATGACTTTTTAATTTAACTATGACTATTTTTCATTGAAGCTCCTTCAGTCTCTTACTGTAATATACTGAGAGCATCACGTCAGGTATTTGCACATGTAATACTTAATTTCGTTGACTTGTGTAGTGGCTAAATTTGATTACCTTTGCACCGCATATCTGTAGTGTTTCTGTTTATTTGGCCCAATTGTAAACCTTAGTATTTCCATTATTTGATATTATGGCCATGGAAGTCACCTTGGATCTGAGTTTTTAACAAATGAAAAGAACATCATGAAAATATTATAAAATAGCCAGTACTGAACCATTACATTTTACATTACATTAAAGGCGTTTAGCAGACGCTCTTATCCAGAGCGACTTACACTTCTTATTACATTTATCCATTCATACAGCTGGATATACTGAAGCAATTCAGGTTAAGTAACTTGCTCAAGGGTACAACTGCAGTGCCCTACCTGGGAATTGAACCAGCGACCTTTTGGTTACAAGTCCAGTTCCTTATTCTTATTCCCGCCTAAATTCTTGGCAGCTGTACTGTATGCCTTGTACTGAATATTGCTGCAGCACACATAATGATGATATGTCTTCCAGGTGGCAGCTGGGCTGTATGCTTTCATTTGACTCAGAGCCCCACTCTTATGAATGACTTTCTTTTACTGGGTGGACAATGGCATATTTAAATAAATTGCCCATCTTTCTTACTGGAAATGACATGCTTACAAAGCTCCTCCCTCTTTGACTGTGTCACCCAATAACAGATTAGTTATTCTCCGTTCATTACTTTGTGTTAAGCCATGTAATAAGGCCCACAATGATGACGCCAAAAGCGCAGAAACAAAGATTAACGTAATGTACGTACTGGACAGAATGCGGTTTGCTGTACATGAATGTTTTATTAAAAAAACAAAATAAATTAACTTTGTCCATGCTTCAAAATGTATTTATTTCAAAATGTATTTATAACTTTTTAAAGATGAATGTGTCAAATTCTTAATAAAATATCAGGCATCCGAACGACCAGATGCAATTTGTTCTGTGTTGAGCACTGTGACACAAACTCATCTCGCGTTTGGTGGTTTCACGTGACCAGCAGACGTCGCCACACAAAATAAATGGGTTTTAAAAAACCGGAGTTTGGAACCCATCAAAAACAAAAAGCTCTTTATATTCCCTTCCTGCTTTTAGAACAAGACCTCCACCCCATGCTGTTCTTTTTTGGGGGTCATAAGATTCTGTGCTGCGTGCTAAGTTCCACAGAGGGACAGATTAGGCTTCCATTAGAGGGAGAATTGCTGTTGCAGGAGGAGGAGAGATGAAACTGTACAAATTGGCCCCGGTCCACAGGGAGCGGGCAACCAGGAAATAATAGCGCTGCACACACACTTATTTAGGCCACCAGAGACCACCATTCTCTATAAATTAGGGGAAGGGGTGAAAAAAGTGTTCCTCTAAAATATGTGTGTACCTGATGGAAAGGACAGAGGTCACAACAAGCGCAAAAGACTGACGCAGAGGCTCTACACATATTCACACTGCAGGGGGAATATACTGTAGTGTACTTGCTTAGGCTGTTACACAGATGCCATTTGTACATTATTAGTGATAACAAAACAATGGGATATTCATCAAGCACCTTTTTAAAGGGTACAACGACAGTGATATCGACCATTTATTCCAGTTTCAATAATGCTCCACAGTTCGCTCCTAAGCCAGTTTCACCATTTTATGTTTACTTGATGATGTCGGGGATTTTACGTGACATGTTGTGTGTGCGTAACGCAATAGTAATTTTGCAATGGCCACTGATAGATGTTTATCCTAGAGTGCTTGGGACATCCAAACCAGAGTTCTTTTCACATAATTGTTGGTGCTGCTGCATGACGCTGTATGCCCTCTTCACTAAGGTTGCTATCCTTTGAAAAACTGCCTTGAGAAAGCTAATCAGCCAGTGGAGGTTCTGAAAACAGTGACAGGTGGGGCTTAAGGACAGTCAATGCTTTCACAAGCCTTGACATCAAGAGAGACCATCGCTACTGCACAACTACCTTATAAAACATTAACCCTCTTCTTGAAGGCTACAATACCTTACACAAGGAAGCACTGATGATATTCAGTTTCGTAGGTAGTGTAATTCGGAAATAATCTCTTAAGTATAGTTATATGTCTTTCTTGCAAAAAAAAAGAACTGAGCTCTACTTAGACCTGCCAGGTTTAAAAGGTTTGATTTTTTTCTGGGAGAACATTCAAAAACATCTTTCATGAGGTAATGTTTGCAGTTAACATATGTTTGGTAGATTGAAAGACTCAAATCAAATTAAAAGCAAATTCTCAAAGTACTGGTATGCAGAAATTCCCACAGATTGCTAACCTTGAAGTATGTGGCATTATTTCTGCCTTGAACATTGAAAACAGAGATGCTTTGATCAAAAATATTTCATAGTGAATTTCTTTTTTCCAGTTAAAATGAGGCTAAAACTTTTAAATGGTATGCAGTTTTCAACAGTGATACCATGTTCTCCACATCTTCATCAGTAGAATTTTCTAGCACATGTGAGAATCATTCAGTCTTTCCTTTTTAACCGAAGAAGCTATACTCTTCATAATGTGCTTCTGAAGTGGGCGCTCCGACAAATGCCCCAACAGCCTCCTGTAAAAATCTCACCAATCACAAAGAGTTTCCCAGAGACTTGGAATACAAGATGGAGTCCTATTTGGGTTTGAAGTGACAAAACTGCCAGCAGGTGATTATTTTAAAGCAGGCCTATGAGAACAGTGAAACCCCCCCCTACATAGAAAATCTGGCATGAGAAGGTGACCAGATGGGCTCTGCTCTGGGCTGCGCAGGCAGGGCGTGGCATGGCGGGGCTGCAGGCTGAACGAAAGCCCCCGTCTTTCCGCCAGGAGGAGTGGTGATTAATGTGCAGCGCTCCTAACGTACACCTGTAATTACACCCAGATCCCAGGTACGGTCACCGCCCACACCCAGCTCCCACACTGCAGCAGATGGAGGCTCTGTCTTCGTGGACATATGTTGCATTAAGGAGGGATTTGACAAAGCTCTGTGCTGTCAAGGGGCAAAACCAAGCATATTTTCCAAAATTATCATAAACAGCCGTGAGGTGAACTGAACCTTCCTATCAAAAGGCCATCTGCCTTCTTCAGTAGGTTTGGAATCAGAAACGACAGTGCAATTAGAATAACTATTCTGAGAGACTACACAAGTAAACATAATTTATAAAAATTATATAATTATGTTTATGTTGTATAGTATATCTGCACATATTTTATATTTTCATAAGCTTCTGCATTCATAAGAAAGTGTTAAAATGTATATTTTGTACAATTTGATTACCCTGTGATTGGTGTTCTTCTGTAGTGTAACTATATTGTAAGTTCTTGTGTTGTGGTGTGAAAGGGATATTCAACTTTCATCTGACATGGCAGGGAGCAGCATTTTATAACTAATGACGCTAACCGTGGTTTGGATGGTTTTACTTTCTGAAACAATTACTTCAAAGCCATGCTTATGAGAATAGTGGGGTGATTTTTTGGACTTTTGTTCGTGAATTTTCCACGAATCAAAGAGTTGGGGCCAAATAATTGTCTTAAAAGGTGGTAAATAAATATGTGATCAAATAGATGCTCCTCTCCTTATGTAGTACATCAGCATAAATCCGCATTACAAATTCACAATTGTTGGGCAGAACATTGAAATTTCCCATCCATACTTGAGAAAAAAACCCTATAAAAAAATCTGACAAAAAAGTGCCACACATCTACCACTGCAGAAATCAGGTATTTCACACAAAGGCTTCTCCCTGTATTTGGTACATGCCTACAGTTGAGGGGGGGGTTATGGAGATTGGCTTGGACTGCATACTGCATATTCTCATTAAATCACTTAAAACAAATGATTTTTATTGAGCAAGAAAAAAAATTAAGAAGGTAAAAACATTCTGCAACAGAAATGGCTTTAGTGAAATTACTGTTTGGCTGGTTTTACAGGGTTTCTTTTTTGCGTTCTTGATTCATTTTTTCCTTTGACCTTTGGAAAATAGCAAGGGCAAAACAGCCAACGGTAATGACGAGTTTTGAACCTTTCAATGAATGCAAAGTTGAGCCATTAAATGGAAGTGGCCCATTTTGCTACACATTTTTATTGAAAATTTAAGAAAATATTCAATATATGTATTGTATCCCTGTGGATAAATTGGAACCCCTTTCTTCACCTCCTGATGACAGCAGGTTCAGAAACCTTAACAAAAGATGCATTAAAGTAGTAAATTCAGGCAGGAGCAACCTTTTTACAGGCGATACAGAAGATACTGGAGGGAGAGAGATTAACCATTATTAAACTGAATATAGCTGAATATAGTTCTTTTTTCCATACATTACAAGCACAAAATAAAGTAATTTTATTACACCATCGCGCACATAGCGCTGTGAGTGGAGGTATCGCAATGGTGGTCAAAGACCTGAATTCTCAAATATTTTTTTAATTGGTCAACAACAAATATTTTAATTTGTATTAATTTACACCAATGTCTAATAAATAGACTTTGTAGTAATGGACCAGTGGCGGCTGGTGGGTTTGGAAATAGGAGAGGACAGATTTTTCTTTTGCGAAAATAACCCCTAAAAGTTGACAAAAATTTGACTTAGAATGTTCATCTTGGTGATATCTTAAATGGAAAAAACTATGAAACTATGAACTATGAAACCACGGCGAATTGTAATTCAAATCAAACAAAATTGAAGTCCTAACTTGTCAAATTGTTCCAATATTAAACCTTGATTTTGATTTGAATACCAACAAAATTCCAAGATGACTGATGTACATAATTACAAAATTGAGTGAATGTGTATACTCATGAATTCAACTCTGTAGATTCAAGAAATGTAACTGTTTTAATAGCTGTGCATTTTCCGGAAATTACTTAGATCTTAAATAAAATATATGAAAATAAATACCGATATATAGAGCTTGGAGCTGTAGAGCAAAAAAAGAAACACAAAACAATCTCCCAAAAATGGAAACTCTGGTCATCTACATATTTGACAATGACAGACAGCTGTGAGTGACAGCTTAGGTCTGTAGTCTCATCCATCTGTCAATAGAAGAAGGGACCACTACCTTGTTTTATTTAATTTTTGATAGTGGTGGCTATTGTAGAAATTAAATCATTCTGGATCATTTTCAACATGCCGATGAATACAGTCGATGTTTGCAAATGCTCAGCTAATGAAGTGTCATACCCTTATTAGCAGAATTCTCCGTTTCATCATGCCCATGAATGGCAGCTCTTGCATGCCTAGAAATGCCGTAGTGTCAATCAAACGTTTAAGAGCATCTTTGTTTCTTCTTACCTTTTCATTGCATTGCGTAGTTTGTAGGCTATACAAACACCTTTTTCGAGCACTTGGTCGATTGGCTTCATTCCTAGCAACTTATATCGAACATTAGCACTGATGTGGTTCTTACGTGTGTGATCCCGTTTGGTTAGTGTAGGCTAGCCTACCTCTCATTCCATGATGCGTTGAACATTCCCACCTTCTCGTTTCTCTTGGTGAACTTGATTTTAGGAAGCGGCCTTTTGCCAAGCTTCTCCAAATGAATAACAAAAATAACTCATACAACCTCTCATTCTCACCTTATTACGCTCAATTTAAAAACTACAATTTTAAAAATCTATACATTTACACAACTTATCACAAGCTTCTCTCTCTATCTCTTTCTGCATCTGTCACAAAATCTCCTTATACTCTTACAACTGAGCGTGACGGCTTGCACATATCGTGACACTTGATCAAACCCCTCCCATCTGTATTTTAATTGGATGTACAGTGTGTCCATTTTTTGTATTCTCGAAAACTAATTAGTCTGACGCTATTAAGGAGCATGTCCTCGCTATATGTAATTTTTGCAATGTAAAAGATAGGAGAGCCGAAGTCGCGGTACGAGGTTACATTCGAATGGAAGTTTATGGAGCTCTGGGTAGGATGATAAAACCGTGGCTGCCCGTTACATATTTTCATTGCACTAGAGGGCTCTGTTGAGATTTTACCATTGGTACAAGAGGTTTGGTGTATCGTAGAAACTGATATTAACGTTATTTTTGTTGAAGTTGTTATTTTTATATAATTATTTTTATAGATTATTTCCCCCCTCAAATTCTTGAGGAGGACAGTCCTCCCAGTCCCCTATAGATGGGTCTCCTCTGGAATAGACGTTACACATCTTGAATGCACAAGTGTGCACATATACAATAGACAAACCCCTGCCCTTTTTGACCAAACTAAGGGGTTTGCCATCATGTTCAACCCAGTTATACCCATAATACATAAGGATAAGAATGAATGCCTGATTTTACTGGACACAATTCGATAACAAAGTTATATTCAAGTTGTTTTACTCATCGTAGAGTCAACAGTTGACATGTTGATCACCATATTGTAGCGAGCAAGGTTCTGGCTGGGCTCGAATGTGAGGTAGCGTATGTACAGGACCAACGAAAAACACGCCAACTCCGCGTTGCTTTTCACCCCTTGGTGGACTTCAGCTGTCGCCATTGAGGAGAAACAATTCCAAGGTTGACTCTGGTTTTTAACTGAGCTTCTCGTTTCGCTTCCCCGTACTTGTGCTTCTTCACCTCTGACATTGTGGTGGCTAGCTAGCTACAAATACTGCGCAGAAACCTGAGCCAACCCCACAGGCTCTGTAGCCACACCCACCCCTCTCCACACAGACAGGAGTGTCACGCTCAGAAACATCCCGAACCTTAGAAGAAGAAATACAGGGGGAGCAACACAGATTCGGCAAAAGTGTGCAAAGACAGAGATTGCCAGCGCATCATAGATTTGTCTGAGCATGGTTATTTTATGACATTCTCAAGGTAAACATCCTGCATAGCATGTGTTTAATGTTCAGAAAGGAGCCTGTGTACCTCTATTTAATTTATTACAGACATTATTCTCGTGGCAGGCTTTGCTGACAAAAGAAGGAAGTAAGAAACCTTAACAGTGAAAAATCTGAATGAGAGACTTAATTACACTCTTCTCTGAGCTTTATTCTCACAGGCTGATCACTGCATCTGTATTTGTGTGATAAGGCCCTGCAGAGCGGCGTTGCTCCAATTGTGTGATCCTTTCAGGGATTTCGACAAAGACAGCTACCGGCTTGTTCAAGTCAAATTTGAGCGATGCACGTAATGCGCAGCTAAGATTCTCCAGGCATATAATTCTGCTTGTAAACTGGATGCATTTTCATCTGCAGTATAGGATTTCTGTTTGCTTAACCTAAGAACGTCCACGTCACCTCAAATTACAAATGCCTTCTCCATTTCTTTGCTACTTTGTACTTATTCGATTTATTTTTCTGGAGAATGGCATTTTTCCAGATATGGCTGATTGTGGACAAGGCCCACCTCAGAGCAGACGCTCTCGTCGATGATGAGCGTTAATGGTTAATGAATGGGTGTCATTAATTAAATTCCATATAGAAGCATGTGCATAGATGTAATTCATATTTTAGGCCTGATTCCATTCATGAGCAATTTAATTAATGGGAGCATGTTTATGCCATTATGGGGCACATTATGTACTCGGAATATAGGGGGGGTTGCATGTATTTTGAAATGGGCTAAACCATTCTATGCAGTTATTCCTGCTGCAGTGCTCCAAATCTGTACCACCAGTGGTATCTACTGAATTACACACACAAACACATGCATGTGCACACACACACACACACACACACACAGTCAGTGGCTCCAATACTTCCTTCCAGGTCAAACTGTTCATAGAACTCAGTCTTTGATTAATCGTGTATAAATTGCAGGTGTTCAATCATCGCGCATTGGCTTTGAGACATCTTACTGACTTTGTCTTCCTGCCAAGTTTGCATCCCAAGCAAGAAGCGTTCTCATTACGAAGGAGCTCAATCGTGATCGCGATTTTCTTTATGCTGCTTTTTGTGGATGAGTTCCATTATCTTCCGTCAGAGCCTGCTGTGGCGCTCAGCCAAACGAACGGCGATAGAGAAATCCTGCTCTTTATCGATTGCAAGAATGCCAAGTTAAACAGATCAACAAACAAGAAAGAAAAACAGCAGTCATGTCCCATAGTATCCAGGAGGCGGTAATGTTACTGTCTGTATGAAGCTGAGAGGGTTTAAGGTCAATCATGGGGCTTCATTATTGGCTGGGTATTGGCGGGCTACGTTGTGCCACCAACGACCGATCCAGATTACAAAACCCTAATCCCATCCACAGTTACTTTTTTGTTGCACAAGAGGCAGGTTCAATGGTAAAACTACACCAAGGCTATTTGAGAGAGTTCACTTGCCTAACTAGGAAGATATATTACTGGGTTTTGACTGGGAATTCCAGATGCAGATCAACCATATTGAATTTGAACCTGCTGTGGTCCTGCTCACATATTTTCCTGGGCCACATTACTTCCTCTGTAGTTTACAATTTACCACAGTGTGTTATGGATTATGGTAGGGGTTTACACACCCTAACTTCACAAACTGTAAATAGATGATTGACGGTTCTGTGTCACCTGTCGTCTGGAACGAAACCTTGTGAACATGTTGGCTTGCGCACACCATCTACGGCCTCTTACGATAAAACCAAGATATTCTGCATTGTCCATGGGCACAATAAATGCCTTTGAACATCAAAGACATGCAATAAAACTCATGCATAGAGATAGCTGAAAAGCCATTGGTGCGTAAATGCTGTGGATGACAGTGGTCTGGCTTACCGCAGCATCTGGGCAGCAGAGATAGAGTACACGAGGCCAGGGGGTATGAATAAGAGTGGGGGCAGTGCTTCTTGTACCTCTTACACAGTATGGCTTAGGCATTGAAATCATTTCACAGTAGCAGTTCTGTAACTACTGCCTGATTCCTCATAGACTTCTGCTTCAGAAAAAGTAGTATTGAGGCATAACCGACTGATAGGAAAGCAAGGCAAACCAGTTTTAAAAATGGCCATTATTGTTTTGTATGGCCTAGCTGATCCTCAGTATATGGCTCCCTCCCTGTGTATTATAGTATGCATGAGCCTTGTACTCGGTGGTAAATTTCATGAAATCACCACAGTTGTTTTGTTCCCACTGGTCCCACTAGTCCTCCATAAAATAAATCAAAATTGTAAATAAAAACATATAAACTAGATGTCTAATCCTAAAATGCATTTCAAAGTCATAAAATATATTTGTCAGGCGAAAATTTTATTTCAGATCTTTATACATGCTTGGGTCAGGGCTAAGAAAAGACACCTTTTACCACAGCACCACCTACTGGACATAAAGAGAAAGACAGCATGCATTGTCCCAGTTTAGATTCTCCAAAGCTATAAAATACACATCAAGCCTCTCACAGGCTTTAAAATTGTAATAATCTAATCACCATGTGTATACAGTTCTGCACAATATATTAATAATGTTTATGTGTATGTGAAACAGATTCTACAAAAAAATCAGATCAAAGATCTTCAAAACCAATGTCATCGGACCATGTTCCATTGGCATAGAACAAGGTTCTCTACAAATGGTGTTTCTTCTCTTTTCTGTGCTATAGAATTAAAATGTACTTGTTCAGTTTGTTATTGAGTGCCATCTAGTGGATACATTGTAGAACTGAAGATCTTTGCTGATGTATGTAATTTATTCATGGTATTTGGGAGAACCTTTTTTTCTGAAATAGAAAACACTACAAAAATTACAATACATCTATTTCCAGTATGCAGATGTTAATCTGTCATGTGCAAATTCACATGTCAAACCAGTAGCATTTTAGAGTATACTAGGAAAGTGCAGAGAGAGCAGTGAGTTTTGCTTACATATAGAAAACTACAATATTCAAACGACTTCATAGTATTTATACAGCATCTATTCATGAGGCCTATAAAGTAAATGGAAGCCGAGTGTATTTCTGCGGAGAGCTGTATTGGAATATAAATGTCTATGGGTAGTATCAGCAGCACCCCTGCCAGTGCCAAACTGAGTTTGTGAAGAAAAAGTGTTACACTTGAATTAAGGACAAATGACGATTTAATACAGGCCATAGTGCACAGTACAGTCCTCACCTTCCAATGCCTTCTAAAGACTCGCCTCTTTAAATTCCCCACCTAAGCTCACCCAACTTTGTGACGAATCTATGTAGTACATACTGTATATGGTTTTAAGCTGCAGGTTGGTTTTCAAATACTCTGACTTGTTTGGGTTCTCTACAGGACAATTAATCAATTAAATAATTGTGAATGTCATTTGTATGTGTAAAAGAGCATCTGATAAATTAACGTAATTAGGAGTTTTAAAATGAGATTACCCACGCTGCTTGTACTTCCGCGAGTATTCAGTGTTACATCAAGCATTCGGAATCGTGTCATCCTGAACTTTCTCTTTTAATCTGTTGTTTGTATGAAGGGGATGTGCTGATAAATGAGTGATGCATCTGGCATCTTTTTCCACCACACTAGAAAAGGCTTCTATTGTTGGCTTTGTTCCCACTGCCTATCAACTGTCCTTTTTAATATGTGGTCGCATATCTTTTGCATACCATGACTTCCTGATTTCTGTGACCCATATCAAAAGACTCTTGATATTTTCGTTTATGGTACTCCTACAAGCGATACTATAACGTATCTGCATTTGAATGGATCTCTATGGGAATTGGGGGGTGAGACTAGATTCAGCTAAATTGTGCTGGAACAGTATGAAATACATGGTTGGCGAAATGGCTGTAAGTCATCAAGGGTCTGAGGTATCAAACGAGCCTCAAACCATCACTCTGCTGCCATATATTCAATAGATATGGATGGATCACTGCCGGGGCAGCAGTGTGGTATAATGGTTAAGGAACTGGGTTTGTAACCGAAAGGTTGCCGGTTCGATTCCCAGGTCAGACACTGCCGTTGTACCCTTGAGCAAGGTACTTCACCTGCATTGCTTCAGTATATATCCAGCTGTATCAATGGATACTATGTATAAATGCAAAAGAAATGCTGTGTAAGTCGCTCTGGATAAGAGTGTCTGCTAAAAATGCCTATAAATATAAATCACTGTAAGGGTTGTGTCTCCTGACAAATTTTCCTATTGAACTCTATGGAAAAAGAAGTCAGGAGAAACCCTTCAAGTTATCCATCCATATCTACTGTATTTCTGCCAGCAGAGTGATGGTTTAAGGCTCGTTTGATACGTCAGACCATTGATGACTTAGAGGCATTTAGCCAGCCATGTGTTCTATACCGTTCCAGTGTAATTTACAGCTAAATCTAGTCCCACCCCCCAATTTCCATAGAGATCCATTCAAATACAGAAAGGTTGTAGTATCACTTGTAGGAGTACCAGAAAATAAGATATCAAGAGTCTTTTGATATTGTTGGGTCACAGATATCAGGAAATCATGGCACGCAAAAGATATGCAACAAAATATTATACATTATGTTAAACTGTCCAATATTCTTTGATGCCCGAAAATGGGGGAGCTATGTACAAAAGGTTCTATAATTTCTAAACGTCATCTGATATGGATGAAAATACCCTCAAATTAAAGCTGAGTCTGCACTTCTACATGATTGTCATTGTAGACTTTCAAAGTGCTAGAATACAGAACCAAAATAACTGTATGTGTAACTTGATGTTTTGTGTGGTTACAAACAGATGAGTGATCGGGTAGTAAATGAGAGATATGCTTCCTATTTAAAATGGAAACAGTATTACTGGTAGGTTAAAATGTGTACTTTGTATTACGTTTTATCATTGATGTAATCATTTCCCAATGTGATATAACAGCAACCAAAATTTAAAATATTACTTATTTACAAAAAAATCTTATTCTAAATGAAGTCATACTTATTTATATATTAAGCAAAGAAATATATAACACATTTTCTAATGGTGGATTCTTTGGTGTTGAGCCCTTAAAATAAAGCATGACTGAATTTCCGCCAAGATAACTCACGTATTTAAAATATGAATTAATGCAGCGTGCACTACCTATCAAACAGGGAGCACGACACATCTCCCCTACTAAACAGGAGATATACACCAAAACCCCCCAAGTACATAGAATCAGATCCAAACAACAGGTGGAGGCTGAGGTGCTGGAGCGTGAGCAGTGAAATATATACAGTATATTTTTTTTTAGAACAAGAAGCCGCGAAACAAGAGCACAGCCAAAGCAGTATGGGATATATCTGCGTCTCGCTTTTAAAAGCCGTATGGGAGATATCTCGCTTTTAAAAGAGGCACTCCATTAGTGATGTGTGCAAGTGATTGGTTGAGTATGAGAACATGCGTTTGCTGAGGCCGACCATTGGTCGGACATAGCGAGAGTTATTTGACAGAACTTGCTCTGCGGAGTCTGCGCACTTGTTCGCGACGCTCATTTCCTACCGCAGTCTGTATTCTTCAGGGAATTCCTGGCAAATACTATTGAAGTTGTGTCTTCACAGTTTAAATGGAATAAATATGTGTCAACTGGAGTGTAGGCCTTGAGGTACATCATAACAGAAAGTATGCTTGTGGGGGACAATATGCTTTTACAGTTTTCATGGCTGAAATTTCAAGGTTTCTCAGATTCAGCTCTTGAAGGTCCCAGGTGATTCATACCAATGAAAAGGACAGGCCTAACTTGTGTGAAATGAGCAACGCATACAACCGGTGACAATAATGGAAGGTCACATGTTTGGAGTCATTTTGATTGCACCATTACTGTTCAGAAAGGTGTTTGTGTGTGTGTGTGTGTGTGTGTGTGTGTGTGTGTGTGTGTGTGTGTGTGTGTGTGTGTGTGTTTGCGTGCGTGCGTGCGTGCTTGTCTGTCTGTGTATTTTTTGACCAATTTTATCTCTGTAGTATTGGACATCGGTTTTTAAACGTGAGATTTTTCAACATCAAAACCATTCAATTCCCAAAGTCAGCAAAGTCTTTCAAAATCAAAATGAACTGTATTTTCTGCGATAATAATCTCAGGACACTGCCAGAAATCTCAACACAATTTAAGGCAAACACAAATTAATAAATTAATATATTAATAAAGTTATCCTAACTCGTACGAATTGATATTCTTTGCTGTATTGTATCCTGACCTGAGGCACATAATGTAATGAACAGCAGGTGGCAGTAAAAACTAACAAATGTAGTCTTCCCTGCGACAGCCTTGATTGAATATGGTCAAGCATTACAAATTTAAACTCTAATTCTTGGATTTAGTACAATTCTTCACAATTGACATTTAAAATGAATTTATCATTGCTTTCTTCCCATTTAATCAACAGTATCTATAGTAGACTGTTCTAACGTAGCCAATGAAAAATTAAGTTAGCCTACGATAAGAATCTCGGTCCAATGTCCTCGTACCGTGATTATGAACCGCACACGTTAATGAGAGGATACATTGTAGCTTTATAGACTGAGTTGGACTTATGTGTCTTTGACAGAACATATAATAGTGTAATAGGAAAATTATGCGAGGGAAAATAATGAATAACGGAACTGGTTATTCAAAATCAATTGCACAGAGATAATGCTTTTCTGTGTGTAGTATATATGCTCTATTATGCAAATGATCCATACAGCCTACCACTGCTCATATTTATGAGGCCGCAGTTATATCAGATCACAAGAAATGTGTAGGCCTATGTGGAAAAGGTCACATGGGATTCTTACTTAGATGAAGGGGAAAGGATCAAATGTGTCCTTTTGTTGTTCACTTTAACCAAATAATTGAAGTTCATTGAAAAAAGCAAGCAATGAAGCAATGTTGGAATCGAAGTACACCACCTAAGGTGCTCCATCTCATAGGCTACGAAGGACACAAATCTCAACGGTTTCGGACTGTTTAAGAAGTAGGCTACGCTACTGCAGCGGTGTACTTTTTCATTTTACATTTGCTCCGATAGAAAATCTCGGCGACTTACTCTGGGCATTCTTGTACGATACCGCCACCATAAATGTGTAACGGGCCTATCCAGACCGACCTTTTTCTAGGCCTACTTGTTATCTAATGATAGCACGCCGTTCAGCTGTTGCGCAATGTGAAAATCAACCTTTAGTCTCTTTGAAAAAAAATGCTCACGTAGCCGGAAATTTGTAACCTGCATATAGTTTACAAAACATGGTAAGTATATTAAGCTTTAATACACTTCATATATAATATTTTGTATTTTTCAAAGACGAGTAAGAAGATTTAAATGTTGTGCTGTTGTCGACCAAACACTAAAGCATTTAACTTGTAGTCTGAGCAATGTAAGTAAATAACAAACAATGTGATAATATAACTCGTATATCAAAACACTTGATGCTACCGCTTTCGTATATCAGTCTCTATCAGGCACAGTCATGTTTACCAAGTAGGCTAACGTCGTTGTAGATGTGGAAAAAAGTTATATGATGAGAATCATGAAGTGGACAGAATGTAGCCTATTTGAGTAGGCTACATTCTACCCTACTGTGTAGGGACGGGAAACAGGAGTACTTTGATGTGTTCAAACTGGTGGTTAGGTTTTGTTTTGAAATTTATAAATGTATTTTAAATGCAGTTACTACGTAATACATTTAACAAGACATATTTAAAAGACGTAACTTACTGCCACGAGGGGTCATCGTGATCTCAGTAAAAACGTTTTCGTGGTCTGTGTGTTATGCGTATGAAGTGTTGATATTAAAATTATGGAAAGCTCTGAAAGCTATGGAATCGTCACCCTGGATAAGAGTGTATGCTCTGTAAAATGCCTAAAATGTAAAAATTCCTATTTGATACACCAACACTCAGAGAGTGAGACAAGTTATGCTTATTAGGTGCTCTTTGATTCTTAATCTGCTTCTAATTCAACTTTCCTCACACTCTCAGCTGGGATATGCTTTATACTTGGAACATAAATTATTTTTTTATGTCAAATGGGCGACACCTTCTATGAAAGGCCAGCTGTATTACCCCTTCATAAGCACTACGTAGACATTTAATAACTGCAAATAGGTATGGTGTTTGTCACTTGGTACGTCATGGGAATGTCACCAGTGCATCAATGGCAACATAACACATTATACCTATTTGCAGTGAATAATGCATATAAGCATTTTTAAATGTTTGTGTAGGTGCTATGTATTGCTGACTAAGGAGTTATATGGCTCTTCTGACTGACCATTTACAGAAAATGTTACTGTGAAATGTTTAGTTTGACTGAAAAATTATCTATAATGTGTATCATGCACAAACCGATGCATTGTTGAAAACAGTTACCTTAAAATTATTTATTTTTCTTCATAAAATGATTACGATATATCTGATATTGTGAATGCAATCTCATATTGTTCGCATTACCATGCAATAGCGAATTCCAGCTACATGTTTAGAGGAATTCCATTTATTCAGCTTTGCTAATCTTCATGCTTTTCCAATAATTAACACAGGACTGTCAGCCGGAAGAATGTAGTCTGAGACTTTAGTTGCTTGTCGTTTTTACCGTTTCCATCTCCGTGCCAAGTTCGTCAACTTTCAACAGGTCATCGAGGGGTCACCCCCATGGAATTTGTTTAAAAGCATGTCCACCTTCACTACCGGTTGATAAAGTGATGTTTAACCTCAGAAATCAATCGGAGCCGTCTGACTAAAAAGGGCACGGAATATTATGTGAAGGTTCTCGTAGTGCGTTTATTAATGCAGAGTTTGCTATCAGTTCCTCTGCACTGCTGATAATATCATTCCGCAGCCAGTCACACACAAAAAAACGCTGGAAGCTGGAAGCCCATGACACAAAGTAAACAGCCTTGTTAGCCAACTTTCTACGGACTACCTCTCATGTGGTTAAACTCTACTCCTACAAACGCCCTGGAATAAATGTTCAGGGTTCCGAGTCAGCACGCCCCAGAGAGATGCAACAAGGCTCCAGGGGTGTAGTGACACTTGTTTAGTTTCGGATTGTCTCCGTTGGATTTATACAGTGCTGTCACTGATTTATACAGGCTGTGTCCTGCTTGTATCATCGCGCAGGCGGCAGGGCTGTATTATAAATGATTGACTATGCATTAGCCGCCCACCTCCCGTCCCTCTCCCTCCACCTCTCCTCCACCTCCCCTCCCTATCCACCTCCGCCCACCTCGCGCCTTGCTTCCTGTGATCCGTACTCACTTTCGACACCTCCGGCCCGTCCTTCTGTTTGATTGCTTTTATCTGTGTTTTTCTTCTCTACCTGCTCGCCGGCTGTTATCAGCGCTCTCTCATCGCGCTCGGCTGGGAAAGCAAGCATCGGCGCTCATCTCCTAGGAGCGGCGGCGACAGGAAATCGATGGCCGCGTTCCCACGAGGGGGGGGGGGATAATTAAGGGGCCACTGCGTCGGCCGTAAGTCTTGTCGGTTGCATGCGGCGAAAAGAGCCAATGATAAAATGTCGAGCAGGAGGTGTGGAATAAGTACACAAAGCGACACTTTGGGTGTAGGTATGTGGACCTTACCCATATACTTCATACCAGTACATCAGACAGCACTTGTATTTCTCTGGTATATTTTCAGTTATAACCACAGAAGAGACTGTTCGTAGCTCTGTTTTTATGTATTAGACAGGTAAAACAAATGCTATTACTAGCATGTAGAATAGGCAGATTAATCAATGAGTGTTAATCAATACACTTGGCTAGTTAGCAGTAAATGTAGGCAAGTTGCCACACATGCAATTAATTGTGTCTAATTCAGACTTGGGTATGCAGAAAACCACATTGGCAAAAAAAAAATCTAATTAAAATGGCATCTTACCGTAATCCCTAAAACAAATAATTTCAAACCATGGCCCGCAACAACACCAAAGCACCCTCCACGTGTAGATATGCAAGCAGTTTGAATATGACGTGTGGTTCATTATGCAGAAAACCTCAAGAGTCTCATGTACACGATGCACATTACTTTCAGAAATGATTGGGATTCAGAAATGATGCCGCGGTTAGATTCACCGAAAAGCAGACGATACGTGGTAACAGGAGCCCAAGGCTCTGCCGTTAATTGAGGATTCCCTTGTTTATTTCCTTATTTATTTAATGTGTTGTGAAGGTGTGAGATGCAATACGGTGCGGACGGAGGTCGTCGTTTGCGCTTATTAACGACATTGCGACTGTGCCATAGAGGCAACGTTCTGGCCTCCCATGTTGCACTTTACTTTGCACAAAATACTGGCCTCTGTAATGACGAGCGGGACGGCGGAGGAAAAGGCCGCTTTTGGGTTCCTCTTGGGACACCGTCAGCTGGTCCAACTACCTCCCAAAACCTGGGAGGCCTACAGGAGCCTGGACAGCAGCACTTTTTAACGTCGAGGCGCCGCGTACGCATCAGAAATGTATTAGTGGCATGCCCCCCAGTGCCTTTGTCAGGCCTAGCCAGCTGGACCCTTTCGGGAGAGAGGTTTTCAATGGCATACATGCCCGCTTGTGCGGCCTTCTCACAGACCTCCCAATGATCTCAAACTAAGAGGGAAATGTGTCCACTCCATGGCTCTCTCTGGGAGGAAGTAGTTTATCTCTCCCTTTTGTAAAACATCTTTTGCTTTCAACATGTCTACGTGGGCCTATCTTTAACCCCATCTGGAGGAATAAAGTGGCCATTGATCTCTTTACTTTTGTGTCTGTATTGCCCTTTCACCAGCTGACATAGCAATGTACGTGCAGCTACACCTGGCTCTACGTCATCTCGAATGTATGCAGGGCACAGCTGCGCGTATTGTACCGCACTCTGCGTTTCTGGGCGTGTGACGGAGCGGTCAACCTACTCACCCGAACTCAACCCGATAAAGCCCCTTCCGTGATGCCCCGGATCGGCGTGGGGATCCACAGCGAGTATCTTTGTTGAGCCGTGTGCGGCCCTTCTCCCCGAGTAGAGTATAGGCACTGCATGCTCTTACGCTGTTAGGCCTCAACAAACATGCTGTTTATGCCACAGAAGATACTGAACTAACTCAAGTTGGATCCCCTCGTTATTTTATGGACCTCAAATTTAATAATGGGTTTGGAAGGTCACATTATGTTATTTTTATTTTTTTTATATTTAATATTTCAGCAGTATAAAAATCTGTACGCCGCTGGTTGATAAAGGCAGTTGCCGTCATCATTTGTTAGAATTTTAATGCCTCTCAGTATTAATTCAAAAATATCCAGCATAAAAATGTCCTCGGATTCCTCAGCCCCGATCAATGCAAAGCATCACGCCGTTGTTCCATTTGAAGTGGCGTGCCGATTTCCTTTTCTCGACAATCACGTAGCACGGCGCTTCTAGTTTCTTTGGTAGCGCTGCGAATCAGTTGTTATTGAAGCTGATCGTGAGACTCGCCCGCGAGGTGAAAGTCGCGTTCAGCGTGTATGAAACATGGATAAAATGGCGGAGATTGAATAAATGCTCCGCTGTAATTCCGTTTCTGGCGGGCTATATCGGAGTAAATTAGGAGTCCGTGTGCCTGGTACGCAGAGCGGGCCCTGAATCTCATTCAATTACACCTTATTCTCATTCAATTACACCTTATTCTCATTCAGTTATCCATAATTTGACCTTATTTCATTCACTTACTACATATTTTAATTTAATTATGCCCCTTCGAGGTCAAGGACTCCAGGGTGGCGTTGGAAGAACGTAGGGTATATGGGTATACGGTGAAATACGTGATGCAGTCTAGTTAAATCCTCCAGAAAATAAATAGTTGTCCGGTCTGAAAAAAAAAACAGGTTTCTGGCTGGTTCCGAGGAACCATGTGGGCCCTGTGATGGGCACCTATAGGCTCAGGCTTTGGCCGGACAACAAGTTTGTTGTGGCGGTATTTGATAGCAATGAAATAACTCAAGTTTCCAACCACGTGGGCCCCATGAAGGCAGATGAACAAACTGGGCACCTCGGCTCTGAGTTTGGCCAGATAACCAGTTTGTTGTGGCGGTGTTTGAGCGTGATGAAATAACTCAACGTTTCCCATAAAGCGGAGTCCGGTAAACTCCGTAACCCCTGACAGTGAAACATAGCAGAGGATTTTGAGTGACTGACTGATAAAAAGTGAAATAAACAGGACAGTGATGTCCTGTTTTGTGTTCATCCGTGAGCGAAGCGGTGGAGCTCATTGGAGTTTGTTTCCAGGCCCCACCCTGTCGAGTGGAGCTAGTTTTAAAAGGCTAAATTGCATGCGTCAACCGGTGAAAAGGCAATGCGATCTGGAATGGCACAGCACCATGAACGACCACACACCATATTGCCACACATCCATGTGTTATAGTGCATTAGATGCTGCTCAGATATAGCAATATCTTGAGCAAGGATGTTGTGCTTTTTTATCGCTGCAAGCAAATCTGCCTTTCTGTGGCTCTGCAGTAATGTTCATTTTTTCAGCACTTCATTTGCGATAAGTTTTCTCCCTAGCTAACATATCTTTATGATTTCATAGAATTTAAAGAATCGTGTAACTATGTCACAAACGTGATGGGAATGGCGCATTTAAGTTGGGAAATACATTCATTATATTAAACCTTGTTATCAACCATGCTAACTATCAAGCCTTGCTCTACCTGAATCGGCTTCCAACTCTCTAAAATTGGGCATGTAAGTAGTGTTAGGCATGTAAGATATTGGTGGTATCTTTTTTTTTAGCAATCATCTGTGTTCTTTAGTCCATTTTAACTGAATGGTCTTGTTTATTAAAGCTGTTGAAGAGCGCATGTTGAAGTGCTTCATATTGAAATCTGCAGCCTAGTTGGAGCTCTATTGTGCTGCCATGTTTATCGTTCACATCAAAAGCAGGCTGAAAGCATGCTATTTTACTGTATTGTGAATAAAAGTAATTTACCCAGGCATGCAATTCCGATTTCAAAGTGTTCATGAAACTGTTCCGGTAACAGCATTTCACTAATGTCCTCAACAATGTTCATTTCTGATCTGAGCCACCTCACTCCCAGCTTCCATAGGCCAGAATAAAGCTTGCTATTTCTGAAACTTTCTTCAGTACAATTTAGCCTTTATTTCAAACATCTCTAATATCACAGCTATCAATTTTCTTATTCACTTATCCGTCTTTTTTTCTCTCAAATTTGGAATAGTCATAAGTGTTTGTTGAGTCTGTGCCTCCCACACTTGCTCACAAGCCAGACTATTTGACTTGACCCTTAGAGATAAGGTGATTCTTTTTCAATTGCTCTAGCCATATAGCCCCTCAGCTACAGTAGGAGTACATAGCTACTGGGACCCACAAACCGGCACAACAACAATAGTCAGCCATCAGCTAATGAATGCACGCTCCCTACGATGCGGTGTGTAGGCCTACACGGCGAGTTTGCTGCTTTGTTTAGTGAATAAATTATTCTGAAGCCAGTTATCGGCACCATAAACTCTAGTCTACATAGAGCATTGTGTTTAGCATTATTAACATACTGCAAACATCTTGGAACATTAGCTTACAAATGAAAGGCTAGAGGGGTTGTCAAACAAAAAAAGGGATGTCAGGACACTGCGCAGCAAAAATGGTGGTGCACATTTAACACCTTAGGGTGTTTACATGAGACCGTGGTCTCACATAAACCCCCAAGGGTGTTAAATGTGCTCCAGGCAGTGTTACACATTTTTTCTGTGTACTTAGCCATGATGCAAACACTTATTGTAGCTGTCTGCTTGTAGCACACACCCGCTTGGTGAGGCCAGCTTCCCTTTTGACAACATCGCTGGCCGCAAAAACGTAAAATAAGTGCATAGAACTTTACTTTTTTTTTAATACCTGCGTGGCTGTATTTTGTAACCGATAGAACCTGCCCTGTAATCACATGGTTGTGGTTTCAAATCCCAGGTGTACCTGCAGTTATACCCTTGAGAAAGGTAGTCTACTTAAACAGAACAGCTCCCAGTCCACCAACCAGTGACTCAAAGTAGTACTCCCTACGCAGTAAAACTCTCAAAGGACTGGAATTAAACCGCTATTCAAGACCGTTTTTTTACAGTAGATGGCAGCAGAATACAATGTTTGTACAACAGGGGATATGTTTGAATCTGAAATAGCACAAACATGATTCAGAAGAAGACACTGTGTGTGATAGCAAGTGAAACCCTCCTATCCTTGGGCAATGCTAGAGGCAATCATATATAAATTGAATTATCCATATGAGAACCCAAGGCTATTGTTTGTGGCTATTTTAGCATTTTTTGTCGGTGAGTATTACACCACTTGAAAATTATTTTTTTTGTAAGTGAAAAGTAGCATTTACTATGCATGCATGACAACTTGAGCTCTGTAGGGAATAATCGGCATCCCTAGAATTTTTTATTTTTATTTAATCATAATTGTATATGGCCGTTGTTCACCATCGTGAAGGTACTGTGATTGGAGAGTTGTCTTTATCTGGGGAGCAAATAGGTAATCCTGTTGGTTTTTCTGTGTGTGTTGAACCACTCTGTTTTGGTGATTGTGGTGAGGGGCCAATGCCATCTCAAGGCAAACCTCAATCCGTTCATGAATTCCCTTTCATTGTCAACTTGGTCGACCTTTGACCTCAGAAAGCAGTCCTGGAATGAGACCAACATTTTAAACGAGTGTTTACTGGCGTAATATTGTACCAAGCACAAATAAAACAATCGTAATAGATCGTTGAATAGATTGTGTAACTACTTGAAGAACCGCATGTGTGTACATTATGTCTCAACCCAAGAAAAATCGCCTTCGTCATTACCTGGGTATTTTATTATTATGAAAGGTCATTCAGATAATTCCTTTTGAAAATGTTCACTACTATAGTTTATTGTTTCCTTGGTATTTCTGTGAGATGTTTATCTGACAATGCGAAATAAGATTTCTATTTGGTTGATTCTTGAGAAAACCATTTCAGAGGAAAATGTGTTATAGCCTGGTTTATATAACGGAAGCTGTCAGTGCTTTTTTTCTTCTTTTTTATAGCCTCCACTCGATGCCAATCTTTGACTTTGTGTGGATGTAGGTTGTAGGCAGAGTTCAAGCACATGTCATGACGTTTTTATCACGGATTAGAGCAGCGATCAGTGCTGAGTGTGTGAATGTGTACTATTGTAGGTAAAGTTGGTTCAGGTAGACGAGTGTACGGTAGGCCTACCTGCTTTTTATTCAGTTTCATTATTTGCACGTACGCGCATTGGCTGCCAACCACAGTCAGTGAAACTGTTACTCCTCTGTTGATAGGCTGAGTTAATGTGAGCTTGAGGTGAGAGTGGAGTGTGTTAGGGGGCTCTGGCTGCAGGGTCTAGTGAGAGGAGGGGGACCAGGGGGGTACGTGTTTCACAGCAGGTCAAGGGGTCAGCCTTGTATTTAGCTAGTGGTAAAGGTCTTCGCAGGGATCAGACAGAACGGCCATCTCAGCTCATTCAGTAATACGGGCACACCCCCGCCATCCCTCCTCCTCCCAGCTTTGTGTCGGCTTTACCCAAGACATGAACTATGAGTAATGGACTTCCAGGGCTCAATAACGGGCGAAACAGTATTAAACACAGGAGGCCTGGGACAATTAGACCGTGGACCCGAGGGGAGAGGGACATGGGCCTGAAGAGAACGGGCTCAGTCCCGGGGGCGTAGAATTAAGGAAAGCAGGCGCTAACAATGCTACAGCTGGCAACTGGCAGGGAGCCCGGTTCTGAGGGGACGGCCGCGGAGCGCCGCTTCCAGGTGGCCCGGGCCAGGCCGGCCCTTTTTCAGTTCACTAAGCGTTAAAAACAGAGGGGGAGAAAGGGCACGTTGACGGGCGGCGAGGCCGGGGTTGGGGCTTAGCTGTGGGGCGGGGCGTCGTTGTACTCTGGGGAAAGGGGGAGGTTTGAGTGGGTTGGTGTGGTTGTGAGGGGAAGCCATTGAATTTTGTTTCGCCTCACGGCCTCGGAGCCTGCTGTTGGTTGTTCAATAGGGCGACGCACAATTGCTGATTGCGTCGGCTTGGGAATGGGAGGATTCAGTCGGATTGTGTTCTGCTTACATCGCTATCTAGCGACCCCTGCTGGTCGATCGAGCGCCCGTAGATTGCAGTCAAAGCCGCATATGAAAGGTCTTCCTCCTTCTCCACTCTATGGGAGCTTCGCTGTACTCTGGGGTGTGAAAAAGAACCAGCTGGTGACATCACGTGTTTCATAGGTGAACCATGGATGTCTACGATGGCTGCGGTTGCAGACGATTGTCCGTTCCAAATTGGATATTCTCAGCCCCACTTCGGACAAAAATATATATTATGCATTTTTAAAATATTACAGATATTTTGACAAATATTTTTGTAAAACTCTCATATTTTTAAAAAACTTATATTTATATTATAAGTGAGGGTTTTTAAGAAAACCTATGAGTAATTATTGGAAATAGCTGTTGGCAAGGGGGCTGGTAACAGGACGATAATTAAACTGGTTTTCTAAGATTCTCTCCAAGATTATCACTTCTGTGGGGTGCTAAGGCAGTTCCTCAGTGCTGGTACCAGGGCCACGGTCGCAGAGGGGGAAAGCATGCTCACATGGTTGCAGGGCTCTCAGTCCTGGGGCCTCATTTATAAGAAGTACTTTAGATCAAATTTGATCTTATGCGTGGCGTACGTAGAAAAACACGACAAAGTAGTGATTTATAAAAGTTCAACGTGACTCCATTTGACAGTGAAAACGGTCGTAGCTCCACGTCAGGTCTTGACTTGATGTACGCACATTACCTGCTGGTTATGCCGCAGTATTGCAGGCTTGAGAGCCGCACGTGAACGTTTATTGGTGTTGGAAATTAAACTTTCTATTAAATGTACGTGACCAGTTAGCCCCAGGGCGCTATTACAGAGCTCATTCACGTGCGTTCTATTTGAAGTAAATTTGTGATTTATAGACACAAGTACGTACAACGTTACGTACGACATGCAATATTTTAAAGAAGTGCAGCCAATTTTATAAATAATGCTTACGTCCATTTAAAGAAATGTGCTTACGTGAAAGCTAAAGATGACGTCCAAGTACTTTTTTTATAAATGAGGCCCCTGGTGTAGAGGATGCTTTTGTCTCCATTTCCTCAAAATGACAGGATATTTGTCACATTCCTGCAGAGAATGATTCCCTTCCTGCTGTTCAGGGATTTACTGCCCTCTCTGGATTCCCGGTGGCCTCATTTGAAAAGCTTCACAATTGCATTGATGTCAACTGGCAGTGAGGTCCTGACACCCACTATATGACATGACATTGACACATTCTGTGTGCGTTCTCGCATACTGTATACATTTTCATTCTGTTTTCACCATTCACGCGGGGACTTTTGCTTTATGTAATGGCTAAGATTAGTGGTCCTTTCTGAAGAAAAAATATAATTTTAACGTGTTGCATGAAATGTAATAATATTTTTTGCAGTGTGCAAACTGTTCCCCTCATTACACTCTCAGCAATAGTGAAATTATTTAAACGAGCTGAAGAAAACACATATTAATTTTAAAAAAACAGTCAGAATATAAATATATTTTAAAATTCGTAAAGTAGAATTAGTTGTAATCTGTATAGATTCAAGCAAATAAATGCGGTTCTTTCATTTTCTAAGGGCAGGGGGAAATAGTTTTGTAGCAAGTAAATGTAATTATTCTTAAAGTACGTACTCTTATAATGTAACATACTAACAGATGGAGCAACTCAGTTTGCAGTTTTATGTGTATGTGTGTGTGTGTGCGTGCGTGTGTATGTACGTGTGCGTGTGTCTGTGTCTGTGTGGCTATTTCTCAGATTCTTAACTATCCAAATTAGTAACCCACTCCCCTAATTTTACTTTTGGTAATGGTGATACATATATATTTTTTTAAACAATATAATCTCTGACTGAGGCTATTTGACTATCACTTCAGTGTGTTTGCAGATAACTGAGCTGTGACTAAATTTGGAAGGAGCGACACCATTAAAGGCAGAACAGCCCAAATCTGTTTTTTTTTTCAGATCTGATCTATTTGGTTTTCCCCAGACCTCCATTTCAATATTTGCTCAGACCCTTCACAGAATCAGCAGTGAAAGGCAGAGAATCCTTACCCCCTCTCAACTCAACCATACGTTCTGTGTATATCTGTGTGTATATCTGTGTGTTTGATTGTCTGTGTGTGTGTGTGTGTGTGTGTGTCTGCATGTTTATGAGCGTGCACATGTATGCATGCACATACGGTTGCATGGACTACATTGGTCTGAGGGTTCTTTCCATGAATAATAAATGAGGTGAGCTCGCATATCTTTTAATAGCCATGGTCTATCAGAACCTGTTTCGGTTCACGAGGTGGAGGTTCACATTGTCAAGCTTCTCAGTCTACTGCGTTTCATTTCAGTTGAACCTTTATCCTGTGGCGCAAAACTGCTTTTGAAGAAGTGTACTGGGATAGTGCCTTTTTTCATTGTTGTAAGTGTGTTTTAATTCAGGCCACATCTTTAAAACAGTACATTTTATATGGTCTTGTTGTAATGTGTGACTAAAACATATTTGAGAAAATACAAGGTGGTAAACATTGGGGAAACAGAATTGGAGACAGTTTGGCTATCGGCTCAAGGACACAGTGGGGCGTGGCACTCTTTTTAATGCATAGAAACACACACCCGCACCAAGCATGTACACAGACTTAGGCACACATACGCTTAGACATGTAATACTATCTGTCAACACAGCGGGAGTCAGAGCTCCCAACAAAGACTTTACACGGCAAATAAAGGAAACCTACTTGGGAATATTATTGTAGCACTGCTTCAGCGAAGTGCCACTGAACGTCAAATCCGGTGGCCTGTCGGCGCCGCGTAGCCTCGCAATCTAATGAAGGAATGAAAGAGCTTAAGTAGGATGATGTGGATTTATTTGGCTGTGAAATTCATCTGCGGCTCCTGCTGTAATTCCTTGCGTGAGCTCTGGGGAAGACAAATTGGTCTGCTTCCTTAAGACTTTGTTTGTGCAATCTAATTACCGAGCACAGCGGGAACCCCGCGTAGCATTCGCCGCTACAAGAAAAACATATTTCCAGCTGTGTTATTCAATGTATTTATGATGAAATCATATACGTTTAGTTATTGTTTTGTGCTTTGGCTAGTGTCCACATTTTATTTCAGACTGTTTTTTTGTTTATTGTAAATCATAAGATATGTGCAGTCATATTGTTAGGCTTTTAAAGGCTTTTCCAAATTCTTATTTTTTTCTATTCACCTTCAATAAAATGTCAATCATTTACTCAGTCTTCAAATAAATACATGCTCTGTATAAAAATGTCTTACAGGTACATGTTTGTTGTTTAGCCCAAAACAGTAAACGTTTCATATAAAATGTAGTTAGTTCCGAAACGCATAAAATCATACATTTGTTTTATTTTATACCCCAAGTATAATAAAGCATAACCTTTAAGTGTTTGTAAGATTTTCTTTTACTCATTCTCAGCTGTTATAATATAATGTAAACAATATAACTGGGTTGATAGCTTCATGCCTCAATAAAGGCCCATTCAGTAATTTCAGTTGCTAAAAAAAAATGCTAAACGCTTAAAAGAGCAAAAAGACGAAGATATGGAATATTATATATTTTATATTATATAATTATTGTTCTACTAAAAGTAACAATAAACATCCTCATGAAAAGCACTTCAAAGGGAAATATAAGTATTTAAAATAAGTGTCAACACTACTTTCTTGTTCATCTTTCGTCTTCCGCATTTCATCTTTGTTTTTAATGTAGTCCTTGTCTTGTTTTGTAGTCCTTGCGCTGCTCATCACTCACTCGTTTTTACTTGGTGCTCACTCGTCAGATGATATATCGAAAAGAATAGCCAGCTAACATTTTGCCAAATAAACCATGCCTTGGAAATGCATTTGTCACATTGTATTGTGTCTGGTTAAAGAAAGAAAAAAACTACGAGAACCATGATCCACCAAGGTATTTAGTTGCCATGCACGTACGTTTCGTCAATTAGCAACCAAAATTACCAAGTGGGCCTTTAAGTATTCAGTGACTGCTTCATAATGAACGAGGCTTTTAGGGACCATCTTTGGACTGTAGTGCAGTGACCGAGAGGTGTGTCCTCTCTTTACGCTAGGCCACAAGGCCCTCTGCCCTGACCGTTCACGCTCTACGCCTGGGGCCTGGCGAGGAACTCCTTGGCTCCCTGATCTCTTTCGTGGAGGAGAGGAAGCTGAAGGCACCCTTCATCATGACCTGTGTGGGCAGCGTCACCAAGGCAACACTCCGGCTGGCAAATACGACAGCTAAGAATAACGAGGTACTGGACGGGACTGTTGGCATCACCGCCGTTGTTGTGGTCCGGTTTTAAAAGTGAGAGACAATACCTTTTAGAACACCATTTCCCAGAAGTAGCGTTAGGATATGACACTGGTATAATGGCAGTAAGTGCAAAAATACTTTAAAAAATACAAATAAAATTGCACGTGTGTGAATGTTGCGATTAAGCAGCCAAGCTGAGGTGTTACTTAAAAAAATTATTCTGCATGTAGATGAAAAGTGTGACACTCATAATAAAATGGAAGTTTAGTTCATGATTAAAACAATGATGATTTGGCTTTCATCAGACGTCTGATGAAAAACAAAAAATTTTTACATAATAAACTTGTGTCAGTGGATTTTGTCACACCTTCCATTTTACATACAAAAAGCGATCTCACCAACATCTTTGATGAACGTGGCATGTGTTGAGTCGGAATGCTGCACTGTCTTCATCTTGTTCGTCTGCCGCGATATCAGGTGGTTCATCTTCAGGAGAGGTTCGAAATCGTCTCCCTGGTGGGCACCCTGAACAGAGAGGCCCACCTGCACATCTGCCTTGCGGACAAAGACGGGCGGACCATCGGGGGGCACGTGATGGGTGACCTGGAGGTGTTCACCACCGCCGAAGTGGTCGTTGGCGAGGCCAGCGATCTGGAGTTCGGCCGAGAGATGGACGACCGCACCGGCTTCCCGGAGCTGGTCATTAGCTCACGCTTTAAACACGACTAACGATTCAGGCTATTTCACATACCCCCTCCCCCACTCCCCCCCCCCCTCCCTCTCCTGTGTGGAATAAGCACTGTGAATAAATTGGGCTAGTGCATGCCTCTGCTTATTGCCTCTCTCTAGCGATTCAGGCACTTTGATCGAGCAGGTTCCAATCAATTCTTCTGAGGCAACGAGACGAGAGGTGAAATAATTTCCAGACAAACTCTTCAAATGACTTGTCATTAATTCGCCTCTTCTCTGGCACTTGTTTGTGCAGAATGAGATGCGTTTGGCTTGCTCTGTCTATTAGTGGGACTGCGCTCTGGAGATTTTAACGGGCTGCTAGGCATACCGAATGAGCAGTGTGCGGTTGTGCGTATGTGTGTGTGTGTGCGGGCACACTGTTTGCCTGCTCTTACAGAGTCACTTATTAGTACTAATTTGAGGAAGTGCCGAAAGCCGCGCGCGACAGAGGTTGTCACACGGCCGTGACACGGCAGCGAAGAGGGAGGCAGTTGAAGGCCATGTTGACCGCCCCGGTCCGGCTTTAACCCTGGCACAGGGCCCGCGACCGCCTCCCACACTGAGTTGCTCCCTTTGTTCAGAGAGAGCCGTCAGCAGTCAGCGGCCTCCAGAAATACGACCGGGACAAGCCAGCGGAGAGGGCTGCGCACAGACACGCGGCTGTCTGAGACACTCGGGAAGTCAACAGCTGACGGAAGGGCTGGGACAAAGGGCTCGGTGTGTGTGTGTGTGTCTGGGTGTGTGTGTTTGTGCGTGTGTGCCTGTGTGAATGAGTGTTTTTATCTGAATCCATGAGAATGAGTATGTATGAGAATGTGAGTGTGTTTGCTTGTATGTATATGTAAGTGAGAGAGAGAGCGCGAGTGTGTCTGATCTATCCCTGATTGAATTGACGTTTAATTATTTGTTTAATGAAAACCTTCATATTACCAGCCCCACGAATTGCCCCTCCCCAAATTACGTGATATGCTCTATTTCAGCTCCCAGTTTCAATACCCTGAAATTCCTACCAAAAGTATTAATAATGGCCCCAGATGAACAAATGGCAGTGACTGCAGACAGAATTTTCAGACATTTTTCAACTCTTGTCTCAGAAAGAGCCAATCAAGAAAGAGTCATGTTCAAATTAAAACTTGATGTATGTTTTTCCAGTAAGGAAGATTGTTCATATTTTTAATGATTTCAATTTCATTGAAACCATAAAATGGTTGATCGTTTGAGATCTGGAGCATACAAAGGCTTATAAACTCATGTTTGCGTGAAAAGGATTGTCGTGGAAGGCAGTTGGTCAACTCCGCATTTAAGTTAAACCAATGGTCCTTTTTTATTTTGTATTATGCCCTCATTAGTAGACAATGCAACAACTCCTAGTGCCAAAAGGCATTACCTCAGAAAATGTACTCCCATCTACTCTGTCAATAACATAAATATACTACTTTCATAAAAGCTCGAATTCCACAGCGAGAGAAGCAACAGCAGCCGTTTATGGCCATTTTACACAAAACTTATTTTTCATATTTACTTTTCAGGTACCATGTTTTACGTTCCAGAACCTTTTCATCATCACAGTTTATCCAAGCTCATTATTGTATTCTGCAGTCATAGACATTTGAAATCATAAGAACTTATTATTGCCCTGAGATCAAAGCGTATCATTGATGTATGCAGTATGGTGTCTTTACTGAGTGTACTTTTTCACACCAATTTAAAGCTCTGGAGTAACTGGACAGCTGGCTATGAGTTTCTATATGAATCAGCCGAGCTCAGAGAAGCCAAAAGGAATCCCCCAGGGGCTGCGCTAGGTCTTGCTAATAGATGTTTAACTAAGCCCCTTCTTTTCAGCTGATGTGACCCCCTGATTCCTTAAACACAATGCAAGAACTCCCTCAGGATTAGCCGCGACCCCCGCGGTGAGCGGGCCACACGGGCGATGAAAGAGCGTGCCATTTGGCTGTCTGGGGAGACCGCTGGAGGGAGATGCACAGGCGTGGGAGGGGACAGGACGCCGTAATGACATCTCGACGGAGCGCCATTCACGCGCGTATTTTAATGGGGCTCTGTGGCTGCCTCGCAAGCCCCACGCAAGCCCCACGCAAGTGCCCCATGTTGGCGGGATGGGTTAGTGGCATGGCGGCTTTGTCGTCGTATGATCTGAGAGAGAGAGAGAGAAAAAGAGATATGGGGAGGAAGAGAAGGTTTTTTATGAGAGGTGCTGAACGCTTTGACATGGATCACAGCACAGGCCAGCCAGTCTGATCGATTTAGTGACCAGCAACAAATTCCAGAGTGAGAAAATAAGACAGTTACTTCCTAAACAAATTTGCAGTTCTCAGGGGCCATTTGAAGCCAGAAATAAAACCCTACAGAACATGGTCACCTATAACATGAAATTACTTCTTGTGACATGATCCAAATGCTTTTCTCTTTAAAACATTGCTTTTTTTTTCTCACATAGGCACCCCCATTGAGGATGCATTGAACGTCTTTTAGTAAATTTTATACTCTGGTCTTAGAGCTTTTTCGAAAGAGGACGAGGCTTTTTAGGTTGGATAGAATCTAGTATAATCTCAGTTGATCCAGTACATTTGCTTGCTTCCATAGGTGCAGTGCGCTTGTGTTTGGGTGCCAATTAGAGTCAACTCTGAGAATAGTCAATCACACGCCAAAACAAAAACGGACGTTCCGACCGGGAATGGAAATGTCAAAGGAGAACATACTGGCTGTAAGCATTGTTGTCGGAGAAGCCAGTATTTAAATTTAGCATGTTTCCTTAATCTCTGATGACATATCATGATCATTTTATGATTTAGTACAGTAAATGTGTTACATATAGCTCCCTTAACTGCTTACAGTAAAGCCGGAAAGTCTGCCCACTCCTTTCACCTTCTCCACGTTTTATTACATTACAGACATATTCTACAATAGATTGAGTTAATTTTTTGTCTCAAAATTCTACACAAAATAGCCCATAATGACAAAGTGAAAACATGTTTTTAGAACTTTTTGCAAATGTATTAAAAATCGAAAACTGAAATTTCTCATTTACATAAGTATTCATACCCTTTACTTTAACATATTTTTAAAGCATCATATTTAATATTTAGTCGCATATCCTTTGCATGCTGTTACTTCCTGAAGTCTGTGACCCATCAACATCAAAAAACTCTCGATGTCTTATTTTTAGGTACTGTTACAAGCGATACAATAAGCTCTCTGCATTTGAACTGATCTCTGAGAATTGGGGGGTGAGACTAGATTCAGCTGTAAATTATTCTGGTACAGTATGGAACACATGGCTGTACGTCATCAAGAGTATAAGGTATCAAACGAGCCCCAAACCATCACTCTGCAGCCAGATATGGAGTGTGTGATCCATCCACATCTACTCCATATCTGGCAACAGAGTGATGGTTTGGGGCTTGTTCGATAGCTCAGACCCTTGATGACTTACAGCCATTTAGCCAGCCATGTGTTCCATACGGTACCAGTGTAATTTACAGCTGAATCTAGTCTCACCCCCCAATTCCCATAGAGATCCATTCAAATGCAGAGAGCTTATAGTATCGCTTGTAACAGTACCTGGAAATAAGATATCGAGAGTATTTTGATGTTGATGGGTCACAGACTTCAGGAAGTAACAGCATGCAAAGGATATGCAACCAAATATTAAATATGATACTTTAAAAATATGTTAAAGCAAAGGGTATGAATACTTAGGTAAATGAAAGATTTCAGTTTTCGATTTTTAATACATTTGCAAAAATTTAAAAAAACATGTTTTCACTTTGTCATTATGGGCTAGTTTGTGTAGAATTTTGAGACAAAAAATTAACTCAATCTATTGTAGAATATGTCTGTAATGTAATAAAACGTGGAGAAGGTGAAAGGGGTGTTCAGACTTTCCAGCTTGACTGTATATTTGGGCTTTCGTAAACTTTTTCAGCCTCTGGTGTTTCCTGATTGAGAGAAATTGAGGTTGGAACTCCCATCCAAATGTACATCTGCTCACACTCCACTGTAAATCTCAAATCCTTCTCCCCCCATTGAGTTTAAATCTCAGACCAGCTCTTTCTGTTGCCCTTTCCTATAAAGGTGCAGTAGGCAACATTTTTTCAATATAATTTTGGCAAAATTATTCAATTTATTCATTATATTCCAGCAGCTATCAATAAATCAAGTGTTCTGGGGAAAAAAATTGGTTTCTGTGAGTGTCCTGGGCTCTGTATTAGGCTGTCAATAAATCTCAACCCGGTCTTCTAAAAACCAACCAATCAGGGCTAGCTATGTAGCTACCAATCAAGGCAACTATCTACAAGCAAAATATCCTTCCCGTAGAATAAATCCCTTCCTGTCTGCCTGTCTCCGCGTGTGCACTGGAGCATCATTTGGTGGGATGGGCTTAGGAGAGAGGAGGGAGGAGTGCAAAAGGGGAATATCTTTTTGCCTTGTATATTTTCAAACTTGCCTACTGCAGCTTTAAGGGCATGCTCATAAAATTAAGGCTAAGTCAAATACGATCGCAGACAGGAAGTAACACAAAAATTGGGAAAAGTCACCCCATACAATGATCAACAATCTACCATCATAGAATAATTGTAGGTTACAATGTTTCATAATGCCCCAAGTGACCACAAGCATATATTTTATATATATATATTTATATATATCTTTTACTGTTTTAAAAGTATATTACGCTTCTCTTTAAATTTCAGACCATCCCATTGTCATTGCACATCTATTTACATAATTCTTCCCTCTACTTTCTGAACAAAGCCAGCACATTATGCTCCCCTTTAAATATGATAAATATTAAATATGAAGCCATTCCTTCACATAAGATGTCAAATTATGCCCGGATATTTGAGTCAAAGCACTTTAACATATTGTGTATTTAGGTGGACAAAGATCCATTCAGTGTAAAATGAATGAGCGGCCCTTCCTGTTGCACCCAAAGTCATTTATTTAGCCAGGGAGAACAGCTGCAGGGCTTGTTTGCCTACGACATTATTTGGTTGTTTGGCATGCTTGAGAGGCTATGAGTCTTGATTGTTTCAAACAGAATCAATTGTTGCATCAGCCAGAGATTGTTTAGGGGACACTGACAGGACTAGTACTCAGCCAGGAACACACTGGAGCCAGGCACAGCTCAACTGAAACACGATCACACCCAATTTCATTAGAATATGTAGGTTTTTGGATTAAATATACATTTACCAGATCTGAACATTTTCCCTTTATTTTTTTATTTATGCACATGGATTTGGGAAACGTTGTTAGCACGCCTCTCTCAGTGGTATTTGCTGGGGAATATTATCACTTCCTGTCGCTCTCTCCTCCACGCGACGGCTTCTTTTACAAAGCATGTATGTGTGGCCACGCGATATGCGCTGCCAGTGGAGTGTGCTGTGAAAATTTCAGATTGCAGGCAGGTGCCTGCTCATTAGCTTCAGTCATGCTGAATGGAAAATAAATTAGATCTCTATCAGGGCCTGTCTTGATAACTCACCTTGTCTCAGTAGGCTCTGACATCAAAGATAATCTGAGATATACATGGAAACCGGCAGAGGAGGCAACGCAGTGGCTCGCGGGTGCTTTTTTGCGCGTGCCTCCTGGAATCATCCCCCGGCTGCTTCTAGCGGATAGGCTCACGCGGTAAAGAGAGTGGGGATTGCGAGCACTGGGGACGTGAGCGTTGTATTGGGAAATGAACGGCCATGTCTGTCTCTGTCAGGAGAGTGTTTTTTTTTTCCACCTTACTGACAGAAGGTGAATTTGCCTTGATCTGCCGTACGCCTAATTGAGACACAAGCGATGTGTCTATCCTGACATCACGGAATTTGAAAATGTTAAATTATTTCGCTGTGGGGATTAAACCTAATTTTCGCTTGTTCCATATTAACCTATTAGACGGGCTTATCTGCAATGCTAATGTGGCCGGGGACAGCTGTCATTGCGGGGGAAAACATGATCCTGCAAACCGTGAATGAATGATTCCGGCTCAGATTAGTGACTGCGAGGCTCCCTGAGCCCCTGTGATAAGGCAGCACAACTCCCGAGTGGCCAATAGCTCTGAGAAAGAGCCAACTGCAGACCGTGGAGAAATTGTCTCTTCCAGCTCAGGGCCCTCGGTCCTAAGGCAGCCTGGATGCACATTATCTAATGCTATGGAGATTCTTACAGCTTATCTTAGGTAGCTTAAAATACGAATTTCCAATTTATTCATGTATTATTTGCAGGAGAGAAATGGAGAAATTCTGCTGGTAAGAACTATTTAAGTTTGATAAATATATCTAGAATAGGAATAGAACTTAATTATTAGGCAGATATATTGACAGACAGACAGACAGATATATTCTGACCACCCAGTTTATTTGACAACGCTTCTCCATTTGTGGTCCTGTTGGTGATGCCAGCGCTTTTGTTTTCATTGTCTTGACAGTTGACATAATCCCAGGATTTTCCAGCAGCCGACCCCCGCCCACATCTTCTCACTGGAGCAGCTGGAGTTCACAGCTGAGAATGGGTTGGGTGGGGGGGGGGGGAGCAGGGTAGGTAACAATGGTATGTTTCCCATGAGATGCGTAAATTTACAGATGGTTTGGAGGCCTTTGTGATAGAGATAGTAACCAGTTTAATCCTATTAGTACCGCACAACAGAGAGCGAACCTGCGACAGGCGAGGCGGGGAGTGTCGTTGACGAGTCACTTCTACCGAACGAACAGGAGCGCTCGTGTAATGGAGACCATTGTCTTCTCGATGTTAGGCCAATGAAAGACAATTAAAGACGTAAAGAGAAGAGGGTAAAAAAATATATAAAAAATAACTTCACAAAAACGAGGACCGCTGAAAGCAAGCGCCTTCAGGAATGTTACTGAAAAGGGGCTCCCAAAAACCACGTTTTTTAAGGGTCATTGAAATAAATTGGTGGAAACAGGAAGTACATGAGGGTGTGAACCGTGAAGTTCAGGGGTGTCAGTGCACTTTGGTTTTGCCCTGATTACAGGGCATTGTGCTTTAGAGCACTGGTGGTCTGACCCGTTGCCCTTACACGTCCAGCCTGGCAACCAAAAGTCTTCCATTGTGATACATGGGGGTAGAGGGATAGGCCCAATACAGAAGGACAGTGTCATTTAGCCAAACAAGGCAGGATATGACTCATTAATGACCGATGGCATGAATAGACAGTAAATTCATAGAATAAAGGAACTCTGTTTAGCAGTTCTAATACTGCATTTTTATCACTGAAGGTGTATCCAGCTGCTAATCAGACATACTCATTGCCTTTTTCCTCAATTCCCTGTCTTTATTCTCACTCTTTATTTTTAACCTTGCGGTGCATTATGACATGAGAGTAAAAGCAAAAACACACAGCAATAAAAATCAAGTGATAATTATGATTAATCACGGTGACACTTGGTATGATTGTATCCTTAGACCGCTGTCATTACGGCGCCACGTATCTTCGAAAAACTATAATTAATCTTGCGTGGGATTCAGTGTTTGCATGGATCGTCATTAGACTTTTTTAACAAGCAAACAGACAGTATTTATTGACTGACAACTCCTCAGGGCATTTTCAGGGTGCTGATATGGTTATTTAGAGCACGGCTGTAGGGAATTGCCGGGTCGTCCCCAAGCTGCAGAGCTACATAGACCCATCTGAATATTATCATAGCTGCCTTCTGTAAGGAGTGATAAAATATGAGGGCACAGAGAATGGCAACATGAGCTGCATTGACGGACAGCTCCTCTGACCCTTCACACATACGTTTTAAAATAGAATGATGTCAGCTGAAGACCGGCGCTGTGTGAGTCTAATTCAGTAATGACCTCATTTACAATGAGCAAAGATAATGTATAATGTATTCACAACTTCAGAAAAAAAATGCATTTCTTGAGATGGGTTTCACGGTGTTGTTTGTGTTCTTTCCTCTGCGAGGTCTCTCTAAAGTTTACAAATGGCAAATTTACTAATTTTAGTCATTCGTCTGCTGATTACATTGGCTATTCTTTAGAATTCACAAGGATGATTCATTTACCTGGAAAATATGTGTGTGCGCGTATGTGTGTGTGTGCCTAAATTACTTGAAAAGTCGAATAATGTGTGAACATTTACTTACATAGGCCTATTTGTTTATTTATTTTTTATTTACCAGGAACACTCTACTGAGATCAAATCTCTCTTACAAATGGGACTTGACATAAAACAAAATTACAAAGACAAAGCCTACAGTCAAAATCACAGTAACATGCCGGGATTTTACAGTTATGTTAACAGAACTATTACCAGCAGCGATTCAAAGTAAGAGCATAATTTATATGTATTACCATGTCACATTTCTACCAACGTACCTGGATATATGCTCTATCAAATAAAGTTGCGATTGAATTTCCAGATTAGCAAAAACACGAATTGACTGCCGTGTATGTTCTTGTCAATATGCTGAGAAATGATGGTTTATCTGAGCAGTATACCCGGTGAAGGCATTTTTGTAATATTTTCCAGCAGACCATGCATCATGTTTTACAGAAAAATATTTGCTGCATTCACACGGCTATCTCAGTTGAGGAAATAAGGATCTTTTAATATCCACTTCCTGTGAGTAATCGAATAGCCATCGCACACCAGCGCGTATGTTGATGTTTGGTGTGTGAGCAATGACTACGAACAAGCTATCCTGGCTATAAATACGAAAACAAAATCTTCATTGATTCCAGACAATGAATTTGCATCGCAGTCTCTTTCCCAGTCGCAATGGCCAGATATGTGAGATGTTTGCTCGAGATCAGATATGAAAAATGTCCTCTACCCCTTTGTCTTTATCCACCTTACTGGACGAGAAACCCTTCCTTTCCCACATCGATCGCTATTTTACACGTATAAGAGGGGGCTTTGGCAATTTTTTTTAAGGGATTCATTCTCAATGTTGTTTACGTCCGTTGCGGCTGACAGACATGCACAGACATTAATGCGATTAAGACAGAGTGCCGTGCAAACTCTTCTGGGTAATAGCAAGCTGAGGCGGGGTTTGGGGGGGCACTCCCCATCTGTGTGGGCAGAACAAGCTCAGGTTGAGGGAGAGACATTTTGTTATCATTCATGAACTGAGCGCTGTAGACGGAAACAGGCAAAGCAAATAAAACGAGTAGTATAAAAGTGTGGGAAAGTGCAATGGTGAGAAAATAAACATGAGACAGGGAGAGTGAGAGAACATTAAAGCTCATTAAAATGAAATAATTTGTGCGTGTTTTGAGTTACATATAGATTATTTTTTGGTACTATATATTTGTTTTATGTCATGCCAACAAAGCGGTTTGATTTGAATTGTAGATAACATTTTTTAAAAGAGAGAGAGCGCTGGTTACTGTGTAAGATATATATGCAAATGCATTGAATGTTCTTAGCCTGTGATGGTGACCTGGCTGTATTTTCTGTTAACCTCCGTTACTGAATATTATGAGAACAGCGGTACGCCAGAATATTTACGTGTCAGTTCCTTTTTGAATGGCTGCGTGCTACAGACATTTTTATCGCACCCTTCTGAGTATGGGCTAATACAGTAAGCCCTGGAATTACAATAGCCTTCCTGCTGAATCCGTAATGGGAGGAAGTAATGATATCAGCACCCTGCTAATCTTCTCGACTTGGTGCCTGGCGTAAGCCAATTGAGTCCCCTGTCACACTCTTCGTCACACGCTTTGACAAGGCAATTTTCAATCGCCCTCGCAATGACAGTAGGGATATTTTAACGATAGAAGTGTCGTTTGTCATGCTTTCTTTGTACGTACTCGCGTGTCTCGGGCTACGTTGAACTGAAACATCTATCAAAACATCACCATTGTTGACATGAGTGTCAGAAATGCCTCCGTATACATAATAACAGAGAGCTCTTTTGTGTGTGTCTGGAAATGTGCGTATTTTAAAGATAGCATTGGCATTTGGCCTGTAAATGAAAAAACATATTTGTCCAATATAAAAGTTTTGTTTTATTTTGAATAATTGTGTATATGTATATCAATGATATCTGCTGTCTGTTTGCCTATTTTATTTTTCATAAAGAAGCACCAGTGTTAGAATTGTTTTTCTCTCTGTCACTAAATCTTGAGCCATAATTTTAGGCCTTAGTCAACTAAGGTATTGAGAACTCACCTGTTCCTTTCCACATGTACTGTAATATACATGCTAATTTAATCATTTAATTTAATAGCTTTTACAGAATGTGTTTTGGAACAAGAGAAAATATTTTCTATTAATGATGCTCTGCTTGAAAAGGTTTTTTGTACCATTGCATGATTCTGAATTATTGTAATTGTCACATTAACCACCTTAGAAAACAATGTATTGTAAGCTGAAATTGTTGTACAGAAGAATTGCTTTACTGGGAAAATGAGGAGGAGACTGGTAACCAAACTGTTTTTGCCGATCTTTGATTATGGAGATATTATTTCCAAAAATGCAACAAAAACACCTTAGCTGATTTAGACGCCATCTATAATAATCTCTAGATTTGTTCTTGTCTTTTGAACACGTCACTGTACATTTTATGAACTACTTCAATGGCTTTCTGTCCAAACATATGGCTACATACAGTATACCAGTTTTTAAATGGTATTTACATAAGCTCTCACTGCACAAAATTCACTGTAAGACAATGCACTGTTATCATATCTAGAGTCTCTTGTGAGCTTGGTAAACTTCTAGCTACAAGGCTTCTACCAATTAGACTAGTCTATGATGTGCTGGCAATCTGTCTTTGCACACATTTGCTGAATCCATGCTCCTGTGCGTGTATTTCTTGTCAGATGTGTTCAGGACATTTCTGGGCGGGAAATCAGTCCTATTCCTATTTCTTTTAAATCCACCATTGGTATCATTAGAACAGAGAAGAATGATTGTTTCAGTATCACCTCTGATGGCCAATGCAATGAGATGTGGCCGTAATGTATCGCTCTAAAACGGCAAACAGGCTCCAGGTACGTGGAAAGAAAAGGCATTTTTATTCCATAACAAGAGCTCGGAACAGATATAACTACACATGTGAGACGCTGAATGAAGTGTGGAGACCAGCTAACTAAACTCCATTGAGTCTTGCTGAAATGGTGACACCCTCCATCTGCTGTCTGCCCGGATGATTTGTGCGTGTATGTAACACCGATATGCCGGACTGCGTGCGCTTCTTGAACCCTTTCTATTTGAGGCCTTACACAATGCCTACATGATGAATAAAATGTCAAGGCCAGTAGCAAGCTTCCTCCTAGAGCGTGAGTGAAAGTAACCCTACACTATGGGCTGAAGCTCACAGTCTGCACAAAGAGAGGGGTAGAGAGACAACACAAGAGCATTGCATTGTGGGTGGCAGTGTAGTATAATGGTTAAGAAACTGGCCTTGTAGGTTGCAAGTTCGATTCCCAGGTAGGACACTGCCGTCGTACCCTTGAGCAAGGTACTTAACCTGAATCGCTTCAGTATATATCCAGCTGTATAAGTGGATAATATTTTTTAAAACGCTAAAAGGTTGTGTAAGATAAGCGCATCTGTGAAATGCCTGTAATGCATTCCAAATCACACACAGGTCAAGCACATATAAATAAGAAAAGAAAAACGATACGTTTACACGTAACAGGAAATATTTATTAAAACTGAAGTGTGGAGGTAAAGTTTCATTATCTGTTACCATGGTCATAAAAAAACATTCATGTCAGAGAATAGCCCTGCCTGTGCTTGTAGGTCAAAGACTGTGCTTTGTGAAGTCTAGGGAGAGTGCATGTTCTATTCACTAGGGAATCAGGTGTAATCCACATTTACAATACAGTCTTGTTGGCAGCTGTAAACCCAACAAAATGCATCTTCCATTGGAGTCATCATTGTGCAAGCATAGACAGGGGTTAGATACTGATATGTATTCAATGTTTAGAAGATGAGATCATGAACAATTAACTCATGCCCAAAATGTATCTATGATTAGACAATACCAAAAATACACATAGAAAATCACCGGGGACATTATCCTGGAAAACATGGCAGTGGTAGTTCTGACTTATTCTCATTCGATATCTTCTAAAAGAGATTGCATAAGGCTCTATGAATCACCTTGAAGTGTTTGAGCTGATGAGACCGATTCTTAGACATAGAGTTTAGATTGGACCAACAATGTAGCAGTCAAGGGTGATATTAATTGGTTTTTAGTTCTCTTTCATAAAGAGGGGTCAAGGTGATAGCCAGCATTTTATCCATTCATTCTAGCGCTGTAGTATATATATTTGAAACCAGTCCAATGTAATGCAGGTTTCATCCATTCATCCAGGTTTTTATTTTATTTGTATTCATGTATATTATGTATTTATGCAACCCTTGCCCTGGCCAACTTCATAATTTCCTGTGTATGTGAATAAAAATGGTAAGTGCAGAATAAAGGCAGTAGAAATGTCAAGTACAGTTTATAGACCTTGCACAGCTCCTAAAAACAAAACAGTTGTAGTCTGAGCCCTATCTTAAAGAGCAACTTCAGTGAAAAAATAACAAATACAACCATATACTGTATGTAAGGTGATAAAATTTATATTTGGTCAATCCAACAATTGTGGTCCTAGAATGTATATGATTCATAATCTGTAGGAAATTGCCATTGATGATCACTGGTTTTTTATCACATTACATCATCTTGGAAGTGGGTTTAGGCTGAGGGTGTTACTGGGTGGGTGGGTGGAGTGTGTGTGTGTGTGTGTGTGTAGCCTTGTTTGATATCATACACAAGAGACACGTTGTCTGTCCGGAGATGGTGAAAATCCGACGGAAGGGATAAGCATCTCTCTGCTGTCTGAAAGAGTTTTATTTTTCTGACAACTGAAGTGTTTTTCCGCCATGAGGCAGATTGATCATCCTCAATGAAATGGCGCTAAAAGTCTCCGGATTAGCTTTGGTGGAACAATCCGTGCAATGTGATTCGGGTCTCTGTGAGAGGGGATTGTTTTGATTCAGAAACAGCACCAGTCCTGTTCCTACATTTATTAAAGAAACCATCAGGTACCGCATGAACCAATATGTCCTGTTCTACCAATACTGTAACCAGATGATGTAAGGACCAGATATAACTGTGTTTATACACTGTGTGTTTTTTGTTTTTTTATGGGTTGTAATTGTGAACAATAGTCAGATATACAGTTACATCTAATTGGCTAATCATGTGGTTCATTGCAGCTCAGCGTTCTGTCGGTCAGGAGGTATCTATGCACTCTGCATTTGAAGGCCTCAAGACCAGTGTTTGTGATGTGTCCAATAACATGCTCTAGAAGGCTATACCATATAGAGACAGCAGTGAGTAGGAAGCTTCTGTCCAAAGAACATGTTCTGGAGCCTGGCAGGATGAGAGCACGGCATGGTATGGCTGTAGATAGGTAGGTGGTACGACATCTGATGTATGGTGGAGGGAGCATTGCTTGTTGGTCCACGGGGCAGTGGGTGGGTGTGCATTTTGTACAAGACTGTAGCAGTGTCGTCTGTGGTGTACAACCTTAAAATTAATTAATTAAACTAACAAAATAACAAAAATCAATCATATACTTACTGTCTGCCCTTGAGGATAAGGGCTCAGAAAAGATTAAAAGCTTGAATAATCAGCAAGGACTTTGGCCAATCACAGGGCAACTTTAAACTTGGAGGTATGCCTGATGTGAGGTGACAGGAAGGTTGAAGAACATGATGTTTTTGCCCAAAAGACATGCATTAGTAAAATGATTACTCACAGATGCAACATTAGCACTTTACAACTCAGTTAAGTTTATGCAATGAGCCTTATGAAGCTAATAAACCATTTTTAGCTCTACACTCTAAACACAAGACAAGTCTAATTACACAAAATCACTAAAACATTATGGGCCTGATTTTCTAAGACCTTTTGCGCGTGCAAAACCAATAACATGGCCAATGATTGGTCATGGTATTTATTTATTTTTGCCCCAATCATTGGCTGTGTTATTAGTTTTGCATGTGCTAAAATGTTTTCCACTTGCACCTGCTATAGATCTTAGTAAATAAGGCCCTATATGGTGTAAAAGTAAGCTTGTTGCTTTATTATTGTCTTTAAATTATATTGAGGAAATGACCGTTTTCGAAGATTTTCGAGCCTTGATATGGAGCACAGGAAGACCACTTGACCACATTAAATCTATTAGGAATATATAAACAGTGAATGCCTTAACAATGAGTGAGACTAAACAAGAAGTCGGGGCACATAGACACATAAAGAGAGTTAATGGCGAACAGACGTTTCCTTTTCTCATGGAAATAGTCTAAATGGGCACACCTGCTCCTATACTCAGTGTTTCGTTCATTTACGGAGCTTTTTGTCGAACTCGCGGATGACAGCAAGGTTATTGTCTCCAGTATGTCACATCTCTGCCTCGTGACTCTGTGAGGGTATGCCTGAATCTGTATATCTGCGCAGATACATTATATCACTTGTCACATTACCGAGCGGCTCCACAATGGCAAATGACCAAATCATTAGAGAGCAAACACACTCGTTTGTACTGTTCTGTCTGCACCATATGTGAGGGGAAGGCAAACAGATAACGCACACAAAAGAATCAAAGGTCTTTTTATTATGTCTGATTAATGACCTGCGATATCCGACAAGCATTTGTCCATATTTCATACTACTAAAGCACTGCACAGCTGCTGCTATTGTAGCCATCAGTTACAATTGAATTGCTTTGTGTAGCTACGTGCACACACGGTAATATGGCATTGGTACCAGAACACATAGGCACCAGGGTTCTCGCTTCAATAATTAAATTGTTTTCGGTCCACAAATGAGGTATAGGCCTCTTTGTTATTGGACTATAATTAGAAAATTCTGCAGAACAAGATATGGTGTGGAGTTAATTAAAGAGTAGCCTATGCTCCTAGGTCCGTGCCGCGCCGTTCTTCGGCACCGCGGGTGGCCATGACACCGGCAAACGCGTAAACAGCGAATTGGCGAACAGGCCAGCGCACATGCGGAGGAAAATAATGGCGGATCAAAATGCCGCTGATGGGTCACTGATGTCCTCTTTGATTGCTCCCCCTTTGATCGCTCTGTCCCTGTCGCCATTTAATGAGAAGCGAGGAAGCGCAATCGACCGCGGCGCGCACTAGGTTTCATGGTCTCTTGTTCCGAGGCGCACTCGGTGCCGCACACAAAGACTCCCCTCAGAGCCACGGATACATGGACAAATATGTGACAATTTTCATCTCACGGCTAGAACTTTTTTCTTGTCAAAATAACAAGCTCAATTTATAAGTGATTGGGGGAAAGCTAAGCTCTCCGCGAAGATGTGCCACTTCCTGTACACACACCTTTGTGATACCATGCAAAGAGCAACACAGTCGTCTACATCAATCTCATGATCATGACAATGAATTACCTAATTGGTAAGTAATCTGCATAAAAAGTCATTTTACCAAGCCTCTAAATTTTTATGAAGTGGATTAGATGTGGTTGTGGTTATTTTTGTCCAATTTAGATTTGTAAAATATGTCGCCAGGAATTAAGCATGGAAATTGGTCTATGCTACTACGTAAAGATGTTTTCTTAAAATGTTGGCTGTTATAGGGCTCCCCAGTGGCACAGCTCATTAATGCACTCCTGGGTAATGCATTCAAGACCATGCCAGTGGCCTGAAGTTCCACTGGGGTGACGCCATTACGAATAGCACAGTTAGCCATCTGTGACTTAAAAGCCAGCTTGCAAAGTGAAGAGAAGTGATTAGCTGACTTTATGCAGTTCTTAGAATGTACATTCCAGTCCTCACCCTCTCAAAGTTATGAGGAAATTGCAGAAATCGGAAATATCTGAAATCCAAAGCCATCAAAACCTTAAGAAGTTGTTTCTCTTTTCAAAAATAAATTATTTGTATAGCATTCCATAACATAAAAGTAAAATTGCTCAAACATTTTTGGTTCAACATGCCCTTAAGTCATACCTTTGAGTTTACCCTGGACTGCCTTCCATTACTAAAGGTATGCTATGTCTAAACAGGCACCCTGTAAACACACCTATTCCCCGGGCAGCTGTAAATACTAATAAATAAAATAAATAACTAAAAGGTGTTCTCTCTTACTTCAGTCTCCCCTATGAACTATTTTAGCGTTCTTTTCCTGTGAAATGCTGACGGAGCCAATTGCTGGCGCAGTAAATCAAAGTGTCTGAAAATGGAGATTAGGAGCAACACGCCGCAGGAGCGTTGACAGGGCACCTGGGCGCTGAATCACAGCGGTGCTGAGGAACGCACTGTCTAGCCTGCTCGCTTACTCGTCCTGAATGCCAAAACGCACTAGCCAAAAGGGGGGGGAAAACATCCCCTTTCACCGGGGAGGCAATTCCAAGTACAATAAATGAAAATCAGTCTCTGAGCAGTAAATCAGCATGTGCATACAGTATATGAAATGAATACCCTTAGGAATATGCAGATGTCTTGGCAGTGCAGCTTGGTTTATGAAGTAGACCGTTCTCTCCTAACATTGAGGAATATCCCCACAGTTTTTCTCAAATTAGCTGAGGACACGGTGGACTCAGTGACAGCTTTTTTTGTTTTCATTCTGTCTTCCTGTGTGTGTGTGTGTGTGTGTGTGTGTGTGTGTGACCTCATATCCACTGTTTTGAACAGAGATATTTCTGGTGCGCCGTAGAGTTGCGGTAATGATTAACACTAAGTGGATGCAAAGAGTGTGGTGTGTGCCTAGCAATCGGTGTGGTATTCTAACAGGCAGACCGCTCTAGCTAACAGCCATCAATTTAATTAAACATGGACGCCACTAATCTGGTGTATCTGAGGGTGAGACAAACAAACACTGCTGAAATGACTCATGTTTAAACAAAAAATTAGAGACAACCGTGCAAGATCAAAATGCTGCTGGTTTACAGGTAACCAGGGAGATTGGAGATGTTGTTGTGTATTGTTGCGTACAATGTTGTTCAGTAAATTTAAAGTTTTATTTTATTAATTTATAAAGGGGTGCCAGATATAAGCTACCTCTTTATAAAGGTATACCCTATGCGATACACAAAAATAAATCCTTAAATTTTTGAAATATAACTTTAAAATTCTGAAGTATTTGGCATCATTGAGGATTACGTAAGATGTTGTTTCAGTTGTGTCTGAAATGTAAGGTCAATACATCCTGTAGTCAATTTTTTCAGTACTTGGAAAAATATTCTTGCTTGAGAAAAAGGTAGCTAAGCTTTGTATGTGTTTTCATAATATGCCTCAGCTACGCATATAAAGAAAATACTGGCGGGAAATGATAATTAACCATTAATTACTCAAGCATTATTCATATTTATTTAATTGTAGCAGCGTGATATGGACACTACATTTGCTACATTTATTGATGCTTGATAAGCATTCATAAGCCAGTGAGTAATGTCTACTTTAAGTTGGGCACTGCAAAACAATATATTAACCAGAAGATGAAATGACCAGAAATGTATCAATAACTCGACTAACTGTATCTGATTATTAAATCTGTCCTATATTAAAATGGCGGTATGAGAACTTTAGACGATACACACAGTTAATTAATTCAAATAACAAAAACCAGTCATATACTTAACATAAATGTTAGTACTACTGGTATATTTCTGGGATCATGATATAAAGTAAGAAGGGGAAAAATAGTGGGAAAACCTGTTAAGGCTAACTGCCCAAAGCTAATGTAAAGGTGTACGCTGCATTGTTTTCAGTGAAACAATCAACCGAAGAGCCTGGTTATAAAAGAACACATAGAATCTGGGCCCGGGACCAAAGCCAGCAGGCGCTGATAAAGAGTGTAGGAACAAGCTGAAACACCCCCTCAGCACAGCGCATAGCTCTCAGGGCAGTCCCTGGGAACCCATCTGTGTTATAAAGAGTGGTGCCAGAGGACTGTTTTTAGAGGCGCCCCTCTTGTTATGACCTCTCAGACCAGGCGAGAGACAGACGGCCTAAAGCCCAGTTTGTCTTCTCTTGAGTGTCGCTCCTCTTCAGAGGATGTGGTTTTACCTACTTTTTCGACGTAAAGTTCAAGTTAGACAGGGCTTTAAGCTCCTAAGCAAACAGGTAGCAAGGAGCACAGCTGCCACACTTGTTTGCTTTGTGCTGTCCGTTAGTTATTTCCAGAGGGACTCGCTGAGTTTCAAGTTGCATAACCTCAGCATTTTCCCAGGAAAATGCTATTTGAAAACGTTTGATGGAAAGTAGAGAGATGGCATTATTCACAAATAACCTTTTGCTTTGATAATAAGCGTTTTCTATCTCCTATCTATGTCCCATTCTTATTTCTTGAAGTAATAATACATGTGACTAATGTCACTAAGTGTAACAAAAAAGTAGTTACATGTAGTATATCATCATTTAAAAACCTTTATCTAGACCTAATTTTGTTTTTCTGATTATTTTATGAAAAATAACTGTATTCTTGTGTATTTGGAATTAGAAAGTAACAAACCGATGTGTTTATCTGGGTTCTTTTTTTCTTTTTTTTTTGAGTCCCTGCCACCGTGTTAAATTACGTTCTAAACACCACTGAGGGTAGTAGAGTGCCTACAGTACTTCACATTGTGCAGTTACCCTCGTAATTTAAATATAAATGCAAGCCATTTTAAACATAGAAAGAGAGAGAGAGAGAGAGAGAGAGAGAGAGAGAGAGAGAGAGAGAGAGAGAGAGAGAGAGAGAGAGAGAGAGAGAGAGAGAGAGAGAGCGCTTTTCCAAAACATCAATACCATTCACACCACTGGCCAATACTGAAGAGATAAAAAAATATTTGCTGCTTCAGAAAAAATAAAGGAATGGAGAGGGGTGCTAACTGCAATGTTTGCACCAGAAAGGGCAGTTCATTTACTTTATGGCTCTGGAAAGGGGCCCTGGGTGTCTATAGAAAAGGAGACCAGGGAGAGAGAATGCTTAATGCAGGAATGTCCTCCCCACACACCTGCTTTGCTCTGCTCGATGCTGCTGGGATATTTTACATTTCAGTCCCAGTTGAAAAAGCTAAGCATTGCCTGCCTCTTGTTTACTCAGTGGTACTCACTTATTTGAGCACTGGCTGTACTGGTGCAGGGTCAAAGCAGGTTTGACAAGTGTCGTAAGTCCAACTGATGTCTATTCACATGTTAGAAATAACAAACATAGCAAACATTATTGGGATTTTCAGAGCAAAAAACAGATTTTTTTTTTCTTCTTTCTGTCTTCTTCGCTGACATTTTGTTGACTGGCATGCTATCATGCAACACGGTTGAGGTTCAGAAAGTGCCAATTTTACCGATGACTCTGCAAAAGATCAATAGGAATCAATAGGAATGTATTTCATAAATCCAACTGAGTTTATCAAAAATGCAGAACATATAAACCAACAGGGGTGGGGAAAATCCAGAACATTCTGTGGGACATCTGACCTATTCAACAACCTATTGAAATGGATGGCGCTAATGCTGGAGTAATTAAACTGAAACGACGTTCTCGACAGCGTTCGTTAGACCCATCTGGGCTGTGAAGTCACGTCCAATTGGTTCAGAGACCCTTGTCATCCTTACCTTATCACGCCACTGGAACACACTCTTTAGTGTGTGGATCTTCATCCTCGATGTATTATTTTATTTATTTTACAGAAATAAGTAAATAATCATAATCATATATAAAGTCAATTTTAACATTATAATTCAGCTGCTGCACTAACAGTATCAAGCATTGCACCAAAAGATGTTTGCTCTGCTGAAGTCCCTCACACATAGCGTAGATGCCAACAGTCACCACCGGGGGGCAGCCTTGACCAAGATTGAAACCGTACGTTATTTTCCAATTAGTGGGATGGCTTTAGATGACAATGCGTGCCGCTTCAGTAATGCTGTAGCAAATATTGAGATCTCGATTCAAACCATTACTTAGCAGCATTTCTGAAACACAAACCACATCGAAAATAAACATTACAACAAAGTTGCCTTATAATATTGACCCCTATATCATTTTACAGAATTATATTTCTATAATTGTGTATATATGTATTTATATGTATTAATAGCAATGTGATATATAAGTCAAAATTAGGAAGAGAAATTACGTATTATTATATTGGTTACATACTGAAAATGTATTGAATTTGTTAAAAAATGTTTTTGAATGAATCAAGTTAAAAACATGCCAGTTTCAGAAGTTGATTCATTTACAATGGTGGGCATTTGTATTGCTTTGGAAAAAAATATAATAAATAGATAGATATGTGGCAGTACTCTGACTGGCAAATAAACCCACCAACAATTTGTTAAATATCATCATGCTTATTATAGTCAATGTTTAAATTCATCATGCAAACAAACTCATTATTTAGTATATATGCATGTACAGTATATATATGCATGTACAGTATATATATGCATGATTGGAACACATGGAGCATACTATTGCACCATTTATTGCGTTGGCAATAAATGGTGGTTAATGTGAAGCAAATCGCCTTTTGTATGAATGACCCACACTATTTAAAAAATATATATATCCAAGGGTGAAATTTGATGAAGTCCGGTCAGACCCTGGAATAGTGTAGTTTTACAGAAATGTAGCCCAAATTTACAGGATGTTACTGTAAACCAACGGTACAAAATTACAGTAAATTTAGGGCGGCGGGGACCCATACTTGCAGAAATATTACAATATTTCAGATGCCATGCACTTAACAGTAATTTGCTGTTGTTGTAAAAAGCCATTGACATTGAACAACGTAAAAATACCTCTGAATTCCTAAAAATGCATTGCTTTTAAAACAAAAACTTTCTGGAGGGCCGTTAATGCTCACTGCATCAGGTCAGCGACGTTCAACCAACCTGCCATTTCAGTAGTTACATTTGGAACATCCTTAAAATATTATTATGTTTTTGTTTATCACTAAATTATAGCCAGCGGGGGACTATTCAAGTAAGTCTGTGTGTGACCTGCCTGGCACTCATGACAAGAATCATATACAAGTGATGTCAACCGAAATATTTACAAATATACTCTAGTTTATATAAATATTGCCACCCTAATGAGGGTTCATTAAATATCATTAGAATGTGAGCCATTTGGACAGATTTCAGAGAACAGGGCTTAGCATATGATTGAATTTTAAACAGGTTAGGCCTAAAATGTCCCTGCTCTTTGTTTAATAATGTATGGCTAATTCTGCAAACTATCCTGTCTAGGTTGATTTGGCATATGTCACAAAATTGTTTTGTTTTCTAACAGAGTTAAAATTGTGTAATTAGGGTCACACTCGAACTAATTAGTAATTACACAGCATCTAAGAAATAAGTACCATGAAACTCCACTACATTGCAGTTATGTATAGCTGGTCTTATGACATGTTCATCGAAAATGTGTTAATCCAATGGCATTAAATACTTACAGCTGTAGATGAAACTCTTTGTACCACACATCCTCAAAAATAAACTACCATAAAGTCAAATCAATAAATCAAATCCATATTTAGCCCTTCGTCTGCACCGTTCTGTTATAAGCTGACTATAGACACAGATAATATTGTATAAGACAGTAATTGGAATTTGAGCAGAATTAATAGAGCGCCGCAGTACAAACATTTTAAAGGATTAAATAGTTACTATAAATAATTGTACTTGTAGTTTATTTCAATTATTACCAGCATGTTCAATCTTATATTTATATAGTGCAGTGCTACTTTACTGGCATGGCTGTTACGGCTCATCTTGTGTGCTCATAAAACTGACAGATATCGGCTCTGAAGGCATGCAGTCTAGTCAGCCCAACACTGTGAACCATCAGAAAATGCTCTCAAACCAACAGCTTGAACTTTCTATTGTGAATTAGGGTCACAGGAACATCCACCCACTCTGTTTTATTAATGAGAAGGACGGAATTCTGGCCTGAGAAATTGCCGGCGTCTCCCCTAGAACCTAGATGCTACGGGCGACGTTAATGAGATGCCGTACGGAACAGCGGCCAACAGTAACTGTCACCGTAATTTAGAGATTGATAAACAAACCGGGGCCAAAGGATATAATGAGAGCTCCTTCATTCAGCTCGTGGTCTGCTGCATAAAATGGCTTCCATGGGGAAAAGGGGGAAGAGAAAGTTTGCGTATCTAGCACAGGGATGCCTTGCTGCTCATAATCCCCTGGAAGCTGAATGAGGGAGAGACATGGTCGAGCCAGGGCTGCATTCACCGTGGCCGTCATGAAAGACAGAGGAACTGTGGGGATTCGAGCCAGATTTTTAGTGAAGAGCCTCTAGAAGGTCTCGAACAAATAAAACCGAATCAAAAACTCTCATGACATTTCGAATAGCACCGTGGCGTATACCCATCACAGAATTGTCGAATTACATTTAACCATTTTCAATGTCAATCCATCCCATCACCCTCTTCAAAATGAAAGTTAATTTTGTCCTTCAGAGAATAATATGTACCCAGTTCTTAGCTTAAATCATTTAAAATAAATATTACATTTACAAATTGAATAGTCTCTTATACAAGGGATCTGCAGATCAAAATAAACTCAAATGAAATGTATACTGTAAGAAATCCCATCCTACATTAGTCTTAATTGTTAATGATAATTTATTTTACTGGCACCCTGTGATTGGACAAAACCCTTAATTTATCTGAGATGGATAACTCAAGAAGGTGGAATCATACTCAATAGCCAACAACGCAAAGATTAATGATCAATTATCAACATGCAATATATTATTCTGTCACACACGCACACAGGCACACACACACACACACGCACACAGGCACACACACACACACACACACACACACACGCACAGTTCAAACAGTCCCAAAAATACAGAAACATTTTGATAAGCAGATGATCAAACACAACTGTGTCACAGTCCCAATAAACACTGTGATAACTAGCCTGCTTCTCATTATGACAAACAAAAATCTTTGTTTACAGGTTTCCTTGAAACAGCTTACGTGCTTACGGATGCTTGGAGGTGCAAATTTGAACTCGATGATTATATGCCGGGTGGATAGCCTATCTTTTATAATTGTCTTGTAAATTCAGAAACTCTGGTTCCCAGCATTACATGTGCATTCAAGTACTAACGATGGCCATTATACAGCTGTATCTGTTTTTCTTCCTGCTGTGAAACCGCTTCAGATCATTTCTGTGACCTCAAAAACTGATTCTTTCGAAATTAATTCGTCCAGCACCGACAGCGGCACCTACACGTCCACCCGCAGCGTCCCCGACCACAGGCGGAGTTCAACCGGCAACTGGCTCGCTGCGATAGAATGTTCTGGCATGTGCAGCGTCCTCTGTGAAGGAAGGCCTCCTCATTCTACGTGGCGGCTTACACATGATGTAGGGAGCAAAGTGTGTCATAGGCTGCTGAAGCAAGGGGAACGTTGCGCTTCATATCGCGAATTTACAAGTTTCACACATTTGAAGTCATGCGATATTAGCAATATGTCTGCACACACATTATCTGATCTTCTGCCTGCTCATTTAATCAGGTGTACAAGTCTGAATGGCTATTCCCCATGTAAAGTGTCCACGTATGCCGGAGAGTAGACTGTTCTCACCCGCGCTCCTGATAGACACAGGTGCGATGGCCTTTATGAGACTGCAGTGAGCAACACAGGTGCGATGGCCTTTATGAGACTGCAGTGAGCAACACAGGTGCGATGGCCTTTATGAGACTGCAGTGAGCATAGTGAGCGCGTTTCTTCATCAGTCAGAAACGTCACTGGTTTCCTTCCAGAAAGAAACCACGCGTAACCAATATCTGTTGCATTAGAGGGACAATGGAACAGTCGTGACACCAATAATTGTGTAACCAGCTTGCCTAATGCAAAAATATCTATGTACATGTAACACTGCAGGTGTACATTTAACACCCTGGGGCGTTTATATGAGACCACAGACTCACGTAAACACCCATTTTTGCTGTGCGCATTTTCAGTGGCCATATTCAAATGCAGCTGGAATGGACGACGTTGGCCTGAAGTCTTTTAAAAATGGTGTGTTGCATTTTTGTTGAATTACCATAGATGTGCCTTACCTCAAACTTAAGTCAGCCATTCCATAGTTTGCCTTTTCATGTGAGTACAGCACAGGTCTTGTACATTTTGTTTTCTTATGAGTGTATAATATTAACGGCTCAAACTGGTAGAAACTGACAAATGAAATGATAATGCTATTAGGCTGCTTATCCACAAAATATTGTAGGGTAGTGTGTGCTCATCTAATAGGTTGTCTTTATTAATTACCATCATTGCTCTCTGTTTCCAGTTAATGCTACTTAAGCTGGCAGCAATGAAATCACACTTAATTAGCATTTTAGTACAGTTCGACAACAACGCTTGTCAATGGTCTTTGACAACAATACCAGTTTGAATCCGTTCAGCTCGATAAGGAAATCAAGGGTTTAATACGGTAATGGTAAACAATTTAATTATTTTATTGATATATTGATGATGTTTCCCTGCCAGCATGAGAATGCACCCGTCTCAGGCAGCTTGGGTTCATTTTAAGAAGCAACACGTCGATTGAATAGACGCAGAAATCAGGAAGTACATTCTCACAGCATAGCACATTTTATTGTATGACTCACAAAAAACTTCCCAATGGGAAGAAATCTCAGGAGGAATCTGGCTACAGAGGGGGAGCCCATCTTCCGCTGGCTGACCTGGCGTAAAGTAAAGGTGGAATGGATGGTAACAGAAATGTAACGGATCTACCACAGAAAGAAATTAAATGGGTTGACCAGGTTACAGCCTGAGATATTAAACTAGTTGGTAAGTAGAAAGTCCAAATTAAGAGATGTATAATATGCAATTCAGAGGGGCGGGGTGATACATTTGGGACTCCAGGTTGCGTCAAGGCATGGGCTTGAACCAGGGTAGGGGCGGGGCTGGAGCGGTCCGTGAACTCAGGGCAATGGAGCGGTCCGTGAACTCAGGGCAAGTTGATGGGCAGAAGCCCCAGGGAAAAATAAGGAGAAGCTTCGGCACTATAGAATTTATGAGAGTAACATTTGCAAATGTGGAAGGCAGAGTGCAATATGGAAAGCCCCAGGGCACTATGCTAAACCCCAACACAGAACAGAAAACCTGAGCGTTCACATACAGAGATATGAATCAATAGTTACACCGTGGTTTTTAACAACTGCGTTGGCGGAGACAGAGAATACATCTAAATTTAAAGAAAATGTACTTATCTCTAAGAGATTTAGGACCTACTAATATCTCAGTCTTATCTGAATTCAGTGAGATGACATTTTGATTTTTACTGAACACTTTTAATAAGACAGGCCTCTAGTTTGGCGAGCTGGTCAACTTTATCTGGTTTAACTGATATAGAAAGTTGTGTGATATCTAATATCAAGCTATATTAATGGCAAAATATCTTGCCCTTTCTACGGCATGTAAACACCAGGTTGTGCCAAACTGCAAACGATGCTAGTTCACAGCTGACACACTAGCTGAAACAAGGGTGCGTTCTGCACTTTTGCACCCCTTCCTAGCACTCTGTACCGCTGCACCTTTAGAATTGTTTGCTGTCATTCAATTTGCAATAAATTTGGAACTTCTCAGGAAATTGACTTAGATGGAGACCGCTGACATATAGCATATCTCGACGATAAAGGAGAACGATTTGGGGGAGGCTACACGCTGTCTTTGTGTCGATTGCACTCGGGGGCTGTCTCCTCTGGTCCCCCAGACACACTCCTGACTGACTCACAGTGCCCATTGACTGTGGTGACCAATGCACAGCGTGGAGCTAAAGGAACATCAGCATTTATTCCATCTGTGGGGAAATTCAGGGCCTGGCACATTTTGGCAAGTTTTTTTTTTTTTAAGTTTGCCCATTTGCCTTTCTGTTACTACCGCTGTGATCCAATGACATGAAGCTGGACAGAACAGAGCGGTGTTGGGCTCCATGTAATTTCAGAAGCACACACTGTCATTTTCACACCCAGTGCACACTGCTGGTGTAGCTGTTGTCTACATTTAACTGGGAAACATCTTCTCCCAGCGAGGCTGACCTCCATGATGGCTCAGGGCAGAGCAAGTTGCTTATAATGTTATGCACTTTGACAGGACACTGAATGAACACTAAACTTTAAAACCGGTCGTGCATTGTGGCTGTGTACAGGTTTTTAAAAAGCAGGCACTCACAGCAGTCCACGCAAAATGCAGGGCGGCCTAAATAGACTAAACAGCCAAGTATACAAAAAGGTGTCAGACTACAAAAAGTAATAACACAATAACGTATGCTCCACAATGATATTTGCAAGGAAAACAGTAACAATTGAGCAAAAGCATTGAGTCAAGGTCAGGCACACGGGCACCTCAGAACCTGTGTATCTGCATGCCAAACCAGAAACCACCTCGAAAGAAGAATTCAATCAGCGGTCATTTAAAATGGTAACGAGGGAAACGCGTTTATTATTAAAGTGCTTTGTCTTCCATGCATATTTTGCGCATTTTCATATTAATGGGCCGACAAGGGCTTTCACACTCATGTGTTACCGGGCAGACGAGGCCATCTCCCCCCGTGTCATTCCTTGCTTTTAACCGAGTGCTTTAAATTCAGATCAATTTAGCCCCATTAAACTGCTTTACATCCGCTGAAGTGCGTTTTAGTGGAAAATTGCAAACTATCCTTTTCAATTAGGCGGAGTGAAAAGATCCACTACAGAATCCTTTGTTTTCTGTTTTCAAATTTAAATTTAAACATCCCCCCATTCAGAATTTCAGAGGGGAGAAGAAAAAAAAGCGAAACAATATCAGTCCCAGCGATCACCCGCGGTCGTAATCATCATCGCCATCATTAATTCTGTTGTCATCATTGCTCTCGCCACCATCGTCCTCATCTTCATCATCTTTATATCATCTGAAAGAAGTATCGACAATTACTAATCATCATCATCGCCACATGGTAGATTCAGCCAACGACATAAGGGTCAATTCCAGAAAGGCTAAAATAGGCGGATACATAATACATCCATTATTCTTAATACATTTCCTCCAGGAAAAAAAAAAAAAAGCTTAATGTAGTTCCAAGCGTAAAAGTGCAGGGACAAAAAAAGAGAGAGAGGTCTAAAGGCCGGGCAATCCAAGGACTGAGGATTGCAACAAAAGGCAGATCAAATCTAGCTGTTCACAAAATTCTACCAAATGATGCAAGCTTCCGTCCAGAGAGGGGTTTATCATCCAATAATTTGTGCAAGCGGTTTATCAAATTATTAGGCGGACAGATGTTTGGCTGCACTGAACAGCTGAACTACGGATCTACTGAGCTTGAGAACAAAGGTCTATAGGAATAATTGGAGGTGTGCGCAGAATATTGAATTCATTTACGGCTCTTAATTCTCATGCAAATTTTGACCTCTGTTAAAGCAAATCAATTACCTGGCCTATCGTATCTAAAGGACAGCGGACATATTCTAAAGAGAGTGCCGAACAAAGGAACATTTTGCCCCGAAACATTTTTTCCATGCTCAGGTGGCATCTGTTAGTTCAAAATTTGTTCAACACAACTCTGTAGCACCATCTTGGCGATGACGTTGCGCATAACATTAAAGATGTTCGTGACCGCTTTTCCGGATGTATTCTACAGGTCAGACAGAAAGCAATGTTACAATGGTCCCACTAGTTAAAAGGAAACAACATCCTAATTCAATCCTATGATATTTTATTGAACACTACACAGTGTGTTATAAAGCTGGGTAGTCTGATATATAACTTTCCACCTCTGTCATATAAAAAATGCCTCGTTGACTCGACTATGTGTTGCTAGAACATTGAGAGTGGGGGCTGGCTGCCCCAGTGATGCAAAATGGAGGACCCATATCTAGCAGATTGGTATGTTGTAGTTGATGCATTTTCTGATCATATTACGGGTGGACAGAGGCACTCTGGCATCAAAGAAAAGATGTAAATATGATGATTGATCGGTATGGAAAATCTCTTTCTCGTCATCTTTCTCTCAAACACCAGTAGCGTGGAAACATCCGGATGTGTTAAATTATACTGTGCCACTCATAGTGGAAACAATACTGAAAGCAACACAGCCGTCTGATCTGGATTTTGCTCCTCTTTTTAGTTTCATAGCTACCTTGTTAACATATAGTACATGTACAATAAAATATACATATTTATTTGTCATATATATGTGCCATCTCTTTTTCTCTCTTGCTTTCTCTCTCAATTCAATTCAGATTCTTTATTGGCATGACATACGTATAGCGAAAGCGTAATGATAACAATAATCAATCACAGTAACAATATCAACAAAAAGAACAAACAGCAACAAGAATAACAACATAAATGATAATATCAATATAACATTTATTAACCATTAAATATTATTTAAATTATTAAATCTATGAGTATATGTCCAATGTGTAATGACCTTTTATTGTTAGATGTTTACTCACAGTTCCTCAACTGCAAGTGTGGCTGTTGGTCTTTCCCCTGAAAAAACTCACAGATTTTGTTCACTAGTGAGGGAGGGAAATTTGTTTTGGAATTTTGATATATTATTGAAATACATTTTTTATGTCTGGATATTTTTTGCAAGAGCATATCTGTCTCTACCTCTCCTGTCTCGCAGTGACCACATATGCGTTCTTATGTGGGCAAGTGTGTTTTTTTGTGTCTACCTTTTTCAATTGCTAAGGTGTGGTCACTAGAATCTGTCTCTGCTTTGTATCTCTGACAGTGAAGAGATACTCTGCCAAATTGTATTCTTGATTTACGGCCAAATAGCAGGGTTTTTTTTGGTTTGATTATTAAAGTGTTCCAGGTAGGCACCTTCTATTCGTATAATTATTCAGTTTACTCTCATTCATGATTGATAAAAATTGAAGTGCTCTATTTTAAATGTTCATTATCCATGGGTATCTGCCTAATTATGGCCTGCATGCATTGGTGGGTGTTTTTCTTTGGATGTGTAGTACAGCCTTGCATGTAGGGGTCTGACGTATCAAACGAGCCCCAAACCATCACTCTGCTGCCAGATATGGAGTAGATATGGATGGATCACCTGAATGTTTTCTTCTCTTGACTTAATTTTCCATAGAGTTCAATAAGAAGATTTGTCAGGGGAAACGACCCTTAACGTGATCCATCCATATCTACTGCATATCTGGCAGCAGAGTGATGGTTTGAGGCTCGTTTGATAACTCAGAGCCATTTCGCCAACCATGTATTCCATACTATTCAATTTACAGCTAAATCTAGTCCCACCCCCCAATTCCCATAAAGATCCATTCAAATGCAGAGAAGTTATAATATCGCTTGTAAGAGTACCAGAAAATAAGATATAAAGAGTCTTTTGATATTGTTGGGTCACAGACATGAGGAAGTCATGGCATGCAAAGAATATCCAACCAAATATTAAAAATAAAAATAATTAATAATAACTTTATTAAAGTTTATGTTAAACTGTCCAATATTTTTTAATGCCCGGAAATGGGGGTTGGGACTATGTACGAAAGGTTCTATCATTTCTAAACGGTTCATCCGATATGGATGCCAATACCCTCAAATTAAAGCTGACAGTCTGCTCTTCAACCTTGTTGTCATTGTATCCTTTCAAACTCAACGTGGTAGAGTACAGAACCAAAATAACAAAAAATGTGTCACTATCCAATTAATTATGGCGCTCACTGTATATATTTGATCATGTATTTCTATTTTATTTAAGCCAGATGTGTGTTTTTGCCTAGTTTAATTAGTTCTAATTGGGTTGACAAGTCATCTCTATACCATATGATAATCCTGTCTGAATCTCTGCCATTTTTCTCTCTGTCTCTGTGTCTCTCTCCATCTCTCTCTCTTTCTCTCTCAGCTCTCCACTGTACACACAAACACAGTATCTCCAATAAAATGGCAATTAAACCTGCCTGAGGCAGAAACAAGGGGACTTGGTCCACAACAAACAGCCCCACAGAGGAATAGAGAATGGGGTAATTAGCATGTGAAAAGGAGAGCACAGCTCAACAGTTCAGCTGCTAAAGACTGATTTGATGGGGTGGAGGCAGGGGAAATCGCTTCATTAGTGCAATATTCAGCTAACGCAAACACAAAACTCCCTCCAATCTTGCTCCACACGCAGTCATTTTCATGTTTATATGATGGCAGATGAAGAGACTTCTAAAAATGTGTTTATTTTTACATTTTGCTGGTAGGCTACTACTGTATATGTCAGTACTCAAGCACTATCTTAAAAATGAGGGTGGAAAACATGTAGGAAAGGTGAATAAGAATGAGTATGCCATTGAGCATTCTCAGACTCAAATATCAGTCTATTTTATGCATTTTACTAGTTTAACAGATGATAGTTATACATGTTTTCTAAACAACAAGAAATCATCTTACAGTTGACAATAGCATGTATCACTGGTTATATGGTTACTTTACCTGCACAAGTTTAAACAGTTTAAAGTTAGATGTGTATTTCTTCAATTAAAACATATATAAGATGCTCAGTGTTACACTTAATTCAACAACTGTAAGATCCAGATTAAAGAAAGATTTGTCTAAAGTTTGAGGGGCACATCTGTTCATATTGGGAAAAGGTGTTTTGTTATTATAAAAAATACTTTGCAGTCAGTGTTGTAAAAATATAGAAACTGGAACACATCCATTTCAGAGAAATTCACATGCAGTCCCATTTGGTCGAGGAATTCTTGTACGGTTGTTGAAATAGAAAAAGGTTTTGCGCAACACTCTTAAAATGACACAGTCATGAGTTTGAGCATTCTGTGTTTCAAGACTAAATCGTAACGGCTTTGCACATTGGCCCAAAGGTAATGCGCAGCACTATTTCCAAATGTTTTTTGATGTCAGCTATGTCGCCTTTCGGTTTTTATTCCATTGCTGTTACAGTCTAGCAGCATGAACGAACAGCACGCGATAAATATCAGAACGGATTTTAAATAATGACTTTAACAAGATTGCAGCCTATTGCTTTCCTGGTTGTTATAATCTCACAGTAGTGTTGCTCAGATGGCGAGTATCAAAGCAAGCGATTATCGAAGTAGCACACATAATGGTTTCTACCATATACAGTGTTTTGCCCTCACTATCTCATGTATTTCCAATGCATTTTGATTTAAAAAATCCCCATTAACAACCTACCCTGAATGAAAGGAGAAACCGGTGCTTAAAATGGAAGCTCTCGATAGTTTAAAGATAATTTAGCAAATGGATATATTTGGAACAGATTTTCTCACCAGCAGTGTGCTTTCCATCTTTCTTTGCAATAGAAATAACCTCTTTTTTGGCCTATGGATTTTAACCTACAAATCAAATATTTTACCGTTTGTCATTAATACAAGCTTTAACTCTAATGTTTTTTCAATGAATCCTGCCACAGACCAAATTTCTTCCCTGGGACCTTAATTAATTACTGTTCCCCACCCCATCTTTCCTGGAACACATAGCGTCACATTTACAAAAAGATCGATATGTCCCTGGAAAAAAAAAATAGAAGACTAACTGTTACTGCAGTCAACGCCTTGGCACCCAACTCATCACGCCATTCGCTGCTAACAGCAGCCTTCCGGATCCGTGAAACAGATGCTATCTGATGAAAAGACTGTTAGCTTTTGGAATTTGGTCAAGGGAGCGCAGAGGGAAAACACATGCATGTCAATACAGAGTGGACTCTGAAATACAGCGGATTGTGTGCCATTCCTATTTCCCCTTCTTTATAGTAGCACTGAAGGCCCTTTTGTTATGTGGAACATATCAATGCTAAGCCTACAAGAAGACATTGCACATTGAAGAAACTATATTCAAGCACGACGTCTCATATGTTCGCCTCCTCTCCACGAGTTCCACAAATGAATACATTTCTGAGGATAGCTTCATGGTAACTTAAAGCTAATAACAAACCCGTTACTGACAAATTGGAGTCTTAAAGGGGTCTTACATTTGGCAAAGGATGCTGCTGTCCAAAAATTATTGTTTCATGTGTTATTTCGTATGCAATGCTCTGCTTGCAGAGCTATTCTAAAAAAAAAATTAAATAAACATTGGTTCACAGCCAGCCGTAACACTGAGAACAAGGTGAAGGTTGTAGTATTTTCAATGTTTTAAATATTTTCTTTCACAGTTCACAACACACAACACACTTTTAGCAAGGTTAAGATTTATATTATGGAAATGAGTAAGCCAAGCACAAATTCTGCTTTTCATGTCTGTACAATACGGAAATATGGCTACTGAGGGGCCATATTGGATCATTTCTGAAGTTGGGAGAGTATAGCAAATATTTAATAGAATATTTTATTTTAAAAACTATCATATGACCCATCAGTGTGATATTTGCTTAGAGGATGCATTATGGATGTATTATATCTAATCGTCTATGTAAACCTGAGAATGTTCATTAAATTTGAATAACTACTGGATAGATGATTCTTTAAGAAGACATGCAATTTGAATGGCGTATTGCCGCTATGCTAAACCTGCAGAATCTCATTTACAAATCTGAGTACCCTAATGATCATGCACGTCACATTTTATGGTAATATGCGGGGTGTTGAATGAGTAAATTATTGTACGAGTGTGCCGGGGGGAGGAGGAATTGGGGTGTTATATGCTTGTTTTCCAGTAGAAACCAGTGGAAAGCACCGCAATTCCTTTCAACACGAGACTGCAGATCGGAGCCTTAAAATGGCAAATAACTTGGTCTGGTGGCCTTGCCTTTCTCTTTTTCATTTGGGGAGGCACCTTTCTGACCTCCACGAACCCAATGGTCGGCACTGGTACAGTCCAGATTCAAAACCAGTCCACGGATAAGAGCGGTGTCTTAGCAGGATGAGCCACCCAGCGGCTCTTGTTTTGTTCTCTTTTCGCTGATCACACGCAGCACATATGTATACATGTACTGTAGGTTTGGCCTCTGCCCTTTTTTAGCAAGAGCATTTTAGGAAAAATCATTTTCTAGCTATATGTGTTTTTTTCCCTCCAATGCTTGGGGTCAACCAGGTGGATCATGAGTCATGACAGATGCTGCATGGTCTAGTCTTTACACATTGGTGTAGCATGTGGGTGTTATAATTAATCATCTCAGGTGAAGACTAGCTAGATAAAATCCACCTGCTCATATATTGCCACTCTCCTGCACTCCAACGCTGATTTTAGCTTTACTTGCTTCAGTCTCTGTGCTTCAGTTCTGTGTCCAGAGCTATCTCTGTTTCTGTTTTTATGTACGATTTATTGAAGTGGTTGGCATTTCTTCATGAGCAGGCTTTACGATAATTACTGTGCTCAACAGACATGATTATATAAAACACAACCCATTTCACTGTTGTTCTAATAATTTAGAGGACTAAACTGGTAAAATAATTCACATTATTTCTGAACTGGAATAATAAAAACAAATAACGTTCTAAGATCAAGATCATTAGGGCAATGTTCTATATAACTTAAAAATAATTAGCAATGACCATGCAGGAACCTCAAAATATGTATTGGCGACATTTCCTGTCTGGGAATGTTCTGGAAATCAAAAATTGTCACGTGGGTAGGTTTTCTTCTTTTGACACTGTGCCAGTTCTCTGAGAAATGATTCTCTACAAATAGGCTTGAATCATGGAAAATGTTATAGATTATTTATGTTGGGATCAATTTAAAGAACTCAACAGTGTACTGTTTATCTATATGATACTCAACATTGTTTAACTTGATCAATATACAATCTCGTTGTTGTTACAGGTTGCTACATAAAGGTAAACACCATCTGGTGTGATCCGCAATCGGCTGCACCCATTTTGCTATGCATTTATGCTAAATCAGGAAGTCCAATCCAAGTCAGCTGATGTGTGCAAATGCCGTAGTTCAATAGCATAGCTGTTTATTCCTTCATGTGAAAGAGTGTGGAAATGGCTAAGACGTTGCATAATAACTCTACAGCAGTCACTTACTTTCCCCGGCTTGCTGATTTTGTAAAGGGCAAAATAGTAGCATCTCTCCATTATGTACACGCATTGATACAGGCAGCGTGCGTGTCCTTTAGTCAGTGGCATTCATTAAGGGAAGCTTAACCCACGACTGAAGGCTGCGAGTAGATGATAACGGGACACGATTTTCATATTTAATGCATTCCTTGGAAGAGCAATGCATGCCTTGCCTGGGACTGATTGAAGAATCAATCAGCACTCCTTTGGTGAATCACTTTCTACTTCTGACTTGCAGGGACTGATGGAATCACTCAGCCAAGAAATGAGCTCCCCCACCTTTTACCTGCTCCGTTGATCTGCTGTACTGGCCGCCCAGTCCACAGCGAGTGCTCATTGCGAGGTATTGAAGACTCTTATCAGAAATAAAACAGAAAGCCACAGGGGTTTCGCTATTACATTTGGCACAAGAACAAGAGTCCCCGACTCCCTGGTTCAGCACCGACCGAACATGAATCAGGCATTTACATGAATCGAGGATTGTTAATCCAAATCAAATGAAGTTAAGACCTTCAACACTTTGTAAAGGAGTTTATTTTTTTACATAACACTGTACTGACTTCCCTTAGCAAAAAAAAAAGAGAGAAAAAAGTGATGCTTTTAAAAAACTGAAACCGTTCAAGAAAGGGTCACTGTGAACGGCCTTAGGTAAGTGGAGTTTCAGCGGATATTTGTGCACATCTCACACACAGGGACTATTGAGGGGCAAGAAGTGGGAAGGCTTCCGAGACAGGCTGTTTTTAAAAGTTAAGTTTTGTGCGTTGATACTATTTCATGGTTTCAAGCATAAATGTCCAAAGTGTGGTTATTATTATTTTCTAATTAATAATAAGCACATGACTTAAATCATAGTCGAGTAAAAAATATTTCTTATTTAACAAAATATCTGTAAACCAGTTCCTGTATGTGAATTAATGTTGACGGGTTATATATTTGTTTTTTTGTTGTTTTTTAAAGCATAAGAAGATCCCTACACTTATAATAATAATCTGCTATGAGTAAGTAAGAAAACTATGGTGGTTGTCCCATCATAGAAAGGGTATAATTGTTCAAAAAGTTCAGAAATTAAAGAATTAACCTTAGTTACTGACTATTTCTATGTACTTTTCTGTCTCTTATGTGTCAGAAAGGACTGTTGTCTTTTGGCTAGATCACATTACTGGTTGTGTTTGATTCTCAATTGAAAATGAATCGGGTGGCTTATGTATTGCTCTATGTGCCTTACCTCAGTTTGACGGATTTTATCACAGGAATGCGGAATGTTAAGTAGGTATTGTATAGGGCCTTATACTGTAAGGGAAGCAGAGAAGTCAATGTGATTCATTTAAAGCTAGATCCCGCCCCATTTAATTTATCCCCTCTGTCACGATTATTCACCATTATTATATCAATTCTCTCGCTCTTCCAAATATATTGAAAAGTTAGACTACGAGGCCAGTGATTTTCTAAAGGTATGCTCTCGCTCTCTCTCTCTATATATATCTTTCTCCATCTCTCTGTTGCTCTCTCTCTCTCTCTCTCTCTCTCTATGTATTTCTCTCTTTATTTCTTTATTGACCTCTCTCAGTCAGGTACGAAACAATATGTGAGTCATTCCTTTGGTTTCACATTTGTTCCATGCTGTCTGAAGCCTCAGGTGCAGAATTACAGCACAGCAAAAATAATGGTGTATACTTAACACCCCAGGGTGTTAAATGTGCACCAGCAGTGTTGGATTTACACTGACATTTTTGCTGTGAGGATTCCAAGTAGTGGAAACTGAGATATATACAATATATTGTCAATATACTATAGTGTATACTGTCAAATGTAAATCTGAATGTAATTGCAGTTTTTAGGATGTCCTAAGTGATAAAGCAAATTAACTGATAGGAACTTTAAAAGCACATCATCTCAGAACTGTAGAAATGACAGATAGAACCCTGTAATTGTGTAAGGTTTTGATTTCTGTATTGCCCAAATATACAAATCAGTTGTATTGCACCCTTGAGCATCCAGTGTTAATTGTCCAGAGCAGTCAGTTAGTTGGAAAAATATGTAGCATTTTTTGTTTTCTTGAATAGAATTTTAATTTTGGCAGAGTGAAGTTTCTTGGGCAAGGTTTTGGCAAGTTTCTTGGGTTTCTGTTTGCGCCAGGCCTTTTTGAGTTGAAATTTGAAGTTCACATGGCATAGCATGCGTTTAGGGTTTTTTTTTAACTGTTTTTTTTTTTCAAGATTAAGATAAATGATAAATTGAAATTACTCTAATTATGTCATTTTACATTGATTGGATTCGTCATTTTTTCTTGTTCAACTTTTCCATTGCAAAGATGAAAGGCGCCACCAGGGGAGACACCTACAGGAAAGAAGAGGAAGCCAGGGTGTTTTTACACTACATTACACAGATTGAAACAAAAGAAATACAAGCCAAATGAATTTCTATCATGACTGATGGATCAACAGACAGCTCTGTTAAGGAGGAGGAAATGGAGATACAGACAGGCAAAGCTGAATCGAAGTTTGCTGTAATTAAGGCTGTGGAGACAGCTGAGACAGAAAACATAACGGAAGCTCTCAAAGTGACAATGAGGACAATCAGTGATGACTGAGCCAGAAAGCTGGTGGCCATTACTACTAATAATAATCATTATTATTATTATTATTTTGTCTACCCAGGCCAGGGGCCTTTCTGTGTGGAGTTTGCATGTTCTCCCCGTGTTCTTGTGGGTTTTCTCTGGGTACTCCAGTTTCCTCCCACAATCCAAAGACATGCAAGTTAGGCTAATCGGAGACTCTAAATTGTCCATAGATATGATTGTGTGAGTGAATGGTGTGTGTGTGTGTGTGCCCTGTGATGGATTGGTGACCAATCATGGGGTTTTTCCTGCCTCTCGCTCAATGCATGCTGGGATAGGCCCCCCAGTATACTACTACTTAAAAGTAGCTTAATTACAATTGGAAGTATACTTAAAACGCTATAAGTTGTCCCACAATAGCACACCTAGTATACACTTAATACGTGTAAAATACAGTACAATCAGTATACCAAATATATAATGTTATTTTATTACATATCTACAGAAAATATGCTTATAAGCTATTAAAGTACAATTTAGAAAATGGTAAAAATGCATTGAAATATATTTATATGCTATTGAAAGTATACTAAAATGTTTTGAAAGGATGTTTTTGTTGTAACAAATAATAGCACATTAATTAATTACATTATAATTAAGTAGCATTTAAGTTCTATTTTAGCCCTGCTATGTATACATAGGTATATTTAACTAATACTTAAATATAGCTTAATTACAATTGAAAGTATACTTAACATACTTGGTTACAAAATAGAGCACTTTTTACATACTTAACACATGGATACGTAAAATATAATGAATAAGTACATGATAAAAATAAGTGCAACTTAAGTATACTTTTTTTTCGTCTGGGTTTATTTATTTGCATATGTAATTAAAGGCTAGACGACCTTAAAATGTAAAATGGAAATAAAAGATTAGAAACAAGAGAGGCTTCCAGGCGTACAAGGGCATTACTTTTATGTCTGTCAGAAAGCCTCGCCTATTCAACAGTGAAGATGTGACCTTTAACAAACTCTTCCTAGAGAAAGCTGAACACGCCATTGTCAGTGTGGTACAGACCATATGGGAGAAACTAGGCTTTGATGTAAATCTCATTGAATCCAGTCTGGACTGCTTCACTGTAAGCATTCTGTTGCGGGAGGCCAAGGTTACTATTTGAATAGCCCTCCCTATTCAACTTGCCAGAGAAATAACAAGGCCATTAATTTTTTTTAATTATAATGCCGCACTGCGTGACCTGGGCTATAGCCGGCTCTGAAAGGGCCAGGACGTTCGCCAGCCCTTTCAGAAGTGATCCGAGACCACGCTTTCCGACGCATTTGTCATTCGCGGCTGCAGAAAGATCATCTTCTGTCTCCCTTTGCTATTTTTCCGAGCCAAGTATAGAGATTAAAACAATGCGGGCTGTTGACATTGCAGGATTGTATAATGAGATTGTAATTACGGAATTGTACCTCTGTACTCAATGTCTGCGAACAAACATGTGTCATGGCAATTATAAAATACACTATATAGTAGCATATAATTTAATTATATTCTTAAAATAAGTGAATTTTGTGACCCAGGGGCTGAGCTATAATTTGAGAAAAGTGGAAAATTGCCTACATTAGCAGACTATTACTATCTGTCTCTAAATGACCAGCTCTTCTGCAACTGCGGACTTTTCTCATTTTTCTCTATTCGCATTTCACATTTGTTCTAGACTGTACTGATTCTTGCGCAATTACATCACTGACAATTTAATGCATGGTTTTTCCAAATCCATCATTTATTTGCGATCAAACTGAAAGCTTTGTGGTATGTCGTGAATCCACATTCGCCAAGTAATATGGATACATAAACAAGAAATAAATCATTTACAAACTATCCTAATGTCTTCTCAACTGAAACGCCCATCTCTGAAAAGGGGCACCTATTAATGAATGGGTGCACATTTCTAATAGCAAAGTACAAGCACTATTGACTTATAAGCCCATTCAGAATTTACAGATAGTAATTGGTATTAATGAGGAGGACATTGTTCCTGTATTTTATCCATTCGTATGCTGTGCCACACTGGCACAGACAAAACTATCGTCACTGTTTTCAACGCGAAGCATAACACTGCATTATGCAGCGCGTCCGACGTGGTCGGCACACGGCGCCGCTGGACCGCGAATTCTGGGTATCGGATAACGCGGCCCTGTGCTTCTCAGAAGATACAGCAGCTCGAATTATAGAACGGCGCGAGAGACAAAGCGCCAGAATGGCAGACGACGGCGGACGGGCGAAACGCAGGACACCGTGGCAGTGTCGCCGAGGAGACAAGTTCACCGTTGTCTTTTCAAAAACTTCTCTTTTGAAGAATCCTTTTTGAGAAATATATAGAAAGGAAAGATGACGATTGTTTTGAGGCCCGGGCTGAAAGGCAGGGGAAAGGAAGTGCTTCTTCCATGCTACTTGAGCTGTGCTGAAGAGAGCCTGGAGCGCAAATGGATTGTGCACTAGAGGATGTCATGGATATAATTCCAGCTGCCAGATTAATCAGGCTGTTACCAGGAAACAACCTGGAAAAATATATATATATATATATAAAAAAGCAGGATTTTATTACTGACCTTTTCACCTTCCAGTTTATTATGGATGATCATACATTTTTATCGGCTTAATTAAGTAAATTTTTATGGTAAGGGTTCCGGTTAAAAAAAAATTATATATGTATTTTTTCATTGAGGGCCTAGTCCGGTTTCAAGTCCACAAAACAAATATATAAACATGTGCCAGTACCTGTGGCAGGCATACATGCACAAACCATAACACCAGGTGAGGTGGTGAGGTGATATGCTTTGGCTCTTGGGCAGTTCCTTTTGGCCTCCACACATTGCTATTGCCATCAGTCTGGGCTGCGGTCCAATCCATTAAATGCTCTGGCCTCGCAAACTTCACTTGCAAACGTCCCTCGGGAAGATGTGACAAAGCACCTGTTTGTCTACAGTCTATGGTAGACACTCTAAATTAAGCATAGCTTGCTTTGCAGGTGGCACAGGAGTATAAAAAATAAAAGAGGTGAGAAACCCGTATTGAATATGAAATCCAAGCTTATAAGCTTGCACTGGCACATTTGCTGGCTATACTAGCTGAACTGCTACAAGCTGATTATATAGCCAGTTTTCGTTGGCTTGAAATAATTGTAAATCTGGAAATTACAACTGAAATCATGTCAAGTTCTCCAAATTGTAAAATCTGGAAACAGCAACTGAAATCATGTTACAAACCAAATTGTAAAACTCCGCGCGGCTAGACCAATGAGGGAATAGCTTGGAGCGAAGGTTTAAGCGTGATGTATTCCGCTATTGCTGTGGGAAAAGGGAAAAGTTAGGAAAGTTAATAAAGTAATATTAAGGTTCTTGCAACCGGGTTAGACTGCTCTTTAGATTCACGGGATTAGCTAATAAGGGACCACAAATCAAAGGTACTCGTATCACGTTACCTTCCGCTTTAAGTCTGGTCTACCTTGACCCCAGTTTATCCAAAGAACAGCCTGTGTGTATTACAGTAAATCATCAGCCACCAACGCTGATTCTGTACTCGTTTATCTGACTCCATTTAATATTATAATTTAGTATGTACAATTTCCACTTGATTTGTTAAAGGACCCTTATACTTTAAAGACGTTCTCTGAACTGGATGCGCTTGTTCCACCGTGCATTACATGCTGCAGATATGTACACAACTCACAGCTGACTAGATATCTGCGGTTATCTCAGAGGTTGCGGAAGAAGCCACTTCGTGAGGTATAGACTATGGTTAAGACTCAGGGACCGACGAAGGAACATTGACGACCACCGTTCTCAACATGTATAACCGACAAGCGGAGGTGATCTACTTTAAGACATAGTTCTATGGGTGCAATACTCCGTGATACATTAAGCTTAAATAGTCAACCTCCCTAGACCAGCTGAGGGGGAAAATCAAGACTGAGGAAATTAATCAACCCATTACCGGTGAACAGAGTACGTCAATTTTCAGAGAAACCACACAAATCAAGTTTAACTAATTTATTACCAGGTAGGTTATTTACTTAAATCATCAATACATAGTTACAGATTAAACAGTCCAAATTCAAATACAGTACAGAGAAAAATACTTAGTCATACCTGCCAATTTGCTACACACAATGACCTGAAGTAGGATGTGCGGAAAGACTGGTTACAGCTTCCCAGATTAGTTTGTTTCCTTTCCTTAAATGCTCAAACTCTGCGTTTGATCTGGCTGCAGACGGTCGTAAAACCATAAACTGGTCAGCACTTTTAGCCCCCCTTCTGTGGGGTTTCACAGAATGGACAATTCCACAACGGCAGCTTACGCCTGTGTTATGAAATGTACCTTCCATCCATGTTGCACATTTAGGACATGTAGACCATTGCACCACTCACACCGAGACCATCAAAATGATATCAAACATGAATAGGTCTAAGTTTGTGTTGCCATGAAAATCTCCATCTCTATATAGTTTTTCAGATGTGATTGATATTAATGCCACAAAGGTCCCAGAATTCCTGTTGAGAATATTACATTTACACCCTAGTTGTCCCTGTTAATGTAGGTACGTTAACTTGATGTATTTACTAATGTAACACTCAAAAACTGAACAATACATGATTATCTCTCTGGAAAGAGTGTATAATGTATGTTCCAGTGCCCAGACTAGTTCCCGTGTATACTGTACAATGTAGCAAAAGTATCAATCACATCTGTATGTTTTTAAGCTTTTTGAGGACAAAAGCAATCTATACTATGTTGTGTTGTGTGTGAAAAATATGTTTAAGGACAGGGAATTGACCTGCCCTGATAACGCCATATGGGGGCACTATGGCCCTGTTTGTGTGCTTGTCTTTACGACAGTCCAAGCGTTTCTTCCAAAGTCATGACATCCTAGGACATTCTTTGACCGTCCTAAACCTCACGCCAGATGGTCCCAGCAGACTTTACGGCATTGAAGTTCTGGTTTATTACATCCTAGAGTCGTTACAGGCTTCCACCCCCAGTGTTGTGTGTCCAGGTGCCCTGGGATCTCAATTCCAGTCTTACATAATCAATCTAAAACTGCATCCTCACTCTGCCAAAATTAAAACTGCATCCTAACTGCTACAACATGAAACTATTTGCGGGAGATCAGTTTTAAAGCCACTTCTGACTGCCAAATCAATGTTATTGATTCTTAGTTAATTCAACATTTCAATCCCAAAATAAAAACATATAATTTATAGATGTGTTAAATTTGTATGCCGTTTCTCTATTTTTAGGATTTTTTCTAAAAATAGAGAAAAAAAAGAACCTTTGAAAGAAGGAAGTTAAGGGTTCCAGTAAAGCATTCTGGTCATTTTCACTGCCTGAAGTCTGCAGTTTTGTGGACTTGTTCCCTTGAGCCAATTTGAGGGTAGAGGGACTGAATTCACATACACTTGCATTTGGTTTGAAGAATATATATACAGTATATATATTGGATTCACATACAACGGTTTAGACTGCACTTCTCAAGAGCAACACAGAATTTCAGTTTTTTTTTCTTTTTATAATACTTTTTTAATGATTTTTTCTCCGTCTGTGTACTGCTGAGAATTAGCCGCTACACAACCTCGTCGGCTGGCGGTAGAACAGAGGTCGCCACATCGCCTTCAAGGTGTGACTCCTTGTGCTTCCGACCATGACCATCCAGCACTGCACAGAGCCTCTATGTGCGCGGCGATTCTCCCCGCCGAGTACTCCCCCCCACCCCGGGAGCCGCCGTCCAATTTTGCCACTCCCTCAAGGCACCGGCCAGACTTTGACCTGGCAGGACCCGGGTGCGAACATTTAACGTATTGGACCACAGCCTTTGTCTTATCTGTCCACAAGATCTTTTTGCAGAACTCGTCAGGCTCTTTAAGGTACTTCTTAGCAAACTGCAACCTGCGGCCATCTTGTATTTGTGGTTAACTGATGGTTTGTATCTTGCAGTGTAGCCTCTGTAGTTCTGTTTGTGAAGTTTTCTGTGGACAGTAGTTACTGGCACATCCACATCCTGAAGAGTGTTTCTGATCTGGGGGGTTTTTTTTTTTCAGTATGGTGAGAATGATTCGGTCATTAACTGTAGAGGTCTTGGATCACTCCAGATAACACAGCCACTCCCGCTGCTCTGTCTGCTGGCTATTCCTTCTCCCACACCCCCAGGGCCTCTGGCCGAGGCGGGGGTACTGGGTTGCTCATTTCCTCATCCTGGAAATTTTCTATTCACACTGCACACTGCCTGAAATTCTCTTATTTTGAGTTTCATGCAGTCACTGTAACCCACCCATCTACACTTAACATTGTAGTTCTCTATCGCCCTCCAGGTCCGCTCGGTGCTTTCCTGGATGAACTGGACACTCTCCTGAGCTCCTTCCCTGAGGATGGCACCCCTGTAATCCTACTGGGAGACTTCAACCTCCATCCAGAGAGTTCCCAGCTACCCAGTGTCGCCTCACTCTTCCAATCCTTCGCTCTCACTCAATCCCCATCGCCTGCCACCCACAAGGCTGGTAATCAACTAGACCTTGTACTCACCAGGAGCTGCACCACGTCTGAACTCACGGTGACCCCGCTCCATGTATCGGACCATTTCTTTATTTCATTCTCTCTTTCCCTCCCACTCTACCTCAACCCTACTAACGACCCACCCACTGTTATGTTCAGGAGAAATCTCCGCACCCTCTCGCACTCCTCTCTCACTACTTCCGCTCTTTCTATGCTTCCTCCTCCCGCTTCCTTTGCGAATATGCATGTTGATGTTGCCACCTCTATGTTTAACTCCTGCCTCTCTCAGTCTCTCAACTCACTTTGTCCTCTTGTCTCCAAAACAGCTCGACCATCACCCCCCTCCCCGTGACTGACAGATTCTCTCAGATCCAGCAGAACCCTGCTGCGAGCCGCTGAGAGAAAGTGGAGAAAATCCAGATCCCCAGATGACCTGGCCTCCTATCACACTCTGCTGGCAGCCTTCACAGCTACAACTAAATCGGCTAAGGCTTCTTTTTTCAGTCTAGAATTAATGCATGTGTGTCTAATCCACGGAAACTCTTTTCCACCTTCTCCTCCCTGCTTATCCCCCCTCCGCCCCCTTCACCCTCCTCCCTCTCTGCAGATGACTTCCTAACCCACTTCGAGGGGAAGGTGGCCATGATTCGCAACTCCTTCACACCTCAGGTGACACCCCACATCCCCCATACCGAACCCATTGCCACGCTGTCGTCCTTCAAGACCCTGGAGGATGCAGATGTGCTCCAACTCATGACGCACCAGCGCGCAACCACCTGTGCGCTGGACCCCATCCCGTCGGCAGTCCTCCAGTCAATATCCACTGAGCTTGTTCCATATCTGTCTTCTATTATCAACACCTCCCTAACCTGTGGCCATGTTCCTGCTGTTTTTAAGACTGCCCGTGTAACCCCACTCTTAAAAAAACCTAGCTTGGACCCCTCTGATGTCAGGAACTACCGTCCTGTATCTCTCTTGCCCTTCCTGTCCAAAACCCTTGAACGAGCTGTCCATAACCAACTGTCTGTTTTTCTCCACCAGAATAACCTGCTTGACCCCCATCAGTCCGGCTTCAGAACCGGACATTCCACAGAAACTGCTCTCTTGGCCGTGACCGAGGCACTCTCCAATGCTAGAGCCTCATCCCTCTCCTCTGTCCTGATTCTACTTGACCTGTCTGCAGCATTCGACACGGTCAACCACAAACTCCTGATCTCTACACTTTCTGAGATGGGCATTTCTGGGACTGCCCTCTCCTGGTTTGTATCGTACCTCACTGATAGATCCTACCAAGTCTCTTGGAAGGGTTCTGTTTCTGCACCCCATCCCCTGGCCACAGGAGTCCCGCAGGGATCTGTACTTAGTCCTCTGCTGTTCTCCATTTATACAAAGTCTCTTGGTTCAGTAATCAATTCACATGGTTTCTCATGCCATAGTTATGCTGACGATACTCAACTCTTCCTTTCTTTCCCTCCCTCTACCCAACAGGTGAAGGAGAGGATATCTGCTTGTCTGGCCGACATCTCTGAGTGGATGACTACCCATCACCTGAAGCTCAACCTTGACAAGACAGAGCTCCTCTTCATGCCATACAAAACCTCCCCACTACTTGACCTCTCCATCACCGTTGACGGGACCGTGGTGGCTGCCTCCCGCTCTGCAATGAACCTGGGGGTGGTCCTAGACGACCAGCTGGACTTCAAAGACCACATCAGTGCGACGGCACGGTCCTGCAGGTTCCTCCTGTACAACATCAGGAGGATTCGACCGTACCTGACCACCTACTCCACCCAGCTTCTGGTCCAGACTATGGTCACCTCACGCCTGGACTACTGCAACTCCCTGCTCGCAAGCTTACCAGCCTGCGCCATACTCCCTCTTCAACTGATCCAGAACGCAGCTGCCCGGCTTGTGTTTAACCTCCCGAAATTTTCACATGTCACCCCCCTGTTGAGGTCACTCCACTGGCTGCCAGTTGCAGCTAGGATCAGGTTCAAAGTTCTGACCCTGGCCCACACTGCAGCTAACAGGACAGGCCCCGTCTACCTGCAGGACCTGATCCAGACCTATGTTCCTGCTCGACCACTTCGCTCATCTACAGCAGGGCGCCTCGCACTTCCGCCCCTCCGTGTCAATGGCGCTCGCTCCTCCCGACTGCGGAGCTTTTCCACCCTAGCTCCCCAGTGGTGGAACGAACTTCCCATTCCCCTACGCTCAATACCAACCCTGCCTGCTTTCCGTCGTGGCCTGAAAACACACCTTTTCAGGCTCCACCTGGACTAATACTTATCTAGGACCTCGTGGTATGTCTTCTTGTTGAACTGTGTACTCAAGTTTATACTATTTAGAATAGAATTGTAGTAGATTGATTTACTGATTTACCCAGTTCACTGTGAACTGCATTGTGTTCGTTACTAGGGATAGCTGATACTGTATGGGAAGAATGTGCTTTCTTATCTGTTCTGTAGTTACTTCGATGACCTTTCTATATGCACTTACTGTACGTCGCTTTGGATAAAAGCGTCTGCTAAATGACTGTAATGTAATGTCTTCTTTGGCCGACCAGGCCTTTGCAATTTCTAAGCTCTCTTTCTTCTTAATGATGTTCCAAACAGTTCATTTTGGTAAGCCTAATGTTTGGCCCATATTTCTGACAGTTTTTTCCTTATTTCTCAGTCTCATCAAGGCTTCCTTGACTTTCATTGGCACAACTCTGGTCCCCAGGCTGACAAACGCCAATAACAGACTCCAAATGCAATCAAAAGCCAAGAATAAAGACCAGATACTGAAAACTTTATTATACCTGCACAAAGGAAGCAATTGAACACACCAGACTAATCAAAAACACCTGTGAAGCCATTTGTCCCAAACACTATGGTGCCCTGAAATGGGTGGCTATGTATAAAGAGAGTGGTAGTTTCTACATGGCGAAACCAAAATGTATAAAAATGGCCTTTAATAAAAGTTAAGAATCTGCACTCACTTAAATAATTTTTTTCATTATTTTGTTTGATTACAAATCTAAAATTGTGGAGTACAGAGCCAACTCAGAAATGTATTTTTTCCAAACATTATGGAGAGCACTTTATATACCGTATATGTAAGATATAAACCAGGACATGCCGTGCATATATGAGAATATACGGCACGACAGGGTGGTGATACTTCAAAAATAATGCACGGCTTTCAACCAATCAGAATTGAGTATTTATCCAAGCCATGATATAACTATGTGTATAGAACAAGCTGAAATGTTTTTTTCTTCAGCATTTCAAATAACCTCTCACGGTTAATGTTGAGCATTCATGAAACAAATTGCTTATAAGAAACGAACCTTTAATAGAAATCTAAAGAAAGGTCTAAATTGTGTTGAAAAGAATATATGGTCCTGACTTTATGCTTCCTCTGTTATAAGGTAATTACTCTCTTTGAGCTGTCGGTCAGATGGGTAATGGAACAGAATTGCGTTGATGATTAACTAACGGCCGTGTTTTTGTTACGTTCACCTTTGTGTTGACTTCCGCTTTGTCTCCTGAGAGGAATATAGTACATTCCAATTCAGATGACTAACCACAGTGACCTTGACCACAGCAACCCTTTGACCCATAAGTAAACCCTGAATTCAGCCAATGCCAAATAGCTTTTAATTTCCCCTTCGCTTCTTCTACTTAACACACTATGCGATTAGCTGGAGAAGCACTGTTTATCTCGGGGTCGAGCTGACAACAGGCCTCATTTCAAAAGAAATGGCTGAACTGAAATAGCTGAAATTGTCATAACTGCTCATATTTCTTATTGTATTTCAATATATGTCTGTATTGTAGAAATGTTTTGAAGAAGACAATGAAATCTTAAAACAGATCAATTAATGGCATATTTCAAACAGCAGTACGGTGTAGAGGATAATAGACCATGGCATTCACTAGACTTATTCTAGTTTGATTCCCCCTCACCGTGTTGTGATATTGCATTTTCATTGTAATTTGAGAAAGCCTTATCGAGAGTTCATTTTACCTCTGGTATAGTATTTATTTGAGATTTAAAACTTTTGTTCAGATATAGTATAGTAACATGGAGATATGGTGAATAATTAAATTGATTATGTTAAGATTTAAACCAATAACACTGCCGTTCCAAGTTCAGCGTCCTCTTCTTCATTTTCCCCACTTATAAGAAAAAACAACAACCTCTGTCTTATTTTGTACATATGATGTAAATGCATTTCCCAAATTGAGTTTATTTAAGATGCACAGATACAACTGAAAATGTAAAAAAAAACTGGAATTCTAAACATCAAAGGTATGACACCTGGAGGTGGTGTAAAGGTGCTGCAATTAATTAAATGCAATAGTGACAGCATCTCTCTTTCTCTCTCTATCTCTATCTCATCACTCCCCCCTCTCTCTCTTTCTCTCCCTATTTTCACTTGCTCAAACTTTTCTGTGACATTGGTCTGCATGTGGCTGCAGTCAGATAGGCCTAAAAATGGAAGTGCACCTCAGGCATTGGCTCACTCGTTCATTTACTGTCTCGATCGCTATCTCGCTTGCTATCTCACTGAGTGTGCAGCTTCCCTAATGTCATTGTATTGACTTAATTTTACCTCTAGATGGCACCCCGCCAAAGTATCTGCAGCACCCTGAACAACTTTTCTTTTTTTCACGTACACATTTTTTTCAGAAGCCTACAAAGAGAGGACAGCCAACAGGAAAGCCTTTGGGAACGACTCCCATCGAAGCTAAAAAAGCCCGTTCAAACGCCGGTGCTGAGGAGTCCCTGTTTGTGTGGGATGGCATTTGTGTTCTCATCCCACAGACACCGGATAAAAGGGATTTTTCAAAACGGGGGGGATGAACTCGAGGTCAAACTCCACCTGAGGAGAGTCGCACGGTCCCCTCTAATTACCCCCGAGGAGCAGTGTGTGTTTTCAGCCGGTCAGACCGCGGCCGTAACTGATAATGCCGTGCCTGTAATTGTTCGGACTCTGAGTGCTGTAACAGAACTTCCATCGGCGCTCATTATCTCTGGACAACGGTGTGCGGATGCATTGATGAGTTGAAAGCGGCCCAGCTTGAAGACATCCTCAAAGCACCAAAAGTACCGGCTCCTACCGGAATCTGCGGAATGTAAAATGATCTGTTACAGTTTTCCGTCTGATTTCAGCCTGGGCTTTTCATGTGTAGACACCACAGGTTGCATAGCAACACAACAACCCATGCGGCCACAAAGTCCAACACCAGAAAACTGTTCCCAGTCACGATGGGGATTATCAGAGTGAAAGTAAATGAGAGCCAGGCCCTGCAAATTTGTCACTGTTGTGAGCTAAATAGCATATTCTTGTCATTACAATGGTCTTATTGAAACTTCAGCCCCCTCAGGTTAAAAGTGAAAATATTTCTCACTTGTCACCACAAGTCTCACAAATTTCTGATTTTGGAGAATAGGGATTGGACAGGCCAGGAACCAGAATCTCAGTGCCAGAACAAATTACAAATGTGATTTTATATATGATTACATGATTACAAATCTTCCAATGCGCAATATGCCACATATTTGCTAATGCAAAAGGTAAGCCATGTGTTTAAGAATGAGGTTTTCCTTAACATGTTGCCACCACAATGCACAGTTTCCTGGGAAACTTTTGCAAAACTTGTGAGAACACTGCCAGTTCTAGAAAAATTTAAGGCTTAGCATGTATAATACATAGGTATTTCTGGCTGGACATAATAACACTTTGTCTTCTAACAATGAACAGTAGAATGAAGGTAACCTGGAGGAGTGACAGACAGAAAAAATGACCATCACCATTGGTCAGCACTTCTAAGGGACTGGTAGGGGCAGAAAGGACATTCTGTTTGTGGATAGGTTGTTACTAAAATAGGGAACCGGTTACAAGAAATTTGATTTAAAAATATACAAATATTCTATTATTTTGAGTGTCAAATAATAATAACAGGGCTTATCTGTCTATTATTTTAATGATTGGGGTATTTCACCATTTGTGTTTTATTCAACATGAGTGGGGCCATTCTACATACTGAAGGGGGAAAAGCCACTTAATTTAGTCAAATCATGAAACAATTGAAGTTCTATGTTTTGTTCATGCTGTATGGCTAATTTCAGTCACAGGATTTCAGTGTGGGATACATCAACATATGAGAAGGATAGAGAATATAAGAGAAGATATTTTTTTTTTTTTTAAACATTTTCATATCGATAGCATTGCAACTAAAACAGAGGAAACCAATCTAGACCGTTCATGCTAATGCAATTTCCAGCAATACGGACAGATCAAGACCATTAATCCACCGCAGCAGCTCACACAGGCAGTGACGATTTGCAGTTACCCAGAACGAAGGGGCCTGTTCATTGTCCCTGTCCGCACTTTTATTGATTCTGTGTGTGAACTGGAGACCACCGTACTTGAACGTTAAGCAAAAACACTGGAGGACGTGTGCATTGACTGGATTCTTTTTTATAAAATAATATGTATATATTCGCTTTATTTTGTCATTTAGCTGATGGGATGCACCAAGAGCAGCTTGGGTTCGACTTGAATAATTGAAACAAAATTGTCCCGGCTTTTGTCTCGTAAGCAATGATTGTGATATGCTGGTTAAGCTTAAACTGTTGCTAAGAGAGACTGGAGAGGTAGAGGCTTCGGCGTAAAAAAAAGATGCATTTATAGCCCTTTGTATGACAGCTCATTATGTGTGGGGCCGATTCATTAAGTAATTGGTGTGCAGTTGTTTACATGAGTATTAAGGCTCTCTATTGAGCGGCCTTTGAGAGATACATTGTGCAAAATGCCTCATGTTATGAATGCAGAATGAGAGGGAGGGGGCCGGCCTTATTGGCCAAACACTGAGCCGAGCTGAAAAGCAGGAGCCGGGGTGCTGCTTTGCATAGCAATGGCTCCCATTTTAATAAGCTTCACAGATTAAATGCATGCAGTCCATACGGTAAGCGAATAGACGCCCTCCGCACATTCATATACTCGTTATCAGTGTTAAGACACTGGAGATAGGGAGAAAACTGCAGCATTTTGAATGTCCCTCCCTCCCCCCGAATCTAAAACGGGACTGGTTTGTGAACGTGATGTTTATACGCTTATAAATCAGATAGAAGTGGTCGGATCCGCCGCAGTTTGTTAAGCATTCATTCATTATGGATCTTTTCCTGCCATTGTGAGCTCAGGAGCGGAGTCGCTCTGTGCACTGCGTGGGGATGAAAGGCGCGATGTGTGCAGAAGCGGGTTCCTAATAAGCAGCTGCTCTCCCTGTAAAGGTTGTTTCTTTCCTTTTGTGCCGAGGTGCATGCCACCGCTTACTCTCTGTGCCCAGTGTCATATTCCCCTCTTCTACTGTAGTCATTTGAAATGCTCTTTCTTTTTTCCCCTCTCTGCTGTTTTGTGTGTCGTTCCTGCTTCGCGGATTTGCCTTGTTATCGGTTATTAGCGTTGACCGGGCACAGGCCGTGCCTGGAACTGTTCTAACCGGACCAGTTCCAGGGTGTGGTTGCTTTTCAGCAGCAGGACGTCTTCAGGCTTAAAGCGGACGTGCTCAAGGACATAGCGGCCCTGATTCACCGGGCGCTTTTGGGAGAGTCCATATTACCGACTGATTTTAAAGCCACTCCTCGGAATACCCCTTAAAATCTGCAGAATGCAACATTCCCTGGCACTTTCTTTAGTGTCTCGTATTATATTCACAGAGCACAGGGATTCGTTTCAAAGCCTCCGTGAGCTTTGTGAGTAGTTAAAAGAACTCTCTGGAATGTGACCTGTCCTAAAATTGTTCGGTGAATTGAGGTCCAGTGTCACAGCCATAAGGTGGGTGGGGGCAGACAACGTGTGTGGTATTTCTGAGGCTGGGAGCAGTGGCAATCTCTGGCCAGAGGAGGTCACTCTGTTGCCTTTGCTTGCCACTCCTTAACAATCCTCTCCATTATCCTCTTCTGGAAAAAAAATAATGAATACTATCATCATCATCATTGTTTAAATCTTTAAATGTCCTTTGCGCAAATGTTACAGTGATGGAGAAAGACTCTAAGAAAAAAAGACCGTTTATTGCATCGTTTTGTTTGTGCATTGTCAAACTGACTTATAAAACGCAGGAATTATTTACTCTTGGCTATTATAAAATTGGATGTTACTCTTGGTAGCTGTGCATTAGCACAGAAAAAAAATCCAAAAATAAATGAAATCTCACCGTGTTGATTTACCTATTAATTTAATTTACAGATGGAGATCACAAGTATAGATGAAGCACATAATGTGTACTTACTATATGCAATTCGTCATATTCCATAACAAGATATGCAAAAATGCACCTGAAAATAAAGCAGACTGTATGAGCTATTATGCTTATTTATGCGGTGGATCAGTTGGAACATCCCATTAGCAGAACTTTACAAGTGCAAAAGCTGAATCCAACTCATAACAAACCACTTGTGACCAAATGAAAACAGATTTACAAAAGCAGACTGTGGGAATAATTTCTAACAATTTCTGCTTGTGCCCAATTTCACAGGCTGCCTGAGATGGTCACTTCTCGACAAAGCTGCTCCGCTGAGAGAAGTAGGCTACAACAACCTTTTTTGGCCAGCAGAGGGAACTCAAACGTAGGGAAACAGCAAGAGTAACCCCATCAGGGAACAATTCCAGAAAGTGGGACTGGCAAAATATCCGGATCCATTAAATCGGAATTTAGGAAACTCCTTCTGAATAATTATCAGTTACAAATACGAGGATCAGAGAAAGCCACTGGACAGGTTAACTTCAATTAAACCCGACCTACAACGTAGCGTTTGGTGAGATAAATAGGCAGACGCGTCACTTCGTTGGGGAACTTGATGATCTGATCATGCACTGTAAAAACAAAAAAATAAAATAACCCATAAGAAAACGGCGAATGGCAGCAATGTTGCCAGTATGGCTGCGAATGGCAGCAATGTTGCCAGTATAAAAAACATTGAAATATGTTGTGGCCGTGAAATAATGAGTTTTTGCGTTATTCTACACGACTTTTACAGTGTTTTGAAGGAAACAGTGAAATTCTGTCATTTTTATAAACCTTTTATCATACAAATGTTTTTTTTTTTTACAATGTGGCGTGTACTTACTTGGAAGACCCTGTTGATATGGGAATCATTCGCCAGCTTTAGCCTACATCGTGAAATAATTAGACCGATTAGCGATTAGATAGCCTATTCTAGCTCATTCGGAAGAGTAGGCTATCTTCATTAATGAACATTATCGTTTTTCAAGGCAATCTATCATTTATAATTTAACCTTATCTCCAATGTCACTCATTGTGGTTTTGTGCTCACTCCACTAGAAAAAGGTTTGCTTTGCTTAGATTTTTGCCAATGGGAGCTTTTTGTATAACACTTGAGATGCAGAGAATATTGGCAAAGCAACTGTGTGCAGCATGAATGTGCAAGTTACGCACTGCAAACGTGTTACACGTTCAATACCTAAATGGTAAGTGTGCACAAGGTGTCGCTTGTATATCTAAACAGTAGTTATCACGAATTTGTTGTTAAAAACGAATGTTTAACAGTCTGCCAAAAACGTTTAGATTATTACATGTCTTTACGGGTTTATAAAGTGTTACAGACGTGTTTAAGCCAATGTTCAAATTCTAAACATTTGGTTTTGCAGTGTGGCAGAATATTATTTGCCACCATTTCACAGCTTTGCAAATCTATCATTAATTTCAGTTTGTCATGCAACTCGCTACTCTTATTTGAATAATTCAAGATAATTAGCGATGTCAGCCGGCTCATAACTAAATAGGTTCTGTCCGCAACTTGAGGAGTCTCTGGGAGTCCACCTTTTTTCACAGAGAATAAGGTACGGCACCTTTCATAGACTCATACATTTTTAAAAGCCTACTTTTTGTTATGTATAGCTGAATTTTAAAGTTTCCATTATGTAATCTATGATTTATGTACTATGTGATGAAATAGGGCAGTTTGATGGCCTCCATCTTGAAGACAGAGGCTACCCCTGCCTGCCCTTTCTGATGATGCAGTACCTTGCCCCTGAGGCTGGACCACAAGCCCACTTCAACTTAGCAAGACATGAGCCAGGGTGGAGATGACAATCAGAATCCTCAAGGCCTGGTTCCAGTGCCTAGACAGGCTCAGGGTGTCAACAGAGTGGAAATGTGACAGAATTGTGGCCTTTGCTGTGCTAGACAATATGGCAACCATGAGGGGGGAGAGATGCCACACACCATCACATGCAAAAGGAGGATGATGTTCCTATACCCATCGCATTCTACATCACACAGACGGCTGGCTAGTAAGAAAGAGAATTGCAAAATAATCACAAAAGTGACACATCATCACCACAATCCACTCCCGTAACCTATCAAATTGTGATCGATCTTGATTACCTAATTTGGAATCCACTTTTGTGGAACCCAAACATCTGGATATGCCTTATCTGGCTCACTTAAGTCAGATTTCCTAGTTTAAGATCTCTCGTGCTTGCTTTCTGGAACCGACCCCACCGGGCAAGATGACACGTGCAGCCAATAACACATTCTGCCACAGGTCTGAGTTATCCATGTGAGCCCACTACACTAATCTGAGTACACTAATCTCTGAAACAGCTGAAACTACTGCTGCAACTAGGTCAACACCAGATAGGAGTGGGAGTTGATAGCCACGAGGAGTAATCCCCCCTCCTTTTCTTTTACCTTCTACACAAATGATTGCTCTAGAGTGCCTGGGCTATTAGCATTTTTGCGTGGGTGAAAAGGCCTTAAACAGCGAGGTAAAAACAGTGACAATAGTTTCTACCAGGCTTTGTTAAATGCACGTGAAGTGAAAGGTAAGTATAATTTGTTTTAATAGATTCTCAACCTTTTTATAGCTTCTTAATATAACTTTGGATTCATATCCGGCCATTGAGTGATGTTCTGTCTTATATCAACTTGCATGAAATTGTCAGTTGTCTTATATCTATGATTTTGTTTTTGTTGTGTTTTTGTTGTTGATGTTGTTGCTGCTGCTGCTGCTGTTGTGTAGCAACGTTGGTAAGCCAAAGCCAACAATGAAGCCTACCTCACTTTGTACATCGATTGCCAGAAACCACAATTTTCTCACCATCCACTCCGAACACCGTAATGAAGAGACATAAGCATTCTGTTCAAATGTCATTTTTCCACCATATTTGACACCACGAGAACTGCTTCAACAAACACGGCCCTTTTTTGCACTTGTATAAATATGCTCTACCGTACCATAATTAGTTGTTACAAAATGACTACTGCTGTGGAACACAGATTTCTGGTCATTCTCAATGCACGCATATTTTGTATTCATAATTTCCACCTCAACAACAGAAAGCTGCGGGCTGTAGTGCAGTAATGCCCAGGTGTGCACATCTCTGTAGACCTATGCCTACACATAAACACTTTTTTAAAAAGCAGTTCAGGTCATAGTTGTTTTTATTTTTGTTTTTTGTTCCACTTCAAGAAATTCTGTAAAAATACATATTTATCAGTTTGATATATTCTTTACCATCTCATATTACAGCAACACAATAGCATGATAAAATGCAGGGCATATACATACTGCAGATGAGAGGGACACATTGTGGTCATTTGAAAAGGCCCTGCGCTGATGTAAATTTAAGTAGAGACTATAAAACATTGAACAGACTGCTGCATATGCATCAAGGACGGATCAAAGCCTGTTCAGGGGTTAAGCATAAACACAGTGGCTAAGCCGTGGAAACGTTGTGGTTACGTTAAACAAAAACTTCATTTCAATAGAACTTAAGTTCTTCAGGCCTTCAGTTTTGTTTTGAAACTACATCCTTCAAATAACTCTTAGCTAGATAGCTTATTCTGAAAAGTCATTCATCTTACAGATTTGATCATTTTAAAACACCAAACTTTATAAAGAAAAAAAACAACTCGTGCTTTTGTAACAATAAACTGTAATAAATCAGTGTCCATGTTTGTATGTCTGTTGCCTCAAAGGCTTTACATTTCTGCATTATATCTGCAAAAACCAAACAGTTGAGGAACTTGTATTCTGCTACACAGACGATCATTCAAAATACATTTTATAATTTTCTATTATTGAATAAGTGGTAAACATTTTTATTATTTATTAGTATTATATAAGTATTATTTAAAGTTTGTGGGGATAGATTACACCCAGCCCCAGTCCAGTAATGGAGCTTAGAACAGTGCTGGAACACATTAACAGGGAAATCTCTCTCTCTCTCTCTCTCTCTCTCTCTCTCTCTACTGTATACTACACTAAGGGACTGATTTACTTTTAGTGGGTGCTAAACCTTTTAGCACACGCAAAACCAAATTGGTGCAAAACAAATACCACGACCAATCATTGGTCATGTTATTGGTTTTGCGTGTGCTAAATGGTTTTGCACCCACAAAAGGTCTTAGTAAATCAGGCCCCAAGTGTCAACAAACATAAACATTGTGCTGTCTCTCATGTGCCTCTCTCAACCCCTTTGTGATAGAGAACACATGTGAAATAACAACGCAATTATTTCTTCTGGCCCTAGTAATGAGACAAAAAAACAGTGTCCCCAGTTTTAAGTTGCTACATATTAAATGTATATTAAATGTTGTTTGGACTGCAAGTGACCCCAGTTCATTTTAATAGTACATTTTTAAAATTAATTTTCCTGAGTGCCCTCCTGTTTTGGTTTTTTTTTTTGCTATGTTGTGTTTTTTGCAGACAGAGAAACCCTTTCTATATATGTTGATTAAAATAAACCTGGCACCCCTTTTGGTGTCAGAACCTCAGAACAGCCAAACCAGCCACTTGTTGTAAGGGAAGTACATGTGGAGAGTTTTTAAACACGCCGCTGTTAACCTAGCTTGAGTCACTTCATCTGAATGACACTTTGTACTCCTCACTTACGTTTTGAAATAGTTTAAACTTCATCTTTAAAGACATTTGTTTGCAGTACCCTTGAATATATCATACACTTAAAATTCTGTATGGATTTCAAAATAGCTTACAGTCAAAATACAACACTAAAAGAAAATGGTTCAACTTCTGTAGAAAATTACTTTGCACAATAACTATTCTAGCTGGCATTGACACACCTTTGATCTCACATTGGCTGATCATTTGTGAACATTTATGTATCACAATACCAGTGGAAGACAAACTAGGGCCAGGATATGTTCAGAGCTCATTTTAATATTACGGCATCAAATCCATAAACAGTACTGTCTTCATTATGACAGAGTGAGTTAATTGCCTTATAATATCCATATATACAAGAGTGTTTTGAATAACTACTTTTAACATTGTCCTGTTTGCGAATTTGAATTGACACTTGAAAAACAAATGAATAATTAAATATCAAACAGAACATGTTTTTATTTTTCCTGCTTTTAATTTGTTATAAAAAATACTTATTCATTTCTTAAATGGTAATATTGAAAAAAGCAGCAAGTATTTATGATAATATAGTTTACCCCAACAGTGGTCAGTGGTCCCCAACCCCATCTACCATCTTGTAGGTTTTAATTTCAACCCTAATTTGGCACACCTGATTCTACTAATTAGCAGCTCTGCAAGATCTCTAGCTGTTGAACGAGCGGTGCTTTGTTAGGGTTGGAGCGAAAACCTACACAGGATAGTAGATCAGGCTTTTTAATATTTTATAGCTTAGAAGGTATAGCCGACTGTATTCTATGTTCATTACTAGGGATAGCTCCTATATGTTGTGAGAAAGTTGTGCTCCGTCGGATTTGCTTTGTAGTTGTGTCAATGACCTTCAATATGCACTTTTTGTACGTCGCTTTGGATAAAAGCGTCTGCCAAATAACTGTAATGTAACAGGTTTGGGGGCCACTTATACATGGTCACCTCTGTCCTATTCTATAAGTTTGTCTGATCAATTACACGCTTTAACATTTCCAGATAAAATTTTGCAGTCATTGCTTAATTCTTATTATATAGTTTTCCACCTGGTCCAACTGCGTTATTTCACATGCTGTGTGAAATGCATGACAAGATATGTCATTATGCTCCACAGTGCAGGTGCTGTAGCCTACTGGCAGATTATACACAGCTGTTGGTTGCTTCATGTATCTGGACATCAACTCAATACCAGTAGTAGTTACAGCCTGACTTAGGCTCTTTGAACCCAATAGGCTATGATGTAAGTCATCAAATCCATGCAACCACTATCATCTGCATAAAATGAAATTGTTGTGGGCTTACAGTAGTTATGCTTAAGAACTCAGACCTCATTTGTATTAACTGGCTGAGAAGGAAGATGGAATCAGCATCAGCATGGAAAGCAACTGATTTGGTAAAGAAAAAAAAGAAAAAAATTTGCAGGTTTGACTGAAAGCTGCTTTAAAAAGTCCAATCCAAACATGCTGATTTAAGATTTTGATGAACACCAATAAAGCCTCTGCCTTAAGACTTTGTAATTGCTGTGTTTTTATATAGCGTTTTACATCAATAGAAAAGCAAAACTGGCATTTGGTGGCAAATATCTTCTCGATCAGGTCGTAGGACCATAATAGGCTAATGGCATGTAATGGATTTATGATGTTATGATTTACAGTGGCGCTATAATTTGAATCCAAGTCACGCACAATTAGGCTATTTTTTATTCGACTTTTAAACCGAATATCTTATAGGCTAAATACACATTATGGCAAAAACCTTGGAACTTAGCTTTTGTTTTTATGGAACTAATTAAGCAATCCGGCAGGTAGCAATTACGCTTTTAGTTCAGGTGTTGGATCTTTGCTTTTTCGAAAAAGGGGAGAGTGAATCCTTATTACCCACAATTCCTTGCCGTAAGGTCGTTGAGTGACCCGGCGGTGAATCAGGCTTTTGATAAACGCCGCAAAGCAAGACGTGCGAACGAAGCGAGCTGCGTCGGTTTTGTTGGTTTTTTTTTTAAACCAAGCGCATTTTTAAGAAATAGTTTTGCGTTATTGTCGTATTGTTTGGTTTTTATGGGAAATGGGAGTCCCCGCATTTTTTCGTTGGCTGAGTCGGAAGTATTCTTCGATTATTGTTCATTGTGTTGAGGAGCGGGTAAGCTCTCGTGACGTGTTTGCGTGTAAACAAGTTCAGAATGGATCTGGGCCTCAAGCAGTATAAGAACCGCGTATTAGTCTGTCAGTTTAGTACTTAAAATTGGCTTCGTCATTTGAAAACAAGTAACTAACATTTAACGCCTTGAGTTATCTGATAGATGCTTAGTTAGCTAGCACAGCTATGTTTTGTAGTTAGGCTAACGTGGCTGTTGATAGTGAGAATAAAATTTACGTTAGCTGGTAACATAAGCACGATCCAATGCTACCGTACACAGTTGCCCAACGATGACGACCATGTACAGTTTCAGATTTGAACGAAACTGCCGGGTTGCGTTTGCTAAATTGTAGCTGTATCAAACGCTAGTTTGATGGCTTGTATGTTGGCTCTCGCTGGTGTGGTCTCGTTGCGACCAGCGTGCTCACTACTACACATGCAAACAAACGAGCAAGCCATGTGGCTTGCTAGCTATCTCAAAAGTACATTTAATTACCTTTTTTAGCAGTTGCCAACATCAGTGATTATCTGCTCTTGTGATCAATGTGGAGCAGGTTAGAACCAGAAATGATCACGCAAACTAGAAACGCCTTTATGCATTAGCTCCATATTCACGGTATTAAAACGGCGCTTCCGGTTTTGGTCACTGAAAGTTGAACGTTAGTTCGCTAAGGTTGTGTGACCGGGTAACGTGTATATGTATATAAGGGGAACTTTGGTGCTGTCCCTTCTGAGAAATGTGCTGCAATATTCTTTTTAATAAAGGTTCTGTTCTGAACCCGGTAGATTCTCCCATCCACGTAATTTAGCATTGGCCACACCACTATCCGAATTGAACAGATTTAGCAATTTTAGCGCCTCTTGGTATCTTACTTTTTTTGATCTTGTTTTTCTGTCAGTCAAAGGAATGTAATGGAGTTCTTGTACCCATTGATACCACCAAACCAAATCCCAATGAAGTCGAGTTTGACAACTTGTATTTGGACATGAATGGAATTATCCACCCGTGCACACACCCCGAGGACAAGTGAGTAGCCATGAGACTGGGTATGATTGTTTGTGAGCAATCCTAATATACTTGGGCTAATGCTCTTAATTTGTATTCTCAGGCCTGCCCCGAAAAATGAGGATGAAATGATGGTCGCTATTTTTGAATATATTGACCGCTTGTACAATATTGTTCGTCCGAGAAGAGTTCTCTATATGGCCATAGATGGAGTTGTAAGTATAACATTTACTCATTTAAACCACAGGTTCACAATCTGGTTTGAACCTGGTGGGGTTTGAGGAGCGAAGGTGGGTCACAAGATGTGTATGGATGGAACACCATTCTGCTGTGTACCCACTCCAGTCATAATTAAATCAAACGCTGCAATGGCTATCGTGCACGTACTTGTCGACTTGCATTTAATCCCTGTCCTCTCTAATCTTTAGCACATTGAGCAACACTGTAGCAATTAAATAAAATCTCAGTTCACTCATTTACTGGCTACAAAGCTTTGAAAGTTTAAGGCCCTGTTGCTCAAATTACGGTCTTCGAGGAGCGAGAACTGCTGGTTTTCTGCTGTCCCTTTACCTGGGAGTCAGGTGTGGAGACAGTCTGGCCAATCGGTAGCACTAATTGCTCAGTGATACCCCTTCCACAATCGAAACCTGGGAATGACACGGAATGTCGAGCGCGGGTTCGACTCGCGTTTGACCCATTCACTCCACACTATGGTCACGGACTCACGGGTCGTCACCATTCATACAAGACCGGGGCTGCATTCAAATCCAAATGAACACGCTCCCTTCTCTTGCCGTCTTCCGTCGAGGGAGCCATCTTGTGACGCAATTTTCTACGTGCAGCAAGCAAACTTAAAAAGGGAGGATTGACGAGAAACGAACAAAAACGGAACCGAACCGCCCTCGCAATATTTCGGAAGTGCAACACCATAGAGTTGAAATGTGACCGCAACATAAGTCTGTGGTGACCGCACACTTTTTCTATGTGAAGCACTGCATTGTGGGATTTCCTTCTTGCTAGAAGCTTGCATTTTATCCCCTTGGTGGAATGGAGGATGAACGAGGGAGCGAGGGAATATAATTACTCCCTCCCCTTTCTTAAATTTGAGCCGAATCTCACTTGGTGTGGCTGCCCTATTTCATCCTGGCGTTTTGGGGACTCCCCCCTTGAAACAAGGGAAGGGAACAACGGGAAGAAAGGATAAATTTCGGATTCGAACGCAGCCCCGGTCTGCAAGTTAACTTTTGTAGGCGCTCTTTTTTTTTTTTTTTTCCCCGGCAGAAATGAAAACCAGTGTCGGATTTGCATTCAAGGGCCGGATTTGAGTATACGTGGTTTGGCGGCACATGAAAACAACCTTAGTCTGCATATGCAATAAACATTATGTATAGTCAGTTGGGGTGACTGATACAGCAGCGCAGCACCTCTTTCTATATAACACGCTTGTTATGGATGGAATAAACAATGACCGTACGGTACCCTGCCTCATACATTCTGTACGATCTTGGGAAGTGTACTGTAGACCACACTTCCACTGTGTCAGAGATCAAGAAGTGTGCATAAATACGCATACACTGTTTTTAAGGAATTAAGGAACTAGTAGAACTGTATTCTGGTTTCTGCGCTTTATGGTCTGTCTATGTTCCAGCCTTTAATTCTCCATTGCATTTAGTTCTCACTTCCTGCCTCCCTCACTTTTAAGTATTCCATACTGAAGGTCAAACCTAAAACCTAGCAATGTCAAACCCTCATTTCCCTATAACAATGTTGATTCCCTTGGTGTGTGTGTTTGGATATCATCATAATAATGCTTTTTTTGTAAAAAAATTAAAATTAAAAAAAGAGCCAAGCTAGAAATGGCTTTGTCAGGTACAGCAGCAGTGATTCTAGAGCTTCTCCTTTTAGGCCCCTCGTGCCAAAATGAACCAGCAGCGGTCCCGGCGATTCCGTGCCTCGAAGGAGGGGGTGGAGCTTGTGGAGGAGAAACAGCGAATGAGGGAAGAAGTCATTCAGAGGGGTACGTATTCGCAGCTCTTCCTAAACTGTTATTTTTACAACTCGCCTGTAGATTTTAGCAAAAATGTATCTAATTCATAACCGTTAGAAAAAGATTGTTCTTTGAAAAGATTGCGCCTGAACTGTGCCCTACAGACATAACATCGCAGGCCCAAGCCTGCAGTATATCAGCAGCTAACTGTTTTAGGGATTCTGCTGTATCTGAGCCCTATCAGGGGTAGGTGAGCTCTTAGTTGGACTAGAGGTTTTTTTTGTTTGTTTTTTTTACCAGCCAAAATAATTTAATTGCAGTATATCATCTTAGGCAATTTTCCAAGTGTCTCCACATTGGAATATAAATATAAATCTTTAGCTGGCAAGTTTTAGCTGCTAACGAAACGAGAGGTGGTCAGTATTTCTGCTATACTATGGCAGGCCGGCTGTTCGTGCGCACAAAGTATATGACCTTGAGCCCAGAATTAGACTACCTTAATTAAAATGTTTTTCTTCTTCTTTTTTGCACACCAGAAAGAATATATATTCTGCCTTTGGTGCTTAGTGGGCGTTCATTTTGGACCCTGGTGGAAAGCATTTGCTAGTTTTCAACAGCATAGGTGCTATTGAAACGGGTGTAACCCCATTGAGGCACCTTTTTAAGTTGGAGGAGAAAAGTTTTTTTTTTTTTTAATAAATCAAATGTAAGTTTGAATATTTTTCCTCACAATGCATTCATGCAGCTGCGTATTTCATCAGACAATGCAGGTGAAGCGCTTTGCTCAAGGTTACAACAGCGGCGTCACCCCTGGGAATTGACCTTTGGCGTTAGAAAACCAGGTCCCTGACCATAATGCTACGCTGCCACCCCTCATGTACTAATCCTGTCAGTGGCAGCTCTGTATGTTGGTACCATATTAGTTAACTTATATGTGTAACTTGCTTTCTCGTGTGCAGCTTTACAAGCATAGATTTACATTACATTATAGGCATTCAGCAGACGCTCTTATCCAGACTTACTTATAACTTCTTTATTACTTTTTATCCATTCATACAGCTGATATATACTGAAGCAATGCAGGTTAAAGTACTTGCCAAGTCAAGGTACAAACGGCAGTGTCCCTACCTGGAATCGAAACAACCACCAGTTAGTTACAGTCCAGTCCTTTTAATTATTATACACACTGCTGCCCATAATTTAATCTTTCCATTTCTAGGAGGATATTTGCCGCCTGATGAAATTAAAGAGCGGTTTGACAGCAATTGTATCACGCCAGTAAGTGAACATTACAATACCTTTTCTTTGATGATATGCCTCGTTTAGGCTGATTTCTAGTTTAAGTGTTTTCTTGAGTATTGATGCATCAGAACCTATGCCATTTAAAAGTATACCGATTTACACCCTGAGTTGGCATTTTATTTTTGTGTGTGTGTATTTCCAGGGCACAGAGTTTATGGACAACCTAGCAAAGTGCTTGAGGTACTACGTTGCTGACAGGCTGAGCAACGATCCGGGGTGGCGCAACATTACGGTACATGTACCTTCCAAGTCCTTTAATGGTTTTGTTTGCAGGTCCACTTGCTCATGTACTGAAGCGTTTTGCGGTGCGATCTGTTGTACGGTTCATCGAATGTGTTGCGTTTTCAGTACGTTTTCTTAAACACCGGTGTGTCCTTTACTCCAGGTCATCTTGTCGGATGCCAGCGTCCCCGGGGAAGGAGAACATAAAATAATGGACTACATCCGGAGGCAACGAGGTACCTTCCTTTAAAATTGACACATTTTGTGACGGCATGTTGGTGCAGTGGATAGCGCTTTTACCTCACAGCAAGAAGGTCCGGGTACTCCGCTTTCCTCCTACAGTCCAAAGGCATGCAGGTGGGCTAATTGGGGGGGTGTTAACGGTCAACCGAGTCAACTCGGTCAAATAATATAATGAATGGAACTTCAGAATAGTCAGCCATTTGTCTGTCAGAATCGACAGAATTTCAATAAATCTTTTGTCTACCCATTCATAGGTTTTCTGGATGCAGTCCACTCCTTACTGCAACCATACTTATTATTTAAAAAATACAATCGGGTTGTTCTGCATATGCAGCTAGTCTGTTCTAATTTGACTGGTATTTGGATATATTTTATTAAAGGCATGATGCCACAATAGTCGAAAACAAGCGTTTACCACAAGCCTTTTTCTAAACTTGCCCGACATTCTTGCGTGTGTGTGTGTGTGAGACTTTTGCTAACTGATGACTCTTTCCTCAGCTCAACCCAACCATGATCCCAACACACACCATTGCCTTTGTGGAGCTGATGGTGAGTTCTGATCGACTTGAAATGCATCCTCATCCAAAGCCACGCACGTTCGGGGGGGGGGTTAACAGGACGTCGCCGTAAAAGAGCACGCGTCGACTCATCGGTCGACCCACCCCGTATAAGTAAAGGTTAATAATATCTTCTAAAGGCCTAGTCCGGACCTCAGAGCCAATTTCCTTTTTCCGCTTTTTAAGCGTGCGTTTCATGTCGTGTTTTGTGCCATGCGTTTCCCGTTCCCCAAGGCCATAGCGAATGTCTGCTTTCTGAAAATGCGTGCGTGGTCTGTTAAAATTAAGTTTGAAAAATATGTAGTTATAAATTTGTTGTATGAACATTCTCTAACCTTAAGAAATGATTGAATGTTTCCCTAAATGTTTTCTTGACTGTTTCTCTTGACGGTTTACAGCGCAGTCCTGCTCAAAGCGTCTATTCATTCTCATCCTTATCTTTATGGCGTTATGTCTGCACGCCGTAGTGTGACTGAATTAAATTCAATAACAAATGCAGTCATGAATGGTTTTATTCACTCAAGCAGCCTGGCGTGACTTTCATAGAATTTTAGGATATCTGTGCTTTTGTTATTATTCAGTTATTTTCAGAGTGAGTTGAATTCATTGCTGCTTTTCTGTGTATGTATTATTATTTTTAAAAAATTATTATAAAATTATTATACATTTGGTGCCCTAACACGGGGCTGAGCATATCCAATATCCAATTCCCACCCTAATTCGCAATAGCCAATCGTCTCCAACCGCGGCCGTGTACTTTGTGCGAACCCCACTGCCGATTTGGGGGAAAGTGTAGTCTGTCCTCCTCCGAAACGTGCGGTGTCGCCAGTGGGCGACAGCTAAGCTCTGCTTAGAGCAGGGTCAGAGGAGGGACCTTTCATATGTGGCTTTGACTGCAGTCTGCGGGCGCTGGATCCACCAGCAGGGGTCGCTAGATAGCAATGCACACTGAACCCTCCCGTTCCCTGGGTGACATAATCGGCAGTCGGCACTGGCACGGTTCCTATTCGATCCGATGCCATGATGCTCATCCATACGCCACAGTGTGGTGCCTTAACCCCACGAGCCATCCAGTGGCCCGTTTGTATGTATTTTATATGCATATTGGGATGGCAGGTATGGTAAGTTACGGCTTGGTGGGGCATGCCCCATACCTATACAGCAGAGAGTTTGGCACTTTTCAAGGTTTCTTACAGACGTAACCACAATGACCACAGACTCTCAGCCCTTAAAACATTAACTTTGATGTATGTTCTGACCTCATGTGACCACACAGAATTAACGTACAACTTCAAACATCCACACAATAAAACCCCAAACTTGGGTTATTTTGCCGTTTTTCTTCTTCCCATTCTTCCTGCCTCCATACCCTCAAACAATAATTCTCCCCTTTGGATAACAACATCGCATACCTGCTCTCCCAAGCCTATTGTGGCCTAATAGTTAGAGTTGCTGTCTTTCACACAGATGATTGGGGGTTCGAGCCCAGCAGGGCACAAGTGTTTGTTTTTGTAAAAAATAATAATAATAATGTGCATCTGTTAAATACTTTTCATTTATTAGACTGCTATTATTTTCACAATAACAAACATATTTTTATTGCAAAGGCAAAAGACATTTCCAATATTAACTGTTCAATGTTTCACTTGTATTTCACTTGTACTACAGCGAAATGGTGAGTCAGACGACACCACTTCAAGTAACGTCACACAGTATGGGGGGAAAAAATGTTCCATTTGCTGTGACAAATCACCTATAGACTATATCACGTGACTAAAGCCCTTTGGTGTACTGGTTACCGTCCAGTCTTTATATTTGAGAGACCGGGGTTTGATCCCCGCCTGGTAGCCTACTAAAGTGTTATTTCATTTTGGACTCAAACAGTGCACATGTTCTGGTTCTCATACAGCAATTATTGTTTTTATTGCAAAGGCAAAGACGTTCACAATATTAACTGTTCACTTGTAGCCTGTTAGTTAAACAATTCAGTCACTGGACAGTTATGCAATGGCTAATGTTATGGGAACAGGTGGCCTATCCCATAGCCATTTGTTTTAGCACAGATTATCATCTGGTTAACATCGCGTTGTTGCATTAGGGCCAGGTCAAGCGGTAACGGAAGGACAAATTTGCTGTACGCTGGCTCTAGCTCCTAGGCTATACCAGTTAGGTTGAAAAGAACACTTGTGAGAAGTGAGGGCTGCCTAGTACTTTCAAATAAATCCACTAAGTTTTTTGTCAAGGGTCATTTTCATGGGTAATTTTGCCAAAAACCCACCGGTAACGGAAGGACTCAAAAACATCTGTTTTTTGCCTTTTTTTCAATGATGCAAAACCTGCGGTTCCAGGCAAAGTATTGGTATTTTTCTGACTGATAATGGTCTATTGACTATCCATCTATGAACATGCCAAATATTAGACCAAGGGCATGGTCCAATAAATTTTTATAGCATTTTTCCCACAGTGGTTCCGGTAACGGAAGGACAATTGGTAAAAGTAACGGAAGGACACACTATTAATTATGCTAATTCTGTGGATGAAAACCACACTGTTTTTACTAGTGGAATTTACAACCCAATAACAGCTATTTCTGAAAGTTTCATTAGTTTTAAGCTGAAATCTGTGATATGACAGTGAAAATAGAGTTTTCTGGTAACGGAAGGACACTGCAAAATCTGAAGAACGCCTTTTTTTCGAACAATGTAAACTATAAAATAACAGTTAGGACCAAAACTTTCTTTAAATAGAGTAAAATGATCTTTCCCAGTCCACTGGACACAAAAACAGTTAGATTATGTATTGGTTTATGGTGGTGTATATGGCTTTAATTTCATCCAATATTGTACTATCAGAAGTTTGTTGCATTTTGATAAAGACCGAACTTCAAATGACCACCAATTTGTTCATAGTCGAGATATTTAAGAACCGTAAAAAGCTCCATAAACTTTGAAATAAGCACTAGCTTTTAAAATAAAAAGATAGGCCCATTGGTAAAGATGACATTTTACCCCTACTGTTCACCTCCCCTTGACCTGGCCCATTAATGTAAAAAAAATAAAATAACTGCCATTGGCTACGTGTTTCCACCTCACACAAATGCAGGCAAAAAAATTTCTGTGTGAAGCCTACGCTGTGCTCTTGACTCACTGTGGAAACCGAACCTCAACGCTCGCTTCAGCCAACATTTCTTGTCACCAACATTGTCTCCATTAATTTCTTCACTTCAGCTCTGTTCAGTTTATCCTTTTCACACACAACACAATGTCACTATAAAATTAACTACTACGAAAATTATGAATTTACGATAATACATTAAGAATTGATAATGGCCTACTATAAACTGCAATCCTTTAAGAGATTGCATTTATAAACTGCCAATTCCCAATAGCGATAGCCTCCGATCATGGCTCTAGTCTACGCTACTCTGCAGGCAATGTAGTTTACTGCAAACACTTTAAATTATTATAATAATAAGAATAATCTCTGGTAGGCTACTTTCTTAGTCGTATCTATTGTTTTCTTTCTGGCTAAGATTCCTGGGAAATATGCGTTGTCCAATTAAGCTTGTTAGCCAATGTTAGTTTTGCCAGAGAAACGTCAGTCAAGAGTCGGCTGTTAGTCCGGCAAGCCGGTACAAGCTAAGCTACTACAAAGCGTATCAACATGCCTTATATACAATCATTGCGCTACAAAAAATTAAACCTAGCTACATGGTCCGGTACCAAAACATTTCCCGTAGCCAACGTTGGGCTACACTACCGGGAAAAAAAACTGCGAAGGTATTCTGCTCTGCTTATGAACTCGGCAGGTCATAGCCCAGACATGGAAGCTTGGAGGTTTTTTTGGAATGCATGTATTCTGTATGCATGTCGCCATGTCATTATCTACCAAAAATAAGTGATATCTGATTTTTTTTTTTTTAAATGTAAAAAAAAAGTGACGTAAAAAAGTTACTCACGCATAGCCTACAGAGCGATGTCTAAGTCCTTAATTCCAACTTGCAAAAACTAGGCCTGCCTTTAAAAGTATTGATATCAATATTTGGCCAAGTTACAACTAACAATATTGCCTATCGTGGCTCAAATTCTGGACCTGCAAATATCAATCTTTTTTTTTTTACTAGACAAAAGGGGGAGGTGGGAGGGGCTGTATGAATGCATAAACGTGATTTTTTTTTGTTTGTTTAAATGCTTTTGAATAATGAAGCCGTTCCTATTTCTGCTTTCAGCTGATCTGATAATGCTGGGGCTGGCCACACACGAGCCCAACTTTACCATCATACGGGAGGAGTTCAAGCCCAACAAGCCAAGGCCCTGTGCACTGTGTGGCCAAGTGGGCCACGAGATCAAAGAGTGCCAGGGCGTGGCCAGAGAGAAGCAGGGCGAGGTACCGACTGTCCGTTCGGTAGAACCCCAGTACTCCGCACAAATGAACGTCTCTTTGACGGCAAGCCTCTGAACCAGACCAACCGTGCGATTGTGTTCTGTCTCCGCAGCACGATCAGTTTGCCGATACCCTCCCTGCCTCAGAACAGGAGTTCATATTCATTCGTCTGTCTGTTTTACGGGAGGTATGTGCCGTCTGTGTCCTTGCCACTGTACATACTCGTGTTCAGTGCATTGTGTGACGTAAATAATTAAGATTGAAATAATCGGCACTACACTCGTTTTGCATACAGCAATGTGTTGTGACTTGTCGTACATTGTGTATGGACTTCAGGCGCAATATAGTATTTACTCTGGTTTTTAAAGCTGCTCTTAACGACAAACGGTGTCATGTTTTAATAAAGAACTTTTCCTTGGCCTTTCTTACTGAACTCAATCCTGTGGCCTTTTATCGCAGTACCTGGAAGGGGAGCTGACAATGGCCAGCCTGCCTTTTCCATTTGACTTTGAAAGGAGTGTCGATGACTGGGTCTTCATGTGTTTCTTTGTCGGCAATGACTTCCTGCCCCACTTACCGTCATTGGAGATCAGGTAAGCTCAACCGCGTCTTCAAGAACGTCAGCTTTCGAACAGTCCCCCCCCCCCCAAACAAGCAGGGTCTCGTATTTCAATTATGTTTGACTGTCATTATGAAACGCTTTTGAAATGTTTCTGGTAAGACTATTTTTACTCGTGTTGCTGCGCAGAGAGGGCGCCATCGATCGGCTGGTGGGCATCTACAAAGACGTGGTGCACAAGACGGGGGTAGGTGTTCGCAGCCTTCAGCTCAATGCTCTCGTTCCTCGCTGTTGGGGGCCCTGTGACGACCACAACCGACAACAGTCGCTCCTTGCCACTTCCAAGTACTTAACGCACACTGCTGGCTCGTTTGTGTTGATTTTGCCGCGTGGAACCGTTTGACCGTCGGATTCGTTCGGCTCTGCCTCTTCCCCGCAGGGATACATAACGGAGAACGGGTTCGTCAACTTGGAACGAGTCGAGCTCATCATGCAGGCTGTGGGGGTGGCCGAAGACAACATCTTCAAGAAGCGCAAAGAGGACGAGGCAAGGTTTTTTTTTTTTATCAAAGCTCATTGGGGCAAAGATTTAGAATCATTATAGCAGTCGTAGTTTTTAAATATTTTTGGGAGTTTCTTTTACAAGTGAAGAATGTAGTGTGACACCTCCATTTATGGGTGCACCATCTGAAATGGCAACCATTCACATGTATAGTTATAGAAGTTATTTCAGAAAGGTATTTGGAGCTGAAATCCCTTGTCTGTCCCCATGTACAGTGCCCTTGTACAGTGCCTACAGTTATTGGCACCCCTGGTAAAGATGAGTAAAAAGGGTTATAAAAAATTCACAGTTTGGTGAATTGGCTTAATCTCACATTGAAAAAAAATGAGAAACTTAATTGAAGTAAATTTATTATGAGAAAAAGAAAATTCCTCATCAATTAATAATTATTTAACAAAACCACGTGTGCCACAATTATTGGCACCTCTGCATTTAATACTTTGTACAACCTCCCTTTGCCAATAAAACAGCACTGAGTCTTCTTCCGTAACATCTAATAAGGTGGCAACAAAATAATTTGTTGGCATGGAGACTTGATGACCCCAAGATGCTACTTTCCTCTAATTCTCCAACAGTGACCCTTGGATTTTTTTGCCTCTCTTACCATCCTCACTGTGCGTGGGGACAAAATAAACTTGGGTCCTCTTCCAGGCATGTTTGTAACAGTTCCAGTTGCTTTGAACTTTTTAAGTATTGGTTTTGCTAAAAATAATAATTTCTTGATGAGGGATTTTTTTTTTCTCAGAATACATTTACTTTAATTAAAGGTTGGATTTGTTTTAGTGTGAGATTAAGCTAATTCACCAAAAGGTGAATTTTTAAAATAACCTTTTACTCATCTTTACCAGGGGTGCCAATAATTGTAGAGGTCACTGTATATTGGAATTGAGCTTTTTCCATATTTAAATAGGTCTGATGTTTATGATCACTTCGTAGAGCCTTGTTCATATGCGTTTTTACTGTTCTGTTCCGTCTCCATGCCTCTTCAGGTGCTGAATATAGCGGTGCACTTTGATTTAAGAACTGTCCCTCCTGTGAGAGACATCTACATGCCCCTCTGTGTTCCGCAGGGTTTTAAAATGGGGTTTTGTGTTCCCTGGCTGTAGGAGGGGTTCAGAAGGAGAATGAAGGAGAAGAAGAAGAGGATCAAAGTAAGTGGAGTTAATCGCACACATTAAAGAGGTGCTTGTACTTCAATAGTTTTTACATTCTTCATGTCGCTACATTTTGTGAGAAATGTATATGAACTTTTATATTTTTTAAACACACACATATATGTATGTATGTATGTATTGAGAATGGGGACAAATCCCATGATCCAGCTATGAGATTTCGCAAGGTCAAGGATTAAATGTTAGCAATTGAAAGATATGCCATTATCTGTCTTCATTGTCTCACTAATTATGTCTCCCTGAAAACCCCCTGCAATAGATTATAATTTAACAAAATTAAGAGTATTGTGTAGAGTCATCTGGCAACACGCATGAAATACAAAGGCTGTGATCTGTTCTAAGTCTGATAGCTTGAGGGGAAAGTATGGTTGCCAGGTACGGAGGGCTAAATATGTTCCGAACAGATTTCCGTGTGGCTTTATAGCATGTGAGTGGGCTTTAAGTGATGCCCAAAATGTGCTCTATGTAGAGGAGTGGAGTGATAAGTGCCCATGGACAAACCTTGTCCTGGGAGGGGCACGAAGGCGCCAGGGTGTCATCTCACCCGATCCCTCCGTTTGCCTAATTGTATGAGTACCGTGCGTGATCTAATGAGTTTAAGCCCTAACCCCCACTCTTTAGAAGGAGATAGGCATTAAGCATGCAGTCAGGGTTTGTACTGTGGACCCCAGGGAGAGTATTCGTTGCTACTGCTAACGGGAATACAAATGTATTTAAAAAATTTAACGGCAAACTCATCCAGGCTGAAGGCATAAGTGTGTTGTTGAAGGCGCTCTGAAGGAATTTCAGAAATAGGTTTGCGTTAATAATTTACTGCCTGTTGTTGATGTCTTTTGCAAAGTCCACCTAATGTTTCGAACATGAAACCAAGGGAAAGTTTTTGGTTGGACATGCCGAGCGTTAAAAGTAATAAATGTTCTGTGCCCACCCCGCCAGGCAGAGCAGAGACCTTCGTTCACGCCCTCGGGGCAGTTCGCTCCCCATGCTCTGGGTGGAAGAGACAGGCCTCAGGCCGTTCAGAATGCACGGCATGCCGCCTCCGACATGAGGATGCAGGGCAGAGACCAGCAGAACAAGGTGAGATCGCTCGCACGTTGCTGTGCCAGGATACAAGCGCAGTATACAATGTACATATCCTGGGTACAAGACATTTGTTGGTGTGTGTGCGCGTGCGCGCTGAAGATGTACTGAAATCACAAAAAAAGGAAACGTGAGTCACCGGTTTGATTTTAAGACTACTAAATACTGGTTTCATTCAGGACATGTCCAGGTAAAATTGTATGTTATGGGCTTTACAGTTCCGGTGGCATGAAGTTTAGTTTTTGCGGGACAGTCATTTAGCAATGTATAATATTTAAATTAACTAAATGTGACTTTTTGGCTAATGTATTTGTAGCCGTATTTGCTTAATACATTTTAAAACCATTGTAAATGCAATCCAAGTTTCTTCACATTTGCAGTTCAAATGATTATTTGCAAAATTGCTATTCAAACCAAAAAGGTCATCTTGCTATTCTGGTAAGTGAGGCAAAAGAACCTGTGCTGGGCATGTTTCAAGCTGCAGTGCCTTGTGCTTACTTGGCTACCTGTGTAACGGCTTATGTTTTTGCTCCTCTGAGCTCTGTTGGCCAGTGAAAGGATTGAATAAGTGCTGTTAATTATGCCAGATGATTGAATTGCTCCCTTATTTGCTCGTTTGTTTTTCTGGATTGTTTTTTAGGACGCTGCTCAGTCTTTGAAAGCCATGATGAGGAATGGCAGCCAGGCATGTGGTTTTGTATTCATAACCTTTTCATGTCACGTCTTTTTAAATCGAAAGGGTTTTTGTTTTGCTTTGTAGGTAGTCTTCTAACATAAATATTTGTTTGGTACCAATCGATTCCTCTCGTGAATCTTTTTAATGTACACTGTTCTTTCTGGCCCTAGTACATGTCTGCTGCTTTATGATACCCCTGTTCCTTTCAGTGAACCCCCCCCCCCCAATTCTCGTTTCATGTGGATTGTCCGTGTCCTTGAAATGTGTTGCGGTTGCGTTGGGTTTCGCAAGAAATAATTGTTCTTGTGTGTATTCACGGCGTGGGTCCTCTTCCTGCGTTTGACGCGCCGTTCCGTCTTGGTCATTAGAAAAGGATATTAATTCCATCCCAACAACCTGAGCTCTGCCCCGTTTAATTATTCCTCGATTCGTAAAGTATTTATAAACATACGAGGACAATGGCCCGACCGGTGATTTGCATATGAATGCAGTCTCAATGGAGAGACTACTACCGTGGAAGGAAGGCCTTTGTTCTACGCGCTCTGCCCCGAGGTCAGGATCTTAATTTTTCTGCCCAGGTGAGATGCTCATATAAAGAGCACTACATAAAATGCAGACGAGTAGATTCATAAACCACAGTGATAAAAATGAATAAATTAAGAAAAAATTTTTTGCCATCAGTTAAGCAAGGTGCGTGCATTACTTAAACCGTGGGTTCGATTCAGTAGCGTGCAGGTACAAGCCGCCTCCGTTTGGATGTACGAATCACGTCCGGTTACGCGCGAGCTGAGACGACTGCAATGTCGGGTCCCTCGAGCACGTCGGACCGCAAGCAAGTCCTTTAAATCATCTGTAGTTGTGCAAAAAAAGCCGTTTGATTGTGGATGGATTGTGACAGACCTCTGACTGTAATTGTCCTCCCTCTCCAGTCCGCAGGGCCCAGTGATGATGGAAGGGGTACGAAGAGGAAGGCCGACGACAGCGACAGCGAGCCCGAACCCGAAGATGACGTCAGGTAAAAAGCAGTCGCCCTTCTCGGGGTGCCCTCTAATTGGCTGATTTTTATTGTGGAGCAGATGACGTCATCCACCTCCGGGCTTTTCCTGCAGTTCGCATCATCCCTGCAGTCCCTCCCCCCCACCTTCAGGCGATGAATACGAAAAGGCACATTATCCCTGTGAGATGTGGCGTGAGCCAGCGCTGTCGCACCCAAGTAGGCCAGTTAATATTCATGCAGGCTTTCCTGCCGCAAGGCCGCTTTTCCTGCGGGAACGGGTGATGTATTCGGGTAAACGGACGCCGCTCCTCCTCGATTACGGGAGCGGAATGTTTATCGGTTGCTGGAGTGCGGCGTTTCCAGGCGCCGAATCTCCTGGAAATTGGAAAATCTAAGTAACGTTACGATAAAATTATTGTACAGTGTGTATTCAGGGAACCAGAAAAATGACTCGTCCCGTGTTTCCAGTCATGCTCTTAGCATTCTTTCTTTATTAGGTTCATTACCAATGTAATAACAGTTTACCTTTACATTATGCATCATGGATAAAGAGGATTGAACATTTTTAACAGTACATCGGGACCAAACGGTAGGGTAGTAAAAATGACTAAGATCTTCAGCATGTGCAAAACCTTTCAGCACACACAAAACCAATAACATGGCCAGTGATTGGTCGTGGTATTTGTTTTGCATCAATCATTGGTTGTTGTTCGTCTTGCATGTGCTGAAGGTCTACACATTATATGTACCTCAGATTCACAGATGTACTCCGTCACATAATTTAAGTAATTAATGAAAATGACAAATGTGTAATGTATATATTAAAAAATTTTTACATGCTTAAAATATGGCCTCTAAGCACACTCGTAGTAGCAGCAGTTTTTCCCGTTGCTGTGACTACACTAACACTAGCAGCTAATTTCCTGATTGAACAAAGAAATAAAACAAATGAATTCACATTCGTCCTCTGACATGAAAATGTTAAATGTGTCCGAGGGCAGAATTTGGCATTTTGTTTGTGGCGCAGATGAATCTGCTGGCCTTTCCACGCCCTCTGTGTGGCTGTATTAGAATGCCTGCCTAAGCTGAAGACAACATATCCTCGAGCTTGTTTTTAAGAGGCAACATTTAACTACAGAATTATTATTGACCAGACTCATAAGCTACTGTGTCGCGCAATAAAACAAAAATAAAAGCAGATAATTTTGCTGAGTGAGCCAGAATATCCCAGTAGCAAACACGGTTGTGAATATAATCAGCATCTGCCTTCTGGTTCACACCTAGCACGCACTATTAAAATTAATAGCATCATTTATATTTGTAGGTCTAATAAATGCACCGTAAAATGCAATTAAATGTTCTGATCTGTAATAAGAAATCTGACGGGGTAGAGATTGTAGCTTCGCTCACTGTGCACTGCTGGATTGTAACCTTGAACGTTATCATTCAAATAAAAAAAAATCTCTGCAGTGAATGTCATCTGCGATTGCTGCGGTTTCTGTTCGGGTATTTTTCTAAAACCCCTCAAGGTAAACAGGCGTGTTATTCACCTATTATGCGCCATGTTCATGCGCCATTTGATATGTATAATGACTGGAGCCCTAAAGTAAATTCTGAATAGGTTCCATATTTAAATTGTATTGATGGACTCCACAATGGAGATGAATGCACATGTCACCCTCACAACATTTTCAATTTATTTTCACTGCCGTTTTTATTGAAATGATTTGCACGCGGAATATTCCGGAAACCAAGTGTTCGTCTTTCTTCCAAGGTTGTGGGAAGAGGGCTGGAAGCAGCGGTACTACAAGTCCAAGTTCGACGTAGACGTGACTGACGAGACCTTCAGGCGCAAAGTGGTCAAGTCCTACGTGGAGGGCCTGTGCTGGGTACTGAGGTACTACTATCAGGTAGGACCCATCTCCATGTCAGAAGGATCCAAGCACTTTGTTTTGTAGGCAAGTCTGCTATTAGCCAGTGGGGGGGGGGGAAATCATTCATGAGTGGCTTTTATATATATATTTTAATATTTTTTGGAAAGTGCGGTCATCGCTGTGCTTTTCCTTGATGAGCGCCATTTAGAATTCCTGGGGACGGAATTGTCTGATGCGCAGAAGTGGCTCCATATGCACTTGAGAATACTAGGAATTTCAAACGGGTCACTACCTTTTTGCAGACCAGTCCGAGGGATTGGCGTCTCGTCTATTTTTTTAATGTATGTTGACTGATTGTTCCAAGACGTGTAGGGATTTGGTATTTTGGCCCCCAAAATAATCAAAATATTTGGTCACAACGTTTTTTCACTTCTAATAAATAAAATCTTTCAGCTGCACATGACATGCCCATAATTCTGAGGTCCGTGCGTAAAAGGCAATAGCGCCACAAGTGGTGGGGAGGAGTAAAGCCGCCAGGGTATTCCCCTACCACAGTGGTCCCCAACCCTGTTTCAGGAGATCGACCATCCTGTTTGTTTTCCTTTCGACCCTAATTCGCCACACCTGATTGGCGCCTGCTCCGCGAGTGTGAGGAAGCACGCTAGCGGCAGGCTGCAGTTCACTTACGTCCACCGGTGTCAGTAATGAGAAGGAATTTCTGGTCATGACACGCGGCCTCTTGAAGTTTGTTAATTTGTCCTATTACTTTTGCTGCCCTACAATGGGGGGGGGGGGGGGGCTATGTGGGGACAAATTACTACAATTGCTACACTGTTCACCTGATGTGAACAGTGGATGTTAGACCTCTCAAATTAAAGCTAACCGTCTGCACTTTAACCTCATAGTCCTGTTCCATTTCAAATCCAATGTGCTGGAGCACAGAGCCAAAAAAAAAGTGACTGTCCTAACACTTTTGGAGTGCATGTGTATGTTAACGTAATATACTGGTGTACAATTATTTCATTGCAACCTAGGAATCGGTGTTTAAAAGCCAGTACATTTTTATTTATACATTTTTTGCGCAATATCCATGGTGCATTCCATCTCCAGAAGGCCATATTACACCATAATCTCTCTGAAGGAGATCTGTTGATAATGGGGACGTTAACGTCGAGATTAATTGCCGAGGCATGACGTGGGGTTTTGGAACTTTATGGGCATTGGCGAGCTTCGTAACGAGTACGACGCAGACGGACAGAAAGGCCCTGCCGATGGAGGCTTCTCTCCATGACTAGGAATGCTGAGCTCTGTCCTTTGGGGGGCGCTGGCAGTCACGGATATTCACGAGCCCGGGCCAGCACCTTTTTCTTTTCTTTTTTAAAGCATGTCTGCACCAATAATGTGAATTACGCAAATAAGTTGCGCTTTTGGATTAAGAGCACGCTGCAGGAAACGAAGGAAGCGGATGCACAGCGAACATGTAGCCTGTGTCATGGGGAAGGAGAACCGCGCATTCGCATGCATCCCCGCCCTATAACAGGTTAGCGTTAAGTCGCTTTCTCATTTCTTCCAGCGCAAGGCGACTTGTAGGAATAGGCTGTGCGTCAGCCTGAGGTGCCGGTAGCATTTCACTCTCACCGCATTACTCATGCGACTGAAGTTCATTTAGTAACTCCAGTATTTTTTAAATTTGAATGTATAGTCCTTTCTAGTAGTTGCTAAGTGACAGACATGGCGTACTTGTCACAATGTAACTTGTGCGTTTTGTGGTTTTGCAACTTTTTTTGCTTTAGTTCCCATTTGTGCTCCTTCAATAATTGTTGTGGATGCATTATTTGAGCTAGCCTATGTTGGAAATGGATGTGTGGAGGGTGATGTAGCCCCAGGGCTTAGCGTACTATAGGTATTGTAATTTGAACAAGCCGATTGATATTTGCTTTTATGCTGCTATGGCCTGACTGCATGTGCAACAAAGGACCATGAGTGACACTGCCCTGTGACGGGAGGTCTGACCATTTCGAAAAGTCCTAATATGAAACAGGAAGTTCGGGAATAAATGGCATTCGGAAATGCAACATGTTGGTATGAAATAAAAATTAAATTAAATTAAATAGGATCATGTTATTGTGAAAAGGACAGTCATGAGGGGGGAATTTAGTTATTTCAAAAATAAATATTAACTTAATTATTTACCTATTTATACAAGTATCATTTTCACATGTTTAGTCTTCCATACTGATCAGTGGCACAGCTCCCCAGCTGAAGAATAAGCTGAATATATGGAGAAACTCTGCAATTAAATAAAAACCTGATCAATCCTATTTTACAGCAATAATTCTGGGTTGGTAAGTCATGGGGGAAAAGGTGTTTATTTTTTGCTGTTCCTGAGAATTCCAGTAACGCCACAACACTGACTGACTAAGGTGGGTGGGTGGTCGGTCGGGGTTCTGCTTTTACATATTCAAACTGTCACTTCCACTGTCATTTTGTTTTCTCTTCACAGGGATGTGCTTCCTGGAAGTGGTACTTTCCGTTCCATTACGCCCCTTTCGCCTCAGACTTCAAAGACGTCAAGGACCTGTTCAAAGAGTTTGAAACGGACACCAAGCCAGTAAGTCAGGACTACTTTGCTTTCTCTGAAATCTCCTGAAGTTTTAAACTTTCTTTTTTAAACTCGGACATGATTAATCACTCTGCGTTGATTCTCAGTTCAAACCCCTGGAGCAGCTGATGAGCGTGTTTCCGGCTGCCAGTGGGAACTTCCTGCCTGAAACGTGGCGGGTGCTAATGAGCGACCCGGTATGTCCACCTCAGTCAGCTCAGTTTATTTATCCGTCAATGTTCATTGTGGGTCATTGTCACTGTGCAGATGCCTTGTTAACTCTGCCAAGGAGGTCATGTAACAATGTCTGTCCGTCTGTGACATATCTGGACAAATAACGGCCAGATTGCCATGAAATTTGCAGTGTAAATGCATGTTCCCGAGAGGAAGAGCCCTGTTCATTTTGGTGACCCCATGACCTTTCCTCTAGCGCCACCGTCAGGCCGATTCTTTTAATTTGCGATCGAGATCTCAAAAAGTAATGGCTGGGTTGTCATGAAATTTGCTGTGCACATTCATGTTCCTAAGACACCTATCGACTTTATGAGCTTTCCTCTAGCGCCACCATGAGGCCAAACGTATCTCAAAAAGTAATGACTAGATTGGCATGAAATTTGCTGTGCTCCCAAGAGGAAGGCCTTATTGATTTTGGTGACCCCATGACCTTTTTGTGCGACCATCAGGCCATATTTTCTGTTCATGTGATCATCTCCTGACCTGTTAGTTGTACAGATGCAAAATTTGCTGTGCACATTTATAGAGATTGTTGTCACCTGGCAGAAAGCTGCACTCCGAGTGCGTTCTTTCTAGTGGTTGCTTACGTTTTGTATTTGCAACTGTTCTTGAAATAGTGAACGTTTAGTTTTACTACTGAACTGACTTCATTTACCTGGTCTCTTATTTAATGTCAGGACTCCTCCATCATCGACTTCTACCCTGATGACTTTGCGATCGATCTGAATGGGAAGAAGTTCGCTTGGCAAGGTACGTGAACCATATTAGTTTGTTTTAAATTACTGCAGGATAATTTGACTTCTCTGCCAAAACTGTCAATCTGGGGAATTAATTAAAATGCAAATTGATCCCTGTTCTTTAAAAAGATGTGGCATTGTGTCATTTTCTTTGGCTGCCATCGGAGTAGAGTTGTCTACTGCGATGCATTTTATGTACCTGGCACATTGTGTACACGTTAGATACACTCCCTGCACAGCTGGCAAAGCCCCAGTTAAACTGCGTGTGTGGTTGTGGAGATCTGTTTGAGATCTGGACTGTTTGTTCACGCAGGCGTGGCCCTGTTGCCGTTTGTGGACGAGCGCAGGCTGAGGGCCGCTCTGGAAGGAGTTTACCCTGAACTCACTCCCGAGGAAAGTGAGTATACACCGCCACGCTCGCTGCCTCCCCCGCATGCTGCAACACATACGACACTGGTGGAGCCGAACTGATTTTGATTTACTTAACGATAATATTCCTAATGTGCGATCATTCAAAGTCCTCACAATGTAGCTTTTTTTAAGCTTTAACTGATGGGAAGTGCAAAAGGAAAATGGGAGCCTCGATATCGTAATACTCTTTTGAGCCATTGTATGAAAGCGAACTGAAAGGGCATAGCATAATAAACTGTTCCATTTCAGTTACCTTTTCCCCCCTCTTCCTGAGGCTCATGCCCTTGAACTTGGTTTTGTTTCCAGTCAAGCGGAACAGCCTTGGGAGCGACGTGCTGTTTGTCGGCAAGTCCCACCCGCTCTGCGACTTCATACAGGAGCTGTACAGCGGAGGTTCGACCGAGGTGAGTCCAGCGACGCTTTTTCGATTTCGTCTTTAGAACAAGTGGCGCGACGCTGACCCCTTTGTCCATGTTTGACCACGCAGGGCACTGGGATGCCTCCAGAACTGTGTCACGGAATCCAAGGTGTGTTCGATCTCGACGAAGGGCCTATTCTACCAGATAAGTAAGGAACAGCGGTTTATTTCCCCCTTCTTTCAATTGGTGTCGACTAATGCCATCGATTCCTCTATAACGTTTCATGTTGTGCTGTTGATGGAAAAAGTGTAAAATGCTCGGTTTGCTTTCAGACCTGTGGAATCCCCCATCCCCTTGTTGCGGGACCTCGCTCAGAACATGGCCATTGGGTGAGAATGTTACGACCCTTCTAGTATTTTCATTTTGACTGGATTAATGCACAATTTTGTTGTGTACTGGCATTGTGCAGACTGGAAAATTTAAGACCGAAATCTTACGCATGTGATTGTATACTGCGTATTGCGATTGTACACTTTGCAGATTTTTCAACCACTCAGACTTTAGTGAAAGCGAATTTCCATGTTTCTGCCATGAGTTCTATATATTGTAACTTAAACGGCATGATTTGGGGCGTGGCCGGAAAAAACGCCCATAATCTGCATTTCCTCAGTTATTCTGGCAGATCGTTTATTAACGATGTCGGTGAAATACATGTTTATTTCACTCGGGGAAATGATGTAGTCTTATTATGATTTCATGAGGTTTGTTGCTAAAACCAGTCAGGCCACTCTTTTGTTTTCCAAATGTGGCAAGGTTTATGCCCTTTTGTATGGAACGTGCTCCAGAAATGGAAACCATTTCTACCTTGTGTTCACATGATGGTAGTGACACGCGCAAGGATTTGATCCTCTCCTTTTGCCCCATTGCCTGATGTGACCATTGTTTTGTTTTTTGGTTGGTGTTTAATGTAGGCATTCGACGCCTAGAGCAGGGGTAGGCGACCCTGGTCCCGGTGTGGCCGTGACGTTTTTGGTTTTTGTACCGTCTGAGCTTAAGCACAAGAGTTTTATGAATCATTAAAAGTCAGGGCCCGAATATTCTGAATGGTGAAACGCTGAGTGCCTCCATAAAATGGCTGCCTGCATCCATTACACCTGATTTACAATGAATGCAGCTGTGTGTGCAGTTAAGTTTGGATGGCGCAAGAACCCAGACCATCTCTGGCACTGGGTTGCCTACCCCTGCCCTAGAGGAATAATGTATTTATTTTTCTGAAGAAGTTGCTGGTGTAGGCCTACACCTTTCCCTTAAAGGGCTTTTTGTATGCACATTCGAAATAACTGACTTTCCCTTTGCAGAATAAGATTCAAAGATCCGCAGTTTGAAGAGGGCTTTGTGTTCAAAGCTGTGGTCCTGCCTGGGGCCAAGTAAGTGATTTATGATTACGCCGGTTTAAGTAATACATAAGCCTCGCTAAAACCTATGACAATGTTCAAGAGCTGGTTATTTAAATATGGGCATTTACTACTGTGTAATTCCTTCATAATCGGTACATAGCACTTTTATAAGCACCACATAAACATTCATAAATGCTTATGTCAATACTCTCTGACATGCCCATGTGCAGCTATCGTAAGCGTTTGTAGTGCTTATGAAGCTGTTGTCGAGCTCTTGAAACGGACAGTTCATAGGCGTTGCCACTGTAACCAGTTTATGTAGCCCTCGTGCATTGTGGGAAATTTATCGATGCTTCAAAATGAATGGCCAGACTGATCACCTGTGGAAGAGAAAATCTTATGCGTTTTGTGACTGATCCTAGGTTATTAAACAATTGTGAAGCAATGTCTGAATGAGTCCATGCGCTCCGTTAACTGAATTATAAATGTTGAAATTTAGTCGCCATCTTTCCTCACCCTTCCTTTCAGAATGCCGTCGAAGGTGCTCAAGCCAGGGGACTGGGAGCGGTCCAATCGCGGTTCTTGGAGGCCGCAGCTGGGGTTCAACCCAAACAGACAGCAGGCCCACCTGGATCATTCGGGCTTCCGCGCTCTCGGGTACCCGTCATTAGGTTACTTAAAAGCGGTCGCCTTCTCGGTCTCCTTTTCTCTGTGTTCTCATTGGCTCGCGCGCTGACTGGGCTCCGGGGGAGGGAACAATTTTGAAAAAAGTGTTCAAACAAAAGTTAATGGCATTTTCTCTGGCGCGAAAAGTTAGACATCGCAAATCTGAGGTATGGCATTTTCAGTGTTGAGTTTGAGTTCTTTTCTTTCAGCCATGCCATGAACAGGGATCGACCGGCGGGCGGGCAGTACAGCAACACCCCGCCTCCTGGAAACTACCAACAGGGCAACTACCAACAAGGAAACTACCAACAGGGCAACTACCAACAAGGCAACTACCGCTCACAACAAGGCGGCCAGATGCAACAATACTCAAGTGAGTCAGAGCCCTCTCTCTTTGCACACACTGAGTTTAGTGGGAATTTGGGTCACTAAAGTAACTGAATAAATAGAGCAAAGCAGCAGACATTAAAGGGTGTTTGCGTTTTATCGATTGCACAACGGGGGAAAAACTGAGTGCACCAAGGGCCCAGTCAGATTCAGGTTGTATTCTTCAGGGGGAAATAAGAGTGGAGATCCGCAGCCGGTTTTAAGTTTAGTCAGAAATGTACGTTTTACCGGCACTTCAATAGTGTCCTAATATGCTTGTCAAAGGAAATATGTAAACAAGGTCTATTCTTCTCTTGCGGTTTCTGTTAATTGTCATTAAGGCAGAAATATAAATATTGACTGTTTTGGGTCCCCTATGTATTAGTCTCCTTATCCGTCAGGCTTTATTTCTTGGAATGAGCTATTGCATCTTAAATTTGGTAATACAAGCCCACATACTCAATGTGGTAAATGTAAGCTATACCCCCCCTCTCTCTCCCTCACTCGCCCTCCGTCCCTCCGTCGGTCTCCCTCTCTCTCCCTCAGTCCCTCTCCCTCCTCTCATTCATTTCCAGCTTAGATTTTCTCAACAGCAATTCTCTGATTTGACTTTGATGTGGCTAATTTCGGCTGATGAATCTCGTCTGGATTGCTGATAACTTGTGCGAGTCAAGTGCGTTCTGGTGGCACTTGATGCAAATGGGGCAATGTTTGGCCTCGACGAACGGCATTCGAGCCTCCGTTTCACCCGGCGTTGCGTTTCTGGATAAACCGGCTAATTGGTCGCATTTTTCGAAAAAGGCGGTTTTGATTAGTGCAATCAGTAAACACCCGAGCCTCTCGGCGACCGTGCTCCTGATTTAGACGAGGCGTCACTTGAGAAGTTGTTGGAGAGTTTAATTCATGGCCTCGTAGTCCTGAAAAGTACAGTAATTACCTTATTCGTTTTTCACAGTTCAGATCTGCGATTTAATATTGTGTTTGCATTGTAAATTCTGATGACCTAATTTTCTCCCATAAAGGGCCTCGGTGATGTCTCGCCTCTTGAAGGAAATTTCAAGTTCTGAAGAATATTTCCAGAAGCCTATTTGTGGTCTCGGTATGAGAGGGAAGCTAGCCTCAATGACCAAATAATGGCCTTAAATTTCCGTCTTACCCAGATATTGGAAAACGGATCCCTGTTAGGGATGTTTGACATTGATGGTACTTTAAATGAATCGCTTGCTACTCTGTTTTGTCACTGCAAATTTTCTACCACAGCTTGGCTTTGGTTCATAAATTTAACTCCCTGTGAAATATCAGGCAGGGTTGGGGGGGCATGTCAGACCCGTTTGCAAAGTAAATCTCTCAATGGCTAATTCCCTCAGGTTTGTAAGTAAGTGCATTGAAAGTTATCATTTGGTTTTTAATATCTTTTAATTAATCTCGAAAGCACACACAGACGTTTCTGTTTTTATGTACCTGTAGTCCTTCTATTAGAAAGCCAAATCCGAAGACTGGCTTTGCCGAGCTCAACAGAATTTATTCTATATATACATTTTAAAATCTGTTATTTCTTACTTAGGTGGAAAATAAATTGACCTGTTTAAACATCCAGTTTTTGTGACGTAATTTCTGAAACCAGTATCCTGCTTACTAGCCGTGAGTTTTTGGGCCTAATGCTGTAGCTCCTCAATAAAGGGTCGTTGGTGTTGCCACTGCCGAAAACATGACCGCTTCGGACGTGCAGCCCAGAGCCAGCGAGAGACTGAACAGTAGTCTCTGCACGGCGAGGATTGAAAGTTTATTTAAAAACAGGCCAAACCTTTGCATCTGATTAATACAAAAGCCTCTCCGTTTTTCCGGGCCACAGTCCGCAGGCCTAAATCCCGCGGTTCTCGGAACAGCACTTTAAAATTGTGCGTGCGTGCAAAGTCTGCCTTTATTTCCTCACAACTACTCCTTTAAAAAATAAAAATAAATTAAAAAATGTTATTTAAAAAAACCGGGGGTCCGGCGGTGACCCCGCTCAGCGCTAATCAGCGCAGGCGGGGAAAGCGAAAGGCTTTTGTTTGACAGACCCCCACCCCCCCCTCACGCTGATTAGCGCAGGTGGTTTCGAGGGGACGCATTCTGAGGCCGTAATGAGCCCGAGCAGGGAGGCTAGACGCGTCAGAGGGGCGCCCGGCCGTCGCACCCCCCCCTCTCGACAAAAGCCTCCGGGAGGACTCTGTTTGATTGGACGTGCCGCGCTGGAGAGGGAGGTGAAACAAAGTTAACTTTCCCTTTCACTGCGTGGCTACCCCCCACAGGGAAGCCCTCCCGGCTTTGCCTCGGAAACAAGCCGGGCTGTTTTGTCCACCCTAATTAAAACAGCTGGTGGTAAAGCACCAACCATCCGCCGTTCCTCAAAACACGCCCCTCTCCGCGCCGTAATTGAATAAGCAACACTCTCTTAACCCCGTTTATATAAACCCCCGTTTTTTTAAAAACGCGTACGCCGGATGCGGTTCGGTTTCTCGCGTCATCGCACGAAAAATCCGTTTCGCGACGGCCGATCAAATTGATCATTTACATTTGAGGAGAGGCGCGTTTGAAGAGGCGTATTTAAAGCTGGGGCTCGCGTCACTGCTGCTTACAGAATTGATTTCACCGAAGCGCAGTCATCCAATCCCATTGTCTAACGTCTCAATCTAATACATTAAAGGTTACAATAATGATCTAACTGGATCCATTTCCCTCTGCCATGACAATCATGACCTAGGTGGAATTCTATTGGACAAGATGTTAGAGACTGATTTAGATTAGTGGGCAGGGAAACGAGACATTTTTTTTGTAATCCTGTTTGCACTCTGTCACATGGCTATGGGGCCCTATTGATTTTTAGGTTCATTAATTAGTGCCTGCAGGTTTATTAAGGAGAATAGCAGGCATCTCATTGTAATTCGCTCTTTGGTTTGATGCGTGGTGATGGGCGCTTGGGAGGAGACTGCCTGCTCCAGGATGATAATTGGTTGTAAAGTGGGTGGTCCAACCTGCCTTTTGGCCCCCTCTCCTGTGGGCTTTTGTCGTTGTGCAACCCGGGGCTGTGTGACGAAGGGATTATTACATGTACGTAAGCTTTTTCACAAATTTGACAACCGTTCAGCCAAATTGGGCAGATCCGTCGCCGTTCTGGTCGCTTTGTCGGCATATTGATATTAAGTTAATCTTCTCTCGAGAACATTTGGCTGTGTACAATAGGGGTTGGGGAGCGCAAGCTTGCCTGACATCTGCCACAGTGTCTCCCGAGGTTTCGCCACGTAACGCGGTCTGCGCTTCCAGCCCATTTAAATCTTTTCGGCTCACGCTCGCGCGAATTGACAGACTTCAAAACGTCAAGTTTTTTGGCAGTCGGCTTTAGAGGCGAAACGTTTCCTTCATTGTACTTGGAGCATTTTTAAAATGCGTCCGCCATGCGTCCGAGTCGAGCGCAGTCAACACAAAACTGTTTGCTGTATGGATTTTTCCCAAATTCAAAAATACATGCTGCTGTCCCTCTGAAATGATATTCTTCACCACACTAACCCCCCCCACACACACACACACACACACACACACACACACACATACACACACACACTACCCCAAAGTTTCCATGCTTCACATTTTCAAACCACTCAAGACCAGTCCCCCACGACCCCCCCACCCCACCCCAAAAAACAAATGAGTCCAAGACTTGCAGCTGGCCATCACCCTGGCAACCAGATTGGGAAGGGGTGGTTTGCTGCTTTGCTACTAAAAGTGCAGCATTGTGAAGACTGGCGAGGGAGAGCGCGGGGAATACTCCAGCCTCCCATAATGGTGCAAGTACGAACCTCTGAGTTGTAATCTGAAGCATTCTTGTACTGGATTGGATGTAATTGTCCCTTTTAAATTCATCTCCATTGATTTGAAGTAATGCGTAGTCTGAGTAATACAAGGGGTGATTTGTACATTAATAAATGTCCGCTGGTTTTTAATTTTTTTTAATTTTTTTTAATTTTTTAAATGCACTCCCTTACTGTGAAATTTAATATGTGAGTCCAAATTTGTGTCCTATCAATAAGGCCGTAGTTGAATACCTCAGCTACACTAAATATGAATGCATGTGTCAGTGTGTAGTGTGGTTCCAGAACTCGGTCCTGGGGGCCCCCTGTGTATGCTGTTTTTCATTCCAACCGAAATTGCAATTCCATAATGATAACAAGCTGTTAATTTTTCTTAATTGGGTGCTTTTCTTGTTTAGAGGGATAATTTACCCTCTTAAGCCGCATTGTCAGAAATAACTATGCGTGCCATGAAGAATAAGTCATGTTCATCCGTGTAGTTCTCTCTACCCCGTCAATATTTGGTATTTTGCAATTACAATTTAAAAAATGTTTTTAAATAAAAAATAAAAATAAAAATGTGCATTTTCAGAGCTTCAATGTTGACGTTATTACATTAATATAAATATACATTATATTCACATAATAGGCAGTACCATCCGATATCGCCCGCTCCTCAATTTGGCTAATGGGTATGTAATAAAAGCATTTTTATTTGCCTCAAAGTCGTGCATATTTTATCAACATTATATAAAGTTGTGGTCCTCGCGCTCACACTGAGAATTTGCGGCAAAGATCTGCAATGCGCAGAGTTGGTCATTTAAACGATCTTGAAGCGCAGTGTTTGTTCGCCTTTATTGCAGGTTGATTTTTATTGTGCTTATATGGCTAAGCTAGCTTTCTTGAACGAGTCGTATTTTTCAAGCCAAACTGTTTTATTTGTTCACGAGCTGGCCATGAAAATTCAGTAAGCTCTACTGTGCATCTAGCATTACAGCTGCATGTGGGAATGCGTTTTCCGCTAACTACACCCACGCAGGCGTAGCGCAAGCAGGGGGGGTATCGTTTTCGCTCCTGTCCGTATGTGTCTGTCAATGTTTGTGTCCCTATCATCCATAACTCAAACAATTCTACTCCAATTGCGATGAAACTTTGTGGAAATGTTGACAGTTAAGCAATGACCTGAATCAAACAAAAAATTCCCCAATCGGTCAATACCTGACCAATTTAAACATCCTATAACAAATAAAACGGGACCGTAGTGCACTAGCTTACATTTGAAACGCTTTCGGGTAAGTTCAGGACCGTAGTGCACTGGCTTACATTTGAAACGATTTAGGGGAAGTTCAGGACCGTAGTGCACTGGCTTACATTTGAAACGATTTAGGGGAAGTTCAGGACCGTAGTGCACTAGCTTACATTTGAAACGCTTTAGGGGAAGTTCAGGACCGTAGTGCACTGGCTTACATTTGAAACGCTTTAGGGGAAGTTCAGGACCGTAGTGCACTAGCTTACATTTGAAACGCTTTAGGGGAAGTTCAGGACCATAGTGCACTAGCTTACATTTGAAACGCTTTAGGGGAAGTTCAGGACCGTAGTGCACTGGCTTACATTTGAAACGATTTTGGGGAAGTTCAGGACCGTAGTGCACTGGCTTACATTTGAAACGATTTAGGGGAAGTTCAGGACCGTAGTGCAATAGCTTACATTTGAAACGCTTTCGGGTAAGTTCAGGACTGTAGTGCACTAGCTTACATTTGAAACGTTTTAGGGGAAGTTCAGGACCGTAGTGCACTAGCTTACATTTGAAACGCTTTAGGGGAAGTTCAGGACCATAGTGCACTGGCTTACATTTGAAACGATTTAGGGTAAGTTCAGGACCGTAGTGCACTGGCTTACATTTGAAACGATTTATGGTACGTTCAGGACCGTCGTGCACTGGCTTACATTTGAAACGATTTATGGTACGTTCAGCACTTTTGATACAACTATGCCTTCCCAGACAGTGATAGTGGCATTTACTCCTAGCTTATTAATTTGTGAAAATATTAGTTTCTTATTTTTCCTTTCCAATTCTTCCACAGATCCCAGGCAACCTGGTTCTCTTCTGGGTGCACCTCCCTCATACAGTCCACAGGCGTACCCAAGGTAAGGAGGCTGCGACTACTCAACTGAACTGCACTTTGATGTCCTTGCAAATACATTTTCTTATTCAGTTTGTCATCTGCTAGCTGTATACGGGAGTAGCATTGGTGTGTTGCATTTTGTTTCGTAGAACCGTTGGCAGTCGGCTAGATCATGACAGACAGAAGCTTGTGTTCGAAGTCCGTTTGTGCGAATATACGCGTATGGACTCTTTCTTGGCCTTGTTATTGAGTCGCCATGCAGTTCCACCCAGGGGGCTTAAATCTGTATTAGATTTTGGGCATGCTAAACAAATTTCTCTTTAGGAGGTTCGCAGAACTTAATGAGGCATAGCTAATGGTGTTCCGCCATTATCTTTTCCATGCCGCCACCACAGCGTCAACACAGACCAGCCATTGATTCTTGCTTCAGACCTCTTGAAGTACTAATCAGCTTCTTTGGTTCAGCTTTTCAGGCCTGACAGGGCCATTGTGGGCCTGTGTCACCTGAGGTCAGTAGTTATTAGTGGCGACTGAAAACAGTTTCTTTAACTACTTATGACCGGACTGAATTGAATGCATGAGGAACCTGGAGGAGGGATTACAGACTCTGCAGTTCGGCACCGGCAGGCAGTGGGAAGATTGTGACATGGTTTCATAATAAGGGATGGGAGCTACCCCCCCCCTCACCCGGCCCCCTTTTTATGTTTTCTCTCTGTAGAAGAGGAATAAAATAGACTATAAGGTTACCCTGGGTTTGGGCTTTTTTTTTTTTTTTTTTTTGTAATGACACATATTGCAGAAAAAAGGTTTCTGAATTTGACCTTAGCAGAGCAGAAGAATTAAGCCCTGCCCAAAAAGTGGTGTCACTTGTGTGTACGTCGGCGTCCCTCGGAAAAGCAATGGCTCATTTACTTAACATCATCAAATGTCTTTTTTTAAGTCGGAAATGCTTTTTTCAAATTCTATAATCTGCCCCTCAGAATGAAATATTCTGCCAAAGAATTGATATTTGTGGCCTGTTTTTGCCATTCTAGAACATTTTACCAGTTCCTAGACGTTGTGGTTCCTGCAGGAGTATTATATTTTAATTCTCTGGGCGGGTGGTTTTAGTGAATTGTATAAATTCAGCTCTACCTCAGTGCCTAATACCTGAAGGTATAAAAATATGGGTATGTTTAAAACCCTGGGGATGGGGTCTGTTTTTTGTCAACTTGCATTGCCAGAATGATGGGACGCTGTACCAATTAAAATCGTTTGCAGCACTTGTCAATCCAAAGCATCCTTTTTTCCGCCATGTCCTGAAAGGCGGCGCTCGTCTTTTAATCATTCCGCACAGAGGGGGATTAGGGAGGACCTTGGCTAGAATTGCCCGGGAAGGGTGTACAAGGGGGCCCTGGGTGGGGTCCGGTTGGGAATGGAGAGGCACCTTTTCTTCTGGGATATTTGCCTAGAAGATATGGACGCATCTCTGTGTCGGTTTGACGATGACCATTAGCCGTGCAAAATCAGTTTTTATTGTTCGTCTGCCTGCAATTGACTGGAAACCAATCAGAGGCCGTCCACAAATGATGGGTTTTTGAGGGATTAAATCTTTGCAATGTTTTTAAATATCTTATGTGCCTGTAAACGGGCATTTGACGACCACTCATACCTTGAAAGTATATGTTTAGGTTAACTTGTCATTTTTCCCCTCTTTATTTTGTAGAAGTTATGTGCATGCAAATTGTTTCTGTGGACACAAGTGTATGATTGGTGAATACAGAATTATGCTACCTATAAATTCCTTTCATGTTTGCTGGCGAACGTGTCTGTGTAATATGTATATTATATGTATTTTATTTTCATAAATATGTTTGTATCCCCATGTAAATGTGTATTCCCAATGTGTCTGCCAATTAGCGCTTATGTTGCTAGGTCACCGTGGTCAATTGAACACCGCATCAATAGAACTTGAAAAGGTTTCTCCCTGATCAGACCTTCTGACATATTAAGTAGGATAATGGATGGGAAAGTAGGGAGAGAAGGCCCCTAACCCTAGATTCAAAATAATCAGCGCTACGAATTCATTTGTGACCTGCGGTTGACAGGAAAGAATAGGCTCCCAAAATTCTCCTGCTGAATGAATTTCCCGGCTTCTCTCCGAAGCATTCACCAGTACAGAATGCGCTCATCACAGAGGGCGCTTGGTTTATTAAAGTGACATTTGTTGGGTTTATGATCTTTTTTTTTATTTAAAAAAAAAAAAATGTAGTTAAGTTTAGCATGGCAACCTGCTGCATCTCGCGCCTGCTTTGCAGTAGCCTGGCATCATGGTATTCTCGTCCACACAGGCAGCAGTACGGGAACCAGGGCTGGAACAGGGCGGCGCAGTCACAAGCGGCCGCCTACCAGCAGAACCAGCAGCGGGGCCGCGGAGGAACGGGCAACTACCAGCAGCAAGATGGCGGCCGCGGGCAGCAGCAGGTAAGGGCGCCCGGCCCAGGACTGAGCATGCGGCACGGGACTGTTGTGGGTGCTGCTCTCTCCACAAAACATTTTAAGAAAACGTCCTTAAGAAAATGCCTCGCCTAACTCACTGCTGTTAAATTTGTATTTTTAGGAGTCTAATCTGACATTATTTTATTAAAGCCGAAACACTTCATTTTCGTTTTTATTTATTTTATTTTATTTCTTTATTTATTCTTCTAAAAATGAACTAATTGTCAAGTTGCACATTCAAGAAAATGAGTTGTGGGAATCTCTGATAAGAGACTTTGAAGGTTGTGTCCCCGGTATATAAGCTTGCAGTATCTTTGTGAATGATCTTGTATAAAGGGTATACAATGTGCATGTCATACTCCTATATATTTAACAGTGGGTTTAGGGGGTGTGGTTTATGGTGGAAAAGCAGGGCACAGTTGTATATCCTGATGGAAAGATGGCTGACTTGCCTCGCTTGCTAGCTTGAAAACTTGTATTTATTTTTTTTAAATTTACGCTTGATCACTGCCTTTTAACAAAATGGCGAACGGAGCCGCGATGCAGTTTTCAAGAGTCCAGTCTCCCTTTTGTCCCTTCAAATTGTTTTACAAACCTTTGAACATTACATAACTTGACTTTCTACATTTGTTAAACCGGCCTGTCATTTCAGGATTGCTATTCCGTAGATGTCGGTAAACACCTTTTCTTTACACGGAGAAAGCGTACGCTCTGTGGTGTAGACAGTTAGTTGCCCAGAGGCAATTGTGACAAAAGTAACAGTACAGACGCATGTTTGGACAAGTTGTTACTTGAAAGGTGAAGGCACAGGTGATTTAAGACCCACAAAGGATGGGGGGAAATTAAGCCAAATGTGTAAAACTGCACTTTGAGACACATAGTCTGTGTACATGCGACCTCAGTGCATTAGAGGCATATTTACTCCACGCAAGGCAGGTTGCATGGTCAGTAACTCAGCATTTGCTACTACTTATCAAAAGCAGAGCCAAGTTGGGTTTCACCGTGTGAAGTTATTGGGCTCCGCGTGCCACTCAGAGCCACTTACCGAGGGACAAATGCGGCTAAAGCCATTTGCAACAGTTAAAGGCACTCGATGTTTTAGTTAATTGCTGAAATTAGTGTGTCAGTTCTAATTGTTCCCGTTTGTGATCCTGACTTAAATTACGTGCGTGTGCATGTGGGTGAGTTTGCCGTTGGCCACTTTCTGCGTTTACTTTTTTTAACTCTTGAATTTACAGAAGCTGAAAGGAAATTCTTTCAAATTACTTTTGGGGAATTAGACAGTCATGTAGTCATGGTCCTCACCGAGTCTGTGTTAGCTGGTTAGTTCGTTGTCACCACTGCTTGCTGTACTGTCTTGGTTAGATACTGAATTTATAATGAGCAACTGGAAAAAATCTTCAATATAGCTTAGCTTGGCTAGGTACAGACGATGGCTAGCAGGCCTGATGACCCATGTTATTCAGTCTCTCAGCTAGCAAGCTGTCCAGCAATACGGTTGATTTCATCCAGTTGTACTGCTGCCTACATTTTGTTATTATAAACAAAACTTCAAGCTATTGTGTTTATCTTCACCTTTCTGGAGCCGAAGTTATCCTCTGTGTAGTGTTATGTTTTAGTTCTCGCTAGCTCTGCTAACATTATATAACAATGTTAACTTCCTAATATTTCCCCATATATTAATAATTTTTATTGAATAATATTTGTTCCATGGCGTTGCTTGTTTAGCAGACAGTGATTGGTTCATATGTAGGGCACACTTTGGCACTACTCTCCAGCATTTCTTATTTGAAATCCTTCTGGCTACAAGCTCAATTCCCTAACCATTACACAGCACTCCTCACCCATAGTACTACAGTATTGCATTCAAAGACTAAAAAGGAGTATGAATGGGAAAGCCTTACTGCACTTTAAACAGATTTTCGACCGTCTAAGAATATATTTAGGTTGTTTACATTAATTGATAGTGTATAAATACAGAATTATGTACCCCTGTCTAAATTGTAATGTAGGTTACAGTAATGTATGTGCATATTATATTTTAAAAGTTGGCGCAAACGCAAATTAACATGGATAAGTTACAGTTACGAAGGTGTCGCATAGTCACATGTCCATAGCTTAGGTACTGAGTGGAGATGAATCTATAGGCCATCGTTCCACAATGATCGTTTTCCATGTTCGAGGCGGGAAAGAAATATGACTCTGAAAAGTTTTTCAACCAAAAGATTTAGCTAGTGAGTAACTACATTTGGCTGTGACTTTGGGTGACTTCTGATTAAAATAGGAATTTGATTGTTATTTCCCTGGATGTAGTCTGTGATGTTTGCCTTCACACAAAGCAATTAATGTGTACCCGTTTTGTGTTTTAGGGATACAACTCTGGAAGGAGTTACCCTTTGCCTCCTGCTAGAAGATACAATTGGAATTGAAGTCTGGGACCTGGTTTAAAGTCGGGATGGAGAATCTGGATTTGTTTTTTTGTTTTTTTTGTAGGCCTCACGTATTAATTGTATTTTTTCTCTAATTTTACCCAAGTCTGTTCTGAAATGATTTTTAAGATGTATGTGTGAAACGCCTCAAATACAAGGGACTCCTAAATGACTGTTTCATTTGTTTTTATACATATATATTTAACGTAGATTTTCCACCTACTCCTATTACAATACAATATAGCCGCTTCCAAAATGACGACACTGAAGCGGCTTCTTTCCTTTACTAGCTCATTTTCTTTATTTGAATCCGCTTGGGGTTTTCAATGTCTAATATTGTGGCCTTTTATTGGAGTTATGCATCACGAAATACGTAGGAAGCATTGTCCACTTCACTCAGCATTGTATGTGCGTTCAGTAGTCTAGTTACAGCAGCGATTGATGAAAAGGGACGTTATAAATGAGGAAAAAGTTGGATTTGCTTAAATTCAAGTTGCGGCGGAAGTACGGTGAAAGTTTTAGTAAATAATTCACAGCAGTTGATACGCTGCACTTTCTTGGAGAAAATATGTGAGGACGCCTTTAAATTCCCAATTTGTTTAGCCCGTTGTCAGGATTGTCAATACATTAATATGTCATTAACTTCACATTAAATGGCATCGAGAACTTAAAACGCAGAAGAAAATGTATTTTACAATATGGTCTTGTCAAATTGCAAGCGAACAGCATTTGGGGACGTGGCACGTCATGTTTGAATTTATTTTTACCTGAAATTGTAGATTTTGCCGATATGTAAGCCTATATTTGTAAAACCAAGTCAAGCAAACGTATGCCTCTGCCGCAAGTCTACTTCATGTTCTGCGATTAAAACTCCTTAATTACTTAAACTGTGGAGAATGTACATGCATTCAGTTTTTCTTTGGGTAATGTCCCACATACAGCGCAATAATACTCTACATTCCCTGGCAAGTGAGACCAGCAGTTGAAATGCAGCTCTTATGAATTTTAATTGTGGGTGGAGAGCAAACGCATTTAATTAATTTTTCACGCTTATCGTTCTTTGTTCTTTAGATTAAAGTCGGTAAACGTTTTTTGGATTAAATGCAGTAGCATTGTAATGTTAAATACGAACAGTTACTGAAAATGTCGACAGAACTAAGATGTATTAAATTTGTATGCCCAATAAAGGCTAGAAAGCATATATGCCCCATAGCCTATTGGTAGGTAGTTTTACGCTGGAAAAAGAATTTGTAGCATAACCTACAGTCACAAAGGCCATTAAAACGAATTAAACAAATGTTTGCATCTGGCTCGGCGGAAGATGAATCGGAATTGAATTCACGCAAGAAAATTGAATACAATTTGGCAATTGTTGCCAGTATATACATGTATACATGCCTCCCTGATAAAGCCTGAAATATATTGCCACGGTTGTGCGGTAACGTAGGCCACGTGTCTCCCAATTAAGCACAGCCTAATTTTAATTGCATTTTGGCCTAAGCGTGTTTATCCCAATTCAAACATGTATTAAATTCCCAATATATATATTGTACTTTTTCATCCGATAAAAAGGCAGTCTTAATATTTTGATATCCTTGACATGGACTGAATTTCGCCTTTGACATACTGTGATGGTCTATCCCGTTAGTTCACTACTGTTCGGCTCCCACGTCTGGGAGCCATCACTGAGGACAAACATGATAAATGTCTCCTGCTCGTGTCTTTAGTTTGCTTGCATTTAATGGTGGATGTTTTATAGGAACATGTTGGCAAACGAATTGTAGCCTTTTTGTGAATCTAATGTTGAAATCGGTGTATAAACGCTTGACAAAACAACGGTGTGCGTGACCGCTTTGCGTGCTAAGTTCTTTAATGTTTTGGTCTTAAGTTCAACTAATAAAATATCAATAAGCTATTCAATGACTAATTATGCTTCTATTTTTGTCACATTTCTTTACAAAGGCTGGCAACCCTTATAGGTGTTGCAGAATACACTCCCGTTGACCACGATTTCCAGTTCGGTCGTTTTGTAATAAGGAAAATGCACTCCAACTAGAACATACAATTAATTGCCCAGAAATGGCGCTTCAAGCGATTTATTGTTAACGTTAAATTGGTTTGATATGTATGCGTAATATATATATAGTAACCGTCACGTGCCCGTTAACTTACAAAAGAAATGTATTTTTTTTTTTTTTTTAAACGTATAACAAGTAGCCTATAATACAAGTAAATTCTGGTTCGTATGTTAGCCAAATATACAGTTTCAGATTTCATTAAACTAAAGTTTACTTATTTCAACAATAATAAAATATCAGGTAGAATATTGTGATACAGTGGTAATTCAGTTGGGTATTATACCTGACCCGCCACCCCCAGAATTCCCACGAAATGTGGAGCAGCATTAATTTCCCTCTAGAACCGTTATAATCACACAATAAGGAAGTCCAACATTTTAACACACATGCTGGGCAACCATTTATTTAGCTAAAATGGTTGCCCTTGGAAATATCAAGAAATTTTCAGCAGTCCTGATGATCCATGAATAGTCTTCAGGGATGCTTGGTGCGATATCTGCCTCTTCTCCCAGCACTGTATCTCCACGTTAAAAAGAAAAGTATAATCCGCCCTACCAAGCTCTGCTATAAAGCAAGTTCGCGTTGACCATATTACCGGTGTAATCTATGACGGACGTGTCGATCTGTGCCATGCCACCCATCTGGCTGTGCAGGGATGGGGGACTGGGGGACATTTCTTCCTGTTCTTGGGCCTGGGTTAACGTATTTACTTGTTGGTTTTGATGTTGGTTGAGCGTGTTGCAAGGAGCTGGGATCACTCCCCCAGAACCGTTTTGCTGCTGCTGATGATGATTATGGGCATGCTGTTGTGGCGGGGTCGGTGTACTGGAGCCGTTCTGACATGGTTTACCGTCCTTAACTAGAACCGGAACGGCTACGCGCCTCGGCGACTGTTGCTGCTGGCACAAGTTGCCATTATCCTGCTGTAGCTGCTGGGATACTTTGTCCTTGGCCTGCCGCTTCATTTTGTACCTGTGGTTCTGGAACCAGATCTTAACTTGAGTAGGAGTGAGGTGAATCATGCTCGCTAAGTGCTCCCTCTCGGGCGCAGAAAGGTATTTCTGTTGTTTAAATCTCCTCTCGAGTTCGTAAACCTGGGCCTGTGAGAACAGAACTCTCCGTTTTCTCCGGGGCGCTGCGTGCAGTGTCACCATGGATTTGGCGGCGTCCATTCCTGCCAGGGTACCCATTCCAGTCATATTCATTCCGGTTGATGGTCCCATGAATCTGGAAACTTAAAATGCATTCACAAACGGATAGTCAATAGTTAGCAATGGAACCAATAACTATGTACTACGGTCATTCTCACTTGTAATTTAATTAGTTTATAGGGTATGGCTACACGTTAATCGGAATACAAATATAAATACTGAAATGGATAATCAACAGTGAATAATGGCTCATATGAAACTAGCCATTTTGCACAATGAGTTATTACCTGCAGCAAATGCAAACAAAATGTTAGACAAAATCCATTAAGTCAGCATTTGACATTTAAAAAAATTCAATAAATATAGTTAATGTGTGTAAAATTATTTAATATTTAAAATAAAAATATATATCGTTTAAACTTACTTGTTGAATATCTGGGGTCGGGGTTCGTCCCATACCAACCCGTTGCTGCTGCGCTGTTTCTCATGGTTTCCTGGTACGATGGCAGGTCACCCATGTTGCCAATGCTCCCATTGCAATATCCCCCCATGGCACTGTGTGAGAACTGGGAAACGCTGTGTGGCATGTGGTAGGTGGTCGCCACCGCGGCGTTATGGCCCACGGAGTGCTGTTGCATGCCCGACTGAGAAACCTGCGGTTGTCGGTATACTCCGAGCGGAGAGGTGAGGCTACCTGTGCTATCCATGCCACCGAACTTCTTGTATGTCTCTTCAATTGGGCTCAAAATATCTGTCACGGAGAAAGGCGTTGTGTGCTTTGGGCTCAAGGACATTGTTCAGCCCGCAGGTATATTTTGTGGAGCGCGTCTCAGCCTGTGGTGTGGTATTAGCCTCTCCCAGTGGATGTCTATGTAGAATAGTGCTCGTGGTCGAGTTAAGATTGAGCGCCTTGGAATAAGAGGCGAGCCCTGGACGCTCTTACCTCGGGTTTATTGTAGCCAGACGCCAGGTTTACGACAAAACGCAGGGGGCGGAGCAACATCCTAAATGAGCAAACAATAGCCATTGACGTTTTACCAGGAAAATTGAGTGTTCACTTACATATTAAGATACGCAGTGATGCCAACAAAAATGTTTGATTAACCGAATTTACCCCTTTTATGCTAGCTTTTAGTCTTGATCTATATGCAATTAAAATGTGTAAGAAAATTGTTATTGAGCAATGAGCTGTTTTTCCCAATTCTAACGGGGAATATTACACTTGTAAACTAACTTAAAAAGCACCCGGAGAAAGGGGTCTCCAGCATTATTAAATCAACCGTTATGGGTCTTAAGCATTTTCCCCAAAAGGAGGGCACTTCAAAATAAGGTGCAAAACAGCAATGTGACTGATATCAATGGTGAAAAAGAAGTAAGAATAGATGTATTCTAAGCATGTCTTTTATCATTTCTGATACCTGTAGGATTCTATGGAAACATTTCATTTGAAAACATGCAGTAAATAGTATACTGCCAAACCTGTAATAAACAATGGCAATAAAGTGTATTTGTTTGAGACGAGATGCAACATATTCTTTCATACTTCCAGATGTCAAATAACTGCACTGTCTGTTCTGATTATTTCTGCAATGTCAGTCTTATCTGGGAAATTAAAGTTTAGCATGTTTTACGAGCAAGAAATTTTAAAATGACGATAATGAAAACGTATTGGTGAAAACTATGTCAGCGAGCGTGCACTGCGCTCCTTGTTCTGCATTGTGTTTTATTTTAGAAAAATAAACGGTAACATGATGATCGTTTTAGTACGACAGTCTAACTGGTTGTCCATATCAATCAAAATACTGCATATTTTAGCTTGTCCGTTGTCGCAGTCGTTTTCTGATCGAAATTAAAACCAAAGATTTCTCTAACTGAGCCTTTGGATACCTGAAACCAGACACGTAGGTATTATTTATTTTATTTTTAAAAGCCATGTCACCCCAATATTTTAATATTAATTGTCCACCCCAATTAGAGACTAGTTGGTCCAGTGGTGTGTTTCCCCCAAAGTTTAAATGAAACGGCCTGCCTATGCCTGAAACCGTCATGCGTAGTTTATCGACAAATTCATTATTTTCTACTGTAGGTGCAATATCCCTAATAACTTAATTTATTACATGACTAGGCAGGTTTAGAGTTTTCCGTTTTAGAACCGTGTGATTTGTGGCAGTAATAAGCCTAATACAGATTAAATATCCATTGGCAAATGTATGGCTTTTACTCACTGAGAAACTTTTTGAATCAGTTTTGTTCTTTTGTAGTTTTTTTCCCCCCACGTGTACGTTCAAAATTATTTTATTTGACAATGTCCCGTATGTTCTTGTTGTAATCAGTGTTATTTCTCAAGCAGTTTCAATAGTTTTGGTGTAACTTCATGTAAAACAGGGCTTGCCTAAAGTTATACAACTTCTATATCGCAGAGTTGCATCTGTGGATTACACATCTCCTTATCACAACAAAGCCCAATCAAATTTATGGGTGACCTTCAATGTTTAGGCCAGTAACACTATACTATTATTTTTGTCGTTATTATAATTAGCAGTCTATTGTAGTTTATATTGCTGCTATTTGTACTATTGTGTTCAATTTATTCGATTATAATGATAATTGTGTGAATGCTGATAGTTCGTGTGGTGATTGGAATCTCAGGGTGTCGTGCGCAAAGTGGTGGAATGAATTTGGAAGCAAAGTATCCTAGCTTCGCATGTGAGCCGAGGTCCTCCCCCTCCGCCCTCCCCCTCCGCTTAGATGGAAATTTACAATAAGAAATTCGATGTTGTTTCTTCTATGACTATAATACTTGCTTATTGACTAATACACTTGAGTACACACTGCATTGCATTCAATACATTTAAGGAATTCATTCAATACATTTAACGAAAACTTCTCATGCTTATTATGAAAATATTTCATATTGACAAAGCCCTTATAAACTTGAAGAAAACCTGCCGTTTTACTAGTCAGTCCAATTTTGGCCAGAACACTTTTAAAGAAATAAGCGCAGGTACATATTATTTTAGCTAAGGTTGTTTTTTTTTTATTGTAGAAGAAATGGGCTGAGCTCTTCAATAGCCTTATCCAATGAACAGAAAACGTGCAAAGAGTGGCTTAATTGCGTCCATATAGCCAAGAGTTTGGCTATAGCGAACAGCGTAATAACCATTTTGGTAAAACAAATTATAAGATGAACAAATGCAGTAGCCAAATAGACATTTAGGTTCTTTCTTCTATCGCGTAACTATTAAAGCAGTATTTATACATCTAGTATACAGCAAGGTTTGTCTGTTTTGTTTCCCGATTAGCTTTGAAGAAGTAGGCTATGCTTGCATACGGCTCTCAGATAAATGCTTTTTGTTCATTCCAGTTTCTGCAAGACAGTTGAGTTGCGTTTTCTTCCTAAATTTATCAGTATATTCTGTTGGACTATTTTCGTATTTATTGATGGCCAACGTGCTAGTTTCACACGCCTCTAAAACCATACTCTTCTCTCCACAGAGTCGCCAAGGGGAGACGTGTTTCAGCTTTGTAGGCCTAGGTTGCATGACTTCATTTAACTTGCATGACTTCTACTCAAGGTTCAGTGCAGTAGGAATATCCGTGGATGACCTTCAATATCTCTGTCCATCGACCGTTATGGTCGGCTCAGTAGATTAAAAATAAGTAGGCCGCAGCCACCGCACTTCTGCCTGCACCGTGCAATTTGTTTCTGTATGCAAATGGAGCAAACCTCTCAACCCGGTAGGTTATTAAGTCAGAGAGCGTGCCCAAGGACCACAGAAGACGCCGACCACAATCACAAACGACAATCTGATCGTAAATGCAGGATGTCCGGGGTGCACATTTGGCTCTAAAATTATTAGTCTTCCGTAGACTTCACATATAAAACAGAAATAATGTCTACTATAAACTCAAAATCGACTTAAGTTTCATCTTGCTTCTTCAAACAATGTTACAATGCATTGGGGAATCTGGCATTACATGCGGTTTCTGTTGAAGGTCAGTCACTCTGTTTTCATAAATTTTTCTTAAGTTAGTAATGATTAATTAAGTGTACTTTAGAAAAATTCACTTTTAAGCCATGTAGACGCATGCTTAAACAAATTCACAATGCGTCGTCGTCTTCAATCTAAACTATCAACGCTAGTTTCCATTCCCGCGGGGAGCTCAACATTAAAAGTACATAGAATGAAGGAGTGGTGGAAATAATAATGATAATAATATGACATGCAATGTTATAACCAGTCAGTGAAATAAAGGTAAGAATGAAGATTGTCTTATATAATGAAAATTAAAATGTTTATACCATATATAAGCATTTTATAAGAAAACCAAGACTTTTAAAAAAGACATTATTGTTTATATTATTATATTATTATATTTCCGTTTTACTATTTTAGTTTTATCATTTTATTAGAAAAGTAAATGCATTAACGTTAAATGTAATGAATGCAGCAAAATTCCATATGGCCTTATACTTGACCCATGACCCCCCCATGAAATAAGTTATTTACATTACAATGAAAGTGCATTGACAATTGGCTCAAAAAGAATGTTTCAAGAATTATGACGCGCTTTGTGGATTTGCCTATTTGTCAACATTATACAGGCTCAATATTTTACAATGCAGCTTTTTGTTTATTATTGAATACAAAATGAAAGCTGCACTTTACACTGCCTGGTTGGTCGGACACCTCATGCCTGTGTGGAATTCCTCTTTTTATATAATTGTTGCGACCTGCTATCCAGTAAATTGATGTTATTCAAAGTTCCAAGCATCCAAACTGACGCTGGAAAGAAAAGCTTTATGCTCTATGGTTCATGGCCTTGGAATGATCTGCAGGTAAAACTTAGTTTTACATCATAGTCACCCGTAAAACTGGCAGGACTGCACTTTCTCTCACCGTTTTATATTTCAGTTTCAATTCACAGCATGTTTATATTTCGGTTTAATTTCACAACAGTAATTAAATCGTGTTTCCATATTGTGTGTATTTAATATGATAGTCTTGTTTGGTTTTGATGTTTGTTCACCTGTATACTCCACCTCTGCTTTAATTGTCTTTGCAAACGGTCTCGCTTGCAAAAGAGTTTATACTTCTGTGTGACATCCTAGTAAAATAAAGTTTATAGTAATTTATTAATTAGTCAATTATAGAAACAAAATAAGTGAATTAATTCAAATTAATTTGATCTGTCCATGTCTCCATAAGGAATAGGTAACATGTCAAGGCACATGACTTATTGCATACTGCAGTGTCTTTCTTGTTGTATTTCATATTGAAACAAACCCAGTGCCAACGGCAATATTCGGATTCGATCTCAATACACTGAAAAATGTGTAACAAATACTATTTTCGTTTGTCAGGCTGTCATTAAAATGACCAAACATGTAACATCCCTTTAATTGTGAGCGGTAATAACATTTTTATTAGACGGTTAGCTGTGTTAGACTGTGGGCATATCTTAATTTGTTTCGCTGAACGCTAAACCAAAGTCGTTTGAGGATGAGATTGAATAGACGCCCAGTTGGACGAACAAATCTGCGGTCAATGGAGTACTTGATGCACCCCGGCATTGCTGGTTCAATAACAGGAGAGAGATTTGGAGAGGTCAGTGGAGGGCCAGCGCGCTTGGAGTAAAAGCCGGGGTCCTGAACCGGTACCTCACTCACACACCAAAGATGTAAGTGAAACAAATGAGGTCGTTTGTAGGCTGTGAGGTAGTACTTGTAAACTAAAATGATCCAAATGGCCAATTTTAGCAACCCACATACATCGTGAAGAACAACTGGATACAAACTGAAATTAAGTAAAAACCGGTTGAAAAGATGCGGCTGCTACAGTAGGATTTGTACTTGTTTCAGTGATATTTAAAAGCCATAACTTTCTCTTATAGAACTATTTTGAACTTTTTTGAAATTCTGAGCGACACCTGTCCAGCTTGCCGGGTCCCCATTTCAAGGTGTGCGTTCATCTTTACAAGGAAAGAGCACTAACACTTTGCGCATATTATTATGGGGGTGTTCCTTATAATCTGTTATACAGCAAATGCATTCTTAACAGGCCAGGCCAGCCACCCAGCAGTAATATTCTGAGACGCTGCTCAACTGTTTACCAAGTCTTTAAGACAATGCAAACGATCAGTGTAAATGCAAATACCACGAAAGATTAGACACAAACCGAGAAGCACGGGGATACAAAGGTCCCATGGGATTAATGTTTATTGTTTGGGCTGCTGTGTTTGTAATCTCAAAATCTTCCTGGAAAACGGGTTAAACAATGCGTAGGTGTGACTTTACCAATTTAAACTAAGAATATCTGAATTGTATAAGTGCGCAACCCTGTGCATTAACCATATTTGGGCTGTACCAAGGCGGTGATTGATACATTGACGCCAGTCCTTAAAAAGCATTTTCCAGATGCATGAATTGCAATTTTATTTTTCCGGTGAAGAAACTAATAACTAGACGTATCCATTCGTCTGCCTCTGTACTTGCAACCGCATGTAAGCTGATTTAAAAATGTATTTGGAATGGCCAGACACGTAGCCTATGACCAAACATTTTAAAATTACCATTTTACCAGCGACATTCAAACATCGCTGCTTTCAAGAATATATAGGGTTAGGTCGTTTGTCTATGTTCACCAATGACAGAATTCGTTTTCCTCTTAAAGAAAATAAGAAAAGTTTTTGAACACTTTTAATGCGCTTACGGCGCAGGTTACAATTGGTTAAGTAATCTGCTATTAACTGAACTGCAGCAAGGACCTGCGCTCCGCCTAGACAAATGGTGGAATTCCAATCGCAACTTCCAATAGCAACGTAGTATGTTGTTATTTCCATTTATTTAAAATGAGGAAATTTAGCATGCAATAGGGCAGAAGAAAAAAAGGCGAAACTAGAAAAAGAATCCAATGGAGTAGATATACGAAAGCGTATTTCAGGAAATAAGTAGTCTACTGTTGAGCTTTTTTTGGTAATCAGGTCAGTAGTACTATCCCACTTTTCTTTTTATTCTTTTTGGTAAGCATAAATAAATAGAATAATGTGTTGACTAAAACGGTGACAAAAAAATCGTTTCAAACGGCATGATGGGGTTGGATTGATTTGCCCACTTATCTTGATCACCGTGATATATTGGCTATTCAAATTTTTTTGAAAGTTTTAAATAGCGTCGTTTTATGTGGCCACAATAATATTGTGTTCTTATTGAATGATTTCACAATACTCACTAGTTTCCAGAAGCACCGAGTAAGAAAATTTAATTTGTTAACATGACCCATGGGTAAGAGTATAGGATCGTGAGGTAGATTTGAGAATTAATGAGGCCAACGATGCCGTTGACCAATATACACGATGAAAACAAATAACTTAGGTAAAAAAAAATGTATTAAGGTATTGTTTATTTGTAACTATAATAATCCTCATCGTCATCATCATCAAAAAGTATAGACGACGTGAATGCAATAATTAACCAAATTTGTATTCCAATTATGTATTAATGAAAGCACGGTATAAAAACGTATTTATTTAAAAAATGTTTTTAGTTATTTTATTATTATTGAGGCTTGTAAATGTGGGTTTTTAAAATCCGTTCAATGTATTTGTTATTAAAGAGTTCATTTAATTGTTTCTACTGGCGCTCTGCATTCTCTCCTGAACTAAAGACGTTCTTTATTTCTTTTTGGCAGATGTGCTCAACATGAAACGGTCCAGGTGCAGGCGTGTTTTTGCACGAGGCCTATACTTGAAACTGCGCGTACCTTCCACCGAGGAGGTGAGAGGTCAATCCGAAAGCACCGAGTATGTGATCAGCCTCTCTGAGGCCCTTTTCTTCTTACCATTCATTCACAATTAATGTTACTTAATGGACGAAATGATGCTAATAGTTTACAAAAAACATGGGAGATACCGAAGGAGATGTGGGATAGGAGCCTAGACGAGGCACTGGCTCCTTTCATTAGGCTACACCAGAGGAACACTGCACGGACAACGGAGCCAAAATGGAGTAATTTGGAAATCACTAGTCGGATCATTGTTTTTTTTTTGCACCTTATTTTACGTTCAAATCGTATAATTGATATAGGCCCAATCATCATTTCGCTGCTAATACTAACTTTAGACAGTGTATGGATTGTTCATTGCCTACAGGTAAGTCTGAATTCCCCAAAGTTGCTGCGCTCATATACGGAAGCCTACCTGCGTAATGCGTTCACAAAGGATAAAAATGGCCTATAGAACTATTTTTTATCAGTACATTTAGAAAGTGTGAAAATATGTAAATATAATTAATTTAAAATTATGTTTTTCAGGTGATGCTACATTCAAATGTCATAGATTTTACACTTAACAGTTTAGCCCAAGGGCACTAAAATTAAACGTATTTTTAAGACTTTTTTGAAACAATAACCTGCTATTAATATTATTTAATTTTATTTAATATTTTAAAAGATAACAGTGAGTAATTGAAACTTAACTTAATTGAAATAAGACAGCTGATATGTATCATCACATTATTATATAGGCCTATCCGTTTGTCCCCTCCAGAAACATGAATTATATGTGTACTACTTTGAAAACAAAATGAACCACTTATACCCCTTATAATATCAGATTATTATTATTATTATTATTATTATTATTAACGTCTTATAGCTAAATTGACATGTTTATGTCTATATAAAAGTTCGGTTATTTTAATAGGTTGGTAGACGTTAGATTATTATTATTAAGTTTTTTTTTGTAACAAACACACGAGGGAGAAATCCGTGGGCATGACGGCTCAACCCGATTTAAAGAGGCAGGGCCTGGTCTTTTCTAATCTGAACTCTGGTTAATATTCCAGTTGCAATTACAAACATTGTTCAGTGGCATACATCTCCAATTCTGTGAGCGTTTTGTCAAAGATAGTGCACTGAAGAATGTAAATAGGCCTAGTTATATTTCTCAAATGATGAAAGATCTGCATCTGACGATGGTTTCCTCGCTGTTTTTTTTTTTTATAGAAATAGTTGGTTTTTGAGCAATAATGACCGCATGTTTTCCATAATTTTTTTCCATATGTAAATGCTCAACTCAGTACATCCAAAAAGTTGCTCTTTCGTTACTTCAACGATAGTTTAACAAGCCGGATGCAAATATTTTATATGAATGCGTGATTAGAAGGATATACAGACTGACTGTAGGCCTAAGCGTGAAATCTTACCCGTCTAAATGTTCAATTCGTTAAGCCTATTTGGCTTTCTTTTATTCTATACTTCTGTCATGAAAGTAACCTATTTTGTCGTCATTGTGTTGTGTTGATGACTTTGAAATGTAAGACTCGATTATATTTCACCCCTACCACCCATTAATGGCCGCCTCTAAATGAAAAAAGAAAATAGAAAGCTGTAAACAGTTTAGGCTAATTCAAAAAGAGTGTTCAAAATTGTTAGCAAATGAGTTTGCTTAAGTTTGAATTTGCTAAAATATATAGCATAGCCTAAAAAAATGTAATGCACAAATATGAGCTATTTAGACTTTCACATGTAGCCATATTTTATGCATAGGACTAAAGAAAATGGGTAAAATAAAATGGGCTGTAGGCATATAATATGATACGAATACACAATTCTACAATTTCAGAAGGAAAATTCTGTATTCCTATATTCTCATATAGGCTTCATCACATATTTCATCATGTAGTATATTGCAGATATCCTCATGAATGTGGAAGGGCGTTTGTGAAATGGCAGAAGGACAAGTGATTTGTTTTCAGAGCTAAGTTTAAGTTTTCGAAACAAACCTGAAATTCTGTAATTATCCCCACAGGCTCGATTTTCAGCGTCGTGATGGGTATGATAATCATGTTAGCTCAACCTCAATAGCAGAACATGCGTTAGAGAGTAATGATACTAACTTCAGAGCTTTCTCTCAAAGCTTTGGGTGCCAATAGAAAGCTGGACATGATTCACGTTTGTAAAGCAATTTCCAGTATTTATTTGTTTGCTTAATTTACATTTATTTTGTGTGTGTGTGTGTGTGTGTGTTTGTTTGTGTGGGTGGGTGGGTGGGGGCGGTTTTGGAGCTGACCGCTTTAATACTCAATCGTGCTTCTCACTTGCTTACGACAATGGAGCACACTTTCGCTGCAAAAAGGCCGATGGGCCTTTGGTGCCTCCTGACGAAGCCAGGTGTTCTGTTGAGGGGCCCAGAACTTTGCCTGGACTTTGTTGCCCTATCAGCATGCAGGGATGAAGAGAACGTGCATAACGAAGGTTAACAAACGCTGAGTTTCAACGAGGCGTGTGCTTGGTTATGTAAGGGGAAAAAAAGAGCATCTCTCGAACTTAATGAAAATTATGTTTATTTACAGGAACGGCAGTTGTCAGAGATGCAGAGAACGGGCTCTGGGTTCTGAATCCTGGGTTCTCTCCATTGCCGTCTTTTTATATGTTTCTTAAGCTTTGCTGAAGACTGGTAAGCTTGACCAATACACGCTGGAGTGAATCTATATGACCCCTCTCCGTTATGCCATACTCTAGTCTTTTGACTCGAGTAGCTCCCGATCTCGCATTCCTGGTTGACTATTAATCAATGCGTACCAACTGTACCGCGATCATGATTGAACATAAAGGCATCAGAGACAGATATTGCTTACAGTTCTGGCTTTTGCATTTATGAATCTGGCATCTAGCGACATTTCAGAAAATTTGACCGGGCAACACAATTACACAACTTAATAACAAATATGGCTGCAATACTCTCACTTCTAACCTGGTGGGGCTTAAGACAAATTTTACTACACAATAAAACGGCACAAGAGTTGTAAACAAGGTGTTTTTTAGCCGTTATCAGTTGACAATACATGCTGGGTCTTCTCCAGTCAAAGTATTTCAATGCTTGGTTTTGCTGCTCTTGTCCTGACTTGATGAGTCCATTCAAAATGATATAAAAGTAAACTTTTTAGAAACAATTTTTTTACGTGGTCATAAGGATCCACGGCATGCTTATTATTGTGAAAAATCCTAGAAACAGGAAAAGGTGTGGCCTGAAATCAGGCATACTTGAGTTGAAAGTGCATGGGAGCTCTTCACAAAACGGAAGAAGCAGCTTCTATCCAAAGATGAGTATACCGGTTTCCATTATCACAATTCCCTATGTTTTAAGCCTTTCATAATGTACATTAATCATAAACTCACTGAGATGGGATGCATAGAGGAATGTCATTTAATATCTGGTACGTAAATATTATAGGAAAGAAGCAATCAGGTGATGTAGTTTTTCACCTCTTCTGTCCAGTATTTTCGATACATAATATGGAAATTATGGAAATGATTGGTGTATTGAATAATGAGAAGACAATAACTATATGACTTATTGAAGCTATGACCATTTCGATATTATAGACGAGAGTATTCCAGACATGGTGTTTTATCAGGCCAGAAGTAATAAGGTCCAGGTTTGTTATTTTAACATTATGATATTATTGCAACAATTGAATGCTGGCAAAAGGTATTCTTCTGCCAAGCTATCTCCAAACCCTGAAGCCCTACGGTAGCAGAACAGCAAGATACATTTAATCTACTGAATGGCTTGTTTCTAAGTTAGCATCATCAGCTCGTTACATTATTCTGTAATAGCATGATAGACTGAAATACAGTGCATTCATTTTAAAAAGATGTGCTGCTTTTTAGTGCACCCAGTGCTGTGAAAACAAAATTCCAACCCAAATTCAGGCAAAGGGGCAGAGGTTTCCTACATCATATCCAGTCCACAGTGTAAAATCAGCAGTCATGGGGTGTGACCTCCCAAATATAATATGGGAGTGGGTTGAATTGCACTTTTCTATCATTTGAATGAATCAAGGCTAATGGCTCAAAGTGAGAGGGTTCGATTCAGTTCACGGTGACTTTACTGACGTGCTTCCTTTCACAGAACAATACAATGCAAGATTACAGCCAGAAGGCAGATGGTCCAGAACACCAGATATCCAATTAAAAGGAATATCCGATCGAAAGGTTACTCTGGTTAATATCAGAGATACACGACTTATTTCTTAAAAAAATAAATAGAAATGTTCAACCTATATGCACAGACAAAAAAATATGTGCACCAAGATGTTTCTGCGTGCTGCCGTTTGTTAAAGTAAATTATGATTGTTTTTCAGGGGAAGATTAAGTTTAATAACCGTTCCAGTGTGTCAAATGGCTTTGGAGTGACACCAGGAGATGAACAAATTGCTGTTTTACTTGTTAATTATATACAGGTGCAGCTAAAAAAAATTGAATATCATGAAAAAGTTCAATATTTTTTGTCACTCATTTCAGAAAGTGAAACTCATATATTATATAGATTCATTACACATAGAGTGAAATATTTCAAGCCTTTATTTCTTGTAATTTTGATGATTATGGCTTACAGCTAATGAAACCCAAAATTCAGTGTCTCAGAAAATTAGAATATTTTGCTTTAACATATTTTTAAAGTATCATATTTAATATTTGGTCGCATATCCTTTGCATGCTGTTACTTCCTGAAGTCTGTGACCAATCAACATCAAAAGACTCTTGATATCTTATTTTCAGGTACTGTTACAAGCGATACTATAACCTCTCTGCATTTGAACTGAACTCAATTTTGAATTTGGTGGTGAGACTAGATTCAGCTGTAAATTACACTGGTACAGTATGGAACACATGGCTGGCTAAATGGCTGTAAGTCATCAAGGGTCTGAGCTATCGAACGAGCCCCAAACCATCACTCTGTTGCCAGATATGGAGTAGATGTGGATGGATCACTGCAAGGGTTATTTCTCCTGACTCAATTTCCTATAGAACTCCATGGGGGAAAAAGTCAGGAGAAACAACCCTTAAAGGGATCCATCCACATCTACTCCATATCTGGCCGCAGAGTGATGGTTTGGGGCTCGTTTGATACCTTAGACCCTTGATGACATGCAGCCATTTCGCCAGTCATGTGTTCCATACTGTACCAGCGTAATTTACAGCTGAATCTAGTCTTACCCCCCAATTCTCATAGAGATCAGTTCAAATGCAGAGAGGTTATAGTATCGCTTGTAACAGTACCTGAACATAAGATATCAAGAGTCTTTTGATGTTGATTGGTCACAGACTTCAGGAAGTAACAGCATGCAAAGGATATGCGACCAAATATTAAATATGATACTTTAAAAATATGTTAAAGCAAAATATTCTAATTTTCTGAGACACTGAATTTTGGGTTTCATTAGCTGTAAGCCATAATCATCAAAATTACAAGAAATAAAGGCTTGAAATATTTCACTCTATGTGTAATGAATCTATATAATATATGAGTTTCACTTTCAACTTTTTCACGATATTCTAATTTTTTGAGCTGCACCTGTATATATATATATATATATATATATATATATACTGTATATATTGTGTGATATTTTATTTGATCAACACTGCTGTTAGTGAACACGAGGTCAACCAAATGGAACTTTTTGATAATAGATTAAAATGACGTTCAGTAAAAGCTATGCATGGTTGATGGAGAACCATCATTTGTATTCATTATTGCAATTACAAAAAAGAGATTAGTGAGAAAAGAGATGGATCAGGTGTTCAATGGGTAACCTTTTTAATATGCAGAGGACCGTGCGCTCACGCCCTTATAAATCACGTGTTTTGAGGGCACGTATATGAGGGCATATTTATTGTATGGAGAAGGCAGGCATTTTCAACCCAAGTGCTACTGGTGACAGATGTGTCCGTATGACACAGGTAGGCTAATATCAATAAATGGTGATATGTAAAATAGCGACATAAATATTGCATATTTGTCATATGGATTGAGTCAAAACAAGGCTGATGTCATTAGGCCGACAAAGACTTTAGACCGAAGATTTAATGTTTTCCTTGTCAGCTCTGTACTAATACATGTATACTTTGGAGTGTGGAGTTATGCTTCCTTTAATTCTGTAATGTTTTGTGTCTGGCATGCCTTATCTTTGATGTTTTATTTCTGCTGCTGCAGTGAATAGAATGTATCCAGAGTTATTACCTAATTGTTACTGAACTTCATGATTTTTGAGTATACTGTACGTCTTCTACATACAAGTGCAAAATAAAACTATTACACGTAATATGAATGTTTTTTTTATTATGATCCATATCCTTCAAGCACAACCTTTATTTTATTTAGTCACACACATTTCATAATTAAAAGGCCTCAAACGTAAGACAATAGCATTTTTCCCTGTCAGATAATTATTGATATTGCTGAATATCAGTGATACATAAACAGAAAAATGGAAATTGAGTAATTATCATATTTTATTATCACATTAATGCATAACTGGGCAATTTCATTCTAATTCATCCTTCTCATTATTCATTCTAATGACGTTCGGGCACATAACAGATTTGACTAGGTAATAAATAGCACTTCTTTTTCATTGAAAAGTAAATGCGCTATTGTTGATGAGCTTGCTTAAAAACAAGGTTTTCAACAGAATAACGTACAATGCACTATGAATTGCATAGCTAGTTAAAGGGACACTTGAAATATTGGAATAAACATGAATATTTACAAGAGAGGAAACAAAGACCGTGGCTGATTCTTAATAGCTTTTACACATGCTTAAAATTTAACTGAAAAATACATTTTCTTGTATGTAACTGTTCAAATGAATCCCACAAAATAAAGAAAAAATAAGAAAAGTGCATGACGCACATTATTGCGGACCAAATCTCATCAGTACTAGAAAAAGGGTGAACGTTGTTTCAGAGCTCCTATCTGTTGCCGGGTAAACTTTTCTGAGTGAGATCTGGCTCAAACATGCAGCGATTTGTCATTATCAGACTTTCAGGCCAAGTGGCAGTTCACAGTGTTGGCATCTCAGTCAAATTGATTTCTCGGCCTCCGTTTTCGAAGCGCGTGTTACGATTCATTTAGTCGACCGTATAAACACTTAAACTCTTGAAAGGTAATAGATTTCTCGTCTTCGACGTCTATCAATCTGTGAGGGGAAACTTGAGAAAATTGGTTTCATCTTGTCAGGCAACTCAAGCCAGGGACACGAAAACGCTGAAAGAAAAGGGGACACAAAAGATAGGAGTTCACTATTGATGTAGTAATTCAGCGTTGCTTTGTTCCAAGACTGTGTCCCTGAGTTTGAGTGGGTTCAACCTGTATGCGTTGAGTAAAACACAGGGGAAGATGCGCTGTTCTTGTGATATGTTTTTATCCTTCAGTGTGTCAGAGCGAAGCCGTGTTAGAGCCCTGATGCCCTTTACATTAATGCCTATGTGGAGCGTCCAGGCTCTCTCACCCATTTCCAGTGCAGTGAGTGTCCTTATTACTTATCGGAGCATTGCACTATCCAGCTTAACGCCGTTTCTGTTTTTCTGGCTTTCCGTTCTTTTTTTGGGGTCCAGTTCTTACGTGCATGTGACATATCCCGATTTCTGTAAATCTTTTTTTTTTTCAGTTCCCTGCCTGGTTTCACCCACCTCCCTCCTCTACTTTAGCACCATGTTCTGTTCCCTGCCTGGTTTTACCCACCTCTCTCCTCTACTTTAGCATCATGTTCTGTTCCCTGCCTGGTTTCACCCACCTCTCTCCTCCACTTTAGCACCATGTTCTGTTCCCTGCCTGGTTTCACCCACCTCTCTCCTGTACTTTAGCACCATGTTCTGTTCCCTGCCTGGTTTCACCCACCTCTCTCCTGTACTTTAGCACCATGTTCTGTTCCCTGCCTGGTTCCACCCACCTCTCTCCTGTACTTTAGCACTATGTTCTGTTCCCTGCCTGGTTTCACCCACCTCTCTCCTCCACTTTAGCACCATGTTCTGTTCCCTGCCTGGTTCCACCCACCTCTCTCCTGTACTTTAGCACCATGTTCTGTTCCCTGCCTGGTTTCACCCACCTCTCTCCTGTACTTTAGCACCATGTTCTGTTCCCTGCCTGGTTTCACCCACCTCTCTCCTCCACTTTAGCACCATGTTTCCTTCTTTCCATCTTTCATTGGCTAATGGTTTACTGCTCCATTTATTAGCCGCCGCAGGATAAACCGCTCTGGTCCAAGAGCACTTGGCGAGAGAGACAGATGAGTGTGCACTGGGAGCCCCGTTGGCCGCCAGACTCCCCCCCCATCTCTGAAGCATAGGCCGTCCCAGGGCGCCTCCGCTCCTGCTCCCCTACCTTAATTTGGCCGCACCGGGTCTGCTGCCCTCGACCTCTGACCTCCGGCCCATCCCGATCGTCCTCTGGGATTGTATTATTCGCCTCTGAAAGACACACCGGCGTCCGCTTCACTCAAGTAGCAGCAGTGACTGACAGTACAGATGGAGCAACCCTGCTCTCTCACTTTCTGACAGGGTTTAAGCACGAGAATAACATGGAACGCCGTTACTAAACACAATGATAAGTGATGACAACCGTGTTTTACCGCTCATTACTATGTTACATTAATTACTTTACTAATGAATCAGACAGCAATGTTGTCTTCTTACAATGTGGTGATACTTCCTGTATTTCTGTGTGTAAATAAAGGTGGGAACATTGAAACCCTGGGGTCAGGATTAAAATTGTACCAATTGCAAAATGATAACATTGTTAATACAGTGCTTGCAAGTACCATTGCTAGCACACTTTACAATCAATTTTGAATAAACATGGGATTGTTTTACTACACAATTGTACATATCATTCATTGTGACCTCAAATAGTGAAGAGTCTAACACACTGTTTACGGCAACATTGTGCAACACAGGAAGCTATAATGAGACACTGGAGTAATGAGACCCAGGATACTAATTCACACTTATTGCTCCGTTCTTTGTTTATCTACACTATGGTTAATTGTTTAAAAACACATTCAAACAAGAGGGGAATTGAGACATGTTTTCAAAGGAATCGTAGTAATCCAGTCGAGAAAAAACATAAATTAAATTGAACTCTAAGAAGAAGCCAAACACCTGCAAACAGAACTCTGATATATGTAATTTTAAATCTTTTTGCATTGACCTACAATTATATCCAGTGCTTAAACTTTTAAACCTTTAACATGTACTAAGCACTTTGCAAACTTAAAAACAGCCATTTTTTAATCCCTATGTTCTACTTAAAAGCATTAATGGGCCCAGATCAAATATAAATATTGCATTTTAATAGCCAATTACAATAATAAAAAAACACAAATCATAGCTCTTGCCCAGAAGAAACATCCTTTCTGGGGTTTCACACAAATGGCATGCCAGGGTCAGTGCTTAAATAAACAGTTGAGCCAAGCTTCCAAGTTGTGGTGGTTACGTGGATCCAGACTGTCTACCTGTTCCATGCTGAAGAGCTCTTGTGAAAGCAAAGGAGGGCATCCAGGTACAACGTCTGACAGAATGGCCTAAGAGCACCAGCACTGGGGTAAACATTCCCAGACAGGACTGAGGGAAGCTAATCTGCAGCCCTGTTGGCTGTGTCAACTGGACTCCTGCAGTCTCATAGAATACTGGCTGAACCACTACATTGTGGGGGAAAAAAACGCTGAACTCCTCCACTATGACAGAACACTGGTCGAACCCCTACACTGTGACAGAACACTGGTCGAACCCCTACACTGTGACAGAACACTGGTCGAACCCCTACACTGTGACAGAACACTGGTCGAACCCCTACACTGTGACAGAACACTGGTCGAACCCCTACACTGTGACAGAACACTGGCCGAACCGCTACACTGTGACAGAACACTGGTCGAACCCCTACACTGTGACAGAACACTGGTCGAACCCCTACACTGTGACAGAACACTGGTCGAACCCCTACACTGTGACAGAACACTGGTCGAACCCCTACACTGTGACATAACACGGTTAGAACCCCTCCACTGTGACAGAACACTGGCCGAACCCCTACACTGTGACAGAACACTGGCCGAACCCCTACACTGTGACAGAACACTGGTCGAACCCCTACACTGTGACAGAACACTGGTCGAACCCCTACACTGTGACAGAACACTGGTCGAACCCCTACACTGTGACAGAACACTGGCCGAACCCCTACACTGTGACAGAACACTGGTCGAACCCCTACACTGTGACAGAACACTGGTCGAACCCCTACACTGTGACAGAACACTGGTCGAACCCCTACACTGTGACAGAACACTGGTCGAACCCCTACACTGTGACAGAACACTGGTCGAACCCCTACACTGTGACAGAACACTGGTCGAACCCCTACACTGTGACAGAACACTGGTCGAACCCCTACACTGTGACAGAACACTGGTCGAACCCCTACACTGTGACAGAACACTGGCCGAACCGCTACACTGTGACAGAACACTGGTCGAACCCCTACACTGTGACAGAACACTGGTCGAACCCCTACACTGTGACAGAACACTGGTCGAACCGCTACACTGTGACAGAACACTGGTCGAACCCCTACACTGTGACAGAACACTGGTCGAACCCCTACACTGTGACAGAACACTGGTCGAACCCCTACACTGTGACAGAACACTGGCCGAACCCCTACACTGTGACAGAACACTGGTCGAACCCCTACACTGTGACAGAACACTGGTCGAACCCCTACACTGTGACAGAACACTGGTCGAACCCCTACGCTGTGACAGAACACTGGTCGAACCCCTACGCTGTGAAGATACACTGGTCGAACCCCTACACTGTGACAGAACACTGGTCGAACCCCTACACTGTGACAGAACACTGGTCGAACCCCTACACTGTGACAGAACACTGGTCGAACCCCTACGCTGTGAAGATACACTGGTCGAACCCCTACACTGTGACAGAACACTGGTCGAACCCCTACACTGTGACAGAACACTGGTCAAACCCCTACACTGTGACAGAACACTGGTCGAACCCCTACACTGTGACAGAACACTGGTCGAACCCCTACGCTGTGAAGATACACTGAAATGTGCATGAAAGAGCAGCGTCATCGACGCAGTGACATACATACACAACAGAATTTTCAGTGTTAAGTCAACTCTACAAAGTAGGCCTACATATGGTCCCTCTTGTTAAAGAGTTTAATTATCACTGGACATTTGTAGCAACAGCCAACTGGACTAACAGTCCACATGTAATGGTTCCTTCCATTAGTTCATAGTATCTCATCATTTGTTTAGCTAATAAAGTGTGGTAAAAGCACAGGCTATGTTAATGCTTTTAATTTAATTTATTTTCCACTGTTTCTATTGACTCCCCCATTAACTGAAAAAATATATTATAATGTTTGTAGCCTACGTAGATGAAAAAACATAATGCTGCTAATCCAGCTAGTAGCTAGTTAGCTAAAAAATAAAAGTTTTAGTTTCTTTTGTTCAGACAATGAGATAATAGATATTGTATTACCTGATATGATAAAACATCAGCTGACGACGCATCACAGGTGTCAGGTGACGCTTTGAGGAAGACTGCAGATGTCAGTCGAAACTGTCAGGTAATACAATATCTATTATCTCATTGTCTGAACAAAAGAAACTAAAACTTTTATTCGAAATAAGAAGACAAAAATGAACTTGATTGAGCTAGTTAGCTAAAAATTACACCTTAAACCAGCCTAAACTGGTCAAGCACTTTTGAGCCGTGTTTTTGACACTTCTGGGTGGTTTTAGCTGGTCGGCCAGCTTAAGCAACTCTTTACCAGCCTATGGCCAGCTTGTCCACCAGTTTAACCAGCTTTATGGAGCTTTGACCAGCTACAGACAAGCAACGGACCAGCTAAGACCATCTTAGAATCCCAACTAGCTAATTCTTAGCCGGAATTTTCAGCAGAAAGGTTGTACACGGTAAGTTAGCTAGTAGTTAGTGAACTTCCCCAGTTGTACAGTGAGTAATACGTGAGCACGTAATCATATTGGCGTTTACATTTTGCATGCAGAAATATCAGTGACATGGTCACTTTCCTCTTGTACGAAACACTGAAATTTGGTAAGGCGCAGACAAGGTAGCCACATGGTTCTGGCCCAGATCTGGCATTCCGACTCAGCTCAGTGTTGGCCTTGAATCACGGCACAGTTCTCAGCCGAGTGATGTGGTGATGAGTCCAGGCTGCCACATCACAGTACAGAGTCCATTTCGTGTGCCGTAACTGCACCAGCACTGGGCCACATGCTGCTAGAATCGGGCCAAACCCGGACCAGATCTGGCCAGTGGCTTATTTTATTCATTTTCACCAACCCTGAACCCCACCTGAAGTAAATGATAGTCCTCATACATATAAGTCCTAATAACTCGAGCCCGACATCGCTCGACCTAGAATCGTGCCGTAATTCAAGGCCGACTCTGAGCCGAGTCGGAATGCCAGATCTGGGCCAGACCTATTTGACTACCTGGGAAGCTGTTCTCATCTGAAGCAGGCGCAGACTGCAGGTGTTCGATTGGAGAAAGGACGCTGATGTCCGATCAAGATGGCGACGCTAACTGAAACTGTCCCTCTAGCAACTGTTACGGCGCCCTGAAGGTGTGTATACTGAGGGAACACTGGAGAGCTGCTTTGTGATGGAATGGCACCCTGAAGGTGTGTATACTGAGGGAACACTGGAGAGCTGCTTTGTGATGGAACAGCACCCTGAAGGTGTGTATACTGAGGGAACACTAGAGACCTGCTTTGTGATGGAACGGCACCCTGAAGGTGTGTATACTGAGGGAACACTGGAGAGCTGCTTTGTGATGGAACAGCACCCTGAAGGTGTGTATGCTGAGGGAACACTGGAGAGCTGCTTTGTGATGGAACGGCACCCTGAAGGTGTGTATACTGAGGGAACACTAGAGACCTGCTTTGTGATGGAACGGCACCCTGAAGGTGTGTATACTGAGGGAACACTGGAGAGCTGCTTTGTGATGGAACGGCACCCTGAAGGTGTGTATACTGAGGGAACACTGGAGAGCTGCTTTGTGATGGAACAGCACCCTGAAGGTGTGTATACTGAGGGAACACTAGAGACCTGCTTTGTGATGGAACGGCACCCTGAAGGTGTGTATACTGAGGGAACACTAGAGAGCTGCTTTGTGATGGAACAGCACCCTGAAGGTGTGTATACTGAGGGAACACTAGAGACCTGCTTTGTGATGGAACGGCACCCTGAAGGTGTGTATACTGAGGGAACACTAGAGAGCTGCTTTGTGATGGAACGTCAAAAGTAATTGGACAAATTAACATAAACTTTAATAAAGTTATAATATTTAATATTTGGTTGCATATCCTTTGCATGTCATGACTTCCTTTAGCTATATATGTCCTTTAGCTATATATGTCCATTATGATACTGATAGATCCTACCAAGTCTCTTGGAAGGGTTCTGTTTCTGCACCCCATCCCCTGTCTACAGGAGTCCCGCAGGGATCTGTACTTGGTCCTCTGCTGTTCTCCATTTATACAAAGTCTCTTGGTTCAGTAATCAATTCACATGGCTTCTCATACCATAGTTATGCTGACGATACTCAACTCTTCCTTTCTTTCCCTCCCTCTACCCAACAGGTAAAGGAGAGGATATCTGCTTGTCTGGCCGACATCTCTGAGTGGATGACTACCCATCACCTGAAGCTCAACCTCGACAAGACAGAGCTCCTCTTCATGCCACACAAAACCTCCCCGCTACTTGACCTCTCCATCACCGTTGACGGGACCGTGGTGGCTGCCTCCCGCTCTGCAAAGAACCTGGGGGTGGTCCTAGACGACCAGCTGGACTTCAAAGACCACATCAGGGCGACGGCACGGTCCTGCAGGTTCCTCCTGTACAACATCAGGAGGATTCGACCGTACCTGACCACCTACTCCACCCAGCTTCTGGTCCAGACTATGGTCACCTCACGCCTGGACTACTGCAACTCCCTGCTCGCAAGCTTACCAGCCTGCGCCATACTCCCTCTTCAACTGATCCAGAACGCAGCTGCCCGGCTTGTGTTTAACCTCCCGAAATTTTCACATGTCACCCCCCTGTTGAGGTCACTCCACTGGCTGCCAGTTGCAGCTAGGATCAGGTTCAAAGTTCTGACCCTGGCCCACACTGCAGCTAATAGGACAGGCCCCGTCTACCTGCAGGACCTGATCCAGACCTATGTTCCTGCTCGACCGCTTCGCTCATCTACAGCAGGGCGCCTCGCACTTCCCCCCCTCCGTGTCAATGGCGCTCGCTCCTCCCGACTGCGGAGCTTTTCCACCCTAGCTCCCCAGTGGTGGAACGAACTTCCCATTCCCCTACGCTCAATACCAACCCTGCCTGCTTTCCGTCGTGGCCTGAAAACACACCTTTTCAGGCTCCACCTGGACTAATACTTATCTAGGACCTCATGGTATGTCTTCTTGTTGAACTGTGTACTCAAGTTTATACTATTTAGAAAATAATTGTAGTAGAGATGATTTACCCAGTTCACTGTGAACTGCACTGTGTTCGTTACTAGGGATAGCTGATACTGTATGGGAAGAATGTGCTTTCTTATCTGTTCTGTAGTTACTTCGATGACCTTTCTATATGCACTTACTGTACGTCGCTTTGGATAAAAGCGTCTGCTAAATGACTGTAATGTCTGTAATGTAATTATCCGAGAGCCATTTTGATGATGTTCACGTGGTTAGCTGTGGGCTATTGAATGCAGGATCACTTTCCAACAAGACATTGTTTAGTTAATAACCTTCTAAGTCACAACTAAAAATATTGAGTTTTTAATCATCACTGAAACATGGTTAAAACTTAAAATGTGTCCCCCTGACTAGAACCAGTGTTACGAGTCTTTATTACATGGAGGCAGATGATTAAGGCAGACATATTGGATTAGTTTTCCTGTCACTTTGTGTCACTTCTCATCATTTGAATTGCCGTCATTCTAGTACTAAAGGACCATCCCACACGCTGTGCCTTGGTCTATTAGCCATCTAAGTCAAATCAATTATTCATGTCTGAATTTACTGAAGTGATTGTGTTGAAATATGAGACAGTCATTCTTGGTGATTTTAACTTTCAATTTGCCGTTGAGTCAAATCCTGAGGTTACGGACGTTAATGGTCTTTTGATCCTACCCCATAATGCAGCAGCTAGATTTTCCAATCTTGTATGAGCAGGCCTGAAAGATCCGCAAACTCTCTTAATTACTTTACAGGCCATTCAGCTAGCTGAATGCTTAAACAGCCGTCTGAGGATGGTCATTGCCCTTGTATAAAAGTTCAGCATAAAAACGCCTTGGAATAAAATTATACAATTTATACTCTGAAAAGAATGTGCATCAAAGAACGGAAAGGGGAAGCTACAAACGTACATACACTTTGGTATCTTCAAACAGACTCGCTTTAAATTGTAAGATGCGACTTTCACGAGGCCTTTTCTCTTCCGTCAACTTCTTAATGCGTCGGAATCGAATGTCTTAAATCTACCTTAATCTAACAAATTGATAATGTGTCGACAAAGTGCGAAGCGTCACCTCTCGCGATTAGGTGCGTCACATAGGCTGCACAAATGAGTACTTTCTGTTTGATTTCTCCAGACCTCAATAATGATCTCATAGATGGGAGTCTGTGAGCTGTGCAATGGATCCTGTTCTGAGAAAGAAAGAAAAAAACAACAACATTTTAAGGATCCATTAACACTTTGTTTTGTGATGTACTGGCTACTGTAAACAGTTCATTAACCACAAGAAATTTCCCAATAGTTCTCCACTAGCCTACTCAAGATAACAAATTCAGACACCCCATATAATCCAATATATGGGCACATAGGGGATTTCCATATGAGGGAATGCCATATATGTCCATATTAAATCCCCATATCTGAAACTTATTAAATATTGGGACATTTTCATATATGGCCATAGGAAATTGGCCCATTTTATGTAACATATATGTCTGTCTGTGCATATACTTATAATTGAAGGGTTATTTAGTGTACATATGTCCTAAACATATATGGACATATATCATTTATGCATATACTGTATGTGGATATAACTGCATATATGTTTTATACATATATGGGCAAATTTATTTTTCACATATATGCTGCATATATAACATCTGTAAGAAAATTGAGTATAACAGGCATTTATCAGATATAAATAAGCGCTTATCTACTGACACACCTTTTTTTCATTTCTACATAGTACACATATTTATACAGCTGGATATATACTGAAGTAATTTCAGTTAAGTACCTTGCACCTACCTGAGAATCAAACCTGCAACTTTTAGGTTACAAGCCCAATTCCATTAAGTTATCTACACTCTGATCTTATGTAAACATATTGTACACAAATTAGATACAAGTTCACATGGCCATGTAAAAACAAAAGCCCTAATATATTGAAAATATGTTGACTTGAAGCTCTGAAATACATGTTGATATAATCATGGTGTACTTCACAGCAGTGTATCTTATTGCAATATATTTGGCTGTTTATTGTGTTGATAGTATATTTTATTTCAATATATTTTCAGTGTATTCCATTTCCAGAAGGACAAATTTGTGTTGTTTTGGTTTATTCCTTATCTCTACATAATTCTTCTTCATCGTCTATCCTCTTATTCTCTTTCCTAATTTCCCTACTGATTACATCATCAGAGATGTTCCAGTTTTCAACATCTTACATTTACACATTGTTCTTTTCTGCCTGAATGGCCTATATGTCTGCTTCAACCAATTACACAGTAGACAATTGCAGGACGTGTTTTTTTTGTTTATTCATTTTTTTTTTTTTTTACAAATAACGCCATATATCTCATGCTACTGTAGTAGAGGTCAGATACAGCTGCTGCAGAATGTGTTGTCGCCCCTACAGAAGCAATAAGTGTGAGATTAGTTCCCTTGTTTGGTTACCCTGGTCTTTAACTACGTACACTAATCATATCACTTGTGCAGGGCAGCTGTGGTTTAAGCCCACCATCTGTGTTCATTGTGTAAGCTAGCTCTCTTGCTAAATAATATTCAAAATATGTGTGACTACAGGTCTTGGACTTCATTGTTGCACTCACGCTAAAAAAAGGTTGGTATTGTTGAAAATGACAGAAACCTGGCACGACATGTCTTCATTACATATTCATACATGGATTTACTTAGTCTAAATACAATCCTGTTATAATTAAACAACTGAAATGTAGCTAGCAGCTAGGCTGTGATACCTTCCATATTTCTCGCTGCTAACAAACTGCTAGGTTCAATAGCTTAGCTGGCTACTTAGCTAGTAATAAGCTATTCATTGTAGTAGCACAGTAACCACCTAAATAACCTGCCAGCAGCCTGCCTTCATTGCACACCATGCTCTGTTTATATGGTTGTCTACATTTCAGCCATTTTAGTATAACCACATGGTCATAGGTCTGCTTTGCTGATTCAGCTAGCTAGATAGCAAATGGACACCTCCTGTGCAGTACTACAACGCTAATGTATCCTATGTATGCACCATAGATGGCTTAGAAATGAATATTGCACACAAACAGAACTATTGCATGGTTTAATTGAGGAAAGACTGCATTCCTATCCAGACAAAGAAACGTGTACTATTTAGAAAGGCTATGGGGGCTGCTGTGAAATGAAGAACCTCAATGACAAATAAATCTCTTCATTCATATAGGCTACATTTCTTAAATTATCATAATACTATCGACTATATAAGTTAAGCAAATGGCAGCTTTCATGAAGAACAGAGAGATAAACATACACATACACATGACTGTACTGAAATACATATGATTATAGTTTTATTCAGATTTTCAATACTCTTAAAGTTAGAGAGAAAACAGCACAATTTACAACTCTTTTCATTAACTAAATGTCATAACCATGTCACTGAAATAGTTTAACCCTCAAGAAACTAAATAGTTTACCCCTCAAACAACTAAATAGTTATTTATAAGTAGCAGCAACATTAAACTCCTAATCTATTTCTTACCAATTGTTTACTTGTTTGGATTGCGATGGGACATTCAATATACCTACACAGAGGCTTCAAAAACACATAACCTATTAACAATACAATTGCATACAATTTCTTTTTTAAATAATCAATACATCAAACCAATATATATGTCTAGGAATCAAATCCAACTCAGTGGTAACTGAAACCCTTAGGTCATAAATAAACATCGGAATACACAGGTGAAGCTCAAAAAATTTGAATATCGTGAAAAAGTTCAATATTTTTTGTCACTCATTTCAGAAAGTGAAACTCATATATTATATAGATTCATTACACATAGAGTGAAATATTTCAAGCCTTTATTTCTTGTAATTTTGATGATTATGGCTTACAGCTAATGAAACCCAAAATTCAGTGTCTCAGAAAATTAGAATATTTTGCTTTAACATATTTTTAAAGTATCATATTTAATATTTGGTCGCATATCCTTTGCATGCTGTTACTTCCTGAAGTCTGTGACCAATCAACATCAAAAGACTCTCGATATCTTATTTTCAGGTACTGTTACAAGCGATACTATAACCTCTCTGCATTTAAACTGATCTATATGGGAATTGGGGGGTGAGACTAGATTCAGCTGTAAATTACACTGGTACAGTATTGAACACATGGCTGGCTAAATGGCTGTAAGTCATCAAGGGTCTGAGCTATCGAACGAGCCCCAAACCATCACTCTGTTGCCAGATATGGAGTAGATGTGGATGGATCACTGCAAGGGTTATTTCTCCTGACTCATTTTCCTATAGAACTCTATGGGGAAAAAAGTCAGGAGAAACAACCCTTAAAGGGATCCATCCACATCTACTCCATATCTGGCCGCAGAGTGATGGTTTTGGGCTCGTTTGATACCTTAGACCCTTGATGACATACAGCCATTTCGCCAGTCATGTGTTCCATACTATACCAGCGTAATTTACAGCTGAATCTAGTCTTACCCCCCAATTCTCATAGAGATCAGTTCAAATGCAGAGAGGTTATAGTATCGCTTGTAACAGTACCTGAAAATAAGATATTGAGAGTCTTTTGATGTTGATTGATCACAGACTTCAGGAAGTAACAGCATTCAAAGGATATGCGACCAAATATTAAATATGATACTTTAAAAATATGTTAAAGCAAAAATAATCAAATTTTCTGAGACACTGAATTTTGGGTTTCATTAGCTGTAAACCATAATCATCAAAATTACAAGAAATAAAAGCTTGAAATATTTCACTCTATGTGTAATGAATCTATATAATATATGCGTTTCACTTTCTGAAATGAGTGACAAAAAATATTGAACTTTTTCACGATATTCTAATTTTTTGAGCTGCACCTGTATATGACAAAATGTGAACTCTCAGGCCAGGCCTCTGACCATACACCGCACCTCCACCCCCTGAAAGCTTAACTACCCCCTCCCTCACAGAGGGCCTGGAGCTCATAGGATAAGAGTGTATCTATGTGTTAAATTATTAATGTGCAATGTGTCTTTAATTAAAAACCTGTATACAGTCTGCATGGTAACAAAGACAAATGAATACATTTTGGAGAGTTACAGTACAGTATGAGTTTATTTCCCTATGTGGACAGCATCGTTTTGATCACCTTTGCAGCCGATTCCTAGGCCTCCACAGTTGGTCCCTTGGTACAGTGGATCCATGCTACAGGAAGTTACATAAAGAAATGAGAGTATCCTTTGGCACCAGAGAAGAAGATGTGGGAGGCTTCTCGGGGGTGGCCAAAATTGCATTGCTGCTGCCAGCCCAGTGATTTGTTTCTCTTGGTTAGTGAAACCAAGGGCTTGATTTACTAAGACCTTTAGCAGGTGCAAAACCATTTAGCACACGCAAAACCAACAACGTGACCAATGATTGGTCATGGTATTTGTTTTGCACCAATTATTGGTCATGTTATTGGTTTTGCTTGTTCTAAAAGGTTTTGCACCCGCTAAAGGTCTTAGTAAAACAGGCCCCAAGTGCGGAAGAGTCATTTAAGCAGTAGAACAGCTGGGAAAATCACAGATAGTTTTTTTGCTTAATGTTATTGTGTTTTTAGAGCCTTGAGTCCAAACTGAATACAGATCTGGGCATTCCCACTCCCACATCATATGCCTGAAAATGTTTATGGTTTCTCAGAAATATTTGCATTTAAACAGCCAATATTACTGTTTAAATCCCAATTTTAATATATTCTGAATATTAGATGCATTGCTACTATTTATGTTTTATTATATAACAACTTGCCTACTGACAGGTAAAGTGCATGAGGATTACTACAAACAACACTTCTCCACAGAATCAGATAATAGACAGCTTGTGTTACGCTGTAACACCGATACTATCCCATTATCAACTTATTGATCATACATCCAATTTCCTGATAGAAGGAATGATCAATATCTTTATACTCTCAAGTTCATATGAAAGCGTTCTGGGTATTTAGGCTACCACTGCAATGAGAAACAGGTTCACATTTTTCCAGGCTACACATCACTGATGCTCGCCATTAACTATCAGTAAACCAGGTCTTCTACACCTCTAGATTAATATGCTCTAGCCTACACGCACGGGCAAATATATCCCGCATTCACAAATGAAGATACAATGGGGGAAATAAGTATTGGACACGTCAACAATTTTATTATCAAACATATTTCCAATGTAGATTTTAACATTTTGATTTTGTATTATTTTAATTAACTCAATAAACAAAACTAAATAAAGTAAAATTAATATTCTTTAAAAAAAAAAAAAGCAAAATGTGCAAAAAAAAACAAAGGAAAAGGAAAAAAAATTAAAATAAATAAAAAAAATGTGAAAATAATTTTTTTTTTTTTTTTATTATTTTTTTGCATTGCATTTGCATGATGATTTATTATGATTGTGACCCCAAACAACATCAAAGGCTCTCTTGATATTATTTGCTGGGGTACTGACACAAGCGATATAATAGCAGTGCATTTGAATGGATCTCTATGGGGGGGGTGGGGTGTGAGAAAGATTTTAGCTGTAAAAATTTACACTGGAACAGTATAACACACATGGTTGGCTAAGGCTCTAAAGTCATCAAGGGTCTGATGTATTAAACAAGCCTTTAACCATCACTCTGCTGCCAGAAATACAGTAGATATGGATGGATAACTTGAAGGGTTTCTTCTCCTGACTTATTTTTCCATAGAGTTCAATAGGAAAATCTGTCAGGAGAAACAACCCTTAAAGTGATCCTTCCATATCTACGGTATTTCTGGCAGCAGAGTGATGGTTAAAGGCTTGTTTAATACATCAGACCCTTGATGACTTAGAGCTACTTAGCCAACCATGTGTTCTATATTGTTCCAGTGTAATTTACAGCTAAATCTTGTCTCACCCCCCAATTCCCATAGAGATCCATTCAAATGCAGAGCTGTTATAGTATCGCTTGTAAGAGTACCAGCAAATAAGATATCAAGAGCCTTTTGATGTTGTTGGGTCACAGACATCATAAAGTCATTGCATGCAAAGGATATGCAACCAAATATAAAAAATATGGCTTTTCTACCACATTTAATTTAGCGTGTTCAATACTTTTTTCCTGTGTCATTTCACTTTATTGCACATAACTTTTTTAAATAATTGGAACGTTACAATTTCTTTAGCTGTGTAGTGTTATTGAGTTAATACCAATGTCTGGTCAAAATCTCATGTGAATAGCTACATTGGAAATATGTTTGATAATAAAATTGTTGACGTGTCCAATACTTATTTCCCCCATTGTATCTCTCTGACAGAAAATGTCCCGCACTCCCGTGTTGAAGACGGCCCGCTTTCACAGATAAAGCGTCGCGCTAACAGACGAAGATATTCGTCGGGTAATAACATGAGGCTCAGCTGGTTCAGAACGTTCCTTACCTGATGCAGTCAGGTGATGTTGGCAGTGGGTCACGGTCACGGAGGACGGGAGCATACCGGAGAGGTGAGATATATGCAGTCTGACATGGAAAAAGTCTTGGCCTTGGCGAGCTGTCTGAAAGAGGCAGGGCACTGTGTGGTGTGCAGTGTGTAATCGGGCGCTTTCTCAGAACATCATGGACCGACTTCAGGTCAACTGCAAATAATTTTACCCTCTGAAGCACCCCTCTAATGTAGCGTAGCACTTTTCATTGGACGATTTTTTACTAAGCTACTAACTCAACCCATAAACCTAACTTGCATTTGAAAACAGCAAATTGACCCCATTTTAGTGCCCCTGAAAAAAACTGTATTTCCCCCAAAATACTAGTGTCTTGTAAAAACAGATTTCCCTCAAATATCATTTAGCAAAGCTACACCATTAAACCTTATACCACAAAAGCCACCTCACACCTTGAGCTAAACGTGTGTATTTCATCTTTTTCAGTTGTAATGATTTGGCTCAGATGTTAACACTCAATTAATCGTTTGTGAGGGAAAGGTACAGGAATGGGAAAGAAATACATGGCAAGTGTCACAAACTGAATACTGACACGTCATACGATTCCTACGACTTTGGCGCCATCTTCAGGTATGACCCAGTAATTTATTCATTTATTATGAAGAAATGTATCATCGAGACAACCCAATTTATTAAACGATTAATTTTTTTGTGATTATGCTTTTCAGTTTCTGGTGGATTATTAGGTTTTCATGATAGGTATTATTTATTACGGGAATGGTATGTTAGTAGACTACTCATATTGTGCAAAACAATGCTCACAGTTCATTACAGCTAAATTCACCTTCTTGCGCGTTCATTTGCCCGACTGCGGGTTTGTTTTAATTCCAGTACGTTTCTGTTCCTTAAAGGTTACGAAGTCCGGCAACATGTCGCCATGTTTCATATATTTAGTGCAAGGTTGTGTGATAAATACATGTTACCTGGATGGTCGTCGTATACATAATAAAACAAAAAACACATTAACTCTATTAATTTCATTTAATTGATTACAACGAGATGTCTCAAACATATAGCCCACAACAATAAGTCCCATATATTTCCGTATACAAGCACGGGAACAGGGTGGATCCCCTTTAGAAGACCTCTACCTCCACCTTGTGGCAATAAGATCCACTACCGAACATTACCGGTTTAAATAAACCCCCATACCACCATCTCGTCTTCAGTGGCACTTTCATTGACAATCTATGCCAAATTAGTGAGTCAAATGTGGGTCGTATAAGGTAATACCTTACGCAGTTGATTGGAAATCCCTTTAAACTACAGAGATGGTCGATTATTTCACCGTATTCGTAAAAGTTTTTGTAAGGATTCTGAATGTCATTACTTCAAAGTTTATCAGCTTCACAATTCAGTGATTTGTAATAATGCAATGTGTCAAGAAACTGCTCAAGAATTGTTTACCTATTATTTTCTCTGCAACAGGTAACTATATAACATTGAATGCTTTGTGATTGGTGGTGTTCACGAGATAATTTACACTGGGTACTTTGGAATGATTGCATTGAGACAGGGATGATTTGGTTGTATAAAATGTCATTTGGGCTACTCCAAATAGAAAGAGAATAGAGAAAGTCGTACAACCAGCCACGTGTTCGCTAAGCAACAACGTGTAAACAAAACAGAACTTTAACTTAATTGTGATATACATTCAAATTTAGTATGATTACCATGATTGCCCATATCTACGCAAGCCTGACTCTTAAAAAGCCCAAACACCCGTAATCAGCATAAGTTTTTCTCCATCAAAATCTAAGTTTTTCTGTTATATGGACCCATATAATTGTATATATAGCGCGATATGAAGCACGCATCTATGTATGATATCTATGGATATCGACAAGTTATTTTCCAAGGAGACGCTTAAGTGAAATATGCCACCAGTAGGCTATCATACCGACAAAACGCTAACAGGATATAAGACAGCATGAGATGAGCAGTTCTAAAATTGTGCGTGTGTCACAATGGGTGCAGATTGTAGTGAACAGACAATAATCATTCTCTTTCAGTAGGCAGAGCATGAGGGGAGAAAGCGAGAGAGTAAGAGAAATGACAGTACTGTTGTTAGCATAGCTATATCAAGGAAGAAGGACTCCCTGTTATCTGTGAATGGGGGTTCTTTCTCCAGTATAGATATAGCACGAATTTGTAATTCGTTTTTCTTTGAGAGACAACAATGGCGCATTTGAAAGCGGAGCACAATTTGGGTCTTGTGAGAAATCCTTTTCTCCTTCCCCGGGTCCAGCTGGCCATATGGAATACAGCGTGTACAACAAGGACCACAATGGCACCAACTGACGAGAAAGACAAAACCCAAGGATACCTCTTCTTACTGAATGTGGGGTGTATTGGCCAATATAAAGGAAATTAATGGTAGGCCTACTATAAAACTGATCGTCTCTCTCTCTCTCTCTCTCTCTCTCTCTCTCTCCTTCACCCACGTTGCCACTTAATGTACGCCTCCAACATCTACAACCACCAGCCTCTCACCATTGTATGTTTTTGTGTTGTCTACTGTAACGTGTGTGACTGCGCAAAAGTGTTAATTCATAGCACGTAATGTAAGGCCAGTGCGTCCGGTCACGCGTGAATAATTGAGTAACTTCAGTGGAATCTAAACCGTGTGTAAGTGCAATCGAAGGAATCGCGTGAAAATAGGCTATACACAAAGGCCCCGACCCAATCCAAACGCAATGCGTGTTGTCCTTATATCCTCATATGAGATCACACACACACACACACCTGGTCCGGAAAACAGCTCACCTTCATTCACACACCTATATAAATTCACAAATATATGAAGGACCACATGTATTGCGCTTGGATTGGATTTGGACACAGCTACGTAGAATAGTAGGCTACAGCCTTCCTGTGTGTGTGTGTGTGTGTGTGTGTCCAGGGGTGGGGGTATTTGTGTATCAATATAAACATTTTGTTAAAAGCGTAATTTAGTAATTTAGACCCTCTGTTCAATGTAGTCGGTTACATTATATTGTATTGGTTGCAATTTAATACTTGAAATATACGCCAAATTCAAGCAGTTTCCAGTTCAAGTTCGGTTTTGCAAATAGACAAGCCTCTCGAGTAGCCTATTCTGTGATCATTCATTGTGATCAGTATTCTGCGATCATCGTGTTTGTCAGCCTTAGCGGGTTTCTCGGTGATGTGGAATTAGCTATCAACGATTCCACTTCTTGGACAAACACACTGAAGATTTTTTGTGGATATTGTGTTAAATCTGATATGCCCAATCAGCTGCATATTTACATGCAATGCACACGGCTTTACTGTTTTCAATGGCATTTTTGTATCGACGATAATTCAGAAGAAATCACAGAATACGTTAGCCATATGTAGCCCATTCATATGCGTAAAAGTAAATGTTGCTTTTTGCAATTTAGACTATATCGCGTAGAAGTCAGCATACAATCGAAGAAACCTGCTTAACTGCTAACCTACAAGTATCTGCATAGGCCTACATGATGTCCCAATAATGTCTTACTTTACTTTTATTATTAATAATAACATTTTTGGCAAATTAGAAGAAACAAATGTGCACAAAATTGTTTGACGAATACATGTTAAATGCACTAGTAAGATACAATTGACCGACACCTCGAGAACATGAGTGGAAGCCTTTTAAATCGCTAACCATCGACACAAAAGCGACGTAGCTGGATAAGCCCTCTTCCATTCAATGGGCGTATACACTTAAAATGTATTTACATTGGGATGTGCAATTTTGTTCAAAAAACAGCTTACCAAAATCTTGTTTGTTTTGCACAGTATATTAGGTTATAGGCTACTAGCTTAATACAGGCCTACTGTGAAAAACAAACATGGTTTTGGTAGGCTGTTTTTTCAACTAGTAAAAAAAGTCCTATTTCTGACATCCATTTGACACCCAGCCAACCGGCCATTACTATTATTGTTATTATTCTGATTATTATTATTATTATTGTAAATTGACTATTCATATTAGAATACACACTAAATTTTAATATGAACAAAAACCCTTCATTTATAAACATGTGTACGCTTAAATTGCGCTCTGAATTTTGTATCGGCCAAAAATACATTATTTCTGTTTTGATTTTCATAAATGAGGAGATTAATCGGTATCCAGGTTAACTCTATAAAATATGCTCAATGAGGTAAAACAATTACAACAACACAGTTGCAAAAAAAAAGACAAAATAATAGAAGAAGTTAAAACTTGCCAAGGTTTTATTCGTGGCCATAAATAATTAGGTTCGATATAAAAAAAATAGCTGTGATTTTAAAGTGTTGCGCGTGCTTGATACACGAGTGAAATTAAAGAAAACGTACCTATAATACATTAGCATAATTTACCAACAAAAAAAGGTACACGAGTATTGACATTCTTAGTGACAGGCTGGACTCGGTTTTCACGACGAACATTCTGTAAACGTTGCGTAAATATCCGCTTCTAAATAAAATAGCAGATATTTTTCAAACTTCAAAATGCTAATACTTTGTCTTTCCTTCCTATCATTTTCTTGATGCAGCCCCTTGCTGTTTCAATAGTTCACCAAGTCCACTGTTGCACCAAGTGATGCGCTGTGGGAAAGTGTGACATTGTTGCAGAACTGTAACGCGCATTATATTGCATGTGCTGGAGGGAATGGGCACTGTACGCTGAGAGAGGGATCCCAGTCTGAAAAGTCAGGTCATGAGCTTTATGGGAGTGACAAGGCTTACCGTCCTTGACTAAGACAGGTATAGCCACGCGCCGTGGAGAAGGGAGGTGGACCATCTCCATCCCTTTCTCCGCCCGAGCTCTCTTCATTTTATAGCGATGGTTCTGAAACCAGATTTTCACCTGAGTCGGCGTCAGACGGATCAAGTTAGCAAGGTGTTCTCTCTCGGGTGCCGAAAGGTATCTCTGTTGCCTGAATCGCCGCTCGAGCTCGTACGTCTGAGCTTTGGAGAACAAAACCCTCCTTTTTCTCTTCTTACAGGAGTCACTGGCGTTGCTTGAAGTTTCTTTGTCATTGTCTTGAGATTCATCGGCGGAAGGTTCTGGTGATTTTGCAGATAAGTCCTGGCGAGAATGAGCTGACAGACCATGCACTGCATGAAATGTAAAAAAAAATAATAATAATTAATTAATTAAATCCATATGAGGAGTAACAATTGAAGGTCCTGAATACAGTACATCTAAATGCAGTATCTATTTGCAAGCAGGAAACACACAGGCTACCTAGAATGACGTCTCCATTTTCCATTATGCTACTAAGCTTACAATGTAAAATCCCAAAATATTTCTCAAGAAACAACCTCGTTTAGTAATTGTACTGTATGGCCCTGGCTAAAGGACATGGGGTTTGCCATGATGGAACTTCGTTTTTATCAAAATAAAATAATTCTCAGGTGTGAGTAATAACAAATATAGATTAGATTTATAATTTTGTATATAGATTACAACAGATTTGATAGATGTCCCTATTCAATATTCATCGTGATCATTTCGAACAATAAGAAAGAATACTGTAAGATAATGTTAAGACAATGAATAAGTGTAAAACGTAAAGCAGGCTGGCTGAAGACGTAGCTGAAAAATATATACGGACGTTAATGCTGGCAAACAGAAACGTAAGAAATGTATTGGTATTTATTGTTGTAGCCTTACAACAAGTATACTTCATCCAGGGATGTCCTCTCCCCAGATTAACAATGAAACATCCTCACAGATCCTTACAATAGACTCTATGGAAAACCCAATACGTCGAAATATAGCCTACCTGTTTTCAATGAACGGTTTATCTTTCGGACAAAAGTATATGGACTTTAGATTCTTAAAACGCACTTACATGAATACTGAATGCTGTCCGTTGTGGCAAGCCATCTTGTATAAGGATTATCACGCACACCATAAAATGGACTCTTTAAAGACAGGTTTTTTGCATTTTCTAAGGGACTTTGCTCAAGCACTTCAGTCGTTTTTGGTTCTTCGGATCCCTCTGTATCCTCCCCCGTGTCCTCTGTTATAGATCCGTCTTCATCATTCGTATCAGGGAGGTCCAGAATGTCCCTCACAGAAAATCCCGTCTTCACGTTGGTCAACGACATATTCTGTGGGAATTTACGCAGGAAAGTTGCGCCACCAGTTTGGAAATCCGATGTTCCACAGCACACAAAACCGATTCAATGCTGCGGTTATAAAACAGACCGAGCAATGCCCTTTGAGATTGAACAGTTGCAGCAAACCGTAGAACGCAAGTGCTAACCATTGGCTAGTAAAGTAGCGGAAGATTCAGTTCCGTAAATCCAGGAAGCCCGTCCGAGAGGATGGAGAAGTTCGTGGGTGCTGTGCTACTGCTGGGTACCAAGGGGGAAACAATCACTTATCGGACTGATCAGTCCATATAAGGTTGGTCTTAGCGTATGAACCTGCGGCAAAAAAATCATCCGAAACGTAAAAAGGTTGGCCACACGTGGGCGGGTCCAGGGAGTCAAGTGGATGAAGACTGTTTGCGGACGTGAAATTGTGGGTTTTGGAGGATCCCAATCTCTACCAGTGGCGCTTCAGGGTATGATAAGTGGTATAACGTGTCAATTCATTCTAAAAAACGAGGATAGTCTGTGTCGTATCGTGTTTACATGCAAGCTTATATAGCCTCTGCACTCCGTTGAATGCTTGTTTGAACACATTCAACAATATAGACTAGTCGGTGTTTGCAATAATTATCTTAGAGTGAAACTATTGCCTATAATACGGTTTATAAGACAATTCAGCCAATTATCATTGGCCACAAGAGCTTAACTGTGGTCTCAACGAAGGACATTTATTTTCATGGCAAAAGACCGAGCTAAGTAAACCTCTTGGGTCAATATTTTAGCTCAGGCTTAGGAACAAGAGGTAGAAATGAACTATTAAGTCATCACTTTGGTTTTTTTCAAGAGACAGTGCCCTTTTCTCAATGAGCTCTCTGGATTATTATAGTTGGTCTTTTGGGCAAATAATTCACGTAAAAACCCAAACACGCTTTAAGAAAGAAAATATGCATACAGATCTATAACTGCAATATGACTGATATTGATTGATGTTGAATAAATTACACAAAACTAAAGCAGCAGGATCTTTATACTTATCATGAATCTGAGGATGATAATAGATTTTGTTTATGATTCTGAGGCAAATATAACTTTTTTTTTTAAACGGTTGTTAAAGTTTTTTTTAATGAATGTATAAATGATACACTGGTGAAACCTAGAAAGAAAAGCAAAAATTGCTCATTTCCACTTTCGCCTTCGTCTCTTCCATTTAATAGCGGGATCCTGTCGAATGTATGCGTATAGGATTGCGTGCATTTGAGTGTGAGTAAAAAGGCAGTTAAATATTCAGTCTTGCATATAGGCTGAAAATTTGAACTAATCTCGTTAACCGGCGGCATCAACTCCACTCTGTTAAGTATTTTTATTGGCTTGATGTATTTGATTTTGTATTTATTTTTTTTGCTTTTGGTTTTTATTTTAGGCGGAGAAAAACGGGTCTAATGTGCATTTGTTTAAATTGGTTTGTATTGGAATAGATGTTTTCATGTTGAACAAACTCCCGCGCAGTACATGTATGCCTTATTTTTTCGTCTTACAGAATTATGTCCTCTATCTTCTTGTTAAATAGGAAAGAGATGCACTATTTTTGATCAGTTTATTTGTATTTCTCCCTGGCCTCCTATGCAATAGGCTATGTGACGTGGGTGACAATGTTTCACGTTTTTAACAAGTCTTCTGGCCATCCTGGGTGGTCGAACCAGGGCAAACACAAATACAAACCGATTGCTAAGCTGCAGACAATGAGAGAAATGTAGACAAATGTCCGGCTCCTGTTGGAAGCTTTTGTGCAGGCTCGGTTTTTGCATTTATTTCTGGGGCGAAAGAATAGATGATTGACGCCCCTGTACAATGTGTTCTAACTGTTTGGAATAAATCTGAGGTTGTTCCTAGTTGTCATGGCATTCAGCTGCTTTCAATGGACTATCTCTTCATTGATCTCGGAATCCTTCCACAGCATTAAGGAAACTCCTTCATCTTGTCCCTCTCCCGGCTCCCCCTTTCTCTCTCTCTCTCTCTCTCTCTCTCTCTCTCTCTCTCTCTCTCTCTCTCTCTCTCTCTCTCTCACACACACACACACACACACGCACTTTCTCTCTGTCAACAGATCACAACTGTGCCAAAACAACTCATCCTCAAGCAAAACAAAAAAAAAATTTCGTCTAAAATAAACGAACTTGACTTCTACAAGCCATTAGTTTGTATTGTTGCAATTGCGTATCTACCAACTGTAGCCTACTTGGCAGTGCATTTTCTAATGTTCTATAAATATTACTGGAAAACAGCACTTACTAAACAAGTAATAATAATAATAACAACAACTAATTGTTACTTAATTAAATACAAAAACATGCAAATATAATCATACACAATTATAATACAGATGTTAAAAATATAAATATTAAATTTCAATGTGTGTTCAGCCACCTACTTATGTGCAGCTTTGAATATACAATTTGTATGCACCTGCTGTTCACGCAAAATATTTACTGGGTCAAACAATTAATGGTCCTTTCTCCCATTCCTGAACCGTTTCACTGAATTCACCTAATAGGTAAATATTTTCCCAGTCTCGGCTGAAAGTTCTGTCGTATGATTAATCAGCAGCAGTCTAAGCTCAACCATGCTACTGATGACAATGGCTCCATTGACGTTAAAGGGGCATAGACATGGACAAATTGTGACACAGGTTTCGCAAGGTTATAGCCTGACCTTCGCTTCCAAGCAATTCCTCTCGGTAGGCAACAGATATTCAACTTACCCTAGATAACAGAAGACCGAAGGCTGCAAACAATCTTTGCATGTGCGAGCAAGAGATTGTTACAAGAGAATAAAATCATACAATGATTACCTCACAAGACAATATGAATATATCGCGTACGCAACGCAATATTGACAGCTAATGTGGTTTAGATTATTGCACGTGCGCAACGTTTAGGCCATAGGCTACATTGAAAATTAAGTCCCACTCAAATTGCTGAGCTGCTGTTCTCTGGCGGGTATAGGAAATAGCAAGTGCGGCTCATGTGAGGTTATTTGTGAATGTAGTTAAACAAACAATGGATCACTGAATGGAAATGAGGAGTTAAGAGGCCGTACCTAATTTCAAGAGCCCTTACTTGTGTTTACCTGTTTACGTTTTACAGGTCGTTCAAACAGACCGACCACAAGGTTACGTCAGAGTATATCAATAGTTAATACAGTAGGCCTAGTTAACAATATATATATATATATATATATATATATATAGACAATATATATATATATATATATATATATAGACATAGTGGATATAGAGTGGATTATTTATTTTATCGCGAATAAACTAATAAGTCTAGGCTATAGGCCTACTTAATATGGAACCCTCGAGGTAGATTCACAATAAAAGTGATCGTGACCGTATATAATTCCAGAACGTTCTAATGCCCCCAGTTTTGATAGAGGTAAATTCGTTTCCCTCGAGGGTGCTGACAAGAAATCTTCACATTGCAATCATATCCCCACACAACTATGAATGATATCCATGCAAAATTATTTTGGTTTTGTGTTTTTAAAGGACTGACTTTTGCCTCGGGGAATCCCCTTCCGGCATAAATTATTTTGTCTGGTTTCGTCTCTGATATCTAAGCCCATTTTGCTTGAGCTTACGATATGCTTTTCATCCATTTTATTTCCTTTAATGATTAAATATGACGGAATGGGATTATCGCTGCGGCTCTGCCTAGAGGAAATAGACTTGTTTTGCTAGACCAACAGTTAATTTGGAACGGCGAATTTCGTACAAGCGTTGCGTGTTCAATTTTATCGGCTTGTCTGTAACAAATTTCTGAATGGCTCATTATTCTTAATCACTACCAAAGTAATATCCTTCAAAGCGGGAACCTTTGGTAACCTGTGTTCCGAGCGACCTGCTTTAAATAGGCTAATATAAGAAACCACTGCACAATCACTTTACATGATTGATGCAGTGATGGTGGTGAACAAAGAACTCATACGGAATCATCCAAATAACTTGGATATCGCAGCCAAAAATAACATTTATGGTTCTCACAAGACAACATACCACACTTGACACCGTTATACCGCCAAAAGATGTGTAGTACTCTAGTGACATCTGCTGATAGTAGTGAGCTGTAGAGCAAAAACACATGCGCACAATAGCGTCTTTGTTGAAACGCCTTGACAACACATAGCCTACAGGCCACAAAATGAGACCTTCTGATCAAATGAGCATTTAATCCTGAAAAGTGAAAAGTTCTAATAAATTAGCCTAGTTATTCATAATATGTATTCATGTGTTGTATTTGGAAATATGCTAAATTTGAATATTCTGTTTAACTCAAATATAGCTATTGTTTCTAATGTAGCCTAAGACTTATCTTACTGTTACCTCCTCGTTAAATGTGACATAGCGTCTTTGATTCTTTGAATTTGTTTGCTACAAAAATGTTATGTCAAGGTCACACAACATTGTTCCACTTCTGCGCCTTACACGCATGCTCAGTAGTAAAAAAAATACGTGCTACACTACGGCGTAAAATTGTACGCAGTACAGCATAGTGTTAACATCAACTGATTGAGTAACCTGTGCATTTTACTCTTATGGAGTAAAGGTGATTCCAGTTGCACTCACATAAACTGTTTGTGTTGAATTCTATTTTATTGTAGCAATATACATATAGTCTTAATATCTATATTATTTTATAATGTATATAAATAAGTCTATATATGGCTACTTTATATATAGGCCTATATATATTTTTAAAATTTGGGGTTAGCCTGCACGCTGGTCAGTGCGAAAACCTCTTGGCGTCCCCAACAACTGCGCACGTTGCAACCAAATTATATTGATTTAATAATTTGGGGATTATGTATCAGTGTTCACAAAAGCCAACAAAAGAAAGTAAATGCATAGGCTACGTGAGTATTGGAAATTATCATTTAGAATGTAAGATGGCAGTGGGTAACCAAACTGCCACCTCATCCTGAAACCCAATTTTTACAGAGCCATAGCATTGCAGTTGTAACAATAATAAATAATGTTAAAAAAAATGTTTTCAACTCGCACTTCCCCCCCCCCCCCCCTCCGTGTCAATGGCTCTCGCTCGTCCCGACTGCGGAGCTTTTCCACCCTAGCTCCCCAGTGGTGGAACGAACTTCCCATTCCCCTACGTTCTATGCCAACCCTGCTTTCCGTCGTGGCCTGAAAACACACCTTTTCAGACTCCACCTGGACTGATACTTATCTAGGACCTCATGGTATTTGTTCTTGTTGAACTGTGTATTCAAGTTTATAATATATAGAATTGTTGTAGAGCTGTTTACTGTGTTTACTATATACCCAGTTTACTGTGAACTGCATTCAATGTTCATTACTAGGGATAGCTGCTACTTTATGGGAAGGATGTGCTTTCTTTTCCGTTCTGTATTTACTTCGATGACGTTTCTGTATGCACTTACTGTATGTCGCTTTGGATAAACGCGTCTGCTAAATGACTGTTATGTAATGTAATGTAATTTCATACCAACCTGCTTTTGACATTTGTGCAACCATATCCCAACCAAAAATGTCATATATAGGTAGGCCTATTGATGAAATCTCAGAATGTTATTTTTTTTTATTAAAAGGCGTGACGTTTCCTGAATGTTCCAAATATATAAATATTCCAACACAATTCACGTTTCAAAACTGAAATGACAAACATGAATAACAGTTAGTAAATAGATAGGGTTATAGTATATAGTATCGTAAATAGACAATAAATAGGGTTATCATTTCCGTTATTACCTTAATACAACGTAGGCCTAAATGCTGGGAACTAATTTTCCGAAAATGTATTAGGATAAAAAAGGTGTGCTGAATAGGCTATGATTAATCCCAAAAAGTAAGAAAGCGAACAAAATTAAGATAATGATATCAGAAAATATTAATGTAAATTCAACAGGCAACAATCCATTGACCAAGGAAACATAGTGTGCAATGTCATTGAATTTGTGCATTAAAGGCGACTTTGTTCTGTTTGACGGTAGAAATACTAGGGATTACTTATGAAGGCAGCATAAAAAACCGCTTGGGATAATTGATCCAACAGAAAAGCGTCGGCCTACATGGAGGACTTACTGACATTGCGCCGTGTTGCATACCCAAAAAGTTTCTGGTACTCTCCACCCGAGTTTACTTACGTACGCAGATGCCCAGGTGCCTTCAAACTCTGTTTCCTATTTAAGTTTACATTGCATTTGTCTTCACCTGCTTTTTCGTGCGATAAAAATGTGCCATAAGTTCATCCACGATAAACACAAGTCGTAGCCTAGGCTACTTCCAGTCAACGTCCTTCTTCGCAACTGGCTAGTTAGGTTTTTCTTCGTTTCCTGATTGTATTTGTGTGTTACACCTCAGTTAAAAATCGTTATCTTCCAGCGCTTTATTTTCATTTGTGATAACAGAAAGCGGACTCTTAGCCGTTTTAGATAAAACACAAAATGTTCTTTCATTGTATCAATTATTGTCGTTCACGGGTTACCCCAGAGAAACAGATACGTCACTCAGTAACTCGGCGCAGATGCCGCCAAGCCCAGGTGCAGCATGCTAGGTGGCCACTATAACAGTCACTGAGATATATCAGTTGATACAGTAGTTCAGATTAGAGGAGCCACATTTTACGTGTTACTCACCGATTGTTACTGTTGTAATTTGCTGAATTTACGCAACAAACTATCTGAGTAGCTACTATAGGCTATACTGCCAAAATTCTTTCAGATGCATAACCCTTTACTGCAGTCAGTACAATGTAAACATAATATTCATAGAACACATAAAACATGACAAATAACAAATGAGCATGATCAGTAAAGTATAAAATAAATATTTAATTGTTTTAGTATCAAAGCATGCGTCAATGGGCGATAGTAGGCCTAACAATAGTTATAGTATCAGTAGTTGTGGTAGTCATAGGACTAGTAATAGTAGATAGTGACATCATAGTTTATTTTAGTCGCAATAGTGTACAAGTCTATTCAAGGGGTAGAATATCTGTTCTTCACATACGCCTACTGGTATTTCATGATCTGGATCAAAATCTCTCGCGACCCACAATTTGGGAAAAACTCATTTAAAGCGGCCAATTCTGGTTTTAATTTGTATCTCATTTTTTGGGAAGCACAGAAAGTGAATGTATTTAAAATACTAATGGGATTCATAGTGGACGCACTCTCACCAAATGTTCAATGGACACAAGGGTACACTTGTGCATTCTGTATAGGCTGAGGAAAGTGGGTAGACTCCAGATCCACCGCACATTAATGGACGTTATTTGGTGGTGCAACAGTAAGCACTCTCATCTGAAAAGGGAAAACTACGCGTTTAAAAAAAAAAAGATTGAACAGGCAGTTGAAAAGCCGGCACTGCATGGCCCGTGAATAGAAGTGACTTATTTAGCTCAGAAGAAAACAAAGGGGCTGTGTCAGAACATCCCTCAGTTCTGTCAGTTCTTGTTTGGATAGCCATGTAGAGGTGTTAAACACAGATCCGTGGCCAGTAACGGCTCAGTCAAGCCCGGTTAACGTCAGTTCGAAACCCACCACGTGGCGCGTCCTCGGAACCAGTTTTGAGGTGCACCTATTACCTATTAAAAGTGCAGCTTACTAATGCATTAGCATGCAAGTTATTCCATGAACGCGAGCCACATTGTGCAGGCTGTACATATGACCTCTCTATTACCAGACTATTGTGGCAGAAATATTAACATATAGCGCTGAATGATTTGGAAAAGCCCAATTGCTCCGACTAGAGTGTCCACACCATTGAGTCTCACAGAGAATGAATGGAAAGGTCTCAGGAGCTAAAGTGCATGCAAAATCTCCATAGATTTGAGTGGATCTCTTCATCGTGGCCATGCATTTGATCGTTTAATCATTGAGTAATGTAATCATAGCTTTTTTATAAAAGTTCTAATTTACGCATCACATATTTCCCCATAGGCAAAACCACCTACGTAAAAAGTGTACTACAGAGCCTCCTGCCTGTACGCATTTTCGACAAAAAATGTCTTCGCTCATCCACTTTTCCTGGTTGGAATTAAAAGTCCTCCAACTAGCATTTGTGAAACATCAAACTCTCCATTTCACTCTGTTGTTTCTCACAGTATTCCCAAACACCGACATAATTCCAGAAACGCTTTTTTGTATTTGAAGGTACAAATCACCACGTTTTGACGTGATACCAATTCTGCTAATGTTATAATTACGGGGGTCAAAACCTAGAGCAGGTTCCCCTTGTGGTGTATTACGGATCTCAATCCCAACGTACCTGCTTGAAGTGGGGTTACATATACACCCAGACACCTTTCCGGGATGAATACGCATCGGTGACTCTGAAGGTCAAGGCTGGAGGACTGGACGGAGATTGTTTTATTGCAAACGTGTCCATTTGCCAAAGCCGTGCCCTCGTGGTTGCTAGGTTACAAATGAACGGAACATTGTGGAGCACGCACCTGGACAGCGGAGGTAAGGTGTTGACTTTGCGGGTAAGTGCCTCTCCAAATGAGACTGCTTCATCGCATCATACTCAAAGCGATGTTAGTCGAGGTTAACTGTAATCGTCCCACTGGAAAATGCATGTGGTTTGAGACTCTGTGAGCCACAGATTTGCATACCGGTGCGGGTGATGAGCCAATTATTATTATTGTTTTAATTGGACAGCACTACAGGGTTGATGTTATTCCTGGTGCTTTGTGTTTAAATGTTTCTGGAGTGCTTGGATATCCCCTTATTAAAGTAACAAAAAGATAATAATACACTATCCTGCCCAACCGCAGGCACAGGGCCACTCCAGAGATCATAACTGAATGGGCAATGGAGAGGAGAGGCTCTCGGTAAACCGTACCCTCGATTCCCCCGCACGCACATAATTGTTTATCGTGAGTAAATTAATTCTTTCTGTTTAAAGTCAAAGGTCGGACAAACTGTTTTGACTGCGCTAGCGGCAGCATCTATTACACACGTGAAGTCACACCACCACCCAAACGCGGACTTTTCCGGCAGACCAGAGACCTTGCTCATTACTCCAGCCAATGCTATATCACCTGCCTGTCACTACCTAAGCTATCTGTATGTCCTTGACTAATAAGGAAATGTACTCCAATGTATGTTTGTCTGTGTGTGTGTGTGTCCGTGTGTGTGTTTAGGCGGGTGTATGTACTGTATGTGTGTGTCCGTGTGTGCACGAGTGTGCTTGCATGAACATGTGTCCTTTGGGTATTTAAGATGACATAGGGGCTGAATAGGCTTGTGTTAGAGTGGACATAAGACGCTCAAGTCCCAGGATCTGGGATAAAGTGGGCTGTCATGCAGTAACCGTAGCCACTGTGTCAATCAATTTCACTTCAGCTACAACCAGTACTCTTAACAAGTATCGACAAAATCACATAAAGGAAAAAAATACATCATGGATGATGCTCCTCTACGCTTGAAAAAAATATTCTATGATTCTCTCTATCAAAATATGTGACCCTATGAATGATGGGATTAAAGAAATGCCATTGGAGCAAGATGGTGAAACTGGGGGGGTTATACTACTAAGCAGGATTACTGAGTTAGCCGGATAACTGCACCTGGAACCCTTCCAAATCTGGAATGTGGACTGAAGTCAAAACAGCTGTTCCGGGTTTTATTCAGCGCAGTTATCCAGCTAACTCAGTAATCCTGCTTCGTAGTATACCCCCCTGAAGAGCTATGGAGCTGGTTGTGTTGTTACTTAGGCTCTTTATTGATCAATTATTGCAGTTAGCAGTATATCGGTTAACCCAGCTCAGCTGTTCTCGAGAGTCTGAATTGGTTGCTGATTTCTAAGGATTGTACAGAAAAACTAGAACACCCTGCATTGCAGCCTTGAGTTGTCGGCTGTTGTTCTATAAGGTAAATGCTGCCCTCTGCTGGTGTGATATGTAACATATACAATTTAATTTAATTTGCATGAACTTTTGGATGACGTTTATTTAAATTCATGTCTTCTATGTCTTTGTTTGAACTGCAGGTCTTACTACTGAAATCAGATTTGTTTTTCAAATAAAATCGTTTTTGGCAACTGTCCGCACATTTTGCAAGTCACCAGACTGGCTTTGTGCATTTCGTACACAAGTTTTGCAAGTTACAAGTTTGTTCTTTCTTTCAGTCATTACCATATCCTCATGATATACAAAGTTTTTTTTTTTTTTACCTCATTATATACACAATTAAAAAATATATTAAATGAAATAAATAAAATAAAATGCATGAATGAAAACATATAATTCAGTAGTAAATTCAAGGATAGCAGCACCTAATTCAAAGTGATTCTACGGTACATTCCAAAGAAACAACAACCAATTTCACATTAGTGTAATACGAATGGTGCAAGTATAACCATTCCCACCACTGGCTTCTGCTTTGCAAGTGATTACATATCAAAATATGAATCTCAGTAATTCCCTTAAATGGCAAAAATATGCTTGATTACTGCAGAAAGTGGCCATTTTAATGCATATAATATATCTTTTTTTGTTGTAAAATAAAAGGCATTTATTTAAAAAATTCAAATCTCTGATTGCTTGAAAATGACGGATGTACTAAAACCTTTGACCGGTAGTGTATGGAGAAAAGCTACTGTTGTGAAGTGTCAGACCCTCCCTGAAGATTACAGGGTACAACGCTGCATTAACATCTCCCTCTAGAGCCTCTGATTAAACAGGGCTGAGTAAGAATTTGTCACTGCAGATATCCATCACTGCTCGGCACTTCCATATCATGTAACTAAATTCACGGTCACAGACCCATTAAGAATTGTTGTTTGATTGTATCCACTCTGGTGTAATTAAATACATTTTATACTCAAACAAGCTTCTTGAACTTATTTTGTATGCATATGATTCCTGAATGCATGTTATTCACTGTGTATATATTACTGTCCAGTGACAAATGATATACAATCTGTAAATTATTTCAGAAGAGACGCAGTTACTCAAGTACCGGTGTGCTTTCATCCAGTCAGCAGGTTGCTCTTTCAACCTTTATGGAAACTTCATTAAACTTCGTTAAAATAAAATTGAAGTGCATTAAAGTGACAAATTGCATTAAGGAACCATTGTGACAGTGACGCATAAACATAGGGCTTTCCACACCCTCCAAAAATTTTTAAAGAAATACAACAGAGAATAACCATCTGTTTGGGGGAATATTTTGATCAGCTGTGTCCCTGTTCAGGCAAGCTCTGGCTATGCATGAAACTGATATAATCCTGACGTTGAAGAGAACTACCAGAATGGGAGACAGACAGACAGACAGACAGGCTAAACAGAGTCGTATTCACCTTCATAAAGCTTTAGGGGAACCACTGGAAATTAATATGCAATCTGATGAAAAATCTTCACTTGAGCCTTTAACATCAACATAGCTCAATACTCACTCAAGTGTAATGTGCGGATCTTTATTAAAAAAATAACTTGATGAAATAATTTGTCGAGACACTGAAACCAGAACAAGTGGAACTTGATGGTCAAACGTCACACCAGCGCACATCTGCAAACTGAGCTCAAATTGCAATTCATATTTCTTTCCAGAAGGTGGCGCCTTCGGGTTGGCAGTACACAGCTGCTTGAAAAAAGGACTTGCTAGGCTATTGTATCACACCTCTATAACTGTACACACACCTCTGGGTTGGATTCTGTAAGTATCAAAATGTGTCACCGACATTCAACTGACATTACATCACATGATAATCGCAGCACTACAGGTTCAGCTTTTTAGTTCTTCGTAGGAGTTGTGAGACATCCTGCTGCACGAGATAATTAATACGCAAGAACTAGGAGAAATATGATCTTGGTCTGAATACAGATAATAAGAAACATGCACGTAGGTTTTGGGAGACAGTGAGACACGTCGCCCCCAATATTTTCACGACTCAATTGCACTAAAAACATATGACCCAGGCACGTGCTCAGATCGACACCAACATATCCTGAAGCTTATGTGCCCCTTTCCCTGAGACAGCTAAAGCGCCCTATCGGCTGCAGGTAAAAAAATAAATAAAATAAAAACATTTTAACCACAGGTCGCAACCCCCCCTCACTGCAAGATCGCAATCTACCCCGTTTTCAGCATTTACCCTCCGAAAAGTCTGTACATGGCCCTGATATGAGCTACGAGTCATTTATCTGCCTCAAAGCTGAAATTAAACCTATGCCTATGAACAGAAATAAGAAATATAGCACATTGGTAAATCATGTTTGAAGACACAATATACCATGTATATCGAATACATAAAGCCAATTCATCCACTGTACTGTAAATGAGTAAACATTCCATTTATTTACTCATTTCTGGCCTACAACACCACTGCAGGCATTAGATATTGACCCACCAGTTTATGAAAAAATTGGGTCCAGGGGATTCGTTCTTTGCCTGAGAAGATTTTAGATCTGTGGAGATGATGGGATGGGTATCACCATGGATTGGGATTTAAAGTGACAGTACATCAGTAAACTGGAGGGCCCAAATCCCCAATGTAAAACAGCTGCAATGGGCACCACTTTCTGAGTCAGATGTTTCTTCGCTGGGTACTGGGGCTGCAGCATTCTGCAGTGAAGGCTACTAAATGCTAACTGAGAAACTGAACATACTGTGTTTGCCAATATAGCTTTAAATTATCATTATCGGCTAGGGATGTTCCTAACGACTAATTTCCCTGACGTTTAAACAGAAGTTTAAACTTAGACTAGCCGACTAGTCTAAAAGTAAGAAAACACAGTCAAAATTTAGCACAATTTAATCTATAAGGTTAAACATTGTCCGAAAAAATATTGCGTATATTATAAGAGCCATTTGAAACCGTTAATCACATTCTTCAATAACCAAATCGTATTTTAAATGCCGCTGAAATGTGTGGCACTTTGTGCCTTACATTATGAACATTGCACATTATCCTAGAAAACATGACAACAACTCATTAAATAAAAGTTAACAAATAACATTTATTGAAAACAATATTCAACGTAACAAAACATTTTTAGGAAACGTGCCTGATTATTACAACGGCATTTTCATAGGGTGAACGCGATCGCATAGTAAATACAGTAAAAAAATTATAATCGGTCATCAGAAAAACTACCAATAATAGGCCCACAAAAAATTAACGGCCTACTGATCGACGTGACATTACATTCGTTTTATTGGGCTATTCAACAACGCGATAGGCCTACTTACTCTTTCCACCTCGCTGGTTTAACTTGCAGGGCGAACAGGCTATTAATGCGTTTTGTTTCTTTCCTTCGTTTTTTTTTATTTTTTTATTTTATCCGGCGTTGTTAACATTAGTAACGGATGCTCGTTTTTTTATAAAGCAACATTTGACCAGGAAAACATGACATTTCAGTGCAAATTATGTCAATATGTAATTTAAATGTGTACATTAATAAAATAATAAGTTTAACCGACTAGTATTTCTGGTGCCGACTAGCGAGGGTAGCAACGTTTAATCGGCTAGTCGACTAAACGCGCACATCCCTATTATCGGCCCATATTTCCACCCGCAGGCCCGGTTAACCGAGACGTCAGTTCGAAACCCACCACGTGGCGCGTCCTCGGAACCAGTTTTGAGGTGCACCTATTACCTATTAAAAGTGCAGCTTACTAATGCATTCGCATGCAAGTTATTCCATGAACGCGAGCCACATTGTGCAGGCTGTACATATGACCTCTCTATTACCAGACTATTGTGGCAGAAATATTAACATATAGCGCTGAATGATTTGGAAAAGCCCAATTGCTCCGACTAGAGTGTCCACACCATTGAGTCTCACAGAGAATGAATGGAAAGGTCTCAGGAGCTAAAGTGCATGCAAAATCTCCATAGATTTGAGTGGATCTCTTCATCGTGGCCATGCATTTGATCGTTTAATCATTGAGTAATGTAATCATAGCTTTTTTATAAAAGTTCTAATTTACGCATCACATATTTCCCCATAGGCAAAACCACCTACGTAAAAAGTGTACTACAGAGCCTCCTGCCTGTACGCATTTTCGACAAAAAATGTCTTCGCTCATCCACTTTTCCTGGTTGGAATTAAAAGTCCTCCAACTAGCATTTGTGAAACATCAAACTCTCCATTTCACTCTGTTGTTTCTCACAGTATTCCCAAACACCGACATAATTCCAGAAACGCTTTTTTGTATTTGAAGGTACAAATCACCACGTTTTGACGTGATACCAATTCTGCTAATGTTATAATTACGGGGGTCAAAACCTAGAGCAGGTTCCCCTTGTGGTGTATTACGGATCTCAATCCCAACGTACCTGCTTGAAGTGGGGTTACATATACACCCAGACACCTTTCCGGGATGAATACGCATCGGTGACTCTGAAGGTCAAGGCTGGAGGACTGGACGGAGATTGTTTTATTGCAAACGTGTCCATTTGCCAAAGCCGTGCCCTCGTGGTTGCTAGGTTACAAATGAACGGAACATTGTGGAGCACGCACCTGGACAGCGGAGGTAAGGTGTTGACTTTGCGGGTAAGTGCCTCTCCAAATGAGACTGCTTCATCGCATCATACTCAAAGCGATGTTAGTCGAGGTTAACTGTAATCGTCCCACTGGAAAATGCATGTGGTTTGAGACTCTGTGAGCCACAGATTTGCATACCGGTGCGGGTGATGAGCCAATTATTATTATTGTTTTAATTGGACAGCACTACAGGGTTGATGTTATTCCTGGTGCTTTGTGTTTAAATGTTTCTGGAGTGCTTGGATATCCCCTTATTAAAGTAACAAAAAGATAATAATACACTATCCTGCCCAACCGCAGGCACAGGGCCACTCCAGAGATCATAACTGAATGGGCAATGGAGAGGAGAGGCTCTTGGGACCCTCGATTCCCCCGCACGCACATAATTGTTTATCGTGAGTAAATTAATTCTTTCTGTTTAAAGTCAAAGGTCGGACAAACTGTTTTGACTGCGCTAGCGGCAGCATCTATTACACACGTGAAGTCACACCACCACCCAAACGCGGACTTTTCCGGCAGACCAGAGACCTTGCTCATTACTCCAGCCAATGCTATATCACCTGCCTGTCACTACCTAAGCTATCTGTATGTCCTTGACTAATAAGGAAATGTACTCCAATGTATGTTTGTCTGTGTGTGTGTGTGTGTGTGTGTGTGTTTAGGCGGGTGTATGTACTGTATGTGTGTGTCCGTGTGTGCACGAGTGTGCTTGCATGAGCATGTGTCCTTTGGGTATTTAAGATAGACAAAGGGGCTGAATGGGCTTGTGTTAGAGTGGACATAAGACGCTTAAGTCCCAGGATCTGGGATAAAGTGGGCTGTCATGCAGTAACCGTAGCCACTGTGTCAATCAATTTCACTTCAGCTACAACCAGTACTCTTAACAAGTATCGACAAAATCACATAAAGGAAAAAAATACATCATGGATGATGCTCCTCTACGCTTGAAAAAAATATTCTATGATTCTCTCTATCAAAATATGTGACCCTATGAATGATGGGATTAAAGAAATGCCATTGGAGCAAGATGGTGAAACTGGGGGGTTATACTACTAAGCAGGATTACCGAGTTAGCCGGATAACTGCACCTGGAACCCTTCCAAATCTGGAATGTGGACTGAAGTCAAAACAGCTGTTCCGGGTTTTATTCAGCGCAGTTATCCAGCTAACTCAGTAATCCTGCTTCGTAGTATACCCCCCTGAAGAGCTATGGAGCTGGTTGTGTTGTTACTTAGGCTCTTTATTGATCAATTATTGCAGTTAGCAGTATATCGGTTAACCCAGCTCAGCTGTTCTCGAGAGTCTGAATTGGTTGCTGATTTCTAAGGATTGTACAGAAAAACTAGAACACCCTGCATTGCAGCCTTGAGTTGTCGGCTGTTGTTCTATAAGGTAAATGCTGCCCTCTGCTGGTGTGATATGTAACATATACAATTTAATTTAATTTGCATGAACTTTTGGATGACGTTTATTTAAATTCATGTCTTCTATGTCTTTGTTTGAACTGCAGGTCTTACTACTGAAATCAGATTTGTTTTTCAAATAAAATCGTTTTTGGCAACTGTCCGCACATTTTGCAAGTCACCAGACTGGCTTTGTGCATTTCGTACACAAGTTTTGCAAGTTACAAGTTTGTTCTTTCTTTCAGTCATTACCATATCCTCATGATATACAAAGTTTTTTTTTTTTTTACCTCATTATATACACAATTAAAAAATATATTAAATGAAATAAATAAAATAAAATGCATGAATGAAAACATATAATTCAGTAGTAAATTCAAGGATAGCAGCACCTAATTCAAAGTGATTCTACGGTACATTCCAAAGAAACAACAACCAATTTCACATTAGTGTAATACGAATGGTGCAAGTATAACCATTCCCACCACTGGCTTCTGCTTTGCAAGTGATTACATATCAAAATATGAATCTCAGTAATTCCCTTAAATGGCAAAAATATGCTTGATTACTGCAGAAAGTGGCCATTTTAATGCATATAATATATCTTTTTTTGTTGTAAAATAAAAGGCATTTATTTAAAAAATTCAAATCTCTGATTGCTTGAAAATGACGGATGTACTAAAACCTTTGACCGGTAGTGTATGGAGAAAAGCTACTGTTGTGAAGTGTCAGACCCTCCCTGAAGATTACAGGGTACAACGCTGCATTAACATCTCCCTCTAGAGCCTCTGATTAAACAGGGCTGAGTAAGAATTTGTCACTGCAGATATCCATCACTGCTCGGCACTTCCATATCATGTAACTAAATTCACGGTCACAGACCCATTAAGAATTGTTGTTTGATTGTATCCACTCTGGTGTAATTAAATACATTTTATACTCAAACAAGCTTCTTGAACTTATTTTGTATGCATATGATTCCTGAATGCATGTTATTCACTGTGTATATATTACTGTCCAGTGACAAATGATATACAATCTGTAAATTATTTCAGAAGAGACGCAGTTACTCAAGTACCGGTGTGCTTTCATCCAGTCAGCAGGTTGCTCTTTCAACCTTTATGGAAACTTCATTAAACTTCGTTAAAATAAAATTGAAGTGCATTAAAGTGACAAATTGCATTAAGGAACCATTGTGACAGTGACGCATAAACATAGGGCTTTCCACACCCTCCAAAAATTTTTAAAGAAATACAACAGAGAATAACCATCTGTTTGGGGGAATATTTTGATCAGCTGTGTCCCTGTTCAGGCAAGCTCTGGCTATGCATGAAACTGATATAATCCTGACGTTGAAGAGAACTACCAGAATGGGAGACAGACAGACAGACAGACAGGCTAAACAGAGTCGTATTCACCTTCATAAAGCTTTAGGGGAACCACTGGAAATTAATATGCAATCTGATGAAAAATCTTCACTTGAGCCTTTAACATCAACATAGCTCAATACTCACTCAAGTGTAATGTGCGGATCTTTATTAAAAAAATAACTTGATGAAATAATTTGTCGAGACACTGAAACCAGAACAAGTGGAACTTGATGGTCAAACGTCACACCAGCGCACATCTGCAAACTGAGCTCAAATTGCAATTCATATTTCTTTCCAGAAGGTGGCGCCTTCGGGTTGGCAGTACACAGCTGCTTGAAAAAAGGACTTGCTAGGCTATTGTATCACACCTCTATAACTGTACACACACCTCTGGGTTGGATTCTGTAAGTATCAAAATGTGTCACCGACATTCAACTGACATTACATCACATGATAATCGCAGCACTACAGGTTCAGCTTTTTAGTTCTTCGTAGGAGTTGTGAGACATCCTGCTGCACGAGATAATTAATACGCAAGAACTAGGAGAAATATGATCTTGGTCTGAATACAGATAATAAGAAACATGCACGTAGGTTTTGGGAGACAGTGAGACACGTCGCCCCCAATATTTTCACGACTCAATTGCACTAAAAACATATGACCCAGGCACGTGCTCAGATCGACACCAACATATCCTGAAGCTTATGTGCCCCTTTCCCTGAGACAGCTAAAGCGCCCTATCGGCTGCAGGTAAAAAAATAAATAAAATAAAAACATTTTAACCACAGGTCGCAACCCCCCCTCACTGCAAGATCGCAATCTACCCCGTTTTCAGCATTTACCCTCCGAAAAGTCTGTACATGGCCCTGATATGAGCTACGAGTCATTTATCTGCCTCAAAGCTGAAATTAAACCTATGCCTATGAACAGAAATAAGAAATATAGCACATTGGTAAATCATGTTTGAAGACACAATATACCATGTATATCGAATACATAAAGCCAATTCATCCACTGTACTGTAAATGAGTAAACATTCCATTTATTTACTCATTTCTGGCCTACAACACCACTGCAGGCATTAGATATTGACCCACCAGTTTATGAAAAAATTGGGTCCAGGGGATTCGTTCTTTGCCTGAGAAGATTTTAGATCTGTGGAGATGATGGGATGGGTATCACCATGGATTGGGATTTAAAGTGACAGTACATCAGTAAACTGGAGGGCCCAAATCCCCAATGTAAAACAGCTGCAATGGGCACCACTTTCTGAGTCAGATGTTTCTTCGCTGGGTACTGGGGCTGCAGCATTCTGCAGTGAAGGCTACTAAATGCTAACTGAGAAACTGAACATACTGTGTTTGCCAATATAGCTTTAAATTATCATTATCGGCTAGGGATGTTCCTAACGACTAATTTCCCTGACGTTTAAACAGAAGTTTAAACTTAGACTAGCCGACTAGTCTAAAAGTAAGAAAACACAGTCAAAATTTAGCACAATTTAATCTATAAGGTTAAACATTGTCCGAAAAAATATTGCGTATATTATAAGAGCCATTTGAAACCGTTAATCACATTCTTCAATAACCAAATCGTATTTTAAATGCCGCTGAAATGTGTGGCACTTTGTGCCTTACATTATGAACATTGCACATTATCCTAGAAAACATGACAACAACTCATTAAATAAAAGTTAACAAATAACATTTATTGAAAACAATATTCAACGTAACAAAACATTTTTAGGAAACGTGCCTGATTATTACAACGGCATTTTCATAGGGTGAACGCGATCGCATAGTAAATACAGTAAAAAAATTATAATCGGTCATCAGAAAAACTACCAATAATAGGCCCACAAAAAATTAACGGCCTACTGATCGACGTGACATTACATTCGTTTTATTGGGCTATTCAACAACGCGATAGGCCTACTTACTCTTTCCACCTCGCTGGTTTAACTTGCAGGGCGAACAGGCTATTAATGCGTTTTGTTTCTTTCCTTCGTTTTTTTTTATTTTTTTATTTTATCCGGCGTTGTTAACATTAGTAACGGATGCTCGTTTTTTTATAAAGCAACATTTGACCAGGAAAACATGACATTTCAGTGCAAATTATGTCAATATGTAATTTAAATGTGTACATTAATAAAATAATAAGTTTAACCGACTAGTATTTCTGGTGCCGACTAGCGAGGGTAGCAACGTTTAATCGGCTAGTCGACTAAACGCGCACATCCCTATTATCGGCCCATATTTCCACCCGCAGGCCCGGTTAACCGAGACGTCAGTTCGAAACCCACCACGTGGCGCGTCCTCGGAACCAGTTTTGAGGTGCACCTATTACCTATTAAAAGTGCAGCTTACTAATGCATTCGCATGCAAGTTATTCCATGAACGCGAGCCACATTGTGCAGGCTGTACATATGACCTCTCTATTACCAGACTATTGTGGCAGAAATATTAACATATAGCGCTGAATGATTTGGAAAAGCCCAATTGCTCCGACTAGAGTGTCCACACCATTGAGTCTCACAGAGAATGAATGGAAAGGTCTCAGGAGCTAAAGTGCATGCAAAATCTCCATAGATTTGAGTGGATCTCTTCATCGTGGCCATGCATTTGATCGTTTAATCATTGAGTAATGTAATCATAGCTTTTTTATAAAAGTTCTAATTTACGCATCACATATTTCCCCATAGGCAAAACCACCTACGTAAAAAGTGTACTACAGAGCCTCCTGCCTGTACGCATTTTCGACAAAAAATGTCTTCGCTCATCCACTTTTCCTGGTTGGAATTAAAAGTCCTCCAACTAGCATTTGTGAAACATCAAACTCTCCATTTCACTCTGTTGTTTCTCACAGTATTCCCAAACACCGACATAATTCCAGAAACGCTTTTTTGTATTTGAAGGTACAAATCACCACGTTTTGACGTGATACCAATTCTGCTAATGTTATAATTACGGGGGTCAAAACCTAGAGCAGGTTCCCCTTGTGGTGTATTACGGATCTCAATCCCAACGTACCTGCTTGAAGTGGGGTTACATATACACCCAGACACCTTTCCGGGATGAATACGCATCGGTGACTCTGAAGGTCAAGGCTGGAGGACTGGACGGAGATTGTTTTATTGCAAACGTGTCCATTTGCCAAAGCCGTGCCCTCGTGGTTGCTAGGTTACAAATGAACGGAACATTGTGGAGCACGCACCTGGACAGCGGAGGTAAGGTGTTGACTTTGCGGGTAAGTGCCTCTCCAAATGAGACTGCTTCATCGCATCATACTCAAAGCGATGTTAGTCGAGGTTAACTGTAATCGTCCCACTGGAAAATGCATGTGGTTTGAGACTCTGTGAGCCACAGATTTGCATACCGGTGCGGGTGATGAGCCAATTATTATTATTGTTTTAATTGGACAGCACTACAGGGTTGATGTTATTCCTGGTGCTTTGTGTTTAAATGTTTCTGGAGTGCTTGGATATCCCCTTATTAAAGTAACAAAAAGATAATAATACACTATCCTGCCCAACCGCAGGCACAGGGCCACTCCAGAGATCATAACTGAATGGGCAATGGAGAGGAGAGGCTCTTGGGACCCTCGATTCCCCCGCACGCACATAATTGTTTATCGTGAGTAAATTAATTCTTTCTGTTTAAAGTCAAAGGTCGGACAAACTGTTTTGACTGCGCTAGCGGCAGCATCTATTACACACGTGAAGTCACACCACCACCCAAACGCGGACTTTTCCGGCAGACCAGAGACCTTGCTCATTACTCCAGCCAATGCTATATCACCTGCCTGTCACTACCTAAGCTATCTGTATGTCCTTGACTAATAAGGAAATGTACTCCAATGTATGTTTGTCTGTGTGTGTGTGTGTGTGTGTGTGTGTTTAGGCGGGTGTATGTACTGTATGTGTGTGTCCGTGTGTGCACGAGTGTGCTTGCATGAGCATGTGTCCTTTGGGTATTTAAGATAGACAAAGGGGCTGAATGGGCTTGTGTTAGAGTGGACATAAGACGCTTAAGTCCCAGGATCTGGGATAAAGTGGGCTGTCATGCAGTAACCGTAGCCACTGTGTCAATCAATTTCACTTCAGCTACAACCAGTACTCTTAACAAGTATCGACAAAATCACATAAAGGAAAAAAATACATCATGGATGATGCTCCTCTACGCTTGAAAAAAATATTCTATGATTCTCTCTATCAAAATATGTGACCCTATGAATGATGGGATTAAAGAAATGCCATTGGAGCAAGATGGTGAAACTGGGGGGTTATACTACTAAGCAGGATTACCGAGTTAGCCGGATAACTGCACCTGGAACCCTTCCAAATCTGGAATGTGGACTGAAGTCAAAACAGCTGTTCCGGGTTTTATTCAGCGCAGTTATCCAGCTAACTCAGTAATCCTGCTTCGTAGTATACCCCCCTGAAGAGCTATGGAGCTGGTTGTGTTGTTACTTAGGCTCTTTATTGATCAATTATTGCAGTTAGCAGTATATCGGTTAACCCAGCTCAGCTGTTCTCGAGAGTCTGAATTGGTTGCTGATTTCTAAGGATTGTACAGAAAAACTAGAACACCCTGCATTGCAGCCTTGAGTTGTCGGCTGTTGTTCTATAAGGTAAATGCTGCCCTCTGCTGGTGTGATATGTAACATATACAATTTAATTTAATTTGCATGAACTTTTGGATGACGTTTATTTAAATTCATGTCTTCTATGTCTTTGTTTGAACTGCAGGTCTTACTACTGAAATCAGATTTGTTTTTCAAATAAAATCGTTTTTGGCAACTGTCCGCACATTTTGCAAGTCACCAGACTGGCTTTGTGCATTTCGTACACAAGTTTTGCAAGTTACAAGTTTGTTCTTTCTTTCAGTCATTACCATATCCTCATGATATACAAAGTTTTTTTTTTTTACCTCATTATATACACAATTAAAATATATATTAAATGAAATAAATAAAATAAAATGCATGAATGAAAACATATAATTCAGTCGTAAATTCAAGGATAGCAGCACCTAATTCAAAGTGATTCTACGGTACATTCCAAAGAAACAACAACCAATTTCACATTAGTGTAATACGAATGGTGCAAGTATAACCATTCCCACCACTGGCTTCTGCTTTGCAAGTGATTACATATCAAAATATGAATCTCAGTAATTCCCTTAAATGGCAAAAATATGCTTGATTACTGCAGAAAGTGGCCATTTTAATGCATATAATATATCTTTTTTTTTGTAAAATAAAAGGCATTTATAAAAAAAATTCTAATCTCTGATTGCTTGAAAATGACGGATGTACTAAAACCTTTGACCGGTAGTGTATGGAGAAAAGCTACTGTTGTGAAGTGTCAGACCCTCCCTGAAGATTACAGGGTACAACGCTGCATTAACATCTCCCTCTAGAGCCTCTGATTAAACAGGGCTGAGTAAGAATTTGTCACTGCAGATATCCATCACTGCTCGGCACTTCCATATCATGTAACTAAATTCACGGTCACAGACCCATTAAGAATTGTTGTTTGATTGTATCCACTCTGGTGTAATTAAATTAATTTTATACTCAAACAAGCTTCTTGAACTTATTTTGTATGCATATGATTCCTGAATGCGTATGTTATTCACTGTGTATATATTACTGTCCAGTGACAAATGATATACAATCTGTAAATTAAAATCTGTAAATCCGAAGAGACGCAGTTACCCAAGTACCGGTGTGCTTTCATCCAGTCAGCAGGTTGCTCTTTCAACCTTTATGGAAACTTAATTAAACTTCGTTAAAATAAAATTGAAGTGCATTAAAGTGACAAATTGCATTAAGGAATCATTGTGACAGTGACGCATAAACATAGGGCCTTCCACACCCTCAAAAAATTTTTTAAGAAATACAACAGCAATACAATAACCATCTGTTTGGGGGAGTATTTTGATCAGCTGTGTCCCTGTTCAGGCAAGCTCTGGCTATGCATGAAACTGATATAATCCTGACATTGAAGAGAACTACCAGACCGACCGACCGACCGACCGACCGACAACAGGCTAAACAGAGTCGCATTCACCTTCATAAAGCTTTAGGGGAACCACTGGAAATGAATATGCAATCTGATGAAAAATCTTCACTTGAGCCTTTAACATCAACATAGCTCAATACTCACTCAAGTGTAATGTGCGGATCTTTATTAAAAAAATAACGATGAAATAATTTGTCGAGACACTGAAACCAGAACAAGTGGAACAAGATGGTCAAACGTCACACCAGCGCACATCTGCAAACTGAGCTCAAATTGCAATTCATATTTCTTTCCAGAAGGTGGCGCCTTCGGGTTGGCAGTACACAGCTGCTTGAAAAAAGGACTTGCTAGGCTATTGTATCACACCTCTATAACTGTACACACACCTCTGGGTTGGATTCTGCAAGTATCAAAATGTGTCACCGACATTCAACTGACATTACATCACATGATAATCGCAGCACTACAGGTTCAGCTTTTTAGTTCTTGGTAGGAGTTTTGAGACATCCTGCTGCACGAGATAATTAATACGCAAGAACTAGGAGAAATATGATCTTGGTCTGAATACAGATAATAAGAAACATGCACGTAGGTTTTGGGAGACAGTGAGACACGTCGCCCCCAATATTTTCACGACTCAATTGTCCCCCTAAATTACACTAAAAACATATGACCCAGGCACGTGCTCAGATCGACACCAACATATCCTGAAGCTTATGTGCCCCTTGCCCTGAGACAGCTAAAGCGCCCTATCAGCTGCAGGTCGCAACCCCCCCCTCACTGCAAGATCGCAATCTACCCCGTTTTCAGCATTTACCCTCCGAAAAGTCTGTACATGGCCCTGATATGAGCTACGAGTCATTTATCTGCCTCAAAGCTGAAATTAAACCTATGCCTATGAACAGAAATAAGAAATATAGCACATTGGTAAATCATGTTTGAAGACACAATATACCATGTATATCGAATACATAAAGCCAATTCATCCACTGTACTGTAAATGAGTAAACATTCCATTTATTTACTAATTTCTGGCCTACAACACCACTGCAGGCATTAGATATTGACCCACCAGTTTATGAAAAAATTGGGTCCAGGGGATTCGTTCTTTGCCTGAGAAGATTTTAGATCTGTGGAGATGATGGGATGGGTATCACCATGGATTGGGATTTAAAGTGACAGTACATCAGTAAACTGGAGGGCCCAAATCCCCAATGTAAAACAGCTGCAATGGGCACCACATTCTGAGTCAGATGTTTCTTCGCTGGGTACTGGGGCTGCAGCATTCTGCAGTGAAGGCTACTAAATGCTAACTGAGAAACTGAACATACTGTGTTTGCCAATATAGCTTTAAATTATCATTATCGGCTAGGGATGTTCCTAACGACTAATTTCCCTGACGTTTAAACAGAAGTTTAAACTTAGACTAGCCGACTAGTCTAAAAGTAAGAAAACACAGTCAAAATTTAGCACAATTTAATCTATAAGGTTAAACATTGTCCGAAAAAATATTGCGTATATTATAAGAGCCATTTGAAACCGTTAATCACATTCTTCAATAACCAAATCGTATTTTAAATGCCGCTGAAATGTGTGGCACTTTGTGCCTTACATTATGAACATTGCACATTATCCTAGAAAACATGACAACAACTCATTAAATAAAAGTTAACAAATAACATTTATTGAAAACAATATTCAACGTAACAAAACATTTTTAGGAAACGTGCCTGATTATTACAACGGCATTTTCATAGGGTGAACGCGATCGCATAGTAAATACAGTAAAAAAATTATAATCGGTCATCAGAAAAACTACCAATAATAGGCCCACAAAAAATTAACGGCCTACTGATCGACGTGACATTACATTCGTTTTATTGGGCTATTCAACAACGCGATAGGCCTACTTACTCTTTCCACCTCGCTGGTTTAACTTGCAGGGCGAACAGGCTATTAATGCGTTTTGTTTCTTTCCTTCGTTTTTTTTTATTTTTTTATTTTATCCGGCGTTGTTAACATTAGTAACGGATGCTCGTTTTTTTATAAAGCAACATTTGACCAGGAAAACATGACATTTCAGTGCAAATTATGTCAATATGTAATTTAAATGTGTACATTAATAAAATAATAAGTTTAACCGACTAGTATTTCTGGTGCCGACTAGCGAGGGTAGCAACGTTTAATCGGCTAGTCGACTAAACGCGCACATCCCTATTATCGGCCCATATTTCCACCCGCAGGCTTAGTGTGTTTAAGCGTAAACCGCACAGTACTAGCTCCAAATATGAGTTCAGAGAACACATCAAGATCAACCGGTCTCTCATTCTGCTTTGTATTCCCATAAGATGGAATGTTCCTACAAATGAAAATATAAGCGCACACAGACACGCACACACACGCACACAGACACGCACACACGCACGCGCATACAAACCCACAGACCCTGCTCTAGGGTGGCGAGACACAAAAGCAACTAAGTGACACTTCAATATCATGTATGTATATACGTAGTACTCAGCCCCTTTAGACTACTTTTTCATATTTTGTTGTGTATAAACATTTGATAAAAATGTATTTAATCAGGCTTTTTGCTGGAATTCAACGCAAATAACTATGCGATGCCAATGTGAAAAGCAAAATCTACAATTTGTTCCAAATTATTTACAAATATGAAACAGAAAACACTCGTTTCCTTAAGCACTCAGCCTCCTACTCCAGTAAAAGTCAGTCACTAGTAAAAAAGTGCTCGTGAAAAAGACGAGCGGGAGAGACAGTAAGTACCTCCTGGAAGGGAGAGGCCGGGTCGACCTTTCTGACAGACGCATTCTAACTCACCCGCATCTCACACCTACTTTCAGGTCGATTCGCCAATCATGTCACCACTTCACGCCGCCTTATCGACAACATCTCAGCCGTCCTCATTCCTCTCGAGAACATGACCCATCTCATGCCATGGCTCATCTGACGAAAACCCCCTGAACAGCTGCCAGACAGGGAGGAATTACAGACCCAGCTGAAAGGTTTGGGTTCCAGTCAGCCAGTCACCTTACAGACCACCCTATGGAAAGCCAAAATCGCTGTGTTTAAGTACTGTCACTAATTGTAAAGTGTCTTTGTGAAGTTCAGACTGTAAGGAGCTCTATTCACATAAAACTGAATGCAGTTCTCTGCTGAGGTTCTATAAATGAAGACTGATAAAGCATCCCACTCATGTGCATTACATTACAAGCAGGCACTCTGACCCTCGACATACACAAGTAGAGGTCTTGAGAACCACATTGAACAAGGTCCCAAAGCATACTCTCCTCCCAACTGGACACACACTCAAACACACACAAATACTCATACACAAACAGATACACAAACATATTTGTATTCATATTATAAACATTCTATTATATCCTCGCAGCATAGTAACATTTCAACAATGTTACAGAAATATGCAGTAATATGCACTACGCACTAAACATGCAGTGTGCGCAGAAAGTAGGGCCAGCAGAAATAGAATTTGAATTGCATTCATGTGAATTTGTATTTCACTGAAACTGAACGTAATGGTTTGAAATTGAATTCGGTCTTCATTGCATTCAATTTTCACCTTTTTTCACTTTTTAAATTCAAGTTCAATACATTTTCAAATTCAGTTCCTACAATTACATTTCAGGTTTTCTGTAACACACATCCGTGTACTTGTCTGGCACTCTTTTCTGCCCATACTACAGTGGTAGCATTAGTCCCCTTTAGAAAACGGTAGACTAGCTAGGATGAGAAGAAAAACATCCAAGAGAGTAAATATGCGAGTCTGTTTACGGAGTGAATAAGCAACAGTGATGGAATGGTCTTGGTTCCATTGGGAGGTTGCAGGCTTATGTCCATTGAGAATTGATATAGTTGTATCTGGCAGTACTTCAAGTTGCTGGCAAGACCCTCATTTATTTGTGAACAATTTTATCTCGGCAAGTTGTTTTTACAGTGTTTTTATTTGTTTTATTTTTTTAGCAATTACACGTCTGTTATAGAGAGAAGAAACAAGACTGTGAGTGGAATGAGAAACTGTGAGATTGGACAGAAGAAACATTGGACTGTAATTAACTGTTCAAGGGAACGCCATAAGCTTGAAGGGCAGTAAGAAGGAAATAAAAAAGTGCAGAGAGATGATACGTCTCTATTAAACGTTCGAATGACTGAAAACTTTGCTAATTAAATTCTTCATTCACGGTATGAACATTATTGCCGGACTAGAGAGGAATAACTAAAGGTCTGGAAATATTCAATGGTTTTTCTGACGAGCGGCAGCAATCATGGCAAAAACTAGAAATGTCCATTTATTTTCTGACCATTAATTCTCTTTTTAGGAAGGCCATTGAGAGTGAGCTGTAAACCTGCTTCAGCTACTTTTCAACCCTGTCTATCGCTACTTCGATCACTGTCCTTCAGAGCACGTCCTGAAGATGCACCCCTTGAGCCATCGCTCTTCCTGGGTACAGGGTGTTCAGCAGATGGAAAAGGCGGGGCCAAGGGGAGGAGGGGCAGGATAGGCTACAGCAGCACGTGGAGGCCACACCTCTGAAGGGGCAACACCAATGGCGGAACTCCCTGTTACACAACGCTGACTCTGACTAAGATTACCGTTTCGGCAAGTTGCTCACTTCGTTCCTTGGAATATTAGCCAACATCATTTGTTTATCACATTCACATAATTAGAGATGATGATAGGGATGCTTATGCATTTCACAATCCTGTGGAAAAAACCACTCCACAGTTAAAAAAACAAATGATGATGTTGGACACACACAACGTCTACTTGATTCACAGACTGCCCTGCATGCATCTCTGACCCCAGTACAGTACATTTAGCCAAATATATTACACATTGGCTGCGTCTCAAACGGGGGAAAAAAGCTGCCTTCGAAGGCAGCATTTGAAGGCAGGACGGCATCGAGGCGTCTCTTTCCAAAGTTTGCATAAAATGCTGCCTTCTAAGGTGCCTTAGAAGGCAGCATTTGAAGGCAGCATCGCATGTATCCTTCTTCGGGTATGATATAGTCTTTGCGATTACATCAGGGTTCTCACTTCCGTTAAATTAACGGTGGCCGAAAAAAATAATGTGGGATTTGCCGCGGCACCAGGGGAGCTTTTTTTTTTTTACAGTCTGAATATGCAGTAAACTCCATAATTTGTTGTAGTTATATTTAAAAATGCATTTTAATTATTTAATACACTGGAATTGTGTATCGGATGTTTTGAAGCTTGTTTATGACCTGTCCAGTAACTAACCAGCTAACCTGCTACCAATATGACGTAGCGTAATGAACAAACGTAAACACAGCTCTCACGTGACATTATTCTGCCTTCGAAGTGTGTCCCAAATTCGTTGCTTTTTGAGGTACCTTCAGAGGGAGCAAGACATCAAGGCAGGGAGGCAGCAAGGCAGGGAGGCAGCAAGGCAGCGATGCACCTGCCTTTGGTTTGAGACACAGCCATTGTAACGTTGTTCGATATCTTTTGTTTTCTTTTTCAAAGGCATTTAAAGAGTAATTATAAAGAAGGTTTCGCTGCTGTAGGTATGTACCCCTGGAGGTAATCTTGACACACAACAATACAGTAAGAAGTGGCAAGTACATTTTGCCGGCGTTGTAAGGCAGTCAGCGAGCAATAGCTGCCAGCTGTCAGAATGACAACCTCACAGAATGACATTCAACCTCATATCCTTGCACTCATGTATCTTCCTCCACTGTGATAAATACAGCAACTTCTGTAATTATGGATATTTTGTCAAACGCCTCATAATTTTTTTGAATCCCCAGAAGGCTAAATGGGAGTGCTAATCCAGTCAGATGTTTGAAAGATACTTGTAAGTTTTGGAATACATGCAGGTATTTGGGCCTGATTTACGAAGACCTTTAGCGTGTGCAAAACCTTTTAGCACCCGCAAAACCAATAACATGACAAATGACTGGTCACGGTATTTGTTTTGCACCAATCATTGGTTGTGTTATTGGTTTTGCGTGTGCTAAAGGTTTTTACTCCCGCTAAAGGTCTTAGTAAATCAGGCCCCAAGTGTCATATAAACAATAGGAATTATAGTGCTTATCACATGGCTGCGACTATTTTGCTGTGTCCACTTACAGTATCTTGATTTTTGGGAACTATCTCAGTTGCTTTGGCAGTCAGCCAGTGAATAACAGACAATAACATTTCCGAAAATGAACACAGGTGAAGTGATCACCTCAATTGGTAAAAAAAAATATCATGTCACTTTATAGGCCCTGAAAAACAGCGGCAAATTCTAAAGTTATTTGAACTATTTAGTGGTTACCTTGACTATGGATGCTTTACATTTTCCTTCACACGTACCCGTATTTCCATCATACTTCTCCACAGTTTAAAAAAAAAAATTTACTCATTCAAATCTTTATCATATTATCTAAAGAAGGCTGGGTGTGCTTTCATCGTCCAAACCTGCATGCAAGGAAACCGCAAACACCCACCAGCGGGGGACAGCATTTGTTAACGAAAACATTAAACAAAACAACTGCCTCTCCTGCTACTCTTCTAGCAGAAGGGAACACAGTTTGTAGGGGTCACAAAAAAACCCTATCAGATTTCTAAAGAATGCTTTGTGCTAAACCACATGCCTCTTTTCGGAGTAGGGAAGTGGGAACAATGTGAGCTCACTGAACAGTTGCTGCAAAAATTCAAGGACAGTGTGATTCTCCCATGAGCACGTGTGCACTCACCGCCTAAAAAAACAAATACTAAGAGTGTAGAAGCCGCATCTATTTTGATTAAAAAATCCTTATATAGGCAGTGTGATTAGCTTTAGCGATCTGATGAGCTAAGGAAATTGGTCATTTGGAGCTTCAAATTTCAAAATGCAGTTTTGAATTCCTACAGTTTCGAAATGCAAAAAAAAAAATACATTTTACATTTGTGGAGTTTGTTTATTGCAGTATACCTATTCTTTTCCAGCCCACACTGAATTTATGAAGCCATTCATGGTTTGTGTATAGCCTGCAAATATTTCTTGATGAAATTGGTTAATAAATTGCACCCGCTCATGAATGATGCTTTCAACAGACATCATACATGTTCAAGATGTTTCAGATGGTTAGTTTATGGGAAAAATATTGTGTGCTCCAGCTATTTCAAGCCCTTCAATAAGTAATCCAAGATGGCTGCCAAACCCACAGAGACAATTTTAAAGACCATGGTGATGATATGACATTGATGCTGTCTTTCAGATTCCAGCGCCAAGATTGCACCATTATACGGGTAATGCTGACAAATATCGAGTCTGGCTTTTGGAGGAAGACACAAGGTTTCCATAAGCTGATTAGCCTTAAAAGGAAAAACTGTCAGAAAGCATACAGCTCTCCTACGTCTGATATAAACAAGGCCCCTCCGAGTCCTTGGGTTTTTTGGTTTAGCGGCAAACGATATCACACTGCCCATGACAGCATCCTTTAAATTGCTCTCTTCAGGGTAATTCCCCGATGGCTCGGTCGTTTATCACACACTGCGGGGAAAGAACACTCTACTGCTAGCATGTGCTCGCATACGTGAGACTGCACAGCTTCTCTTCAGCTGAAAGATGGCCGCAAAATCCAGAGAGCCTCTCTCATTAAGATATTTTATATTCTGAACCACACATTCCTGCAAGGGCCCTCGGATGATCCCTCATTGGCTCCAGGTTCTTGGCTCCAGTCTTCACTGGTCCACAGCACGGAGGAGGCTAGATCTAAGCAGAACCAAACAGCCTGGCTCCAGTTTTACTTTAAGAAGAATCACTACCCAGGTAATTACCGCATATTAACGGGTACATTCATTGGAAGCCACTGCAGTTCTGTGGACAATCAACGTGTAGTTACTATGTAATAACACAAGAATTAAGAACAGTAAAGTTGGTCTCGAGGCTATCACCAAAACATGTTCTCAAGTGACAGTGATCTGGCCAAAAGTGTTGCCAATCTTTGATAAATGTAATGACACAATCATCATTATTGTTTATTTTCATACTGATTAAGGCTTTCTTTTTTAAGCACCTATACTTTTGCTCAAAGTAACCAGAATTACAGTCTTACAGCTCAGGGTAATAGTTTGGAAAGTGCTGTTTCATTGCAATGTTAAGTGCCAATTGCCACATCACATCACACAGAAACAGGCAAAATTACAATGAGAGTGGTATCAGAATATCTTTCCTGAAACAGCAGGACCAATAATCGAATCGTTTATCCCGTCTAATAGGATTGTGAGCCAAAAGGCGTTTACCCATCTTGGATTCCAATTAAATATGTAAACATTATTTCAAATCGCAAAAGTAGGGTCGATTGCGGTCTCTACCACAGGTCTTGCTTGCAACTGAATGCAATTGTAAAACTGACCTATGCTTTATCTTTTCAACACCGATTGACTGATTTCTCTCCACCAGTGGTATTGGCAGCTAAAGTCAACGTAAATCCATAGGGGAAATAAGACATTGCATTAAATTAATTTAGGAAACGCTCTTATACAGAGCAAATTACAATGTAGCAGAACATAAGTTAATTCACCTGATTTACATAAGTAATAATGCCAGACCTGACTTGATGCAATATTAATAAAGCAAAAATGGAAATGTACTGCTAAACTATAAGCAAAATACAGCTCCTGAATGCAAACAGATTAAATCCATAACAAGCCCGAAGACGAGAATGAAGGGGAGAGTGTTACATGCTACGTTACAGATGAGAGAGGAACCAAGATGCAGCCTGATGAGGTGGGTCTTTAGTCTGCGCCTGAAGACGGACAACAATCCTGCTGTCCTGAAGTTAGTTCCAGCGGTGCGGGATCAGTACAGACCGACGTCACGACTGGGACGAGTGCCGACAGAGGGAGGGGGCAGCCAGTTGCCCCGAGGTGGCGGAGTGGAAAGGTCCGGCAGGTGTGTAGGGTTTTTCAGAGGGGTCATAAACTTGAAGACCTATGCCTCTACGGTGGGTAATTTAACAAGTCAAAATCAAGCCTCGGTTGAGTCTGTTTTACACGTGTGTTTCTACCCTACGAAACCTTATTTGGCAAGAGTATCTTTTTACGGAAAGGTCGGGCATATAAAACATGAACACTATAAAAACGACTTAAGGAGAACAAATACGAACAGAAAAGCAGATAATGAGAATGCCAGACTGAGATAGCGGAACTAATTATATTTCAAGACCAGTATGCAAGGACTTACATGATGAAACAAGTGTCAATTTCACAAGAGAAACATCCTGTAAATGATTTCCCGACGCCTGATCATTTTCGCTGCTTCTCGCCTTGTCTCGTGGGCGCGGGCGGCAGTTTGACCGAAAATGGCACGGTGTGATTTGTAATTGTTCGGTAGCCGAGCTGCTGCTGACCAGTATATGCAAAACATCAAAACAGAATGGCAACGAAGCCTCTAAGTTGTGCTTCATGGTTACTGAAGCTGTAAAGAGAGGGATTAGAGAATAAGAGATACCACATGATCTGTGGCACAGTTAGCTGTGATAAATACAGCCATTCATTGCCACATGGTTGGTCCTTTTTTATTTGAATTCCATTGGTTAAAGGAAATACTTTGACGTGACTGTTTCAAGTACACTTCTGAAAACGCTGAAAGCTGGTTGCTATAAACCGGGATTCCTCCTGCATTCTAAAGTTACTGGGGTCCATGAGTTTTGCTTGCTTTTCAAGTATCTAACCTCTTCATTGTAGCATTATGTTCCACATTGGACATTCTGGGTACAACTTATAATTATTAACAAAGAAATGGACAATTAACACACCAAATTGTATTTGTAAAATTATGGATTGCAATTACAGTTAGTGCAAGGATAATACATTTAGATTAAAAATAGGTTAATGTTCTTAATTTTTTCTGCATATCATATTACTCATGCCATGCCATACACAGAATTGTTCAGATAAAAATATGTATTTAAAAAACTATGTTCATTGCCAGGAAATTTCCTTTGCACAAGTTTTCCTAGGATGGAATAGAGACTTTTATCTGGCATTTATCTGAAAATTACTCAAATGGAAAATGAGGAATTACAGACGGAAATGATTGCGAGATAATTTTCTGGAGGTGGTGTCCACATGCCCAGCAGCTGTACACCTCCGTATTATACAAAGGGTTCCAGCAGTTACTGGGATTCACACGACCTGTGATCGAGCCAGGAGGCCGTGAGTGCCAGAGGAATGAGCGCACTGTTGGAGCAACGCCACTGGCCCTGTCCACTGTGAACACTAGCAGAATTCTGCCCAATCACTGCACCTCAAATATTGTGATGTTGTATATTATTCCATTCACTGCATGACAGTGCGATCCATCCTGGCGACTGTGTATTATAGAGGCTCACGAGACGTGGTGGGGTGGTGTGTATTGTAGTAGGGGTGGTGTGTATTGTAGTAGGGGTGGTGTGTATTGTAGTAGGGGTGATGGGGTTGGTGTGTATTGTAGTAGGGGTGGTGTGGGAGGGGTGTATTGTAGTAGGAGTGATGTGTATTGTAGTAGGGGTGATGGGGTTGGTGTGTATTGTAGTAGGGGTGATGGGGTTGGTGTGTATTGTAGTAGGGGTGATGTGTATTGTAGTAGGGGTGATGTGGCTGGTGTGTATTGTAGTAGGGGTGGTGTGGGTGGTGTGTATTGTAGTAGGGGTGATGTGGCTGGTGTGTATTGTAGTAGGGGTCATGGGGTTGGTGTGTATTGTAGTAGGAGTGGTGTGTATTGTAGTAGGGGTGATGGGGTTGGTGTGTATTGCAGTAGGGGTTGTGTGGGTGGTGTGTATTGTAGTAGGGGTGATGGGGTTGGTGTGTAGTGTGGGTGGTGTGTATTGTAGTAGGGGTGGTGTGTATTGTAGTAGGGGTGATGGGGTTGGTGTGTATTGCAGTAGGGGTGACGGGGTTGGTGTGTATTGTAGTAGGGGTGATGGGGTTGGTGTGTATTGTAGTAGGGGTGATGGGGTTGGTGTGTATTGTAGTAGGGGTGGTGTGGGTGGTGTGTATTGTAGTAGGGGTGGTGTGTATTGTAGTAGGGGTGGTGTGGGTGGTGTGTATTGTAGTAGGGGTGATGGGGTTGGTGTGTATTGTAGTAGGGGTCATGGGGTTGGTGTGTATTGTTGTAGGGGTGGTGTGTATTGTAGTAGGGGTGATGGGGTTGGTGTGTATTGTAGTAGGGGTGATGGGGTTGGTGTGTATTGTAGTAGGGGTGATGGGGTTGGTGTGTATTGTAGTAGGGGTGGTGTGGGTGGTGTGTATTGTAGTAGGGGTGATGGGGTTGGTGTGTATTGTAGTAGGGGTCATGGGGTTGGTGTGTATTGTTGTAGGGGTGGTGTGTATTGTAGTAGGGGTGGTGTGTATTGTAGTAGGGGTGATGGGGTTGGTGTGTATTGTAGTAGGGGTTGTGTGGGTGGTGTGTATTGTAGTAGGGGTGATGAGGTTGGTGTGTATTGCAGTAGGAGTTGTGTGGGTGGTGTGTATTGTAGTAGGGGTGGTGTGTATTGTTGTAGGGGTGATGGGGTTGGTGTGTATTGTAGTAGGGGTTGTGTGGGTGGTGTGTATTGTAGTAGGGGTGATGGGGTTGGTGTGTATTGTAGTAGGGGTTGTGTGGGTGGTGTGTATTGTAGTAGGGGTGATGGGGTTGGTGTGTATTGTAGTAGGGGTTGTGTGGGTGGTGTGTATTGTAGTAGGGGTGATGGGGTTGGTGTGTATTGTAGTAGGGGTTGTGTGGGTGGTGTGTATTGTAGTAGGGGTGGTGTGTATTGTAGTAGGGGTGATGGGGTTGGTGTGTATTGTAGTAGGGGTTGTGTGGGTGGTGTGTATTGTAGTAGGGGTGATGGGGTTGGTGTGTATTGTAGTAGGGGTTGTGTGGGTGGTGTGTATTGTAGTAGGGGTGATGGGGTTGGTGTGTATTGTAGTAGGGGTAGCCAGTAGTATTGTAGCCAGAAATCCATTGGGGGCCATTCTAAATTTTGAGCCAAACTGGTGAACTTTGGACCAGGCAACATTATGGGGGGTGTCTACTTCTCTAATAAACTTCTGCGGTTGGGTTTAGGAGGGGCGGACGTGGGTCAGGTTCTTCACGATAAAATTTTTCATATACTTTGTGCATATTTCTGCCATTTCAAGAGAGGTTCATACACACACATAAACCAACCAGATATCATAAAAAGCACATGAATGCTACTTAGCATGTCACGTAACAGTATGCCAAAATAATGTAAATATAGCCATCAAAGCAGGTGCATTTCAGTGACACCAGGGAGTTGACATTTACTGAGGACACTAGTGAGCATACTTTGGACCCCACCCAGTAGAATACAAACTCTACGTTCTTTGCTACAATCGGCTGACGGGACATACGCATTTTGCATATACTGAACAACATTTTGATCATAATACTGATTAGAATGGACACACACACACACACACACACGCATTGATATATTGATATTTCCTTGCGTGTATGGTATTGCATGACGACATTAATAATATAAACATAGGCTTCTAACCACACTGCTTTCCACTGTTTCCAAACCCTGAATGGGCTGGAGAAATAATGTTTTCACTTGGCTTTGAGGTAGTTCAGCAGTGAAAATGCCTTATTACACAGGGTGTCTGAAGGTATCACAGTTAAGTTAAATATAATACTTTTTAAGAGCAAATATAAAAAAAATTAAGACTGATTTTTGGTTCAGCGCAAAGGGAGGTGATTAGGTTGTGTAATAAATCTAACCATTAGGCCTAGGCCAACAATTTTCTTCCACAGGGCTTCATACAGGTAATAAATCTAACCAAAACTATTTTTCAGACAGGTAAGTACTAGGATTGAATTTCTCTCTACAGGTAAATATGACGAGTAACTAAGCATAAAGGTAAGTATATTAGCTTCAGCATAGAGATAAGCATTACTATTGGTAGGCTTAGTGTTTTACCGGCTATCAAAACATTTGATTCTGCTGCAGAAGAACTCTACTAATTCTGACAAAAATGAATAAATAAATAAATAAAATCAGATAAAATATTTATGTTGAAATTAAGACTTTATAAATTAAAATTTAAGACAATTTAATAAATAACTTTTAAGGCCTTATATTTGTAAAATGTTATTTACGACGACTTTTTAAGGACCTGCGGACACCCTGTATAAAAATAATAAAAAAATATAGAAAGAAAATAGTTGGCTATGAAACCTAAAACACGGTTTGCATACATTTTTTTCAGAAGAAAATCATTTTCTATGGCCAGAGTGAATGCTACTGATGCACTAGCCTAGGCTATATACTGTATCACTCACTAATTAGTCTAGCTGGTAAAAATCTGGCCTTGCTCTCATTAAGCTTGTACTACAATGTGTTACGTCCAGGGGTCAATAAAACATCTTAAAGTGCCCGCCAGAATTATTGTCACCCTGGAAAATATGAGCAAAAAAAGCTATAAAAACTGTCTTTGTCATTTATTAGCATGACCTTCATAAAAAATATATATATTTTCTCCAAAACAAAATGTGTCAATTATTGGCAATACTAGAAGTAGTTACAAAGTATATTCCCATTAATATTTAACTTTTTTACGCACACCTGAATCTTTAGGAACTATTCTACGTGGTCATTCTCAACTTCCTGTTTCACTGGGGTATACATAAAAGGTGACACACAGGCCAAAACCCCTTTCATCATCCATCAACAGAGAAGACACAATGAGACAAAAAGGTTGTTGACCTTTAGAAAACAGGTAATGGCTATAGAAATATAGCTTTCCACCTATTTCCACCATTAGAGCAATAATTAAGATGTTTAACTGTATTTGGAGCTGTGATAAACCTGCCTGGAAGAGGACGCAAGGGTAGTTTTCCCCTATGCATAGTGAAGAGGATGGTTCGAGAGGCATACATTTCTCCAAGGATCACAGTTTGAAAATTTCAGAAGTTGATTGCATCCTGGGGTCACCAAGTCTCTAAAAGTCTCAATGCCAACAAGCTATTTAAAACGCTTGCCTGAAGAAAACCTCTGCTGTCATCATACCACAGACATAAGCACCTTGGGTTTGCTAAATGTTACCAGAATTTAGATTGGAAACGGGTGCTATGGTCAGACAAGACGAAAATTGATGGTGGTTTGGCGCAATAAGGGGCATGTTATGCAGAAAACAGCCTTATCCCCACTGTTATCCCATATTTTTCCTCCAAAGGCCCTCAAAACATTTTTAGAATACATGGCATCTTGGACTCCATCAAATACCAAGATGTTTTAGACTGAAATCTGGCTGTCTCTGCCACAAGGCTAAAAATGGGTCGTGGTTAGATCTTACATTCGGACAATGATCCAAAGCATACCTGAAAATCTACACAAAAATGGTTCACTGACCACAGAATTAAGGTTTTGCCATTTCCATCCAAGTCCCATGACCTGAACCTGAATTGTTGAGTTGATGAGGAGAGTCCACAAGCAAGAACCAAGAACTCTGAAGGATCAGGAGAGATTCTGTATGGAGGAATGATCTCAAATCCATTGCTATGTGCTCTCTGACCTCATCAAACATTACAGGAGAAGACTCAGTGCTGTTATCTTGGCAAAGAGAGCGTGCACTAAATACAGGGGCTCAGGGGGGAGGAGGAGCGGTCCGCTGATCGCCGCATCGTTGGGTTCGGCGGTTCCGGCTCCTCCTCCTGTCCTGTCCACATGTGTGTGGCAAGGGCACAAGACCCCCCCCCCATTGCTCCCGCAAGCAGCAGGGCTACTTGCATGGCAGCTGCGCCATTGGTGTGTGTGTTGTGTGTGGTGGTGAACGTGTGAGTGAGAGAAAGCGCTGTAAGCGCTTTGGATAAAGGCGCTATATAAGTGCAGTCCATTTACCATTTACCATTCCAATAATTGTGACACACTTCTTCAAATTAAAATTATTTTGTGTATTAAAGATGTGTTTTCCTCTGATCAATTGTATCACAATTAAACTATATAATTCTATTGTATTCTATTTTTTCTGAGCATAGAAGACAATAGGTATTATGGTGAATTTTTTATAACCCTTTTTACTCATCTTTACCAGGGGTGCCAAAAATAGTGGAGGGCACTTATATACGGGTTATAGAAAATTCACTGTTCGGTGAATTAGCTTAATCTCACACTGAAACAATTTGAAAAATCCAACCTTCAATTGCAGTAAATGTATTATGAATTTTTTTTAATAATATATAATTATTTTTAACAAAACCACGTGTGCCACAATGATTGGCACCCCTGCATTTATATATAGAATAAAGTAATCATTTTTTATATTTGGTCGCATATATATATATATATCTATATCTATATTAAGCTAATTCACAAAACGGTGAATTTTTTATAACCCTTTTTACTCATCTTTACCATATATATTTAAAAAAACAAGTTTACTAAAAAGTAGTGGAGAGACCAGTTTTAGTTATTGTTACTGTAGCTATACTGTGATTGACCGGTAAAACTATATTCATGTAGGTAACAAAGTTTCAATTTAACTCTACAGATTTGAAAAGTCTAATTTTCTAAGGGACTAAGGGAGTCAATACATTTTAACTACTGGTTCAGTAGAAAAGGTTTCTTGATTTTACAACATATACATGCAAAATGTAAGTGTTTCTAAAATAATAATTACACTACACTGCTCTGCTCTACTACCTTGAATCATAATGGGAATCCTACCATCCCGTTTAGGTACATTTTATTGTACAAAAAAATCTATTGAATTAAATAAACTGAGTGTAAACAGGCCATGTTTTATCATTCATCTGTATCATTCTTACAATAGCCACTCTGACGTCAGAAACAGTTGAACCTGATCATCAATTTTGGCAACAGCAGGTAGTACCATGGTCTAGAACACAAGTCAATTCACAAACTGCCATTCTGTGCACATAACACTAGTCGTACTTGGCATGTCTCTGTATGCTTGTGCAGACTGTTATTACCACTTTCTTTCAAATATGTGTGCAGCAATATTATATCCAAATGAACCTAGAATGACTCTAAAACCATGTTTTGAAATATATGTAATTAGTTATGATGCCACTGTGAGAATGTGGCACCTGTTGTGTGTGATATTTAAAATTCTGGCATGCAACCAGCCAGTTCATGTAAGTTCACGGATCCACGAGGAACCAACCTTGGAACTGAAGAGTGCTACTGCATTCTGGGAAAGCTTTGTACTGCGAGCCTGTGACCGAGTATCACACGTCCACGTACAGTAGGAGAGCTTGTTTTCCGTCATGCGGTGTCCGAGAAACGTTGACGTGAGGAAGAATACCGGTATCCACGGCAACTATAGGTTCCACTCTGCCTGACTTAACGCACGCACGCAGATAACTTGCCCGGGCCTTGGCCGGCCTTGCGTTGCACGGAACGGGCTGAAAGATGTTCCACAACATGCCATTAAGACGCGGTGGACTCGTGTTACATCTAAGAGCTCCTCTGTCAGTGACACATGCAGGCTAAAAGGCAGCAGTCTTCCACAGAACTGGAGCCGCATCGCGCGATCTGGCCACAGATAGGGTCTTTCCAAAGGTACACGTCACATACATTTCACACCAAATCGCCTATCATCAACTATCATCAACAGACTGTCTGACACTGAGGGTCTTTTCTTTTAGAAGAGTCTTTTCCCTGCATCCTGTGCTTGTTTTATTTCTATTCTGAAAGACAAGTCACTGCAAATTCTTCACATTTTAGCAGCTTAACGTGTGCAGAACCTTTTTAGCACACACAAAACTAATAACACAACCAATGATTGGTGCAAACCAACTCCCATGATCAACCATTGGTCTTGTTATTGATTTTGCACCCGCTAAAGGTCTTAGTAAATCAGGCCCACTGCCTTCGCGTTGAAAGCTTCCATTGGTTTCCGCAACCTTATTCACTCTCCAGTTGGAGAAGGAATTAGAGGCCTATAAACATTTAATTTTCCTTATACACAGGTATTTGCTGCACTGAGGACAGACACTTTCTAGATAATTCATTGACATGGAAATGTGTCCACACAGCACTTTTGACCAGGATCATATGCGCACTGAATGGCAGCAACTATTGTCCGAAATAGCAATATAATTCCCTGACACCAAAAACAATCAAATTCAAATAAAATAAAATACTGCTACAAATGAATAATAATAGTAATAATAATTATAATAAATAGTAGTAGATATATATATATATATATACAATTTTACACACAATATATTATTTAGAATATTGATATAATACATTGCAAAAATTCGTCCTTGTATTTTATTGAATACAAATAATTAATAATGAATAATGAATGAAATTACCCATAAAATACGGGACATTCGGATTTTCTCCGAGCAATGCAATCTCTTTTGAAGAACCACTGAATAAATAACGCTTGAAATTTGCTCACACATTCACAGACACGGCTACATTTGTCTCAATAATAAAACGTGCAATCACGACGCTGCAGTGTCAGAACGTGCAATGCACAATTACTACACAGTCACTCACTTTGTTATATTTATATTGCATTTCAGTTGAGTGTACAAATAAATAAAAAACATATAAATTGTTTTTTATGCCAGTGCCCTGCACAGAAAACATATTTATGTCTCGTGCACTACAAAAGAGGCATTCAATGATGTTTAACGTGGAAACAAAATGTAAGCAAGGATTATGCTGTTTCAACACACCTCACCAACAGATTGCAGATCAATTAAATCTTATATACATTTTTATACATTTTAAAATGTATAACAATAGTTTACTGCAATATATTATCTTAGCCCACCATAAATTAAGGCAAAATTAAATAGTTGCTAAACTATGTATTCTAACACTTTCTGTAATGGGAATCTATCACACCTCCAATTGGAAACATCTCTATCTAGTCCAATTATCACGGCTTCGTTGCTTTCTTTTCATTAACATGACAAAACACGTGTGGGCCAAATTATTGAATGTGACTGCCAATAAAAATAATAATTCACACGCCCATCAACAAAACCTTTTTTACGTGAAACACAAATTGGGTATTATGCTATTATGTCAGCTGCCTTTTTCCAGCAAAAAGAGTGGTTTAATATTTATATCGGATACATCAGATGTGTGATAGCCTACTTCTTCAAATTATCCTCTGTAAACACCTTTTTCGTACCACTGAAAATAAAAACACAATAACAAACTTCATGTAAGTTCCCATGCGTAATACGCCATGATTGACTGTCTTCTAGGCCTAATGTGTGACCTTTCATTGTTGCGTAGCTGTTCAATCTAATCTAAACAAATAAAGAACAGTCAAATGCGTTTTAAACAGGAAAGCAATGTAAGATGCACGTGTAGCCTTTTTAGAGTTACGCTGCAAGACAAAAATCGCCAAATATCCTTGATGTAAAATAAAACATGCCTGATACCTTGCATACTTCATAACGCGCTGTCCTTCGTTGTTAAAAAATAACACTGTATTAACAAGAGTTTTACCATCGCCCGCGTATTTTCTCAGTCGACGTGTTGGCAGTTCACGGTTCCGCGAAATACAACCATTGTAACGTCAAAAGATTCCAGAGGGGGGCGTATAATGGCTAAATTGTAAGTGTTCCGTCTATAGCACGAGTTGGGCAAGGATTTCAATGAATGTCTCAAGCAGATCAAAATGACTTCACCACGAAAGCCAAATGTATTGCTAGAACACGTTGCATTGTATGCTATAGCCTTATATTATAGCCAGGCCTACGTTTCCATTTCATTCGTTGTTTTGCATTGCTAGCCTAATGTTTTTTTTCTCTTATCACAACAAATTTAAGGTGAGCACGAAAACACTTTTTTGCAAAATGGGTAAGAAAGACATTTTGTTTATCAATAGCCTAATTTTCGCGCGAACGCGGTCGTTCCACTTATTCGCCTATACTCCAGTCCTATTCATTTAAACGTTGCAGTTTTGACCCGAGGTGATGTTTTCCACATGTCTCCGTCCACGGCTTGTTGTGAACGAGCTACAACAGAACGAATAGTGACACAGCACCTATTATCGTTGTATAGACAATAAAGCTTTACACGTGACATTTTGCGAGGTTATAAATTATGCTTTCTTTACTTACACATACACTGATTACATGTTGCGATAGGTATTGCTCTCCTTTGGAATGTTGTTAATGCATAGTGTGTGTAAAAATAATACGAGTTTTAAAAAGAACGGGGTTATGTATCCTGAAGCCATAAAACCGTGTAGACTGGTGGGTGGTTCTTAATCGACATCCAGAGATAAAGACATATAGCTAATTATTTCTAGTACCCCTTTTCACTTGAAGCATCACAATGTGCAATTAAACTGTCTGTCACCAAACTCAAGTGTCACATTTTGCTAGTAGCCTAAGCTACGTGGTTGAGATTTTGAAGCAGCAAGGCGACCATGATACTACAGGTAAAAGAAAATCTGAATTTATAATAAGTGGTTAGGCTTCCTGATATGCTGTATAGTTGCATGTCTTAAACTTGGTAAAGTTGACAAATGTATCCATGACTGAACTGAACTGATTGTAATTAACTAGAATTGTTTTGAAATATTAAGATGATGAAAAAAACAATAGGCTACTTAAGTTTACGAACGTATAGCATGGTAGCCTGGTAAAATGGCATTATTAGTGAAATTTTATTCTCAGGATATTGCATTTTTCATTTTGCGTAAAAACAAATATGGTATTATTTTTATTTCTGGAGTCAGGGACCAAATGTTTTCAACGACAGTTCAAACTTTTTGTTGGTCGAATGGTTTCAGATAGATTTGCGTGGTTATATACGTGACATTATTTGATTTATGTAGTTTCAGAGTTGCTCTTAACAATACGTAGATCTAATAACTGGCAAAACCTTTAATGCTCTTTTTGTTTGGATTATTCGTTTAAATGATAGCTATTCACGACAACGAGGCAGGGGATAACATCATATTTCTCTGGAATCCATTAAATCGGATTTATTTATTTACTATATTTATTTACTTATATCCCAAGTGCTGTTATTCTGTTTTATCCATATTGTGAAAAGGCCTACTCATAGGAGGCTGCAATGTACATACCGGAATCGTCTGCGCTTGTGCGAACTGCGAAGTAGCCAATCCAAATTGTGGAGAACCAATGAAATCAAACCAGAGCTCCCACTGTAGCCAGTTGGATTGACGTGGATGACGCGTCAAATTAATCCGAGCAAACTTCAGACTCCGAGACAGGCACATTTGCCATTATCGGATAAAGATCACAGTGGCTCCATTTCCCCAAAACCCGTTCTTTTCAAACTACTCATGCAGAAGTGGGAGCGAGGCACAGAAAGGGAATTCCTCCGCGAGACTTTCAACAGAGTTCGTTTTTCCTCTTCTCCTGTGCAGACGGGACACCCAGCTCTTTTCAGCCATTGAACTGCAACTTTTTGAAGGACAGCATCTCGAACCAGAGGCAAATGGGTATGGATTCGCTTTCCTATTTGGCTCAGTGGCAGAAAGATTCATAAAGTATTTTCTTGTCTGTATATGGTAACGCATAAAAAATCGGATTGCATTGCTCCCTGGAATATACGGGCAATTTAATTTTGACTGCATGTATTGAGTTTTTTTTTGTTGCTGCTTGTGTTCAATGCATGTATGCTACATAGATTTGTCGTTAAAAGTTATCGTAAAAGTTCTAAATAAACGAATGTCAGCTGTACTCTTTTAACTATGTTACCTTTCAGTAAATAAGTAGGCCGACTATTTGTTACATTTTAGGCTACTTGTCACGTGAATAACTTCTATGTTAAATTGCTAACATATGACGAACTGTGATTTTGTGAGTTTAAAATAAATATTATCTATTTTTTGTAACCATGCATCATAACCTCAGAAGAGATAGATATAGATCCGCATAGATCATAGCATAGTGACAGCTTTTATTAATCGCGTATTTTCTTACGAAATGATAGCCTGCCGAATTTGTTTTATCTTTTTCTAGATCAAACTTACGGAGAAGTTAATCAATTAGGTGGTGTGTTTGTCAATGGAAGACCCCTTCCCAACGCCATACGAATCAGAATCGTGGAACTGGCCCAACTTGGAATCAGACCATGTGACATCAGCAGACAGCTCCGCGTCTCTCATGGATGCGTGAGCAAGATTCTGGCTCGTTACAATGAAACTGGGTCCATATTACCCGGAGCCATTGGAGGAAGCAAACCCCGGGTCACAACGCCCAATGTGGTTAAAAATATAAGGGATTACAAACAAGGTGACCCGGGAATATTCGCATGGGAGATCCGAGATAGACTTCTTGCGGACGCAGTTTGCGACAAGTACAATGTTCCATCAGTCAGCTCAATTAGCCGCATTTTAAGGAACAAGATTGGAAACCTCTCACAGCCAAGCCACTATGAGAGCAGCAAGCAACACCCTCCTCAGCACGCGATTTCTTACAATCACATGTACCCTTATTCATATCCCAACACAATGTCACCCACTGGGGCCAAAATGGGCAACCCTCCTGGAGTACCAGTCACGCCGGGCCACATGAGCATCTCGAGGGCCTGGCCTTCAGTGCACACGGTCAGCAACATTTTAGGCATCAGGGCCTTCATGGACCCAACAGGTTTGTGTTGTATTTTTTTCTACATTTCACGTTTGCTTGTGTATGTAAAGACAATCGCTAACGAGGGGGGCACGCGGGTTCAGTCGTCCTTGCTGAGGTAGATTGTTTTTCGTTTTCAGGTTACGTTCGTTATCATTTTTCAGTTTGATGTGTCAACTCATTGGTTTCATCCTTATTACAGTGGAATTCTAATTTTGTCTACAAATGTAATTTTTATTAGCTGCAAATGATATGGTTAATTATAACATACTGGTAGCAGAATGGGATTAGAAGGCCCTGTACAGTAACTATGAAGGAAATACAATTGAGAAAAAAACAGTGGCAGGTTAAAATGAAAGGAATCATATCACCTGACACTTTTTTTTTCTCCGATTCACCGCCTTTTTAATAAATGCGAAACAAATAATAACCTATGTTATATGCTCTGTTAACGCTATAGGCCTACTTTATCTAAAAATAGGATTTTGTCGTGCAAGTGACTTTTAGTGTTTGGCTACATTTTACAGGTCCTTCAAATAATATCAAGATATTTCATCCGGCTACATTTAAGGCTCGATTATTGAAAAAAGAAAAGAAAAAAAAGATACATTTTGAGCATTGAATGACTCAACAAAGATTTAGTTTGAAAAGCGGGTGGTGCAATCGCATAGATACTGGGAAACAATTAGGCCATTCAGATATAACATTCCAAGCCTATAGTATATATAAAATGGCAAATAATTAAAACTTCTGATTCAGGGTTCTCTGTGTTGTAATGGGTGAAATACAGATTGGATCGGTGCTGAGAGCATTCATATACAATTATTGCGAATTGCGTAAAATTCCCAGTGAAATTGCGTGCAAGAATGTTTTCTTTTCAGTAGCCTATATGCATGCACCACATTTTTACAACTCTCCCTGTATGTTTCACATGCTGTTTCGAAAATTCGTGGTCTTTATTTTAGAGAGTTTTCTGTAAAAGAAAATCGTGCAAGTGAGCTTTTAACGGGTTTCAACAGGCATTGCCGGAGCCGAAGGATACCCACCGAAAATGGAGGACTGGGCTAGTGTTAACCGAACGTCGTTTCCCTCAGCTCACAGTGTCAACGGAATTGACAAGTCAGCTATTGAAAATGACATTAAATACCCCCAGGTAAGCAAGATGAAGTCATCGATACTACAGCTTGTCAAACGAAAACGTTAAAAGCAAGTGTACGAACCGTATAATGCAGCCTACTTTCAATTTAGTGTTGGCTGTAACTCAAAGCAATACAATTCTGATGACGTCAACGTAAATGCAGGTTTTGTAGAAGACTTGATTCTGGGACTATCAATGGAATAGAAAACAACCTAAAGATTGAAGTATATATTATGAATGCTTATATTAATTATTTTTCTAAAACTGCAATATAGCCTACACTATATGTGTGTGTGTGTGTGTGTGTGTGTGTGTGTGTGAGAGAGAGAGAGAGAGAGAGAGAGAGAGATATTTCCTTGATATTGAACAGTATTATATTGTTTCTTATACTTTTAGCCTTCGTCAAATCTATCCAGTTATGTCCCAGCCTGCGCCTATTCTCCCTCCAACCAATACGGAGTGTATGGTGGGCCAGCAGGTAGCTACGTTACCCCAGGGCACCATTGGCAGTCTCAGACCACGAGTCTTTCCCACCCAAGTAGCGGAGTGATGCATGGAGGCGAAATTCATTCTGCAATGGCCTATAAACATCCATCACGCGACGGTAAGCTATTCTATTTGACAAATGTGAAATTGTGTGCTCAGTGCAGTGTCATTGATTACGGATATGCCTGTGTATAAATCCGGAAGTAATGTGACGGATTCGCACTATAGTTCTGCTTTCAGTCCCCTATATCTCCAAAATATGCGCAGGGTACTGTAAATTATAATTATGTATTCTATATTTAATAAATTATATAATTATTAATTATAATTACATTTGTATTATATTTCAATGGCCTAAGTTTCGGGGAAAATATATAGGCCTAAAATAGGTTTAAAAACATTTGCTAAGTAGGCTACACGTTTTAAAAAATATATCAGAAAAACCCCGTCGTATAGGCCTAATGAAAATAATTAGACCTACATGGAATTTAAAATTAGACTATTGAGCATCGGCCTTCTGTGTTCCTCGTTGAGTTATTGTAGCTAATTGGTGCCATACTTTACTTTTAAGAGATCCAAACAGCTAAAATGAACCAAATCAGGCCTACTGTATTCACTCACCCGTCAAAACTGGTTGGTCACATGAAGCGAATCGTTTTTTGCTTCTTCATTTTAACAACGTTAAGCAATGAAATGTATTAATAATAAAATAATACATGTTAAACCTATACATTAATTGAATCCGAATTTAATGTTTAAAATAGTGTGACTAGTCTAATGTTCTAATTTATTCGACACTTCGAAATTTAAATTAGCAGTCTGAATCTTTCAGTGTGGAGTTTAAATTCTGAAAAGTCAATTATTGTGTTTTCATTTTTACATCAATTGAGCAGCAACACAACAGCAGCTGTATAAGTGTGTGTGTGTGTGTGTGTGTGTGTGTGTGTGTGTGTGTGTGTGTGTGTGTGTGTGTGTTGAGCGAGAGAGAAAGAGAGAGAGAGATTTGTCTTCTAAATTGAAATTGTTTGCATCACGACGTAAATGGGAAGCTTCCTGCAACCACTAGCTATAGCTACTAGCCAATTACTTGCTAAAGTGTTACCATTGATATAACGGTGCTATATGCTCCTATATATGCTCCTGTCCTTTAAGGGCCACACACTGACTTAAACAAATTAATTAGCATTGTTCAATAAATGGATCTAAAATCGGATTGAATAAATATAGTACATTAGGCTACTAATATAACATTATGTTTCATTGTTGCTGTTAAAATATAACGTAATAATAATAAATCAAGCATTTCAAGGCCATTGTGACTAAAGACATCAGGGCCCTGTTTCAAAAGGATCTGAGAATGAAGATTATCTACATAAGCTATTTTGTTTTTATATTACTTTCATTTGTTTGTTTTTCGTCACTTTCTCCCTCTATTTTTATTATCTTTTTATGTAATGTCAGTACATTTTAATAATTGTAATCATGAAATTAATAAAGCACAAACAAAAAACGCTCTATGATAATCTTAACTCTGAGATGCTTTTGGGAAACGGGTCCCAGGGTCAGAAAGAGTATCAGCGTATATGAAATTAAGATATTATAAACAGAAACGTATTATTATTATTATTATTATTATTATTATTACATTCTTAGAAGTTTCATAATATATGTTCGGCGGATGAATATGAATGTAAAAGAAATACAAGCTAATGATGGCATTACCTGAACTGGACTCGGCCCTTTGACAGCACGTGCCTAAATATAGGTCTATCGCTCATTTCACAGGCTTTCAAATTGGCGACATGGTTATGGGAGCACAACGTTCAGTTGACTGAGAGAATTACGACTTATTTGCTATATAAACAGGCCTCTTGTTTGTGTTCTGCAGGAGACAGAAAACCCCCCAGCCCCTTAAGCAAGCAGCAGCACGAGGCATTGAGCAGCGTACACGGACTCACTCTTCCTACCTCAGCGTCTTAACTCCAAGAGTGGACGCACTGCAACGCAAGAGGAATTCAAATGTCTTGTAGCTTATAGGCTACAACAGAACCCTAATTTAGTTGAACGCATTTCAAGAATCCAAAGAGTAAGTGAAAGCACTATATTTATAAATTACCAGTCATAGTGTTAACTACACTGGGGCCCCAGTATACTGTTCTGACGCATGTGCATATAAAGCAGCATTTTTAGGGAACAATTTGGAACAAAGTGCATAGTTTCCGCGTGCATCGATTCTTGTTGCTAGAAGTTTTGCCATCCTCTATTTTTTGGTAGCTTTAATTTATGTACAACCACTGACCAACCAATAAGTGCAACAATGATATTGTGTTAGAACATAGTTATATCAAAGTCATTAACGACAATAATGAGACTACAACCTATGTGCACTCCAAATATATTTGTAGATTATCAAACCTGTCATAATTATATTTTGGCTTTTGCAAATCAAAAAAGACAAAATTCAAGATATGGAAAAGGTAATCTATTGTATTGTATTTCTGATTGTAAATGTAAACTATTTGCAAAAGCTTTAATTATATATTTTTATAAATCCTTTTTGTAAATATGCTAAATAAAGGCATCATAAAACCAAGATATCCCATTGAATAACGCTGGAATTGTCTTCAACTACCTACCTATTTCTGTGTACCGGTATTTTTTTATTTTTTTTTTACCGTGGGCAAGTTCCCGTAAATTCCCAATGCATGTTAGCTAAGCTTCTTTGAGTTAAATGGTGCTTTGTAAATTCCGGCGCCTCTCCTGATGGTTTCTCTGCATATTATTGGATGGACGCCATAGGCCAAGACTATCTGGGTCTTACATGGAGGTTTGTACGTGGTATATGTGGGGGGAAAAATCTGTTTATTTTAGATGTTTTAACACATTCGTGGGCACACATAAAACATTTATTATTGTTATTATTATTATTATTAATAATAATAATCTGTTTGTATGTTCCTGAGGTAATGATGAATTCAATATTGGCACACTGAAGTTAATCATATCACGCCGAATGCAATATCACGCACACTCTACATCAAAAGTATTGCACGGTCTAATCTAATCTAATGATAACAGCTATTATAAAGTTATATTTAAGAGAAAACAGTGAAATGTATAGGCAAATACAATGGTATGTCAATGCCGATTGCAAATGTGTAGAACTAACGTGAGAAGCGAGATGCCATTTCGTTCCATCAAATAGAGTTCAGCAACATGTAGCGAGATCAAAACTATCTCCGTCGCTTTCCGGGCAGATAACGTTAGAGATCTTAACACTAGAAAGTGAGGCTGAACAAATAGCCTAATAAAATGCAAAGCTTTCTCAGGGACTCCAGAACTTTACGAAAAAGAACATGGCCTATTTATGAGTTATGCTAAAGAATACTTGGTCTAGCTTTTCTGTATATGCATGCATTACGGGTTCTTCGCTTATGCGATAAATCTGAAAAATGACATGACAAAAAACATTTAAATTATATAGACGCAACGAAATGCCTGTTCATGAGACAACAGATGAACATAAGTCCGGTGTCGTGAACTAAAACATTCCTTTAGCATCATGTTTATGTAGGCCTCTGAATGCTGACATTTCGTAGTTGCAGTTTGGGATGGAGAATCACTTGTCAAGGTGTGGGGCATAGTGATACAAAAGATTATGAGCAGGAACAGTCTGTGTTAATTGTTGATTATTATTTGTTTTTTCAAATACAATGAGGCTAAGGCATTGGGAACAGACTTGCCTAGCTTTCGGCCGTGCGCGTGGAATTTTGGAACCCCAACCTTTTTAGTCCACTTTTAATTATCGAGGCATACCCAACATTGAGGGGAGGGGGTTTGGGAGGTTGGCATTTACTCGGAACTGGTTGCGTGCCAGTTGAAAATATGATGTAAGCCTAGAACAACAAAAAATATGTTGGGCCTAGCACAATTTTTACACGGTGGGCATCGTGTGCAACGTACTGCGGAATGCATGAAGTGTGCAATTAATTGTGGTGAATCTTATTCTTACGGAGAATACAGTTATTGTGATTTTTAACTCTCTTTTCAACTAGCCTACATTGAATTTGGCGCGATTTAACTATTTCCATTACTCACCAATTGTTCTCCCGATAGGCTTGCTTTCACAGGTATATATAGTATCCATGGCTGGAGAATAAGGCTTAAATACTCCGTCAGCGTATCATACTTTGCGTAATTGGTGTATAATTATGGTGTATAATCTATTATAAAACAAGAGTGTCCATTCCGTCAAATCGGAAAAGCAACTAAATATATTTTCATGAATGTAACACCACCACTAAGAGCAGGCTTGTAACTACTGTGGTTTTTAATTTAACCAATGCGGAGGTAATGAAAAGTGTTTGATATGCAATAAGCTACTGTTTTTTGTATTTATCGCGCGCATTTCAAACGTCATTGGGTTCAATAGGCCTACAGTTTATACCCAAGAGAGAGTCGCCGGCAAAAATATTTTTTCAGTATTTGCGCACGTTTCATGGACCTTGCACCATTTTTGCTAACCTTTAAATATACATGACTGCTGTGGCGCCTATACTGTTTTCCACATCAAACCTTCTAACGGCCCACCAGTGGGTCTCTACCCACATTTTGGAAACCGCTGGCTTAGGGGCCTCAAGACAAATATCACTTACACACACAACAAAATAGGTCACTGAAACACTTCTACTGGTACTTATATTGTACATACTGTATGAAAGCTATCGTCTTGCTTAAAGCAAATTCCTGTGAAAAGGTTAAATAGTGGAGTTTCAGATCAGGATTTCTCTGCTATTTTTACTGACCTATTATTCTACATTTTGAAACTTTTCTTAAGAGACCATGTCAGCTACTGTAACTTATAACCTAAATACACATTTAGCCTACTGTAAGACATATGCAACTGTAACTTTCTAGCGCAATTCAGCACCACCAACGCGACTGGATCCAATAAATATTTTAGCCTAATATGTTAAATATAACATACTTTTTAAGAATTACCTTATTATATAAACTATAAACATATCTCCATTATAATGCAATAATTACAAGCTGCTATATTAAAACGGCGCAATAAATAAGTTATGGTTGACTTTTCATTTTTTTTAAAATAAATGTTACAGACGTACGTATAACAGCATGTACACCTAAAGATGAGGCAAAATGGCCAATAACCGGCTAAAACCGCCATTCAGCGACAGTGATGTGGATATGGACGCTCATTGGATAATACAGTAAAACAGTCAAAACAAAGCCTTCTCCCAGAACATAACACAATCATGTAACAATATTTTCACTGGGTACTGGGTATCGACGGTCACGAAACACCACGTTTAATGAATTCAGAAAAACGGTCGAAAGTTAAATTGGACAAGACAAATCGACAGGAATTGAGGGCAACCAGCTAATTATAACTTATACATACAACTTATCATAAATGGCTTTAACTCAAATCACCTGAGCTGTAACCTACCAAACAAATACATATCCAGAAGGAAATACAATGTATAAATGACAGCAGGCCTACATAACCGTACTGAAAATGTGACGTGAAGCGTTTCCTATAAATAATTTCCCACAATGCAACATGCAATTGTTTTAAAATGTTTTGTTTATTGTAGTGACTCGCCCTTGCCATAATGCACCAAGTGAAGCGTGCATTGAAGTGAGAATTAACCTGGGTTGTGCAAAGAATCTAATTATTATTTAACTAAATTCACAGATAACGGAAACAAACACTAACAATGCTGATGAAGGGTGAAAAAGAGGTGGTACCAAAACGCCTTGATGGCGTTACAACTCATAACCATCTCATTTGATACAATCTGTGTATTTTCTGTTATGTACCCAACATAATTTCCATTATTGGCTTGCTCTTAAGTGAGTGCGTGCGTTTTCAATTTCAAGATCATTCGTTATTTTTTGGAATTAATAAAGGATCCTACTGCATAAATGTTCTGCATTGGAACACCCTAGAAAGTCATATGGGCCTGAATGATGGGTACTTTGTCTGGTTATTTCATTGGATTTTTAAAATGCAGCGCGATTTGCATTAAAAGTCGATGGATAAAATAGACAAGCCAAGCGTGACTCATATTAAATCATCAGACACATCAACAGCCCAATAGTTTAGATTATTTATTTTCCTTGTACGAAAATATTAGTCTTACGGCTGTACATGTTTATGAACAGCCTTGCGTAAATTATGTTGAAAAAATACAACAACGAGGTAAGTGCGTTGAAAGGTAAGGACAGAACAATGGGTAGTTTCTTAAAAGGAACTGGGGGATTTGTTTATACATAATGCACGAAACACAGACGAAATATTGTTCACACAACACGCAGCATCTGTGTTCATAAGGACAGACTGTGATCATCGTAGCCCGTAGGCCTATCGTTTCCATATGACCATATACAATTATTTTAAAACCCGAGCAAAAACGCATGCCCAGTCTATAAAGTCGTAAATCCGCAGTTTTTTGTCCATCATACTTAAATACAAAAATATATAAATGTAGTCATAATTAGGCTACTTTAATTCATTTTCTATTTACCACGTTGAAAGAACGCATTTAAATAAGCAACATTGTCTTGTTCACTGTGGCTATAGATAACAGATTCAACTGTTATTTTCTTTGGCCATTCTACATTAAAGAGTTATTATACTGTACATATTATTTGAATTATATATCAAGTTGGCCTACTGCAGTTATGATTTCACTTCATTTAACAGTGTATATTAATTATAATGTATATTAATATTAATGAACAGCTTAATTTTGTTATAGAATTAAAATATTTTTTAATGTTACGAAACAACATTGATTCGAAAATTATAATAGTTATTCAAATGTACCATGTACGTTCGGAAAATATTTTTACAAAAAAATTCCGTCATTTAAAGTTTGACAATTCAAACAGTATGCGTCTATATTAATCTTCTGTATCGCGTCTGAATAAAAATTACGTCTGAAATAACGAAATTGTAAAATAGGGTAATTGAAGAATGTCAGTAATTCTGATGTGGTGCAGGCGCATATAGTAGACAAGCGTGCACACAACGCAGGTGCAGCTTCCGAGACGACCGCGCATCTCTGACAAGCACAATTACCACGTGTCACTTCCAACATAGTTGTCAAGTACGGTTTTTTTTTGTAAATGCGCTACTAATCAATGACGTCAAAATGATTTCCTTTTATGTTTGGTGCTTCAGAGACACCAACACCTTTCCTCGTGATCAGAAATGGTGACGTAACGGCAGGGGTGTTCTGTAGTGCTGTTATTCACCTACGGTAAAATGTAGGATTTTATCGACCTTGCTCAATGTTAAATTCATGTCTGAAAAGGCAAACTTTAAATCAGTTGGCCTAATGGGAATTTTAAAGAGCAAACACCCCCTTGTGCCGATGCTGCGGGAGTTGTGCTTGATACTCCTGGTTTAGAAGGCTATCCATTGGCAAAAGAGACCTCTCTAGTAACCAGAAATGGGGGTGTTATTAAAAGATGTCAGTGGAGGTATTCCATTTAATGTACAGAGGATACGTGGAACGTCCTGAGTGTGGATTCTGTCTGACCTCCAAAGCCAGGGAAACACTGAGATCCTCTGACGCCCTGCTGTTAACGGGGACACATCGGATACAAGCATTTGAACAGAACGAGTCCACAGGCTGATGTTTTGTTTGCTGATTGAAGTTTGGTGCTCGACTGTGACAAGCGTTCCTCGCTTGCCTTTGCCTTCCACAATTAAAGAACATTAGAGAATTAGAATGTTGAAGGCCCACGTAAAGGTAAGGAGATCTGAAGAAACAGGGCTGCGTTCAAATCCAATTTAACACACTCCCTTCCCTTGCTCACTTCCCTTGAGTGAGCTAGCTTGTGACGCAATTTGCTACGTGCAGCAAGCAAACTCAACAGGTGCTCTGCAAGGGAGGATTGACGAGAAACAAAACAAAACTGAACTGAACCGCCCTCGCAACCGATATAGGAAGTGCAACACCATAGAGTTGAAACGTGACTGCCCTCTTTTTCCATGTGGAGCATTGCATTGTGGGACTATCTTCTTCCTGGAAGCTTGCATTTTATACCCTTGGTGAAAGGGAGGATAAACGAGGGTGTGGAACATAATTACTCCCTCCCCTTTCTTAAATTGGAACCGAATCCCGCTTGGTGTGACTGCCATATTTCATCCTGGCATTTTGGGGATTCCCCCCTTGAAGCAAGGGAAGGAAACAACAGGAAGAAGGCATACAATTTGGATCCGAACACAGACCAGACCTCAGTCAGTAGGCTGTTTCCAACATCAGAGGAATCCCAGAGAAACAAACCACTGCACAATGTATAAATTATCTGATAACCGTGGAAGAAACTGCCAATCAGGCATATGTTACAAATACAAGGTATTGCAGGTAGGCCTATATTTTATCATGAGTGATGGAGCTGAGAACATTGCACCTTAAAGCTATTTCAGACTGAGCTGACTGGAGGTGAAAACACAGATGGCTCAGCAAAGAGGTTGTACTGTGTCCATTGGTCCCGAATGGACACCGTCCGGTGCGTCCTCCCAGAAGTCTACACAGTCAATCTTGTTCAGCGATAGCAAACAGCTTTTAACAACAGCCAATCAGAAAGAAAGTTGGAGAAACGTGAGGATCATTTGAGCTTCCGTGTGAAGCAGTAGAAGTAAGCCAATGATTTCATTATTCATTATTTAAAAGCGAAGCAGACGTGAGCTTTTCCAAAAATATTAACCAAATCTTCCTATTTTCATGCTCAACAAAATGTTTAGGCTTGTATGACAGCTAATGCAGCAAAAATGTCCTCCTGTGCCACGGTTCTGCAAACATGGCATGCCAGAGGGTAACTGCCATTCCTACATTGGCCATAACTAATGCCCTTTCCTAACGAAGAGGGATACTCGCATTTAGTGCTCCTTTCCATCCATCAAGACGTTAGTTCTGGTTTACTTTGTGGACATGTACATAATTATTTTCATTGGTAAATTATATGTTTCCTGATGCAGAACAAGTGGAAGAACATGCATCTAGCATTGGCGTCGTCATATTTTATTATGCATATCTTTTTGTCCGTCTTCAATAGTGACCATACTGGAAGTGAGATCCCTGCTCAAGTCCAAACATGAATGGTTTATATCCAGCTGACATCACAATAACATTTTCTTGCCAAATTAATGATTCCATGTCCACGCAGAAACTATTTAGGTTTGATTTTTGAATACTCGAATGGCAATTTACTTGTCCAAAAAATGATTCAGCGAGCCAGCTAGCGTGGCGGTTAGGGAACATAAGTTGTGCATTCACTTCCCAGCTGGACTGCTGCTGTCGTACCCATACCCTTGGGCAAAGTACGTAACCTGAATTGCTTCAGTATAGAACACCCTGTGTAAATATTGCAATCACCTTGGGAATGCTCATAATTGTCTCTTGCATTTAATTTGAATATGTCGTTATGTTCTGAAGCTAGTGCATGTTATAAAGGTGTTCTGTGGAGTGTATACAAAGTGAGAGGCTAGTTACCTTCACCGCAACGGCACTCGTTAATCATTTCCTGCTCTTCGAGTGCATGAGATTTATGCTGAAAAGCATCTCTTGTGTCCCCTATTACAGTAGAGTTGTTTTCCAGGACCTCTGTTTGCCGCATTGAAGCCCCACCCCTCACTGCTAAATTCACGCCTTTCTGTACCTACATGGAAAGTGTCACAAAGGCATTTTCTCTGTGAACTCTTGTTTGGTGACATTGTTTAACTATATGACGTTTTCATAATGTTACATTTAAACTGATTCTAGTGAAATACATTTATTTCCACTTGGCCTTGCCAGTAATCATACTTACTCAGGTTTTTAGAGAGTGAAGTATAGACTAGAAAGGTTTGACTAAACTTTTATTTCCGAAGAAAAACGTGCATCATTGCATTATTATTATTATTATTATTATTATTATTATTATTATTCATTGTGTTTGTTGGGTACCTTTCAGGATTTCAAGGTCTCCTTACATCAGGATAGAACCGGAAGAAAATGAACACAAGAAAAGTCACATTACAAAGTAATACTGCGATAGAACAGAGAATTTGAAACAGACAGGATGCATGGGGGACGCAACAGTGGTGAAAAGAGCACCATTCACAGCACAGAAAATGGAAGAGCAAGGCATGACGGAGAAAAGACAAGCGCATTATAACCTTGACTTAGAGGACAATGACGGTAATGCAAAAAGCAGAGAGTTGTGTTTTGACATGTTTGTCATGACTCATTCATGTTTGAAAACCTTTAACAGAGAAAAGTCCTTAGCCTGGATTCCACCGTCGGTTGACTTTAACTTGGACCAGTAAATTAATATTATAATTAGATATTCGTTTTCACGTATGCAGTTTGGTGAGGTCTGCAAAAATAAAATAATTAATCATGAGAAAAAATGAATCGTTCATAAAATTTACTTGTCAAACTCTGGTTGTGAAGAGAAAAACAAACATACATTTTCACTTGTTTGGAAGTCAAACTCGAGGGAAAATGCTGATAGAATCCAGACCATTATTTCTTTTATATTTTAAAAGTTGTAGAATACGGTGCTTTGTTCCGTTTCCAAGTACAGGAGACTTAACTGAAAACATGGACAAGATGGCTGATTAGATAGGCGTAGCTAATGCCTCGCTAAAGCCCGTTTAATGTACACAAAAAACGTCCTCGCTCATTTCCTTTTCAACTGCGGAAGAAAGTCGCTCTCAAAGCACTCATGCAGATTATTCTTTGCCATTTCATCTTAAAAGGACGCTCTGGAACTACAGGATTTAATTGATACTAATGGTTAGGAAACTAAGCTCCTCTGGCGAACTGAAAAGCAGAGAGCAGTCCTCAGAAAATTGGAAATTACAATAGAATCTATTACACCCGTTCATTTTTGTTAACGTAAACAATTTATAATTGTCTGAAGTGCGCGTGGGAGAAATCTAGTTTCAGACATAAGAACCGAGTTTATGCTTCGACACTTCTCTGGAGGATGATCCTGGACTTTCATCATTATCACAACATTACCAAAACAATCTTCTTAAGAAGGAAGGTAGCTATCATTGAGTGAGGGAAATCACCTGTTGTACACTAGAGTGACTCCACTCTGTTCTCTGCTCGACGTAATGCAATTTCAGGACAGACTCAACGAATGCCAGATGACCCCATAACAAAAGATTATATCTGCAAAAACTGTATGAGTGGAACTGAGAGGAAATTTGGCAGAAAAAGACCACATTTAGAATTTCTAAGGTCAGCTTCTGGATTTTTTTTCTTTTCTTGTCTACAGCTATGTCGCTTAGTTACAGCCACGAGACGACGTGGAGACACGCAACAAACATCTCTCAAAATGCATTGAAACATTTACGCAATAAAGGAGCAAACCAGCCACACTGTAGAGTTAAGAACGCAGCAGAGATACGAATGGAGTTCAGTGGTCTTGAATAAGATCAGTGCAGCGTCTCAATGTGTTCAGAGTAAGGCACTCGATACCATAGACCTATTCAAATCAGTCTTCAGGGTCTGAGAACTACTAGTTTTCCAACCTCCCTTTACATGGGAGTCAGGTGTGAAGTCTGGCCAATCAGTGGCACTAATTGTTCACTTTATTACCTGGGAGAAAGAAAACCAGGGCCAGATTTAAATTTGAGGGTCAGATTTGAATATCCATGCCATAGACTGTAGAAAAAGCTCTTTACCCATCACATCACTTCCATGTTTCAGCCTATAAATGCATGGAAAAGTCTAGCGGCAAGCATATCACTGAGTGAAAACTGATTCTAGACAAGCCCACTGTTAACAAACACACTGCAGTGCCTCAGTCTGCTCGACACATTCACCTCTGCAACTGTGAATCTGAATGATGTTTAAACTTGAACGTATGTGCACCGTCTGCTTCCTTACGTCACCTTAAATGACTGAAATCTACATCCCACCATGAACAGGCGTTCTGAAAATACCGGGCTGCCATTTTGACTGTGGAAAACGGAAGAAAGGATGACAAAAATATTATACATGTTTCACAAAAATATCAGCAACAACAGCAATGCCGCTTCTTTTTCTTCCCAAAGATGCATCACATTTTTTATTAATTTATAGTATACCATTTGTCTGTCATGCCGTGCCGCATGATGATCGCCAGCACACCTCAAATATCCCGCTGTATCACACACCAATTGTTTGTGTTTACATTTTTTAGAGGTTGTTACATTTTCTTATTTAAACGTGAGGCAAACTATTTTACGTTTCTGATTCTCACTCAGGTGATCTTTGCGGTTGGAAATCTAGACTTGGATATAGTTCAGAAGAAAAAACAGAGGAGGCTTCCGAATACAGTTACCATAGGATAACTTTGAACTCCAACTACTGCCTGCCTCTAACCCCAGATTCAGATGGCCTCTATTCAAATGGCTAAAGAAGCATTAAATTATGTTTGTTAAGAGTATTACATTTTTGCCTGTCAAGAGTATAGTCTTTCAGTAGAGGGAAAGTTTCATAAACTAGAATTACGATTACAGTGTCTTTATGACCTTTGTAGCGTGTGTGTAAATGGCTACACATTTCTGTATCACACGCAAGAGAGACAGTCTATTGCTTTGAATAATTTATTGTACTTTGGATTAAATAAGTGGATTCTTCTGTGAGGTGAACTGTCTGATTTAAAGTTCAAGTGCATGGAAGTGTGGGAGCGGCGTGCGTGCGTCTGTGTGTGCGTCTGTGCGTGAGTGCGTGCGTGCGTCTGAAATAGAAGACAGAGGTATGCGATGGAAGTTTGAACAACTTAATCTACCTAGGCAGTGTGTATCCCTGTTAAGCATTTAAGATTTTTTGGTCATTTCTGTTTGCGTTTTGCAACAGAATACTCCTCCTATGCGCCTTAAATAAAAATGTGTAAGATTTTTGCTCTTAGCTGAAGAACTGGGAAAGATGGTGTCATCAAAAACATCAGTCTGTATCATCTCAGAATTCAAAAACTCAAATCTGAGTTTAATTTACTTTTTTATGTAACAGAAACCAGCGTGCTTACTGCAACCGCACACAAGCTGTGTGGCACTGACTAATGCCGCTGTCAAAATGAATCGCCTGGCAGTTTATTCATGCGATATATTCAGGGGCCGTTGGGCAGAGCTTCCTGTCGGGAGCCGATTCTAGGTAAAAAGGCTTGTTCCCTGTGCAGTGATGAGATATGTGGTTCACGATAAAATCCTGTCAGTGGCAACGGTGACTGTGATTGGTCGACCCAGAGGGGCACGCATCACCCTGGTAGGGCAGGCTTAGTCTATACATAATTGTTCCAAGATACCAGCACCAATACTCTGATGTTTTGTATTGGTGTGTGCGCTTGTGTTTTGAATTAAAATAACTTGAAAAATAAATAAACAATACAGACTTTGTACAATACTGTTGATGCTACCAGTATAGAACAAGCAAGATATCGGTATAGAACAATAAAAAGACCTTGTCCTCATTTTATCTTTTTCACAGTCAGAGTACACATTAATCCTGCGGCAGTCAGTTTTTTTCAGCCAGTACTCATGGTCTAATAATGGAACCTCACATTTTATACATGTTCTCTCACGGAATTGATATTTATAAAATTGTTACACATCTGATTGGTCAGGTAGTTGGCGGCAAAACACGTGTTGCACCTTGGGAAATTGTATCTGTCAATTTGCTAAATGAATGTACACAGTTTGATTCAAGATATTATTTAACTAAACAATGAGTATTTGCCTTGGCTTTGTTTTACAAATTGTTTTGGGAGGGGGGGGGGGGGGGGGTCAATTTCTATCTATAAATTGTGGATTGGATTTTCACCAAACACCGCATGTTTTTTAACTTGGCATTATTGGTCACTGAGTTCAGCAGTCATTTTCTATTGGCTAAAAGGAGAGATGGCCCGCATGGAACTCGCGCTCATGTGACTGGCCATATGTTTCGGATTTCGAGAAGACTTTTTACATTACGTTCAACTGCATGACCGGCAGGGCAGATTTACTCAAACTGCTTTGTCAGATGTGTCCTGTGAAGTGAGACAGTTTATGACTTCAGCATTGTAAATTTGCAAAACTGCATTAGATCCAGTCCTCCCCAGTATTTTGCTCCAATCACCTGGATTTGCTAATTAACATAATTCTTCAGCCAGGAGGGAGAACTAATTAGTGAAATCAGCTGGCCGAGTCTATGGGTGGAAGAAACACATGGTAGGACTTGTCCCCTGGATTTCCACCTCTGGATACATACAGATGCCACCTTGTGCAGGCGAAACCAGAAAACACAAAGCCAAACATTTAAATATCCTCATTACATCCTGTGATTTCGTTCTTTGCTCCTCAGAGAAAGCATACATTTCTCTGGACTGCATAACGGTAGTATGGTTCTGACCCACTGTGCCGTGTCTTAAAGGTATTCTGTTTTTCCATAATTCATCACAATGATTTCCCCTTTGTTCGTGGCATATTCAGACTGCAGTTTTGTCCCGAGTCTTCCCATTTCACCTCATTAACACTTTGTTAAATTTATATCAGCAGATTATCCATTCGCCAGACGGTATTTTATTCAGTGTGAAATTATTGCATGAATAGTATATTAGTAAAAGTTACATTAACACAATACATACTGTCATTTTCAGTTATTGTTCAGCCATCTTACCATCTTGCCGTGTGTATATGATATACATCAATGTTCAGCTTGTTCCATACCATTCAACATGCATGCCATTTGTGAAATACCGACTGTGTGAAACATAGCTGTTATAGTCACTGCATTGTTAAACAAAAGATAAGGTTAAGGTTAAATAAAGTTTTATTTAACTTTAACCTGCATATGCAGTGAGGCATTTTGGGCTGTAAACCATTGTATGAAAAGTGCTATATACAGTAAATAAATGTATTATTATTATTATTATTATTATTATTATATAGCCTGTGGCAAACAGAAAGTTTCTTACTGAGGCGTTTATTCTGTTTCTGCCAGTGACATTCTATGGAAAAATAAAAGCCATGAATAGCGTCTGGCTGCACCAAACAAGCTTTGATTAATGAGCCCATTTTCTCTTTTCTAGTGAAATCTTCATCAATTTCATTCAAGTTCAATCATAAAAATATACCAAATGTTAAATTGTGAATAAGCCAGTACCCTGGCTTAGAAATAAGATCATGCATCTTGACAGTGACATATTAGCGGCTTAAAGGTGGTAATAACAGTAAATCCGCTGTACTTTCAGTGTGTATGCGCGCTAGTGTGCTCGCGCATTGCTTTTGTGTGTGTGCGTGTGTGTGCGTGCGTGCAATATTTGTGTTAGCATAACACCTGTTTTTGGTCATTAATGTAGAAATAATCGTGCCAAGAAGAATGGAAAAATGTTGATCAGCACACATCCGAGAAACAGAGTTAAAAAAATAGTCAGCAAAGTCTGGAACGAACACCGTGGAACCATTTTGAGTGACACGATAACAAAAGGTAAAAGATCAACAGAATCGCAGCTTCATCAATCACACGGTGGCACGGAGACAGGTGTGGACGCACCTACTGCCGAAGGAATGCGACGACTTTAGAGTTCGCTTCCGTCAGTGTCTTTCTCCAAGTCTTTTCTTCGAGGCTTCCAAACTTTGACACCGTCTGGCCTTTATAAAATATTCTACAGCACAGACCAGTTAGTCAGAGGCCCCTTTAGTATATATATTTTTTCTAGTTATATAATAATATATAGCATATTAAGTAATCCTGTTGGGGTTTTTTTGTTGTTGTAATTAGTAATGTTAATAATACGTCAGTGTGTGTGTGTGGTTTTTTTTTTTGGTCAAGATCAATGAAAAATAAAATTGGATAAAAAGTATGTTCTTGGTCTTTCAATACACACATAAAGCATTTAGAGTGGCAGTCCTTCCATTTCACAGTGAGGGGGACACCAGGAAAACATCCTGTCAGTTGGGGGAATCCCTCAAATATGGAATCGGTGAACAAGTATGACAATGTATATGAGGCAGGAAGAGCCACAACAAGGGCAGGAAAATGGAGGATTCCACGCCATCCTTGTCTGTACAAACAGTAAAGCCAGCTCCCGACCTCCTACGGTTTTGATATTTACAATCAACATGACATTGAAAATGCTGAAATGTGACAAGTGACATGCGGCCATCGTATGTGGAATGCACACATAAGAGACAACAGCTTGGCCTGATCATGTGGTTACTGTTTAGAATGTTAAAACATGCCAGATAGAGTCAACATGCACTGGGAAAATTGTGATTATTGTTGTAGACACGTTACAAATGCTTATATACCATCCCCTTCTAATTATATGTACAGTCGACATGTATACATGTAGCTATGTATATAGGCTTTGAGTTTGCATAGTTGTGTATTTTATGCATGCATTATAATAAAAAATGGTTTCATCATTTTCCCATTATTTGAATGGATTGGTCAATTCGTTGGATTTTAGTTTAAAAAAAATTTCTTAGTCTGACATTTGTTTATTATTAATTTCTGAAAAGCTCAAAACACTATTTCAACGGGCAGCACGTGACTGAAATGACCTCAATCACTGATGGCTTCTTCAGAGCAACTCAGACGTACTAATGTCTTCTGATTTCTTTACTCTGCCATTACTTTGCCAGCCGCGGGTTTTTTCCCAGCCGTTTGCTGAAGCAAAGCCCTGTAGCCTCCGCCAGGTAATGAGAAACGTAACGTGATCTGCGTGCAAACAGCTCCATCTGAACGGAGGCACGCCATTTCCCAGGGCAAGTCCCAGCTTTACTGGGGGAAAGAAAAAAAACAAAACAGGCTGACAAGGCAAACAGCACCCTCTGAAAACAACCTCCTCCTCTAAGTGTTTTCAAAGTCATCTTCAGCTTTATCTTTGAAGGAGTATTTACACATCATTTACACCGGTCTTACTGGCCATAAGAAAGGCCGAGAACATCAAACCTGATGATTATTTTTACCCCGAATCTGCGTCCGTCATATACCACCACCCCCCCCCCCCACCCCCCCCAGTTACAGACTCCAAGAAATTAAGAAATGCCTAATTTACAGTAAAGTGTCTGGTGAAGCCCTGTTCTTTCAGGCCCAGCTCCGTGTCTTCCTTGGGATTAACACCCAACAAGACAAACAGTGGAAATGCATCGTGCATGCAAAATGGCTTTCCGTGCACCTCCAGACCCGGTGGAGGAACCGCCTGTTTGTTTTGGAATTAAAAACACATTGAAGACACTTGTACATCATTGGTTTGTATACCCCACTGATGACAGCCTAAAGAAATATGCAGTATATCAATATAGAATAAATATTGACCAGCTGCAAATGATGCATACCTGTATGCACAATTACGGGACATATCTTATGCATCTTTCCGCAGCAAAATTCTAAGTTTTAATTTACCTCTAACAGAACTTATATGAGGAAGGGTGAAATGTTTTTTGAGTGAATGAGAGTAAACTGCACTCTATCAATGTTGATTTAACGCCGACCATTTCACCGTGCAGATAGATTGCTGTTCAGGCTAATCATTCAGTAGCTCATAATGATGGATTGCGGTCTGTGATGCAACATTCTTGCAATAACATATCAAGGTTGGTACAAGTACCAAGTCATCTCTCGTCTTTCAACACGTTTGTGTCGTTGCATTAATTTATTGATGTTTTGCGGCGAGGAACGCGTCCTCATTGTCTGTGATTAATCACACCTCGGCTGTGTCAGCCGTCAAACGAACGGACATCTCCGAGGCGCGCGGGGGTGAATGTTTCGCTCTTAAACAAGCACAGACTCCAGGCGCCGTGCGAGAGACTACCGGGTTAGGCATGAAACCGCACGCTGGCACCCTCTCCGCATCCCTCCCTCCACAACGCACGCTCCCTTTCCCTCCCACGTTCATCTGGAGAACAATCAACATACGTTGTCCGTTTTTAAACAAAATAGACGATAAAGTTCCTGAATTTGAATCTGAACTCGTATGTACCCTTGCCACTTCATCCACTGCAGGCCTGAAGCAGACCACCAGCCACTGCAGCAACCATAGGCCTCAACGAAAGCCCTCCTACACATTTCTGTGGGCTTGGAACACACACCCTGCAGTTACCGTCACTGGGAACACACCTTCCTTCCAATGTAGTCCACAGTCATCGCCATGATGCACTTCCTAATAATATTCACTTACTCCACTATGAAGTTGATTGTGATGATGTAACACTGTCTTACCCCATCATTTATTTAGATATGATCAATATTTTTTCACACTTGAATTCATAAAGCAATATTCTGGTTCTTAGGAACCCAAGAAAAATTACAAAATAAATTACGTTAATAAATTAATGTTAAACATTCACATGACATTAATACACTTTCTATATTTTTTGGGTTGCTTTAAAAAATAAAGAATGCATTTCTACGTTCCACATATTCATGGATAAATATGACTCGTAAAATGTTATTTACATATATGTAATTATAAATTGCACATTACTTATTTACATTTTGTTTGTTTTAGTTCTTACATTATGTACATATGAGAAAAGCTTCAGTATTAGGCGGTATAGCCGAGTTAAGATTTGGTGCGTGGGTGATTCTTGACTAACCTGTCACCCTCAGCCGGGTGCTGAGGTACTTCATGGGAAATGCAAGCGAGTCACCGTCAGCCGCCATCCCCCCCCCCCGCCCCAGTGGTTATCTCGTCCTGGCTCAAATTACATCATTCATTCTCTGCCGCGGACAAAAGGTGTACGTGTCAGTAGGGCTGAAGAACCATTTCCTTGCCGCGTCCTGCTTCCTCCCCCCCCCCCCCGACACGGCTATGAAAAAGATCTATTGATTTCCTTCCACAGGTATAAGCCCGATCCTCAAAGTCAATTCTAAGGCTGTCTCCCTTCTCTCCTTCCCCTTACCGAAGAGTACTAAACAAACACAAGCCGGGTCAGCCGAGGCCCCCCGTTTGTGAATGGTAGCTAGCATTCCGCTAGCTCTTCCACCATAACACAGCTCCAGACGTTTACAAAATATACAATCCCGTTCCTGCCAGCAGAGAACAGCATATCTCTCATTGGGTGGCTATACCCAAAGATTGAGTCGGATGGAATCGCAATCAGCATTCAAAACGGCTAGCCATTCATTTCAAACTAATGGAATAATGGTTCTCCCTATTGCAGTATCGTGCAAGTTTCTTCAGAAAATGCTGGTTATAGAAGAAATACATTTATTAGACTCAGTCACATCATGGCTCTAAAAACTGACCTTTCTTTTGTAAGATTATGAGAATAAAGTTAACCAGATAGAAAACATAGAGCTTGCTAACTTCTAAGAACAATTGAAGGTTATCGCTGAGGGAAGTCACCTTATTTATTGAAAAGTCAACGCCATGTCTGACTGACAAGGAGATACCACTGTGTGTTTAGTGAAAGTCTACACTGCACAATAGCATTTGCCATCAGGCACAGTGACATCAACCAAAATAGCCTACTGCATGTAAATGTGACTGATTTAATATGGCCAATTGTATGATTTAATAGTGGTAGATTCAGTACAATTGGCCATATTCAATACAATTACATCAAAATGATTTGGCAATAATAAGTTGAGAGAGATGACAGACCAGAATATCAAAAATCAAGAATAGCATCACCCCTTAGAGATGTGAGTCAGATAGTCACTCCTAGAGGTTTAGGAGATTGGTGTGAGTGGCTAGTTGTGGGTTTCCCTTGTGTCAAAGGCTGATGGAAGATCTGATTTGAGCAATCTCTGCTTGAAGACTGTGGTTTGGAACTGGAACTTGGAGCAGAGGGCATGTCTATTCCAACTCCCAAATTGAGGTACCGAGAGTGTAAGCAAACACTAATAACATTGTTCAGTTTTGTTATTTCAATTGTAAAATCATTTGAATTGTTGATTACCATTTATTTAATTTTATTCAGAAACTTAACAATGTTCAATGAAACAGCCATTCAACCATTATCTTGCAGGAGATGTTACTAGTAAAATATTACTAGTATGCAGCATGCCCGGAAGAGTTTCTCTCTTACTTTGACTGAACTTGTTTGGGACAGTACAAACATTCTAAGACTGTCTGGGAAACCATCTTGTCATAATAATTTTATCTTAAATGGAATCTAACCAGTCAACTTTCTTGAAACCAAGAGCTACAATTAAGGTCATCACGCCTAGCAAGCCTTTTCAGCCATTTTCTCTCCCTTTATCGTCTTCACTGTATATCTGCAGCAAAGATTAATCTTTGCCATACTTGCCCGGTGATGTCTTTCAGATCAGTTAAGACAAAGAGCCGATACTGTATAACGCAGAACACAAAGCACATCGCCCTTCCTTTCTGACAGAGCCGTCGTGTTCCTTTCTTCTGTCGCACGGAAACAATAACAAGAGAGGTCAAGTGAATACTCCTTCCCCCTGCGCCGCGTTGACGGGAGCCATGAAAAGAAGATGGATGGCATGAGTGTCATCATCGCAGATGTTTGCTTTATGTTAGAGAGCGATTCCGAGAGCAGGTTCACGTTACAAACGGGAGAGACGCGAAGCACTCATACGACGTTCGGAGCAGGCCATCCAGGAGACTACGTTTAGAAGCACCAATCAGCCGAGCCGAACAGAGATTCGCTGCAACGTGGCTGGGTTTTCAAACCGCTTTATTTTCTTCCGGAATTCTAAACTTAACTGATTATTTTATGAAGATTATTTCTGTCAAATTGGTACTATTTTGCTATACCATTTGAGAAATAGGCTCAGTGGTGGCCAAAGAGCTAGCAATACTTTAGGGGAAGTGACAAACCTGCTGTTATTTGACAATTATCCTGAACTTGACTTTCTAATCAAAATGTTCCACAGGTATCATTCCACAGTACGATAGTTGAGCATGTTATAACCGTGACTTCTATGGTGGAAAATTTTTAATGAAAAAGCAAGAGACCTAAATGCTACAGCAAAAGGATGCAAAGATGGGTGTTTGTCAGATCACAAATCAATGCAAATTCCAACATAGAAAAGACCCAGATCATTTATAGTCAGGGTGCCCGGTATTGGAATTCTGGGGGGCCAATATCGATGACCGATATTTGACAGGCCATACTGGCCAATACCGACAGCGATGCGTCCCTGTTTTACATTATAGCACAAATGCAAACTATTTAACAAATTTTATTTGTATAGTAAACACATAGCTTATAGTATATAGCTTTGCGTGTGAGTTTGACTGGTAATAGTCATAACTAAAAATACACAATAAACAAAAGATGGCTATTGTTAGACAATTCTTTAGCATGATGCTTTCATTTTATTTACAGCACCGGCAACATATCACATGCGTTGCTTCTCCTGCGCACGTATGCTAGGCCACCATAACCCCCCATCATATAAGCCATTATCAGCCAATGCCAATGAGTTTTGAGCACTTATAGGCCGATATACCCATACGACCCCCCTGATACCACGCATCCCTACTTCACAGTCCCACAAGACTTCCTTTACGTACTTATGAACCGCATATGCATGTGATCCTTCAGCGGAAGCAGCAGGCGCCTCCTAAAAGGCTCAAGAACACAGAAACCTGCAGATCTAAAGAAGCGGCCTACACTCGTAGAAACCTGTGTCATGTACAATAAATCTTTTCTTCACCGGTGTGCTATTACAGTAAGCTGGTGCTTTCTCACTCATGTGCAATGTATTTCTGCCGTGCGCCTGAGACCATCGAGGATGCGCGCGTCTACCCGTGCGTTCCTGCCAGAACACCTCCAATCAAAAGAGAGGTGTGGAACACCATGGAATAATACAGGAGGAGATGCGCCTCGTCGTATTTCGCGCTGCAGTTTTGCCGGAGGCTGAAGTGTTTGCTCTACGATCCGAGTTGCGAGGCCTTCCACACTCTGCATGAGGGATGAGTGCATTTGAAGCCTTCTCGAGTGTCCATATCGCCAGGCCCATCAGCACAGGTAGAGGAAGAACAAAGGGAAGGGAAATCTGGCTAATCCGCTAAACCTCCCTCGCAAATATTGGTTCGCGCCGATAAAACTGTTGGCCGTATCAGGTTTAGCGGGCTGCTGGCGGAACCGCGATGGCTCAGCTCTCCTTGCTGAGCCATTGTTGTCTACTGTTTACCGGCCTAACATCAGTGGCAAGCTGAAGTGGACGGGGGGCACGAGGTGTGTGTGTGTCTAATGGGGGGGATTATTATCTGGGCCCTGTTTACAGAGGGAGAGGGTTGCGTCTCCCGACTGGCTCACTGTGCTCAGACCTTCCTGGGTTTCCCACCTTAGTGCTCAGGTATCGTGCTATAAAAGAACGACTAAGCTATCGCTGAATCGGCCCTCCTCGCCTTCGCAGTCATAATCAGAATCATATATCACATCATCGTCACCGCCTTCATCGTTATCATCGGCATCTTCATCCACATCGCCATCATGGACTTGAGCAATGCGGGACGCGTAGGCAGGCAGAGAATCGGCGTGTAATGAAATGAGTGCGTTCCAGCTGAACGCACACCTCGCCTGTCTGTCAGAACTAAAACAATGCTCTGTGCATGAAGCCACACGCACCAATATATCAGAGCTCCTTTCGCTGTCTCAGACGACTCATACCACTCTTGGCAATTTACCTTAAAGAAACTAGGCCGAGGCACTGTTTCGCTTAATCCACAACTGATTTCCAGCGACATGAAGGAATTACGACGACATTGTCATGCGATTATGACAATTTGTCCATTGTGTATTTTATGACAATTGCCAGTTGTGCGGCTTTCTAAAACGTCTTATTTGCAGCGGTCTGTCTGCAGAACTATTCTTTTTAAACATGCAAGGCAAAAAAGAAACAATCTTAAATCTTAAAATTTTACTTGAATCTTAAAAATGTTTCCACTGATGCATGGTTTTACATGCTTTCATGTGTTTTCCAAATTCTTGAGCTCGCAAAATCATTTGCAGCGTGCCTCTAAATTGCCTTGCATACTCTACTTACTAAAACTATGAAGCCATGTAATTGTCTATAGTTATTTTTATATTTCTATCTCTCTATATGTATCACTTTCATATACAATTTGTCGCATGTAAAACACAGCACCAGGCTGTTGTGAATGATGCTACAACACAGTGACAAGCGACTAACAGATAATGGTAGAACTTGTATTTATTGTCAAAGCTCTTTATCTTCATTAAAAAGGAACATGATTTGACCAATAGCTTGGATAGCTTTACCCTCCAGCCGCTCCGACGTCTAAACCATTTGTTTAAAATAAAAATCATGTTTGTGGTCCTTCTTTGGTAAGCATCTGTAAACAATGAAGAGATTTTTGGCTCTCGAATAAAAATGCCCGATGTAATCAGCAGAGCCCGTTCTGATGAGTACCAGTAGCTCCGTACGGGATTCAACCAGCTGTAAACCCAGGGAACAATGTTTCCTGTGTCAGGACTGAGCCTATTGCTGTGGGCCTGAGCCCCCATGTGGCCAATGCTGGGACAGCCCTCTCCCAGAGCCCAGTCATAACAGCCATAAGCTCCCCCAAGTCCCACAATGAACAACCCCAACACTGAGTATTTCATACAGATGATGTCACTTCCTCTTCCAATCCAGCTCCGCAAATGGTTTCCATTTTCCTGCCCCAAGGATTGTTTTTTCTGCAGTAAAAGATGTGCCCAGGCTTGGCATCGCCCCACATGGTCTTTTTATTTTTTAAATTCACAGAAAAATAACACTGTTATTATCAGTTTAAGTAACGACTGAAATGGGTTTTGAAGCAGTGCTGGTAAGACTGAGTCTCTCCTTCTCACCAGTGCCATAATGAGCACAACACAGCATTCCAACTACTATCATTACTTTTTATCCTCTTCAGCATAAAGAGCCAGAAACGATTCCCGACAAGAATATGGAAGTCCTTGGATACCGCCAAAGCAAAACCAAACTCATACAGGTCTTAGCCAATCACTGCTCTCTTTACTTTAAAAAAACATCACTCCTTTCGCACGCCACAAGCGTGTTATTTCATTTGCACATCGAGATCACAGTTATTATGCCGGAGTTTAATGTTAATGCATAATGTAATAAGGAGTGTCATTAAACGCTCTAAGCCCCCTGACGCCTTCCCTCTCTGCACCCTGCCCTGTTGTGAGATTACTGCTTTATTTTTTTTGGGAGTCGTACCAATGTGTGTTCTTACTGTCAGAGGTACATACAAATATAAACCAGTGATGCATTCCTCAAGACAGCTCCAAAAAGGGTAAGTCCTGACATATCGATATTCTGTACAAGTAATGTAAAGGCTATTTATAAAAGGCAGGTAAGTGTAAAAATGAGTGCGTTGTGTTTAATGTGGAGGCTCCAATTAAATGATGGTCATACGCCATTGCTGTGGATGTCCTGCATTTTGGCCCAAATTCCCTTTTAAGAATAATTACCCGCACGGCCATAAGAATAATTACCGGCAGCGGGTTCATCTCCCTGGACTTTTACACCACTCTCAAACATTTGCATCAGCCGTGTGCCTGTTACCACGTCCACCAAACGAGACAAAAAAAATTAAAGAAAAATCACTGAGGTAAGCTTTCCATAATCCTGTTAAAGTTTTCAAATGATTTGAATTAGCTAGCTACACATAGGCAGGTCCAGAATTATTGGCACCCTGGATGAAAATGAGAGGGAAAGGCTGAATACAATAAACAACAGCGATAATGAGTCTTATGTTAGGCTAATAGAAGAAAATTATACTTTTATTCTAATAATATTATTATTTGAAAACATTATTCCTTAATAAATATACCTGCCATATACTTTTTTTATTTTATGGTAGAACAATTTTGGTTGAGCACCTTTTACCAGTCAGTGCTTGCTATATTTTAGACCTGGCAGAAAAGTTTAATTTTTTTTATTTTGTTTTACATAATACAAGTGCCTTGGATGACAAAAACATGTTGCAGTGAAAATACTTATATTATTAAAATATATTAAAATATAGAGTGTATGTCCCTTGTTAGTGTAGGTTTCAACTTTCAGACCAGAGACTCAAGTCCCCTAAAAGGGGAACAACATGTACCGTGGGGTCTTTGGAGGTTAAGGTAGAAATAAACAGTATTGGTGTAAACAGTACATTTCTATGGTCCTGTGAGTTCTGATTGTATAAATGGGATAAGTGCTTTTACATTGTGCTTTTGGGCCTTGACATCCTCATGTTGAATTTGATTTTGGTCTTGGTGCCCCATTAAATTTTGACTTTGCCAAGGTCAAAGTGACCTGACACTAAAAATGACGACATTCGAGTCTAGGAAACAAAACCACTTGCGATTTTCTTATCGTACTTCAAATGTATGGTTTATAAGAAGCTTCACACTGTTTGGCTTAGAATTGCAATGATAAATAAAGGAGGAGCGCAAACAATTGCACAAAACCGCGTGAGATGAGATGGGAAATAGAAAACCGTCACACAGATTGCTCAGATAGCTCTGTACGAACCTTATCCCAAACCCCTTTGAGTTCACTACATCGGCACGGTGACCCTGGAAATGAATTGAGTATCATAGCGTGACAAGGAACCAGAAACCGTGACTACACATAGCCTGTGCGAGACCGAGCACTCGTCGAGTGTGAAGTTGTGTCCCGAGCAACAGGTGCGAGATAGGCAGGTCTGCTCAATGGCAGGCTGAGTCACACAACGTTTTCCGCATCTGAGCGGGTAATGAAAGTGTTCTGGTCGATGGAACCCAAAGCACGCTCGGATCTTTTCAGGTGTTCTTGATCTTTTGCCTGATGGGTGGTACAGTTCATATTCACTTGCCGCAGAACACCGTGTGAGCCTGTCTGCGCGCCACGTCTTGAGTCGTGATTCGTGAGCACGGCCAGCTTGTTCGTTCACCTTTAGCGGCATCAGGCAAGCGAGCTGGACGTGCACGCCAATCGCGTCTTTGAGCTGTGGATTGGGCGAGCGAGTTCAGCTTGTTCGTCCACTTTTGCGGCATCAGATGAATTCACATTAAAGCTCCCCATGTCAGGCGCTCATCCTGTTCGGCTGTAGGCAGTGCTGCAGGTATTGCAAAGGGCAGAGAACCTGGTCACTAATCTCTCTGTGTTTTTGGTCCTGAAAACTTGTGAAATACCTCTGCCAGCGGATAGCATCTCTAATGAATAGTTGCATGCCACATGAGCATGGAGCGATAGGCATCGCGTCAAAGTAGGGAGAGCGGGGGGCGGAGCCTGTGTCTTAAAGACCATCACAGATTCCATCTTAATGATCTGGACGCCTTCCACAATGCCACACACCCTGCCGCGGCTCTCCTGTCAGACCCACGGCGAAACGAAAACGGGGCACCACCCAGGGCCCTCTCCCCTCCCCCCGTCGCGCGAACTTTCTGCGCTCGCTATAGCTAGCGCTTTTTCAGGGGCCCCACTGCAACCGCGTTCCGATGGCGGGCCAAGATAGCGGCGCGCGAGCGGCTAGCCTCGGGAGACCCGAGCGCCAGCAGCCCGCTCTTGGCGCGCGCGGGGCTCCGCCGTGCCGAGTCTGCACGCCGTAGCTCCGCCCACCGCCACCACTCAATCCCGGGAGGACCTTATCGTTGTCATCAGGATCAGAGACTGCGTGCAATTTTGCTAAATGCTACACCGATACCGTAAATTGTTTTAATGGCCGTTTGAGACCCTGAGGCATTAGACATTAGGGAGTTCTATTTTCATTCGGAGTGTGCAGATTTTTCTGGAGGTGTAAAAATGGTACGTTTTGAGAAGGACCTCCAGCACAATCAATCAGACAATGTCTTACGCTGTGCTCTGCTGAGTACTGCTGTAAATTATACCCTGTCGACACGTTTTACACCAAGCTGAACAATCCTTCATTTTTTTCTAACCCTGAAGGCAGATGACAGGCGCAATGACTCAATTACTTTAATGAATGCGTCTGTAATGCCCTGTATTTAACATCACTCAAGGTTTTACCAGTTGTAATTGTTGTCACAGTTTCACAGGAAACTATATCATACAGGCACTTTATTAAATATGACTTTAATCACGATTGCTTTGATTGCTGTTGCATTTAGCACGATTAACCCTCAGACACCTGTACGCGGGAAAATGCAAACATGCAAAAAAATGAACAGAACCATTTTGTAATTCCCCATGTCCTACAGCAACATTTGGACCTGCTCACTTTCGTTACTGTTACCGTTTTGTTACTGACCTGCTCACTTTCGTTACTGTTACCGTTTTGTTACTGGAACTGTTATGTTCCTAAAAACCTTACTAAGAAGTAACAGTAAAACCTAAGACACACAAACCAGAATTACCCAAATGGGCATGAACCCAGGAGCATAGTCAATTACGCATTTCCATTTATGGAAAATGTGCGCAATCTGGAAAGGTCTCAGACTTGAAATATCTGTTCAACCAAAACTAGACAAAACTGGCATGTTTTAGCACAATTTCTAAAGAATACAGTGTGTGGAAGTAAACAGGGTTTGACATAAAGAAGGCGTGAGAAAGAAATCAAACAGTTTAAGAGGCCAAAAAAGGGTTCACTATGAATGAGATGTATTGAATGGAAAGAGGATGTACCAGATTATTAACGATTAAATAAGATCCCATTTCTGATAGCTGTATGTAGAGGTTAAAATCCAGCTTTAGAAAGTAAAAGTCCACCCCAGTATTTTGTTCCAATCACCTGGATTTGCTAATTAGCACAATTCTTCAGCCAAGATGTAGAACTAATTAGTGAAATCAGCTGGCTCATGGGTGGAAGAAACACATGGCAGGACTTTCTGACCCCCTGGACTTTCCACCTCTGGTTTTACATACCCGTTTTGACATGGTTTTAACATTAGCTGCTATACCCACGTCCCATGTCAGGTGAATGGGATGGACTCTCTAGCATGATTTCTTCCTGCCAGAAAGTTCTACAGAAAGGCTGATAAATGTAGCCATACACTGTCACTGAAATTCCCAAGGGCCTTAAGCAATGCAAAGCAAGACATGATATTGAGGGATATGGGATGATATATTAACTACAGCTTTTTCCAGCCAATGAGCCAATGTTTTCCATCAATCGTTCCATATAACCTGGATGCTTCACCCCCCTCTTCTTCTTCTACCATTGTGCCAGAAAAAACAGAGCCATGACCCATCCACGATGACAAGGCTGCACACTCCGTTGAAAATCATAATATAATGTTGTTTTAAATCATTGAAGTAAAGACTAGCAGGGTGAGTTGTTGGACAATGCGACTGATGTTTCCTGAAAACTAAAAAAAAAGTTGGGGATTCCCCTCGAGCGTAATTCCTTTGCATGGGTAAGTAAAGGGCTACATATAGTATTTAGTCCTGCAATTATCAATGAGTAGATGGCCGGCTTGCTAACTTTTTGTTTACGAGTGCTTTCAAGGACGCATAGCTAATTGCTCCAAAGTACAGTCATTTTGTGCCCTTTTTCTCAACCCCATCTGGCACTGCCTTGTGTGCATTCCATTCCATCAGTTAAACAGCGTCATATAGAAAAAACACACACGGTTACATAAATAATACAGTATTAATGATTATACGGTAGTATTATACATGGTACTGTTTAACAATATAGTATTAATTATTGTACAGATAAATAATTAATAAATACTACTGTAATATATATATATTAGTAGACATTTTATTTAACTAGTGAGAAACTTTAGGACTGTATGTGTCCGGAACAAAATGGAAAACAATAACAATTTAGATGTTCTCTTGAGAAGCAGAAATATTTCCTTGTTTTTACAGCATGTCAATAACTGCGTTTGGAGTTCTCGGTACTCCACTCTCACATTCCCCTAGCGGGTGGGTGAAAAGAAAAGCCTTACTTTCCTCAAGTCGGTCTCACCAGAGGCGGCACGTCACGTGAGGCGAAGCACTTATTCACAGTATCTATGCTCCGTTGAGCCTGTATGGAGGGCACGGCAGGTGGCGGAGGCCTTATCGGACCCAGGGCTGATGTAATCGCTTTAGCTATTCCCAAGGCCTCGTCTGGGGAGAGATGAGCACCTTTTGTGCGTCAGGTAGTCACTCGCATGCAACTCCAGCCTCAGAGCGTCCCATTTGCCTGAGGTGCAATCCAGTTCCGTCAAAGTCATTTTTACCGGAGGAAAATAAAGTGACACATTTACGTTCATTATTTATTTTTAAAATTTTTATATCGGCAATACATAATTATGCATTATGTAGACTGAGTAATAGTTAACAGCGTGTAAGTGGCGTGTGTATTGATCTCAGGGGAAAAGGAATTTGGTTCTCATTAACCTTGCCTTAGCCGTGAAATGTGATACGTTGACCCGGGCGGTGAAACTAAAAGCCCCCAGCCCTCATCATCAGAAGGCCCATTTTAAAGGCTGGCCATCCTAAATCCCTAAACTAAACATTTTGAGAGTTTCTCTTGATGCAGTTAAGCCCAGCTTTGCCAGTGGATCCAGAGGATTAAAAGATGCACGACCTCGCATGCTGATCAGGTGGCAAGCATTGCACTGAAGCTAAAGAGGTTAGGCATTAAATATACGTCTAACATACTGTATATAAAACACTGATAATCATTCTCTTCTTTTAATATGACATCGATGGGTTTGAGATAGAGTTCTTGTGAGGAAAAACATTTTTATTTTTACTTATTTTTAAGTTAAATTAGGTTATATATGTTGACTGAATTCAGGTCAATCTCTTTGCAGTGACATAGCAAGCATTGTCAATGGACTGAAAAACCACTAACTTTGTTCAGATTTAACATGGCACATATACAACAGAATGTAAAATTAGGACAATCTTCAGGATTATTTAAGAATTATGCAAACAGTATTAAACAAGTGAAGTTGTGTACTACTAAAGGCTTTACATCTAATATGTGGTATGTTGTAAAACTACTACAAACAATGGAATTTGCTCTCTGGGACGATGGCTACGCATATCCTGTTAATCATATTCATTCATGGAAATAGAGAATTCTTGCTAATATGAACGTTACGCTCAGTCTAAACTTGGCCAATCCGAATGAGATTTGTTTACAGATTTGTAATCTGCAAGATTTATCAAAATGAGGGCACACTGAAGATGTGCAGTGAGGTACAATGTTTTCACTTCCCAGAGATCGACCTGGGTGGTAGAGTGGAATCCCTTAAATACAGAGCCCGTTGTACTGCAAAAAAAGGTGTATGGTACAAAACAGCCACGTAAAGGGTCCGATTCACATATCACATATTTACAATCAGCACCTGAAAAAAGCACCTTAAGTCACAGTAAAAAAAAATACTGAAATGGGAATGAAGTATATTCTACCCGGCTGAACATGAGAGTTTGGCTACCTCCTGTGTCTAGTACTTTATTTCTATACCTGTGACTCCCCCACAACATGTTTTCTTTCAGGAACTATCCGAACAAACTGTACAACCGAACACAATCAAAGAAAAAATGTGGCACGTTTCTCTTCTAACTTCAACCGATTCCCTGGAAGCCTCTCTCTTACAAAAAAAATACCTCTCATATAAACCAGTTACAAATTGAGGAATCGGTGGGTAACTCCACTTATCACCTCTACTGTATAAAGCTCCTCCAGCAGTAACTCATTAGTACACGTTTATTATCATAACAGCTAAAAATGTGCATCCAAAGTCTCCTAAAGCAAGCCAAAAAAATAAATAATATTGAATATATGCAATGGTGAGATAACCTCTATGAAGACTAGGAAAGCCAACTGGCCATTAATTCCACGATCATTACCTAGTCGCTAACTGTTTTAAATATATACATTCCTTTGTGATCTACAAAGCTCATACCGTCATACTGGACCACGTACCGCAATCTCCCCAGACAGGCTGCATTGCTAAACTAAGCTAATGCGAATGTGCAGGAAGCAAAACACTTCCTACAGTGCGAGCTGACCACTGAGGAAGAGGACCGGCCTGTTTAAAGAACACAAATCCTGGGACGATCCCTGTTCCCACGGGGGGGCCTTGGCTTCGACGCATCGGGCGGCGAGCTCGGGTCGAGGTGCGAGAGCGCTCGCCTCCCTGAACAGCCGCAGCAGTGATAGAATGCTCCTCGGCCTGGGAAAGAGAGCTTTCCATTCGCACTCATACTTTCGGTGGCCCTCTAACCCACAGCAGATGTCCACAATAAACACAGCTGACCCGTGGAGGCTTTTTGCAGCCCTCGTTTTTTTTCTCCGCTGAAGAACTCACATGTGAGGAAACCTAGCCGGTCAACACCTGACCAAACTGGTAGGCTTACAATAGAGATGTTTAAAGCGCCTATTTTTAAATAAGCCAAGGGTCCGTGCCGATAGAAGCCAGCGATAGGTGAAAGCCTAACTGGGTAAAGCAACCACTCGTGTCCACGGCAAGCTCCCAAGAGTCTTCGAGTTGTAACAGAGTCTGGGGCCTCAAAGTTATGACCTATAAAGTTGATGCTATAATTTCTTCACAAATAAATCTGTTGAAGGACATTCGCAAGCAGTCGGGCAGTACTATTGCATGTCTTTTCCTGGTTGGGCTCTTTCAAATGTTGGATTTGAATAAAAATGTGAAATATAATTTTTTGAATAAAAATGTGAAATCATGTACATTGAGTATCTGTGTGTCCTTCCATAAAACAGTCATTAACCAGACTTGGCTTGACAAGAAAAGGTGTCATATCCCACTGCAAATTCTCTGAGCGTGCTAAGATGAGGTTTTTAAAGGCTGCAGACTTTGCACAGAAAATAATCGAGTCAAAGACAAATAGGCTAACACAGAGCAGATGTGGTTCATTTGTGTAACCTTTCTGAAGGTGAACGCGGTACAGTCCATTAAGCCCGTTTATAGAACTGCAAGGGTTAGCGCGAGTACAAAATACCCCCGTAACAAATAAACAAACAAACAAACATTACCTCTGGAGATATGGCTATCCCCTCATCGTTAAGGGTGGTCTCCTTTCAACTGCCACGCAAGAGGGGAAATACCTCTTTGCATGCTATTAAACAATCTAAGGGTCAGATAAGAGTGCTAATCTACTCAATATGTAAAAGTTTCTCTCTCTGAGTCGGGCTGAAACAACTCAAACTAATATTTACCTTGTAACCTCCCGAGACCCGGCAGTATTTAAAGTATTCAAGTATTTAAATTTTTTGACATAATTGCAGGAAAGATACTGGCATGTGTTTTCAAACTTATGGGAAAACCCAGAATTAACTTCAGTTCAGATACAAAAGCATCGTCCAGCTGTGTGAACAAACATCATCATAATCTATCTACAAAGTCACATGATACAAGAGACACTGATGACCAGGGAATAAACACTAATTTTCCATTCCTACCTCGTGGGAGCATCTTCAGCTTGGCTGCCGTAAAACGGTGTCTGCAGCTGGATTTCCACAGTTCTTCTTTCCCAATGCACCGTCACATGTTCTGAAATCAATATTTCTTGCTATGTTAACTGATGTTGTCCCCGCACTTGTAACATTAGCTTTTAATTGTGGTACTGCTATTTAACAAGTTCTACTGTATGTTCCTGCTATATTAACAACACATTTCCAATAAGTCAACCACTTCCACAGGCACATAGCTGCACAACATTTGATCACTTCTTGGTCGCTGCCTTTGTAAATTCTCCCAGTGTTTAGTTCTTGTGTTCAGTAAGAACTTGTGCAGATAAGATGGAACATTTACACTGTATTTCTACCTGAGCACTTTTATTATTTCCACATATGACACAAGCTATCAATTTTCTCTTACATTAAACCATACGGTCTTTAGTTAAGGATTCCGGGGCTTAGATAATCTTTACTTTAATCTTTGATATTAAAATAAAAGGCCTTACATTTGTGTTTGACAGTAATGTTTGTTTTGCAGCGGGAATGAAATGGACCCTTAACCTGGCCGCCTCGCCCAGTTTAGACCCCCATAGCATCTCTGCAGCTTGGTCTTCGTCCTCGTCATCTTCACTGCCAGGCCTCAGCTCCCCCACCGCGTGAATATAGTGCACCCCTGGGCCGAAGGTTGCCTGTTAAGTACCAGAATCAACACAAACATTTGTGAGGCTCTGAAATCAATCAACCTTTCTGATGTCCTCCAAGTATTTATGTATTTATTTACGTTGCCATAAATCTAGGCGGACATGAGAGCCGTACATGTCTGAAAAACAGCGCACTGGTGGTCCGTTGTTGTTCGCGGTTAAAAAAGGCATTGTTTTTCTTTCCCCGTGACCTCTGGAAATATCTACCGCACAAAGTTGTCCTCACCTCTATCCTGGAAATACCAGCTGCGCACAGTTACGTTACGTTACAGGAAACAGCTGTCGGGAACCATCTTTATGAGTCACTTTGTAGAGCTGTTCCCCCCAAAAGTCCAGAGCAGGTCCCATTTGTTTTCAGAAGTTCTTGAACGTGCAGGATTCCATCTGAGGTATTTGAACATCACTGGGGTGGAGGAACACTTCAGCCCCTGAATCAATATTTCATGTCTAAGTGTAATCACAGTTGTGCAGACATTACGCCCTTAATGAAGCCATGTACACATGTTTTCTCCCCTGGGCAACCGTGTTAAAGAGCATAGAAAGACAGTTTGAGCAGTTTATTGTAGCTCGGGGGACCTGCATTTTTTCATGGGAGGACAGTACATTAAGAGTATTTAAAAAACACTAAATTACATACCGATATAGCTCATTCTGTTGATATGTGTCCTCAGTGTGCAGTACACTGGACTGGAATTGTTCAGTTAAATGTCAGCAACAGAGACCACAGACATAAAACGAACAATTTCTTGTCGCTTAAATTACTGACTGATAAACGACCAGCTTTTGAAGTCTTTGTTCTCGTGAGAATGGCGCCCCGATTTCAAGTTTACACGTACATTAAAAGTGAGCATTAAAGCAGCGGTAGTCCTTCTGCAGCCGATACCCGCAAGGCGGAGATCCTAATGAGGAGAGAAAAGAAACACTAGATATGTAACCGGACCCTGGGCACTACACAGTTAAATAGCCTCCATCTTTCCAACCACCATTAACTTCTTTATCCGATCAAAAGATCATGTGAGGTCATAAAAATTCTTCGCCTACAGTAAAATAAAAATGTATGGTGGCACTCATTAGGTGAAATAAAACAAATTAAGACCAGTGCGATTAAATGTGACCTGTAAGTTCATTCCTCGGGTAGATCTTACTTAAGCTAAGCTATGTCCTAAGTCAGTCTGTTGCACGGTCCTGTGCACCACATTAAAAGCTTTCATTAACATTTAAGTGGGAAATTGGGTATAAACCAAGCGAGGAGTCTGGATGGGATTGTCTTCACTGATTTTTCCTATATAAATGATACTACAGATTAGAATACATTAATTCTTAGAATCCATATGAGCTCCTCTTGAAAATCCAAATGTAATGTGATCTTTTTTTATTTATTTTTTTACTGTTGTAAGCCTAACAATTTTGATGCACAAATTAGACATGTGACAATCTTGTGATAATGCAAGGCAACGATCCTTATTGTACATGATTAAACCGGTCAGAAAATGGCAGAGGCTTTACAATACTTAGAGTTTTTTTTCCTCTGCATTTTATTAATTTAAAAATATCTAGGATAGTGAATTGCTTCAAGCTGAAATAATAAAAGTCTTGAAGAATTATTCAGCTCCTCAACTGCCAGTGGCCAACATGTAGGTTATGCAGAAAAGGAATGCACTGTTTTAGTGAATTAAAGATGGCCTCCTTCTTTACCTTGCAATTACACCAAAGCATTTAACTTATGTAATGCACCAGCATGAAGGAAAACACAGTCTCGTTAGGTTGCTAATCGTGGGACTATGACAACATGGCTAGCAGAGGGCACGTACAATGACTGCAAGTTCTTAATTACAAGTTTAATTCTGTTTAAAATGTACACAACTTCAAAAGAGCATTATCACTCCAGGCATCACACATACATATCTACATATGAAATGACAGCTAATTGCTCACAGTGGTTAGGGAAACTGTGTTTTCCTCAACACTGTACAAACACGCACATAGTTAAAGTTCCAAGGCAGCTTGTTTACCTTGCAGGTATTTCGTTAGGAGTGGCGTTACAATGACACAAAGGCGTCTTGATAACTACGTTTTGAACTCAACCAGGACCAGGAGTTGGTAAAGTACAATGAAGAACAATTTAGTAAGAACCACAATAAATACTACATGAAAATTATATTTTAGAAGTTGTATTATAGTAACATTGGCAAAATTATTCCATACATGGCCTCCAGCTTATTCTTGCAGAACCTTGATATCACTTGGCAATGGGGCTTGTGTAAGGCATTTTTCCCGAAAAGTAAAAAATAAACAAACATTTGAAGAACTACATGGTACTTTAATGCATATTGAAGTTGTGTAAATGTTTGAAATCTGAAAAATTGACAATAGTGAATGAATATATTTGTAAATTTTGTATGTAACTTGTGTTTGTCGCGTTTACAGCAGGCATACCTATAGTGAGTGTGTAGTAACTTTTGTTAATATATTATAAAAAACATCTTGATGTAACATGTAATTTCCCAAATGACATGGAAAAGTTTTTACGTAGGATTTAATTTAGACCAAACAGGAATGAATATTTCATGCGATACTGCTTTTTCGTATGACTCGTTTAGCATTTTCTGAGAGAGCAGTGCATGAAAACTGATTGCCACACTTACCAAAAGTTTGTTTTAGTCACCGCACATCTCAACATAAATCTAAAAAGAACAGTAGGAGGGAGCAGTAATATAGCTAATGACTGTATGTTAAAGTGATGACTGATTAATAACAGATGAAACGAATGAAAAGGCCACTTAGAGACTACTCACAGTGTAAGTAACCGATATTCAATATGCAGGTTAACCAGAGAGATATGGCGCCGTGGAGCTCATAAAGCCACAGGACACTGATTAACTACTGGACGTGAGAACACGTTACCGCATTTTCCAAGGACTGTAGAGATATTAAAGAAAAATCTAGTTGAACCACATTATATCAAATAGGACCTTACTCTTCCGTGTGGCATTAACTAAAACCTCAAAGTCCCGTATCACAATTAAGGGAGCATGAAAAGACGCTTTATCTGCCAACGTTTATTATTCTATACCACCTGAGAAAAAGCAACCCTGTGTGTCACTGAGTTATGATACGCTCGATTATGTACAGCCCATATTATGAGCCCGCTTGATTATCCATCTATGATCTAACCCTAGTCGGGGTCGTGGAGGGGCTAGAGCTGATACAAAGGGTGAGAGGCAGGAATACACCCTGGACTCGCCCCTGGACAGGTAATCGCCAATCCATCGCACACCATTCACTCACACACTCGCACCTATGAGCAATTTAGAGTCAGCTTTAACAAGTGGGATTTGTAGAGTCACCAATTAGTCACCAACCTGCATGTCTTTGGACTGTGGGAGGAAACCCATGCACACGGATACAGGGAGAACAGGGAGAACATGCAAAACTCTACACAGAAAGGCCCTCGGCCGGGAATCAAACTATATCTGCTATCTGCTATCTACTGCACCACCGTGCCACCCCATTTGATTTTGCACAGCCCTTATTACATATACTATGTATAAGTATACAGTTTATGCAATTATTACATAACAAAATATGATACTTAAACATTTTCAATTAGCAAGAATGATAGCAATAGTAATGTTATTAATAATAACAAATATCATGCGGCAAAAACTATTTTGATATTTATATTTAATTTAACAGTAGCACAACAGTGTATCTCCATTAAGCTGATAAAGCTAAACAGAATTAACCATTTTCATACCGACAGATAACATTTAATGAGAATCAGTTCAAAATCGAGAGCCATCCTTGTTATTGTTAAAGCTGTCCGCCGTTAAATCGCGGGTTTTGATAAACGCTGCTCGCGCTGCCTTACCGTTGCCGCCTGTGTAACAGGGGCAGACCACCCACTCCTGCAGCGCTGAAGCACGGTCCAGAGAGGGCAATTAAAGCACTTCCTTAGGTCACACAAATCCCGCTTGTTAAAGCTGTAAACTTGGGGGGGGGGGGGGTCACCCAGCTGGCCGCGGCCCAAGATCATCAGGCCAATACTGAGAAACATGGATTGATCGTACTGCCGCCCGGCCACTAGGTAGCAAAGGGCAGTGGGGGAGGGGGTGCTCTGGTTTTGAAACATTCTTTCATCTGTCTGTGTTGTTTTTTCTGTGTGCGTGCATATGTGTGAAAGATCAGAAACATGGGATGTGGGGTGAGGCAAAGCCAAGTCGGACGGCGGAGTGTGTGTGTGTGTGTGTGTGTGTGCATCCGTGCGGGTTTGTGTGTGTGTGTTTGTGTAGATGGATGTGTGTTTGGGCAATGGCAGCTGGGCATTTTATAGTGCATTTACTAGGGCATATAACAGTGGACATTATTGTGTCGATGTGCCCAGAACTGCTGGTAACACTGATGCATTCTGTCAGGAATGATTTGTTATTAAACACAACACACATATCCGGAATATACCTACAAAAAGGTATTTTTCTGTGATCCCCATTTCACTGTCTGGCATTCTGTTTGCAATCAAACCTCTAGCTTATGCATGTTTAGCAAGCAACTGTGAGAGTAGGCAGCAGAAACGCATAAATCCTCGCTGCTCATAACACTGCAGTGACTTATAGCAGCTCAGGGAAAAGCCATCATTGAAAGGAAGTTTTGTGTAAAAATAGTCGTATCATTTCCCCCCCCCATCTTTTACGAAAATCATAGCTTCCCTCGAAACAGAAAACAGGTCCCCTCAAACATTTTCTGTGCTCCTCGTGATCTCCGCTTTAAACCCTTGACCCCGCTCCCTGTGTGAGAATAATACATTTCCATGCTACACAAAAGCACAAAGCGATTCTGTCCAACCCGCAGCGCTTAACCCCAGTAGTGTGTCGCAATACGGGAACACATATGGATTGAGACCTATCATAACAAAATGGCCGCCAAATTCACATGTACTTACTCACATCGGCAACAATGGCCTTTGTGAATTCAAAAATGAGCCGCCCATTATGAGATGGTGTCAGGATAGTGACGGCTCTGAAGGGCCGGCCTTGTACTGAGGTGCTTTACTTGTTTCTTGTTTTGGCTGTGAACCTCATGTAATCATGTAGACTATTTTGCTTGATTGCTGACGCCGATAAGGGGGAAATGTTTACATACCGCTCGGAACGCGGCACAATTATCTAAGATGCTGCTGTGAGCCTTCCCCCCGCAGACACACGTACACTCTCTCACACCAAGCAGTCCACTCACAGGTGAAATTAAGTTCACTACAACAAAAGTCTCTCATCCTTGACAATGACTTGTCAATCTCTGACCATTTCAAGCTATCTTCTGTATGGAAAAGATAGCTTGAAATGGTCATATTGACAAGGTTCGGGAGTTACACACTGGACGTCAAATGCAGTGAGTTGACCAGCTGCTCATCATTTACCAGTGGAAGAATTCAGTTAGTATTAGGACAGTAGGCCTATACTGTGGTAAACAGCCTTCTGAAGCAAGAAATAACTTATTCATGTTCATAAATAAAAAATGAACATGAAGGTTATGGGGAATGAAAAACAGACATACAAAAATAATGTCTCATTTGGTAGGGGTAGGTTGGAAATCGAATCAGAACTTTAGAGAAAAGACATTGAACACGTTGCATATTTTAATGTCAGAATATTGTGATTTGGCTCAGTTGTTCTCAAATTTTCTATAGGCTACCACGTTCATTTTACGTAGCCTAATTAAAAAGATAAATAAATAATTGGAATCACAAACTTTTCCCCAACTCATTTAATGCTGGAGTAGAGCGACATTTATCTACGTATCTTATTGATAAAACGTATCGATTTCCCCATTAGTGTGTTCATTATTTTAAGTAACACAATAAGTCAGTTTCTTATGAATCATTAAAACAGTCCTTCTAAAATACTTAAACTTCATACAGCCATATCTTACCAGAAACTTTGATGTGACGCCAGGGCCTGCCTCTGAAGGAGAACGTGATGATTATGCAGGTGAGCTAGTTAGGCTTTGCGTGTAGGCCTACCTGCAGCTACCTCATGTTTCTTGCATGGGCCAGCTCGAAAAGTCGTGGATAAACTAATAGCATAACATGGCCTGCACACTGCACGCATGGAAAATTGGAGGAAGTCTACCAAATTATGTCGCACTAACAAGTGGCTGTTGTAGCCTGTTGTTTGTGAAGTGTGAACAATAGGCTACTTTCTCTTTTGCGGCTCCGTTTTTTTCTGACGTATTTGTATTAGATCGGGATTCGTGAAATAATTTTCACTATAATTTACCAATAGGCTACTTTGTAATGGTGTAGTTGGGGATATTGTGGAACGTATTTTCCTACAATTGCATTATACGATAATGCTATGCTATGTATTTACCTCTATAATTTACCTCTATTTACCTTTTAGCCCAATTTTTTTTTTTTCTTGCCGTTTAAAGGTAGTGTTTTTCCCTGGAGTAACTATTAACCTCAACGAACATGACATTATACAAATGGAAACATTATTGGTTTTATACTTGAGGATCTCCTAGTCGTCCAACTTCATTGATTGCCTTGCCAATCTAGATAAACTAAATAATATTAAACAAAGTGAGGCAGGAAATCACGCAAGTATTAAATTAGAAACAACCGGAGCCATATCTTCAGAATACAGAATCTAAAAAGCAAAATAAGTTTTCGAAACTGGTAGTTCACAGGGTTGCCAGACTGGGGGATATCTCCCCTAAATGTAGGGGAGTCAATGATAGATGCGGGATTTTAAAATGAGGTATGGGGGGAAATTGTGAGAAAATTGTATGGGACTCAATTGAAGATGGGGGGTTTTCGGAATTTGGGGTGGGGTGGAATTAATTCAGGTATCTGGCAACACTGGTAGTTCAACCTGAAGCAACATATAAACTAGGGCTAGCTAGCTAGGTTATTCAGAAATAACATTCCTATAGCCTATTAATTTCCGAGCAAAATAATGAGATGTGATAATTATTTTCCCATTCCAAACACTTTTCAATTCTCATCTGGCAATTCTTAATCCTTAAATAGGCACCGGCTACAGTTTGGTTGTGCTGTACTGCGGAATGTGTGGGTGGCTTTTGGAAACTACTTTTCATATTAAGTACAGAAAAAGCACTGTTGAGCAAAACCTCATGTGGAAATGCTTTGTTTTTTCCTCTCAGTTTAATGGCGCCACTTTCCATTTTGCTAAACATACATAGGCTTTGACAGGTCTCTGTACACTTAAACACTGTACATGCTTCTTAATGTGGACAAAATCACAGATTCCACGCCTTAAAATGAAATGAGACAATCTTGGAAAAATAAGTATGAGATGGGAAACATGGTGTATAAATATGCGAATGTGTGTAGTTCTGCAGTAATTGAATGCACTTTTGTATTATTTAATTAATTGAATTCACTAATGGCAATACACATTTTTCCAATTTAAAAACTAATTGCATCCAACTTTATTCAAAAAACCCCGGCCTACACGTTTATTGTAAAGTGATCGCTCTAGTCTAGCCACTGAAGCGCAGCTGAGTAGGGTACAGATGTCCTGTCACTTGCCTTTAGAGGCTCTAAAAGACTGGTCTGGATTCCATTTTTGTGCTTAACTTTGACTCGCACCTTAATACAATTGTAAAGTTTGCCGTGTTAAGTGACGTATTTTCTGACTTTATGAATAAAAATATGGAGGTAGATTTCTATCAAAAATAAACAAGCACAAAAGTATAATCCACAATTGTATTTACCATCCACACACACACACCTCTTAATTTGTGTTCGTAGATATAATCCACAATTGTATTTACCATCCACACACACACACCTCTCAATTTGTGTTTCGTAAATCATCATTTGGATGAATGCAAAAATTATATTCACAAATGCAAATAACATTTACAGATATGTTTCCAATGTTCACATGTACAAATCAAAATCTTGGCTTGCGAACTGGCGAATCTACATTTGCCGATCGAAGGACATGCTTGATCTGCTTGGATTTACGGACAGAATTTTGAGACAAATATTCCGCTGTTTTTCACCGTGTCGATTCACGCTCGTTTAACTTGCAATTCGTAAACTAAATTTCTTCTTCTTTGGTGCTACATAACACAGCGGTTTGTGTGTTCGGCTCATCAGCGCCAGTTTTAGAACAAGTGGCCAAAATTGCACATTATCTTAAAGAAGTGTATTCATGGTACATTTAATTAAAACAACCGAGTTTTGAGTTTATTTAGGTTGTAAAGTTAACCCCACGCTAATCTTGCGATGGCAAGTTTTTTTAAAAGTCATTGGACAAAACTCCTATCAGATTGCATGTAGCTAGCTAGCTAGATTACATTACACAGGGGTAGGTCCATGTAATCTACCTCCATATAAAAACAATAGCACTGAATTTATTCACAAATCTAAGCTAAGGATGAATATTCACTGCATTATGGTCACAGTTTTTTCCCCCAAAAAACCTCACCCGTTCGCACAGCTTGCAATGACGTTATTATCAATTTATCATGAGACAAGTGTCCTTATGTCATCTGATACACAGCCTGTGAAAGATTATAGAGATACCTAGCTGATGTTTTACCTTTTTTACCATCCATAATTTAGTCTATGTTTTCAATGGGCAAACCAGAGCTGGGTTAAAACTATGTGGTGAACGCTTGCCCTGTAGCTTAATCTGAAAGTGTCAGAGGTGCCCCAACGGGGTATTTCACAAAGCAGGATTACTGAATTAGCTGGATAACTGCACTGAGTAAAACCCAGAAGCCTCCCCAAATCTGGAACATGGACTGAAGAAAAAAGAACAGTTCCAGGTTTTAGTTATCCAGCTAACTCAGTAATCCTGCTTTGTGAAATACCCCCCAGGTATGTGATATTTCAGGTTCAACAGTGCTTACATGAGGTCTCGTCTGGTGCTTATTCAAATGAGCTTAGCCATTTTCCATGCGGGTATTGATTCTACATTGCTTTTAGTAATGGATAAGGATTTGATTGGGTCATTGCACAAAATTAATGGTAATGGAGATCATGTGACCAAATTCCCTCATGTTGACTGTTATCAGAAGAGAATCTCCATGTTTGGGTATAAAATATTAATTTGTAAATGTCACCCTCACGCAAGTAAGTCGTGAATGGGTCCACTGACTGCAGGCAACGTGCAAAAGTTAAGGTGGATTGGAATAAATATCTTGTCAGGGTGTTTAGGGGCATCTCTATGAGATATAACCCGCAATGAGGGGCAATGATGAACTTCAACATTTATTCCCTTTTTCTTTAGGGCCAAGAGGTGAGAAGGCATGCTACCAGCATCTTCATCTTGTTTATAAGCAAAGCACAGAAGACAGAGGATCTGGTGCAGTAAATCTACGGGCTGTTATAAATTACCTGCTGATGAGTGCGATAGAACTTGTCAAAACAGGCCCTCCCACTCCAAAGCTCACACCAATGAGGGAATTACTAAAGTCAAGGTGTAGTCTCCGTTTTCCTGTTGAGCCTTATTCGACTGGATTAATATGGAGTTGTTTAAAAAATAAATGCCATGTCTTATAAAGCATCATATGCAATGCTTTGCTCTTGTGCAGCCTTTATTGCATTCTCCCAAGAAGAAAAGATGGATATTGTGTGCAGAGGAAAACAGAATGTTAGTTTGCTGTAGGACAGAGCCCTTTATCTACACATGGAGGTCAGACAAACAGGACCACTGTGTTTGGTATCCATGGTAACGATACCCTAATTTCGTCAAAAAATTTTTTTTTTTACTGCTTTAGATGTCATTTTTATCGGTCATGCAATTTTATCCTGTGAAGTTATATCACAAGTAGATTAAACCTCGTATTTTTCACAGCCTTCAATAACTATAATAATCTTGAAAAATAAAGTCAAAATCAAGCTCAGTTTCACGTGCATCTGTATGGTTTCAATTAATTTATTATGGCAAGTTTAAAGTATAAAGTGGGTATTAACTTAAATGTCAAACAAAGATTGCGTATGTCACAATAACTGTCACGTCTAATTTCGGAATGTAATAGTATGCCATCTCATAGACTTTGAAAAAAGTTTAAAATATATATTTTGAGGAATATATTCATTATTTAATTTTAGTTTCTTTTGTTTAAAATTTTTTTTTAACAATCCTGAACCATTACCACTAACAGAAAAGATTCAGGTAATAGTAGTATTGTTGGTGAATTTAAAAACCGCCATAGTGCTTGAAAAAACAACCTCACAAGATGTGTACTTCAGTACAGTCACTGAAACACTAGCCAAACCGCCAATGGAAGTTCCGACGTGTTCTGCTCTCTCACTTGTCAGACCCTTTCTTAAACAAGCTGTATCTCATAATCACCATCACCATTGCAGATGAAAGCAAATAGCTGATTCAAATTTGTTCCAATTGCCGCAATTAAACAACCGGTTTCGAGATGGTATCTGCCTCTTCCCCCAAAAATAAAAGAGAGACTCGAGCATTAAATAATCATACCATCAGAAATAATTAGGGTGCAACTTTGATGTTGTTTATAAAATCTCAGAAATACATCAGGGGTAGGAATGATGTTGGGGGCCAACTCAGCAGACGCCTGGCTGCCACGGCACGGGATGGGGGGGTTAAGCCCAGACAGGGCCCGGGACCACCTGGCACAAAAATCGGTGGGCAGAAGATTGCTATCTGAAACCTTTCTGGGAATGCATGCAACTACACCGTCGTTTGCATAATGGTGACTGATAGGAGGATTACTCAAGGGTTGAGCTTCTGTAAAATAGAAGAGCTGGTAGACCTGGATTGAACAATATGCCAATGTACAATGGATCACAGCGAGAGAGCTATGCAAACATTTACAATATCCCATAATCAGGTCATTTTTGTTTGGGTGGGTGGGGGTTGGGGGGGGGGGGGGGGCAGGAAGTTTGAGAGGGGACTTTCAGGTGACATGGGAAAACCCCGTTTCACACTTTGTTAATGATATTTAGTAAAACACATTATCAATTATTTTGGTTTTGAAAGTTATGTAGAATCTAATGACTACAAATTCATTTTAGGAGAGGAATTAAGACTTTGTAGCTAAAGACACCTGCCTCCTTTCCTGTGATGTCAAATTTGGGTTTGATGAAGGAAAAATGGAAAGAAAAAGAAAACCGTGGGTAATACTTTGACGGCCCTGATTTCACAGCTGAGGAACATCTCTGAGGGTCGTTTTCAGGCTTGGCAGAATCGTCCTTAAAATCCCGCAGCTTTACAGACTGCTGCGATCCCACTGACGCGTGCCGAACAGAATACACCCACATTGTCCCGGGCAGTCTCTGTAGCTGTTTCTTTAGTTGGGGGAAATTACAGGCGGCAAATAAACAAGGCGATCCTTTTTTCCCCATCTTAAATCAACAATACACGGAGGTCAACGTATCTGGACGTCGCTTCCAACCGTCTCATCCCTGGAGCCACAGCCAGGGTCAGGAAATGACATAGCAGAAATACCTAAGATGGACTGATGTGGATATTTCGACTGTTTCATCTTGAAATAGGAAGTTGCTGGCAGGCCCATTTATGAAAAAAAATATTTTTGTTTTTTATGTTCCAATTAAGAATGCAATAAGGTTTTAGACATTTCGCTTGTGTGTGTGTGTGTGTGTGTGTGTGTGTGTCATATAACTATTTTGGTTTGACAAACCAAGGCCTTTGATAACAAGGAATCAGTGCTCACTTTTAATACTGGACATGCATCATCCTGCGGTTTTCTGTTAAACAATAAAAGAAATACATGAAAAAGTTGATTTTTAATAAGTAAAATCAGCACAGACAGCAACTGAAATCATAAAGCAAAACTGATCCTCAATGAACTGAACAAGTACCAAATTGTTACACACTCTCAGAAGAGATGGTTCCAAAAGGCTCCACTGTGTCTTCATAGAATAACTCTATCTAGTTCAAGGGTTTTTTGTCAGGCAAAATATTTCAAACTGGAAGCTTTCAAAATGTTTTCACCTACCATAGAGGGTTCCATAAAGAACTAAAAAGGGTTCCCATATGAAGACAGGCCAAAGAACCCTTTCAGAACCCATTTTTCTCTTTTCACATTTGCCCTTCCTACTGGGGCGCTATTAACTCAGAAGAAGATGAAGCTGCTTAAAGGGAAAGAAATCACTGCACGTAATTCCAATCATATGTTGTAACTTAAGATTCTAATTTGGTACTAATCAAATATAGATTGATTTGTTTCCATATGTTATATAAATGGAACCGTTTTAAAATTCAGTAAGGCCATTGAGCACCAACAGCCCTGTACTTCAGCAATTGGTCTGTAACTACTGATAGGATCTCTTTGGCATGGACCAAAATTTGGTGATGCAAAAAAAAAAAATCTATCACAAAATCGTGAATAAGTGACTAGATATCAACATGTTACCAATGACAACTGTAAGGCCTCCTATTCTGGTCTCTGATGTGATTATCACATGACTAGAAGTCTGATTCCAGGAGAGATTTCTCTTTGCAGTGTCAGCAGAGACCACCTGCTGAAGTGTAAATGCCCCAGTTCTCTTGTACGCTAGCTTCAAATGTGGAAAAGAAATCTATCATCAACTACCTAGTCAATGGGAGATGTTACTCTGTAGACTATTTAAAAAGTATTTGTGCAGTGTGCCTTTCACCAAATCTAGATGCCATGACGGACATTTTTCATACCCTAGAAGTCTGATTCCAAGCAAAATTTCTCTTTCCACTATTGTTAGAGACCAGGGTCCAGGGTGTCAAAGTGCTCCGTCCAAAAGACCAGTTCACCAGCTTCAGCAAACTAACATGTACTACAGTCCAACAAATTGTGATTTAAGGTCAGATTAGACAGAGGCAATGGTTCAAGTTTATTATTCTAAAGGCTGAGTCGCTGTAATCACAGGCTCCAGCACTTTGGGACTTAGCTGCCGCTACTGTGGAGAAAGAGAGCGAGTCTCAGAGCCATTCTCCTCAGTGTTTACATGAACCGGCCAGTTACTGGCATAGTTTCCTTTAGCACCAACCATGTGGGCCGTGGTAGTTTATTAATGTAGTCCATGTAATTGCATAATTGAGTTATTCAAAAGCCCTGTTTATTTTTACTGAGGCCGTATCAAGAGCTCTAAAATGGTCCCAGTTAAATTTAAAGAACATTCTGTTCTAAAAGGTCACATTTAGCTGTAGAAAATAAGGAAATTAAGTCTCCATACATAATATCTTGATATCGGAACATGAACTCATGAGACACTGGGGTAATTACTGATAAGTTTCCCAATGCGCTGTTATTTTGCTAATTGCTAACTAGTTAGTGCTTCAAGCTTTATAAACACCATTCTCATTTGGCAGTATTTACACATTTTTGAGTTACATTGTGGTAAGAAATTGCAAACATTCATGGGAACAAAATAGGAAACTCAAATCCCACAGGAAGGACACAGCAGATTGATACAATGTAAGAGAACATGAAGTATCTTCACCTGATTCATATGAGTTCTTCACCTGATTCATATGAGTTCTTCACTTGATTCATATGAGTTCTTCCCCTGATTCATATGAGTCATGTCAGACCTGACTAAAATCACTCCCAGACTATACTGTATGTAACATCACTAAAGCATACATGGAAATTAGCTATGCTAAGCAATAACCAAAACACAAGTTCTGAATACATATCAATTATATTCATAACAGGGCCTAAGAAGACAAACCTAAAAGCATAAAACACGCCATAATCTGGTATCGTTTAAGTCAGAGGAAAAATATATTTTTTATTGTACTGAAAAATGTGACACCAATTTGCATTATTTTCTGCACTGTCTTCAGGGTCATTTGAAATTTTCATTGCTTTAGCGTGACGTACTGTGGAGTCTTCATTATATCTGGGCTTCAAATGACCTCATGTGTCAGGCTTTTATCTCCATTTTTGAAATGTGATGCCAACAACTTAGCACTGTGAAAAGCTCTCTTCTACCTAATATTATGTCTTTATTGGTTGGACGCCTCATCTGTTATTAATCCACGATGATTCTTTTTAGGCATACCGCCATTTCCATATATGTCGCTTACCAACAAATTAATGTGTTGATTTTGTCAAAATGCACATGATCCTATGATGATGGTTCAGAAGCTCAAACTATAAAGGCTACAATGTTTGCATCAAGACTGTAATCTGGTCTCCATTTGACCGTTTTGAAAACGATATGCGACAAGCACCTGGCTTCGATTGTTCCCCACTTGCAGTCTGGTTAGAGCTGGCTAGTTTTTATTGGGAATTCGGTTTCCTTTATCCTGCACGTAGTATCCAGGAGGCGCGGAGTCGGCACACGGCCCTCTCCCTGCTCCGCCATGGCTCTCCTTCCCATGGTCTCTCGGCCTGAGAAAAGCAAGCCAGGAAAGTGTGAACAGTGAGCTCATTTTTCATGAGGACATCACCCTTCAGTGCATCAAAAATACCACAAGTTTACTTCAGTGAAACAGGTTTTGTACAATGCCATAAGCTACAGTGTATTTGCAATGTTTACTTTAGCATTTTCATATATCTGTATAATAATAATAATAATAATAATAATAATAATAAAAATAAAAATAATACATTCTAGTTAGAATGCGCCTTTCAAGAAACCCAAGGACACATTACAACACAGATTAATAACAGGATTCAAAAGGTTGAAAGTCCAGGGGTCGGAAAGTAAAAGTCCTGCCATGTTTTTTTATCACCCATGAACCCAGCCAGCTGATTTCACTCATTAGTTCTGCCTCATGGCTGAGGATTAGCAAATCCAGGTGATAGGAACAAAATACTGGGGAGGACTTATATTTTCTGCAGACTTTTCACCTCTGCCCAGTGGTATATAACAATTCAAATCTTATAATAGAAATAATTATACACTATATAAGTCTTATTTTTAAAAATCAAGAATATTGACCGTATGTATTATTCACTTAAAATAAATAATCATAGTGATTTCTTTACATTCAAAGAATCCTTTTTTCCAGAGTAACACTGCAGTAGACTTTTAATTGGCTGTACAGATTTGGCATTGAACATGTGTGAGAGAGACAGTTATGTTTACTCATGGTCTATGGCCAGTGTAGTCAGGGCAGAGCAACGTGGCAATCCAGGTTTTTGGTTTGGCTGCAGCACTGAGGTGAGTGAGTGCACACAATACCACTGTCCCAGGAGAGGACACTACAGTCTGCATAGCATAGCATAGCATAGCATAGTGCAGCCTTGCTACAGTGTAAATTATCAGCAACAAATCGTTCACTTCTAATATCTATCATAGGGCAGTAAATGTACATACTTTTTATGGCATGGCATTCCTTTTGTGTTTTTGTTAATGTTTCTTTCAATGTTTACCAAAATATGTCCAGGTGTCAGTTTTTTGAAGGCGTGGCAACTGTGTAATGGAGCCGGAGCATCATAACCACAGGAAGACAACATTGGTCTTGTAAATTAAGTTAAGTTTTGCCAAAGATGAATGCTGTTTTTGTTATTTTCTATATTCATTAAACAGCACATATATGATTGTAACTCTGCCTATCTGGTGGCTAAAAGCCAAATTACTAAATTGTACATTGTAATTATTATTATTATTATTATTATTATTATTATTATATTATTATTATTCCTCCCTGGGCAATGCATATCACTGCTTATCATGCACTGTTGTGCAGTGCGGTCAGCCGAGGAGCTGTGGAACAATCAGGGTTCCGTTCCAGACTTTTCTGTAGACCGTACCGTACGGCTCTGAAACCCTGGAGGGATCACCTCTCAACAGCTTCTAGAATATGTCTTCTGTTTTGATTTAGGATAATATTTTTTGGCATGTGAGATGAGGGTGAACAAAGGCATTGCATAAGCTTTAAGAAATTATGTATCTGTCCCTAATATGTTTAAGATGAGGCCTTCGTATACGTTCGATTTTCCAGATGCATCAAAGAAAATGTATTTCTGCTCTTACAATGGCATAAATAATGATATAATGAAAGTTCACCCACAATGGAAACCTATTTTCTCAAAAAAAGAAGACCTATAAAAGAACAAGTGTCACTAGAAAATGGCTGACAAGGGATGAGTGGAAATCTGTGATGCTGGAAATTGCTGAGTGTACCAGCCTTGAGATATGTTGTAGCTACAACAGACATTTAATTTAGTACAGTGGTTGGGACAGGACTGAGTTATGTAGGGTAGGCTTCAAAGTGCCAATGTGCACAGAGCTTGCTGTACTGTTCTTTTAGAAATAGCTGCCACCAAAACAGAAAACATTGTCCTCTATCACCAGTAGGTACTTTGGTTCAAATGAAAGAGATATTTCTTCATATATTGTACAATATTTTATTACATTTTATAGTACTATAATTAATCAAGGACTAAAGGGTTTTTTAATGTCTTATGTTTTTTGGTAAGCAGCTTTATAGTATTGGTTTATAGCTTTATAGGATATTCAAGAAATTATTTTGTGTTTTGTGTTCGCTTGAAGAGTACCGTCGTCTCCTCAGATGTCGGGTGATTTCCATTCTTCCGCCTCCAAGCAGCGCAGATCATTGGATGACACTTGAGAGCGCTCTTCTCGAAAGCAAGTCTGGAAATGCCTCTAAAAACAATGGCCATTATGGCCAACGCGGCTCATTTAATCGCATGACTGACAGTGAATGGCCATATTTCCTCCGTGTTAAAAGACACCCGTGGAGCGGTGTCAGAGAGGGACTGCTTACCTTTGTCGCCTGCACTCTCCGTGTAAGGTCCGTACCGCCGTGCTGCTAACAGCTTATGGATACAACAAAAATATACACTTCCTGTGATGTTTAAATGATTTAATAGTTGTATGAAATAGTTTGAGGTCAACATAATCAGACTAATAATACTTTAATGGCCTGATTTACTGAGACCTTTAGCGTGTGCAAAATCAAAATAGATTGGTCATGGTATTTGTTTTGCACCAATCATTGGTATAATGCTATTAGTTTTGCACATGTTAAAGGTCTCATTAAATCAGGGCCTAAGTTTTGAAATCCATAGAATTGAGATTAGATGTTTTGATATAGGCCTACTTCTCTGTAGGCAGAAACCATGCAACAAGTCAGCTGTCTCATACCTTAATAGTTAGAAAGCACCTCATATCCAGGACTGAAAGATAAATATTTTTAAAGCAGGTAGGCTACACATACTCAACTATTGGTGGCAAATAAAAATCTACGAAAATGTACTAAAAAAAGGTGTGTGTGTGACTGCACTTATAATTTATTTATTACTCTGAAATATGGTAATTATGTGTTTATTCTGTGCATGTAAATATGTTATAGTCATCCAAATAGTACTTCTTTCAGTTATTTTTTTTTTATTGTAAAAACATGATGTGGGCATCAATTTTATAAAGACCAGAAAAAGAATTGTGCCTTTTTTTTTTTTTACAAAATAAATCCATCCTCATCTATCCACATCTATTCCTTATTTTTGGCGCATTTCTCCATGTTATATCCTTTGTGAAATGATACAGGGTTGGAACAAGCTCCAGCAAATTCCTTTTCTTGTCTTGCGTAGGCTCGAGCATAAATACAATTTATTTGAATTTCATTCACTGTGGCAGCGCAGCTGAGATCTTAACGAGATGATCATGTGCTGAAACAGAAGCGTCTAAACGCGGGATATGGAACGGGTCAGATTGCTTTTGTTTACGGTCATATGGCGATGCCTTTTTCAATTTCTCATGTTGAATTCAAAGACGTGCCCTGCGTGCACTGTTTCATTCAGCACTTACATAAAATCCGTTCCCTGACCCTAATTTTACCGAACTATCAAAGGCTAGGAATATATGGTTAAATTGATTTCACCACAAATAGGTGGCAAAACATGCATAATGGTAAATATGCAGACTAACCTGCTGTATTGTCTAAAAGTGGGGGAGGAAAGGATTTCTTGGAATGTTTGACAAGGCGATGAGCACAAGGCTCCTATAGGCCCCTGTGCACATGCCTGGTCCACAGCCACAGCCTGTATTGCAGGTAGAGTGGATCACGCACGGCTAGGCTAGTGGTTTATAAGCCCACTGTCACACAGGGTGAGGAGACAGCAGCAGGCTAGTGCGGCCTTGGGTCACAGAGCCTGAATTGTGCGTCATGCAGGCTGCCTACGGGTCAGATTCTACTGCACTTTCTGTATAAGAAAAATATAGGAGCTCTGGGGCATAGATCTTTCAGCAATCATTACCCGGAGAGTCAAGCACAAGATGTCGTTTTTTTTTTTTTTGCGAATAAAAAAAGGTATTCTCCTCAGTTTTTCATTTGAGATTTTACGAAAGACTGAAATTCATGTTGTAAAATTTCGAAATATGTTTTTACGTGACTGAGGTACAGAAGAGAGCTGAAGAAGAATAAAACAGAATTTAAAAAATATTTTTTCTTTTTCGTTGAATAACTGAAGGCTCGTTAGCAATCTCTCATCCATTAATATGCGTTCCTGCGATGCGGTGAACTTGCATAGCGTAACGAGAATAAAACTCCTCAACTGCCGCTGGTAGATTTTCATATGACTTTAAAACAATGGAAATAATCTACAATTATAGATCTTAGGTCCAACGGTCTGTTGGTTATGGTACTTTTCCAATGGAGACATTGTGGGTTGTCATCTTGTAACTGTTAATTGTGGATTCATAAAAAAGAATTATAATGCATTCATTGTTTATTAGATTTATTTAATTTAATCGTCGATTTGTTTCTCATGCTGAAGTTTGCCATTTAGAGCTTGTTTAGCATTATCAGTGATCCTCTGTGACCAGTGTCAGCAATAAAAACATTATTTTGTTACATATTTTTATATCGGACAGACAAGTATTGGCATCTGTTAAACTGCATTCATTCTGGTATACATTTTAACAATATCATAATGAACCCATGCATAATTTAATTATGTAGTCATTCGAATCAGTCCGTTTTTTAAAGCATCTTATTAATTCATATTCAGTAATTATCAGGGAGTGATGGGAAATTAAAGGCAGTTAAGTCTAGTTTGATGTGTCTAGTGTCTGTATTAATTACACACTGCAGGCTTAGTTTGCACACTGATATATTTATACATTTTGGTTTGGTTAACAACGTTTGTTTTTTGTCCATTTTAAATAGGCTCACTTTCAAGGTAATATTATGTTTACCTTTTTCATCACTTCATATTTATATTTATATAAAAGTACATTACTATTAAATTAATTGAAAGTACCAGGACAAAATAATCTTCAGTATTTTTCATGAACAAATGCAAGTAATGTTTAGCTATGTCAAACACACATCATATTTACCTTAGGACAAAACCTAAATATTGCGTGCTCAATTTGCTCAATAAATAATGGTTTGTCATATTCTAACAAACCAATACCAAAATAAAACTGTTTTCCAAAGTCTTAAAAATATAAATTTCTACAGTTAATGTACAATTATTTAAGCATTGGTATATGTGTCCTTGGGATATAATATGTAATTCTTACTTCCATACTTTATTTATTGAATAACAACAACAATAATAATAATTATTATTATTATTATTGTTGTTATTATGATTATTATTATTATTATTATTATTATTATTAATAATAATAATAATAATTTAATTTGTGATGTGCTTTTTTCCCGTGCTCAAAGCACTGAACAGTGAAACCATTAAGGAATAATAAATTATCAAAGCATTTCAAGCACGCAGCCAAACCTTGTCCTGCCAGGGCGACCTCGCGCACGCTAACACACGTGATTGTCTTAATAATAACGCCGTTCACATGCATCCATTTTATATTAGAGCTGTATCAGAGAACAGTTTATGTATTAGAGAAAGAACCGTTTATGGTGAGCCACTCTTCTTTAATCTGTTTTTCAGATATTGCTGTTCATGCTGTACAGCCTAATTAGAGTACGCTCGTAACACTTGTCATTATGATTTCTTTCTATCTCTCCTCATAATTCCCTCTCTTTTTGGTGTCTTTTTTGCTCCCAGCACTGCGCGGGAGTGCACGCAGTGCTGTCAGTCCACAGACATTTATAAGCCTCAAAGGAGAAATAATTGATGCCGTTGCATGTAGCATCCAAAGCAAATACGCAAGTGAGAACACCAGATATTTTCAAAGGGGAGTAATCATTGGCTCCCTTTTACATGAATCCACCCTCCCCCACATTACAGATGTCATCAGGTAGGCTATGCTAGACCCACTCTGGATCGCTCTTTGTCCCGCACCTCAATTTAATTTGCATAAAAAAGAAAAGGCGAACAGAAAGAGGGAGAGGGACAATAAAAACAGTCAAAGTGGACAAGCCAGGCGTGCGTTTACAAGTTAGACGCTCTCAGCTCAAAATATGATTTGCTGTTGGCCACGGATCAGAGCTTCAGAATCTCAGCCAAGGATTGTCTTATTTCTCAGATTTCAATTCAACAGCAACACTGCCACCTACTGGCCGATTGACGGCAACTTTTTTTTCTCCGCATTGTTTCTGTCTGAGGAATGGTAAAGTGATCTTCATCAAGCCTATGAAGAATATTTGCCTGTCAGCAGCATTGTGGGTTTCTACAAAAGCTTCGGACCACCAAGTTGCCTTGATAAAAGATGGTTGCTGGCCCAGAGAAAGAGGTACACCATTTATACTTTCCCTCTGTGAATATTGGTAAAAACTAAATATTTGAATAACCAACAAAATATATGTTCAAAAATCTGTGGTTTGTGGTTAAATTTGGGTGAGCTTTATAGCTTAAACTGGTCAATATCTTTACCATTTAAATTGAATTACAGTGTTTGGATTATTGTTTTTACATGCCTTAGATGACTTGTACATCATTATTGTACAAGTCATAAATTAGGCCTTACTTAAAGTTGGACATTAGCACATTAAATTGGGCATTAAACCTGAGTTGAATTGCTGCAGTGGCTTCTCACTTCAATAAAAACAAAAATGCAGTGATTACAACATATGAATTGTATTAATTAAACTGCTACAGCAACAAACACTAATGGTTTGGTTTTTCCACTGTCCAAGAATTGGTAGTGTAAAGTAATGCAGGTCACACATGATGCATACACCCAGATCATACTAAAACACATGCCACACATTGGCTGAGATAGAAAGTTAAACTTTTATTTAACCAGTTCAAGAGTATAAGCCACTGATTTGGCCTAATCTGAACAAACTAGGAAAAACCGAATCTGAACAGTACATTTTGTGTGATCATCAATAATGTTTCTAAGTTAGCCTTGTTTTAACATCAAATTGTAAATATGGAAAAAACAGGAAGTGGAAGTGTGTGCATTTTTATGAACTGCATCAACTTCGTCAACTAACTTTTCTTTATTGAATCACCTGTTTGATTTGGGCACTGAAAAAAGTTAATAAATACTCAACGTATGTAAGCATCATTCTTTTTAGCAAAATCATCTGTAAAATCATCAAATAGTTTGGAAGGTGTCGGAAGAGGATTGTTATCAACTTCATTGTCTGCTGGCCCTTGAGGTAGGACGCTAAATTAAATCTGCCAATTATTTATTTCTGTGTGTGTGTGTGTGTGTGTGTGTGTGTGTGTGCGCGTGCGTGTGTGTGTGCGAGCGCGCGCGCGCACAATCACAGAATGCATCTCATTTTCCAAGCTTGCATCTTCACAAATCACTTTCAGTGTGGCCACCAAAGCACAACACAAAACATAACTCCATTAAAAGAAATGCGATGCAAAACATTCCTGCTCACGGTCTCTTGTTCGTCTGCTTTGGCTTTTTTTTTCGTTCTCCCTCGCTTCGTCTCCCGCTCAAACGTTCTCACTCGCACACTTGCCAGAGAATGACTCAGCAATCAAATATTTCTGCTGTGGAGAAATAGAACATCTAAATAAGAAAACTGTCAGCATGGGAAATGTAACCAGAAGGCAAAGCTACCTGCTGTTTAAGCAAATAAGATTCCATATAATTCTGTCACCGTTCCAAAAAGCCTGCCTTACTTAAGGAAGTTTCAAAAGCTCCAGGGAGGAGCATTTTGGTCTTAGGGGACCCATAAGTAACTACTTGTCCGGAACAGACGTTTGGATGTTGGAGCTGGCCACCAGCAGCGATGCATAACAGTTTCTGATTGTGTGAAGAGCATGGCGGAACTCCCTTGAGGTACCCAAAGCTTGGGTGGCTCAGGACGTTGCCGGGCTGATGCACAATCGGCTCATATTTGCTCCTGGAGAAACACTTAATGTTTGTCAGGCCTGAATGTGGTTCTCCATGTAAAACTGCTGAGTGTGTTCATAGGGAAATGCCCTCTATACGGTAAGAAGATTCCGTGGAATAATGATTTATCATTAGCACGTGAGAATTTCAGTAGTTTTGTAAAGTATGTGGCATTCATACTGTTGAATATAATACAAAAAAAATCTAATGCTTTATTACTTGTGTTTTAGATACTAATACACATGAAGATAAAAATTGACAAAAAAATGTACTGACACTAAAGCAAAGCCATACTAATCCCTGCACCCAATACCTTCTACGATTCATATTATGGATTATTTTTCTCTTTTTATTTTACTATACTTAGGGTAGGCCACTTGAAAAATGCTCCTTATGAACTCTAACTAAGGCTCCACAATATTTTTTGTTCACCGCGGATAAAGGGGAACACGTTGTCCCGCGGTTCTAATGACAGAGAGCTGGAATGTTCCATCAGACTTTCCCAGAACCCCCTCACAACATCCTCTGTGATTATAAACATACATAATCTTTATTCGTAATTTATATTTCACACGTTGTTCAACGCGGCCGTAAGGAGCCTAATGGATTCTTTTTTTGACCTCTTTCAGAGCACCTGCAGCCAAGGGAGGAAAAACAGTGAACGTCTTGTGAGGGCTGAGCGGTCTCTCTTCACACGCAGCCAAACGGCTGCTCGGGGAACTGAATGGAAGTTGTAAAAAAAAAAAAAAGATGAAAAATAAAACCCTGTTTGCCAGCAGCGGTGGCCTCCTCTTTCCCCAGGTGGATGGAATACAGCTGAAATCACTGGAGACGTTTATATTTCACAAGGAGTTCAAGATCACTCATCTGTTTGGGTGAAAAAAGGCTGCTCTCCCCACATCTGAAATACTGCTCAGAACGGCACATGCAAAACAAATACAACTATCAGTGCTGTTATTGCTGGATTTAAATGCCATCATTTTGCTGAATTTGCTTTCATTCAAATAGATTTCATGACCTTATAGACCTTGTTTGTATCGACCTCCACTGGCACCCTCTAGCCAATGGTTTGAGAATCCCCTACAGCTCAAGGTCAGCTTTGGTGCCAACACAAGGTTAGTGGAATGGCAGCAGAGTTTCCCTTAGCCAACCCATGTACAGCATCGTTGCTACATCGGCAGTATTTGCATTTGAAGGGGAGTCGCAGAACTGTTAAAAGAGGGGGAAATAATTGTGACTATTCCTTCCCTTCCCAGTCAATATGACAGCTGCTTGTCCTGGCCACCTACACATTGGTTTCCTGTTTTTCTAGGGGATGGTGCAAATCATAATATATGCATCAACTCTAAGGAAACTGTCTTGCGCTCTCTATACTTCTATAGAGCTGCAACCGCTGCCCCAGGTGTGTTCATAATGGCACCCCGGTCCCCCAGGTGAAAGGGCGAACGGCGAATCGTTTCCACACATGGCCATAGTTTATTGACACCCGAGGCCGCGGAGGAAGAGCGCGGCATTTTATTTAGGTGCCCTTTTCAAAGAAACCCTGGCTTACATCATTTACACAAACATCTTATTTAAAATCCAGGTGCCTCCCGCTGTATGTTTTATTTGGCCACAAAGCGGGCTCGGCGTCCAATACATCACACATCCCTTCCTGCAACTATTTAGGATAGGAACTCCAAAACTCACAAATGCAGTATGACTGAATGTTCCAAAGATGTACCAGGACTACTAAACATGCGATATATCTCCCTGCCGGTTTTCCAAACAGAAATAGATTTCATTGGATCGCCGGATAAATCTGACCTCAGGTTTCCATTCGGAGGAGAGAGTGGGAGCTCCTTCTGTTTTTCTGCCTGTTGGTGGCCCGGGGCCTAATCACCCAGATCTCCCTCAGAGGTCATAAATAAAGCCGATGAGACGGATTCCTTGTGTTCCCAGTGACGGGCAGCGCAGCGATTTTCTGTGCGCCGTGTTTTGACAGCCCTGACTTTAAATCATGGTTTTATGACGGCTGGGAAAAAGCCCTGCCTGCTCGCGGCCGCTGATTTACGTTCATTTGAGTCTGGAGGACGCTATAATTTGTGAACTGACGTGAAAACAGATGGAAAGAGAGATACCAGAGGGCCGCCTGACCAATACATTCTCACCGCTGCTTACAAATGGTGTCCATATGCTGCAGAACCTGCTTCGGTTAATGTCTCTGTTCATATCGCAATTCCTCCCGAAAAATACTTGTTAAAATGAATTAATTAGAATGACTAATTCAATTTAAAAAGTATATTAATATATAATTAAAGTGATTTTTAAACATAACTGTACATTTGCCTATGGTGACAAATAAAAAAGTAAATAATTGAATTACATTTTATGACATAAATTTTTGATGAGAACTGTTGCAGCTTAAAAATGTCATCTTTATCTGGGTTAACTTAAACAGACAACATTATACAACCCATATGAACAAAATAAATATGGATTCGTTTTCAAGTATGAATAAAACCAAATACTTTATGAATTAACCCAATTGCTAGCTTTGGCAATGTTCTCAGTGTGTAAGAATTACAGTGGGGGTAACTGAGTTTTTTTTTTTACTGCTATTGGGCAACAAATTAGGATGTAAGCATTGAAACTCTTCCTAGGAGATGATTTAAGTGGCATGGTTCAACAGTCAGGAGTAATTGGTGAGTTCAGTATGTTTAACCTCTGGCAGCTGAGTTGGATTAAGATTTACATTGTCTAAGAGTTTCCACTGTTGCTGAGTTTATATGGACAAGTGTTACCCTGCCAGGATCTTGGGTAGAAGGCGGCCTGACACGTATCGCAGTATATTCACCCGTTATGGGTTTCATCAAAGCCAGCCCGCCCACATAAAATTAACACAGACCTCTGGAGGGAACGTGAGGGACTGGCAGCGTGGCTGAGGGGTTGGACTCTGAGACCGAAGCGCAGGGGAGGTGCGTGTGACGAACGGCCCCGAATAACGAGGCGCGGCCGTCGTCTGAGACCTTGCAGCTGCACGTGGGCCGGGCCCGGCGGATCGGGGCTGCCTGTGCAAAGAGTGGGAGAGATAAGTGAAATGCAGACGTCAGCAGCTCCGTTGGAGGAGAAGGAGTAACTTATCAGTGCTGAGAGAGGAGGGAGAGGGAGAGAGAGGGAGGTGTGGGTGCAGACAGAGGGAGGTGCAGAGAGAGACAGTTTACAGCAGATATATGTGGGGAGGGGAGATGCAAAGATACAACAGACAGGGGATGAGGGAAGACATAAACTTTGGGGTATGGAGGAAAGTGACAGTGAGTACAAAAGGTAGATAGACAAACAGAAAGGGAGGAGTCAAAGGCCTTCAATCAACATTGTCCTTAACTTTAACTGCCAATTAAATACAATTAATTAAAATAACATTCCATGTGGGAGGGACAAAGGCCAGATAGTGTATTCAGAATTGTCTTGTTTTACATTGACTACCTTTAAACTGTGAGCTTTTATTGATTTACTCATATGAAATAGCGTGTTTTTGTATGTGCAGAAATATTGTTTGATTCAGATCACGGGCACAAGAGCTTATTCTCTGGAAAACAAAATGCAGCCAGAAAAAATTTCAGACATACCAAGGAAATATTCAGACTCAGCCTACTGTGCTATTATTATGTCTAACTCATATCATTCTGTACTTTCAAAACTGTTTCAAAAAACATATTTTCACATATATGTTTTTGAAAATGATTAAGATATTCTTACATTAGGACCCAGTACAATATATATTCAAGTTTAATGTAAGTCCTAGAATAAGTGTATTTTATTTTTAGGTTTAGTTTTTCAGCAAGTAACCCTAGATTCTGACGTAATATACTGCTATACCTTGCTTAAAATAATGAATGCGTTCAAAAGCACTGTACTTGTTCAATGGTGAAACCGATGAAGGTTTCCTGACCTCTAGTGGCCACATGCTGCATTGCAAAAGGCAGGAAGAGCCTCTCAGTCTTTAAATCATGTGTAGACAATGCAACGTAGGGAATCACGAGAGAACTAGTCTGCTTCCACTTTCATGTTTAATGATTCAAGTTTCATAATATCAGCTAAAGGAATTTGTGTTTGCCCTCAATCTTCAACAACAGTGCTACACGAACGAGCAAAGTTAGGAAAATAGTTCCCCCTGCCTGTCTTTAAATGATTTAATGCTACATCATCCATTATCTAATGCCACCAAAGATATCCCAGTGAAGCGCGCAGTGATCGCATCATGCAGAAATGTTTCTTTGCAGGCTGTGTGCCGGTGGCCTTCTTGGCCCGGTTCTGGTGCGCGAGTTTTCCTCATCATCGTCTTGACAGTTGGCTGGGGCGTAGGGAAGCTGAGCCAAGGATCCCGGCACCAGGGAACAAATCAGTCTTTCCACCCTGCCCCCGTCTGGCCTGTGCGCTCTTCCTCACCTTGATCCCTCGGAGAGAGTGGAGCTTCTGAAACGCCCATCTGAACCAGGGGAAATGGCCATCCCAGCCCAGCGCAAGGATATGCCCTATTAACATTCCGTGATGATTTGGCAAGGAATAGAATGGAGCTCACTCCCTGTGAGGGGGTTTTGTTGTGTGTGTGTGTGTGTGTGTGTGTGTGTGTGTGTGTGTGTGTGTGTTAGTCTGTCGGTCTGTCTGCACATGCGTGCCAGTCCTAATATACTGTTTGGTGACAGAAGAAGGAATCACATTGCACAAAAACAGTCATACATAAAATTTTAAACAAGCTTCTATCTCAAGAGAAAAAAAGGGAAGAAAAAATAGCCGTTTTTCTAAAAACCACAAAATCAATTTATGTAATACTTATATTTTATTTATCTTTTACATTTATCAACAGACACAAACCTTTGTCTATCGCTGTTGGAACTACGAACAAGCCATATTATGCATATCGTAAAAGTAATGAAATGATCTCCCTTAAAGGGATAGTTCACTTTCTGGGTATTTTATACAAGTTCAGTCTTAGCATATGTTTCTGATTGGCCCAGACGGTTCCATGTGCAATGAAGGATATTTTAGATATTTAGAGAGGTTTCTGACAGCCTGACAGCTTTACAATGGCTGCAGTGGTATTATGGGATTTGTGGTCTAAAGCAAGGAAATACATTCAGTTACTCCAAAGCAGCTACGACAGCCGTGTTAAGCCTCCAGGGATTGTACAAGTGTATGTTACTCGATTATTCTTTAAAAAAATTACATTTAATCATATTTTATTTGGAACTGTGTTCTATGGTGAATTCAAGCTGATACTGCTGAGCTCAAGGAAAAAGGTCGTAGCACAATATAAAAACTGATATTTATGTCTATGAATGAAACGCCTTTCATAAAAACGAATCACATGTACAGCCTCTGGAGACATATGGTCAGTGCACAAGCTGCTTTGGAGTTACCGAGGTGTGCTTTCTTGTTTCAGACCAGAACTCCCCAAATGCCACGTTTACCAGCCAACGTGAAGCCAGCTGGTCATCAGACGCTTCTGTGAGCATCTAAAATGTCCTACATCGCACATAAACCCTGTCTGGAACAGTCGAAACATACGTTAAAACTGAAATAATATCAAATACACCCAGAAAAAAAACTATCCCTTTAATGGATATTTTTTCACTGAAATCACTTAGCAAGACCAAACATTTAAAAAAGCCTAAATACATAAAGCACAGGTTTTCTTTCAGGGTGGAGAAACCAAAGGTACACATTATTTTTCTTTCTGTCAGAGTTCTTGGTCTCATCCAAGGACTCTGCATATTTCACATGTGAGAGAGGGCAGTGTGGTTTGAGGGGTGGAGAGACTTTCCTTCCATAAAGAAAACAATTTCAAACAATTGAAAAACCTTGGAAAACAGTGGGAAAGGATCACATCTTTTGTGAAACATATGTCACGGTCTGGGTTTTGTTTCAATGTAAAAACTATTTTTTCATTAGTAACTATATAATAAACTGTGATGAAAATCAGCATTTATGATACAAACTCCCCCCCCCCCCTAAGAAGGCTGGCTCTTGTATGCCTTTTAATGTTGCTAATAATGTATCATTCAAATAAAAATGCACTTATTGGCTACCTGCAGGATTTGCAGAAGAGTTATGTCATATTTCTCCTGCAGAATTGTGCACTGAAAGAAACTGTGTTTTTGCAGTAAAATCTAGAATTTAGACACCCCCCCCCCCCCCACTCTTTATTAAATGTTTTTTCACTGCCACTTTTTTACAGGGTTTTATTTACAGGATTTTATTTCCAGTGCACATCACAGCAGGTGTGAAAGGAAGCAGCGCCACTCATAATGAGTTCCACCAGCCCAGCCCTGTTTACACAGGCTCCGCCCCTTTAAAGGTGCTGGCAAGGCTGTGGTGAGTATCCCGTGTGTCAAATAAAATGTTTTCCATCATACAATATGTGAAATAACAAGGTTTCATAAATGATAATCATGAATGTGCTGTTAGTTTTCTCCTGTCAGTGCACAGCCGCCCTTATATAGAGTATAAGAACCCTTTCAGTCTTATACAGTGAAATACATAGCTTAGATATACAGTCACCTCCACTATTATTGACACCCCTGGTAAGGATGAGTAAAAACGGTTATTAAAAATTTGCTTAATCTCACACTGAAAAAAATGAGAAAAATCCAACCTTTAATTGAAGTAAATTTATTATAAGAAAAAAAAGTCTTATTATTTTTAACAAAACCACATGTGCCACAATTATTGGCACCCCTGCATTTATATATAGAATATAGTAATCATTTTTTATATTTGGTTGCATATCCTTTGCATGCCATGACTTTCTGATGTCTGTGACCCAACAACATCAAAAGATTATTGATATCTTATTTTCTGGTACTCTTACAAGCAATACTATAACGTTTCTGCATTTGAATGGATCTCTATGGGAATTGGGCAGTGGGATTAGATTTAGCTGTGAATTACACTGGAACTGTATGGAACACATGGTTGGTGAAATGGCGCTAGTTCATCAAGGGTCTGATGTATCAAACAAGCCTTAAACCATGACTCTGCTGCCAGAAATACAGTAGATATGGATGGATAATTTGAAGGGTTTCTTAAAGACTTATTTTTCCATAGAATTCAATAGAAAACTTTGTCAGGAGAAACAACCCTGAAAGTGATCCATCCATATCTACTGCATATCTGGCAGCAGAGTGATGGTTTGAGGCTCGTTTGATACCTCAGACCCTTGATGACTTACAGCCATTTGACCAACCACGTATTCAATACTGTTCCAGCATAATTTACAGCTAAATCTAGTCCCATCCCCCAATTCCCATAGAAATCCATTAAAATGCAGACGTTATAGTATCGCTTGTAAGAGTACCAGAAAATAAGATATTAAGAGTCTTTTGATGTTGTTGGGTCACAGACATCAGGAAGTCATGACATGCAAAGGATATGCGACCAAATATTAAAAATGATTACTTTGTTCTATATATAAATGCAGGGGTGGCAATAATTGTGGCACACATGGTTTTGTTAAAAAAAAAAATTTCTTCATGAGGGATTTTTTTTTCTCATAATAAATTTACTTCAATTAAAGGCTGGATTTTCTTCATTTTTTTTCAGTGTGAGATGAGTCCCCCCTCATCTTTACCAGGGGTGCTGAAAATGGTGGAGGGCACTGTATGTAATTTACAGAAAAGTTAAAATGTATTTATTTCGTACAGTACTCTAATACTTAAAAAAAATGTGCTGTGCTATGTTTGAGTTATGGTGATTCAGAAATTATATTTGAGAGGACCCCAATGCAGAGAATGTGCGCTGGTCTGAACTCTCCCAGATTCACATGGGATGGGCCTTCAAATATGAGTGCACTTTCCAACTTAGGAGACAAGTAAAATTGAGGGTAAAAAGTGGTTAAATTATTTTTTAAACATTCAATATAACAGATTACATGCTGTCTACCATGCTCTAGACAAGTGTACAAACACATTGTAGATGAACATTTTGCAGTTTATTAAAATTGCCACTAGTTGGTGCTGTTTCTTTAAATCTAAAGGCCACAGGCGGTTCGGGCTGTGCTCCTGTTTTGTATATAAAATGTATTTTAAAAGGTTTAAAAAGACCTCAGTAAGATGTAATGGCTCAGTAATGGCTTGCACCAATTCATAAGTTGAACATGTTTGTTAAAAACTGACGATAGATCAGAGTAAAAATTGTATATTGATATTTGGGGTGTGGATTGGCAATAAGCAAGCTCATATTACATCTGTCAAAGGACAGAACGTTTTCTGTTCCCATCAGCAGCTATAGTGAACCTGTTTGGTCAAAATAATTGTCATCTAATTTTCTATATGAAACATGCATGCTTGCAAAAGATCTGTGTCTTTGCTCGGAAAAGCCTACGGATCAGATGCCAGGGACTCATGAAGGTTCTATAGTGTAAGCGTTACAGGAAAACTATACATTGGCTGGATCATTTGTACACGTAAAAAATATGTCACGTTTTCCCTGTTCCCATTTTTTTCTTTAAGTGGTAGTCTGAACCAATCCTTTCCTTTACAATCTGATATTTTTAGTAAAGCACTGTGATGGTTTCTGGGTTAAATCCATATAATGAGGGTCATTTCAATCATGCTAACAGGGTCTTTTAAGAAACAATATTGTTTTACTCTAAATGTCAAGGAACAAAATGTGACCTGGAAATATTAGCTTCTCCAGCAGTCAAATAAAATTATATGTAATACTCTGACACTTAATCTAATATGACTTTGGCCATTGAACACACTAATGAAAATAGAATGGGCCAGTTTTGTGGACACAGACTAATTAGTCCTGGAATAAATTGAGTTTTGCGTGGAGAATCTCGATTCAAAATTGGATTTAATCTAGGCTTACTCTGTGTCCACGAAACTGGCCCAATGTTTTTGAGAAATCTTGTACCATGTGTTTTGTGTCACAGTAGAAGTATACTTTATATGTGTACACAGAAGTGGTTTTATTTTATAAAATGTTGTTGTTCTTTCTTAATGGTGAGTTACTAATAATGGTTTAAAGTAATTATATGGGAGTATGCTGTAGCCTGAGTATGGTGAAATTTGTTTTCAGTATAAAAGTACATACTGCTAATTCAACGTAATGTTGTTGTTTTGTTTTTTGTTTTTGCATTATTGATTCATTATAAAAACAAAAATCCATCTTACAAAGAAACATGAAACATGGCTTAAATCTAGCAAATATGGTATCAAAGTCTGATTACCATAGCTCCGATTGTTTTAAAAAAAGGCTCCAGTCAAGTAAATGCCTACTTTGGATAAATGCTTTGGGTGACAGCCAGGTCAGTTTCCCCAATACAACAATTTGAATGCTTAATGGTATGAATATGTGGTGGGAGTTTAAAGCAATAATCATTTTTAGAAAAAAACAGCTGCTTATTCTCAATGTCAAGGTGTGTTCCTGACTAGCGGTCGATGTGATCGTTCATTTTTATTAGAATTTTCTCCCCCTGCGGTCTCCTCTAATATCTACACTCTGTGCCATTTATTATTTCGAGATGTTCGGCGAAATTTCCAGAGCCTTCCTCATGACCTAAAATGAGCAAACAAGCACACACGGAGATAAGTTCCTGTGTTCGCGTAAATATTTTAGAGAGATATTTCAGAGGGCTCTATATCTTATTCTCTGCTCCCCGCCCGTGGAGAATCTCCCGAACCTTAAAATATGAAATATTAATGAGGAGCTGGATCGCGGCCTCATCTGCCATGCAGAACATTAAATGGCTTCTCTCAATAAGGGCAAGCGTGATGTGGAGAGCACCTGCCATTTGCCATTTAATTTCCCTCCCCCTTCTTATTTACTCTCCTTCCACATATTATTTTTTTTTGTTCCCCTTTGACAGGGATAAATGACCAGATTAATAGGCCTGCATATTAGAAAAAAACTCTGCGTCTGCTCGGTGAAAGCAGGGAAAAGGACAGACGGATTTCCCTCAGGTAAACGAACGCAGGCGGATCGGATTAAGGCTCATTTTCAACGGGGCTTAACCGCAATCAGAAGCCATTAGTAGGACATTGTGAGGCTCGAACTAAAAAGGACAAAATGAAAGAGGACTTTAATTAGCTCTCGTCTGTTTAAATTCAAAAGGAGCCGAGGCCCAAACTAGCACGAGAAACTGTGGGTGTTATACCGAAACGAAACGTGTCACCTGCTAGTATACTCGCTTGTCGACTGCTTCACATCGTGGTGATAACCTATGGTGATGTTGCTTTTTCAAATTTTAATTAAAAAACTTATATTTGTATTTTGTGTAGGGCAAATAAATGGATATTTTCAATAACATAATGCAAATTAAATCCACATCATGCCAAATTATGGCAAATATTGGACAACATATGTAGTGCACATACCAATATTATGCACACAGTATATAGACTCAACTTCACATTAATGTGCTACAAATAATTAGGAATCCTCTGTAGCCTCTACTTGGTAGTCTCTCATATTTATTCATTGTGATTCTATACGCAAATCACCAGAGGGCGCTGTTCAATCACACACAAGAATGCCAGATTTGACATTTGTCAAACTCAATAGTGATTTTCATTCAGTCCACATATGGCTGGCTCATTATGACTAAATGGGCCTATGGCAGGAGATGAAAAGCAGTAGACTTGTTTAATTGGACTTCCCCTGAAACTAATCAGACTTTAGATCTGACAGAGTGTCATATTGAAGGGGGCTATTCAAACTGACAGGGGCTCCAACAAAAGCAGATAAGTATGTTATTATTTTTGTCAAATTTGTAATAACAGTTAAAAGAAAAACGGTATTTATCTTAATCTGTTCTCGTGGCTCAAAACAGGACAAATTATATGAAAGCCTTACTAGATATATTTATTTTTTTGGTTAATAAATTGCACTGTTGCATACTGTATAAGTTTCAGAAAAATTAGGTTCCAATGGTATAGTATGAGTCATTACAATAGTTAATTGCAATCATAGTATATCACTTTAGCAGTTGCGATAAACCTGCAGTTTGGTTTGTCCATGAAACTGACACTATTAGTTCACTGAAATAGAGCATTATGAATTAAAGTGAAGCTCTATGTTTTTCAATGGGAATTACAGTAGTTCACTCTGGTTAGTGGAAAGCACCATGTGTTTTAAATGGGGCCTTTTCCCATAAAACTTTCAGGCCCTTTAAAGTAAACGGTAGTAAAGTAACGGTAAACGGTAACGGTAAAGTAAAAGGTAGTATATCTACATTGAAAGTTAAGAAGAATTGCCTTCTTCTATTTCATATTTTGTTATGCAAAGTTTGCCCTTCCAGTAACTTAGCTGCATTATGCATGATATTTTGTGAGCTTGGTTTATTGTAATGTAGAAGGCTGCATTTGGCTAGAAAATATTTTTTGATTTCCATACTTATTCATAGTTGTTCCAAACAGATAGGACACATAACAATCATGTGCTCTAAATGATTAAAACTATGGAAGACATAAATTTGACATAGTATGTTTCAGACAAATAATGGAAATATCTTCTAAATTATTTTTATATATCAATGTATCATTTTGAAATAAGAGGTCATGCAATCATTGTTGTTACTGAATGAAACATGCTTAGGCTCAGTAAAGCTGAGGCCTTTCTTTGGTTTGCAACATCCAGTCTAATTGTCTATCCCCACACACTCAGCGGTTGTCTGTTCTTCAGGGTGGAGTGGATGTTTTTTTCTCATAAAATGCTGGACCTCTTCCTTGATAAGCCAGTTTTACCCAGCTCCTCTCTCTTTGGCAAAAACAATGTCTGCTGTTCAGTTAAGCCTTTCAAAGATTAAAAAAAGATTTAGTCCAGAAATACAACCCATGGAAGAGCATGGTCAAATACGGTCATCAGAAGGCGTGTGTGTTAATACACACTCTTGCATCACCGGCACAAACAGTACCAGTTCCAAAAATATTGCCTCCAGAATTGGCCATTGTCTAAATATTATAATGGATGCCACACCCACATAAAATCGACTGACAGAACAAAATGTAGCATTGTAACGCACACATTGCTGGTGCTTGGAGCTGAAACCATGGACTCTCTGTAATCCACAGTGGGAAGCTCCATTTACCGTATGGTGCAGTTACGGTCTTGAGGCGTCAGAGTGTGTTCACAGAGAGGGTGGTGCTGGTGGGTTTAAGGCTAGTGGCTTTAAGGCTTTTCGACACACACATCGGAAGACATAGGTTGTTCGACGTGTTCAATGAGTCAGGCCCCCGCGCCCTCAACTTAAGCATTAAAGTGAATGCTCTTCTTTTTTTTTTTATCGGGGATGTCGCAAGGCTATTAGAGCTCATGTTATCCTTTTAACTTTCATTACGTTAATCCTAACACTCACTATCCAATTATGGAGCTCGTGAGTCGACAGCACATGTTTTCATTTCATTCGATCAATCACTCCAGTCTCTCGACATGTCTGATCACTTAATTGGATGTGATAAATATAGCCAGCTAATGATATACTGTATCAAGTGCTGGTGAGATACAGCACAATGCATTCATACTCTTCAAAGAGCACACTCATAGTCCTAATAAGTCTCTTTCCATTCAATCATGTATTGCCTTTTGTAATGTATAAAATCTCGACTGCCAAAGAAAAGCACTGAGATTTATGGGTAATTTCCAGGAAGGATTATGCCGGTTGGTAAATGTACGGTAGGCATGCATGTATAGATCAGTAGTTCCAAACCCTGTTCATGTAGATCTACCATCCTGTAGGTTTTCATTTCATCCCTAATTTGACACACCTGATTCTACTAATTAGCAGCTCAAGGAGATCTCTAGCTGTTGAATGAGGTGTGCTTTGTTAGGGTTGGAGTGAAAACCTACAGGATGGTAGATCTCCAGGATCAGGGTTGGGGACCACTGACGCAGACGAAGTGGGCATTGTTAGCAGCTAACTGGATAATGAGGATATCCATTCTATCCGTCTGACTTTGGACACAGTCACAATTTAGAAGACAGCACTACATGCTTTACGTTAAAATCTACTTTATCTGGTGTGATACTCTACATCAGGGCTGCCGAACCCTGTTCTTGGAGGTCTACCTTCCTGCTGGTTTTAATTTCAACCCTAATTTGGCTCACATGATTCTACTAATTTAGCAGCTGAACTAAATGAGGAGTACTTTGTTAGGGTTGGAGTGAAAACCTACAGGACGGAGATATCGGGAATAGGGTTGGACATAGTTTCCAAAAATAGTAAATCGGTGTGGTTTGCTTTCAAGAAGAGATGCATACTGGGATGTTTACGTTCAAATCCAACACCACCACTATTTAACCAAGACTACCTCTAGATGCGATTCATATTTCAGTTTGACATATCTGACCCATATCAAACATATTCAGACCACGGTTGTTGACTGTGACATTTCAAAAAATTTGAATAATTTAGGCTAAGAAAACAAGTATAAATGAGGCCCAATTGTGACTGCTGTACATGTTAATGGAACATCTCATATACGGTACACTGAGTTCTTTTTTGAGTTCTTGCGTATCTCAGGACCTGGTGCATTCCCTCCCCTCCCGCCGGTGTTTAAAACCCTATTATAGGAGAGAGCTAGCGCCATTCGGAGGAGCGGAGTTTCTCTCGCTGATGACAGCTGTTAGCACTTGGGCACCTGGTGTGTCATTGGGAGAAACTAATGCGGCAAAGATCTGAGGATCCCCGGCTGACTTAAAGCAGCCATTCTCCTGGCAAGGCGGGCCATCTGTCTCTGGCTGCTGCAGACCCCCCTCCCTGTCAGAGTTTGTTAATGACATAACCGGCGCTCAACTCGCTACGAGTGCCTTTACCGACTGAACCCGGGGGGGTCCAAACCAGTATTCTTTTCATACTTTTATCTCACCGAGCGCATTCATTTTCTCTTTCTCTACGCTGCTTTGCCGTTCAAGTTGCTAGTTTCTGTAGTTTTGATTTTTGTTATTCCTCTACACGAAAACTTAACCGTCAAGTAAATTCAGGGATTGGACTGAAATCAATTGATTCGTTCAAAAATGCCTCGTATGTTTCGTGGAGTTTTTTTTCAATTAATTAACTGACTTTCGATCTATTTACTGATGTACTGATCTGCAATGGAGTTGACCCCAAACGATATATGTAAGCTCCCTCGTTTTATCACCAGGGGGCACTAGTATCTTTCCACTGCATTGCATTCTTCATGCATGAACAAGTGCCTCTACCACAACAGCGCAACTCTGTCTATATGCACATGAACCACCTTTTTGAAGACTTGTTGAAATTATAGGAGTGGGCATGCCTGTTGTACACTAAAAGCCTCAGAACTGACCATTGCTGTTTTGTTTACCGACCTTCTAGCTCACCTGCTTTCACACGTCGAATGCAAACATGCTGGCCATCTGTAAGACTCACATTTGCTTGTGGTCACAGTGGATGGTAATTGTATCTGGTGCAGTGCATGGAAATAAAAGGATTGCTAAAGACCTCATTGACTTCCGGATTGGTTCTATTCTGACAGCACAGTCTCTCTCCTAGGCCGTCTTACTGGGTTACTGGGGTGAATGAAAGGAACTCTGAAACTGTGGTTATAATGAACTACAATGTTGCTGATTCACAATAACTCAACTGCAGTGAGTGGAGTTCTTTGCTAATTGATACCACCTCCCATAACGTAGTATTACATCCATATATACTTGTTCAAGAAGGGGTCAATCAAGCTTGTTGAGATATGAAAGAGGGATACTGTATAACTTGTACAAAAAGGAAATGTGTCTCCATAATGTTGAATTGCAACAATAGGGAACATCAACGTAAGACAACAGATTCATAATTATGCATAGCATTATAATTTTTGTTACCTTTTTTTCGAACGATCAGTGTAATGGTGAAGCTTGGCCTTCAATGATTACTGCCATAGATGCTAACATGTTTCTTGTACACCACACGCATATAAGCACAGAGGTTATGTGGGTTGATAATAGTCTGGCCCTTTGCGAATAAGCAAATGCATAAATCTAGGCCTCATTGCACGCTACTTAAACAAATGAAGATTCAAATGAGAAACAACTTCTGTGAAGGGAAATGCCCAGCAGTGATGCGGTGTGATTTTCATGAAACTAGACATGAGTCCAGGGTGTTGCAGTCTAGCATCCCGGCTGCAGCCCTGGTGAAACCTCAGTCAGGCCACTTCCAAAACCACACTGCTGCAGTAAATGTTCCAACATTGTAAATGGATACTCGACTACACTGTATAATATATATAAAAGTCACAATGGGAAATAGGGCCTCCAAAAATATAATCACTACATATTAATTTAAACGCTTGACTCCCGATGTAAATAATCTCCTCGCAGCGTCTTCGTTAACTTGAGTGTTTATTTTTTTAAATGAACTTTTATAAAATATGCACGTTGAACTGCTTGGAAAGGGCGATCGCGGATGAGGAAAATACAAATATGATCCGCAGAATGGGATCTTTGTTCACATGATATGAAATCAAAGAGGGACTGTGCTTGTGGTATATGTGAGGTCTCACATGGCCTGTTGTTGAAGTCTCCAGCTCTTGCGGTGTGGAGCACAGAATTAATGTGTTTTTTTAAACTCTTGCTCCCTCGTATAAAAATTCCCCGTAAGGTTATTCTGAAAGCGAAGCGCCAAAATAAACACGGCCACCTTTGTATGACTGCTCCCTGCTCAGACGTTCAAGTTTTTGACACCTGCCAACCTGACTACTCGTGAAAAGGTTGACAGTATTCCAGGAGAAGACTGTTTGACAGCCTATTTCAACACGTTTTGAGCGTCAACCTGGACGATCTCATGAGAACTTCTGAAAATGTAAATGGTGGAGAGATAGAAAAGGATCCGTTTTACATTGTCACACCTAATTTGTTTGCGGGCAAAACCCCTGTTGTACCTTAGCTACCGCACAGAGTTTAGTCAAATGCAAAACCACTCAATGCTCAGGTCATGATGCTGGGGGCATCGTGGTCCTGTTTGTCATGTTTTTTTGTATTTGTTTCTCTCCGTGTTGCAGGAAATGATGTTGGCCATACATGATGGGTGCGCTTTCTAGCCTGACCCCAATACCTTTCATTAATGGCTTTGGAATACCTACAAATATATGGGACTCGTTCACCTTCACTCCCTTTTTTTCACACACAATCTGCCACTTTGCCACTTGCTGTGAACCATGAAGTAGCTTAATATCTGATTATATCTCGTTCCCTTACAATGGGCAACACCTGTGTTTGATCCATCTTACAATCATGTCCTGATAAGTCTAATAAAAATGTTGTGTTTATTTTTCTTAGGACAATTTTAGCAGGAACATGTGTGCCCTTGAAGGTTTTTTTTTTCGTTGACTCATTTGGATTGTAGCTGGAATGACTCATAGTTTATACAGCTCATACACCTCCTCTGAACTGGAATAACTGGGTAGATGATACTGATGAGCCATGTCCAATAAAAGCCAATCAATAAATTCTAAGACAGCCGTAGTACTTTTCAACCTTAATTTTTGAGAAACATAGCTGGTGCAGTACATTTATTTTTAGTTTACTAAAGATAAACCTTCTGAGACTGATGTTAAAAAATGGACCCTTAAGTAACAAGTGTAAATCAAGTAGCTTATCTGAGGTAAAAGTCAATATCGCAGCTTTGACCATCGTGAGCATTTCAAAGCCCATCTTCTCAGGAGAATGCTTGGGGTTCACTCCAAGCAATCCCCCAGCCACCCACCAGTCTCAAGATCGGCAGTTTCATAAACCATATGATACTCAGTGATTATTTTATCCAGATTGACTAGTGCATACCTGACCGTGACAATCGTACTTGACAGTCGGTAGTAGCCTAAAATGCAATCGGTTTCAATACCAAAATAATAAACATGATGACATCAAATTTGGAATGTGTGATCACTCTAAGAACAAAAACGTATTACACAAAAGATACAAAGTCACATAAATGGGATGAAACAAACATTTCAAATTACGAAGGAAGTCGTATTGGAATGAACGGCCTTGTAATGATGATCGTTCAGTATTAATAATTTACACGTCGCATGTCGATGTTTGTGGGGAGATGAATGGATGCAAATGTGCAACTTGGGACTTTGCTCATTGGCTGGCGTGATTTAGTTCTAAACCTTACCTTTCGCCAAGTTCACAGAGTGGCAACGTAGCTGCGTTTGAACATACGAGTTAGAAGAAAATGGACGACAGAATGTGATGTCACTCCTGGAGATGCGATAAGAGTGTGATTAGTTCCATTAGCCTTGGGAAACTTGTTATTTAGCTCAGCAGGCGTAAGATATTTCCTGTTGTGCTGAACAATGAGCAAGGGCTGTGGTTCAAAGGTTTACCTGTCTGTTCCCCCAGCTTTGACTTGGTTCCCGCCTGATTTTCAGCCCCAGCAGTGTCGAGCTGCGGCTCTTCGGCCAAAAGCAAAAGGACTGCATGTCACGAGGATCAACGTTTTCCCGAAACTTCGATATTACTTTCTGATAAGCTGTGCTCGAAAAAGAAAAAGGAACACAAAATAGCTAGAGCTCTATCGCTGATGACTCACTCTATTCAAAACATAAAAACCGCAGAATGTGATACGCTTCATTTGTGTTGGTTCTCTTACTCAAGGTAAAACTATGCTGCCTAAGAGGAAGCAAGCCAAAACACAGCTTCACACTCTTTCGACTTTGTATCACTATCAATCGCCAAATAGGTCTACTGTTATATTTTATTGTTAAAATAACAAGCTGATAACTTCCATATTTAATTAAGAACGCATTGATGTCAGTGAATCACTGAAATTATGATTTAGCCTATCTAACTGTTGCTGTTGACAAACACACAATGTAAATGTTAAAGATGCTGGTTTTGATAAAACACATAGGCCTACAGGTATATCTAAAAACCAAACCTGTTAACATGACTGATGGTAAGTATTTTATTTGTTAATATTATGGGTGACAGTCTCCATCTGTGGTCAGTTCTCCCATATTGCTGGTTATGTTGTAACCAACTATTTCTCAACTATCATCAGCCGATAGAAATGCAACATTAAATTTCACACGCTGGTGATCAGTCAGCAGCCAACGCTGACAAGCTGATGGTCAAATTAGCGCAGTATTGACAGCCAGCATTGGAATACAGTTGGATGCATTGTAATTGTCCAACAATCCTTCATTTGTCTCCAGACATTATTTGTCCCATGCTAGATGCTTTCTTATTACCCAGTAGTAGCTATCAGTTGGTTATCAACCTTGAGCAAATAATTGTGCATTATGAGTCTAACAATTGGTCACATATTAATTGACAAAGCTTTACACTAGTTACCCAAATATAATTCATTGGTGAGCTTGAAATATGGGAATATTGCAACAACAAAAAAAACTACATGAACTGTATTTAAGCAAAATTCACTCATCTGTCATTTTGAAACTGTGACGGATGGCACAATATTAATTGAACAGTTATCAAATGGATACCTTGGGCAGATCATGTGCTGTTACAATATCCTGTGAACTGGTAGATGTATCAGTTGCTGGTGTTTGCTCACAGAAGTTGCATTGCAGCCGCCAAAACTCACTGATTTTACACCGCCATACTGACAGCAACTTCCAAATTTACCACTGTCCACTGGCGATTACACAATTGTATTATCCCACTACTTGCCTAGAACCTAAGCAGAGCTGGTTCTAGGGTTTTGGTGGCCGAAAACAAGTCTGTTGTCGTGGCTCCAAAGTGTTTTATTTATTTATTTATTTATTTTTTTAAGAATTGTGTGGCCCAGGGATGGTTGTGGCCCCAAACGACTGCATCTGTGTTTATGGCACCAGCTGGCTCCTAACTGTAACAAAGCTTTATGCACTTAATGAATGAGAAGGACTTTGTGTTTGAAATTATTGCTCATTTTCATCTGTAATCCGTCATTTTTCAGCGTCAGTTTGTTTACAGTTTGTGAGGCAATCTGAGCTGGGGAAAACCTACAAATGAAGAGACTACAATAATGATATTCAATAGAGGGGCGCTTTCCTTATGGAAATGTAATATACTGCAGTATATTTTAAATATATTGTGAAGATAATTTTGATATATTTTCAATATACTGCATTGTATTTTTTTTCCATAAGGGTTGTCTGTATCTTGAGAAGACCAAGCTCATAATATTTTTCATTTTGTTCTATTTTTTTTTATTCTGCTCAAGTTATTAGTTACTGGTGCTCTGGCCTTGAGCATGAACTAGTTTGGTTTCTGTTAAAATTACCAACTGAACAATAATAAGCGTGGTTTCATATATTTTCCTATTTTAGTCCATACACGTTCTTGTTGAAAGATTTGAGAAATTGGGTTGTTTGAACATTGCGGCGCAATTTGGATGGGTGGCTGGCAGGTGGTGAGAGAAGCTTACTCAAACCCTTTATAATCACCGCAGAGTTTCCTTACTTAAAGTATAATGCCACCACATGTCCATTTGGAAGAAACAGAAAAAGGTTTCAAGTTTTTCTGATATTTAGAACATACACACAAAACCAATTGCATTCTGGCACATGGCAGTGAGTAGAAATACACAAGATAAAAGTAGCATATTTTCATATATGTATTACATTGAATTGTATTGTTATGAAATAACAAAATGTATGTGGTCATTGGATTTATGAATGGAATAATTTTACTTTTCACTGAGTGCAACACAAAACTGACCATAAAGCAATGGGACCAAACATTGATACACAAAGCAAAAATGCCGCTGTAAATCTAACACTGCTGGTGTACATTTAACACCCTAGGGTGTTGAATGTACACCACCATTTTTGCTGAAATTCACATGGCAGAATTATAAAAAGAGTTCAGTGTTAATCAATTCCAATAAATTTTACATTTTTGGATTTACACAAGATATCTCAATGGGACCTTTCTGACTCCATAAAGGATAAATAAATAAATATATATATATATATATATATATATATATATTAACAAGATAAATATCTGTAAATACACTGTGATTGCATTGCACATTGCACAAGCAAATACTTTGCTGTGCATATACATAGTAAGCATTCTTATGTATTGTTCAATGTATTACAGCATGGCTCGGGTACGCACTTTTTTGAATGCCAAGTCTACTGTTGTGCATGGCCAAAAACCTCAATTTTGGTCTGACTATAACACCCAGTTTTTCCTCTATGCTATAGTATCAGTGTAAAATAATATCATTTCCCAATTTTTGAGCATGCAATAGAGGCCATTGCCTGCATTGTCCACTCTTATACAGCTTTTTTGCTCATCTTTATCAACGGTGTACAAAATGTACATAACAGTGTTAACATAGCCTACTTGTGAATCAAAAGATGTGTGACGATAGCAACATATTGTTGGTGTCACACAAAGAACTTTAAAATGTTAATTCTCTTTAACAAAAACGATACTTTTCTATTTACCAGCACAATATCATAGTTTCATTAAACAGGTAATGAACCAACTTTATATATTTTTGAGTAATGAAATATTGGGATGGCAGGTATGCCATCTGCCAAGTTACGGCTTGGCGGGGCATGTATACACTACACTGATTGAGGAGATGCACCTGGATGAAAGTTTTTAAATGGACATAGAAGGTGTGTGCATGACACATGCCACATCTGCAAGCTGTGGGTGTGTTTGATTCTTATTTCAATGTGTTTTTAGAGGCAATGCCAAATTAATTGCATTTTCATTCAATTCATGGGTGGCAGATCAGCCATTTTTTGTATTTTGTTGTTGAGAACACTAGCAGTAACGCTTCATTCTTAACTTCTCCCGACAGGAGTTAATTCATATGGACTTGTCTGTTATACCTCGTATATAACGATGCCTTGGATGTCAGAAAAAATATCCCTCATATGTCTTTCCATAACAGGTTGGTTTCATTCTTATTTTGAAGAATAGTTTGAAAAGGCCACTCGAGTTTGACCGGTATGCACATGTAGCCTTCAGTTTTACAGGCGGATTAAGCATGTTGTGCATTTTTATATTTTGTTTTTATAACCTGCAACTCACACAGAGGAATACATAAAACGCAGCCGAAAGTGTTGAGGGAGGGAATGAGCCAGAGAAAAAAAGTTCAGTGGAAATGATTGATGGTGTTTTTTGTGTTAAAGCTGTTCCCAGGGGTGGTCCACATAGATGTGTCATGCTCCTAAATGTACACGTTTTCTCCCTCAGACCCATACAGTCACACAAATACAAACAAAGAGAACCTATCATATTTTTCCCATTCCACGTGATACAAGAACACACTGAGGAGATTTTTTTTTATTAATGTTAGTCCGTTTGCTGTTTCATTTTAATGAGTCCGCTAAACTCATGCTATATATCCAGTACGAACTTTTTTTGTTTGTTATTTACGTTGTCCTGCAAAGCAAAATTCACACAATTATGAAAGATATAATTGCACTTGATAATATTCTAGACCGAGGAATGAGAAAAGACTATTCACGATAAAGGGTTCAGATCCCTGTTTTTAGATAACCACATAGCATCGATGAAAACCTTTAAAAGATGCTATATTTTGTTTTCTCAAAACACCTGAATACTGTGATTATTTAAACATGATCATGCCATCATTCTTTCAACTGCATAGCCTAATCAACAAACTGTCAACTGCTAATTTATTTTCTTTGCACTTCCTTTCGTAAAATGTAAAATTTACTGGGAGAGGCTTGAAGAAAGAAAATACTTTGACATTTTGTCCCATTCGGCCACACTGTTTCACAAATGGGGTGTCCCGTCAGTGGTTCAGTATTGTTTCAAAATTACTGTATTACTTTATTCCAATCCATAGAGGGCAGCATTTTGTTGTATGCCCAGTTGTCATGAGCACAACCAGCAAGTCTAGTGTGATTTCCAACCTTTGGAAGGCGTCAGCAATTCTCAGCCTTCTATAAATATTCTACAAATAGTGTATACATTTTCATGTCCAAACTGCACATCAAACAACGGCTTTTACACTTGTCTTAGTTTATGGTTTATGGAAACAAATAGCTTGTTTATGACGGTGTCTGAGAGATTTTGTGCATTTCCATGCTCGAGTCTATAACAGAATCCCTAGGTTTGTTCAGCTGATCTGGCTACCCACAGGTGTATTATGCCGTCTATTGTAGCCTATATAACGAAACCACAAACAATTCAATTCAAGGATAATACGGTTTTACATATAGGCGATTCAAAATGTAATAAGCAGGCAAACGTAATGTCCTTCTAACCTGTTTCTCTGAGGAACAAGCAATGGGCGTTCCCACAACATTAACAGACTTGGGCCTTATGGCATGTCCTGTAGTGTAGCCTATATAAAAATAAAACTGTCTATAGCACGAATAACATGGAGGTTGAAGACTACTTAAATAGGATTTCTCAAAATAAAAAATATAGGTTTGACAGAAAGACTAAATCATCGACGTCCACATGCATTAAGAGGAAGGAAAATGAACAACTCTTAAGGGGTGACCAGAACCAAGCTGAGAGGAAATATTTCACAAAAAGTGAAATATAGGCTAATATTTAACAAAGTGAAATATAGGGTAATTATGTTGGATTATAGAAACGATGGAAGCAAATGAAAATAATGTTTTGTCGTCTTTCAAGCCGATATTCCGTCGGCGTAGATATGAGACTATTGAAACTGGAGCGGCTGGGCAGTAGGGTAGATCTAAGATTTTCATTTGTTAGTCTTGGCCTATATGAAAAAGATAATTCCTAGATTTTTTCAACTAATTCAGTTTTATTAATTTAAATGTAGGCTATTGCCAGGTGACCTATCTTCATGTATTTCGTCGGGATATTCAAACGTAGGCTACCTAAATAGGGCGAATCAATGACGAATCATTTGGAAATTGTTCAGATGTACAATAGGCTGTGTAGGCTACAACGGATTGTCAAATCGTATATTTTTTTATCAAATACATTTTGACTAATATTTTTAATGGATGATAAAACCTTAATAATAAAAATGATAAAAACCTTAATAATAGCCTACAATACATTTACATGGTAAATCTCGTCCCTTCAAATAATAATGAAAAACTTCAATAAGCTATTTAAACTGATGTTTTCTGCTATTAATTATTACATAGTAAAAACAAATCGATTCTCCATCCAAAGCCATTGTTATTCGATGAGTCTTTTGGAATATATGTGGCATTTCAAGACTCACGGCAGGGTTCATAGCCTATTAATAATATAGTCCTAATAAGCAATACATTTTTTCAAACGGCTATAGGCTATCATCTAAAATCTCGAAATGGAACACACTGAATCCCTGATCAAAGTAATCTCATACCAAAATAATGGCTGGGAAGTGTCGAGCATTAACACCATTTAAGTGGTGCTTCAAGAATAAATAAATTAATAATGGTAAAACTATCCGTTCCGAATTGTGGTTTATTGGCGCATTTCCGTTCCAGCAATCCGTGTATCTGTTTGTCAAGTTACAAAGGATTTACTGACAAGGTCTACTTGAGCAAATTTTGTTTAGACAACAGTAGGCTATATTTCATTCAGGTCTTTTTCACCGGTGGGCGAAGGTCGGTTCTATATTCTACTGAAATCATGAAATGACATCCGAGATAAACAGAATGTTTACACTCTCCGCGTGAGCTGAAGCTGATATGTAAATTCTGTCTTTTTCTTTCATGAAATTTGCATTTAACCTCTTAACCAAACACCACAGGGCTCCAAGTCAAACAACTTGATGGTCACCCCTTTATGACCGATTGCTGTATCGGGAAACGGGACAGAGCAATTTAGATTGCGGTAAGAAGAGTTAAGCACGCCGGTTAACAATGATTGGATCAACTTTTCAACTGAAATGGCTGGTTTGATGCTCCAATGCCTGACGAGCAATGGCGATGGTTTCGCTTATTTATTATTTTATCTTCCGCCGCCAGGCCTGTCCTCATCTGTGGCTGACGTTTCAGGCCCCGCTAATCAAACAACTTTAATATGACTAAACAGCGTCTCAGCAGCTTCGGGACAATCTCCGGCCCCCGCTGCAGAACTGGGATTGCGGAGATGAATGTCAATTCATTCGCGCGCTAGTTGGTGAGATACCCACTTTTGACAAGCCATTACCATGACTGGTTCCTTTGACTTTGAAGGGGTCACAAACCTCACTAGTCTGTCACGGTAAAGTCATCACCGTATTATAATATGTTATCAGTCCATTCTATAATTAATAACCACATCTCAGTATTTCCTCATGTCTTTTTGTAGTCTCAAATATCTCTATATATATATATTTATTATTATGCTACAATTTACAGCCAATCAGTAGCCTGTTGGGTACCTAGCCTACTTATTTTAACGAAGAGAGAATGCCAGTGTAGACTTTGAATATACTTATTCAATATTGAAAATATTAAATAGAAATGCAATTAATAAAATGTCCATAACGTTTTTTCCCGTAATTCTGATCAAACGCGAGTTAGCCTTCGGGAAATGTATAATATAACAAAAGCAAATATTATTAATTTCAAACCTCAAGTTTGTTATCCGTAATGTTGTTAAAGGTAAAGTATTTTGAAATATATAGCCAATATGTTTTACATTTATGTATGTTCTTGAATAAAAATAAATATTTCCTGCAATATATTAATTATAATAATTATCTTGTATTTAGAAGTGTGCCATGTTAAGAATTTTTTCCAGCACGTTGTAATAGTGAGCATTGAATAGATGTATTGTTACGTTCGTGCAAAGGACCCAGACGCAGACCACAGGATTAGGCAAAAAGAGTAGTTTATTCCGTTCAGGAGTCAAGCCAGGAGATCAGAGGTAGGTAGGTACAAAGGGATAGGCAGGAGAATGGTCGATATCCAAAACGTGGTCAAAAACGAAAAGGCAGACTGGACAGACAAGGGCTAGGCAAAAGAATCGTAATACAAACAGGTGTCGCGGAATAATTATACAGATCTCAGGCTTTAGAAAATAGTAGGCACTGGAAAAAGTTAATCAACGTTCTGACACAGACTGGAAGTAACACGGGGTTTAAATGCACAAGATACAAATGACACAAAGGGAATCAGGTGTGTGAGAAGGCGGGGTTCCAAACGAGAGACAATGAAATACATCTGGGAAACAATTAAACAACCACAGAGACAACTAGGGAAAACGCGGACTGGATTCCAAACATACACAATGACAGATGACCTAGAGTTTCAGGAAATCGTGCATAGAGTAAGATGACAGGCAGAGTAGATCAGATGCAGCTGAGAATGATTAGCAAGGACAGAACAGCATGAAAATGTGCGCTCTAATATATTAGTGAGATTAGTAACTATACACACCCCTGCCGTTAGTAGAGTTAGTGGTAATATACAAATTAGTTTGTTAGTGGAGTTAGTAGATCTAATCAATCGTTAGTATGTTAGTGGTAATTAGTAAATCTAAGTACACAGAGACAGGTGCGAAGTAAGAGGGAACCCGAACACCAATGAGATCACCCGAATGGTACAGCGACGTAAACAGGGAGTGACAGATCCGATGTAAACAGGCAGACACATGACAACTAGGCAAAACGGAAAAGTAAACAAGTCAGATGGAAAAAGCTAAACTAAACAATGCATACCTACAGATGAGAATAAATGATAATAATATAATACAATAAAAATAGCAGGTACATGTCAGATCCTTACATGTATAGACATAATAGTCCTGTCAGCTCTGATTAAATTATCCCTTTTTGTAATTTGCCCTTAAACAAGTGGCATCGTTATAACTTCATAGACATTTTTATTTCATTTCTGTGCCCTCTGAACATTTTGTAAACGATGACACGTTTAAATCTACTGTTCAAGGGGAAACACAGCAGAGGTTGAAGGCTGAATCGAAACCATAGTGGACATTTGCTGTAGCACAGTTCAGCTTTCAAAAATGAAAAAATTTCAGCACATCATAGGGAAATAATCAAATGCACTCCAAAAAAAAAGTGGTGGTGTTTTAATATGCCTTCAGAAAATATAAATCTTAAGAGTGTGCAGTTATCACCAAAGCTACATTTACTGTGACAGATATAGTAGGCCTACATTTACGGAATTTTCATATCTGCAACGCCAGATGATGACATCACATTCATAGAAAAGGTCAAGATGTTGTCAAATGCATGTAGTATCCACTTGTCTACCTTGCCCTCTGTTAAAATTCACACGTTAGCATGAGCTGGAAGAAGCTTGGAAGCTAGCTGCTGCACCAGTGTCTGCTACTGAGACAAACCGGTGACAACACATGACAGTTGGTATGTTGAGCGAGCCAGCGAAGACTCAGTGAAATCTTTTGTGAGGAGGATTCAACCCGTCTCCAGTATAAACGCTTTATTTTCTTCTTTTTTTCTGATGTTAACGCAAACACATACAATTCCAATTCCAATATTTGCAAGCGGCAAGGAGGATTGCGGACAATCATAAAATAAAAAATACTATTTACATAAGAAATTATATGAGATGCAAGTCCGCGGCAGCAATACGCATTGCCAGACAAAGTAAGTAGCAATAGGGTTGGAGGGAGGGGACGTTGACTTGGATCCTCACTGTTGATTTAACCATGAGCTGCGCTTTGTTCCGACTGTGGGGCCTATTCCCACTAGCACCCTTCAGCAATCCTCTGCCTGCGTGGGATTCGCTGTGGTTTTTAACGTTTTTAATACCGGTTTCGTACTTTTTCCTACGGCGTTCTCATAAAAATCATCCATTTAAGGGCGTCTGTCAAAGAGCTATCTCTTCACGGCAGAGATGCGGCGAGCGCAAGCGCGCTTTCCCCCCTCAGCTTCCTGCCAGTATCCCTGCCAGTCAGAAACCGGAGGGATGCCACACACATTCTGTTTGTTCTGCATGAGCAAACAGATTGTAAACTGGCCGATAATTTCTGCACTGACAATGTCATTTACAGCTGTCAGCCTTTTGTCTGCCATTGTTTGCTTTATTCAAATATGAACCGAGCGGACCCTCCCCTTCCACGGCTCCCGTCTGCATTAAAATCACATCAGTTCACTCCCGTTCCGTCTTATCTGAAATTCATTGCAGGCAATCACTCGGCTGAATGCTTTGCAGTTGCCATGGAGGCAAAAGGTCTAGTGTAGACTTCAGAGGGATTAGGGAACTTGAGAGATTTAAGTCTTGAAGTATACACAGTTTCTTTATTGTGTCTTCGTTTGATCTTGATGGGAGGGCTTTATGTTTTTGTGTCATCAGAAAACATTTATGTATATGCATGATAGCCAGTCGGGGCATTATATATCATATGCACATGTGCAACAAGTGTAACTTGTTCAGAAAAATGCACTTAAAATTTGTGTCTTATCCGTATGCCTGCAAATGTATAAAATATATTTCCCGAACATTTTTGCGTGCTTGTAAACTTTGGAGAGCACAATTGAAGCAAACGTTATTTGATAATATTTGCAAATTGGCGCTGTTTATTTATTCATACACATGTGATAAAAATGTAGCAGAAAGACATGGCTCAGTTAAAATACTTTTCTGTAAGGGCCATTTATGATCAATGATGTGACTTTGTTGATTTTGTAATTCATGCACAATAATTGAAATGAACTAAAATGGTTATAGTGTCAGCTTATTTCAAAATTGCAATCGTCTTAGCATTTAATATTACTAGCATTTAATATTACAAAAATAATAGTGTATCATGTATTTTTTTAGAGCTGGTTTAAAAAGTTATGCAAGTGATTAATCCTATTTTTTTAAATCTTGCGACTGGTAGCTTGGAGCATGTCAAGGTGGCAGGTCCTTTTGACTATGTCATCAAATGTATACTTGTGCTCAAGTGATGCCAAAATGCAGTCTGTCAATCATTTCAGGTTTTATGCATGTATCACTCTTCAAAAGTTTATCTCTGATATACAACTGCAGTGTTTTGCTATTATTATAATTATGTTATATTTGCTATTATTATACAATTCACCAATAAATAAGCTTTTCCCCCAAATAATATATATTTTTTCCTGAGAATATTTTCCTTCTTAGCCCTGGATGGAGATGTATACAGAAATACATGTGGATTCGTTTGACCACTTATCTCTCTGTGAGGGAGTACACTAGTGACAAAGAGCACCGCCACTCAGCTCTCTGTGAGGCAGTACACTGGTGATGAAGAGCATCGCCACTCATCTCTCTGTGAGGCAGTACACTGGTGATGAAGAGCATCGCCACTCATCTCTCTGTGAGGCAGTACACTGGTGATGAAGAGCATTGCCACTCATCTCTGTGAGGGAATACACTGGTTATGAAGAGCATTGCCACTCATCTCTCTGTGAGGGAATACACTGGTGATGAAGAGAATCGCCACTCATCTCTCTGTGAGGCAATACACTGGTGATGAAGAGCATCGCCACTCATCTCTCTGTGAGGCAATACACTGGTTATGAAAAGCATCGCCACTCATCTCTCTGTGAGGCAGTACACTGGTTATGAAAAGCATCGCCACTCATCTCTCTGTGAGGCAGTACACTGGTGATGAAGAGCATCGCCACTCATCTCTCTGTGAGGCAGTACACTGGTGATGAAGAGCATTGCCACTCATCTCTCTGTGAGGCAGTACACTGGTTATGAAAAGCATCGCCACTCATCTCTCTGTGAGGCAGTACACTGGTGATGAAGAGCATCGCCACTCATCTCTCTGTGAGGCAGTACACTGGTGATGAAGAGCATCGCCACTCATCTCTCTGTGAGGCAGTACACTGGTGATGAAGAGCATTGCCACTCATCTCTCTGTGAGGCAGTACACTGGTTATGAAAAGCATCGCCACTCATCTCTCTGTGAGGCAGTACACTGGTGATGAAGAGCATCGCCACTCATCTCTCTGTGAGGCAGTACACTGGTGATGAAGAGCATTGCCACTCATCTCTTTGTGAGGCAGTACACTGGTGATGAAGAGCATTGCCACTCATCTCTCTGTGAGGGAATACACTGGTTATGAAGAGCATTGCCACTCATCTCTCTGTGAGGCAGTACACTGGTGACGAAGAGCACCGCCACTCATCTCTCTGTGAGGCAGTACACTGGTGATGAAGAGCATCGCCACTCATCTCTCTGTGAGGCAGTACACTGGTGATGAAGAGCATCGCCACTCATCTCTCTGTGAGGCAGTACACTGGTGATGAAGAGCATTGCCACTCATCTCTTTGTGAGGCAGTACACTGGTGATGAAGAGCATTGCCACTCATCTCTCTGTGAGGGAATACACTGGTTATGAAGAGCATTGCCACTCATCTCTCTGTGAGGCAGTACACTGGTGACGAAGAGCACCGCCACTCATCTCTCTGTGAGGCAGTACACTGGTTATGAAAAGCATCGCCACTCATCTCTCTGTGAGGCAGTACACTGGTGATGAAGAGCATCGCCACTCATCTCTCTGTGAGGCAGTACACTGGTGATGAAGAGCATCGCCACTCATCTCTCTGTGAGGCAGTACACTGGTGATGAAGAGCATTGCCACTCATCTCTCTGTGAGGCAGTACACTGGTTATGAAAAGCATCGCCACTCATCTCTCTGTGAGGCAGTACACTGGTGATGAAGAGCATCGCCACTCATCTCTCTGTGAGGCAGTACACTGGTGATGAAGAGCATTGCCACTCATCTCTTTGTGAGGCAGTACACTGGTGATGAAGAGCATTGCCACTCATCTCTCTGTGAGGGAATACACTGGTTATGAAGAGCATTGCCACTCATCTCTCTGTGAGGCAGTACACTGGTGACAAAGAGCACCGCCACTCATCTCTCTGTGAGGCAGTACACTGGTGATGAAGAGCATCGCCACTCATCTCTCTGTGAGGCAGTACACTGGTGATGAAGAGCATCGCCACTCATCTCTCTGTGAGGCAGTACACTGGTGATGAAGAGCATCGCCACTCATCTCTCTGTGAGGGAGTACACTGGTGATGAAGAGCATCGCCACTCATCTCTCTGTGAGGGAATACACTGGTGATGAAGAGCATCGCCACTCATCTCTCTGTGAGGGAATACACTGGTGATGAAGAGCATCGCCACTCATCTCTCTGTGAGGGAATACGCTGGTGATGAAGAGCATCGCCACTCATCTCTCTGTGAGGGAATACACTGGTGATGAAGAGCATCACCACTCAGCTCTCTGTGAGGGAATACACTGGTGATGAAGAGCATCGCCACTCATCTCTCTGTGAGGGAATACACTGGTGATGAAGAGCATCGCCACTCATCTCTCTGTGAGGGAATACGCTGGTGATGAAGAGCATCGCCACTCATCTCTCTGTGAGGGAATACACTGGTGATGAAGAGCATCACCACTCAGCTCTCTGTGAGGGAATACACTGGTGATGAAGAGCATCGCCACTCATCTCTCTGTGAGGGAATACACTGGTGATGAAGAGCATCGCCACTCATCTCTCTGTGAGGGAATACACTGGTGATGAAGAGCATCACCACTCATCTCTCTGTGAGGGAATACACTGGTGATGAAGAGCATCACCACTCATCTCTCTGTGAGGGAATACACTGGTGATGAAGAGCATCGCCACTCATCTCTCTGTGAGGGAGATTTCTAAATGAAACATATGAGCAAACGCTTCAGAACGGGACCCTTTGCAAGTCGAACATTGAACACAGCTGTTTTTAAAATGGAGTAGTACTTTTAATTGTTTGGCAATCCCATAAAATTTTTATAAAATGGAAGACATCAGCCTATTTTTTATCAATTGTATGCAAGGCCACCATTTTTGTGACCGCATGATGACTCCTATGCTTCAGAGGAGGTGCCATTCCCTCAGCTTTAGCATAACTTTAGCGTATGCTAACCAACGATCGAGGCCATGCATGTTAGTACGGCCAAGGGCTCAGTGCAAAAAATACATTGATTATTTAATAAATAAAAAATGAAAGCAAAATTTTAAAAACGGTGTGAAATTCTACAAGTATAGACGCATCAAAAAATGAAAAAGGATATATTGCTATATAAGACTACTTTTTTTTTCAATGGGAAAGGACAGATTATTTGGAGCACAGCTTAATATCAATCAAAAAAAGTTCTGTTGCCTTCCATATTTCCAAGCTGGTTCACATTTAGTCCTTACTAATAAGGGCTTTTATTAATAAATGGTAGAGAAAAATAAATAATTTTTTTTGAGGTGTATAAATGATTGGATCACTTGAGTCCTATCTTTACTCCAGCTGCATAACGTATCTAATTCATTCTGCATATTCACAGCGATTATGTAATTGATTATTTTTGAGGAAGTATTAATGCTCAATGCCTGAGAATAAAGGAATTTACAAGGATTTGCTTTAATGAAAAATGTTCTGATTTATTCAAAGCTGTGATCAACCTCCCTGACTTAAAATATAAATAACATGATTGAGTGGAATGGCAAATCTTATGCAAAATACAAAAACTATAGCTATAAAAAGGTACATTTTCACATAAAATTACAGTTATTGACTATACAAGAACTGTACATCATCCTGAGCATGGTGTGAATTAGGCTCTTTGAGAGAAGGTTTACATCTTAAAAAATCTGCCCAGTGGCGAGTACAGTGGTGAGTGTTTGAAGTACAGTAGACATATACAGGACTGTAGCAGTTATCAAAGCTCTGTGCTGATACATCTTGATGGTGAGTATAGGCTGATGTTAGCGTTAGGGCAGATCAATTTAATGTCCTGTCTTTTGAGGTTTTTGGCGAATGCACAAATTTCACTTGAAACATAGTTTTCGTGATTAATAAATAGTGTACATAAAACAGGTGCATGACACAGCTAGTTAGGTAGTAAGGCACAAATGTAAACACAAGTACACGTGCACAAGGGGTCAGACTCATTGGTAACCAAATAACAAAAATAGAGCAAGCCAGGAGGACCAAGAATTGCACAGACACGACACAGCTTTGGTTCTCGGAATTGTGGCTTTTTGTTCTGCTGTCTGAATGGTGCATTTAAGCAGAACACAAATTCTAGGAAGGATGGACAGTGTGTTTTTTGTTGTTGCAGTTGTGTTTGGTTTTTATTTTCTGTTTCCCCACTTATTCCTTTTTTAACATTAAAATATTGATGTAATATAAAAATATTACATAAAAATACTATTCATACTTGAGGATTATCACCTCAATTGTATGCACAGGCACTAATGAAGTAGTTCCTCATGAGGTGCTTTAACCTCACGAGGAGTTCTGGGGAACAGGGGTCCCTGACTGCGTCCGTGTCACCAATTATACATGGTAAATGTCCAAACATTTGATGAATAAAGATTAGCTGTACTGTATACGAAGAGAGTTAATTCAAGACATTTGAATTTCTAATTTTGTAATGTATAAGTCATTCGGCCTTGAACATTGGCCTACCATTGCACAGCATGTACTTTGGAAGAGCCCAAACAGAATCCTGTCCTCACCTGTTTTAGCAATGCTCTGTATACTGGAAGAAGATTATTCGGTTATGGTCCCATGTTTCACAAAATAACCTCAATATCTTCTGATATATATATATAGTTTTGAATAATTTCATGCCTGTCTATGTAAATATGTTTAATCACAGATAATCACAGATGAGTTAAAAAATAATATGAATATGAGAAAAAAAGAACTCAAGAAACTATACTACTCTGAAACTATAGAATCAATGCAAGGTAATGATATTGTATGTTTATTTTCAAATGAGTGTCTTTACCACAGATTGTTGTGGGCAAATAAAAGGAATTAACTGTATTAATATACATTTAAAAGATATGTGTGAAAATATTTTTTTATTTCTTCTTAAAAGATGAATCAAAAGACATGAACACTTTATTTTTTGTTGTTGTTTTTTTTGTCAGAATGACTTCCCCCATCGGGTCATGCCTTTCGGGCTCACTAGCGCCCCCTCGGTTTTTCAGGCATTGGTTAATGACGTTTTACTGGAGATGTTGAAAAAATTTTTTTTGTGTGCCTGGATGACATTTACATTTTTTCTACCGATTTACAGACCCATATTGGGCATGTTAAACAGGTATTAAAGGCGCTGTTATGGGCCAAACTGTTCGTCAAAGTGGAGAAGTGCTCATTTCATGCTAGCACGGTTTCTTTCTTGGGGTTCATTGTTTCTGAGGGCATGGTTTCTATGGATCCAGAGAAAGTCTCTGCTGTGCTTAATTGGCCTACTCCTAACTCGGTGAAGCAGGTTTATCGTTTTCTTGGGTTTGCCAATTTTTATCGTCGTTTCATTCAAAATTTTAGGACGCTCGCAGTGCCTATTACTGCCCTTACGAAGAAAACATCGCCTACGAGATTTGTTTGGAATCAAATGGCCGATTCTGCTTTTGAGGAACTGAAGAAGAGGTTCAGTTCTGAGCCAATTCTCGTCACGCCCAATCCCTCCCTCCCTTTTGTGGTTCAGGTTGATGCTTCCGATTTGGGCGCAGGTGCCATTTTTTCTCAACATTTACCTATTGACCGTAAGATGCATCCGTGTGCATATTTCTCTCGTGCCCTTACTGTGGCTGAGAGAAATTATGATGTAGGTGATAGAGAGTTGCTAGCAGTTAAATTGGCGTTAGAAGAATGGCGTCATTGGTTGGAAGGAGCGGAGCATCTTTTTACGGTTTGGACCAATCATAGGAATCTGGAGTACATCCAGCAGGCCAAGACACGTAACCCTAGACAGGCATGTTGGGCACTGTTTTTTACACGTTTTAACTGTCTTTTAACGTACCGTTCCGGTACTAAGAATGTTAAGCCTGACGCTCTGTCACTGCTTTTTGAGCGATCAGATGGTCCTGCGGTTCTGGAGCACATTGTGTCTGGTTTCCAAATAGTGGCTCCGGTGTTGTGGGACATTGAGGTGGTGGTTCAGCAGGCATTGCTGCGTACGCCGGATCCAGATTGGGGTCCCGTCGGGCATCTTTTTGTGCCTCTTGAGGTCAGGTCGCGGGTGTTACAGTGGGGCCATTCCTGTCAGTTTGCGGCGAATCCTGGTGTCCATCGGACTAAGGGATTTTTGTCCAGACGGTTTTGGTGGCCAGGCATTGATAAAGATGTGCACGAGTTTGTTGCTGCATGTCCTGTTTGCGCCCGGAGTAAGAGTTTTCGACTTTTACCTTCGAGGTTGTTGCGGCCCCAACCCGTACCCAACCCGTAACCTTGGAGTCACATTGCTTTAGATTTCGTCATGGGATTACCCAACTCGCAGGTTAATACAGTGATACTGGTGATTGTTGACCGATTTTCCAAGGCTGCACATTTTCTCGCCTGGAGACCGATCAGTTGGTCATTGCGTATGTCTTCCGAGTCCACAGTTTACCGCAGAATATTGTGTCCGATCGGGGGCCTCACTTTATCGCCAAATTCTGGCGTTCTTTTTGCGCCCTGTTGGTTGCGTCGGTTAGTATTTTTTCGGGGTTTAATTTCCGCAGTAGCCGGTCTGGGGGGTCGTCTGGGGTCGTCCCTTAGAAGGGGGGTCCTGTAGTGGTTCGTGGCTGTTTGTTTTCTTTTTTTTGCGGCTCTCGTCCTGCCTTCACAATTGGGAATCAATCGGATTTTTAACACGTTCCGTTTCATTGTTTGCAGCCCTCATTATTATTTTCACCTGCGCTTCTGCCTGCGGGGTGTTTGGGTTCCTCACTTCCATTTCTCCGATGCTTGTTTGTCTCACAACATTGCATTCGAGCCAGGTATAGCCAGAAACTAGCGACCTCCTGATATTAAACTCTGTTTATGTTCAGGGGGGACTTGCTATAGCTATTTAATCGGGTATAGGATTGTTTTCCGCCTGGTAGCGTTTGGTGCTATCTATTTTGTTTTTTTGCTGTTCTCTCTGAGACAGTTTCTTTTTGTTTTTTCGTTTTGTTTTTGGACTCTTCCAGCTTTGAGCTATTGTAGCCGAGAGTGTTCTTTTGTTTTACGAAGTTTCCCGTTATTAGCTCATTACGTGAGCTCGGGAGATTTCGTTTGTATTCTACTAGTTTTAGTAGTGCGCCCGGTTTTGGGGGTTGATTTTCATTTTGGCTGTTAGCCTTAAGGAATTAGGTTCCTGTCTTTTTTCTCTTCCTTTATTATTTTCTTCCCCTAATTATTGGTCCTCACTGTTGTGAGTTGACTTGTTCTGATCTCCCCACTTTTGCGTTTGAATCTCTGAACAATCAATAAACCTCTTACAAACCAGTTTTATTTGTTCAAATGTTTTTTGATCCTTCAAGGTCAGTTGTATGGTTCAGTTAGAAATTTCGATATATATGGGCATGTTTTAAAATGTAATTTGTGTATAGCGCCTTAAGTGTATCGACACAAAATGTGAATGCGTTTTGATTAATACTGAAAAATGGCATGTAATGATTATAAAATATTACAATAAAGTTGGTGGAAAAATCATTCTTTCTAACTGATTGATACGCATAAGAACATAGGCAAATAGGCATTATAGTATATATAGTATATATTATTACATACTATAACTAATTCCAAGTTAAAGGCTGGATGTCTTTTTCAGAGTTTAGTTTAATCCTGTAATTCTTGATGGGCAGGTCATCAATCATTTTATGTACTTTTATGCAAAGGTAAGTGTTGTGCCCAGAATGTACTTGGATTCTGTGTAGTTGCCTCCGGGGATTGCTCATGTGACAATTATTTAATTTTGTTTTAACTAAAGAAAGATGAGGATGAGTTCATTCCAGCATTTTAAGCAAATATAGAATCACTGAACCCTATTATCTGAACTCTGCACTTTATGAAAGTGTATTCAATATTCTACAGTACTCTTGGATTTTAACAAATTCACCAAGTGCACTGTAGATTGTTGCATGTACTGTATTTTCATAAAGTGCCGGGGTTGGATAATCTGGTTCAGTACGCTTGATGAGTTAAATAAAAATATGTATTTTTGTAATAAACAATGCGCCTTCGAAAATTGTGTATTTCTAGATGGTGCCCTGGACTGCCCTCTGGCTGAGAATATAACAACGCTGGTACTGAAGGTGTACTGGTACTGGCCTTTTGTTATTTTCCACCACAGTACAGATGGCAATGATTTCTGAGAGGGGAGGCTATGTGAATCTTCTCAAGAGCACTCAGCGTGTTTGCAGATGTCTCAACAATCACAAAGCCTAGAGTGGCTTGGTAAAATAAATACACATGGAACGGATGAATGAAAGCCATCCACATGCTTGATTTCAGCAGCGGAGTGTGTCTGATATGCGCCCGTGTAACTGGAGTATGTCCTTTTAATGTTCGCATCGGCGGAATTTAAATACTCTGTATTTCAAACGCTAATTCAATTTGAGGAACTGAATCGTTTTTTTTTGTCCAGCAATAGTCTTTTTTTGGGTTTTATGGTTTTAAAACCAGCAGAATTTTGGGCTTTTTTTATTATTATTTGTAGCCTACATTAATGTCATGGTCAAATTCTCCTGTCCACCGTAACAGGAGACAAAAGCATTCTCAGAGTGGACAAATGATTTAATTTAAAAACACTTTTGCAATATTTTTTCTTTGTTTGTGAAATATTATCTGTATTATTACAGCATTTCCCACATGCCTCGCCTCCAACGGGGCGACAAAAAAGACGTTACATTTAGCATTTTTCTAAAAAAGAATTAGTTTCACCTGCAGGTGTATTCCTTTCTCTTACATGAAACACTTTAGGTTTCATGAGGAGATTCCACAATTTGGAATAGGATATCACAAAGTCAGAGTTCCTCCAGCTTGTTCCTCCTCAAGACACGTAGTGTCTACTCCCAGCAGAGGCATAAAATCCAGGTTCAGAAAGTAAAAGTCCACCCCGGTATTTCGCTCCAATCACCTGGATTTTCTAATTAGCACAATTTTTCAGTCAGGAGGTAGAACTAATTAGTGAAATCAGCTGGCTGAGTTTATGGGCGTAAGAAACACACGGCAGAAATTTTACTTTCTGGCCCCTGGATTTTACACCTCTGACTCCTAGCCACCATTTTGTCATAATTCTGCAAAGAACCAGCTCAGCTGCATAACTGTGCAGTCACTGCCCCAGAGTAGTGTACACTATAGTGACACTGTCAGTGCATGCAGACAGTGCGCCTCCAAGAAGGAGTCACTATGGTACAGTAAGGCAGAGACAACACTGCTGACTGACACTGTGGAAACATGCTGATGGTATGTGCATATGAGTTAAGAGCTGGCCGCCGTACGTTTTCACATTATAGAAAATGACTGTTGTTCTAACTAAAACAGCAGTATCACTTAAAGCAAGCTGTTTACGTTGCATTTTACATACTGATTGATTTATACTTTATCACTGTTTGCTTACCTGACTGATCATTTACATGCTACGCAAAATAGGTGAGCCTATGAATAGTGGCAATCAAAACATTTAGGAAATTCATTGGAAAGCTCTTCTCCTTTCACCAGGAATGCCCATATTTGTAGCAAAAAGTTGGCGCAGGTGCGAGAGGTTACCTAGATGTAGCTGTGCGTCAGGTAAAATGCCACGAAAAAGACAGAACTCGTCTCATGTAAATAGATTTCAAAGAGAGTCGAAAAAGCACTGTTGGTTTTGGACATAGGTGTGGGAAGCCGTCCCCGGGCGGCACACTGTTTTCGTTGCATTGTGGATTCATCAGTCATCCATTTCTCGGGTGATATATCACTGTCATTAAAGTTTACTTCTATTATGTTTTATTTGAACACAGAGCGCTGTTTGCATGAGATTAAAAGTAGCGGGGAGCTTTGCTATTGCTGACTTAATTCAGCAAATTAATTCTTTCTGGTGCAGCGGGAGGGTGTGTGAGGTAGCTTCGGCCTCCCATGTTTTTGCGATGCGACCTGAAGCTTATGTGCGTATCATTACATTACATTTACATTACATTGCAGTTATTTGGCAGGCGCTTTTATCCAAAGCGACGTACAATAACTGCATATTGAAGATCATTGACATAACTACGACGCAAATCCAACAAAGCACAACTTTCTCACAACGTAAGAGCTATCGCTAGTAATCAACAGAATACAGTCGGCTATACATTCTAAGCTATAAAATAGCAAAACCAAATAGAAAAAGCTGAGTAGATGAGTATCAATAGATGAGGGATCAGAATACCACGTGCATAGCACGGCAGACTCCAGATAGTTGCCACATGACTGCGTAGGTGGATGGTTACCAATTTGCCAGTGACAGGCTGAATCTTTACCAGCGAACTGAGCTCTCTTTCTGATGATACTAACTCTTATGACTCTTTATTAACATATAACCTGGGGTAACATGCAGGTCCACGTACTGGTGCCAGCCTCATCTTTTTATTGTCGATTCGTAAAATAACCCACCTCGTGATTTAGTGTACTCTGACAGATGAGATCTGCTAGATTCGGTTGCCCTGATCTACCACTGTGATTAAAGTTGCGTGCTCTCTCGTCTGGTCTCGATCGCACGTCTTGGGTCAAAGATGGAGGGTTGCCACGAGTGTAATGCCGTTTGTTTTGGAGGGCTGCTGAGGGGGTCGTATTTGCATGCAGAGAAGGGCACTTTATCTCACTGGGCTATGCTGAGCGGCAGGGCCTAGGATCAGCATTCGTAGTGCGGCCCGCTGACGTCTACTCTGGCCCCATTCTGTGTGTGTGTGTGTGTGTGTGTGTGTGTGTGCAAGTGCACAAGGATGTGCAAATGCATGGGGGGCTGATGGGGGACTCTCAGTCTTTCCATTTTCTTGAGGAATATGGCTAATTTCTGAATATTAATGCCACCCTCTAAGACTAATTGAATTGTGGCCGTGGAGGTGATGAGGAGGCTTTGCAAAGTTGTTATCAGCATTGTCTCTCTCTCTCTCTCTCTGATTGATCCAGTTTGGACACACGCAGCAAGGTTTTCTGCATCGGCGGGAGAGGGAGAACAATAAACAAGCCCGTGATCATGATTATGCCAATAATCTCCAAAGGAACACCACAATGTGGAAATGGAAATGCTGGACAGCTTTTGAAAAAGATGAATCGATGCCAGTGGGTTTTTTTTATACGTACATACACACATCAGCTTAACCCTTCTATGTTTTCAGTTTCTTATTTTACTGTATTACTAATGGCTGGCTTGGTGATTCGTTTGATGACGATGAATGTCAATGGTAGAAAAAAGTCATTCAAGTCCAATAAAACAAATGAGACAGACACACGTTAATGTCAGAGACCTTTTCTTTCACGTCGGTCTGCACCAGCACAGCACTTTGGTTTCAGTTTATGTGGTTTTGGTTCAATGGCTCTGGATTTGTTTTAAGTGTTTTGTAACAAAAACATTGAAGCATGTAGGCGTAGATGAAGGTTTAAGATAATAACCTTTAATTCAAACTGTCAAAAGGATCGCCATGACACATTCAGTGTATACAATAAATCCAGATGTCAATCATCAATTCTGCCGTGTTTGGCGCCTATTTTAGATCGTCGATTTCAAATTTCACATTTTTATTTTTCAATAGACAGTATACAATATCTTCTTCATTGACAGAATGGAAAGTTGATTTATTTCGTATTAAGACCAGGAAAAAAATTATGTGACTACATTTTCATGAACATGCCCCTCCCAGGTTTAAGCACTGCATGATGCATGTTATGAATAATGAATTCCAGGAATATATGAAACATAGTCCATTTGTAAAGGAAAAATAGCCCACTACAGTTAAGTTGGCTATTTCCGCGAGTTAAGTTGATGTCACTGTAAAGTACACTACGGAGAAAAACAAAGAGAAAGATTCCATTAATTTTCTGATTGACTAAAACATCTTCACATACACCACATTGTGTATATAATTTGAATATTATAAAAGCTATAAATAAACTTTATGTAAGATAATGTAGTCTTTATTCTCTATTAATATTAAGTCATTTTTTGATCAATTGTCTGATCAATAAACAGCAATTGCTTGTTGTAGTGTTTAGTGTTTTGCAACCTAAATGTGTCATGGTCAGCTAAATGGCATTTTCGAGAAAAGACAAGTGTCAAGGTCAAAGCAAATTTCGGCAATTGACTAAAAGTTGTAAAATATTTACAACTATGTTTGCTTTAAGTAAATAATTCCACAACATCCGGGAATCAATGCAGGTCCCACACCAAAGGCCTGGTAAACAGATGCAATTATAAATATCATTAGCATTTCTTTCTTTTAAAAATTTTAGGACCATTATAAATAACGTTTTTATTAATAACAGCCAAAGCTTCGCAGACAATACTCTTGTGTGTGAGAAACCCAGTGCTCACCTCAATGGTATATGACCTGCTGTGTTGTTTCATCTATACCTCTCTCTCTCTCTCTCTCTTTTGCTTTCTCCCTTTTTCTCTTTCCTTCTCTCTCTCTCTCTCTCTCTCTCTCTCTCTCTCTCTCAGCCCAGATCAGGCCAGGCTAGGCCCGGTCCCTGTCCATATGTACACTTGATCGGACTATGTAAACCTTGACAGGTGGATGTCGATCCCGCTCATATTTGCAATGGGCTTTATCAGGCCCCTGATTAGTTTCCAGAGCAAACCTTAGGAAAAGAAAACATCACCAACAGTGTGTGAGCCAACAGACCCCGGTTCGTTTTCGCCGCTGTGTATTTACATGGACGCGCGGCTGTTTTACCAAGGCTCTCTTAAACTGATGAGCTCTAACAGCGCCCGCGGAAGGACGAGCCGCAAAGGTTTCACAAACAGCCGGAGGAAGCGATCTGACCGCCGCCGTGTTTGTCCGCCTTCCGGAGTGCTCTTCGCTCATTACCGATATTTCATTTATCAGATGGTGGCTACAGTATAACTTTACTGTTTGCAAAATCCTTCCCTGATACCATCAGCAAGTTTACAGACAGTCCCATCGCCAAACATGCGGAGGGCAGGAAGCTGTTGAGAGGCTATACTCTTGCAGCAACAAATAGGGAAATTAAATGGGAAAAAAACGAAGCACTGTTTCATTTCCATTTGCTGTTTGAAGAAGGGCCTCAAACAAAATCCAAGGAGTATGGTCTAATAAACAGTGTCACTGTCACGGCAGTGTGTATTTGTAGATGTCTGTCAATGACAGACCAGGGGACCTGCCGTGTTTGCCTGAAACAAATGTTAAACCAAACATGTATTCAAACATCGGTAAATTTGATTGTGGTGACCGGGGCTTTACTCGCGTATAGAAATAAGCTGAAGAATCACTGCAAGTGACCTATAGGTGACACAATATATAATTTTTGTATTTATCTTCATACGTTAAAATGTTGAGTTATATTAATTTTTCTATTATTTTCACACTGCACTAAAGGATTCTCTGTTACATGCAAAAACAGTAGCATAATAGTTACAGTGCCTAAAATTTGAACTTAGGATCTGTCAAAACTCTTTGCATTTTGACTGCATTGTCCCTCACAAATTCCCTCTGGATCTCGCTCTAACCTTCTGTACACCTTGATGTCATGGAAACAGACACACACTGTCCCTCTGGGTCAGTTCCCCATGTTGACCACTGGTGACTTTTTAAGGAACTGTGCTATTTCCACAGATGTGAGGTTATCAGTGACAACACATAAAGTCAATACCAATAACCTCAAGCCTTAATATCATCTTTCAGGCCTGTAATGGCCTCGACACACCAGCCTGGCAGCTCAGGATTGGCAATTCTTGACAATTGGCTTTTTATAGTGCAATTTGAAAAATAGAAGAAATAAATATATAAAAATATAAATATATTTATTTTCCAGAACTTGCTACGTGCAGAAAGAATGATTTAAACCATCCTGACAGCAATGCAGATTTTTTTTTCTTTTGTTTGTTGCAATCATCACAATGGAAGGTAAATAAGCAAGTTATCGTCAAACTTAATCAATTCTTCAAACTTCAAAATTCTTCAGAAATGCGGGACGTCAATAGAACGGAAAGAAAAGCACCGGTGGATGTATTTTCAGATTTAGCTGGAACAGATGTCCATTTAAATATATAAATTAAAAGCGAGCCTAACCCGTGAGTTTGTGTTTGCATTTCGACAGTTTCGACAGAGCCCTCCTGCGAATACGTGGGTTGCTTTGATGAATGTTCTAGAAAATCTCACAGATACTCTCTTGCATTTTTTTCCATTTTGGAATGTGCTGCCTGCACTACTTCTGGTACTATGTTTACTTAATCCTTTGTTTTCTTGTGTCAGACTGGGTCACATTTTTTTGACGATCGTCTAGTCATCCCTATTCAGACCACTTTCTACTGAACATACCTTTGAACAAATTAAGGATTTATTAGAGCTAAGACACTGAAAAAAATTGTCTTGAATTAGATTTTTTAAAGTTTGAATTAGTTAGATTAGATTGGACTGGACACAGTGGAAATAAAATAGGGCTGGTCTTCACCATCATTTTGGTTTGGTTCTGAGACAGGATGATGAGAGAAGTGGTGGACAAGCACTCCATGGTCGCATATCCCTTCTTAACTTTACTTACAGAGCAACAAAGCTAATTTAGGCTCCCATTGCAGAGCCAGAACTGTAATACAGCATATGACATTGTACCCATTCATATACAGGAAGAGCTTTGCATGAAAATTTGTTATTTTTGCACAATATTATGCATATCCTTGCTGAATTAGTCTGCAAGTACATAACTACCTGTCCACTCTATGATAAACACTAAATATAAGCTTTAGATAGATATAACTGTCAAAAATATACATTTACAAACGAAGAATGAATACATGTTTCCAGGACATTTAGTCTTGAAACCTTTTAATAACTATATGCTAATTTATAAAGTGTGGAATATCATGCAAAACAATCACAAATATTTAATTCTTCCCTAAAGTTTTGTCCCTGACATCATTAACCCTCCTATTATGTTGACATTTTATGTCACATTTTATGTTTGGGATCAAACTGACACAAAATTACAAACATATTACAATATAAGATTTTGACACTTTGTGTGTTACCAAATTGACTTGTCCAGCAAGGTTGAAATACTGGGTTTGTTCCAGCTGGACCCTTACTCAAAGTAAAAGGTTAAACTTAAATGTTAAATTTAACCATTACAGAAAAGAATGTAGCTGTATAAAAAATGTCAAATGTAATTCCTTTTATATAAGGGTATCTGCTAGGAAAATTCCAAATTTAATGCAAGGGTTTCAGTACAACAGAGGGAAAAGGCTAATGGAGACAGAAAGTGCTCGTGAGAAATGCAAGGCACACTTGTCGTGATGTGATTTGCTGAACAGGATTAGTGGGCTTACTTCAGATTTAGCAGCAGAGAAAACAGACAAAAATAGTGACTTTGAAAAAAATAGTGACAGTGACTTTTGCAGCCATAGTGAACCTATGTTCTTCACCTGTTTTATTAGGGGCGTCCATCTTGTATCTCTGTTCTGAGAAAAAAACTTCCTCATGGTTTTAACATTTCCCATTGTTTCCCATCGAGACAAGGGTGACGCAATAAGTTATTTCGGAAATGTTTAGCAGTACCCTTCATCTCCAGGTTTTTGAAGTCAGAAATACGGCACCTGTCACCTGTTTAACAAACATCTATAAACATCGGAACCACGTAAATACCATGTATTTAAAAGCATAGTTATCCATCAAACAAATAGCCAGGTAAAACCTAATATATGTCCTTGCTAGCTAATTACACACTATGTTTTCATATTACCTAACATTACATGCTAAGTAGTGAGCATTAATCAAATTAACTAGACTTTATTCAGTTATATTTCAATCAAATCATAAGCGAACATTCCAAAAGAAATTACCCAGATTCTGAGCTGAGTAGAAAGTTAACTTTAGTCCCTATGGCACTCTGGGCGATACAGCTATTGTTTAGAATAATAAGGTTAACAATAGAATTTCAAGAAGTTGACAGCTGTAATATAATTAAGCACTGGTATTGAAAGATAGCTGCTAACTTCTGTATTTTGATAACAAACTACCTGTGATAACCCTCCCTCAGACCATAAAAGTGGCTATGGAAAAGCAAGACCTGATATGTTATAATTTGGCATGAGAACAGCTTATGAGAAATTCAGCCATTGACAATTACAAAAAGTAGTATTGAAAGTATTATTTGTTTGTTTTTACTCATATTGAATAATCTTCCCCTCATTCTCCAGGCCTCACTCTCAACCACGCTCAACTCCTCTTCTGCGATAGGTCCATATCTCCACACACCCACAGTTCTCTGCCCAACAAGCTGCTCCTTCTTGACTGCTCTTGCCCACACATCTAGCCTGGTGAAATCTGTACTGTGATACTGAGTGTCAGACAAAAACACCAGAGAGGCACTGATGCATACTTCCAACACCCTTATCATGACACCATTGTGTGCATTCCCTGTGTGTGTGTCTGTGCGTGTGTGTTTGTGTTTGCGTGTGTGCGTGCGTGTGTGTTTGTGTAGGCTATTTTTTATTATGGCCTTGCGACATACGCGCCAGGAAATTGTGATCGGCTTGTTATATCTCCATCACTACACCGGTATATAGGCATAAACACACACACGCACACGCACACACAGCTTTGCTCCCTGTATGATTTTAAAGCCCCACAGAAGAGAAAAGAACCACCATCATTATTATACTGAGAGGCTGAGATGAGCTGGCTAAAGTGTGTGCCAAGTTACTCCATCTGTTTGTAGGGTCCTCACAATGAGTGTATCTACTGTTGACTTCCTGAATTTAATGTTTGATTTTTTAATTTAGTCGCCTGGCTCTGATCCCTTTATTGTGTATGTGTGTGTGTGTGTGTGTGTGTGTGTGTGTTTGTGCATGGACGTGTGTGTGGCCTACCTTTCAGTGTCACCTGAACCCTTTTTACTTTTCTACTGTTCCTTATCATGTGCATGTGTATGTCCATTCAGTCAACTGGCGTCAGCCAACATACTGCATGTCTATGTTAGCTTTGTTAAGGACAATTTTTTTAAGGACGGATTTTAATCGAATCCAGACCAATGTCCGTATGTCCTCTGTCCCTATGTCCGTGAGTCACTCCTTTCCGAAGTGAGCGGGCGTCCTCTCTCGGCGTCCCTCCATCACACCTTTGTGTCAGGGACCCTTGCCGCGGCCCTGAGGGCAGGTCACCACAGGTTACCGCCGCAGCCTCTGAAAAGGAGGCTTTGTGCGTCTCTGAATGGCCCACGACCGGGGCGGCTGGAAATAGCCCTCCTCCCGTGAATGAGCCGCCGTTAAAAACAGCTGGGCCCAACAACTCCTGCTTTCTCTCCCCCAGATCTCGTCAAAGTTTATTCTCTCATTGTGCGACCGTCCTCTCGCAGCCAGCCTTTAGAGCGGGCTTTGTTCTCTGTCTGCTCTGCGGCAATACTGCCAGTGTTGCCGCAGCCATAAAAAAGGAGTTTTCTTTCAATACATTAGTCCGCAATTAACCGAGACAGCCTTCCTTATCTCCCGTATTTATCTACCACCACGTCTGTTTATTCATCTCTCCATCTCGGTTTGCAGTTCTCTCTATCCCCTATTCTATAGCTATCACTAGGGAACCAAGCAGACATTGACGTCTAGTTCTCAACAGTGATTAATAAGGTTAGCAAGTTTATTTTTATTTTTATCGGTAATAAAATTTCAATAAAAAATAACAAGTGCACTTTGTGTGATATGAGTTTAACTAGCAGAATATTTATGCCCTGGTTTTGACTGCAAGGACAGGTTTAAGAATACAAATAAAAATGCTAAGTTTGAAATATTTTTATTCACCATTGTTAGGCCATGTAATTGTCCAAACTATTTGTATTGGTCCACTTAAATGCTTTTTTTAGGTTGCAAGTGCAAATTTTGGTGAATTTGGCAACATCTGTGGTGATTGGTGGACAGAACAGTTAATTTTCATACTCCAAATCCCAGAGTTCAATTTGAAACAAAGCTACACCCCCAAACAAAGTGGCATGGTTTGCTTGGGGGCGTAGCACTAGGAGCATATTGAGTGTTTTATTATCATAGAGGATAATCCAGCGGTAGTGTATTTTGGAGAAAGAAGACTGCCTAGAGACGATCAACAATGTCATCCGACACTGTAATATTCTTCTTTTGATTTTAGGTGCTTGCTCTGCGGCATTCGACGTGCAGGTTTCTGTGCGCACGCGCATCATCGCATTTGAATACATCGCAGAAATGTCATACCCGACAGCACCAATGGAAAGTACCAAACAGAGGGGCAATTACAGAACGAAATTCATTCAATGGATTTTGCTACAAAAATACCACCATAAAAGGTATCAAATATTATATATTTTTATATTAATACATTTAAGGGTGACAGCCGTATAATACTGAGGATATTAAGAACGAAGAATTACATTAGGCTTCTAATAGCTTAAAGGATTCATTCAGAGATAAAGCATTGAAGATTTACACCATGCTCTTTAATGGTATAGGGGAGTAGGTTACCAGCAGAGGTGGAAGTCCAGGGGACATAAAGTAAAAGTCCTCCCCAGTATTTTGCTCCAATCACCTGGATTTGCTCATTAACATAATTATTCAGCGAGGAAGTAGAACTAATTAGTGAAATCAGCTGGCTGAGTCTATGGGTGGAAGAAACACATGGTAGGACTTTTACTTTATGTCCCCTGGACTGCCACCTCTGGTTACCTGTGTCTCTATATCAGAGGTGTCAAACTACAGTCCTGGAGGGCCGCAGTGTCTGCTGGTTTTTGGTGTGTTTCAGCACAAGTGATTAATTTAAGTCATTGAATGGCTAAATTAGTCCACACACCTTGTTCTCAAGGCCTTAATTGGCTGCTGGTTGAAAGGAAACCATAAAAACCTGCAGACACTGTGGCCCTCCAGGACTGGAGCTTGACACCCCTGCTCTATATCATCGGCTTTGTTACCCTTTGAGCCACAGAACCAGGTGATGAAGCATTCATGTGCCGCACCTGTCTTCTTCCACCCATGACAATGCCAATGGTTCGCTCATTTTCCCTTAGCTGTTTAATGTACATATGTATTGTCTTCATAAATACTGTTTGGCAAGTCATTTTGGTAATCGCCTAACTGTGTTTGTAAAGCTGAAACTAACACTCGCATTTAAAGCACATTTAAGTACAAACGTTGATTGAACACAGGTATGTGTGTCTCAGTTGCCTGCGTGTCTTGTAACCACCATAGTCATCTCCTGGAACATTAAACCGGAGGTTTAATGGCAGATGACCACAGACCACCATTTTATCTGTTTTTTTGTGGCCCTTTCCCTTTGCATATGTAAAAAATTGCGAAGTATTGCCAAAAATTCCATTCAGGTGAATACTCCTATAGTTGGACTTTTGTTTTCTTTATCGTTTCGTGTAAAGATACATTTTTTTCTCTGTACCATCATGCTCGGATGGACTCCGAGACAGCTTTTCAGACTGTCGGCGAGAGAAAAGAAGGGCACCTGTCTCTAACGGTATCACGCACGAACACAGCGCACGCTGAGCGCAGGCGGTCTTTTCTGGCAGGGCTTAGACTGCCGCTCGTGCCCTTTGTTTCGCCGTGCAGCGCTCCGCGGTCCGACCCCTCCCTGCAGCGCAGCTGCTGACGGGAGATGAGCAGACGTGTTTACCTGGGTGACAGGTGATCCGGACCAGCTGCCTCTACCTGTACTGCCCCCTTCCTAATAACCGCCGACTCTCTCACCGGCGGTTTCGCCAACACGTCTAAACAGACATCGATAACTGATGACAGACAAGATCCTATTTTCACGCATCGTTAGTTTATTAGCGTTAGCATTTAATCAGCATGATAATATCCACTAAATACCTCTCAACTATATTTACAGTGTATAGTATGATAGGCGCGTCAATTTATGTATATATGGGTCATGTTCGGTCACTTAACTGAAGATAAGCTACCCTGCCTGCTTGAGTGAACAGTGCGCTTTAGGCATGTTGTTGTCATCAAGGAGCGTGTTGCCGCACTCCACCCACCATTTATAAGAATTCTAGCATATAACCACATGCGTGGAGCCTGCTCCCTCTCCCCTATCCTTCTTCATTACCTTTCTGCCTTTGTATCACTGTAGATGCATGTCAGCTCTGTTGTTTGGCATGAGGCCCGCTAGGCCACCACCCACGCGATGGAGGAAAAAGAATACACACTAATAGGCCGCGGGGTCTATCACTAGAGGCAGCTGACAGGCATAGGGTGGTGAAGAGCCACACCCCACCGCAGACCACAACCATAGCACCACCGCCTGCACCTGCCACAACCAGGGAATACTCTCCATTTAAAAAAAACAATAAGACACTATCTTGTGCGCATGCGACCTAGCTTCAGTACAGATAGCGCCATTTTCCAGTCCAGATACCACACGGGCCTTTTTTTGTCTGCGCTTTGGCTGTCTCGGGAATTTGTGAATCTTTATTACACCAATATTACCTACCAGCCAGGGAAATCTCCACCACAGCGCCACTGGGCATATTTGGCCTTTCGAAAAGAGCCGCTGGGCCGGCCGGTTGTAATGTGCTCCGAGGTTAGCGAAGACGAAAATAGCAAGACTGCACTAGCAAGGCTAATGATTAATCGCATGCCCTTCTGCGTGAGGAGGGCACGGTAAGGGCAGCTTTATCAGGCTTTATGAAATGGGCGCAGGGCGGGGTGAAAATACGAACAGGGCTGGCTTCGAAGTACCCCTTTTATGTTATTGCATGTCAACGATCTTACCTGGATGCAAAATGGCATGCCTTTTTATTTGATTATGTCCCAGCATCATTCTGTTTCTCGTTCCCGTCCACTCCCTTTGGTAACGCTCCTCATTAAATTCCTTTTCACCTCTGAAGCCTTTGATTGCATAAAGACTTTGTTCACATTGTTCCGCATATTGTCGTTGCCATTTCAAATAGACCACAAGAGATACGCGGGCGCACGGACCCATTCTCACTCGTATCCCTCCCTCATTTGAGAAGAACGGACGTTTGTTCATCGAATATGCATCCTCGGGCGACCAAATTATGACGTTGTCATTTTAAGACGTTTGTTTTTATTTGTTTGACTGATCGATTTGAACTCATTCGATTTGGATGTTATACCCCCTGACTGGGTGGCTGATTCCCGCCAAGAGACAGTCATCTTAAAAAGGGAACCAAAAATAAATCAACCGTCAGCTTTAAGGACAACAGTCGTAACACGATATCCATACAACCCAGAATCGGTTAATTGCAGGTTTGCGTGTAAGGAGTGGCCAGGCTTAACGCAGCGCATTGCTACTAAGAGCGCACTTTGCTCTTTTCAGATTTAGCATCCCCTCAAACTTCAAACAGACTTTAAGAGGTGTTACCCGTTTCAATGGGCTTTCGTGCTTTCTACCTTATAACTGAAAACGTGCTTTGATGGCTATGTATCCCTCAACAATGGCGCAGACGTCTTTTTTTGCGGCTGCATAATGAGCGAGCCACAACGCTATAGTTTCCTGTCCCCTCACTGTGCTGTGGTGACTGGCCGGCGGCTTTATGGCACTCGTCACAATACAGTGAAACATGGCTTCTGACGACGAGGGATTTGTTGTTCTGACGTGACCGCTGAATGGGCTCTAGACTTTAATGCTGAGGTGAGCATTCGCAAGCCTTTAAGTACTCGTGCTACAATAGATTTAGCTTCTGGTATTCATGGGGAACATTGTCAAGGGTCTAATTCCAGCGTTAGATAACAGAAAATGGCTCTTTGAAAACACTATTGTATACTTTTATATGTTGAATGGATGGATAAATCTGTAGCAATGCATGCTTTCTTGCAGCTGTGATTTCTACTGACATACACCAGCTCTCTATGGTTGTACTATTAACATTTCATGCATTGATAATAATTACTTAATAATTTCATAATCTGTCATTGCTGCTTTTCCAAGCAAATTCATTGTATGTATGGAACCTTTGAAGACTGAAATAATCACATAGCAAACTTAACAACACACCTGTATATTTATGAAGCATCTCAGAGTAGGAGTGCTGATCTAGGATCAGTTTGGCCTTTTAGCTCGTGATGGAAAAGGTTATGATATGGACCAGGGCAACCTGATCCTACATCAGCACATCCTGGTCTGAGACACTTCAGAAACATGGGCCCTGGTGTCACTGGTATCCTAGTAAAGGTGACCTATGAGTGGAAGGTACTCAGACAAAGCATTGTTAAAATGCGTGTCTGTCCAGCTCTTGCCATCTATGTCCAGCTTTCGAAAGACGAGGTGCCGCAACGTTTCGCCCGGAAAAGTTTCGCGCACAAACGACCCCGCGTCTCAATCGGGGATAATCTCTTTCCACCCACCAGCGCCTGTATCCCATATTCTCTTCCTCTCGATTTTACTGCTTCATTTCCTACCCCTTTCAATTTCATTTGCATTTGCTAGCTATCATTCTTCCAACTGATAATGCTGCACTTTACTGCTCACTATGCGATTGCAGCGGATTTGAACGTGGAGGGAGGAAAAGCGCTTGTTCAAATATTTGAACAATAATAGACCGGCTTCCTGATTTGGGCCATGCAGAGAATTAAAAGAACAGTTTAATCACACTGCTGGCGACGGGGAGGCGGGGCATGGGGCGTGGAGCATTGTTTACGTGTTTCTCTTATTTGTCACATGGGGTATCACTCAAGGCAGAAATGCACTGAACGTACAACGCCAACTTTCTTTATTGCTTGTATGTGTTGATTTGTTTGTGCTACGGTAACGTCATGAATCACCCTGTCCTGTCGTGAATATGTGTTCGGGTCGTAGCAGCAATAATTTTGCGCTCGCCACATTCTGACATGAGGGGGGTGCCATGGAAATAGTCCCACTTGAAGAAAAAATACATCTGTTTTGTTTTCAAAAGCGAACTTTCGGACACCGTTCATAAGTTTGCTCTGTCCCCGCGTTAGGCCATCAAATGCCGCCGTTTCAAAAAAGCTCGCTATCTGACCCTGCCTTCCGCTGTTTTTTTGTTTTTTGTTCCCCCCTTTGGGTTTTTTTTGTTTCGTGAATAGTTGCAAACGGGGCGCAAAAGGCGGCGGGCCTGAAATGTGGGATCTCCAGGAAGCAGAGGCAAACAGAGCACCTCGTTTAGGCGTGCATTGCGGCTCGTGTTTGCGGTTGCCCCTGACAGCGGCGCTGACTCTGCTGCACCTGTGTTTGCTCACCGGCTTTCCTCCCTCTGCTCGAAAACGGGCCGGCACGTCACACGGCGTCCAGATAGCGCAGGCTCCATGGGAATACAAAAGCCCAGGCTTTTAGCACAGTTAATGATTAATTGGCCCTTTACCTTTTCCCTTTGTCCCAAGTCAATGTCGCTGACAGGTGATCTGATATTTCATATTCGTCAGGTTGAGCACTGTCATAACCAGGTTCAGGTGAGCTAAGATAATACTGCCATATTGCCATCTTGGTTCCATAGAATATCTTTATATACATAGCGTGTGTGTAGTTTGTCATAACTTCCTCTTTAATAATCTGGCTAATAACTTCATAAAATGTTAAACCATAATAGGTTAGGTTACTCTTCACGGTTTTATCAAGAGTCCCTTTGTTTGGTTTGCTAATCTGTGTAGTACGTGCTTGGTACATCCAGCTAAACACTTTCTCCTTGATTTGTTTTTCAGACACTTGCCTTTTTACAGACAGCTGTAAAGCTTTGGATACACGACGTAACTTAAGGGTCATAACAAGTCCGACATTTCTACAGCCCAAATTGTGTGTGTATGTAAATATGGGGGTGTCAGGAAAAGTTGACCGGAAAAGTTGCATTTGCTGCTCCAAGTATCGCTGTTTCTCCTCCTCGTCCACGCCGGGAATGTCGGGACAGAAAACGATCTTGTGTCTGAAGGGGACTCGGCAGGTCTCAGAAAAAAGGACGGCAGGTCTCTCTGCTAACGTGATGCATTACCAGCACAGGCATGACTCTGTTATGCCAATAGATGTGAGTCACCAGATGTACTTGGTTGCATAATCTGTAATCTGTCAAATATAGCATTGGAGAATAGGCGAAATAACAGATAAATCAGTTCAACTGAAATTTGTTTTAGGGCTAGGTTAGAGCTCAGCTCTCGAGATGTAAAAGGAAATATCTGAGCAGACACATCTCATTCATGGTCTCGTCTCACTGCACTCCGCTGTAGTTAATTAAAAGGGGCCCCCAAAGTGCCTGGTCTCCTGGATCATAAAGTGAACAAGAACCCCAATGCTCTCTGCAATGGCTGTCAAGGCATTCAGTACAAACTCGTTTATCTTGAAGGAACCGCACAGCCACACATGAGTCTACAAGGCCTCATTCTTTGTGTGTGTGTGTGTGTGTGTGTGTGTGTGTGTGTGTGTGTGTGCGTACAGGGCACTAAAGCAAGCCTCATTTCGTTTTTGCCTGAACTTGCCGATGTTTTTTTTTCTAAAGACTGCTTTGTCTACCCACTGAAGGGAGAATGAGAAACGTGTTTTGGAGTCTCAGGAGCTAGAAATAACCTAGAAAGGTAGGAAGGTATGACAAAACCTTCCAGAACAAACAACACTTTCAAAACAGTGGAGGACAGTGGTGAAGAGGAGCAGTGGGTCAATCATTTGTGGAACGCATGCCAAGAGGTTTACGCCCAGATGCCGCTGAGAAGTCAGGCATAAACAGAGGATTCTACAGAGGAAGGGTAGCAACACAAACATTGCAGTTATTTTCGGTTAGCGGGCTCTGGGATCAGATTAAGACATTGCATGAAAACATGGTCTGATTCGTGTTTGGGCCTTGATATGAAACAAACAACTTTTTTACTCTGTGAACTCAAATATGATTACCCCACTGACCAATAGCATTACCCCACTGATCAATATGATTACCCCACTGACCAATAGTTCACATCGTTAAACGCGTAAACGAAAGAGCACATTACTCTCAATGACTATGGCAAATATCGTGCCTTTTATAGTTATTGTTAAGTGTTCCCAGTTTAGAACAACTGGGGCCGCTGTTCAGTCTAACTACAATGTGCGTTGTTGCTGACTTTGTACAATGATATTGGCAAAGACCAAATGCACTAAGGACAAAGGCCTGCGTCGCAGTTTCCACTTCAGAGTATGCACAGTATCACAAACAGGTTCACATCGCTGTTGTTATGATGTCAGAGAATACATTGCTGTGGTTACAGTAACTTCAAAAGGTCTGTAGGACATTTAGTGTATCTTAATTTTTTTTTAAACACATAAAATGTGACATTGGTTCAGAGAAGGTGGTGCTCTGGGTTTTTGACAGATGAAAATATCTTTACAAGCCAAGGAGTCCTGCTGAAGCTTATGATTCCATTGACGTTAACAAGACCACCGGGACCAGTAGATGCAAAACAACCCAAAGACATCTATAAGAGCCACCATCATATTTCACTATAGGGACTACATCCTTTTCAACATAGCCTATGCTTCCTTCTTCTGATGCCAAACCCATTTTTTGTAACATCTGACTATAAAACCCTCTTCCAATCAAAGTTTAGTATTGCTGTTAAGTTGCTACGGTCAAAGGAATCATGAACTCCAACAAGTGCCCAGACCTTTTGGCCAAGACCTGGTATCCCCCCACCAGGAAGCTGAAAGCCACAAATTGGGTTTTCAGGAAGATGATGCATAGTTTGCATACCTAAAAATCAACTAAGGAAATGGCCATAAAATTATCGTTCTGCAATGGCCATGTCAGTCTCCAGACTTGAACCCGATTGAGAACGTGTGGTTTGAATCGAAGAGGGCAGCCAGCAAGCAGAGGCCGAGAGGAATGTGACTAATTGTGACACACATCTTTTTGAAGAAAAAAAACAAACATTACTTGTTAAATTAAATCTTGTTCTCTAAGCAATTGTATTTATATACAGCAAATAATTTTCCTATTTTTGAGGGTACAATATCGCTTGTTGCCTGTTTTTTTTACCCTTTTTCCTTTTTGCTCATCTTTATCAGAAGTGTGAATCTTTTTGGATGAATAATTATAACATGTTAGTTTATGAAAATACTGTTCTACATGTAATATCACAGATATTGATGCCCCAATAATTCACCTTAACGCGCAAATCTCCCCAAGAAAAAGAAAGCTACCCGCTATTGTATCTCACACAGCACATGGACTCGGTGACCTTTTCCATGAAATAACTCGACTCCTATTACAGAGAGCTACACTTCAAACCCCTGACTTACGGAAGAGTTGAAAAGGTAGGGTAAACCCGCTTCAACAATAGAGTAAAAAAAAGTTGGCAATATTGAGTGTATGGTTCAAGCAAAGGTTCCCATTTGAGAATAAAACAGGTAGAAGATGGATTGCTCATTAAACATTCGCAGCATACCTGGCCGGTGCCACCCAGCGGTCACAGTTAGTGACTAAGAAACCCTTTTCAATGCAAAGCTGGAACCGGCTTGATTCACAAAGTTCAGGTTCTGCGTGGATTCCTGTGATCTTTCCTCCGGAGTCGAGCAACCATTTTAGGCGGGAACAAACCCCCAGAGGTGCCTGCGTTCACCGTATTTTGGCGGTTTTTGTAGGAAACCCTGAAAAGGGACCAACGCTCTGAATTTTATGTGACAGTATAGAGATAATCTGTTACCCCGTTACAAAATGTACATCCAGTTTATTAATCGCAACATGCCTGGTTTTGTTGCAACAGAGAATACCTGTAAACAGTTCACCTCCAATACAGAGCGCACCTTGGTAAGCTCCCAAATGCCTCTCCATTGTGTTCTTTCAAATTAGATAAATCAATCTTTTTGTTCTCCTGTTTCTATTACACAATGTGCCTTCTAAAACCATCTGATCCCCAAAATACTGCTAATCTCATAATCAATCTTCAGGTTTGTAGCGTAGACTATAATCACGCCTCAACTTCAACTTCTTTGTGCTCCGAGTCCTTTTGAAGAATCAAAGAAATATGACTCCACTTAGAAGTCAAACTAGCATCTTAAATGGGTGCCTTGGAGTCATTTATGGGCCGGTCACCATTTTGTAAACAGTATTAAGCATATCGATTGTATGCAATATTTTCTATTGTCCCTTTAAAAGCATGTCGCAGAGAAACGTCTTTGTGTGGAAAATGTCAAGAAATACTAAGTGAGAAAACTTAAAGGGCTTTTTGATATGAATAAGTCAACAAATAAAAAACAGACCATTGATGAAGTGAAACATTTCCCAAGGCCAACATTATTTTGACGTGGTGGTGAGGCAGACATGGGAAGTAGATCGCATGAGGCTGATATGCAGGTCTTCTCTCTATCAGGTATTAGTTGTTGAACCATCTTAATGCAGATTTCATCACTTTAGACCTGTATCTGGTCAAAAGGCTTTCTCTCTCTTGGGAGAATTAAACTGGGGATAATATTTTCTCTTGTATGATTGGCACTGGCACTTAATTTTGGATTAATGTGTTACATGCAAAATGCTAGAGCTGCATGAATAAAATAACTTTATTGCTCACATCTGTTTTTATTGCTTTTTTAAAAATTCTATTTCCCCGTCAGCCTGTGTCATTTTTGACCTGGATCTGCCTGAGCTGACTATAAATGCAATAAAGCTCTCTAAATACTCGGAAACATCACATGCCACACAACACACATCGTTAATAATGAAAATGTCTGTTAATAACTAACTGATAATTAATGTAGAATCTCTGCTTTGACTGATCTTAAGAGGGCTGGTAAATAAAGCAGGTGACACTGGAATCTAGGCCTGTTCAATAGTACTTTTCAACTTCATCAAGTTCATACAAGCATGTATATATACCATGATGTTTCAGCTGATCAGAGAAAAATATTAATCCAAGCGGTAGTGTATGTATGTATGTCAATATAAATAATAACAATCATAATAATAATAATATGGGGAAATATAATTTAAGAATATTTACAATGGTCACACATAGCTGTGCAATTGTAATGAAAATTCACAGTCCGCCACCATGGTTTCTCGTGCCTGGTTCGTCATTTTACACAGAGACCACAATCTTGCAAAGCCCATTATGCAGGTCAGCTTTAGCACATTTTTTCTCTGAAGCGTGATAAGGATTAATGGCCTATTCTTGCACTTTGTTAATCAGCCTGCTATTGTGTTTGAAGTAGCTCCTTATCAGGCCTTCTTCCTGACTATATCTTAATGAACGTTGGGGTTCTGGATCCGTCAAAAAAAGTCAGGCCTTGTGTGTGTGTGTGTGTGTTACAGAGGAGGGTCAAAAACTGACGGTCGAGAAAATGTACTGCAGCCAGTAAGAAATCGACCAACATCCAGTGTCTACCTGTTGTACACATGTGGGATTGGCACTCTGGGCTTTAAGGCCAGATCACTATTCATTATTTAGTTATTCATTTGAATCATTCAATGATGTTGCAACACAGTGTACCACAGGGGCTTGCTGAATGCAAAGACGGCACAGCGAGAGAGAGAGAGATAGATAGAGAAAGAGAGAGAGAGAGCGGGTTTGTGACCGACATTGGTAAGCTATCTCAAAATGTAAAAGCACACAAACAAAATATTCACCTTGCTGTGATGTGTAGTCATCGATATTATTATTTGTTCTCAAACAACACACATTGAGATCCAAGTTTACATTGTCCACATCACCCGTATTATATGGCGACCTTTAAAAATAAAACAATTATCCTCCACGTATTGGCACATTTAATTTTCACCCAAATATTTTATTGCAATTCTTCAATTATATACTGTGTTAGCTCAATTTTAAGAATGTATTTTAACATAGTGATCGATAAGATACATGAATGAGTAAAATAAATGAATCAAATAGATATAGCATTGCATTGTTTTGTTTTGATTTATAATTATTATTTTTTTTTGCATTTCTGAAGTAAGGAGGTGTCATGGCAACAAAGAAATAGCTGAGCGTCATGATTGTGCTCACACTTGATTTCCGGACACTGCTGATGACTTCTGAGATCATGTGCCCCCCGTCCACAAACTGTCCTCGTCTTAAAGGCAAACCTGAGCACATAAACACCAGGGACGGCGCAGAGAGGTGACGCCGTGCGGCGGGAAACGGGGAGCAGACGATGTGAAGGTTTAAGCCGCCTGGATAAATGACCATACAGTAGCAGGATCAACGGGTATGAAAAGTAAGAGCCAGCTGTGCCTCTTATCCCTGACAAGAGAGAGAGAGAGAGTGAGAAGAGAGACGGAGAGAGTGTGAGAGACAGGGACAGACACAGCCCCCCCACAACAAAAGAGAGTCTAAGACGCTCTCGCTTGATGCATGGGAAAGTCATTGGCCCTCCATTGTGGCTCCCCTTCTGCTGAGCAAACAGGCCAAACTGCTCATTCCCTGTCTCCCATTCTCTCCCATTCTCTCCGCGGTACATTGTCTGTGTCCCTGCATTTCATTTTGCGAGGGAGATTGCTCTCAGGGCCGGTGAGCAAACAGTCCGGAAAAAGAGCCAGCTATCTCCCTCTGTTCCCAGGAGAACTGGCATTTCTGCTTCGGCTCCAAGCTGTCAAAGGACTGGAGAGTTTGTGTCAGGATGCTGAATTAATCTCTTTAATCCCAGGGGTAGTCCACCTTTATCACCAAATGTTCAGTAAAATGTTTCCTAGCGATTATAACAACCCCCCATCCCCTACCAAACCCACACACACACACACACACAACACAACCCCCTCAGTCCCACCTCATGCTTTCCAGTCAACAAACATTTGTTATTGGATACATGCAGGAAGATTTTCCGCATTACAAATTATGCATTTATTCGGCAGAGCAGCGCCGCATCATGAATAATGATGACCGCCATGTACCGCCAAGATATTCCGTCATTCGTTTGTGTCCCATGAACAAGCCAACCGACGCAATTATGCCACGCTGCACATCAGTGGTTCATCTCTGGATGCAAACTAGAGCTGGATTCCCACTGTTGTGTGTTATATGAAATCCTAAAGTAGAGTAGGAGGGGTCCAACTGCAAAATAGGAGATATTTAATTGTCATCTAAAAAAAATTTTTTCTTGGTTTTCTTTTCAGATTATATTTTTTCCTAATATGCAAAGCAATACTGACTAAAGACGGACACGACAAAACATTAACCACACTCTTAACTAAAAGCCAGACATAACTGGCAACAGCTGCATAATAATTCTTAGTATAATTTAATATGTGTTAAATCTGTTTACTATTTTAATGCACAGGAACTAATGTTTAAAAAGGAAAAGGCCGGCTGAATTTGAGTCCGACAGAAAACTATTGATTTTTTAATTAGTAGGCCTACATACGAATGGTTTAACCCTACAGCAGGCCTGAGACACAATGTTGCCCTGATCTCTTCTTCTAATGCTAGGTCATATCTTTCAGGATTTTCACATCTTCTATCTTCCCAATCCACCTACACACACCTACAGTATAGGTACACACACACATACACACTCTCCCTCTCTCTCGCTCACACGCACATTCAGCTTAAAAACACTGCCATTTAAAGCATTGCTTATTAAAATACCGTATATGCCACGTAAAAAAAATGCCACGGCATAAAAAATAGAAGACCGCAAATCACACGCCCAAGCAACTGTGCTATTTGTAATCACTTGCCTGTCATGGCAGTATGATTTAAGGTAATACCTTTAGTTCTGTAAACCGCAGACCCTCAGCTTCAGGCAGCTATGTTGGCTCTGAATGATAGTTTGCATGTTGCTAAAATGATGGCTAATGATTTGCATTTATGTATTTAACAGACAACTGTTTCAAAGAAATGAATGAAACCAAAGGCAAACCCAGGGTTGACCTTGAACTGCCACATAAAAATACAATTAACAGTCCATCAGCTACTCCCACTACCTAAAAGAAATACCTAGTAATCCTCAAAAGTAAACACAATGCAAAAATTTAAGAGTATGATTTTGATGGATGCCCAAAATCTGGTATAGCCCTGTATTGCCTAATTTATTATTAATGTGTTAATAATAGATTGCTACTAAATAAATTAGTAAGTTGCATATAGTCTAAAATTAGTTTTGTAATATTTTTTTCACAATAGCTATCTAGTCAAACAATTACGGTTAAGAAAAGTTGCAGAAACTCTGCTTTCTACCAAGTATAAATAGCTAACAAATATATGAAGGTATTGTAATATTTGTATTTCATTATGTTACTATTTAGCACAGAATAATGGAAAGTTAACTACATGCATTGGTATGTCAGAGGTTTGTTGTGTGTTGATGGAGAGTGGGACCATTATATCACTGACCAATCTGCCCATCCTTGTCGTTCGTTCAACATCTCTTCTGGGGGTCTTTATTTTGCTAATAGGGAAGCAAGCAGATCCAATCATGCCAAATACATCTGTGTTGATGGAGGGGGGCATCGTGGGGGCATCCTTTACAATGGCCCTCGCCCTTAATCTGACTGAAAATTTAATTACGTTAGATGTTCTGTCATTGTCATCGGTGAACTGCGCGGGAAAAGCTGTCATCGTTGCGGGAGCCGTCCAAGAGGGACGTTGCGGCTTTACCGCCATTTAAGCGTAATCTGTCCAACTGCGCCGTAAACCCCTACCAGGTTTAAGAGCGCGGTTCAAACGCGCGTCAATCTGCGCTTGATAAATGCCACAGCCATTTGTATGGGATTAAACGGAGGATTCATTTTGTTCGAGGATAGCCTGTCTGAATTAATGAAAGCCTTAATGGCAGCTCCAGACGTGGAGGGAATTTAATTTGATGCCTGTGCAGCGAAGGGGGTGGAGTGAGGATGGATTGGGAGGTGTTGAGGTTTTTAATTAACCTTCTTCTCTTGTTAACTGTTAATCAGCTGGTATTACGCTGAGCGTGAAAATGCAGCTAAGTGAGGCATACTCTGATCTGACCTAGGTAACCCTATAGGGAATGCTTAATTTGTGGGCGGGCATATCTTTCAGGTGGCAATTGGCTGAATTATATGCCAATCAATTGGACCCCTGTCTTGGGAGGAGACTACATGTTATGTGATGTGGCATGCCTCACAAATAAGTAATGCAATGTTTTCATATATTCAGTCCAAATATAAATTATTTTCAACGTCTATCAATGATGTTAACAAACACTTTCTGCAAAAAACTTCAAAATACACAAGAAATTTCAAGTATCGGGGATGAGGGAACACATTATCATTCGTTTTATTAGCAGAGGCTGATATCCACAGTGAGTTGCATAGCTCGCACTTTACGCAACCACCAGTACACCGCTTGATATTTATTGAAGCAATTTGAGTAGTTCAGTGCGGATAGTTGTGGATTCAGGCGTTTACAGCCTCACCCTGATAACTCGGCATTGTATGATGATCGCGGGCTCCTCGACTGTGTGAAGAAAGAGCAAAGTGAGACGGGGCTAATAAAAATTGATTTGTAGCGCAGTAATTGACCTTAACGTTAGCGGTTTACTGAAAATAGCACAATAAATGGGTTGGTTGGAAGTGTCACTTTATGGACAAATAAGCTGCATAATTGTGTGTGCTTATTATGTCCGTCTGTATGCTCTCACAAGGTTTACTTTCAGATAGGCTACTGCCATTTGCTTGCAAGCATCATCTGCAAGAAACGGTCAATACTAAAAATGGAAAGGCGTGCAAATATGTTTTTTTCAGCTTTTGCCACTGACTTAAGATCTGACTGTTAATTTCAGAACCAGACGGTAGAAGAGTCACAGGGGTCAGAGCTTGGGAAGAACTTTGTCTGGTGGCGCTGTCTGCCACATACCTAAGTCCATACGTAAGTGGTTTAGCCTGCACAATTTCATCTCAAATATGCATCAAATCTATTTCCACTCAGAAAGTGCACTGGGACTGATACCTAAACACATGCACACACTCACGCAAACATGCGCATACACAATTGTTCCATTTTAATTCTCAATAATTCTTCAATCTATATTTTGGCTTTGACAATCTAGATTTTATACAGCCTACTGCTGCTTGGCTGATCGTGCACATTATCTGTCTCCATATCTCAGACTCCATGGGATATGTGCGTGACAGCAATCCACCCTCCTCACTGTGACTCAGGGCGTGCTTTATCCGCACAGCACTACACCAGAGACCTTCCCCATTTCCATCACCTGTGTTTCCGTGTTGCGAAATGTCCGTCTCCTTCTTTACCAAGCTAAATCACTTATATCATAAGAACTACGAATGTTGTCGCATTGCTGCTTATCCCTGGCAAAGCAATGTTCTTCTGTTCCATTTTTGATAGATATCATTGCTTCCATGTCTTCACTGTATTATTCCCCCACATCAAACCCAGATATGATTACTTGGATATGATCATCACACAATCATACAGGTTCATTGTGGCACTTTTCATATTAAATGCAATGAAGTGGTTTAATTGAGGATTCACATGATATTCAACGATTTGGTTTGCTTCACTGGCATGAACAAACGTGTGGCCTACATATCAACATGTGCATATCAAACAGAGGACGGCACAGACATTTTGTAGAATAACAAATAGAATACTAAAATATACCATTTACAATGATTAAGAAATAATTATATTGAATATTTACATGTCTAAATATAATATGAAATATATAATAAAGAAGGACACAACAAAATAAAAAAATTTAAAAACAGAGAAAACACAATCAAGAAATGACATTAATGTAAAATCAAAAGACAATGATATATGTGGGACTTGAAGTGAGTAAGAAGCGAGTGAGATGGATATGGAAGTGTCAGAGGAGGACTCTCTGTACAGCACAACTCTGAGCCTCTCTATGACGTGCGATAAATTTGTCTTTGAACTCGAGAATAGGAAAGTTGTAACTTGATGTTGTTTTTAGTGCGTAAGTGTCTCTTCCCTCTTCCCTTCCCTCTCCTGTGTTCCTCACGTTTAGTAATGAAGAGCAGCCTTGTCTCGACCTTTGGGCTGTAACGAGAGTCCGGCTTTCCTTCTCAAGGTTTCGCATTTGATGGCTGATGTCTAATCTATTGCCGTGTGCAATAAGTCTAGTCTTACAAATATACTTTTGATTCATATTTTTCACCTCCAGGAGTTTAGTTTAATAAGACGGTAATTAGCAGTATAATTTAGTTTCCCCCGTAAATAACGAAAGATATATTTTTTAACAGTACTCTGCTGCTGGAAGTCTGCCGATGTGCTTGTGCGTTTTAACAAAACTCGACATGCAGAGCTTCTATCAAGAGCTAGGTCAATGTTGACATGCAGCATTCTAATGGGATTGTGTCCCAGTGTATTTAGGGTGATACTCCCACCTGCCAAACGAGTGAAAGACAAGAATTTCACACCCAGTCGCTAGAGCGACTTCAGCCTCGTTCTCGCCCCTCATCCCTCATTCTCGCACTTTTGACTTGTCCTTTTCCTCCATTTCATGGACTTTGAGAAAACCCAAAACAGACAGACATGACCCTTTTTAAGTGAGAAGCTGAATCTCCCGAAGTCAGTTATCACATAAAACAGAGTAGTAATTCAGGTGAGAGCAGGACGATGGAGCGTTAAGGAAACTAATACTTATGTAAATAACCAAAAGGGTATGTATCCATTGTCTGTGATATCCTGGTGCAGTACACACACCGCATTAGTGGCAAAACATTCTAAATCTTAAAGGCAACCTTGTTGGAATATTTCCTTGTTGGAAGAATTCCATGAGAATTCAAAGCACAGAAGTTTGTTCTAAAAATATAGGTCTCATACTTGCCTTCAAGTTCAGGGCAATGAAACCATATGAAAATAATGCATTTGAGATCTATTATAAAATCAATGCATTTGAGATCTATTATAAAATCAATGCATTTGAGATCTATTATAAAATCAATGCATTTGAGATCTATTGTAAAATCAATGCATTTGAGATCTATTATAAAATCAATGCATTTGAGATCTATTATAAAATCAATGCATTTGAGATCTATTATAAAAAGCCACTTTCCTGCTACATTATTTTTTTCTTGTGTTGCCTTATATTCCTCGTTGGTCAGTGAGATGTGGGCTTTTTTTATTTTATTTTTTATTTTTTTGTATTTGTGTGTCAACCTTTTTTTAAAATCAATAAATAAAATACAATTTTATAGGTTACTTCTGTTCAAACATTTTTCCTTTATTTACTACTACATTAAAACATTGAAAGACCTCAAAAGCTCAACTCGAGCGGCGACATGCCAGAGTTTCGCTGTTTCCGGATGAAAGAGATACTCCACTGTGTTTAAAATAACCCTCGAGTGAGTGACTGCCGCTTTCCTGCAAACTGTCACTGCCTGGCTCCGTTTCAAACAACCCCAACGTCGAGCAGGATCTTACGGGTACGTGCAGAACGTGTGTGTTTATCTCTCTGAGACGCTCACAGTCCGCCTATGTTTTCCCAAGAGTTTTCTGACTCTGAAGAGGCTGTGGAGATGGCACATCATGCCTCAAATCCCTGCATCTCATTCAAGTCGCTACTTGAGATCTCAGATAAACCTCTTTTTAAAAATGATCTTGACAGCGAACCGTGAGCTTCTCTGTGATTTTGACCCCTTGAAGCCAGATCAGATCTATCACAGAAAGTTGAAGAGTGCAACATCGTCGTTCTGTGGGTCAAGGCCGCACGTCATCCTTCCCCTCCGCACATCGCCGCAGGTGTGATGAAACACAGCAGCGCGCAGTCGAGGGAAAGGATCAATGCGTCGAAGAGAGAGACCACACGGACCTCTAATCCCTATATGTTCCTTATCAACAGAGGTGGGAACAGTCGCCATTAATCTGCCCAATCTTCACAATCAGACTCTGATCAGATTACGTTACACGGGCCGTCTCCTCTAATGGAGCTGCAAGTTTCACTGTAATGTAGAACTCTGATGCACACACAGGCAGTGTGCCTGGAATTTACTTGCACTCTTTACATGTCATTTTAGTTGGCTCAAATAGCCATTGTGAACAAATTACATTTTCAATTTACACCTCAATGTTTTTGTTTAACCCAATGTTTCTAAAAAAAATGCCACTCTGTCCCTTTATCACAAAGGTCTTGAGGTAAACACTTTGATATTGGCACTTTTATAATCATTCTGTCGCTGTCTCTAACTCTTTTGCCTATATACCATGTGCAATGCACTTCTGTAGGTCACTTTGGCCAAAAATTCAGCTAAATGATAAATTGTTCATTGTAATTACAACTGAATTAGAAATTAATTACATTTTCAAAAATACCCAGCTTTGTCAATGTGGCCTTGAAAGTCGACTTAGTGTCTCACTGATTTTTATAACTCTGTGAGCCTAGGGTAAAAAAATAAATTCTAAATTCTGTCAAAAATGATACATGCATGTAACTTCAATATTTTCTATCATGATATACTTAAAGGTATCCACTAACTTGTTTTATATTACATATACACCTGAATTGTGTCTCTGAATTGTTCGATAAAGTGACACATATTTTGTGGCTGGATTGATTACTACTATTATTATTATTTTATTTTTTTATTTTTTTATTTTTTTATTTTTTTATTTTTTTATTTTTTTATTTTTTTATTTTTTTATTTTATTCTAATGCAGTTTTAATTAATTAGTTTAATCTAAAATGTACCTATATTGTGAGTCGAACGCACTTGAGGAGTTTGAATTTGATTTCTGGTGTTTTTGATGATGATGACCATGGCCATTTTTATGAATCCATATTTTGTTGTATTCATAGTATTGCATTGCTGAAAATTATTTCCTCATCAAATAAATCATGCAAGATGAGCAACAGTAATAAAATTAAATAATAACTGAAATATTAAAAGAACAACAAATATAATAAACTATTTTAACAATGATACACATTATTGAAATGTATGTATTATTATTATTATTATTATTATTATTATTATTATTATTATTATTATTATTTAGTATTTATTATGTATTATCATTATTATTATATTATGGTTATTACCAGAATGTTGTTCTTTTAAATATACCTACTGATAATTTCCTAATCCTATTATTATTATTATTATTGGTGGTGAAGGTGGTATTGTTGTTGTATCATTATAATAAGCAGTGGGCCTAGTACCAAATACAGTTATATTGTTTCATTTTTTTAACACTTAGGCACTAAATTTTCTCATTTCAAGTGTTAGTGTATTTTTATTTTTATTTTTCATCCACATATTTTGAGCAATTTTGAGTGTTGATTTTTATGCAAGAATTATGATCAGACCACCTTTTAAATGTAACTTCAAAGTAAAGTGTTTTATGTTATTTGTATTGTCACTATTTCATTACAGGATTTATTATTATCAACAAATTGGTTTCAGTTTTAAAAAATATCACAGAATTATGCCCATAGGCCAATTTTCCTGTCAACCTAAAACAACATTTCTCGTTTTGTCAGACGGGAATCGAGTTTTTGTTTTAGGTTTAGCATAGCAGCGTTTTGAAAACAATATTGGTTATGATGGAAATTATGTTTCTTTAGTTAACAATCGAAATACTTGGTCGGTAACGCTAGTTAGTTAACATGTCGGTTGCGACAGATCAAACTACCTATTAGTTCTGTAAAATAATGCCTTGAAGAGAATCTCATACTACTGCGAACATTTGGACGGCTTTGAATTCTAACTTTGTTTTCCTTTAATATATTATGGGATGCAGTTTACCCTGCTAAGATATAGGATTAGGAGCACGTTCACTGAAAAAGGGGTTAAATCGGGATTGTGTGAACCGTCACACCCCAGCTATAGGCTAACGCAGAATAACAGCTTGTAAGATTGATCTCTGGCGATCACCCCGGAGACCGCTCTACTTGGGTGTTCCAAGCGCTGGAAGTTAAACCAGAAACGTGGATTACTGGGATAGAATTTGATATTTAGCCTAAGTATGTGACTTTTACTTTGGCATGTAAAGAAAGATTAATTATAAAAATGTTTTGATATACTTTAAAATGTAAGATTATTGTCACACCAAAGAAAACAGAAACCTTTTATTGGGTTCAATCAAATCCAGTATACATACACTTTGCAAGACTCATATTGCCTACATACGTAGCCTACTCAAGCTATCAATAGCCTATGTCAAACGTATCTCAAAATTGTAGTCTACAAATAAATCACTGAGTTGGCAGCCATAGACCAATTTACATCAGTCCATCATCTCAAAAATATCCTACACGGTAAAATGTTCAGTGTTAAATCAACTCTTATAGAATTTATATGAGACCACTATGGCCAGAGTGGGCTCATACATAGCAAAAATGTCAGTGTAAATCTAACACTGCTGGTGTACATTTAACGCCCTAGGGTGTGTATATGAGACCACTGTCTCATATACGTTAAATGTACACCACAATTTGTGCTGTGTAAACTCTCTTAGAGTTCAATTCATGCTGGACATTTTACTGTAATGAGTTTTTCCAACTGTGCAAGATGACAGGTTTTGTCTTAGACACAGGGCATCCCTGACTATCTGCAGGAAGTGTTGAAGACCAGGAGCAGATGAAGGAGAAGCTTCCCTTTTTTCAACTTGGCTTAACCTCGTTTGGTCGGCCTATAGGCTCAGAATCCGATGAAACTAAGCAACGCCTTGTCCGGCCTTCCATGGAGATCCACATTATTATTTTGTGAAAGTGAGACCCTATTTGTCAAGAATTATGCAAGTACAGTGACTGGCAAGAAATGTAATTAAATGGTTTACCAAAGTAAACAGATCAACAAACTGCTTACAGACCGCCGCTGATCTTGTTGCTATAACAACAGTTGCCCGTGGGCTGCCTGTGATATTATATTCTGCAGCAGGCTTTGGCAAAGGCCTCTTTATTTTGATACTTGACAGCCTGTCCCTGTGTGTATGTGTGTGTGTGTGTGTGTGTGTGTGTGTGCGTGTGTGTGTGTGTGGTGACAGAGAGAAAGAGAGAGAGAGTTCACTTTATTCAAATCTTTACAGGCCCATTTCAAATTATGCTGCCATCCAAGTTACAGAGAACTTTTTTTTAAAAAAAATTTTATACCAATTATTGGAAGGTGGCCATTTTTTAATCAAGTGAATAAAATTATAGGGTGGGTCATTTTCTCAAAGTTCTACAAAAGAAATTAGCTACGAATGAATGGATAGACACCAACATTATATTTATAGAACAGAAATATCTAACGTTTTTCTTGACAGTTCCCCTGGTATGTGGCAGCAGTCCTGAGAAGACAGACACATTTGAACCTAAATATCAAAATGCAATTCCCATTTAATTCAGTATTGGAGTGCGTTTGTCAGAGGTTATCCCCCTTCAAAATATTTGGAATGAAATACGTGGGTATACACTCATTTAATGACAAGTAATTGACAAATCCGAGGGCTTGCATTACCAATGAAATGGGAAGGGAATTAATTATTTAAAAACGATTATCCTCTTCGTATGTCCCTCATGGACCCCATTTTCTATTGGAAATACATTCGGTCAAAGGAGTCTCGCTATAGTGAGATAAGTCAACAATATGCACCGTGCCGTTAAGGGAACGTGCCAGCGCATAGCAACAACGCAGAGGCTGCATAATCATAATAATAATAATAATAATAATAATAATAATAATAATAAAACGTAAGGGTTGTTTTGTTATTTTACATGGAATTGCGCTGAACCAGGTATTCAAATCTCTTCAAAACCTAGGCTACAGAGAAATATTCATTATGAACACGACATTTCGAATGAAAACATCGGAAAATAAAACCACCCCAAAAAAAAGATGACCAAATAATAATAATAATAAATACAATAATAGTAATTTGTATGACTAAGCATGTGATGTAAATAATAAACAACTCAAATATGCATAAATGTGCCTGAAAATTACAGGGGGAAAATGTGTCTATTCACATTAGATGGGGTCGCTGCTTAATAAAAAGCTAGTAATAATTCAAAGAGCACTTTTGAGAAGAAAGCTTCGTTTAAGTGCAGCGCACTATTGACAATGCCATGGCTATCAGTCAATTGCCGTAGCTCACAGGCGGGCAGTTTGGATACTACTTATCCTCTTGTCATAGGAAATGCGCAATCCTTCTTTGCCGGTTTGGTCATTTGTAGAACTATAATCTAGTTTCTAGAGGCATATTGCACAATTCGTCCGTCGGTTTATGATTTAAATTTGAATTAAATGAGAGAATAACATACATACGTTTTCGCAATATCCTACCTGGCGCAGTTGCTCGAGCCTATTCTCGATAGCGACGAGAACCATTAGTATGTTTTCCGAGAGAGCTTCATGGTTGGAGTCATCGCGGCATTTATTTGCGCTCGAACTGCGCCATTGTTGACTTTAGCAGAGTGCAAAGATTTACAGTGGCGATACTTTCAAAAATAATTATTCAGCAAAGACATCAATGCTATTAAAAATACTTCTTAGCATTATGGCTAGCATGAATAGAACGTGTAGTGTAGTATTTATCTATCGCTATTTACTGAATCACGTGTTTCCGTTTAGAGTTTAGAGCCTAGTGGAATTTGGATTTAGCTTTCAGACATTCTAATGAGAGGACTGGAATTAAAGGCAAGTGCATTTGCATTATTTAGTATCAATTTGTTTTCACAGATCACGGATATTTATAAGCTAAATGCAGCCATGTGCGTTAATCACGCCGAAGGTGCGGGTAAATGAGGCTGTTGCCACCGTGGACGCTCACAGTTAATCTGCAGAGGCCTATAACCGTTTCTTTTTGCAAGCAGTTGTCGTAACCAACTGAAATCCTACTACATTTTATAGGATCAGTGACCAGGGAGGTCCAAGGCGTGGATTTTATGTTCTATTTTGCCCGGTGTTGCAGTACGGGTTCGGGCATTTGGCTACTTTCCTGCGCTCTTGCCCTCAAAGTTGTTTAAATTTCTACTCAATAGGATACTCTACAGCAACAAAACTTTTGTGTGAAAATGAAATCACCCTGGTCATTACTGGTGTGTCCTCTTGCAGGCGAAGCCGTCCTGAAACAGAAACTTGAGAGAGCGAATTGATTTCAAACCCAAAGTATGATTTTCCGCATTTTCCGGATTTTCATCCATAATTGGATATTTAGCTTCTTGATTTGGCTCACCCTTTGTGCTGGGTGTATTATTATTATTATTATTACTACTATTATTATTAGTAGTAGTAGTACCAGGAGCAGCAGTATTTACATGCATATAATATTATTTAATATTTACATGCATACAGTAGAATATAAACAATACACCTTTTTTGATTGCTCTGAAATAAATGAAAACTGTAATATTTGGATTATTATTTTATGTAAAAGAAAATTAGTGGACCTATTCTTATTTTATTTGTGTCACATTGAAGAAATTAGGTTTCGCATCACTGTTTTATTTGTAATTAGTTTATTGTAAAATAATTTATGAAATTTGCTTTGTAAGTGATGTTTTGCATTATTCTCGCTATTTATTATTTACAACATTGCCCTTTTATTGGTACAATATTGTTTTAACAATGTGTTGATATATTATTATTAATGTTGTTATTACTTGTATATTATAACGTTATTATTCGTATGTATTATTCTGTTGTTTTTTCTTGTGTGGATATCTTGTGTGGATATTATATGATATGTTGTGATAAAATAAATACATAAATCCCCAATGGATGCTTTCAGACACTCAATATCAGAACAGTTGCATGTATCAGTAACTCCATAATGTTAGACGTGTGCATAGGACAAGAACACCAATCTCAATTTAGCAAAAACAGTGCAGATAGAATTAAGGCAATAAATCTGGTGTGCTGTCAAATGTCAATATCAAAGGCTAGCTGTCATATAAACAAGCATATCATACAACAACTAGCAAACGTGTAGTACTAATAGCCTACAGAGTTTCAAGTTAATAATGTTCTCTACGAATAAATATGAGGCAGTTTTACTGTACATTGTAAGCTTGTGATATCATCTTTAGTAAATCTTCGCTAGTATTCAGAAAATAACAATATTACCAATACTATTACTAACCTCAACAAGATCAACAACAACGACGACGACAATAATAATAATTATTATTATTATATTTTATATTATTGTATTATTATTATTATTACAATAAAATGTTCTGCATTCGAATATTTGGTTCGAAAACCATGTGTTTCTCCGAACATTCCCCGAACGACAGTCGACTTGAGGTGTTTTACATAATCTGTATTTTGAGAGAAAAAATAAATCCAGACGATCGTGTTCATAAACAATCCAAATAACACTTTAATATACATTATGTTCTTGTGAGCTACAAGAATATCACAATAACAAGCCATAAATAAGGAATACACAAACGATAAGTTACTCGTCTGAAAAACTTCAGTCTCCCAAATTGCATCATAAATGTAATTACCATGGTGTATTTATTGTTATTTTACAACATTAACCCATTTTCGGTTCATATTAAAACGTATTAATGAAAACAACAAACAGATATTATCACATTTTAACACCCCTTTACAAAAATGTTTAACAACCTTGACAACTATAGGATCAGTGGGAAACATCAAAAATACTTTGTAGTGCGCAGAAATTATCTATTTACAAATGTACAAATTCCTGGAAAATTCCATCTGTTGCAGAATATTCAAGAAGAGTTCATTATCGGTCTGGAATACACACCTTGGTAGTAGGACGTGTCAGCGGATATTTGTGAGGATTCTAAGCCCGCTTTGCTTGCCATTGAGCCCATGGATAGTGCGCCTGTCATAGCAGAACCATACCCGGAGTAATGCATCACCTGCTCGTATGTCTTTAGGTCCATTTTATGGTGCTGTTGCTCCGAAGACATGAGATTGTTAATGGAAAAAGGGTGGTTAAATGAAAAGTGGTGGTCCGGCTTCAGGTGAGCATCGTGCACGAGGACAGAGTGATGTTGTGACATCAGGTGGTGCGCCTGGGAGGCTGGTGAGGCCGCGTGCTCGGGGCTCAGGTCCTGTCTGGACTTTGCGTCTGACGCAGACCTTTTGGGGTCCTTGGAGGATGAATTAGAATGCGGTGAATCGTGTCCGTTGCAGCTTTCAGAACTACTGTTAGATCCACCCTCTGATGTCTTCCTACTGGACTCTTTACATAGCATTTTATCGCATTTAAATCGCTTTTGCCTCCTGAGATAGCAGCCGTTTTCAAACATGTTCCCCGAGTCCGGATGAAGAGTCCAGAATGAGCCTTTGCCCGGTTTGTCCGGGGATCTTGGCACTTTAAGGAAACAGTCATTGAAAGACAAAGAGTGGCGGATAGAGTTCTGCCAGCGTTGCTGGTTCTGACGGTAAAATGGGAAAAGGTCCATGATCCACTGGTAGATCTCACTCAGCGTGAGCATCTTATTGGACGACTGTTGAATGGCCATGGTGATGAGGGAAATATACGAATAAGGGGGCTTGGCGTGCGTGTAGCTTCTCCGGTATGTTTTCGGGTCCCGCGATCTAATATTCGATTGTCCATACATGGGGCTCATGGCGTTCATGTTGGTGTAGCTCAAGGCGTTCATAGGCGGAGGCTGCGCGGCCATGGGGCTGATACTCGGGCTAAGCGCCGCGCTCATGCTTGCCATCCCTGCGCCCATGCCATTCATGGCCCCAGCACCCGGTGACATGCCCGTCACGGACGGGTTCATTCCTGTGTTCATGTAGGACATGTTCATGGAGCTGGCGGTCATGTTGCCAGAGCCCATTCCCGACATACTCATGTACGTGTTCATGGAGTTCATCCCCAGCCCCGGGTTCATATTTCCAACAGAGGTGTAACACTAAAAGTACAGACAGCGAAAATCAATCATTCAGACGGTTCATCATTCTTATACTATGCAGAGTAAAATTGCATTAAAACACATGTAAAGATAAATACCGTTGTCTATTCACAAATCTGAAAAAATGAATGCATTTCAAAAGTACACGTTATTAAAATGTGTATCGCTATCGATTCCCAAGTGCATATCTGAAATATTGTGCTTGAATGTCTTAAGTAGCTAGCCTAAAAACGTAGTATGATGGTTAAATGCTATAAATCCACATTCCTGTTGAATGCTTAAAATACGTAGCTACATGCAATGAACCCATTTATATAACTAGTACAGGCAATGGTATAAAGACGTTTAAACGGCTGAAGTCATTGTACAGGCTATTCGATTGTTACGTGTAAAATGCACGCTTTGCGCAAAACCACAAACCCGCTCAACATTGAGAGATTCATAACTGAAAAGCAAAGCGAATGCAAATAAATAAAATGTCGGTCGAGCACCAAAGCGCATAAATGTCAAAATGAAACGAAGCAGCACATTTGGGAATTAAGTAATAAGTATACAGAGTAACAGCTGAAGAAAAAAGTTTCCCCTTGCCTGCATGCCTACCCCAACTTTGTTAGGATAGTGCCGTAGAGATCGGGGAGGATTTGGAGGCGCCTCAAGTCAATATTTGATCACAAAGTTAATATTATCTCAGGGCTAATATTGAGCTGTATAGACGGAAAATATATATATATAAGCTCTACCAACCTCTGGCTCTGCGTAATAGGTGCTCCAGTCTGAATGTTCGTGTCCCTCCATTTTAACTGCACCCAGCATCGTGAAAGTAGCGGAACAATTTATCCCCAAACCTTCTCTGTGGACGATTGTCAAGAGAAGAATTCCCTTAAAAGATAAGGGGGAAGAGAGATTCCACTTCTTTGGTCTGCTTTCAAGTGAAGAACTGGCGCATGTGTATCTTTCAGCCCGCAGTGCCACCAGACGCTATAAAGCCTCTGACGATGGCAGGAGTTGAAATGACGTTAGCTTCTGCCCGTTAATGCAGTGTTATAGCTCTCTGCGCCAAGTGAGCCTCCAATCCCTACTGCCTCGATGCCCTATTTGAATAATCTGTTCACACCTAGCCGCGAGCCTCCTCAGTTTGACTCTCTATTGTACACCTGCTGTATTTAAAAAGACCGATTCCATTTGAAAAGATTTAGTTACAACCCATTCCTATTGTTTTGTCCCAAAAAGAATGCCTTAAAACTTTTGTTTCAAAAGGGCTTTTTGTCTCACATTTCTTTCGTTTTTCTTTGGCGTTTTTAACGTTTTAGAAAAAAGGCTGTCGTTTGATTATTATACATTACATTATTATAATTACATATTTATTTTCAAAAACACCTGGCGTTCTAATGTTTAACATAAATCAGGTTATTTAAAACACGCCAAGGGAAAGTTTTCGGTTTTTCATTCATTGGTCTGTATTTTCTTTAAATATATCATTATAGCAATATGTGCATGCAGGGTTGAAAACTAAACTGTAAGCATAAAATAAATGCATGGGTTGTTTGGGTTTATGTATGCTTTTGTTGACCCTATTGAAAAATACATATATATTTAAATGAATAAATATAGGCATCTTTTACATTGCGTTTTATTTCACATTCGTATAGACAAGTTCAAACAAAGCGTTACACGAACATGTTTCACCTCGCCCATCTTGTCATAATTTTGATTGCATATAAAAGGAAATTATATAATTTACATATATTGTAAAATATACGTTTTGATCCAAAATATAGCCATTGATCACATTTGAATCTGCCCAGCGGTTTATTTGTAATATATTTAGCTTCACTAGGTTGCACATCGTGTGCTGTTGGTGAAGGCCACGCATATTTTGAATATATGCTATTGTAATTCAGTCCAGTTAATCAGACGGTCATATAAAACAAAGTACACATAAAAGAGCATTAACCTACTGTAATTAAAACATAAAAATCGAAATATGGTCAGCGCCAGTAACAGATGAATCAAACAAAAACCTTTCTGTAAAAACTGGAAATTATTCGTTTTTGAGGACAGACAATCCTGTCGTCTTAATTTTTCTCCATCAGCCGTTTTGTATTTGCTGTAGTTCAAAGGAAATAATGCAAAAAATATAAGTTCACCTTAAAATGAGAAATTATGCCACCTGACAAACGTGTTAGTGATTATGACATATGCCTTCTGTTCGATATACAGGTTAGGTAGTTTGGTAGCCATTTTATCATGAGATAGGCTAATTAATATGATATATTTCCCTCGGTCAATTCAGATAAACTGGACATCAGAAAACAGAAAGATCCTATTCTAAAGAGAAACTAATAAATAAAACGCTTGTAGTAGGCTGCATTTGCCTGTGATATACGCACATTGGCTAGACACATGCACAGAATTGTGCGCGAGGTGTGGTAGAACGAAGACCAACGATTCAGTCAAAACCTATCATGGTATCTTGCAGTTATGCTGGGCTGTGAGTGCAACTAATTGTGCCGAAACCATCTGTAAGCGAATTATAGGCATAATAAAAATGGCTACAACTATTAGTTTAATGATGAATTTGTCGGCCTAACAATGATGCTTACTTACATCAACAATATAACACTTAAACTAAACAATACACGTATTATTAATTATTATTATTATTATTATTATTATTATTATTGGTACTGTAGGTAATAATGCAATTGCAAAATTGTAACAAAACAAATGTACTCGGTTTAGATTTTAGCGCGCCCTCTTTTGGTGGTATTAAAAATGTCACGTCCATCAGAAAAAAGTATGTCGGGAAAATATTGACATAGTCATGTTTGTAATATATGCGTACACTGAACGAAAAGCCGCATTCAACAGCAAATAACATACATATTGGAAGTACATTGGAAACAGATCAGCGACGGAGGCCTCACTGAGAATACTGTATTTTGGAAATATTGCTGCCCATTTTATTGCTTAGGGGATAGCCTACCAGGCAGTGGATTAAACAGAGAAATGTTATGTCACACCAAACTTGTCTTTGTTGTTTTCACCTGCCTTTTCTCCACAGTGTTGGTTTAAAGATCCTCACACCCCTTAGTGTAGCGTAATGTTCTGAACACTTTGTCCTGTACGTGGGCCCATCAAGGCTGAACGCAGGTGCGTTGACCTCATCTCATATCTCCACTTCAGTCATCTCAAATAAGCGATACCTGGAGGGTGGTCTTGATATAAATTTTAAAAATAAAATGCAAAAGGAAAAAATGGATTTCATGCGACTTGACTGTTAAGTTAATTTCAGTTGCTTCTGCTGCTGATGTTGTCTCATATTATAGGCCATAGAGTGAACTTCAAAAGCAAATTAATGAGCCACGAAAGTTACACTGAAATATAAACATGCACTATATAACATGGCTGACATATATCTATGTCCATGAAATTACATTTTATCTGCACGTGTGGTATTTTCGAAAGCAATGACAGATTTGTCAAAAAATGTTCAAATGTATTTCACATACATCTTATATTTTTCATGTATAGCCTTCACACAGTGCTAACTGCGACTAACTCTCAATCTGTTTGAAACCTCCACGTTTTTTAGATTAATATTTAGCCAACATGGCTTCCAATGATGCTTATATTATTTTATAATAAAGGTTAATTCAATAAAAGTTAAATAAATACAATTAAATAAAGTTGTGATTATTCTTGTACTTTTCTGAGGTATCTGAATTTATTTTCAATTAATCCCTGAAATCAAATAATTTAGCAAAAAAATATTGTCTTAAAAATATATTCATAAAATGTTCCACTTCTGATAAAGCTGATAAACATTATTATACATAGGATGTAAAGTGCATTTATGAAATATGATTGGGCAAGTATCTTCACTTCATTCAATTTGTGAAATGAATGTTATCTAATCAGAAAAATTCCCAAAGAGCCGTGCTAATCAGAACAAGAAATATTTCCCAAAAAAAAATGTATTTGAACGTTTTCTACCCAGTTTGGGATCTGCAATAATACTGTTGGGTAACCGTTGGGTCTGTACATAAGCAGACGGTTTCCACAGCACGGGCCCCGTGGCAGCCTTCTACAGAACAGCAAGCGCAACCAAACGAGAGGTATATCTCTCAATGATGACAACAGGTGACCTGTGGACCCTGTATGTTGTTCAGACAACCTGGGTCAATTTAAACCCGTCCTATCCCTGCGGTGGGACAAAGCCTAACGTGCCTCCCGGTCATGGTCGGCTAATGACATAGCGGAGGCTAAAACCTAAAACGAAGGCCCAGGCTGAGCTGTTTTACCGATGAGTGCTTTCACCAGCTCAAGACCATATCAATATATTTTTCAGTGAAGTCAACCATGTTTGTAAAGTCCTTATCAAAAGATTTTTAAAAATACCTGTGCCTAAAGCAGCTTGTTCTTGAAACAGAATAAAACTGCAAGCATTAACAGTTTTTTATAAAATAATATTTCATTTGGATACTTACTGAGGGAGGATATTGTGTATTGTGTGTGTGCGTGCGTGCGTGCGTGTGTGTGTGTGTGGCATACGCACTTATAGTTGCCATTTGTAATTTGAAAAGTTCAAATCAAATATTTTTATCGCACATGGTTGCTGAGACTGCCTGTTAGTTTTATTGTATCATTAAACAGTGTCATAGTGTCTATTATGTCAGCATCATTTTCGCAGGTTTACAGTCTTTTAATAATAGATTTTTTAAAAATAAAAACAAAAAAAGGATGGATTTATTCTCCAAATGAGCAAAGCAAAGGATGTAACGTTCCCTCAAGACACCCAGCACATGTCACATTAAGCTTCACTTTCATAGCAGGATTTCTACACAATGTCTAAAATCATTCACAGACTGGCTCAAGTATGCGCTCGGTTGCTACCTTTCTCGCCAGTCATCGCTTGGAAAAGTCCCCGGGGGCAATAGGTTAAGCTGGTAATTCATCAAATCAAAATTAATAATGAGAGGCCTTTTCTTCAGAAAGCTATGGAATTATGTTTGCCGGAGAGTGCCTGTAGTGACAGTAAACATTCCAGAGCGGGGCTGGGGTTTGAGCGGGCCATTGTCTCCCGCAGCTGTGATAACGGCGCCCGGCTCCAGGTTTGCGGCCTGCCACAGTGTGTTTACCTGGAGATGAATCTGAAAGGGCGACGTTACTGGGAACGCACACAGCAGGGGCCACACCAAATTAAACGGAGGGCCGGGCACCGCGGAGCGGAGGAGGAGCGCAGTTATTACTCTGAAGAAACTGCGCCCGGGCACAAACATGACTTTAAATGGGTTAAGGATTTCCACAAATAGGCCCTTGCCTTTTGAATCGGAAAGAATTTGTCGGGATGAAATGCGGAACGTTTCGCGTACTCTGTTGCCAAGGTCTTGCCATTCCATGACATTGCTCTTCGAATGCAAAACAACTGTACCCCCACGTAACAATAGATTAGAATAATCAAATAAGGCCCAAAAAAATGGCGCAATGGACCACAGAGGGAGCTGACAGGAGTTTTAAAAGGAAACGAGAAGCAAATTTACTCAGAAACTGAAAAGAAATGCAATGAGAGTGTTTGGAATCTGGTCCTTTTTTTACTAGGTGTGGGAAAAGGCTTCCGTGTCTCAGGATAGTGCGGTAGAGAGAGAGAAAAAAGGGCTCTGGAATTCAATATAGAGACTGCTGCTCTCAAAAGAGGCAACCAAGAGACCATGGAGCTTGTGCTGGGATTCTACACACTATTCCGAACCCGAAAACCGTTCTTAACACATCCATTCAAGAAATCGCGGCTCGTTTATAACATAATGCAAGATGTTTTCCCAGCAACATTTAATGACTATGGTTTGCAGGTTGAAGAAGTTTATGACAAGCCTCTTACTGAAATACCATGCTTACAGAGATATAAGGCACCGACTATAATCATTTACACCACCCTGCCCTACACAAGGCAGTGAATAGACTGTCAATAGATTTTTCACACAAAATGCTATGAAATACATGAATATAACTCGCACGTTAAAACATTACGATAGCAATGAGTCAATATAATGCTGATGAGTCCACCGTACCGCGGTTTGTTCTACTAACATTGCACAATGCTGGCAGTAGTCCAAGAGTCTTTAATGATCATTAAAAAAGGAACACGAGAGACCTCGGGACTAGACGACGTGTGGACACATGGGGTGTAGATGAGCCATAAGCATGGTGCAGGACAGGTATATACTCATAATGACATGAATGAAGATGTTGTGCATTTCATACAGGAGTGGCATACAGAAAAGGACACATTCTGAAACATCCGTCCAATGTTTTTATGGGTAAAATGTTGATCTAGGTGTGGGAAGTTTCCCAGAAATTTGGTAAATTATCTCTCTCCACTCTCTCTTTCCTCTCGGTCTCTCTCTCTCTCTCTCTGTCTCTCTCTCTCTCTCTGTCTCTACCTCTCTCTCGTTCTCTTGTTTGCTGACAGAATAGAATTCCTCAGCTTGTGCATTTGCATTCCATGCTTAGAACTAGAAAAAAAGAGGGAAACAAAAATGCAATGAAGTGAACCTACACATAGTGGACACATATATATGCTCGGCCGCCATTTCCTTCCTGTGTGCATACATATGCAAGAGGTCAATTTGTAGTGTTTACTGAGAATCGGCATGGGGTCCAGTAGCAAATCAATGAGACCGACATAGGCGACAAGTTCCTCAGGATTGCAGACGAAGCTCCCTGCTGACACAACAACATCAGTATCCAATTTGAGAGGTCGCTCCGTGTCTTCTCAGAAGTGAAATGAATGAGGTCTTTATAGGCTCTGACAGCTAACAGACTAATGGCAAATGATACCAATGGTTGGGCCACTCAACAGATTAGCACCTCATCAGCCTCCTGCAGCTTCAGACAAACATGGCCTCCTCTCGCATAAAAGGCAACGCCACTGCTCTGTGATAAACAGCTGCCTGGCAAAGGAGGGGGTCTTCCAAAACTTCCTGACATCCCCTTTTTTGCACCAGGGCAGCTGGACTGGGCTTCCTTGGGCCAGTCAGACCCTGATGTGTGTGTTTCAGGTGAGCAAATATTGCCACTTGCATTAGAGTTCAATGGCCACTTCTTTTAGACATTGCACTTCCCCCTTGCTTACAGTATGTGTGTGGCCTCCGTACGAAGTCAAACAGGCCATGTGATTTCATAAGGCTCACAGCTGAGGATGAGCAATGCAAGAGTTGGATTTCCTTTTCAATTTTGAATTGTGACAGTGAGTCCATGGTGACCTCCCTTCTCATGCCAAAAAGAAATCCATTGCAGCAGGTTTTGCAAATAAAGAGCATTTTTCATAATATATACACAAACAAACTTTATTCTGAAATTCAACATTATGTTTTGCACAAAAGGTCCGTATTAAAACCAGGGCCAGTTCTAGGCATAGGCGGAAATGGCGGTCGCCTAGGGCACCATTCATCTGTGGGGACATCTAATGAAGTGGAAAAAAGACAATAAAAATCCATGCATTGCATCTATGACAGTCTGCATTATAAGAGTTGGCGGTCCATGCCTTGGTCCTGAATCTTGGCAGAACGGCTGAACTGTGCCTGCTTAACACTGTCCTGTTTTAATTGTGTTACACCAATTTCGATGGATTCAAATGAGCAGTTTCCCTCATCTCCTCACAGGACTTATCTAATTGCCCGCCCCAAATGAGTACACATGGAGTTTTCACCAAGTGAAGTCACTTCCCGCCATTAAGGTGATATTAGGGATCAAACCGTAAACAGGTTAGGGACTTGAAAGTGGATTTTGTCAGCGACTTACCAGTCGCGTGCCCTTATTGTCTCCAATACACAGATGCAGCACCAACAGCTTTGTCCATTGTGATAAAGTAACACAGAGACATGAATGTGATAGACATACAGGGTAAAAGCATAAATGATGTATGTTGTGCGATTGTGTTCTAGATTGATGTTGTTTTCTCTATTGCCTCATTACTATCTTTGCTGTCAAGGTTTGAAAAGCTGCTGTATGAGAAAAAACAAAACATTGAGCAGCCATATACCATGCATGCATGGACCACGTCATTCAATCTGCACAGAAAGCCCAAGATCACTTATACATTTGTGTTACATTGCTCCAGTAAAAAAAAGAAGAATATATATATATATATATATATATTTAAATTGACAGAATGTAAACCGAAAGCAGTTGAAATCATCGCGCAAAAAAAGCGAATTGATAATGAATTATAACGTGAAAGTGTGGCTGTGAGTGGCTCAGGGCTTTGGCCTATAAACTACAAATAGCAACAGCCTGCCTGGGGTAGTCCTGTGGGTGGTCTCCCGTCAGCATCTCAGCGAAATTGAGCCGGTCTGCAGAACAAACAAGATCTCTCCTGATCCCACCCCATCCCCAACCCCCCAAGTCCAGATGAATGTTGTTTGCCTCGGGCGTTTCTGGGATGGCTTGTTTGCTTGGACTCATACCTGAGACATCCACGCATTGAGACGGCAGAGCGGGGCTGAGACTCGGGAAACTATGCGTCCCCTCATGTGACGTAAGAATGGCTGCCTGCTAATTTACCGGCTGAGCTATCTACAAACACCGGCTGTCACACTGAATTTGCGTCCAGATTGATTTCCACAGCTCTTCATCTTGCAGAAAAGGAATTCGTTATTGTTTATATGACCATAACGATTTATACGTGCCATAAACTGAGTTATAAATGTGATAGCTTATCGTATCAAGGACAATATTTTATCCTTGGCCCAACAAGGCATAACATTTAGGCCAATTGACGCCGAAGAGAATTAGCAGATTTAGCACCTCTTCGCCATAATAATAGTTCAATAAAATAGTCTGACCTGAAAATTTTGTTTTCACTTCACATTTTACTTGAATACAAGATTTTAAAAGCAAGATCTTGTGACAATTATAGGACATGGTTGTTATTTATTTATTCAGTTATACTATGTCTTTTATGTACTCAAATTGCTATAACCCATACGATGTTAAACTGATCTGAAAAAATCTAGATATAAATTTATATCTAAGCTTATAAATTTATATAATTTATTCATGAATCTTAATTTATGGACCTAGCATGATTATGAAAAAAGCCTATCAGCCAACTTGATATTGTTTTGTTTAGAGCGACACCTGCTGGATTGTCGTCTTTTTAATTGTCCTAAATCTGGAAGGATAATTAAACGAGAACCTTGATTATATATCATATTTGGAAAACAGTCAACAATGTAAAAAAATAAATAAAATAAAAAGATTTCGGAACCAGAATGAAGTTCCTCTTACTTAGTTTCTCTTCTAATTCGCACGATGTTTTTTTGCTCCGTCTACAACCCTGTCGCGTCTTGACGCCTTGTTTGAACCTCCCGACAAGCCGTAGTACGGAAGTCAGGTGGAACAAGGGCAACGAGAACGGTAAGACACACATGTTTAGGAAAACTATCTTTAAAATGTTATGGATGCATTTTGACAATTTCGCATTTGAAAGACATTTCACGGCCGAGTTGTGATAGCAGGGTTTTTTAATTCGATCCTGGGGACCTATTGTTTACGCCGGTTTTTGTTTCCATCTTAATTCAACTCTGAATAGCAATGAGCTGTTACTTGTTCTTAATTGGACACTTAATGCCTACTCAAGGATGTTTTATCCAATTAAGATCATATGTTAGTAATGGCTATGTATGCTATGAAGAATAATAATTATTGCGGATATAATTGATTCAAGTGTGGTCGCTGAAACGAAACAATTTTGTCTATGCTGGAATAAGTAAAAGTAAAACTTGGAATTTAAATGTTTTCAACAACCTTAAGCGTTTAAGCTACTGGTTGTAATATACAGCGTGTCCCCAGGGCCATGTTTGAAAACCACTACTGCCTTACATTGCTACTAGTCTATCTAGCTAGTTATTTTATAACTATTTTAGTTGGCACTTGAATGTACTAGTACAACATCTGTCAATTTTCAGTCACAAGTTTGGACCAGCAGAGAACAATTATCTGTTCGAAAGCCACAGGTCGATAATTAAATACCTAGTAGAGAGCAACGTTACTTTCTAACGCAACTGTAGAGTGGTCCTCAGTATTGTTTTTTTTAACTCGTAGATTAATATGCAAATTTGCTACAAAGATCATCAATATAAGCTCAAGTACCACTTAAGCTTATTTTTGGATATATGTTCACCCCAGCTTATCAGATATGGACACTGAAAATCGTTTTTCCCCCTCCACAGATGCCTCCCAAGACCATGGAACCGTTTGCTCGGAAAGCCTTCAAAGCGATAATAGTTTTAGAAGTTGCTGGTGTGTTTGGTGCTTATCTTCTCTTTCACAAGATGAACACGAGCAGAGGTGTGCGTTTCTAAGCGTTTAATACCCACCCTCCAGGTGTCACTGTGGTCCGTTTTGTCATTCAGCTAACACGTTTTTCCACTTTTGACTTTTCCCCCAGATTTCAGGGGTACCATGAATAGAAACATACCATCCGTTCTAGAAGGTGAGGAGCAAATGAAGCACTTGGGGAGATTTCTGAACGTTTCTGTTTTCACCAGCATACTTTAAAAGGTTGAGCTTCAACAGCCACAGGGTGAAGGGGAGTACTAAACCCTAAACAGGATGCTTGATCATTTAGCCAGTTCACAGTTACACAGGGTCCAAGTAAACTGCTCCACTCAGGAAACCCTTGAATATATTCATGTGTATGTGTTGGTATGCATCTTGAATACCCCATGAGCCTAAAAAAATTACTAGCTGTTAAATGTTTTTAATACAACTTTAAAAATAAAACATGACACTAACAGCAATACATAACCATTCATCAAAGATTACCTTTGCCATGAACACCACCAGCAGATATTGTTTACTGGGTTATGCTTAATTTCCGTCACAGAACTATTGGGTAATATTTATTATTCAACAAAAATAACCAACTGGATCAGAACGTTCACATTGGGTTGAAAGAGTTGAATCTGTTCAGGGTTTGTTGAATCACAAACATCTTTCAACATTCGCCCTATTCTTTTAGTCTATTACAAGTCCAACGAGTGGGCGGGAATCTACGGAATTCGGGAGGGTGACCAGGAGGCGTGGTCTGCCAGGAAGTCCTAGAGGTGAGCTGATAACAGGGCAGGGGATCCAAGAGCGACGCCCCAGGGCGCCCCAAAGTCCCCCTGTGGCACGGCGCGTGAACGCTATTTCGTGGTCTTCCTCTTGCCGCCTTTAAACTTGCTGAACTGTGTCCGCTTTTTAAACGCGGCCTTCTTCCTCCGCAGGGTTTTGACGTCTCTTCCGCGGATCCAGTCGTCCCTCTGCAACTCCCATTTCAGCTGTTTGATGCCTAAAGAGGAGCGTGATCAGGAAAGGAGGGGGTGTAAGCTCAGAACATATATAGTTACAAACATAGCTCTAGATTTCTCCACTATGTGCTGTAATTACAACTGTCAAAACAATGTGAGGCTCACAAGTGCTTCAAATGCGACTGATGGATTTCATCATAAGGAAAAACCATTTAATTAGCACGTCTGGACGCCTTTGAAATGACCAACCGGATCTCAGTGGAAGGAGCATGCTGATTATGGCTAGCATCTAGCCAGGAGAATAAAATCTAATTCTAGCTGCTATGTTGTCCGTCCTTTTATTCCTGCATTCAGTGAAGAATGCCGTCTGTTTATTTTCTATACAGTGCTAGGCACAACACACAATCCAAAACGCATTGCCCCAGACAGACAGACAATCATTAGCTATATCTACTTGCACCTTTGGGCAAGGCTTCTCCCCCCCTCTCTTCTGTACGTCTTGTTCCGTTTTACGAGTGGTCATTGCCTGTTTTTATCGTATTTCTTTGATCCTTCCCATTGAATTCTCACAGTGAGGCTGTAATGCTCTGTATTCACTGACATTACCTTCTGCACCTTGAGAAAATGCACACACTCCCTGTGCCAGCACTCACCTGCTTTGTCTTTGTTGGCCATGGCGTTGATACCAATGTTGTCAAACTTAGACCCTGCATTTTCATCCAACAGATACCCAAACTGCCAAAGAAAAAGCATCATTTACCGGCGCGACTGGGAGTTTCGAGATTTTCAGTTACAAAAACACTTTCGTATATTCCATAAGCATACGAATGAGAAGAAGCGTTTACAAGTGTTTCTATACTCACACACGGGGAAGAAAGAGTGTACACAATGGTTTATTTGAGTTTGCTCAGTTTTTTGGCTGCTCCATTTTGCTGGAATTATACCGTTCTGTGCAACATGTACCATCTGCGGCATGTTGGGAACTGTAGTGCAATATGGAAAACTACGACACGTACGCCAGTTACTGAAAACGTTTGCCATTGCCATTTAACCAACACGGGACGTTTTATTCTTCTACAAGCGCTAAATAAACATTGTGATTATGTTCTTTCTATTGCTCCAGTGTTATTAATACATGTTTTCCATCTTAAAAATTATTTAAACTTTTACAGTTTTGAAATAAAGACATATGCGTTACATTACCTCATCAGCAGAAGCAACCATTCCATCTAGCTTCATGACTTTCTTCTTCTTCCCACCTTGTTTTGATCCTACACCAAAAAATTTAACATTACTTAGCCTCCCACACAACCCTAACCCTGAAATGCATAGCTTACCTATAGTCTGACTCCTATCTGAAATGCATAGCTTACCTATAGTCTGACTCCTATCTGAAATGCATAGCTTACCTATAGTCTGACTCCTATCTGAAATGCATAGCTTACCTATAGTCTGACTCCTATCTGAAATGCACAGCTTACCTATTGTCTGACTCCTATCTGAAATGCACAGCTTACCTATAGTCTGACTCCTATCTGAAATGCATAGCTTACCTATAGTCTGACTCCTATCTGAAATGCATAGCTTACCTATAGTCTGACTCCTATCTGAAATGCACAGCTTACCTATTGTCTGACTCCTATCTGAAATGCACAGCTTACCTATAGTCTGACTCCTATCTGAAATGCATAGCTTACCTATAGTCTGACTCCTATCTGAAATGCATAGCTTACCTATAGTCTGACTCCTATCTGAAATGCACAGCTTACCTATAGTCTGACTCCTATCTGAAATGCATAGCTTACCTATAGTCTGACTCCGATATGAAATGCATAGCTTACCTATAGTCTGACTCCTATCTGAAATGCATAGCTTACCTATAGTCTGACTCCTATCTGAAATGCATAGCTTACCTACAGTCTGACTCCTATCTGAAATGCATAGCTTACCTATAGTCTGACTCCTATCTGAAATGCATAGCTTACCTATAGTCTGACTCCTATCTGAAATGCATAGCTTACCTACAGTCTGACTCCTATCTGAAATGCATAGCTTACCTATAGTCTGACTCCTATCTGAAATGCATAGCTTACCTATAGAGGCAGAAAACTCCAGCTCCTCGGAGTTCTTCCTCTTGCCCTTTTTGGAAGTGGAACTCATTTCCCTGACTTCCTCAATCTCCTCCCCTGAATCTATAAGGAAAAATATGTTTGACTCATTGCATTGAGTAAACTAACTGAATTATAGGGTACACACATCTGCATAACTTAACAGAAAAAACAATATTTCTCAGATTTAAGGAAATGTATAAAAATGTAAGACTACAATGTTGTTTAGACAGAAAAATCCCACTATCAAAAATGTCCTCTTCATCTCCAGGGTCTGGTACACAATGGCATGGTGGTGAAACCTGTCCTCTGACAGTTATTAAATGAATCTTCTGCTTCATAATTGAAAGATTCCGCTAACATTATTACAATAGCACAGAACAATGGCACCTGCCATTAATACCATTGCATATACAGGTGCAGCTCAAAAAATTAGAATATCGTGAAAAAGTTCAATATTTTTTGTCACTCATTTCAGAAAGTGAAACTCGTATATTATATAGATTCATTACACAGAGTGAAATATTTCAAGCCTTTATTTCTTGTAATTTTGATGATTATGGCTTACAGCTAATGAAACCCAAAATTCAGTGTCTCAGAAAATTTGAATATTTTGCTTTAACATATTTTTAAAGTATCATATTTAATATTTGGTCGCATATCCTTTGCATGCTGTTACTTCCTGAAGTCGGTGACCAAACAACATCAAAAGCCTCTCGATATCTTATTTTCAGGTACTGTTACAAGCGATACTATAACCTCTCTGCATTTGAACTGATCTCTATGGGAATTGGGGGGTGAGACTAGATTCAGCTGTAAATTACACTGGTACAGTATGGAACACATGGCTGGCTAAATGGCTGTAAGTCATCAAGGGTCTGAGCTATCGAACGAGCCCCAAACCACCACACTGTTGCCAGATATGGAGTAGATGTGGATGGATCACTGCAAGGGTTATTTCTCCTGACTCACTTTCCTATAGAACTCTATGGGGAAAAAAGTCAGGAGAAACAACCCTTAAAGGGATCCATCCACAATCTATATAATATATGAGTTTCACTTTCTGAAATGAGTGACAAAAAATATTGAACTTTTTCACGATATTCTAATTTTTTGATCTGCACCTGTAAATGTGAAACAAAACATCTACTTCTGAGTCCAATTTGGTTCAATATGCACACCTGAAGGAAGGCCATGTAGAGACTCAGGGGTCAGCGAACTATTATCTGCAGCCTCAGCCAAATCAATACGATATAATTCTCTGTAGTACCTTCCAGTTCTTCTTTCTCATTCTCTCCTCCAATGTCCATGAAGGCCCCTCCCTCTTCCTCAGCCACATCTCCAAAGTCTTCCTCATCCATACTGCCCAGAGACACCTCCTCATCGTCCAGGTCATCTTCGTCCAGGTCGGAGTCGTCAGACAGTTCATCGCCCTTTCCGTCCTTTCGCGACTTGCCCTTAACGTTGCTATGGCACCAGAAATGACAGCGGCGTCCACCATTAAGCTCACGACTGACAGGACAACTTATTTTGTGGACAGATGAACATACAAGGCTTTATCGACCCCATAATGGACAAGGATACCATTTGCTGTCAAACACTGATTCATGAATCAATCAAAAGCCATTATCCTATATTGCAAAGCCATAACAGTAAACCATTGATGGCACTTCATTGGCTCCACACATCTTAAGAGTTAATTAACTCTTATTTCCCGAGTACCTGAGAAAGTATGGGAAGTGATTTGAACGTGGTTATCAGCACGGGGGCGTGATAAGGAAATTAGTATCACTAACCGATATTGGTCCGGCCTTACATTATGCACAAATTACATTATAACACAAATTGAAACCGCAACCAAGTTTTCACATTCATGGAACAAGTAGATGAACATACTCTAGATAGTGAACTTGTGAAAGAAAAATGCTTATAGAGCAACTGTGTCTCTGTACAGCTTTGCTTTTTGAGTTCGGCTGGTAAAAACAATACATAGTTTCCAATGACTATGATGAGGCTACTTTTTGAGCATGGCATCTTCACTTAATCTACAGCATCAGCAGCACATCAAATTAGCCTCCTCGCTGGTGGATATACGCGTGTCATCACATGGGTCGTAATCCGAGCATTGGTCCAAGACCCAATCAGTTTGTTTGAAGCCATTATCGGCCCATAACAGTACAATCCCCGTTTTATAGTGCCTGCCTAGTTATCAGAGAATTAAACTGAACTTTAACCTAAACTTACCCAGCAAAGTCCAAACCGTCATCCTTAACATCTGCAAAGTAACTGTCCCCTTCAAATGAATCTGGAGAGTAAAGACATTGGAACAGAAGACCGTTAGCACACTCACAGGTAACGAGGAGACCTTGATAAGGCATTCATCCCATGACAAGGTGGAGGTGGCATAGTGTGCTCTGTCCATAACTCAAAATCTCTTACAGGTCGTCAAAAACATCAGGTCTATAACCTTTCCTTCTGAGACAATATCGACAGCCTAGATGCCACGCAGGTCTTCCGGCAGAGTGCCGGAGCGCTTTTCCCCCCGTGACGAAGTGCAAAACGGTCGCCGTGCTCACCGAGCGCCTTCTCGAACTCGTCGTCATCGACGTCCTCTACGCTCTCGTTGTCCCCGCCGCCCCGCGGCCGCCGCAGCTGCTTCTCCTTCTCCCGCTTTTTGAAGAACCTGGCGACGCCCATGCAGCGATGAGTCGGCCGGCACTACAGCCCATTTCACACGGGCCGTCAACAGGCCGTACATATTTAACATGTATCAAAATTCATCCGCGACAAAAGCAAGCACCTACGGTGAGCCTGAAAGTTGCTCGACTCACCGATGGAAGAAGACCTCATCCACAGAGATTTTACTTTCGTCCTTGGCTAGGAACTCTTCACAGTTGACTGAAAAAGAAGGGGAAGAGGTGGTTGCTTTTGCTCGCGTGGGCATAAACCCCATAGTCCAGCGAAGAAGTCACTTGTACGTATATAGGCGGAGGTTACTCGGGCTTGTACAGGCATGTCATAAAACCATTTAACACTCACCAGGCAACACTCGGATGCTGTTCATGGAGAGCTTCAGTTTGGGCTGCATAACAGAGCTGTCTATATTTCCTATGAGAAGCACACACCATGAAATCCAAGAAGGAATATATGCAAAATCAACAAGCTGACAATAAAAATATGACTGCAATGCATAGTTCAAGTAAATGGACAGTGAAAACAGACTGGCCACAAAGTAGTCCACCTCAGGATGTAAACACAATACAAAATACGAAATACAAAATATGCATGTGGCGCAGGCCTTACCTCTAGATTTCGGCTGTTTTGGGTTCCTGAAGACGAAGCGATCGAGAAATCTGATCAGAGTGAAGTCCTGGAGAGGGTCCCCTGTGTACGTGATGACCTCACCCTGAGGGAGAATCAACAAACACTGACTTAAATAAAAGCAGTGGATGCAGTATTTAAAAAATATATATTTATTTTTTAAAATTGTTTATTTTTACAAGTAGTCTCATTGAGATCAAGCTCTCTTTTACAAGAGATACACTTTGAGTTCGTTCAACTCTTGAATAACAGTTTCATAATTTACAATGTTGAGTTTACTACCAATTCCCAACAATATGCGATATCTGGATGAACACTCGCCTGTAAAATGGTCTTGGCAAACAGAGCCACTGACGGGTGGAAATGAGCAGAAAGCTGATTGGAAGAAGCAAAGAGAGGTAAGTATTAGTACTGATGAGCACAACAGTATTCTACACCTCAGCACTTCACAGAAAAGCCAAGCCCTTACCCTTTTCAGCTCCCACAGAGTGGCCCGGTCAGCCCCACAAAACAAGGGGTTTCTGTGCAAGGGGTCATAGGCCTCCGTGTTTTTCCCACCTGACAGAAACAGATGGCGTTAGAGGACGGACCCCGACGTATATGAACATACCGTTTTGGATTTGGGATAAGTAAAAGGTTTTTGAAGAAGCTTCAAAAATGTTTGTACATGAATGCACCCAAGTCCTTTCACACGACTTAAAGAAGAACGCAACAGACCAAAAGTTTGCAAAAGTACCGGCTCAAATATTTTACTTCAAAAAGAAAGCTTTTCATCTTAAATTAAATTCATTCTTATTTCTTAAGTGCTTTTTATGGAGACACTGTCAAAAAAGACACTTTACTGAAATCTCATGCTTTCTACTTTTATTTATCAAATTAAATAAAAAGTAATCGTATCTAAAGTTATTATAATGAACGAGACAATGGCCCCGTTTTCTTTTTTAGAGAAATATTTTTTCTTATGCTCAATTGAGAATGAATGAACGGGTTCGCAAAGTTATATTAATACACTAATCAGAGAATATTTATTTTGTAACATTTATTTAGAAACACAACTCAGCAACTGTCATACCTGGCTAATAACACTCCCAGACCAGCTGATATACCAAACATCACTAAATCACTGAAGCAAGTTAATTATGCTCACAAAACGCCCAATACAAATCCTCAATACATACAGAGTCCATGAATATAAAAATACATTTACATAAAAACATAAAACCATAAAAATACCATTAATACCAGTAAATCCCCTTACCATCCATGTTTTGGTGATGCACCCAGGACACGGCCTGACTCTGCGCTTCCGGTTTCTGCTCCTTCCCTTCCACCACCTTATCAGCATCCGTAAACCTCTCGTCTTCATCATCGTCGTCAAGGTCTTCGAACTTCTCCTCCTCGCTATCCTGTAAAAGAGAAACGGCATTTCGTTAAGACGCGCTCAACAACTCCTTTAGCGATCGCTGAATCATGCACGCGCCAACAAAACAAGACAGGTACAAAACAAGAGAGCGCATACCTCCGCTACCTTGAACAGCTTTCGCCTGACCCTAAGGCCCATTACATACGCTACGTGAGGAACGCGCGCAAAGAGCAACGCGGGAGGCACTTCTCGCCGTTCTTGCGTAGCAAAACACGCCGTCCAAATTTTGTAACGCGACACAAAAGTGTGGCGCAATTCCACACGTTACCCGTTAGAGGCGCTAAATGTAAATACTGTCCAACCACTGTTCAACAAACAACTACACACTAGGGCTGCATGATTATGGCAAAAATTATAATCACGATTATTTTAGTCAATATCGAGGTCACGATTATTTAACACAAAAATTCATTGCTTTTCGGAAGGTAATATTTTTATTACACTTTAATATTTTGAGTGAACAGACTAATACTTATATTTTCACATTTTCGAACCCTAAGCCTCTACTGTGAGGGAAGTAAAAAGGAGTGCTTTATTTGATATAGAACACCAGCGAAAGTCCAGTAAAGTGAGAGTTTGTAAACAGACTCGTGCCTTCAAAATCGTCATTCTCGATTATTCTTGTTTAGTAATCGTGGAAAGCCAATATTAATATCACCATTAAAATTTGTGCAGCCCTACTACACACAAAGTAATAATTTCCAGTGTAAGGTTACTCGCTCCAACCAGATTAGCCGAGGCTGCCAACGAGTGTACAGGGCTAAAAAAAAGCTGGTAAACGCACGGAAGGATTTGCAAGCAGAGGGCTTTGCGCATGTCTCCAATCTGTATCGGCATTTATGTTCCTTGCATAGACTGCGTACCAGGCCCAAAACCGGAATCGTCTGATCCCCGTTAATAGCCAATTATTTCATCATGCTACATCCACAGACTTTTAATGTTATCTTGTTCACAAGCAGACACAAGGGGGCAGTCACACTACAAGTGACGGGTGTAATAAACCTGCCTGAACCTCCAGCGGCGGCAGGACTCACCTCATCGTCCTGCAGCAGGAGCCTGAGGCCCGGCTTGGCCTTCATGACCTCTGACACCAGGAAGAGAGCCCCGCACGCGAAGGTGGGGTTCTGCTCGCAGCTGACCTGCAGCAGCCTCTTAACGAAGGCCTTGACGCGGCGCACGACGATATCCACCTTCAGGGACTTATACAGCAGGTTGAGGAACATGCTCTGCCTCGAGCACAGGTGGAGCCCAGGGTCCAGCAGCTTCCTGAGGGAAAGGATTACAGACGGAGGCATGAAGTGTTAAATTCAGTCAAAATCTTAAAGGGGCACTGTCTTGACATAAGCCCCAGAATACTGGCGTGCTTTGGTTGAGACTTTGCGTACAAAGCTGGCGTACTTCGGTAGAAAGTAGTTTTCTGGAAAAAAACGTGTACAACAAGGTCTGTGGACGTCCGTGAGTAACCGTGCCGTTATATTTGGAAAAAGACTGTTGCTGTTGATCTTTTCGAATGTACATTTTTGACGCTTTTAAACAAGCCTTTAACCATCACTCTGCTGCCAGAAATACAGTAGATATGGAAGGATCACTTTAAGGGTTGTTTCTCCTGACAGATTTTCCTATTGAACTCTATGGAAAAATAAGTCAGGAGAAGAAACCCTTCAAGTTATCCATCCATATCTACTGTATTTCTGGCAGCAGAGTGATGGTTAAAGGCTTGTTTAATACATCAGACCCTTGATGACTTAGAGCCACTTAGCCAACCATGTGTTCTATATTGTTCCAGTGTAATTTACAGCTAAATCTTGTCTCACCCCCCAATTCCCATAGAGATCCATTCAAATGCAGAGCTGTTATAGTATCGCTTGTAAGAGTACCAGCAAATAAGATATCAAGAGCCTTTTGATGTTGTTGGGTCACAGACATCATAAAGTCATGGCATGCAAAGGATATGCAACCAAATATAAAAAATATGGCTTTTCTACCACATTTAATTTAGCGTGTTCAATACTTTTTTCCTGTGTCATTTCACTTTATTGCACATAACTTTTTTTAAAGAATTGGAACGTTACAATTTCTTTAGCTGTGTAGTTTTATTGAGTTAATACCAATGTCTGGTCAAAATCTCATGTGAATAGCTACATTGGAAATATGTTTGATAATAAAATTGTTGACGTGTCCAATACTTATTTCCCCCATTGTATCATGGAACAACGGCAACTAACTCCTTGAATAATTAAATCCTCAAAAGAGGGGAGAAATCTCATTCAGATGCTTTGAATAATAAATATAGAACCAAGAGCGGTGCTCATCAACGCATGTCTAGATTCAGTTAATCACTGACGTTAAACATGTCACAACATGATGTACTTTAAATGCTAAAGATGACTCCAATTGTACCATCACAACACAACATCAGCAACAAACTACTTTTCAGGTAATACAATCTTTCCGAAGTCACACGGAAGCCGGGTTAGAGCCACTCACTTGTAGAGCGCGACATAGTAGCGGTCAGAGATGGTCTGCTGAGAATCCATTACTTGAAAGAGGAGCATGAGAGCTTGGACAGCAGTGTTAAATTTGACTATGTGCACCATTTTAAACAGAGTGTCCAGCTGCTCCTTGATTTTGTCATCCCCCGTCTTGGCGTAGGGATAGGCCCTGTTCACGCCTGACAGCAGAGCGCCCAGCATCCTAGACTCTACGTCCTTATTCTTAATGCACGCGCGGAAGAAGGAGAAGTAGATGGTGATGAGCTTGCCGGCCAGTTCGGCCTCGTCGTGGCTCAGCACGACCTGGTTGAGGAAGCAGACGGCGTAGTACTGCGCCTTGGCGTGGACATTGGGCCTGAACATCAAACGCTCCACCTCGCCGCACACCACCACCTTCATGTTGGGGTGTGAGTGCAGCAGGGTCTCCAGCAGATATGAGGCCTTGGACGCCGTCTTGTACTCGGGGTCGCCCACCTTGTTCACCACCTGGACGAGCAGGGCCCTCTCCTGCTCGGGCCGGTTGCAGAGCAGCTCGTGGGCGGTGGTCAGGGCGCGGGTTTTGGTGGCGGCCACCGTGTCGTGGGCCAGGGCGTCCAGCGCCACCACGAACTCGGCCACCTGGTGCTTGAGGTGGTGCTCGAAGTACCAGAGGATGAGGCGCCGGTCGCGGGCATCGCGGTTGCCGCTGGCGAGCTCCTCCAGCCTGTCGAAGGGACGCTGGGAGAAGGTCCTCAGCTTGCGGTGTTCCGGGAGCAGGTCGGAGAGGAGAAGCTCCCGCAGGGTGTCCAGGGCCATAAGGCTCTGTCGCCGGCCGCCCTTCTTCTTGACGAGCGACACCAGGTTCTCCACGAACTGCAGGCTGTGGACCGGAGCGTCCTGGATCAGCAGCGTCATGGCCGCCATCCTGTCGGCCAGCGTCCCCGTGGAGACCACGGTCTTCATCCACCCCGAGTTGGCGCCCTTCTGCACGTTCTTCTTGCTTTTGTAGAGGCCAGCCTCAGCCTCCAGAAGCTTCTGGGCCAGGGCCCTGTACTGGGAAACCAGAGCCTCATCCTGGGGGGCGGAGTCACTCTCTTTAGTGTACTCCTGCTCAAACCACTTGCCACCTGGTTTGATCAGCAGCAACTGCCTTTTGTGGAACTCGAACAAGTCAGCGTTTTGCTTTTCCTTCTTCCCCCGAACGGTAGCACTGACCGCTTTGGCTTTTTTCGTCTTTTTCTTGCCCTCAGCACCTTGCTGCTCTTTAACTTTTGGGGGCTCCTTCGCCTTCTCTGGTTTACCCTTTTTTTCTTCTGTTGTTTTACTCTTCTGAGTATTCGCAGAGTCCTCCTGCTCAACGGACTCATCGGCTATGGCTTGGAAGCTCTCGGAGTACGCGCTGATGCCGAGCTTGGTGATGAATTTCTCCAGCTCCCCCTTTTTCAGGTCATCGATGATGCCTTTCTTTCCACCGTCAACAAGCTCTTGGGAATCATTTAAAGAGGCCAGCATAACGTAGTCTGCCTGGTAGAGGAAATCAAAATAAAACATGCACAGCATCAACGGTCTGTGAATAGCACAAAAACGACTTGAAGAAAATCTGACCAGTTAACTTTTGGTACCTAGCGAAGTTACCTACTGTTATTTTGCATGTTGGCCTGACACTGCCTGACACATAATTCTATATGATGCTATAACTTTTGTGATGTGCGTGTCATATTTAAGGTAATTCTAAATATTTCCAGTGACATCGATTTTGTATTTGCTGTTTTGTACTTGTAAGGCAAAGACAAAAATAGCAACCAAATGTGAAATAACAGTAGCCCACTAGCTACAATCTGCGAAACAAATAAAATGCATAGATTTTCCAGAAAGTTAAGTAGCATTCAGCTGAACTGAGCAACCATCGGAACACTTGTAAGCACTTGCTAGCAGTCTAGATAAAGTTAACTTTAGCTACATATAGTTGCATTATGTTCATATTTATATTATATATATTATCATATGAATTACTAATCAGTGGGGTAACGTCGATGATCGAAAAGTACCTGACATGTTGTTTTTTATTTTTCCATCTTAACGACACGTGCATATACAACCCAGGGGTTAGCTAAGTTAGCTCAAAACTGGACTTACCTTTGTGCCTCCCAAACGCAACACCTCGTCCAAATTAAATTCATCCTCTTTTTTTCCAGATACTCCCTTCGATGTTGATTCCTCATTGCCCTCTCCATTTTCAAGCTCTCCTTCGTCGTTGTCATAACTCGGTCCCATTTCCATTTTCCCTTGCTTGCGTGAAACGGCCATGCTTGGAAACAAGCAACTTGCATAAGCGGATGCTAGCTAAGATCCTGGAAGGAAAGTGTATGAATTACTGTTTTGTTGTAATAAAAAGCTTGGTTAGTAAACACGAATGACAATGATATTTTATTTAAAATGTATTAATTTTATTTCACTTATTACAAATGGAAAATATAGTATTAGTCCATTACTTTGCTTAGTATTGTTTTAGCGTTATTTGAGCTTCTAGGACCGAGAGGCAGGACTTCGCAGTCAAAGGTCGATGGTGAAAGTTCACCACGTGATTGTGGACCCTCCCAGATACATTTCTTGTAATATTAAGCGATTTTAGATTGATATTGTTTCTAGATATACGGTATGTCTTTATATAGGTGCGATGCAACACAATGTGAATGTAGACGTTAATGCATGTAACGTTTCTAAACGTTAAAAAGTAATTTTAGTCTTTTTTTGCTGTTTAAAATACATGGTCACTAGCATGCATATGATTGTCAAATCAAAAATTCGGTTTAAAATGGCAATTTAAAATGTCCATGTAATGGTATAAAAGGGAATTCTAGAAAATACTGTTCATAGGATACAAATACAATATGTATTCGGAAATTTCAAACAATTGTGGTTCGACTTAAGGCCAGGCGGTGGTGCTGTTCCCCTCTTTTATTCGTTGTTAAAAAGCGACCTTTCTAATCGCAAACTCACCCTGCTTAGTTTCTGATCGTGTCATTGCCTATGAGTGACAGTATATTAACGGTTCTGACCATCGTCATTAACCTACTGGGCTCTAGTATAACTCTGCCAATCCACAAATTCCAAATTAGATTATTATTATTTTATTAGTTAAATTATTTGATTATTGTTGGTTGTGCATCATCCATTTAGGATGGACCAAAGAACTGTACTCTGCTGCCAAGAGTAGTTGGTGGATGTCCACCATGAAGTTGCCTGCTTGGGTGTTTCCAGCTGCTCGTACAGTGCTTGGGTGTTTATGATATCTCCTTCACATAGATGCTGTGCCAGTTTATCACAATCCTCTTTTGGGTGATTTATTTCTTCTGATGGAGGGTATGCAATAGAGTGATGACTACCATGCAACATTCTTTACTTTGCTTTTTAGGAATTAGCAGATTGTAATGCCTTCATTTATATAACAGCTGCTCAGTTCACAGTGTATTATATCTGGTTTAAATAAAACACACACACACACACACACACACACACACACACACACCAGATTGATCTTTGAGAGGCTTTGAAATAATTTAGACTGCACTGCCAAGCCTTACATCACGGGTTAAAGGTAATGCCCTGAGGTAGAAGTCCTGGCTGGAGGGCTTAGCTACTCAAGTTTCACATGTTCTGTCTCTGACTGTAACTTTCAAATTTAATTGAAAATTTTATCTATTGAGAAGGCTTGTGTAATCTCATCTGAGGCTTTGCCAGCAACTTTATCTACGGGTATGCCTTAGAAGCATTTTTTAAGCATCTAACACGTGCATGGATTTTTAAAGCTCTAAGTAAACTTGTACCCGTGTATCTCAGAGAAATGCATCCCCCACCCACCCCTCCCAATCCCACTCTCCTAATCACTGCCTATGGAATGGAAGTGGTGCCAAAACTGGATGAAGTGGTAGTTAAATTTATTTGTTGAATGACGGGGGAGCGGCATTATGTGTCTTCTTCTACAAAGCAGTAAGTGGAACCATTTGTCTTTTCCTTGTCCCCCCACAAGTAGATAAGACGTAACACAAGAAGGTTTCTGTAGAGCAAACTGCACTCAGAGGTTGACCAACTGGACTGTGAAGGATGGACTGTATAACAGTGCCATCAAGAGAGGCTCGGTCCATATGGTTTGAGTGGGTTATTGAGCACTGAGTGTTGTACATGCATGGTTATGGGAGCACAGTGTAAAGCAGTGGGCACAAGCACAAGGAAACAGCAGCAAGAAGCTTGTGTGCTGGTGTTGCAGTTGGCAGCTGAAATGAATATCAAGGTCAACTGCTCTCCAACCGCTGCTTTACCACATTAAAAGTGCTGGGATGTCCCTGTATCTGTGGGACGAAAGCAAATGGTCCTACAATGAAAAACATTACAGCTTAAAGGGATAGTGCACTGTCTGGGGGGGTTTTGATATTATTGCAGTTTCCGTCTGTTTTCGATTGGCCAAGAGTTTTTGTGTGTGATGAACTCTTGCACAGCAACATTATCCTGTTAGCCTCCAGAGTTTGTGTATGTTCCCTGATTATTGTTAAAGAAAATGAAGTTTAATCTTCTTTTCGGTTGGAAATATTTACTATGGCGCATACAACTTGAGAAAGCGGCAATCGAGTATATATCAGTACCGAAACAACGAACAAAAGAAAACCTTTATATTTGTGTTTATAATTATGAATAAACACAGTAAATTGTGAATGAATCTGTTCACGTACAGCCTCTAGAAACATATCATCGCTAAAAAAAAAGCTGTACAAGTTCTCATCTCTGAATGTTTTGAGAGAGCTCGGTTGCAAAGGAGTGGGAACACTTCACTCTGGCCCATACCGAGGCTAATAACTGCTTAGCATTGCGCTGTGGTTGATTTGTAAGTTATTTGGTTAGAGCCTTAGACTCTACTGTGGTGTTGTTGAGCAGAGTGACCTCACTTCATCCCCTTTTAAAAATCCAGCTGTCTTAACAACTGATCGAGTTAGTACAAATAGTTAAATAATGAGCATTGTAATTTGTAATTCACCACAGTATCTCCTAAGCAAATAACTAATGTAATACAATATACCTGTGAGCTGGAATTGAGGCCTCTCTTGCCAAAACCCTGCTGGAAAACATACTTTTATCAGTTAAATGCTTCAATATAGATTTGTGTAAAGGAAAAACAAAATCACATAGAGCTGTCACTGGCTGGATTTGCCTTACGTACTCTCTCTCTCTCTCTCTCTCTCTCTCTCTCTCTCTCTCTCTCTCTCTCTCTCTCTCTCAGTTGGAAACGATTAATCTGCCACGCGGTGCTTGTACATCTTGAAACCATTTTGGTGAAAGTGGAGACGAAAGAGACCACTCTCAGCAGGCTTTATTTTGCTCCTACAATGAAACCGAGGGGGCCTCAGACGTACCGCTGCAGCGGCCATTAAAAGATATAATTACAATAGGGTGGTCATGCCTGCCAAAATAAGCAGGTATCTCACCGACTGAGTGTGTTCACGCAGCCTGCGGGGATGCTGAAAATACTGCAACAAACAAAGCGCTTGACTAAAGCACGTTCATCATTTTCTAGCCAGTTGATCTGGGAGTTAGATGTAAGTTAGTTACCGTCGCTTGTCCAGAGACATGTACTGTACTTCAGTACTGTCCGGCTGTTGCCATTTAGGAGGAAATCTCACACTGGGATCAAAATGCACGCTTAAGACGTTTTCAAATTTATCCAACCAAAAGGGATTTCAATGGCGGCTTAATTTAATTGGTACTTTCCATTGTCTGCAAAGTGAATTGACTTATTTGCACGTGGAATACAGAGTTGGAATTTTAGCAACTCTAATGAGTTTCAAAATCTAAAAATCCAAATCTATCCCCTGTAATATCAGATTATCACTGTTGCAACCAGTTGTTATTTTTCTTCCACAAAGTAATCAGTGGTGAAAGTGTAGGATACAGAGATCTGGGCTTTGACATGTGCATTCAGTTATATAGTAGTAGATAGCTTGTGATAGCTTTTCTTCCCTGAAAACAATTTTGTTCATTTTACGTACAGCGCAATCAACACTGACAGGGAATATTGGCTGAGTCGTTCATGTGTTTGTACCATACCACAGCCAAGACAACCTCAGAATCAGCTTTATTTCCATTTCGATGTCAATCAAATTTAGCCAAATACGCATGGAAAAATAAACTGCGAAATGTTAACATAGTTTTCCAGGTCTTCCCCTAACCTCCTCAGGTCTCCTTTGCTGTAGACCATAGTTTTGAAGTCCATGTTACCGTTTCGCTACAAAATCTGGACAAGATATTTTTTGACATAGTTTGATTCAGCCATCATGCAGCTCTTGTTTGTCATTTGATTAAATGTCATCTGACGTTCACCAGGACTTATGATTCATTCATGCATGACTTTAAAAGCGAGAAGACACCAGATTTGGAATTTTTCCATTCCTTTAGTTTAAGAGAAGACTGTAAAAACGCCTCAAAGCCTGGAAACACACTCGCCACTTGGCTCAGGCATTTCAATGATGTCATACTGGATAAATAGCTCACCATCTCTACTGTTTGTGTGGTCAGTCTTAAAAGCTGAACATGAAATTGTTCAGTTAAAAATGATTACCTCACACAAGAAGAGCACATGATTTCCAGAGTCATGTCTCAGATATTAAGTATGTATACTGAGAATGTGACAGATAAATGAAATATGTCATAAGGGAATACTACAATGTGTTATTGTTGAACCATTATTAATATTCATATTCATATTAAGTATTTTGGTGAGTCAGATTTCTGGGTTATGAAAACGCCTACGATGGTTGTGGATTTTGTTGTTCAATTTGTCACAACTAAAAAGCATGTAATAGATTCTCAGCCACTGGCTGTCCCATATCAACCATTGTGTCGACAGGAGTCGGTGGTAAATTCCCTTAACATACATGTAGGCAACAGCACTCAGAATGAAAGTAGTCTTTTAAAAGTGTGAATGAAGTTCTGTTCTGAACATCCAAACATCCACCTTTGACACAAACAGGAAGTCCTTGGCTTCCAGACCGTCTGAGACCGTGGTTGTTGCAGAACAAAAACAAAAAGTCTGAAATTCTGTTAAGATGCAGGTTTTATTAAATCTGTACATACTAAAATATACAAAAACACTAACATCTGCCAAACCAGCGGCAACAGACATTAAAAGGATTCTCAGGATAGGTCTTCAGTACCCTTTCCGATTTTTGTGCTTCATAAATGTGGTATCATTCACCAAGATTTATACCTTAGTCCCATGGACGTAATTCTGCTCTGCATGCCCTAGGCCAGTCTGCACAGGCCCTTCACACAAATCAATTGGACTATCACAAAAAGAAAATACATTTGGACAATACACAAAATGCAACCTGGGTAGAGAGAGGGAGGTTTTTATCTGTATCACACACTCACACTCACAAGCACAAGAACGCTGCACGTGCTTCTGAAAGTGGTGCAGTGGCCCCCAGTCACACACACACACACACAAATGAGGCAATGAGATTCGCTAAATGTAAGACTCCCACAATCATGTTTTGTGTTGAATGATTCTTTTGTGTGTTCTTTTATATCTCTAGCCACCGATCGCCAGATGGACCGAGTGAATCGCACTCCATGGAACTGCACAGCAGTTTTACATATTTTTTATTTTTTTTAACTTTGAACCGTCAACATGTTTTTCGGTAAATGCTATGGGTTACAATAAAGACAAATATGGATTTTCTGTTAGCCCCGCGCACACACACACACGCGCACACACACACACGTGAATACTGCTTTTTCTTGATGTAACATCTGCTGTAAAAACACAGCAGCTCATCTTTAAGTCTGGTGTCATTCAAAGCTCATAATGCACCATTGACAACACCATGTACAGTACATTATTGGGGATGCAGGATAAAATAATTCTCAGAAAATAACATGTGGGCGCAAGGTGAAAGTATTATTAAATTCCATGAGCCTGCTATACCTGCTATGGGCCTGCTATAGCGATAACATGAGCCTGCTATACCGATACCTGCTATCGCATTACTTTTTTTGATTAAGGCCAAAACAATTGCTTTAATTGTTAAGAGTTCATTGAGGAATGATTTGAAGAGAAAAAGATTGTAACCTTAAAGGCTACGTAGCCTTTTTTTAAAAATAATTGCACTTTGGAAAAATGTAATAGATATCCAGTATGCCTGAATGAACACACACACACACACACACACAGACACACACAGATTTGGCTGCAATGAAACACATACAGAGATGTGACACACTTGATTATACACTCCAGCCCTGGATTGTGTGAAACCTGAAACACTGTCATACCTTGGACCAACTGATAACAGAAAAGAACACACGTGTAGCAAAATACACTGAGAGCATGACACAAAACAACTACTCTTGTAATAAGAATTTCATAATTGAACCAGACAGTTCATTATCCTGATCTGGCCCCGAGTCCTTAGGTAAGAATAATAACATGAAAATAAAAAAAGTTTCACAAACAAAAACTTTCACAGCCATTCCATCCTTCATCAGTTCTAGGCGTAAAGCGTTTCAGCATTAGAAATGGCGAGACTTCAACCGTAGTCTTTATCCTTCTGTATTGTGGCCCTGTGGGCCACGATTGAGCTCTCCCGGGCCGATTCTGTAGAAAGGCTCGACCTTGCAGCTTACTTAGAATAGCTTGACCACACAGCTGAGATGTGTATTGTCCTTGCATCAATCCAGTTGCTTTTATGAATCTCCAGGAATGCCAGCGATACGAACGATACCACAGAATTTGAAAATGAAAAAGCATAAATGCATAAGGTGGTCACATCAATTTCTGACAACATACGTTAAAACACATTTGGTGATCAGCTAAAGAATTTTTTTAAATCACCTCTCATTTTTTTAATCACTTTTTTGCAAAACAAATTCACCATTTTCTAAAACGTGTCACACGATCGTAAATCCAACATAAATTCCACCTCGTCATTCTGGTCCACTAGGAATAAAACCTACTCTGTTGACAACACACTCACAACAAAGATTAATATTTCAGAATAAATAAAGCAGGGTTTGAATTTCCAGACGTAAGCCATATCAGCAATCCCTTTTTATGCTTAGTCACTTTCATACTTTGGTTGAAGGTTTTTTGTTAAAAGAGAGAACCAGAACTGTTGTAGCAGCTGTTGATTTCCAACTTTTCAAATGATAGGGGTCAGTAAGAGGGTAGTTGACCTACAGTGCAAAAACATTCTACCCCAAAATCAACACAAACATATAAACTCTAAATATACTCAAGGCCTTAGCATTATAGTCGTGTTCCAGTTTGACACCATACAATTGAAAATAATCCTTTCTAAAAAATATCACCTCAGTATGAGCTAAATGGTTTGATATAATGAAATGTAAAAAATAAAAAAAAATAAAAAAAAACATCTTTAACTTGATCACTTTTTAGAAAAATATCCTATTGAAATTTAAATGACCTCTTGGTTTTGGTCTAAGCTTTTAGCCCTGCTCTGGGTTGAAGCGCTGTGCATCTCATTTAATATTACTGAGCACTCCCCAGTGCATGCACGTCAAATCGGATTTCAACCGAGAAATCGGGCCAATGAGCTCCGCGTTCTATGGCTGGTAGAAAAGGTTTGAGCAAAGACAGTTTTATTTTTATAAAGCTGAGAGCCTCACAGAACCTCTGAAATGTGACTATAGTAAAATAAAACAACCTGAAAAATGTAATTCCATCCCAGCGGCAGCACTTTTACAGGCACCCATGTGGCAGCCCCTTTCTAGCCCACACAGCGACACACAGCACAGCCCTTTGCCCTGCACCTTCAGTTCCGGGGTTGAGCCATTTCCCAAGATCTCTGTCTAGCAGGTGGCCCTGTGCGTCATCTCCTCGTTTGACACACGCAGTAAGTCCTCCCAGCCACTAGGGGTCCTCCTCCATGTCGTCTAGGTTGGGAGACATTATGAAGTGCTTGGGGTAGGCCAGGCTGCGCTCATCGGCGTACTCCTCCCAGCGGGCATCGTCACTCTCGTGGGTGATGTAGCGCTCCCCTCTCTTCGTCTCGAACTCCCTGAGGTCCAGCCACGTTTGATAGTCCTGGGAGAAAGTAGCAGGGGTTGACCAGGTCACCCATCATGCACCTCTTAAAGGCTGATTTATGAAATGTGTTTGTCGCAGTGTGCAGTACCTGGAGCCAGGGGTGACTGAGGGACTTATCCACACTGTAGCGTTTCCTCATCTTCACTTGGAGGAGGTTGTTTATTAAGTCTGTCGCTATGGAAGAGAAATGATAGAATAGCCTTACTCAGACACAAGGGAAAGCCAATGAAAAGAATTGCACTTCAACCAGATTGAGGCGAAACAGAGCTCTGGCCTCGGTACAGATTTGCATTAGCAAAGCTAAAGGTTGAAAATACTTGTAAAAACGTGTGGGGAACTTTCAGAGTGAAGGGGTGGACGGGACTGGCTGAAGCGGGTGATTTACAGAAACCACACGCTGAAGGTCAGGACCACCAATCTGAAACCACGGTGATCTCACCAAACAGACGCGTAGGTGGTCCGCCGGCTGGCCTGCTACAAATCAGTCTCGTTTCGAGACGTACGTTTAAGTCAACTCCACTGCAGCCTCCCGGATGTTACTCAGGGTCATCTACACTCTTAAGTTTAGCTGTGTAAAACATGTCCTTACACCGCTGTTTTTCCATCTTATCCCTCAAAAAAATTCAAATAAATCCTACATTGTATACGGTTTACATAAATTACCCGCATATTTCACGACATGCCTAGTTAAAACACCTGTACTGTACCATCTCAAACTCAATTTTACTGCCACACTACATTATGAGGTCTATAATGTTATTTCTGCAATAAAAGGTGTGGTAAAGTATCGGCACCCCGTCCCCTTACCACAGGAGTCCCCCAGGGCTCAGTCCTTGGTCCCCTCCTTTTCTCCACCTACACTAAATCCCTTGACCCTGTTATCACTGCTCATGGTCTTTCTTACCACTGCTATGCTGACGATACTCAACTCTTTCTCTCCTTCTCACCCTCTGACACTCAGGTATCAGCCCGCATCTCCGCTTGCCTGAGAGACATCCAGAGCTGGATGGACAACCGCCATCTCAAGCTCAATCCTGGCAAGACTGAGCTCATCTACATTCCTGCTCTAACCTCTCCTCCTCTCAATCTCTCTATTTCCCTAGGAGACACTCCACTGACCCCAACGCCCTGTGCCAGGAACCTCGGAGTCGTGATGGACAACAGGCTGTCCCTCTCCGAGAACATCGCAGCAGTAACCCGGGCATGCAGGTTCTTCCTGTACAACATCAGGAGAATCCGCCCCTTCCGCACCACCCACTCAACCCAGCTCCTGGTCCAAGCAATGGTGCTGTCCCGCCTGGACTATTGCAACTCTCTCCTGGCTGGCCTGCCAGCATCGGCCATTAGACCCCTTCAGCTTATCCAGAATGCAGCAGCGCGCCTGGTCTTCAACCTCCCCCGACACTCCCATGTCACCCCCCTGCTCATTGACCTCCACTGGCTACCGGTGATGGCTCGCATCAAATTCAAAACATTGGTGCTCGCCTTCCAGGCAGTCCGAGGATACGCCCCTCCATACCTCCAAAAACTAATCAGACCCTACACACCTGCCAGATCCCTGCGTTCCGCCTCCTCAGGACCACTGGTACCCCCCCCCCTCTTCATACTAGCACTGGTCTCGACGTCTGTCTGTCCTGGCCCCATGGTGGTGGAATGACCTCCCCGTGGAGGTCAGAACAGCAGAAAGTCTGACCGCCTTCAAGCGCAGATTGAAGACTCACCTCTTCAAGCTGCACCTCTCTCCACCCCTCCCTACCTCCCTGTGACTATTGTTATTAATGTTGTGTAATTACCCCCCCCCCAAAAAAAAAAAAAATAAAAATAAAATAAAAACCCCAATCATACTGACTGCGCCTAGTACTTAGATTCGTATTTGCCTTTTTAGGGTTGTTTTTAAACGCTCTTGTTCCTAGTTTGAAAATGCACTATGTACGTCGCTCTGGATAAGAGCGTCTGCTAAATGTCTATAATGTAATGTAATGTAATGTAATGGATGGATATTAGCAGGACTATCGGAAGGTGGACAAAGGCGCCTTAAAGGCTTGCTCACACACCTACATACATCTTTCTTTCTCTCTCCTTCTCTCTCTCTGTCTCTCTCTCTCTCTCTCTCTCACACACACACACACATACAGACTGACACACACTCAGCTAAGCTACCTTCCGGTGAGATCTCCTTCCACGGTGTGGGCGGATACATGAAGGCGGCGTTCTGGATCTGGTCGTTGATGTCCTCGTCCTCGTTGAAGGGGAAGGTGCCGCTCAGGCTGACGTAGACGATGACGCCCACGGACCACATGTCCAGCGAGCGGTTGTAGCCCTTGCTCCGCAGGACCTCGGGCGCCAGGTAGGCCGGGGTGCCCACCACCGAGCGCCGGAACGACTTCTCCCCGATGATGCGGGCAAAGCCAAAGTCACAGAGCTTCACCTGCTCATTCATGACCGCACACACACACACGCACAAACACCCCCAGGGAGAAAGAGTGTTGTGGAACTGCCGTCCTCACAGGGAGGTACACTGTCACGTGACGAAAAAGCAACACCTATGCATAAGAGCCATGAGGCATGTGATTTATAAATGATCAATTCAATTCAATTTTATTTGTATGGCACTTTGTATAGAGACATTGTCAGAAAGACGGAAATACAAAAAGAAAGCAGGGAATACAAAAGACAGTGGAAATACAAAAGAAAGCTCGGCAAAACAACAGGCCCGAACCCCCAAAAAAACGAAAATCACGGGGGCTTCTGAGACAAGAGGCAGCCTGGCCCGGGCTAGCTTAGCCTTGTGCATTCAGCTGCATTCTGACATTTACCTGTGGAAACGGCTCAGCTGAAGCCAGCAGCACGTTCTCAGGCTTCAGATCACAGTGGACAATGTTCTTAAAATGCAGGTGTCTCAAAGCCACCAGGATCTGTGGGAAAAATTGGAAATAGATAAATGATTAAACACATAGTAGGACCCAGAAAATAGAAAAAGTCAAGAGTTGAAAAATGAAAAAAGAGCCAGTAAATGATAAATGGGAAAGTAAATGAAATTATTTTATTTTCATTTATTTTATCGACTGATTGGAGGCTAAGGAAATTAATGAAACCTTTTTATTTTTCACAATCCAGATGAACCCATTAGTGACTTTTGTCGCATTTAGGATTCCATAGTCGGAAATTGACAGTGGGTGGACTCATTCTGCAAGCGGGGGGCCTCCCAACCACGGCCGAATGGGCGTGTTCTGCTAAACCACATTTTTCACTAAACCACATGATGCGGGATAGCCCGACATGGTCAAAACAAGTCCACCCAATACGCCGGGTCGCAATGCACACGGCTCTTAAAAAGACTGAAAAGAGGTAATTTGATTCGCTATGGTTGAATCCAGCTGAAGCACACCCACTGATAATTTTCCACTTGCGCAGTGCGCAGTGCGATGTGCGCTCCTCGCCTCTTGTCCGAAAATAGCGAAATTCATTAGCCACGCCCAGTGCGCCATACGCTACACCGTTGACTATGACGACTCGCCGCACGCCATGCGCTTGCCGGAAAATAGAGCCCCATATGTTTCTGAATGACACATTGCAGTGTGTTTTCTGTTTATTACCAATATATTATGTACATAAAAGCAATATCGCCAGGATTCAATAAACACTTGTCCTTTACTTTGACTTACAAATAATCTCTCCTTTTCTTCTTAAACACAGTTTGTCAAGTTAAGGTGTCTTGAGTCAAATTTACGAACAAATGTTCATTGAATCCTGCACTGCAAAAACCAAAACATAAGTTAATCTCGAAGTATCATAGTCTTATATTTAGACTTAAATGTTTATTTTATTTGTATTACTTTTGTGCTAAATTAGACAAAAGTATTACCTATGAGTTTGACTAATTTCAAGATTTGCCAATGGGGTAAAAAATGCAAGCAAACAGTAACTTAAAATTTGTCAAACTGCCTCATGTCATTGGCAATATTTTTGTCTTATTCAGCACAAAAGTAATAGAAATAAAATAAAATATAAAGTCGAAATACAGAATCTTATTTTTTCTCTTTTTCTAAAAAAAAAAAAAGATTTTAAGTCTCATTACCAGAATAAAACACTTAAGACTTTTTTTGCAGCGTGGCCTAATGCATTATTAGTACAGCTATACAGTTACAATAGAAATCATTAAAAGTAAGGACATCGTTTTTATACACACTCATGGTACAGGTAGTAAAATCTTTATTGTTGAAGATATAAGGCCCCAGTCTTTCCATCAAAGAGGGCAGCTCTCCCGCTCAGCCATGCGTCTGCGAATTCTCCGAGGAGGCTGATGTATTGTGGGATTGAGGAACGCAGCCTGTAAACCACATCAGGGCTCTGGAACAGAAGCAGCTAATCCTGGCCCAATGGAGTGCTTGTGTACTCCAATGAGGTTTCTCTCTATAAATCACCCTGCCGACCACCACGCCATCAGACTCTTGGCTGTAACTGCCAGCGAGCAAGCAGGTCCCGTCTTTGACATGATCCAGCCCAGAAACCCATAAACAATCCTCAAACCATATAAATAAATAGAGATCTCTGGCAAATGTTAGTCAACCATCAACATACTGAAACTCATACAGCAAATACACGCGCAAATAGATACACACACAGAAACCTCAAGGCACTCACACTGAAATGCTCACACGTATATAAAGCGCATGCACTCGCTCACTCGCGCACACGTACAAACACGCACTCACGCACCCACGCTCACAGAAACACGCGCGCACACGCCCGCACTGACCTGTGTGACCAGGAACTTGGTGAGGCGCTCCGGGAGCTTGCTCTTCTCGCTCGACAGGATCATCTCCAGCATGTCACCGTGCAGCTTCTCCATGACGACGAAGACGCGCTCCGGGGTCTCAAACATGCACTCCAGGTTCACGATTCCAGGGTGGTGGAGGTTCTGCTCAGGAGAATGGGAAAGAAGACACTCACTGTAATTTGCTGCTTTCACACCTTCACTGGTTACTACAAGCCTCTACCTGCTATCCAGTAGCCAAAGGATAAGCCTAAAACACACACACCCACCCCAACGGCTTCCACTGAGATCTCCTACCCATGGATACAGTGCTTTTATGTACTGCTTTCACACCTTCACTGGTTACTATAAGCCTTTGTGTCCATAGCCTTTTATTACAACAAAGACGGTAAAAAAATACATATTTATGAGAAGCTCCCCACTGAACAAAAAACACATCCTCCGATGGCTCTGTAGCCTGTAGGTGTTTTAAAGTCTACGTCGTGTATTATACCTGGAGAATGGCCACCTCGTTTCTCAGCTGGCTCTCCTGCTTGGTGGGGAAGCGCATTTTGTCGATTACTTTGATAGCAACGTCTCTTCCCGTTTTTCTGTGTTTCCCTTTAAGATGTGGGAAAAAAAGTACAGTGGGACATGATTGCAAACACTCGATCATCCATTTAGTGTGTATTCAACCAAGATAATGCTCACAAAACAGGTTGACTACCCACACATGAATCACTTCAGTCACACTGTATACAAAAACGGCAGTTCATCTGATCCCATTAATCCCATTACAATGCGTTTTAACGTTTTTATCCCAATTTATTTTCATTTCTCAATTTTGAATGCCCTATCCAAATTTTAGGCCAGTTCCATGGTTGCAACATCCTCACATAGCTGCAAAGTTATTCCCAGGTGACAAAATAGTAAACTTTAGTGTAATAAATTTTTTTTAATTAAGTATACAAAGGTTATTACAAGTATACTTTTCCTTTTTGTACTTAATTTGAAGTATGTTTAAGTGGAGTAAGATTATGTTTAAAGTGTACTTCAAGTATAGTCTCAAACACACCATAATATTTTAAAAGTTTGTTTCAAAAGCACTGGTGACATAATGAAGTTAGTACTGCAACAAATCATACTTTTTGTTAGTGCACTTAAATATACTTAAGTACACTAAAAATATTCCCATTTTAACATACAGACATAGTGCACTTAAGTATACTAAAAAAAGTCCCATTTTAACATACACACTGCACTTGAAGTACACTTAAATACGACTTTTGAACAACTTTAGTGCACTTAGTACACTTAAAGCGCCGCCAATTTAGCACAAAGTACATAATTAGTACAAAAAAAAACCTAAAAGTATACTTTGAAAAAGTATATTTCAAGTATAATCTTTTTTTACCTGGGTTGCCCTGGAGGTCTGCAAAGCAAAGGCAGCTGGCGCAAGCACACTCAGTATTCTATCTGAACCTGGGAACCTCAAATCTATCTCCCAGGTCACCTGGGAGCCCCACAGGTCAACAGGAGCTCTATAGCCACGTTCACATGGTACAACCTACCTCCATACACAATTCCAAACTGTCCCGAACCCAGGACCTCATCAGCAAAAATCTGGTAGACTGAGCTGATATCCTAAAACCAGAAAATAAATGTATACTTAGCAAAAAATTTCATATTAGAGAACTGAGCTACTAATATCACAACACTGGAAAAAACACCTAAAACTAATCTGTATCTAATTAAACACCGTGACATTAACACTGTGACATTAACCTTTTTGTGGTTTGACAAGTAGTGATGTACGGATAAAGAATTCTGTCTGTGTGGCAGAGGGAATTCTCATTTGAGAATATAAAAAACCATGAGGAACATCCACACTAACAGGACAATCCAATGTGTCGAAACACGGAGTGCTGGGAAATGTAGTCGAACTCACCACATTCTCCTTCACCTGGGAGTTGGACACAGATATGCTGATGGACAGCTCGTCTAATGGAAAGAGTACAGAAAAACAAACGTAGGCTCAGAGTTTATGATGGGAATCACAAGTATCAGACGTGCCTTAAATTACAGTGGGCCATATATACCTTATACAGTAGAACTCTACATTTTCCTTCCTCTAGCCTAGAGTCTAGACCTCACAAATGGAATTTTCCCTTTGCACATACCAATGTGTGGCTTCAAGGCTAGTTACAACAAAAAGAAAAATATAGGATTTACAAACTACGCATTACATTTCTACCATACAGAAAACTGGAAGTGAGTGTAATAAGGGTTTGGGAAGCCCATTGTGTCTTTAACAGTAACCACATGGCGAATGAACACCAGTCATTGTCCTGTGTCTCAATCACAACGGAAATGTTTGTCTCCGTTGTAACAGCAGTGTTGATATTTAGAAATTTAAAGCCGTAAGAAATGAAGAGAACGGAAGCTCAGCTGTATTTGTGCTCTGTAGATGTGTGAGGTTGTCATGGAAATAACTAACAGAAGAAAAACAAAATGCTGCTGTTTTTAAAAAAAAATGCACGTTGCCTAAGAGTCTTCTGTGCAGTGACGTTACAAACAGCGGAGAATCCATTGGTACAGAGCAATTAGGGACTAACACAACATCCAGATGTGGGTGAAGAGAGGTTATTTTGGACAACCAGTAATGCAATGCCACTTAAAATTAGTAAGCAAGTATTGAAATTGTAATAATAATTTAAAAAACTGTTGAAATTATTGGCAGAACATGTTTGTTTATTTGAAATCACCTCCAAAAGGCTGGCCTCACTAGAGATAATTATTTTCTGCAGAAAATTCATTCTGTACAGCACGGACGGCCTTCAAATCAAGGACCTTTCTGATGCACAGAGACAGGGCACCTCTGGTTCCTCTCACCGTACGGAGGAGAGGGGGGGGAGTGAAGAGGAGGAAAGAGGAGAGGAGGAGAGAGGGGGATAGGAGTGAAGAGGAGAAAAGAGGAGAGGAGGAGAGAGGGGGAGAGGAGTGAAGAGGAGAAAAGAGAAGAGGAGGAGAGGGGGAGAGGAGTGAAGAGGAGAAAAGAGAAGAGGAGGAGAGAGGGGGATAGGAGTGAAGAGGAGGAGAGAAGAGGTGAGAGGAGAGGAGGAGAGAGGAGGATAGGAGTGAAGAGGAGGAAAAAAGAGAAGAGGAGAGAGGGGAAAGGAGATAAGAGGATGAGAGAGGAAAGGGGGACAGAGGGGGAGAGGAGTGAAGAGAAAGAGAAGAGAAGAGGAGAGAAGAGAGAAGAGGAGAGAGGAGAGAAAAGAAGGAGAGAGGGGGAGAGGAGTGAAGAGAAGGAGAGAAGAGGAGAGAGGAGTGAAGAGGAGGAGAGGAAAAGAGGAGAGAGGGGAGAGGAGAGAAGAGGAGGAGAGAAGAGAGAAGAGGAGGAGAGAGGGGGAGAGGAGTGAAGAGGAGGAGAGGAGAAGAGAGAAGAGGAGGAGAAGAGAGAAGGGAGAAGAGGAGGAGAAAGGAGAGGAGAAGAGAAGAGAAAAGAGGAGAGGAGAGGAGAGGGGGGTAAATTGCATCCAGAAGGGCCCCAGCAGAAGGTCTAACCCTGCTCTTGATTTTTAGCCACGCCCATCTTTCCTTTTTACTTTTTTAAAGGATTTATTTATACAAATTAAAACCTCAGCTTAAAATGTGCACTGAGCCAGGAGCTTGTGTTTACAGTGTCGCCAGGACTTTTTGGCTGCGGAAAAAAAAAACCTATAAAAAAAATAAATAACAAAAAAACAAAACCATTTTTAATCCTTCCGCTCTTTAACAATTTGCCTGATGTGCAGTTCTCATTATTAGAAGCAAGGACTGTTGAGTAGAAAAAAGGCAAAAATTAAATGGGAGATCAGTAAATTAATTTGCTAGTTGTATGATTGTGTGGGCTTACTTTGAGACATCAGGGCTATGGCATTAGTGTGGGCCTGAATCATATAAGCTGCTACAGCATCCACATCACTCAGGACAGCTCACAGGAAATAATATCTCCACCTAAACTAGTTCTTTCATCATACTTCATCTATTCTTCTACAATTTCTCAGTCTCCCTCATTTAACCCTCACGTTATGATGACACTGTATGACGTATTTTATGTTTGGGGCCAAATTGACCCCAAAAATGTAAACTGGCACAAAACAATTGTAATAGAAAAATGTTGACACTTTCTGTTTCACATTTTGTGTGTCTCACAATTGACTAGCTTTTTATCCCGGAATCTGCGATGAAACATTTAATTTTAGAGCCTGAGGTAAGTGGGAGTTTGTGAAGTTTAAAACCTGTATGGAAAAGTGCCACCAGAATTACAAAAAAGGTTTTTAAAAAAATATTTTATACAGCTACCCCACAAATGACCCCACACAACACCACTGTAGACAAAGTTGGTACAGGACATTTGAAAACATAGCACTATGTTTATTGTGTGTTGACTATTTAATCCCAACAAATTAGAAAAAGTCATAGTGTCATGATGTAAAAATAATGTGAACTGGTTTTTAAGAGACGTCAAACATTGAATCGGGTCAAACTGACTCGGAACATAATATGAGGGTTAAGCGCAGACATTAACGTTCTGTAATGCACCGGCTATTATACACAAACTCTAATATATCTTATTCTCATTCTACAGATAAAGACAAGTCACTTCTGAATGCTTGCAACTTTATAGTACTAAAAAACTTCTAACAAAATTCCACAAAATACTCAATAGCAACTGGGAAGCAGAGGTTTCTACTCCACATCACAGTTTTCTTCCTGGATCTCCTTTTACAACATAATTAAAGAAAATTGAGAGGTGGAGAGTACGGTAAATCATTAGAGCATAGTCCATCTCCTTACAGCCTGTCCTTCAGTCGGTTATAACATGTCGAGCAGAAAAAAGCTCAATTAAAATGGAGATCCGCAAATCCCCTTGAATCTGCCAGACTGGGTAGTCGCGCGACTCCTTACAGCCTGCGCTCCAGTTGGTTATAACGGTGGGTAATGAAATTCGGAGATGGCGAGTACTCACTGTGGTCCCTGCCTTGTCCCGCGGCGGTGCAGACGCTGGGCTGCGGGGTGACGGGCATGAGCGCCTGGCGGATGGCCTTCTCCCAGCCCTGAGCCACCTCCAAGCCCACCCCCGAGGGGGCCAGCGCCGGGTTGTGGAGGTTGCCCCCGTGGTTCTCGCCCACGTAGTAGACCATGGTGTCGGTGATGATCTCGAAGCAGTGTGGGTTGCCTCCCTGGGCCAGGCTGCTGAAATCCCGCGCAGAGTCCACCTGCAGGATCTCCGAGAGGGGAATCTCCTGTGGGGGAAGGGGGTCACATCATGGTCACCGAAAATCGCTCCCGAGTCGTACGGAACAGGGCTCCTTTAATGTCCAAAAATGACCTCCGTTCCTTGAGCCTCACGACTTCCAAACCGCCCCCCCCCCCTCCCCCTCCACTGCTCTCCCTGTCCACCGCAGTTTCTCAGCGTCTGCGGCCTTCCTCTCTCTGCCTTCCCTGAAGGGCCTTTGTAGAGAGAAGTGAACGTGGGGGCTTTTCAATGCGCCTTTAAGAAAGTTCTGCCCTGTCTGGAGACGCACAGTCAAACACACCCATCAAAAAAAAAAAAAAAAATGAAAAAAAATGAAGAAAAAAAAAGGCGCATGAAGAGGAAGCAGCCGCCTAACCAATAGGCACTCAGTCAGTCAGTCAGTCAGTCAGTCAGCCAGCGGCTCAGTATCAAACAGAAGGGCTGCGGTCGGCCCTCCTCACCGTGTCACGGAACGCTCCAGCGACAAGCGCCCGCTGATTAAAAGCCAGGACGCGAAACTCTAATCTGGGTACGAGCCCGGCCCGTGGCCTGAACCCAGACGGAGCCGGGTCCCGGGCGGGGGAGCGTTTCGAGTGGGAGGCGCTGAGGAGAAGCCCCCCGGCCCCTTGTCGCAGAGGCAGCGAAAACCACAAGTACAGGGATCACCCTGCTTCAAAGCGGGCAAACAGACTCTATATGGCTTCCAAATGTAGAGACGGCAGCCGCCCGTGCCTGTCGCAACACATGCAGCTACTGTGTGCATGGATGATGAAAAGAAAGAGAAGAAGAAAGACAGCTTTGCAGTGTGTGGGAGGGAGGGAGGGAGGGAGAACGCCCCACACCCGTCGACCCTAATTCATAAAGCCACTGAAGGATGGCTATTTATTCAGGACAGTCTATTTTTCAAGCTCACCACAAGGTGTTTGACTGTCAGATGACATCATCTAGACACTTAATTGCATGTTACAACAGGGTAGAGAGGACGCACATCATCAGGGGGGATTACTCCTTAAACCCTCCGGAGGCAAGGCATTGACTGATCGTATTTTCAATCAGTCTCAGTTACAATGGACTTATCCAAATCCATGCAAAAAAAAGTAGTGTCAAAATAAATAAGTAAAGACATCTGTTGTATAGAAGAAGAAAAAAACACAGGCCGCATTAGTAACAAAAGTAACAGTCTATGAAATTTACAGACAGCTAAGCCTTCAGTAAGCACCTTCATACAATTACAATTGCAAGTCCACAGAAAAAAAATAATCCTTATTAACAAAAAAACATCCCAAAAATGCTACTCAATGTCTCAATCTTTACTGGGAATACGAAGGAGTTCCTCCACTATCAACGGTGGTGTCGAAAAAAGCACCAGAGAACTGGGACGATGTTTGTGAGCGGCCCACACACACGAGGAACCCTCCACACTCTCACACGCTCACTGTAACGAATGAAACCTGACAATCAGTCCGCTGCTGAACTAACCCGCAGAGAACTATACACGATACCCATACAAGCAGTTAAAACAAGCTACACCTTGGTACAGACCACACTGTGGCAGACTTGTAAAACTATGAATTTGGGCAATATGAACGTGATAACTACCATTTCACAAAACACTGTAATAGTCGAATCACTATAATGTGAAATAGATGTAGATGCCGGTAGGTCTCTTCCGAACGTAATCACACAGGCAACACACTGCCCTGCATGAACAAACGCAGTATCCTGTCTGAAAAACCACAACGGCTAACATGAACGTATACACTGGTTTATTTGAACACAGACTGCTCCCAGATGGCAGACACATGCTGCTGAATGCGAGTGGGCACTGTACTTGAACTATATGCCAAAAAGCCGGCTTACTCATGACAGAGCACCTGACGGCGATGGCAGTGTATTACAGCATGACAATCATATGACTGTCATAATGAATGCAGTCAATTTCATAAAACAGATTTCAATAACTGTTGCAAAGTGATCGTGGTACACATTACGTTAGTGTAATAACATCGATCTTAAAGTTTCACACTGACGTAACCAGTTATAGCCGTAGAGCGTAAATAATATTCATACAGTAATCCTGTCAAAACCAATTTACAGTTAAAACACATTCAGTACTTCTGCAAGCATTACATGAAAAGAATGCGCTAATAAAATGATAGGACGCAAAAATAAATGCAAGTGACCCCTTAAAAATTCAGGTGATTCATGTCTGCTCACAGAAGCCCAAACCAAAGGCACCAAGTACGTTGTTTGACATTTTAGCCATTTGCGTCCAAAACACTGTGGAGTTTCCTCTGACAAAACCGCCCATCTGATTACGATTATCTGTTCACAGACAAAAACCTTTCACTTTTACCAGCTTATATTTCACAAAAGTGTGAGTGAAGCGGCTTTTTTGGGGGGATTTTTATAACACGGTATCAGTGACCACGGCGTCGCTGTCGCGCCCCCAGAGACGTTACAGTAAAAGCCCAGCTTACCATCCTGTTCCGTCATCGTGCTGTTGACACATCGAGTGGGCGGCCGATTAGAATGACCTTTTCTGCAATTCCACCGATTACAACAACAAAGTTACCCTGAAAGCCACAGCATCATGTGCTAAAAAAAATATGTATAAAAATTTTAAACAAATGCACTAGGGACAAACCTATCGCCTACACAAAGCGAGAAGCGGTGGAGGGACGGTGGTTTTTCGGCGTCCCTTATAGAAGCAGTATGGCGACTCACCTTGTAGAACTTGGCACCCGTGTCATTTTGAAACAAGCTCAGGCTCTTGCTGTCCAGCCTCCAGTAATGCCTCTTCCTCTGCAAATGAGAGACAGGCACAGAGTCACTCCAACCATGCGTGTCGCCCCCAGACCCAGAGAGGAGCGCTACGCCCCCTGACTGCTTTAACCCTCAAGTTATGTTGACATTTTATCACACTTTTTATGTTTAGGGTGAAATTGACCCCAACAGACGCAAAACTATTGGAAGAGGTAAATGTTCACACTATCTGTGTCACCTTTTGTGTGTCTCCCAATTGATTCCCTGTTGTCCCTAAGTATTAAAAATTTGTGATGAAACATTTTAGCATTTTAGAGTCTCTGGTAAGTGTTTGCGAAGTTTGCAAAGTTTAAAACCAGTGTGGGAAAGTGCCACCAAAATTGGCCACAAAAATCTAAGATGAAAACTAAAAACAAGTTGTATATTTTTATTTTATACAGCTACCCCACACAACACCTTTGTATACAAACTTGGTACAGGACTCTTGAAAAAATAGCATTATGTTTATTGCATGTTGACTATTTAATCCCAATAAATTAGAAAAAGTCATATAGTGTCATATAAGGTTAACTGGGTTTCAAATTCAAATTGACCCGGAACATAATATTAGGATTAAATTATTCAAACCTGCAGAGCCCAAAAAAACAGCAACATGTATACATACCCTACGGCCATGGGGGTTAAAGGGTACTGGGCTCTGTCATGTGTATAAGTGTTATATCTTACCAGAACACCTCATGTACACTCTTTGAAGAAAGCGTTCCAAAAGGCTCCTCTGCATCTCCATAGAGAAACCCTATCAAGTTCAGGGGTTCCTTGTTGGGCAAAATTGTTCACTCTTGGAGCATTCACACCTACCACAGAGGGTTCCATAAAGAGCTAAAAAAGATTCCCCTACGAAGCAGAGTCAAATAACCCTTTTTTCTGGGAGGGTACCCTGTGAGTTTAAACTATTGGCGTCCAACATTAAGTGCTGGACCTTGTGACACGTATCCAGTGATGGTTTAGACTAAGGGTGCTAGGCTCTCCCTCGTGTACCCCCCTGAGGCTCCTGGCTCTTACCAGGTTGTCTCTGCTGGTGTAGTGCACCATCCAGCCCTCGCGCACCATGGTGGAGCTCTTCCTCTTGGTGTGCTTGATGGACTGAACCACTCGCATCAGGGGGATGTTACTGCTGGTGCAGGGACTGGAGACAGGAGACATTGCGCTAATCAGAACACACGCACACCCGGGGGCCGTTACCGACGGCGATGCGGCTCGAGACAATGTAGAAACGCACTCAGAAAAAACGCACAGGGCGTAGCGCGCCCGTTTCGGATCGCGCGTTCTATCGAGGTCTAAAGGAAGGTGAATGCAGCGAAGTCATTCGCGCTCTCCGAGCAGAAGTCTAACTGGGAACAGAGAGCATAGCTAGGCCCGCCGCTGTGAGCAGGGCCCCACGCTACCTTATGGTTTTGCTGGTATCCTCGTCCTTCTCTCCATCCAGGAAGGAGGAATCCATGAAGAATCCTTCCGGAGGGGAGGCCTCCTCTGACTGCTGGCTGCAGCTGTCCACCTCCATTGTGGCGTCCAAGTCGGGGCCCGGGCTGGCCGGCTCTAAGGAGAGAGGAGACAACCGGCGTCAATCCCGTTACCTTTTCCGGGGGCATTTCTATACACCCGCGTTCACGTCGAGCAGCGGTGTGCGGTAACCGCTGGGGCCCTGCACTAGGGCACTGCAAAAAACCAAACGACATGTCAATCTAAACAAACATTGTAGTCTCATATTTATGCTTAAAATCTTATTTCTATTACTTTTTTGCTAAATAAAACAGAAAAGATGAGCTGAGATAGTTTTACTCATTTCAAAATTTGCCAATTGGGTAAGATAATTTCACTTGTGAAAAACAAGCTAATATTTTCTACTTGAGAGAAAAAAGAAGATTTTAAGTCTCATTACAAGACAAAAACACATGTTAATAAAGAAGTTTTTTTTGCAGTGTGAGCAAAATACCTGAACCTCTTTAGTAAAAAAACTCTTATATAAAGAATGGGATGTGTGAGAAGACAAGAATATAAGTGCGACCGGATATAGGCATCTGTTAGGCGAATCAACACAAATGTTATGTCACAGTGTTGTGATGTTCGCTACGCTGGGCTCTGCATCCCTCTATGACCACTTCAGCATTCTCAACTGAATTTTAATGAGCAGAACTGGATGCTCGGTGTAAGACAATGGATCAACCCCAGCACTGTATAATGCCTCCATTTTAAAAGGCACTTACCTCCGTTGAAAACGACCTCGCCAAGACAGTCTCTCGGTACCTTTGACGCACATCGCTTGTGGCAATTGAATTTACAATCTGAAATCGAAGGGGAGAAAGTGATCTCAAGTGATTCTTTATCTCATTGATAGACGTGGATCACATTGATGTGAGAAAACAACATCCGAGCTAAAGAGGATACTAAAATTAAACTCTCCTCTGATTATGGCCAATAAACGGCTAATAACTAATGTTCCAGCTTCCATTTTACCAGAGCAATTCTATAGTGAGAATAAGTCTCTAATATACTCATAATGCAATAGATCTTGTATATGCTGTATATACAAACAGGACGTGCACATTAAAGTGGTGCTCTACACTATACATTGTCATGGTTATAAACGTTGGGAAATTAACTGAAATGAACCAAAGTCTGACCATTTACATAGCTGACCATGAGCGTGAAGGAGTTCCACCTCCTTGAAATTCAGGGAATGAAAAGCACATTTTGAATGGAGCTTTCTTTGATTGGACAAACTGCCTTTTACCTGAATTTTCAATGGCGCAGCTTAGCTCTTAACTGGGATTGATAATAACATAAATGTCACTTATTAAATCAGTTTTCTCAGCACGGAAACACAAAGCACAGAAAGGAACACATTCATTAATTTGACACCAACTCCAAATGTAACACCTCAGAGCACAAGCTGCCGTGACTCTATACTACTCTGTATCTAAGTCCTTACGCTCGAGACGCTGCTTCCGAGATGACAAGTTTCACTTTCGGTTACCTCCTTGCCATTTTATGTCTATGGCGCCCCCTACTGGTTCACCCGCGTCACCGCTCCCATTGGCATCCAGAAAGAGTGCCCTTGTCCTAAGAGCCTGCGGAAGCAGGGGAGGGAAAGGTCCTTACCTTTGCACTGCATGCCTTGCCGAAACAGGCCCTTCAGCAGGCGCTTGCAGTACTGACAGATGGTGGGACGGGTGTAAGAGTGCACGGCGAAGGTGTGGGGAACCTTGACCCGGCCCAACACCATCTTCTCCATCCAGATGGGCCGGCCGCTCCAGGACGGGATCCGCTTCCCGGGCTCCTGGTGCGGACGTTGCTGTGGAGACCAGGGGTCGACATCTCAGTCAGGGACGCGGTGGGGGGGGGGGGGGGACTCAGGACACAGTGAAAGTAGCGGAGAACATCGTGGCTAACGGCTAGTCGCTCCCGACGATAACAATCCCCAGCCGCCCTCGATACAATCCCTGATGAACCCAGCAAACAAAGCAAAGCAAAGACTGATAAACCCCATCAAACAAAGCGTCGGGCCTCAGACGTGCGGAAGGCAGGAAGTCACAGAAAAAAAGGAGATGGGGTCCTCACCTCCTCCAGAGCCACGACCACATGCTCGATCGGGGCGGGGCGAGGGATGGACAGAGAGGGCCCTGGGAGGGACACGTTGGACAGGCGTCTCTTTCGCACCCCGCTGCAGTTGTTGGGGATCTTAAAAGCACATCGCTTGTGATAATTCAGTCCGCATCCTGTGGACAGAATGGAATGGGATCAGTTCACAGGTTCAGAGGGGCATTTCCACAGCAACATCTCAAGCATCTTACCAGCCATAAACCTGTTAGAATGTAAGTAACTGTGAGGAACCCTGGAAAGTATCTGGGAAAGTATGTATAGTATAAAATCTATATTATAGTATTAATCTCACTGTCAACAGTGTTCATTCCACTGTTCATCTCAGCTTGAGTTTGCACAGAAAAAATCATTGTCATTGGTCCGCTTACAGTTTTTCTCAACACTAAAATTGGTATTATGACCCTATAAATAAAACATTAACTTTATGTGCCAACAGATATACAATCTTATCAAAATTATAAGCACTATTTTGCTTCTTTTAACACAAATTTCAGTCTCTTTAACACTTTTTGAATAAATTTCACACAATTCTTCCGTTTTAGGCACAATTTTCAAAAAGTATATCTCTTGTTTTCACGTGAAACACTGCCATTAAAAACTATAAACTCCAATGTCAATTAACACACACATTCTTCACAGATAAAACACTAGTTGATTTAATTATTCAATCAGCAATCAGAGCTTTAGCACAAATAAAAGGGTAAAATCTCCTGTCTGTGGAGAACAATGGCTGACGAACAATTAGAAATGTGAATAAGTAGACCTGCTCTATTGTTATTTACTGTAACATATCAATACTCTGTGATTCCTTACACACACACACACACACACACAAGATAGACCAGAGCAGCTCACACGCGTTGTCATATGGGACAATGTGAGTTTCCACCGTGATGCTCTGTTTCGAAGTTGGTTCAATGAAACCATTATTTCTCACTCATGCCAAGGGTGGCTGTGTCATTCCAAAAGACACTTCTACCACTGCTTGGCCCGAAAAAAGAAAATATAATGTGTGATGTACATGAGAATATGTGGCCTGATCAAAAGCAGAGACCAGCATTTTTTGTTTACTCCCAGTACAGTTTTTTTCAATTTTCTCCTGTTTTTATTTTACTCTCTACTACATTTTTGTAATTTGGAAAAATAAAAAATAACAATATTTGGGTTGGTCAGTACACTGAAACAATACTGAAGCCTAACTAATATCATGGTAATAGTGTCTTTGATTTTTTAAACCAGTGTGTAATTGGCATTTATAATTTGTATTTGTTGACTCGCGTTTATTATTTGAAGGAAAAATGTCATTTTGAAAGTGAAATGTCATTTTTGAGTGTATGGTTTTGAAAATAGTGCCTGATTTTGACAAGAGATACATGACGTTTTGCAGAAAGTGTTGATCGTGTGGGTTTTGTGTTCACAATTTTGAGAAATGAGTTTTAATTTAAAAAAATGTGTTTCTCAAGCAATTGAGAAAAACTGTAAACTACCGTTCACTAATGTGGCATGTGAATTTCCTCAGAGATAATTTGCATTATTTCCAGATGTACTTGTAAAAATTACAATAAATAAAAACGGACTAGTGTCTTGGCATCTCTCATGAACCTGTCATAACTGATTGTAAATCAATAACTGCGGTCAACACATGACGTGTCTTAAATTATCATTTAGAAAAACAGATAAGACGTCCTCAGAATTCTCCTTACAATCGCCTAGCTAATACACTAAAATCAGTTCAAGCTTACAGTTGAGGCAAAAATCTTACTTTCTAAGTTCCCCTTTTTGAAACACCGATTAGTCGCATGCTCAGTGAAAACTGCACCACAACACTTTCATTTCCCCCAAAAACAGGGCAAGAGACCTCTGGCTGCTCTCCTCCTCTCTCTGGGTCCGAGGCGAATCCCGGGCCGCGGTGCGAGCAGGATCAGCGGGCTCCCGAGGGAGACGGTTCTTACCTTCGCATTTGAGGCCCTGGCGCACCAGGCCCCAGAGCATCTCCCCGCAGTCGTCGCAGAAGGCCGGGGCCTTGTAGGAGTGCACGTACAGGGCATGGGGCCGGATCTGGAAGTCCTCGACGGTGGCGAGAGCTGCAAGTCAAAATGCGACTTTAAAAAAAACGCAAAACAAAAACACACGGATCCAAACGCGCAGGAAAGATAATACACACAAAGACAAAACTGATCTGTCCAGGACGATGGACGTAACGGACACGCTCAAGGGTTTAAGAACAGCGTTCAATATCAAAAACAACTATAATTGTGTATTCTAACCCTCAAAATACATTATTCAGTGCTCAAGTCTAAAAGTGTTCCCTTCATTGTTTTGCACTGAATATCCTACACATTAATTAAACGCAGATTAAGACTAACAGTAAAAAGGACACGTTTTATATGCTTGACTGAAGCTTACAGTTAAACAGAGCAATCCAATTCCATGATGGCTGTTTTTCATTACTTCAGGAGAATATAAAAATCCACTAATACTGACCGATTTCATTTCTGAAACTTGCCAATATGAGCACTTCCAATAACCTTTCACACTGCCGATTAATCTATCACAATGCTGATTAAATTGCATGTGACATAACTACGGGCACCTTCCCATCCTTTTGATAACAGCCTCATTTCACCCGGCTGCTGCCTCAACAGTGTGTGAAATTGTGTGTGTGTGTATGTATTTGTGTGTGTGTGTGTGTGTGCATATATGTTTGTGTGTGTATGTGTCTGTGCGTGTCTATGTGTGTGTGTCTTTGTGAATGTCTGTGTCTCTTTGTGTATGTTTGAGTGTGTGTGTATGTCTTTGTGCCTGTGTGCGTGTGTGTGTGCGTACGTGTGTGTGTGTGTGTGTGTGTGTGCACCTTCACACATCTGCTGCTGCTGTGCCTGACTACCACCGCAGGTCCAGCTGGAGAGCAGATGACTGCTGCCTCGTTCACCCTAAATGTTTGTGTTACAGTCGGGAGTGAGACGCCCGAGACGAGGACACGGCCCGACTCGCGCTCAACAAGGGAGAGAGTGACATCATCGCCGCACCACACGTGTAATTACAGCAGAACAGCGCAGAGCAGAGCAGTCACCCTGAGCTGTGTTACAGACAGGCAGACTGCATGGAGCCATGGCCACGCACTCACACACAAAGGAAATAGCTTTTGGAGCTGAAGTAGAGTGGTCTACTGTGGAAGCAACTTTAGACAACAGTACACCTTAAGTTTGACACGCATTAGAAGCATAATTAGATAACTAATTAGAAGTAATTAAGACAGTGAGGCGACAGTGACATTATGTAGTACTGGTAGACGTGCACTTAGTCTTAGAACTGGCACTTAGAACTGGCCAATAAACGCCTTTTTTATAAACCTATTTTATGAACTTTTAAATTTGCTCTGGCGACACGTGTCTGACTGAGTATACAGCTCATATGCCTGCCTATGCAACCGTATACAAAAGCTAGCTTCTTTTCTTCTTAGTAGGTTAAATTACACAATACAAAATTCAGTTCAGATAACAGGACATTTTCATCTGTACGTCAAAGAAAGAATTCATAATTTGTTCACCCCAACCAGTAAGTCACTTTGAAATATGTGAACAGAGGCATGCACTTATGTAAAGCTATGTTGTTTGAGAAGGCTGAGGGAAATGACGGTGGATTAAGCGTGTCGCGTGAGCGGAGAGCTCAAATGAAGCCGTTGCTTCTCCCGGGCTCACCTCTGCGGAGGGTTCAAGGTCCATCTTCCGTTTAAGACAAACGATCCCCAGCCCCGCAAGCAGTAAACACTACACTACAGCAATAACTTGTTTACCACAACAAAATCCTTCACCGAAGACGCCGCGCTCCTGCCGCTCTACCCCTCTATCCAAGAGCCACTGCAGACCACTAAGTGGAATACTAGACCGGACCAAAGGGCGGAAAGAAGGAACCCGAACGGGAACATTATGGAGTCATTCCGTTTCATTAAGTCACAACTCTTAAAAAAACAAAGAACCAAGATGCAGCCTCTGCAAAGACAAGCGGCGAGAGCGTTTGTGATTATTTCACGTCCCAGTTCCTCTCTCCGCATTAAGTAGAGAGGTTACGTGCCATGTCAACAAAAACAGACCAAGCGAAGCAACAGGCGGAGGATGTGGTCTGGGCTTCGAATCCTCCAGGTTCTGGCGGGGCTTCACACCTGGGGCTAGTAGCAGGGTGTGAAATGAACACCAGCCACCAGCCAAATGCTGGTAAAACATTGATCCTGGCTGGCAAAATATTTACTCTTGCAGCCACTTTGGCTGGTAACCAACCAGGTTGTGTTATATTGTACAAGGTAATGTGGCTGGTAAAATGTTGAAAATGGCTGGTGATTTTTAGAATCCACAAGCCACTCTGGCCAGTGGGTGGAAACGTTAAGGTCACACCCTGGCAGGTAGTATACACAGCAGAGGAGAGGGACTCGGCTGAGAATTCATCAAACTGAAGCAAAGAGTGATACTTAAATGGTTCAATGTCACACCAATGTAGCCCACATCCATTTGATTTCATGCTGAGAATGACCTGGGTTCAAAAGTGCGTCAAAAGGCTGCTGGGACTGCCTGCACGTCACATGAAGAAAAGGGTCATTCGTTCGGCCTTGGAAATGGAATGTAATCAACCAAGAACAGACTGAGAACAACACAACTTGTATTTGCCACCTGCCATTTCTCAACTGACAAAAATGGCCTGACAGCAGTTTGTGTTTAGCAGTTGTCATGTGTAAACTGTAAAAACTCTGTAACAACAATTTTACAGTACATTTTAAGAAATGTATTTCTCTGTTCGGTGCCTCGAGTTATCCATGCCATCATCTCATATCTGTACCTATGACAACCAATAAACACACAACTATAGAAGAGACAGAAGAGAATATAGAAAGTTTGAAGGACTGAACCACGCCTTCAGTAACAAGCAAGCAAACTCTGGAGTTTTTTCTACACTTCTTTGGGCCCCCTGTACAGAGCTACACCAAAAAACTACACCCAAACTTCACCCTTACCGTCACCCAAAGCTTCACGTCACGTGGTGCTGTAATGGCGACATGTAGTCCAGCTGTTTTTTTCATGCGCTATGCGTCTTTAGTGGGACGGGGAAGCGGATGGAGATTTTTCAGGGCACTCCTGCTGCTCGTTTTTGTAATATTGACGAATTGTCTAGCCGGGATGATTCGCATTATGCTCGGGAATGTCCGTTGGATCTGCAGCCATGGAGTTTACCATCGCTCTTCACCGGAGTTGAAAATGTTGGGACTGATCCGGGAATGCGGGCAGTCTTCAGAAGGCCACCAGGGAAGGAGAAGATAATGTGGAGGAGTGAGGCGGCGCGACTGGGAAGGCTAAGCTCCGTTTCGACAGTGAACAGAGACCGCAGCACTGCGTGTATGGAGGAAAAGCCGAGGCGGAGTTTGTGTGTTGGACTTATGTTACTGGACATCTCGGGACAGCGGGGGCTGTTTTTAATCATGGCTATTCCACTTTAATTCACTTAAGTCACTTGATTAATGCAATGATTCTATTGTATGTCTTTATTTGATATGATTGTTTGTGTGTTGTGGGTCTGCCCCACTGTCTATGTCTTTTTTGTTGCTGCTGGGGCTACAACTGAAGTTCCCGAAAGGGAAATAAAAGTTATTCTATTCTATTCTATTCTATTCAACCTGACCTTCTCTGCAGGCTAGGAATCTGAAGAAACCTTTATGACAGTCCATAACTGTTAAAATACTGCGATTTTCTTCTCTACGTTTTCACTCTTTTGGCTCCTTACAGATGTGACACAAAGCCGTAGAAATAAAGCACCTACAGGGTCCTTGAAGCTCTGCAGGGCGCTCCCCTTGACAACCGCCCCCCCAGCCCCGCCTCCCCTGCCAACAGCTATTGGGGGACACCACAGACCGCAGCTTGGCTCTCACCAGAGACGACGACCTCGATCAGGTCTCCCTCGTGGATGTCCTCGGCCGACGTCAGCCTCTGGAGGATGTTCTCCGAGTTCAGGTCATGGCGGAACAGCAGGATCTTGTCGTACATGCCAAAGAACCCACACTCCGGGAACTGGGGGAGAGAGAAACGGAGGGCCGCGTAAATTTTCTTGCACTTTTAGGCCATTTACGCCTAAACAGTACGGCTTTAACACACTGTAACACGGCTCGTGTTCACGCAACAGGCAATTTTAACAAGTTTCAGATGTGCGGTTTTGTGCCACTATATTTATTTTTCTTTTGTAGAACCATTACTTTACCAGGAAGTCTCGCCGAGACCAAAACCTCGTTTTTGCCAGAGAGCCCTGGTTCTCGAGAGTGAACAAAACAAAACAACGAAAACAAAGCAGCTTCGGCTCTTCGAGGCGAGCGCAGGAGACAGGAAACGTAGCCCACAGCCCCGTCGGCTCCGCAGGCTCTGGCACGGGAGCAGCTCGCGCATCATTAAGAGAGGCGTGACTAATCTCACCCCTGACACCAGCGCTCATACGGCACAGCCAACAACCACAACAGCACGACACACTCCACCAGTGCAGCACGTTGCCAACGCGCATTCAAGAACACTGAAAGATGTCACTCTTTCCTGTATTACAGTCCACCTGTGATGTGATCCCATGACACACACAAGGCGGCCCTTCACTGGATTTAAATGCCTATTTCCACTGGACAAAACCAGAAAAAAATATATTATAAACATCTCCTTGAATGGAAATACTCATAAAATGTGAAAATGTTTCCAAACGTTTCCATTTGTCTCTTGTTTCCGTGCTTCACTGAAACGCTCGGTGCTGCTTCCTTTGAGCTTGCTATGTTTCATTGGCAGCAATGGTCCTGACAGCTTCCTTCACCAATTCAGATGGAGGTGGCCCGGTCCACACAGGGCTTCAAACGATTATGGCTGTTATGAGTCGACAAATCAGATGACCGAGAGACAGAGAGACATAGAGGGAGAGAGAAAGAGAGAGAGCCCAGATAAAGACAGGCTCCATGCTGTTCGGGGCCCCGCTGTGGAGAGCAGTGGAAGCACTTAGGTCTTCCCTGCCAACAGTCGGGTCTGGAAAGTGCATCTCACGCAGCAGCTTCCTCCATAGGGCCCGCGCACAATACACACGCAACAATGCCAGCGTAAACGCCCGGCGGGCCAAACGACACCCCCGGGCACCCGAGCCGACACGGACAATGGCCCTCCGCATCGGCGGCTGGGCCCGAGCCCATCGCTCTCAATGTCACTGCTCCACAGCTGGGCCACATCTGCGTGCTGACACAAACACAAGGGCATGCTGAGGGCCGGGGGAGGGGCAAGCTGAGAGCAGGAAAGGGGCAAACTGAGGGTAGGGGAGGGGCAAACTGAGGGTGGGGGAAGGGCAAACTGAGGGTGAGGGACGGGCAAGCTGATGGTGGTGGAGGGGCAAACTGAGGGCATGGGAGAGGCAAGATCAGGGTGGTGGAGGGGCAAGCTGAGGGTAGGGGAGAGGCAAGATCAGGGTGGGGGAGGGGCAAGCTGAGGGTAGGGGAGGGGCAAACTGAGGGTGAGGGACGGGCAAGCTGATGGTGGAGGAGGGGCAAACTGAGGGCATGGGAGAGGCAAGATCAGGGTGGTGGAGGGGCAAACTGAGGGTAGGGGAGGGGCAAACTGAGGGTGGGGGAGAGGCAAGATCAGGGTGGTGGAGGGGCAAGCTGAGGGTAGGGGAGGGGCAAACTGAGGGTGGGGGAGGGGCAAACTGAGGGTGAGGGACGGGCAAGCTGATGGTGGAGGAGGGGCAAACTGAGGGCATGGGAGGGGCAAGATCAGGGTGGTGGAGGGGCAAGCTGAGGGCATGGGAGGGGCAAGATCAGGGTGGTGGAGGGGCAAGCTGAGGGCATGGGAGGGGCAAGATCAGGGTGGTGGAGGGGCAAGTTGAATATGGGGGATGGGCAGCAAAGATGGCAGCAAATAAAATGAACAGACAATAAATTTAGGTTCTTCCCCCTTTAAAAAGGATACAGGAGGGCTGCTGGACGGCTCATTCGATGATGGGGCACCCGCAAGCTTGTGAATAGAACTGTACATGAAGTGTCGTCCTCCGTCACATGCATGTGCAAGCCTGACTTGCGAACAGCGGTGTGATAAGTGGCAGCTAGCAGCACACGCTAGGGAAGAGAGCATGTACTTGTCTGCACTCTCTCAATTCCATAACAAATTTGTTCAAATGAATGCATGATGTGGCATTTGAAATTTTGCAAAGAATAAAAATAAATATAATGTGTAAAGAGAGGCCCTTGAGTGGCGTGTTCCACTAAAGCACAACAAGTTATAGGCAAGGCGATGCACACCACCAGTTTAGAATCAGATCCTGACAGGGTCAATGCCGACTGTGGCTGGCAGCCCTGCAGGGTTCAGCATAATTTGCCGCAGACAAACCAGCCTCATCCTGGGTAGAAAGTCAATGATGTTTAAAAAAAGGAAAGTGTTACACATGGACAACATCACTTATAAAATTATAAAATCGGCCCTCACTAGCCAATCCTGCTTTGGCCTTTAGTAGATCTTTATAGAAAGGAACAAAGGCCTGACAAAATGTGTCTAAGCATCCAAACCTACAGTACAAGAACCGTGAAGACCCTGGTCAGTTTGCTGATTACATAACTTTATGTAAACAGCTGGACCACTTATGGCCCCCTTCAGTATCTACAGCAGAGTGTAATCCATCTAAACCCCACTGGATGGAAACACTCCACTGAGAGGGGCTCATTAAAGGTGCATAATGCAAGATTTTTACCTTGAAAATATGATATAAAATAACCATGCTCAGTCATATCTATGATGCACTGGCAATATCTGTCTTTGTGCAAATTTGCCAAATCTGTGCTCCTCTGCCCGTATTTATTATTCTAAGATGTGTTCGGGACATTTCTGTGCGGGGAAGGGTGGGCGGTGGGGCGGAGGTGAAGAAGCATAAGTACAGTGAAGCCAAACAAGAAGCTGACAGGGCGCGTTGGATGAGCAGCGACGCGGAGTTGGCGTGTTTTCTGTTGGACCTGTAAGTAATGTTACTGCTAGCTATCGAGCTAGGTAGCTAGATACAATTCAATTTTTCAATTTAATTCAATTTTATATGTATAGCGCTTTTTACAGAGAATTGTCACAAAGACGCTGTACAGACAAACAGAAAGAAAAAAAAACCAGGCCTGAACCCCCAAAAAGCAAACAAGGTAAAAACTCCCCAGTGGGGAGGAAAACACTCAAAGAGTGGCGAGAAAAACCTCGCCGATGGGAAGAAATCTCGGGAGGAATCTGGCTACATAGGGGAGGCCCATCCTCTGCTGGCTGGCCAGGATTTACTAAAGGTGGAATGGACGGTAACAAAATGTAATGAGAGATCTATCACAGCAAATAATCAAATGGGATGAGCAGGTTAAGCCTGAGATATTAAACTAGTTGGTAAGTAGAAAGTCCAGTGAAGAGATGTATAATATGCAATTCAGAGGGGCGGAGTGAAAATATGATGGGATAGTTGGCCGAGGTCGGGTACCTTGAGTGGGGGGGGGGATTGGTTGAGCAGAAGAGGAGGCGTATTTGATTGTACACATAGGACCACAACCAGGCTAAAAATCCTGCAGAGTGCACCTTTCTTGAACACAATAAAGTCCTCCCTTTGCTGCGGCTTAGATAACGATTTAGATAACGTTTTGATTTTGGAGCAGATGAGATGGCTCTCCAGAAGAGGAGGCAGCTCCACGCAGTCGCCGGAGGCCAACGGTTGACAATGGCTGTGCAGCGGGTGCAATTTGCCGCCTGACAGAGAAAAAGGCTCAGGGGCTGTTCGGCAGCTTCCAGGAAAATGGAATCTCTGTGATTTTACCACTCAAAGGATCCGGGATTACACCCTGTTCCACTACAAAAAGTACACATACAGATGAAGTGAGACCACAGGAACACGGAGTGCTTTCCCGAAGAGCGAAGATGAAAAGAACAAAATGGACGGTATTTGGGTTACGCGACATCACCAGATGATCCCCTCCCCTCTCTGGGGTGGAGGGCGGTGGATGTTAAAGTGAATGTCTAGGACATGAATAAAACTAAACACAGGAATCATACCAGAGCCAATCTGTAGGCGGCACAGGAATTACCTCAGATGACTGGAGTCCTGAAAGCAACGCATCCTCTCGCACCCTTCTAAGAATATACAGTAATTACATGAAGAGGCTGAACTTGTCCAGTCGTCTGTTAAGCCTAAGCCTGGCGGAACGCGGCACAAAGTCAATTTTGCACCGCGGAGCCTCTAAGCTATAATTTTCACCTGGGGAGGAACACCTACTCCCTGTCTGAGAAAGCAGCGCCCTTTGTAAAACATTTTATTTACAGCCAGCGTATGCCTGTGGCATTCATTACTCAAAAGTGTCTGATTGTCTAAAAGGGGACACAAACGCACTGATCTGTACCAAGCAGGCCTTGTCCATGTTAACTCCCAAGGTTCCAGGAGGGCGTGGACAGTGACAGAGCTAAGATTACACTCACAGCAGCGTGGGGGTGTATTTAACAGGGGTGGACTGTACTCACTTATGGACAGGAATGGACTGAGGTCCACAGGAACTCCTCATCCCCCTAAATACACACTGCATGTCAGTCTTACCCAAAGTATTGAACCTTTTGTGGAGCACAGCACCACAATGTGGAGAGTATACATATACTAGAGTGATACCACATTCTGGTATCAACTGTTGATACTATCTGTTGTGAATGACGCTACTTGATACTACCGTTGTGAATGAGATGAATGAGATGGGAATTGGAGACAAATTCATGAATGGCAGTCATCAAGCTGGACCAGCTCCAGAAAAGGGCTTAGTTCCCCTAATCTTTGGTCAGGCTCAGTAATCTTGTCATTGATCTACTAAATCCAGTTATAGGCTGCAATTATAAATGGATAGGTCAGATCTGAAGTGATGTTCCATACTGCGTGCTGAGAGAGAGAAGAAGATGATATACATTTCAGATGTATTCTCTGGCACTTGAAAATGAACTGTTCTAATTTACTCAATGTGTTTTGCCATCAGGTTTTGAAACAGACAATGTCCCATCATTTAGGAAGCTGGAACAGAGGACGTAAGTATTATCATGTCAGGAATTTCAACTTGAACAAACTGTATGACTTGTCTCCGGCGTAGCATACAGCTCTATAACAAAATGCATCCTACTCCAACCAGCAGGTGGCAGCAACATACTAGATAGACAAGTCTTTGGCCAATCACAGAGATCTCCTGGTGAAAGTCGGTGGTGAAGCAGCTGTGTGTTGAAATCACAGAGAATATATAGGAACTGTTAGAGTTCCTATATCTAGCCCATTTCTTCTGCAACAAAACATTAGACTGAAACAATCTTAAAATATAATATCAGCAACACCTTCATTTTACCACTCCATTAATTTAACTACAAATTTAATTTGTGTATTTTTCCATTTTTAATGTGTCCATGGAAATAAATATAGTACAAATTGGCAATATACTTCAGGCCAAATTTTGCATAAAAATGTGTTATGTTGCCTTTTGAGAGGCAATGCTGGGGGAGGTATGTGTTTTCAGTTCTGATTATCAGTAACGTTTCTTGTTTGTCTTATCCGTAAGGTTTCCTCTTTTTTTCAACTTGTGTTAACTCCATTCTCGGTATTGCTCTCTAGACACTAGAGTACAATACAGAATTGTTTATGGGGAAGTGTTTGCGTGTCCATACTGATCCAACCACTCGCCTGCAAACTTCCAAATACCTTTAATTTTCTCAGGGATGTATATCACTACAAAGAAAATTGTCACCATTTCAGACTGATAAATGTTACATTGTAACAATAGGAGAAAAGCATCCGTAATTCTTTATAGAAGTGCTCTTGGTGTCCATGATATAACAGTGCATGAGTCATTTCTGTAACAAACGTCGGTGAACAAGTGACACCGTCGTTCAAAAACAGCGCACACCTCGTCGCTGAGGAGAATATTTTTTATTTTTTTGTATTCTGAAACAACCGTTCTAAAACGGTGTTGATCGTATCGCTACGGGAGACGGGGGCGGGGGATGCGTGCAGGCTGCGTACGTTCTGCAGATGCAAACCCCGCTGCACAGCAGCGAAAGGAAGCGGGCTTCCCTCAGCGCGCCGCTCGGGGCAAGAAGCCGAGGTCACCTGGAGTCATTCTGAGTGCGGCACGCCGACTTCTCTCTGAGTACTGGAGGAGCCATTTCAGTGAACCTGGTCTTATCCTTTAGCACCTTCAGTTCTGTTAGAGGTGAAAATGACAAGCTGGTGCATGGGTGGGTACTTTGCGCTGTGTTTTTAATACAGAAAAAGACAAATAACATAATGTTCTCCGATTTAATCAAATGCGCATCGCATAAATGCAGATTCTAAGCTTATGGAACTCAGAGCCATAAGCTATTTTAATAATCAGTCGCATAAAGGGCGCATGCTTTTAGTGGGTGCTTGGTACAGTATGTCAGACCAGACACTTGGATGAGAAAAACTTAGTTCAAAAACGAAACAAAGAAATGTGATCTGAACCTATTTAGGCTGAAAAGGTTTTTGAGGACGGCTGCAAAAAACAAATGGTGCAATCATGTTTTGTGCAAGCCGGGTCGTTGGCATTTGTCCAGGAAGTTTAAAATGAACGTGAAGCTCCAACATGCAGGCAGATTCTGCGTCTGCAATAACGGAAAAGGTGTGAAATTCCGACGTACGGTGAGCACGTATCTCTCTCCTACGGGCACAATCAGTACAGACCATGTGTTCTGGAAGCTGGAAATGAGTGTAAAGGGTGGAAACATTACATTACATTACAGGCATTTAGCAGACGCTCTTATCCAGAGTGACTTACACAACCTTTTAGCATTGTTTTTACATATTATCCATTTATACAGCTGGATATATACTGAAGCAATTCAGGTTAAGTACCTCGCTCAAGGGTACAACGGCAGTGTCCTACCTGGGAATCGAACCTGCAACCTTTCGGTTACAAGGCCAGTTCCCTACCCGTTACTACATATACTACACTGCGGCCCACAAAACGATCAATCGTGACGGACAAATGTTACTAGAAAACTGAACCCAGCAGGCGGCTACGATTACAGAGGGGGATAGGACAGTAAAGGACTGACTGCTCTTCAACAATGACACAACTACAGTCCCATTAAAAATGTATTCTCATTGCAGAAGTATGAAATGGCACACCAGCACAATCCACTCATTCTAGATAAAGCAATTAACTTAAAAATGATCCATACGTTTAAAATGCAACAAAATAATGTAAGGTATTGACGTGGAATGATAAATACGATAGAGTGCATAAAGGTCAAAATACCTCAAGATAATCCGGTTTTATTTGCATACAGCATGCTTTCATTCCTCTGTGTGCTTGATTAGTGGCAATCCTTCAGCTCAAAAAAGAGAGAAAGGCATAATTTCGGGTTTTCGTTTGTTCTCAATCAGTCACTTCACTGAAGAGCTCACTTAGAAATCTGATGAAACGACCATCACAGCGAGGGCGGTTGCTTTGACAACAGAAGTGGTCAACCAAGGTCAGTGGCCAAACTGGAGAGAGACAGATTCTCCCTTTAAACATCAGATCATAAAACCTTCAGAACTTACCTGAGCTTAGACTTACATCAGTCCCGTATATACCAGATATACGTAAGTCACCACAATGGGAATGTTGAAAATAAACAATGCCAGTGCACCAAATATAATTTCCTGCCATTATATGTGTGCACGACCAAATACACTGTGTTAAATCCCATAAAAGGAAACAACTATTTCCCATTGCAAACAAATAGCTGATTTCAGAGGAACAAAAGTAACAATGACAACGTAATGGATATTTTGGGGGTATTCCACAAAGCAGGATTACTGAGTTAGCTGGATAACTGCACTGAGTAAAATCCAGAACAGCTCTTTTTACTTCAGTCCATGCTCCAGATCTGGGAGGGTTCCGGGATTTACTCAGTGCAGTTATCCAGCTAACTCAGCAATCCTGCTTTGAGGAATACCCCCCTGCTCATATGCAAAAGGTCTGTAAAAATCCTATAAAAACCACATATGCCATATACAAACTTATAAATATGTGGTAGAGAATTAGCATATACATTTCAGACTGAAATTACATAGTTCCCTAACATACATGGTACGCCCTATAAAAAACACTGAGAGATTGTATAAGAATTGTATACAAATACATAATATAATATTAATCAACATATATGATTTTTAGAGACCTTTTATATGGGTGCTCTTGCGGAGCGCCATTCTCATGCCCGTTAAAGTCCAAGACTCACCAAACAAATACTGACACATTATTCCAGTAAAAATATCCCCTTGAAAAGCCACCAATAGCGTGCTAGACATTGCAAATGCATTTCGGAAAAAATGCATTTTATCAAAACATTTCTAACAATTCACTGAATGTGAACAAATCAAAACACTTTAGAACATCCGCGCACTATTACTTTCTAACGTAAAAATACTGTATACAGATGAACCTCGATCCAACGGACACCGATGCAACGGATTCCGGATCCAACGGACATGTAATTATATTTGGCCCGCGAGATAATATCAAATTTCAATTTGAGTCGGCCCGCCGGTAACGCATGCACCGCTAATACTACAAATCCCAGAATGCTCTGCTAGTGCCTTGGTGCGTCAAGACCCGCAAGCATCACCTCCTCTTAAGTATCTGACGTGTGTATCGACGTGGCTGGTTAACGGGTATTTACTTTCACGATATAACAGACAAACGCAGAAGCGGACGCACACCCGCGGTACATACATGAAATAAAACGTAAAACGAAGTTTGTATAAAAATAAAAAAATTAAGGCGATTGCACCCCCACCCCCACCCCCCGTCAACAAAAATAATTGATTACACCCCCCCTCAACAAAAATAATTGATTGCACTCCCCCCCCCCCACCCCCCGTCAACAATTACAATCGAGGTTCGCGATTACAAGCAAAAAAGCGTCGTACAAGCTTCGGTTTGCCCGGTTGTTGTGCGCTCCATATCTCTTGTTATAGTGATATTTTGCAGTGTCGCATTATTCGCTGCAACGGACAAACGGCTTTAACGGACAACTGCTCCCCCCTATTAGTCCGTTGGATCGAGGTTCAACTGTATAGCTGATTTACATATACGCGTTGTACATACATATATGGGAAACGGCCCATAGCGACGCATACCTTGATGCGTTCTGTCATTAGCCTACGCTATTCCGCGCTAGGTTCAGTTACACGTACCTTTGACCTCCTACATCCAATTACAGTAAACCTCTGATGATGCATTTTCCAGTGAATCATCGTCAGGATGACTCAGAATGTGACAAAGTTAAAATGTAACTGCCTGCACACCTTAACAGAGGCAGGCTGCTGGAGAACACCCACTGCTGCAATTAAGACATAGCCGGTGCCATTTTGGTTTGGGTTTGCATGCAAGTAATCAGTGTTAAAATTGCCATCGCCTTTCAGATTGCAGTATTCACGGAGAGAACTTTAGCACGTGTTAGCATACCCATACAGAACCTGGAACGTTTAAAAACAAAATCAGAGGGAGTGTGAAACGTCTAGATTTGAACCAACATGTGGCATCAAAAATAATTCATAAAGTTAATCAATGTTTGGTATACAATTCATGAGATAAAAATAGAACTGATTTAGTAACAGACTCTATTACGGTCTGATGAACCTTCTGCGTAGTTAAGACAATGTGTATAAATTGACATTATGAGAGTCCACCCTGTAAACAGTATTCATTTTTAAGTTATTTTAATCTTGCATAATATTTTCTACAGAAATTGTGCGATATGTAAGTAAATGTAGTATTCCCTTCTTTCCTTGTCTAAAGGTAAATTGATACTTAATGACAATCCATAATGTTTGTTCTATCAATCTATCAATTGTTATTGAGGTTTTTTCTTTTGTCTTGAGAGAGAGAATCAACACTAACACCAAAAACTTCCCAGTCCGTAAGCTGGAAAGGTGTTGTTTCACCCACGCAAGTTGGCTAAGAAAGAGACTATACTGTGACAATACTCTGTATCTCCTCAGTACATTCAGTGGGGCTGCATTCCGTACAACACCATTACATACAATGTCCATCATGAATTTTCAGTGTACTGGAATATCTGTCTAAAGGACAGTTTGAAAAATGCTTAGTTCAAGGGTCAAATGAGCCGATCCTTCATTCTTCATTAAAGGGATGTGTTTCAACCAATCCGATCTTCTTCAGGCAGTAGACATAGCTTAAAATAAGCGCGGACGCATTCACATTTCCCTCTGCACACAGTCTAAGGTTCCTGTCCACCTGGACCAAGCAATGACTCACTACGAGAAAAAAAACAAAAAGGATAATGTAATTAGTTCTGACGCAATTCGTTTTCTTTGGGTGTGCCAAGAGTTTAGTTTGGTTCTTTCTCTATTGTACTGTACGCAAGTTCACCGTGCATATAACCCTAACCATGCCCCAAAAACTGCACAAAGGACCAGTGGTGAGGCCGCTCTCACAAAAAAGTGAGAAAAAAAGTGCTGTATTTCAAGGGATTGAGGCCCACTTTAGAGTTATGTCTGAGTCTCAAATTTAAGCTCTATCCATCCCAGACTGGATTACACAACCAAACACGACCCCAGCCTGAAACAACCTCAGCCAATACAAAATAACGCTAGCCTTGATAATAATACACATTTTCTGAAAAATACAATGACAGTATTTAGCCTACTTCTAGTTAGTTACATAAATTAATTTAAATTTGATTTGTACCCTGTAGGCTTACAAAATGCTGGTTACTGACTACAAACAAATTCAAGACAGATATATTCACAGTTTTCATTTAAAAAAATAATTATAAAAAACAACCAGAATGACCCAGCCTAAAATAATTATTAAATATCACTATAACTTAGCTGCACAAGATTTTTTCTCTTTTAATGACCAGGCAAGTGTGTTTAGTGGGTAAAGAAATACATAGCTAGATAAGTCACTTGCACATTCACACAAAATCAGTGAAAGTTCTCCTCTGATGGAATGGACAGTCATGATTTCTCAACTTCTCGTGGTAGAACAGGCTGCACTCAGAAGAGTAACAAAATTGTTTCCACCGCAGCATCAAAAGCAACCGCCATCAGCAATTTTCCACTCATCAAAATTTACGCACGGTCTTTCCTTTATCTTTCCTGTCCTTTTTCCCCGTTTCTCAGGTGGCTTGGCTATTTCTTGTATGTGTTTCCACAGCTCTGTTAACCATTTAAATTAGCTACCAGGTCCCACTGATATTTCAAATAGGGAGAGTGATTTTGAAGCTTTTAGCCACAGGGTATGAATCATGGGTTGCTGATGTCAAGGGTAGCGTTTGCGCATTCCATGTAGCTTTTAGCTAATGTTTCTTTTTTTCAGTGTCACATGTCATTAATTTGATGGAATGTTAAAGGGAATATGTGGCAGAATGGTGAGCTCTACTAAAGGAGGTCAGGTGAGACTGACTACTCTTGCTGCCACAAGAGATTTTTATCTGCTTTTGGAAGGCAAAAGGATGGTGATTACAAACCCTAACATAGTCTCCTGTTTTTATCTCTACCTCCAAGAATAACTATCAGAAATATGTTAAATATGAGTTCAAAATGAATATGAGGAAGCATACGTCAATTATCTTCATCAATATAAGTTATTAAATTATTAATTTAAAATACTGTGTGCATCTTATCTTCCAATGAGCAAACCTAAATATTTGGGGTCATATTATCCATACTGCATCATGTTGCTGTTGGAGTAGAGTACCGTGGGTCGAGAATCACAGTCTTTCCACCTCTGCTTTGCTTTCTTCTTTTACCCTATGCGTGTTGTCTATTCTGTGAGATGTGTGCCTGTCCACAATATTTCCCCTGTCATTCCAGCCCTACTGTAATATGAGTGAGTGGATCTCAAAGCCCGAAATATCTGAGTATATGTATTAGACTCACCCTTGCACAGGTAGACAAACAGGTTTTGGCTTTAAAGTAACGCCATAACAGGTCACTCGATCTTGTGATCTTGACAGCTATGACATTAACAGCAACATTGGGTGTCCTGGGTTACCGGCCTTGTGTCACACAGCCGCCCCCAATTCACCCCCAAACAATGAATAAATGAGAACATAAGAGGCGCCATATCAAGAATATTTACACACTAGCTGAAAGAAACCTTTACAAAGAGGAGCATTTGGATGTTTGTGCCCTCAGACCATCGATAGTGGTAATGAGAAGTTGAGCAAGGCATGAAACTTGCTACAAGCTTTGGGCGGAAACTAAAAAGGCACAGACATGCTTCTTTTCCATTGAATAAATAGTCCTGGGCCCTGTTTCACAATGCAGGATTACCAAGTTAGCTGGATAACTGCACTGAGTAAAACCCAGAACAGCTCTTTTTACTTTAGTTCCAGATTTGGGAAGGTTCCTGCTTTGTGAAACACCCCCCTCATCAGGCTCCTTCTGAATTACAATTTCCCTGCAACCTACTTAAACAAACAAAAAAAACTCCCCTCACGATTTCCCTACTATTTCGATGATGGCGCATTTCATCCTGATATTATTTTCAATGATGCTGCTGAGTGGAAGGACCGTTCACCCACATAAGTGTAGGCTTTGTTTAGCAGAAGTCCTGAAATAGAACTTTCATTGCCCAATGTATTCATTAGTACAAGTACATGGGTGGGCGGGGGCTAGTTTTAACGGCAGCAGCATTAGAAAGCATGAAGGTCAAGGGCACTGACTACACAGTCACCTTACATTTCTTAAAAGCACTAAAAGATTACATCACTCATCAAATGGCAAATAGCAGTGCTCAATCTGTCTAACTAATGGACATCTTTAAGCTGTCATCCACTGAACATATGACCTGCATATATATAATTTTAGAAAGTGCAAGGCTAAATTCCTCTCAGGCTGTGATTGTGTAACTAGTGCGATAATCACCAGTACATCGTCCTTTTACCAGCGGTACAAAACTACTTACATCGCATCAAGGCAGTAGTTCTGTAATGCTAGCCGCTAATCTCCTGAGTGTAGCGCAAGTGCTGCTGGGAGCTTGGAGGACCTCCACTAAGCGGCTGAAAGGTTGGGAGGAAAAGACATGGTCTAGCTTTTGCCACAACAGTGCATTACATAAAAAAGACCATTTGCCAGCCTGACACACTACATCCCCGTATGTAGCCATTACGCTTCATATTGTACACGTTTCACACAGGCCCCTAGTTCAGCTACAGGCCCTATCAGACCCTACACCCTAATGCTGCAGTACAAACTCCAAAAGGCGTCTGAAGAAAATGAAATCGATCAAGTAGGCTTACGCTATCCAGGACAACCTGGAACTGTACAGTAATAATACATTACTATGTTGTATACGCACAATAATACATTACTATGATGTATACTTTACATTCGTTTCGACTGCACAACTGCAACTGCTAAACTGTTCAGCTCAATATCATGCAGGTGTCACAATGCCTGAACGAAAATGGATGTCTCCAAACTGTTTGGGTCAGGTGTAAAATTTCATAAGGTCTGTTGGCTGGGTCACGCTGAAGTAGCTTATTTGAAGGAAAGTTATGTCAGCGTGTGAAGGCAATTATAGTGAACAGGTCGACATAGCAGACCCTTTTACATGTTTATTACCCTTGGACATTGTCACATTATACAACATGAACAGAAGGCCTACAGCCAATTATTCGCGGAAAAAATTGAAACTCCCCGTTTATCAGAAGACTCCCTATTGATCAAAAAAAAAATTATGTTGTCAAGAATTTTCAGCAAGACTAAGACCTTCATGTAAAATGTTTCCTTTGATTTTGAAACTCTCAAAGGATCTCTGACCTTGAACATTCCTTTCTACGACAAACAAAGGCCAACAGAAAGACAACACAATATTGCAGTAAAGTACAGAACACAATTGTATCCTGCAGCATGTAGTTAAGCCTTCAGCTTCAGATATTGGGACACCATTTAATGTTACTTTTGCAAATTAAGTAAAATACATTTTATGAAATGAAAACATTTTAACGATTGAATTTAGGACACTTTTTGCCCGATTCATATGCAAGCATACACAAGCACGCATTCATCCAGTCTCGCAACTTCGCAAGCACACGGTGTATAACCACAAAGCTCAGACGACATCATTAACCGGAATCCATCTTAAAACATCTATTTAGGGTGAGTTACATAACTGACTATTTGAGGACCATTACACAGATAGCGATGTTCATTGAAGTAATGCAACTTGACTACTTTACTCAAGAGTACAACCTCAGTGCATAACTGGAATTCTGACATTTGCCTTCTAGTTACATGTAGGCTATCTTTTGACAACGCAACCTAATCACACTGCTGCCATGAACTCAACTGGTCTCTCTAAATACACGTGCAAATACAGAAACGTACACCCTGTAACGCATGTGCAGGGCAGGCCCACATCAACACGAACACAACCCAACGGTTATGTTATGAGCTGCGCTTAAAGACCACACTGAAACCACTACACAATGCCCTCCAGGTTCCGATTCCTCCTTCAAAGGCATAGTCCTCTTTTACACTGTGACCGCTGTCAGGCTGCATCTGCTCTCTCCACCTCCCCGTTGCATATGACAGGCTCACGTCGGCTTTGTTTGTTCCTTTACCATTTTCTCTATACCGTGATCCTTTCACATTCCTTCTCCTGTAGAGCACCATAGAGCGGTGCTCTGTGTAAACATGCCCTGCTGATGGGAGGACAGAGATGGACAACAATGACGGCATTGTGGGAATCAAAGTGTGGAGTAGAAGGCCTTGCTAAGCGCAGCCCTCTTCCTATTCGCCCAGCACCACACAGACACCATTTCTATCACGATAACCTACAGCACTGCGTGTACCAGTACATCATATAGACCGCAGCGGAGAGGTATAGAAAAATACTTGTGAAAAGCATGACATCTCAGTGGTTCTTCCTGATTTCACCAATGCCTTCCTGACAAACATATATTGCACAAATAATGAACACATTAGCCTGATTAACTATGTTAACCAACTTATAATTGTGCGTGTACATTTTTAAATTTACATTACTGGTTGGTAATGCATATTTTCAACACCAATTAAACTGCTAATTTGATATGGTGTTTACAATTTCTTTTTTTTTATTCAAAACTTGTAGAATAAGATTTTTAAGTGTTGTGTCCCTTTCTCACAAACTAGACATTTAGCCTATTTGAATAAAATGTGTTTCAAAGCTATTTATACCTTTCACTTCCCTCCCAACTAACATACAGTGGTAGACAGCTGAAGTTTGGGCACCGCTGGTAAAATTGCATGTTTTTGTTATATGAAAAGTGAAAAGAAGTTAACGCAACCTCTGCAGGGAATAAACTGATGTATTTTTGTAAAATTGTATGCACAATTACTTATTATTTGGTGAATTCAACAGTTTGAAAAAATAAAACCGTAAATGTGGCATGTGCAAAGGTTTGGCCGCCCTGTCAGTCAGTACTTAGTACTTAGTAACACCTCCTTTGGCAGAAATCACAGCTTCCAAACGTTTTCATTGGCAAGCTAACGTTTTTCTATTCTTGCCTTAGACATTTTTTCCCACTCTTCTTTGCAGAACCCTTCTAATTCAGAAATATTATAGGTCTTCTTGCATGCACTTAATTTTTGAAATCTTCCCACAGATTTTCAATACAATTCAAGTCTGGGGACTGTGAAGGTCATTCCAAAACCTTCATCTTTCAAAAAGTAATTTGTGGTTGATTTTGAGGTCTGGTTGAAATATCCAAACTCTTTTCAGCTTCAATTTCTTCACTGACTCTGGGACATTAGCTTCTAGTATTTGTAGATTTGGTTGAATCCCTTCTTCCTACAAAATGTCCTGTGTCACACAACCCAAAAGTATAATAGATCCATCCGTATGCTTAACTGTTGGCAAGGTGTTCTTTTCTTCAAATGTTTCACCTGTTTTTCTCCAAATGTTTTCTTTGGTGGTTGTGGCCAGAGTGTTCAATTTCTGTTTCATCAGTCCACAGCAAGTCTCTGGCTTATCTAAGTGTTGTGTTGCATTCTTCCGACGTTGACTTTCGTGATGAGGTTGCGGGTAAGGTTTCCTTCTGACAACCTCTTCCATGCAGATCATTTTTGTGTAAGCAACACTGCACAGTGGACAGGCGCACCACTACTCTAAACTATCAGCTAAACCTTTCCGCACATCCTTTGGAGTGGGTTTTACCTGACCAGTCTACAAGCAGTTCTACCAGAGATTATTCTTTGTCTTCCAGATATTTCTTTGACTTTAACAGTTCCCCTTAACTTCCATTTCTTAATGATGATTCTAAGACTGGAAATTCAGCAAATAAATAATAATAGTCCATTAAAATCTGCAGAAATATGTCTTGTTTAAGTTTGTAACCGGCAGTGGTTGTGTTATCACTTAGAGATTCAACAAAACATGCCTTTTCACAAGGGGATCCCAACCTTTTGCATACCACTGTATAGGCCCAAGTTTTGCACAAAGTTTCTGGTGAGTCCACTTGTTAGAGAAATGCGACGCTCTAGTTCGTCCAGTCCGGCGGTGTTCTGGACGGGAGCGCGGCCAGCTGTCTGTCAGCCGGTGGGCTCGCTGACGCCAGCACGGCGGTTCAGCCCAGCCGTACGGCGGCCACCGCGAGTCATTCGCTGAGTTGCCGTGTGACCTGTATCCTTGGACGCGGGCGGTCAGCTGAGGCCCGCATTCCACTCGGATGACGAAGCGCAGGACGGGGAGGGACGGGGAGAGTAGCCGAGGGGCTGGATCGCTCTGAGGAAGCGCTGTGCGTGTGTGTGAGCCGCGGTGCTCCTGTAGCCTGCTGCACAAGCGCTGCTCCTCTTTCCTCTCTCTTGCGAAGGTGGGCAGCCACACTATTTCCTGTTCTGGTGGACTTTCCTAAATATAATGTAAATACCACTGCCGCGTCCGCCGGTGTGCCAGACAGATGAAGAATATGCTGACAGAGGCTTAAGCTGGGAGAGATAACACAATCAGTATGTGTTTTTCCATACTAATTCACAATCATTTTGTGGAGGAAAACAATAACGTAGCACATATATGATGATATGACGGGCATTTTACTTTGACATACAACCGTCAGTCTACGTAGGTTTATTGGGCTATACATTAAGAGCACACACACTTGCTATATAGCACTGTACAAACACTCCACACATTAAGGTACAGAGACTCTCAATTCTGCAATACAGCTCTACACAGCCCTTACACAATGAAATATATTGCCATACACTGCATTGCAATACACAGAATAATACATTTGAATATATGGAGGCACACCATATATAGTTTATAATACATTATATTCAGACAAATCCCACTGAGCACAAAGTGGCAATAATGGGTATATTTAGCAAAATATCTGTATATATTATTCAACACATTTCTCAGTACAAACTGCAATATATTGTACATTACAAGTGTAAATTGTCTTGTTACACAAAGTTTTATGATATCATTTATATTTGCATTTAAACATTGAACATTTTACCAGAACAGCCTTCTAATGTCCCAAAAAAATTATATAGTGAATATATGGGAAAATATACTTTTGGTGTATAAGAGAGACTACCCACTAGCTATGATATACAGACCCAATTAGCATATAGGGAGTGTATTCCTTTGCTATATACTGTCGTGTTGTACAGACTTGTAAACTATACACGAGTATACAGCTCTGCCCCTCCCCCACTCTGAACACTACACCACAGCTCTACACAGGCTCCGCCCCTTCCTCTGCCGATAGCTCTCAGGTTGATGACTGCAGGAAATGATCGGTGCACGTGAGCCGACTGCTGCCTCAGGGTCGTCCCTGTTTCGCATCAGGGGAGATGAATGAGGACAGTTCCGGATCAAGAAACCCAACACCGTTTCCTCACACATAATTCTCCCCTCTCCTCCCCAACCCTCCTTCCTTTTTTATGCCATGTGGATAAAGGGGAACTCGTTTTGTGTTCTAATTCATGCAGGAATCACAGCAACAACACAATTGTCTCTCATTATATTTCCTCACCTACTTTAAGAGCAGAGGGGCTTATTGTGGGTTTATTAAGCGCACAATCATATGCAAATGCACTAATTATACTGGCCAACGCAAAAACAAAGAACCACACAACCACCAAAGCAAAGCAAAGCGGTGATGAACTCAAACATTAGCCATGCTAATTTATGAACCTATCAGCAGGAAGACTTGAGAGGTAGGATGTTACACTCGGTTTAGAGAGACTCACTTCCTTGCCACCTGGTTATCAGATCTGCTGATCGCTCAGACAGGAAGGACGAACAGAGTGGAGAAAACGCTCAAAAAAAAAAAAGCCGTTTCATAACCATTTAGCACGAATTCCACAGAGTACGAACAATAGGATCACATATGGTTTTCATTATATAAACCTGCAGCGGTGACTGCAACAGAAGGGAGAGGCCTCAAGGTACTGACAGTATCTCCAACGTCATTCCCAGCCTCGTGCAAATTAATTAAACGCGTGAACACACCTGTGTGAGAGTGGTCTGGAAACGACGCGCGGATTAAGATGCGTGTAATGTATGGATCAAATGGTAAACAACGATGGCTGCAAACGAAAATTAGAGTCTATGCTTGATTCAATTCATTTGAGGGTCTGTGGAGGCTGGTATCTTTGCTTTGGTGAAAAACAGAAGAGCCGTGTCGTAAGGTAGATCTGGACTCCTCACTTTTTCAGCCAGCGTAGCCTAATGTAAAACAGATCCTGTTTCCGCAGCTTCGTTCATCCCCCACCGGGGGACGAAATCTTAAGCAACACGTTTCCTGAAAGCCGTATTCCCTAATATTTCACACGGGGGGTTGGAGCCGCCAGGCCCGGATTCCGAAGCAGAGCTCGAACAGGTGCGACCCGCGCAGTGATCCAGAGGACAAGACGCTGCAGAAGCAGAAGAAGAACAACAACAACAAAGCAGAACGTGTCAAACGTGCGCGAAGAGCCGTCTGGAAGGAGGCGAACGCCAGCGAACGCCAAAACAGCGTTCGGACGGCGGCGTTTACAACGCGCTGTGAACCGCGACCAATAGTCGCACAGCGACTTCACCCCGTGCCGCGGCGATCGAGCCAACAAGCTCATGTGAAATGATAGACTACGGCGTGAGGTGGCGAGCCAAGCATAAGACCGCCGTTTGGCATCGCGGCGGGAACGTGCCGTTACTAAACAGCGCTCGTGGCAGCGCCGGTTCCCAGGAGACGTTTTACAGTTACTCATCCCGCTAGTCTTTACAAATGTTCCGCTCAGATAGCACTATCGTCCTGAGGTACTCGTCCAGGTGGCACAGCAAGCGGTTTACCCAGAAGGCACCTGCTCCTTTCCACATTGCGGCGTAGCCATACGCGGCCAAGCAGAGTTAGTCACGCCCACCTACAGGGCGCCGCAATTGATTCATAGTTCCTGGAGGCACTGGGTAAATGTCCAGCCCAAAGCAAAGAGCAGAGCCAGAGCTTTGGCAAACACGAGCGCCGTTCTGTCAATGACAACATTTGCTGTTACCAGAAGCAGTGGCCAGTTTGCCGTCGCACGGCCTGCCAGAGGAACACTGCAACTAGTGGCCCGTTTCAAATCCTTCTTTCCCCGCTTCGCTACGCGCATTGACCTTACTGTGCCGCGAGAGACAACCCAACACTTCTTCACCTGAGCGCCATAAACCGTAATCCGCCCCGTTAGCAGAATTAGCGACAGGCTAAACGGCCAAAAGGTTGGCTCCATTTACAAAATGACAATTACTTAGGAATAATCATTTTTGCAGCGGACATTTTAATGTAATCACTTCAATCCAAGTAGACCGGCTCAGCCAGTAATAACAGGGATTTATATAATCATCCATTTGCTTACCGCAGGATTACCCGGCCGGCGCGCCAGGCCACGTGCTCAGAACAGGGTGGCTGCCTTTGTACGAGCTGCTGGGAGGAAGGGCCACATGGGCTGGCCCACTTGGAAATCATCCCGACGCTCCAGATCGCAAAGCAGCCACTGAGTGCTCAGCAGGCCAAAGAAAACCAATGGTCTTACAGCATTGTGTTCATTCTTTCTTTTATAACTCCTGCGGCCGGTCGCTCTGCCCACCGTTCATTCGGACTAAATTTAATTGCGGGTAAAATTGCGTGACGGCAGAGATCTGAACTAGAGTGCTCTTAGTCGCACGTGACTTCGTTTGAGAAAATTGCCGCCCCGCGTATCTGATACTTTTGGACTAGAAAAAGAAGAAAAAAAAGAGGTTGAATTATTTCACTTGAAAAGCGCAGATGTGAAAGTACAATGTGAAACGAGAACAAATCATATTCAAAAACCGCTATAGCAACCTAGTTTTGCCGTTATGAAACTCAGCGAGCATCATAAAATGATTTATAACCTGTAATTTCACAGCTCGTGAAGTGGTTCCTTTCTTTACTTATACTTTTCCTGGAACAAACACAGTTGGCCAGGAAATGTCTTTGAGTGGAAGCACACCACTGGGCTCGCTCGCTCTCCTGAACAGAGACGATCCTAAGGGTCAAATATACAGTACTGCTGCTCCACAGGAGCTGTCCAGGCTTGGGGAGGGTGGTGGTGAAGGGGGGATTTCCTGTGCCTTTCAGTGGGAGTTTAGGGCAGAGTGCCACAGTACAGTATTCAATCTCTCTCCCTCCCTCCCTCCCTCCCTCCCTCCCTCTCTGTATCCCTTTGTCTCTATCTATCACTCTCTCCACTCTCTCCCTCTCGCTCTCTCTCCATCTATCTTTCTCTCTCCCTCCCTCTCTTTATTTCTCCCTCTCCCTCTCTCTCTCCCTCTCTCTTCCTCTCTCTCTCTCCCTATCCCTCTCCCACCCTCCCTCCAGCCTTCGGAGTGCAGTACCTGTCAGTGGGCCTCCGTTACCATAGAAACATTTAACAAGTTGACAATTATCCCTGACGTGAACCTGCAGGAGAATGATAAAGCCAAGGCCACAGTTACCAAGCAGTATCCAGCTCCCCCCCCCCCCCCCCCCCTTTCTCTCACCACGATAAATCCTAGTCTGGACGGCTATTCAAATAATATTTTTTAAAATGAGTGCGTCATCCACGCTGTTAACATCCAACTACCTAACACAATAAAATATGTCTCATTAAAGCTATTTGCGGCCACCTATCAAATATGAAAGAAGAGCACCAGAGCTATTTAACAGTACCAACAAATGAGACGATCATCAGAGCTATTAACGTCTGACTAATACGAAAAACCAAAACGTGTCAAAGTTCTTAACGTCTAGGCTAACTCACATTATGAGTGCGTCACCAATGCCATTAACGTCGACTAACAAAGCCTTAAGGCGTGCGACAATAACAATGGACAGAAGAGATTGGAGCTTGGTTAGCATTAGCCTCAAATAGAGTGAAAACTGGCTGCTTAGGAGACATCTGCAGGTAAAGCCATCACAGCTGTGTTCAATCTGGGGAGGTGCAGGAGAACAAACATCCCTGGGGCTACAAGTCAGGTAAAAGGCCATAAAAATGCCTTTTGAGGACATGTTTACCGTTTTTTCCAATGAATGTGCCAAAGAACTGAAAATCTCCTTCCTCCACAAGTTTAATCATCCCTTGATAGAGTGAGAGCCAGGGAGAGAGCAAGAGGCATTACCTTTTTACAATGCCTTCATTCATTAGCCCAAAATACAGAATAAATTTGCGATTTATATCAACAAAGAAGAAAGCAAAAATATCCAACCTTCATTTAAAAACATAATTGCGACCCAATTCATGCAAACATTTATAGTCATACTGCAAGCATGGACTACACACAAACTGTAGCCTAGTACCACTGCCTTATGTTCACTTATAAAGCAATGTTAAATAACCCTCGTATGAATACTGAATTAGGAAAGACTGCATTTGCCTTCTATGCACCTTTTAAATGGAATCAGCTACAAATTTGACAGACTGATTAGCATTGAGGGTTTCAGGTTTATTTTGAATTCTTTTTTTCAAGAATCTTGTGCTTGCTTTTGATAATGTATTTGTTATTTTTATACATTTTTATGTTTGGACAATTTTTGTGATATTCTAAATCCATTGTTATGTATTTGCTACATTGTTGTACTGTCAGTGCACCATTGTAAAAGAAAATGAAAATTAAATCACTGCTCATGCTTTCTTTTAAAAGTATGTCCTTTTACATTTGACAGCAAACCCAGAATGAGTAAGACCCAAGAGGTCGACATGAAGATTTCTGGGTAAAGAAAGTGTTTCTCATAGAGAAAGAGTCATGAACTTTTGTCCTGGAAAACCTCCCGGGCCTGCTCTGCACAAGAGGACTCAGGCGACACCAAACAGGAAGTGGCGTGCAAGTAGACATGGCAGTGTTTACGCCCATTCTTCACGCCTCAAATCACGCTGGAGATTAGGTCACTGGATTGACCTGGGTGGGACGGGTACAAGGACTCTCCGGATGGATCCACCTACTGCCTTTTCCGCTGACAGGTTGCAGTGTGCGCACTGTCTATTCCACTGACAGGTTGCAGTGTGTGCACTGTCTATTCCGCTGACAGGTTGCAGTGTGCGCACTGTCTATTCCACTGACAGGTTGCAGTGTGCGCACTGTCTATTCCGCTGACAGGTTGCAGTGTGCGCACTGTCTATTCCGCTGACAGGTTGCAGTGTGCGCACTGTCTATTCCGCTGACAGGTTGCAGTGTGCGCACTGTCTATTCCGCTGACAGGTTGCAGTGTGCGCACTGTCTATTCCGCTGACAGGTTGCAGTGTGCGCACTGTCTATTCCGCTGACAGGTTGCAGTGTGCGCACTGTCTATTCCGCTGACAGGTTGCAGTGTGCGCACTGTCTATTCCGCTGACAGGTTGCAGTGTGCGCACTGTCTATTCCGCTGACAGGTTGCAGTGTGCGCACTGTCTATTCCGCTGACAGGTTGCAGTGTGCGCACTGTCTATTCCGCTGACAGGTTGCAGTGTGCGCACTGTCTATTCCGCTGACAGGTTGCAGTGTGCGCACTGTCTATTCCACTGACAGGTTGCAGTGTGCGCACTGTCTATTCCGCTGACAGGTTGCAGTGTGCGCACTGTCTATTCCGCTGACAGGTTGCAGTGTGCGCACTGTCTATTCCGCTGACAGGTTGCAGTGTGCGCACTGTCTATTCCGCTGACAGGTTGCAGTGTGCGCACTGTCTATTCCGCTGACAGGTTGCAGTGTGCGCACTGTCTATTCCGCTGACAGGTTGCAGTGTGCGCACTGTCTATTCCACTGACAGGTTGCAGTGTGCGCACTGTCTATTCCACTGACAGGTTGCAGTGTGTGCACTGTCTATTCCACTGACAGGTTGCAGTGTGCGCACTGTCTATTCCACTGACAGGTTGCAGTGTGCGCACTGTCTATTCCACTGACAGGTTGCAGTGTGCGCACTGTCTATTCCACTGACAGGTTGCAGTGTGCGCACTGTCTATTCCACTGACAGGTTGCAGTGTGCGCACTGTCTATTCCGCTGACAGGTTGCAGTGTGCGCACTGTCTATTCCGCTGACAGGTTGCAGTGTGTGCACTGTTTATTCCGCTGACAGGTCACAGTGCACACACCATATTCTAGTGTCAGGTCACAGTGCACACACCGTATTCTAGTGTCAGGTCACAGTGCACACACCATATTTTAGAGTCAGATCACAGAGTGCACACACCGTATTCTAGTGTCAGGTCACGGTGCACACACCATATTCTAGTGTCAGGTCACAGTGCACACACTGTAGCTGACAGGTTGCAGTGTGTGCACTGTTTATTCCGCTGACAGGTCACAGTGCACACACCATATTCTAGTGTCAGGTCACAGTGCACACACCGTATTCTAGTGTCAGGTCACAGTGCACACACCATATTTTAGAGTCAGATCACAGAGTGCACACACCGTATTCTAGTGTCAGGTCACGGTGCACACACCATATTCTAGTGTCAGGTCACAGTGCACACACTGTATTCTAGTGTCAGGTCACAGTGCACACACCATATTCTAGTGTCAGGTCACAGTGCACACACTGTATTCTAGTGTCAGGTCACAGTGCACACACCATATTTTAGAGTCAGATCACAGAGTGCACACACCGTATTCTAGTGTCAGGTCACAGTGCACATACTCTATTACACTGTCAGTAAACAGTGAACACACTGTAACACACTGTTAACAGGTCACTGTATTCCACTGACCTTTCAGAGTGCACACACTGTATTCCACTGACAGGTCACAGTGTATACACTGTATTCCACTGACAGATTACAGTGCACACACTGTATTCTAGTGTCAGGGCAGAGTGCACATACTCTATTACACTGACAGGTCACAGTCTATTCCGCTGACAGGTTGCAGTGTGTGCACTGTCTATTCTGCTGACAGGTTGCAGTGTGTGCACTGTCTATTCCACTGACAGGTTGCAGTGTGCGCACTGTCTATTCCGCTGACAGGTTGCAGTGTGTGCACTGTCTATTCTGCTGACAGGTTGCAGTGTGTGCACTGTCTATTCCGCTGACAGGTTGCAGTGTGCGCACTGTCTATTCCACTGACAGGTCACAGTGCACACACCATATTCTAGTGTCAGGTCACAGTGCACACACCGTATTCTAGTGTCAGGTCACAGTGCACACACCATATTTTAGAGTCAGATCACAGAGTGCACACACCGTATTCTAGTGTCAGGTCACGGTGCACACACCGTATTCTAGTGTCAGGTCACAGTGCACACACCATATTCTAGTGTCAGGTCACAGTGCACACACCGTATTCTAGTGTCAGGTCACAGTGCACACACCATATTTTAGAGTCAGATCACACAGTGCACACACCATATTTTAGAGTCAGATCACAGAGTGCACACACCGTATTCTAGTGTCAGGTCACGGTGCACACACCATATTCTAGTGTCAGGTCACAGTGCACATACTCTATTACACTGTCAGTAAACAGTGAACACACTGTAACACACTGTTAACAGGTCACTGTATTCCACTGACCTTTCAGAGTGCACACACTGTATTCCACTGACAGATTACAGTGCACACACTGTATTCTAGTGTCAGGGCAGAGTGCACATACTCTATTACACTGATAGGTCACAGTGAACACATTGTATTCCACTGACAGATTACAGTGCACACACCGTATTCTAGTGTCAGGTCACAGTGCACAAACTCTATTACACTGACAGGTCACAGTGAGCACATTGTATTCCACTGACCGTTCAGAGTGCACACACTATAGTGTCAGGTCACAGTGCTCACACTGTATTCCACTGGCAGGTCATAGTAAACACTGTATTCTACTAACAGGACACAGTGCACATACCTTTATTCTACAAACAGTAGGTTAGTGTACATGTCGCCACCTCTGATTCAAATATGCATTGTGTATTGAATAGTCATTTTCATTACAAAACCTCAAATATTACACTTTTATAAAGTGAAATGTTTACATTCATTGAAAATGTAAACGTAATACACATTCTCAGCCCTTCCTTTTTATTTTCACTCCATAAAAAACATCAATGAAACCACCATATTGTATAAAATTGAATCGTGAATTTGATGAATCGTTACACCCCTACTAAATTGTACTTTGTATTTTGAATGAGCAAAATAAACTGTGAGCTCATTCCATAACAGCTGTCTTTTACGCTGTGTGGGTTCTCAATGAAGAATTAAAACACACAAATCTATAGTTCTGTGGCTTGTATAATGAAGCGGGATTACTGAGTTAGCTGGATAACTGCACTTAGTAAAACCCGGAACACTCCCAAATCTGGAACATGGACTGAAGTAAAAAGAGCTTTTCCAGGTTTTACTCAGTGCAGTTATCCAGCTACCTCAGTAATCCTGCTTCGCGATACAGGTCCCTGAATACAAAGCGGAAGCGTACACATATCAAACTTTGAACAAGCCAATCGCCATATCAGCCTTTAAGCCAGTCTGGAAGCATGCTCAACAATCTGCATTTCATATTGCCTCATCTGAATGACCACACCACATACAGGACAGCTATCTCACATCTCAGGCCTCCACTGGACTGAAAAGAGCTACTGACTGAGGTTGTGTACGCCCTGGCTAAATCAGGTGCTTTTATATCACAGCAATATAAACAAGAGTGCTATCTCTCTGTAAGATAAGGACACATGGCAGTTCTCAAGCATTCTTTATAAAGTGATTAATCAGAAATGTATTGTTTTGCAAAAAGGAGGGATAGTACCTTTTTGAGGAGCTACATGGTACAGGTCATTCTACAAGGAACGATATACAGACAATTCTTCCATGAACAAAGGCACACACATAGTCTGTCGCAAGTACAATTGTAAACTTAAAGGTATTGCAATTATAGCCTAATTCATGGTGTGGCAATGTAATTAGGCAAGTATGATCGAGTTAAAAAACCTGAGAGTTATGAGGTTACCTATGAAAACATCTCTCGTTGCTTTTTTGTAAGCATCGAAACGGCATACTCTACAAGTTTGCTGAAAGGTATAGGAAGGAGTTTGCAAACAAGCAAGGATTTTTTTGCCCCAACCCTTTGGTATCTTTACCTTCAAGAATGTGGCCCGGTTTACATGCATAAGTCACCCATTAACCATTAGTCGGCATTTAGCAGGTTCATTTTTCATTCAGCTTGCTCTCTCGCAAACTTGCTTCATCCTGAAGGAACTGCTTTCCTGTCTTTATCAGCAACACAGCTGTAGGCCAAAAGGCCAACATGGCCGACCACTCTTCCTCTTAGCTTAGTCAGCACAAACTAATATGGGTACATCAGGTATGAATCCGATGAAGCAGACACCTTCAGACCTTCTGAATTCTAGCATTCCAGGAATGTAGTTGCCCAACCATAAATTCCAGGGGCCTTATGTATATAAGGCGCGTACGCACAAAAAAAGATGCGTAGGCCACTTTCGCCACTGATTTGAGATTTATAAAAACAAACTTTACGTCAAAACATGCGCACATTTACGCAGAGTATGGCGCGTGCTTAGACACATTTTTGAGACTGTGGGAATTGGCGACTCCGATGGCGGGGAAACTGGCATATGTATTTTTTGTGTGCGTACGCACCTTTTATGAAGGCTCAGCCCCAGATCCTCATTTCAACAAGCTAAATGTATTTGTTATTTATTACTGAACTGATTGCTGAACAGGTGATGCTCATGTTCTGATGTATTACTGGGTTCGCCTTCTCGGCAGTAATGAACGTTTAAACATGTGCTCATAATATAGCAATGAATTGCATTCGTAAATTTCAATAGGAGAGAATGGTAATCCTCGCAATATTTCCAGGGTTCCTTTTCCCTTTCGATAAGTCTTTGTGGATAATTTGGTGGTGGTACAAAAATCTTTTTAACATGACACTCAAAACAAAGAGAGCTGTAAATACATTATAGTTTAGTACATAAATCGATTATATTTGGGAATGCTAGGCCTGGAGTGTTCGGATTGGCTGTGCCATACGCGCACCACGGAGACGAGCCATGCCAGGCCGACCCATACTTGTCGGGGGCCGCACATCCAGCGAAACACGTCGCTTGGGTTTGTTTGCTTCAGAAGAGCAATCGCAGCGCCCTTTAACATGGCGTTTGTGAAAAGGGCTGCGCCTCGCGGAATGAGAGGGAAAGGAGACAGAGGTCTGGGTTCACTGCTCCGGTTGAAAATCTTTAACCAGAGCGGAATGCAGGGGGGTGGGATAGGGTCATTCCATGTGAAATCAGACACATTCTGGCGTGACCCACTCAGGTTTTAAATTTCACATTAGTAGTTTACGGTAAGGAAAAACAGAACCCACGCAGAGCTGTTATTCCAAAATATGATGATGCATTCACATTTCACTCAGGTATTCTAAATTCGTAGTCTCCATCATTTTTGAGACATGATTGCTCCATCATTTTTGAGACATGATTCACTGAATCAGAAATATCTAATCCTATTCTTGCCAACAACGGCTTCCATCAAAGCTTTACACCTTTTATAACACAAAAGATGCACACACAGGCCTGGATTCAATCAGCATTATACCTTAAAGGCATACTGAACTTTGTCAGAACATAAGGTTGTACAGCTACCTGGCCCCGATATGAGTCGTAATATTGAAGCTCACATTAATGACTTGCCCAAGTGTCTGGTCAGGAACTCGCCAAACGAAGAATGATGTTTTTTCTCTCTCCATTCACTCCCATTGCACGACGAAAGGTCTCAAAAGCACACTTTTAGCACATAAACGAATGCAAACAATGTGAATTATACCGATATACAAAATCACGACATCCGGAACTGTACGTTTGAAAAGATAAAAAGCTCCATTAATGATATTTCACACTTTTTCCAAACAAAGGTTTGTCAGCTTATTAACTTCCCTGATTCGTTCTTTCGCCCGTAACAGTCCCACTCACTTCCTGAAGTGCGTAAGTAAACAAACCGGGCAGCAAAGAAGCTAGCAGCAGTTGCTAGTTCTCAGAAAATAGTTCCTCAAAATCAAATCGATCACAAATTGGTTCTGAATTTTCAAACGTATGGTTCCGGATGTTGTGATTTTGTATATCAGCATAATCCGCGGTGTTTGCATTCGTTTATGCGCTAAAAGTGTGCTTTTGAGACCTTCTTTGCCATGCAATGGGAGCGAATGGAGAGAGAAAAAACGTCATTCGTCGTTGGCCAGTCGCTGACCACTGGAGCAAGTCATGAAGGTGAGCTTGAATATTACGACTCATATCAGGGCCAGGTAGCTATACAACATTATGTTCTAGCGAAGTTCAGTATGCATTTAACTGTGACTTACAAGTTAAGTCAAGTGTGTTTTTCCCCCCACAGTTTGGAAAGTCCATTCTAGTGATGGCAGAACTTGCCAAACTTCTTATGAATAAAAACGGACCGTGTTGAATTAATCCATGGCAGACTTCTCCACGTGCCCCTTTACATGAAAGGCCTTTGACATCCAATCACGTATTAATGCTTTTCTTTCCATATTAAAAACATCTAAATGTTTAAAAATGCTTCTTTCTTTTTTTTTTGCAGTGGGAAGACCCAGTGTATTCCCCAGCGCTTCCGGTGGCCAGAAACTCGGAAGAAGATGACCGTTTTCAGACGTGGCCCCTGCCCTTTGCACAACCCGCACAATACTAACGTTACACCCGGCTCCGGCAGGTTTGAACCATGCAGAAACAAAACCTAATTTTCCTCCATTCCACAAATACTGGAGGACAGGGAGTTCAATAATAGAAAGACCTTTTTGAAAAAGGGAATATATAATTTTCACATTGAGAAACAATGGGTGCAGTGTAGGTTTCGCTTTTGCTTTTGTGCGAAAATCGGAATATTGGTCGTGGCAAACCGTTCTTTTATTTAATCATGATCCGAAATGATAACGGTCACAGGAAATGGACACAATGTACATTAAATGCAAACAGTGAGAAAAAAACACCCTTGAAATTCTGAGATATTATTTCCCAGCGTTTGGATATCAAAATGTAAGTTTTTGTAGAGCTTTTTATGTTGAATACTACCAGCCAGAAAAAGCCTGATTAAATAAATTTTTTATCATCATACGCAACAAAATGTGAAAAAGCCTAAAGGGGCTGAATACTTTTTTCTATCCACTGTATATCACAGAATACACAATGAAATGGCCACTGTTCTATTGCTAAAGTAGCTGTGACCATGTGGTAAAAATATTATTGGAATATACTTGTACTAATGTACACTGAAAGACTTGTAACAGATATTCAAGTATTGAAATTGCATCCCTTCAAACTGTAAAATGTGTTCTTTTTTCTTATGTTACAAACATCATTCAATATTAAGTATCGCTGACTTTTTCGTTTTTGCAAAACAACTGTTGTACAAGTTAAATGGGAGAAATCTTTCCAGCACAACACAAGGTTTGCATTACATTTTCTGAATAGCAGGGGATTTCACATGTCTTCCAAGCCCTCCCACCAAATCTTTTATCCATTATCCAGGTCTGGAGATGTTACGCAACCGAACATTCATCTTGGAATCCAAGCACTAAACGCTTAACACATTCCACAGGAATGTGATTATGACTCTCCGTTGTCCAATAAAGAGTCCGCAGGCCAGCGCTATCCGAGAGCCACAGAGTACAGTTATTCACTGAGAAAGAACTTTGCGTTTATAAAAGCTGCAAGGGGTTCACACGAGATGGTCTTTGAACATAAAATATGAATATTTTCTCTGGACATTTTATTCTACATCCATTAAAAACTAAATTAAAGCAAATCATGGTATTTAACCTTTGGAGACAGAACCATTGATAAGTGTGTCTACAGTAGCATTCCAGTTCTGAGGCTAAGCAATGACATGGTAGCAAATAAATGCTAACCAGCCAGTGCTTTCAAACATATGGGTATACATTGATAAAAATATACACAGTTAAATGCAAAAGTATACGGACATTGACATACCTTTTGTTGTTATGGCTCTGTACCCCAGCACATTGGATTTGAAGTAAAATTAATATGAGAATAAAGTGCAGACGGTCAGCTTTAATTTGAAGGTATATACAACCATATCGGGTAATCCGTGTAGGAATTACAGCCCTTTTAATACATAATCCCCCCATTTTAGGGGAGCAAAAGTAACTGGAAAAATGAACATAATCTGAAATGAAGTCGTCATATTTAGTACTTAGTACTTGCTTGCAAATTCGATGGCTGCCTGAAGTCTATGACCCACAGACACCACCAGATGCTAGGAGATCTTCCCTGGTGATGCTCTGCCAGGCCTGTACTGCAAACCTCTTTGTTTCTGGGGTGTTTTGCCTTTTTGTCTTGTCTTCAGCAAGTGAAACGCACGTTCAATTGGATTCGAGTCAAGAACGCTCCAGTTTTCGGTCCCGAAAAACTCCTCGGTTACTTGAAGAGTATGTTCAGGGGCCAATGTCTCGCCGCAAGGTGAAGCGCCATCAAATGAGTTTCGAGGCCTTCAGTTGGATCTGAGCAGATAAGATGTTTCCGTACACTTCAGAGTCATCCTTCTGCTGCCACAGCAGTCACATCATCAATGAAGACAAGTGATCCAGTTCCAGACCTTTTGTCAGGTTTCTTGTACATGAACAAATGATGCAAAGACATACAGCAGCCAATTGCCCAAATACTTTTGCTGACCCTAAAATGGGGGTATGTAAATACCCACAAATTAAAGCTGACCGTCTGCACTTTAACCTCATGTTCATTGTTTTATTTAAAATCCAGTGGGCTGGAGTACAGAGCCAAAACAACAAAAACGGTGCCACTGTATACATATGACATATGGTTTACATATGGAGCAAATTGTGTGGAAGACAATATGGTGAATGAGTTTGCTGTGCGTGATTTAATGATCATTCTCGTGGTCCTTCTTGTGCCAAAGTGACACTAAATCAATATCACAACAGATAACCAGACCACTTCAGTGTCTATATCTCCTATCATGCAAACAGCCCTGTAACAATGCTTTTAAGATGCAGAGCGTGTAGCAGCCCAAAGTCACCTCTCTCTCGTCCAAACAATAACAACCAGACAACGTAATTGGAGTTATTGACACAAACATTAAACACGTTGCCCGTCCATTCCGCTCCCGTGCTCCTAAGGCTGCCTCGCCCGCCAAGCAGAGAGAATCGCAAGCAGCCAAAGAGAGAGAGTACCAGGGCAACAAAGGGCAAGACCCTGCATTAAAAAAAAACTGCCAAGGCTTTGCTTTCACAGGCAAGCAGTGTGTGTAGATGGTCCCTTCCCTGAAAATGACATACGAGGAGCAGCAGCCGACTCCGCACCACGTACACAGTCCAGACGTTCAGTCTTCGCTGCGACATTCACCTAGCATTCACCAAACATTCACCAAACATTCACCAAACATTCACCTAACATGGCAGGCAGGCAGCTTGCAGGAGGGTGTGCCACGTCTTGAGCACTTCAGGAACGAACAACTCAAATCCAGGCAAGAGCAGATTCAGGACCGTATTACCGCTCACCATTCATTTATCCCCCATCCATTTCTAACTATAAATGATCGGGTCAATTCAGGAGACATGCTGTGAATCCCAGTACTACTACAGGTGCAGCTCAAAAAATTAGAATATCGTGAAAAAGTTCAATATTTTTTGTCACTCATTTCAGAAAGTGAAACTCATATATTATATAGATTCATTACACATAGAGTGAAATATTTCAAGCCTTTATTTCTTGTAATTTTGATGATTATGGCTTACAGCTAATGAAACCAAAAATTCAGTGTCTCAGAAAATTTGAATATCTTGCTTTAACATATTTTTAAAGTATCAGATTTAATATTTGGTCGCATATCCTTCGCAAGTCTGTGACAGTAGATTTGGATGGATCTCTTTAAGGGTTGTTTCTCCTGACTTTTTTCCCCATAGAGTTCTATAGGAAAATGAGTCAGGAGAAATAACCCTTGCAGTGATCCATCCACATCTACTCCATATCTGGCAACAGAGTGATGGTTTGGGGCTCGTTCGATAGCTCAGACCCTTGATGACTTACAGCCATTTAGCCAGCCATGTGTTCCATACTGTACCAGTGTAATTTACAGCTGAATCTAGTCTCATCCCCAAATTCCCATAGAGATCAGTTCAAATGCAGAGAGGTTATAGTATCGCTTGTAACAGTACCTGAAAATAAGATATCGAGAGTCTTTTCATGTTGATTGGTCACAGACTTCAGGAAGTAACAGCGTGCAAAGGATATGCGACCAAATATTAAATATGACACTTTAAAAATATGTTAAAGCAAAATATTCTAATTTTCTGAGACGCTGAATTTTGGGTTTAATTAGCTGTAAGCCATAATCATCAAAATTACAAGAAATAAAGGCTTTAAATATTTCACTCTATGTGTAATGAATCTATATAATATATGAGTTTCACTTTCTGAAATGAGTGACAAAAAATATTGAACTTTTTTACGATATTCTAATTTTTTGAGCTGCACCTGTATATCTCAAAGCCTTGCAATGATTTCGCTTGTAGTAAAATCTGAGAAGCGAAATCCTGCTTTCTCAAATCCCACAAACTCAAGACTTTGTCATTAATCTTTGCACAGATATGAGAAATACCCTTTTGACGCAGAGAAGACAATGGGGAATTGTCCGGAAAAAGTCAGGAAAAATTGCCCTTCGTTCGCCTTCTCCAATGAGAGCCACGAACACCAAATTCAGAACGCGAAAACAGGAAAACACGGCCATCCTACAAGGGAGATATTATCAGACATTGTGCCTAAGAAAACTCTTTGCATTGTTTTTCAACATTTTTCAAATTCTTGGAACGCAAAACATTATTCAAATTGTTATAATTCTGGTGCAGGTTCTGCACTTGTCACTTGATATTAATGTTTTATCATCCCAAAATGAAGGGGATGAAGCCTCCCTCCCACGAGACATTACACATGAATATTTTGATATTCAGAGCATACACAACAATTGGAGTAGAAAGAGCTGGAATGCCAAATGACTGGTACTAAAGCTGGTCTCCATACATCTAATATCATCGGCCTGGTCATTGACAAGTGAGTTTGTGAAGGTGCTAATCTAAACTAGCAGGATGTAATTTCAGTAGACGTGAGTCATGACTAAATAGTGGTTAGAGCTTATATATCATTTATCAATTCTAACTGAGATGGTGGGCTTCGTGCAACCTCCATCCCTTTCATTTCTTACTTGATTAACTTTTATAACAGTTTAACAGCGGCAAAGACTAAATGGATTAATAGTTTACTGGAACATCCGATTTATTAGGGCAAAGTGCATCTTGTCATACGTTAATAAGACAGTAATCCTTAAAGCTACTGCATATTCACCGGAAGGCGAAAGCAATCTGCGTTCCTTTAGTTAACCGCTAGACTCAGTCTGTTCCAGCAGAGCAAAATAATCATCAGTCAAACAAGGACAAAGATACACAACCTATTGCAACTATTTGGCAGTACGAAGCTATGAAGCTTAAATCTATAAAATATGACTACTCTATTTTAGGTAATCCTGCATCTTAGCTGGGACAATTTATGTATTTATAGTTTATTTATAATTTACTTCACACGCTACCTGTTTGTACGTAAAAATGCGCGTAGTACAAGAGCAACATCTGATCTGGGATTTGAAGCCACCTCTCTCCTGTCACTTCCTGAGCCACCGCACCAATTACCTTGCCCTATGCATGACAGCACAGCTGGGTCACGTTGAGAAAACGCAACTGCAAATGCCAAGTCTCACCGTAGTGCTTTAAGGCTAAACAAAACATGTTGCATTATTCACAGTCGCTTAGCGTTAGCTTCCTGAAACTCTACACTGCCAGGGGTCATGAAGTGGTGACAGCTTTAAAGATTAATAGGTTAGGCTTGGGGGTACCATAGATAATCCATAAATTTAAAAAAATAACCCGTAAGTGAATAATATTACAACTACTCTTCGAAGCAATATTAAAGTTGAGATGTGCCATAGCCATGTACTGGGGACTGTTTTGTCTAGCACGCAATACAAAATGTCCAGTGTTAATTCAACTCTAACAGAGTACAAATGAGGCCAATAGGGACCATATGCACTCTGTAAGAGTTGATTTAACACAGAATATTCTACTGTTTGCTTGTCTGCTCACACCGCACACCTGTGCAATGCTCTCAACCTGAGAGCCGGGAGAACAATCACAGGTCTGAAAACCCGCAAAAATGCTGAAAACCTGCAGTTTCACTGAATGTTCCATTTTAGCTTTTCTTTTTGCTTTTCAAAGAGCTGTCTCTTTTCTCTATTCACCGTTTCTTCTCAACTCACTTTACGTTCCTGCTCGTTTCACCTGCTTTTTTCACTGCCCACTAAAGCGATGACACAAAAAAAAAGTATTACTATCGCAAATACTAACCTTGAACGGATTTAACATTAACGAAAAGAGCGTATACGATACAGATTCAAAGATCATGTGGAAGCGGTTCAGACGCTGGACTTTTTTTCAGGAGCGGGTCACGCATTACATGACAAGGCTCTCTTCCTTCCCCCTTCACGGTCCACAGATCACATCCTCCAGGACGCTCTCACCTATTACTGCTGAACACAATTACCGACGAGCCTGATGGCATAAGAATGTGTTTTTTTAATCAGTAGCGAAAGCCGCTACCTTTAAGCCTCACGCGTTTCCTCCATCTCATTATTTGCTCCCAGATAATGGTGCCAGCAATTAAAAATGTTTTTAATGTGTGTGGCGCGTGGAGCCGTCAATCGGCGAGCTCTAATGGGAGCCGCTGCATTTGCGCTGCTTGATCACCCTGCGACCCTCTTCACGCGAAAAACATCTATGAGCCCCGTTTGTTTACCATCAGATTGCATAACCATTTCAACAGGCTTATTGTAAAGGTGAATAAGGTGAAAGCTGACCAACGCAAGCCACTTTCATCTTTCATTCAGCAAGCAAATTCCTTGCATGCAATATTCACATACATTATTCTTTACCCAGAAATGAAACACATTTTTTAAAAGATAAATCTCTTCGTAATAAAATATCTATCGTCATTCAGGTGAACAACAGCACAGATGTTCAAGTGGTTTTCGTAGAACAGCCCACGCGCAGCAAGGACGATTACGGCATTGTGGGAGCGGAAGCAGGAGGGGGGCGGGACAGATGGCCTGAAGAGGAGGGGACCGCCCCCCCAATCTCCTAGAGCAGCTTAGGGACGGTCCCCCATCCCACCTGAACAGAAACGCTGACTCCTCAGGACTAGGGCTCTGTTGCCGTGGTTTATCCAACTCTCAAGAATGAGGGGGCGCCTACTGTACCCGTGTCTCACTCACTCACTCACTCACTCACTCACTCACTCACTCACTCACTCACTCACATGAACAGGCCTCGAATGAGGCACAAAAAATGTTCGATGTTCTGCACAAGCAAGAGGTACACAACACTTGATATTCCTTCAGCAATTCTCCAGAAATGCAACAATGCAGAATAAAGACATTGCGAACGGGAGATATTATAGAATGCACAAACACCGCTAGCCTATCAATGTTGATAACCACATATGCAGTACATATGCATATACAGTGGCCTACAAAACTATTGCCAATCTTGATAAAGATGAGCAAACGTCTTAAAACATAAATAACACAGGTAATTGTATGGAAAATGTGTATTATTTTACACTAATACAACTTCTCAGAGAAGAAGCTTTTTTAACAACGAGAAGTTTATTACCCAAAAAAGAGCGTGGTCATCTTCTATAGTGTATTATATGGATTGGTGTTGAATGCAGAGAAATACAGGAAAAACTACCAGACCACTCAAAACTAGAATTTCAGAACATAGATATTAGAAAAGGAGATTTTAGGAGTCCAGTTGCTGTTCATTTTAAAAGGGAGAATCACAATGTTTCTTCTCCTAAATATGTGGGTATAGAGCATGTCAAATGTCCATGTCGGGGGAGGCTAATGTCAATTCTCTGCTTCTCAAAAGAGAAGCATTTTGGATTTACACACTTGACACCTTCGCTCCCAAAGGCCTCAACAAGGATTTTGATTTGCGGCCTTTCTTATTAATTCTTGGGTCATTTGTTGTGCCGAAAGGTCCATGATTCAATTTAAACATTTTCTGGGGTGTTTTACTCAGGGTGGGAAATTAGCACCCGCCACCCGCCAAATGCGTGTAGATTTCAGAATTGTCGGGTAAATGTATCAAACCTTCCCGCCACAGCGGCGTGTAGAAAGGTGGATACAAGAGAAAAAACGGATTTAAAAAAATAAACAATTGTAATTGTAACTTTTTACTTAACTGAAGCTTACTTAATTAACGTCATTTACTTATCGGTCACCATGCCTATATTCTACACGGCCTAACGAAATTATGCGTGCCTACATGCACCTCGACTCTGCGCCGTAGTCTCGCGCATATAGAGTGTTTACCCAAGTGCATGGCTTCAACTGCAATTGTTATGAAAAATAAGTTAGGGGCTCTTTAATCTTTGGTCATTGATGGTGATCATATGATTTTTTGGAAAGCTTCCCTCAGATTAACAACAAAAATTAATAAATAATTACCCAAGAGGGGCACTCGGTCATCAAAGGAAAAGGGGGGTAAGGTCCCCGGTTTTCAACCCTTCTGGCCTCCCCATTTGCACACGCCTGGTTAAATGTGCAGCAGTAGTGCACCATGAAAAGGACCCATAAGCAATTATGCTTGAAACGAGAACACAACAGAACGCCACTGTTCAAGGCCAGAGACCACTTTAGTTATTATTGCCCTTTTGTCACATGTAATGTCGTTACTTCGGGGAAACCGTTCTCTCTCAGCCACCGAGTGAGCGACACGACTGTTTCTATGGTTGCTTACACGCAGCAAAGACTATTCTGTTCCAAATGCGAAAACTTTCACGGCGATAATTTGCTTTCAGGTGCATTAAATCAAGGGGGTCAAACGCAAGGGATGATTGGTTTCATGCGATTCTTCCCATAAAAAAATGGTTTTAAAAGGGACAGTTGTGTCGATCCAAATGAAACACAGCTGAACAAAGGTAAACGTAACGACGCTACGTTAAACAATAATTCTGTTGTTCGCATTAGTGGGACTGCTATTATGATTACACACACAAATATCCTTTCATTTTGTGTGCCCATTCCAAATGGTCTATTTGCAAAGTAGGCATTCGTGCCCATCAGATAAATTGCATTTGGAACTCCTGATGTAATTGGGCAAGCTAAGAGCAAGCTGCAATCCCTCTACACTTGTCTCTCTTTTTTGGAAAATATTTGGATGACTTTTTTTACATTCTGCACAAAACAGCCACACACGACCACAGGGGGCAAGAACCCAAAATGGAAAAAAAGGGGCAAAGAAAAGCAGAAACGCTCTAAAATGAGGCTCATGCACACACAACTAAACTTTGTGAACAACATTAGCGACGAAGAAGAAAATGCACAACCAATAACTGTTTGCGCGACCGGCCTGGTGCAATCTCATACTTTTCACTAAGGCTCACCGATCATGCCTGGCCAAATCAACTCTCTAACTGATCAGACTCTCTTATAGACATTGCGTCTATTTCCTTCAAAGTCAGAACATATGGTAAGGCAATGTGGTACACAGCTAAGAGAATGACACAAATGGGACCTTATTATATAACTTCCTTGTTTGGCAGTCTTAACAGTATAGAATATGTGCGTGCGTGCGTGCGTGCATATGTCACTGGACTATACCCCTTCCCAACAGTGTAGTTAGGGTGGGTGGTCTCCTTCTATTTCTACTGCTGACGAACCCCACTGATTTGACTTTTGCAAAATGCAGGTGCCACCTTCACGACGAGGAACAAAGCGGGCGATAGCACGGAGACACAAAACCACAACCATCTGCGACAGAGAGCGCTGCTGTGGAACGAATTGCAACCGTTTCTTTACTTTCTTCTTTTAACATGAAAACAACCCTGGTTTTTTCGAGAGAAAAAAAAATTATTACATTTTTCCATCAGGTCAGCGTGTTCTCTCCTATCTGTTCTAAAACGAATAGACGCTGAATGGTTTGTGTTTCCCCAGACAAAATGTCACAACATATCATATATCTATGATATATATGTTGAATTTTGCAGTCTTAAACAGACATCCTATAAATTTAGACTGAACAAGATTAAGACCAATGTCAATTAAGACCAATGTCAAAATCAAGTCTTAAAACCTCTATCTAATCAAAAAAATTGTATTCTGTTTGTCTGCTTCCAACAATTTAGCAAATATTTCAAAAACATAAAAGATGTATACTAAATAATGTATATCACTGATAGGAAGTTTATATATATATATATATATTCACACAATACCAACCACGAAACACTAAAATGCAGCGCAATCAAAACAAACAAAAAAGATCACTACTGGTAGGAAAAGGCTAATTACCTTTTGGTCGACTATTGAGCAGACCAGGTCTTTTACTGCAGAGAGGGACAGATCATTCGCCTCGAGGTTCACCGTTTCCCTGGTCAGGCCTATCTGAAGAAGGAAGGACACTCCATGGAAAGAGCCACGGGAGTTGGTAGGGCTTGGAGCGTTCACACTCCCGTTCGACAGGCGAATGTACAGCGGCGCCGGCGGACTGGGGGACGGCGAAGGACTCGGAGGAGCGGCCGGGTGCTGAGAGAGGGGAGGCACTCTTGGTAAGGACGGAGGAGACGGGCTGCTGCCGGTAGACATTGGCTTTCTTCCTCTTATGTATCAACAAACAAAAAAAAACTGTGTACGGTTACGTTTAGAAACCCAACAGATCTAACAAAATGTTCAACAGCAACACTTCGGCAGATGCTGCATTTTTGTTCAGTCTGTTGAAGCTTCACTGATGAGATGCTCATCTGTTAAAATTGAATTGCAGTAGCGCCGTTGTCTTCCATAAGGATAGGCTGCATGCTCTGCTCTTTTTCCATTTAAATAAAATAATTCAAAAAACGCAAACAAAAAGTTTCCCCAGCACTTAATGTTGTACTACTTCGTCAGACTGCACAGGCAAAATGTATGAGTTTTAACTCGTGTCACTGAGATATGCCTGTTGTTTCCGACAACATCCTTGGAAACTGTTGCAGTTCAGGCTATGTATAAATGCAGTTTAAGCGCTGACCAAAGTCCTGTCCACCCTCTGGGTTAGGCTACACCACATTCGACCAGGCTCTCCCAGTCCAGTCAAGAGCATTACTGGTGGACTGGCATTTTCCCCCTTCCTTGAATGTTCTTGTCCGACGTCCTGTCTGTCAATCACCGGAAATCTGGCAACGAAAAAGTCAAAACGCTAATAGCCTATCGAAATCAACTGTCAGCCTACTCCGTACGATGAATGTGACCTACGTAGCCTAACAGGTAGCCTATTAGCCTACATGCAGTGGCTCATTAATGTTTCGCTCCCGTTTAGGCTACAGTTTAGGCTATTATTTGTTTCTGTCGATCATAGCCTTCAATAGCCTACACCCTTATTAACAATAGACTACTCTTCAAATAATAGTATGTAGCAACACAATATGTCCACGATAACCGCATTTTATTGATTCCAATTATTATTTTAAAACAGACCCGTATTTATGCACATCACAGATCAGAATGACAGAAATAATGTGTGCGTAATGGGAGATCAGAGGGTAGGATACATATTAGCCCTATTTTCAAATATTTTCCAGTTGGCGGATTATTGTAGCCTAGTTCGCTATAGTGAGGTAGCATATCGCTGCTTTAATCAAATAGCTGCATTTAAAGCGGTTTGCTTTATTAAATTAGGCGATGCTACCTCGTCTGAGTAGCCTTGATGACGTTTTCCTTTCAAATTTAAATTAGCTTAGCCAAAAGAGAAGATTTAAAAAACAGAAAAACAGAATTATTAATCCTTAGATATCACCTTTATAGTCTCGTTTTTCTTTCGTTTTATTTCTAAAGTGGAGCCAACCGCGCTCTTGAACGAACAGGCGATTTTGTTGTTTTCAAACTACATGGCAAATCCTTCATAAATAGACATTCATTAGGCTAAACATTTGTACTGCCATGAGACTATTGTCCGCTTCTAATAGACTAACAGTTACCGTAACGTAGCCTATGTTTCAAACAACTGTAATAACACTAGTAATAGAAACATTGTTTCCTACGATTACAAAAGTTAATTGCAAATCGCCTAAGACAATAAAAAATAGAGACGCTGTAATTGCAGATCGGCTGCATTATAGCAAACAGTCAGTGCAATTAGAATGGCACGGTTTTTAAATGCTACACATCTGGAGCTACAACTTTCACATCTGGACCCTCCCACTTCTGAGTGGATAGCGGACGAAACTCGTTTAATTCCCGCAATCTAGCCAAATACGTTTAAGCAATAACTATATTTTATTAGGCTAACTCCCTTCTTCTTCTTGACTTTGAAAACACTTATTATAGCCTACGCTGTAATGTTCGTTGAATTCAATTTTATGAACAGATAAAAACATCAATTTAAAAAAGTATTTACCTTCATCCAAGGGGCCGTTTAGTCTCCCTGGTGGAGGTCTACGCAAAGTTCTAATTCCAGAGTAACCCTACAGAAAATAGAGATTCGATTCACAGCGTTGTTGAGTAAAAGAGCAGTTTTTCACTGCATAAAATTCACCAGAGTGAGTAAGCTTTGGCGAGCACCAAGTTTCATTTCCTACTTCCCCACTCTTGGAAAACTTTCCTCTTCTCGCTGCCAGTTCGCAGCTAGTTCATGCGCATCTTATTATCCCTCCAGCTGTAATGATCCCCCTCCTACAACAACACAAGAGAACCGCAAATGGATTCTGGGCCGTGTAGTTTAGTAATGTTCATTCCATTATTTTAAGGAACAGCATTCTCGAACAAATAAACTACATTCCCCATAGTATTATTGGACGATAGCGTTCTAAGAGTTGGTGCGCATGCCTATTACCATATTTCTTTCTGGCGAATTGCGCTCAAACTGTAATGATGGCTGTGGTATCTGCGACCTCTAACGGTCTGGTTGAAAATACAACAGAAACAAAAGAGAATAAAAAGGGATGGTTATCAAAGCGTACACATTTCACTTATCGTTGGAAGCCTGCATGGTTTGAGGTAACAGAAACTAAACTCTTGTATGGTGAAAATGAAGAGGTAAGATACAGGATTACCTTTACATTATATCACCTTGTTTTTCATACGGCATAGGCCGCAATACATTGTCCAGCGAGGTGCCAACTAAGCAGCAGCTGTAGCTAACATGATTACGTTTCCAAGGCAACAAAGCACGCTTAGTTCCCTCCTTTGTATTGCAGCGACAAGCACTGCAACTCTGGACATTATATTCTCAGTATTTTGATAAAATTTAAAAGTGTTACATTCATCCGCAAAATTTATGATTATGTAATTCTGCGTTGAATAATTGCTCTGCCCCCCCCCCCCTTCCATTGCTGTTATGTTGCCATAGCAGCCTGTAATTCTGTTCTGTCACAATAAAATGTGAAACGGAAATTAGCGCTACATTTTATATAGGCTAACTGAATTGATAATAATTGTCTGAATTTGAATAGTATATATATATATATATAATTTTATTTTTTGGAGTGTTTTTTCAAAATTGGGAGTGTTCTAGATCTAGAGCTCAATTGCTTTCGATTACCAGTAGTGATTGTTATATCATTAGAATATTCAGTTAAGAACATTCGAATCACATATTTGTGATCTTACGCCGGCTTAAAGGGTTAAATGGAGGATCGAGGCTTGATCGCTATGCTTTGGATTGCTGTGGCTCAGGGTAATTTTAACCTAAGTATCTACAGTATGTATCGATTAACGTTAGCTAATAGCAAGCTAACATGTAAAGTTATGTTCATAGAATGTTTTCAATATAGGCCTGCTTACTGATTTATTTTTTTCTATCATGCTGAGATTTTTCGTCGGGTGATGTGTATTGGTTCATTTTATTAACTGCATAGCTAACTTACAGATAGCTGTCTGGTTTGCGCCATATTACAATTACATCAGTAGAAAATCAGTTATTATTTTCCCAGCTAACACAATTAGGTCCCCGGGACTTCCCCTGTACGTCTCGAAATGTTATCAAGACGTCGCCTTGACGTCTTTTTGTAGGGTTTTCTAAACGTTACGTGGACGTCACAGAGAACGTTCCCGGGACGTTCTAGTAACTTCCCCCAGACATCATTCATTACATGACGGTATATTGTAACCAGTAACAGACGTTGCAGGAACGTCCCTGAATGTCCCATGAATGTTATGAGCACAACGTCATACCATAACCGGATATGAACGTCCTCGAAAAATAACGTTGCTTGAACGTCCCAGAAAAATTCTAATTAAATGTCATATTGTAACCAAACAGTGACCTTCTTAGGACTTTAATAACGTTCTAGTAATGTTTTTAGGACATCCCTTGGGAACATCACATCATAATTTTGAGGGGACTAAAATGGGATGTCCCTGGGACGTCCACTGTTTGCTATGATACTGTTTGTATCATAGCATAGCTTAACCAATGGAACTAACATATAGATTATCTAAATTTTCATTTCAATATTGACTAGGAGCCCCAGAAGACTATTAACCTCATCGGTGCTGAGGTTGAGACGTTGGAGGGTGACGGGGCTTTTGGGTGGACGATCACCCCGAAAGACAGCAAACGGACCTTCTTCCTGCGGGCCAGCAATGAAGCGGAACAACAGGGTTGGATGCTTGCGATATGCGAAGCTCAGCTGAGCTCGAGAGAACATGCCTCGAACGCTTGCGTGGTGCAGTAGCAGGTGGATAAGCTGTGCTTCAGTTTTTTCTAAACAGTATAGGTTTGCACACCGCTTCCCCTGTACATTTATTTTCACTGGGTCATGCAAACATGTCAAACGTATTTTCGATATTTATGAATTTTGCATTGAACATGGCTAGCAAAAACACAGTATTTGTACCTCTAGTTTATCTACAAGTTTTGATAAGTATTATTTAACATTTTTACGATATAGCTATTTTATAGGCCTACTCAGGGAAACGCGTGTAAGTTATAATTTGTGGAGAAATTAGTGGTGTTTGCATTTACTATTTGCTATATAAAATACTTTTTTCAAACTGATGCCAAACGTTTCTTGTTTTCTTTCTTTTTAGACCCTTCAGTGGCCAGTGCACAGAAAACTGATGCAATTCCATAATTAGATTCTCTGCCAGTATGACCTACCAAATTGAAAGTGGAACTATGGTCAAAATAGGCTCGATTTTCAGCAGGGAAAGGTCGGGTTAAAATATCTGTTGTCTGCATTACGTTATTGTTTCCTGAATGACATGGGTTGTACTCACTTTGTTACCATCCACATAATCACACTATAAAGAGACAAGGACAGTATGTAAGTTGACAGGTGCCATGGTACGGTTCCTCCCTGAGATGTCCTGGATCAGACAGGCTGGCCTACAGACATCAAAAGACTCTTGAGATATTATTTTCTGGTACTCTTACAAGCGATACTATAACATTTGAATGGATCTCTATGGGAATTGGGGGTGGGACTAGATTTAGCTGTAAATTATGCTGGGATAGAATGGAATACATGGTTGGCAAAATTGCTGTAACACATCAAGGGTCTGAGGTATCAAACGAGCCTCAAACCATCACTCTGCTGCCAGATATGCAGTACATTACATTACATTACAGGCATTTAGCAGACGCTCTTATCCAGAGCGACGTACACAACTTTTTTTTAAAGCATTTTTTACATAGTATCCATTTATACAGCTGGATATATACTGAAGCAATGCAGGTGAAGTACCTTGCTTCAAGAGTACAATGGCAGTGTCCTACCTGGGAATTGAACCTGTGACATTTTGGTTACAAGCCCAGTTCCTTACCCATTATACTAGACTGCCACCCCATATGGATGGATCACTTTATGGGTTGTTTCTCCTGACACATTTTTCTATTGAACTCTATGGAAAAATAAGTCAGGAGAAGAAACCCTTCAAGTTATCCATCCATATCTACTGCATATCTGGAAGCAGAGTGATTGTTTAAGGCTTGTTTGATACGTCAGACCCTTGATGACTTAAGAGCCATTTAGCCAACCATGTGTTCCATACTGTTCCAGTGTAATTAACAGCTAAATCTAGTCCCACCCCACAATTCCCATAGAGATCCATTCAAATGGAGAGAGGTTATAGCATCTCTGCGGTGTCCTTTTGTTTGTGATACCCCATATGGAAATGTAATATACTGCAGTATATTTTAAATATATTGTGATGCTAATTTTGATATATTTACAATATACTGCAATATATTATTTTTCTAGAAGGGTATTTCTCAGCCAATAAGATCTTTGCAGATCACTGGAGCTTTCAGGTAATTGATGGGCTATAAATCAAAATGAGTGTCTTTTGAGAACAGAGTGAGAATGTATTGCAGTTTATGTTGTGCCCCTGTGCGACAACCTTGGAAAGCTGCCATAACCTTGTTCTGAAAGTTCACAATGTCACCAAAGTGAAACTTGTATTAAAAAGTAGCAAAGGGTTCCTGTTCTCTTCGTACAATGATGGGAAATGTGTGTGTACGACGCCAAGATATCGCCAGCCTGCGACACTGTAACAACCCAAGTCATGTGGGGGGCTGAAAATTATTATTGTGTAAACATTTTAAATAGATCTTATCTGAAAATAAGAAGCTACAGATTCTGGAAAAACCATACAGGTAACGACGGGCTTTCATTTTCGTTAGGGGACTGGATTGGCGGTTTTTTATTTTTCTATCCTTATTTTTCTGGCGACAATGCCACTCATTTCCGTACCTTCACATTTGCGCACAAAACCATCATGAAGTTCTTATCCACTGCCATCAATGACTAAAAACGTTGACGATGTGCGTGTGCGTGCAAGGTCAACATCGTTATCAGATGACACTGAGGGAGGATAACGGGGTTTATCTGTTAAATGTCAGCAGCTGCTCACGGTTTGGATCATGCGATCAAAGCAGAAAAACTGCAGAATATGCAGCCTTCGGTTGTCATGTTAAGAGGGCATGGGCCAGTGGCCAGTGCCTCCATTATTCATTTCACAATGGGAAGAGTTGTCTGATCAGAAAAGTAAGATTGTGAGAAAACCCATAACACACAGTTACACTTTAAAACCAGCGAGCAAAAGTATGCTGGCCTACAGTACACTACTAGGTTAGATGTAGCATCAGGAATCAGTTTTGACACAGTAGGGGAACGTATGCGGCGTTATTCTGCCGTGGTTCTGCGTAGAACATTTGTGGGGCGGTCTGAGGAGAAACGGTTTGGCAGCAGACAGATAGCTCCTGCTGCTTATGTACCGGACTAAAGCACTCACTGCGGAGCCCTCGCGTCACCCACGCAAACGCCATGGTAACCGGTTTCAAAAACACACCGTGCATGTATGAAATGCCGCGCATGCTTTTTAACACCAGGTAGGGAAAAGCAGCGTAGCATCTGACACACACTTACTATACCAACAATAAAATGATCCGCTTGGCTCATAATGTTCAGCACTTACCTGTATTCTAGAGACAAATTGAGAAGTAAAGCTGTAGCAATGCATTACTGAAGCAAACAGCTAGTTTAATTTGCTTGTATGGTGAACTTTATGGTGCAAAATGGCAGCTGTGTATCACAGGCGCTACACATTGGTGGTGGTTAAAGTGAGTTTCTCTCCGTTCACTGTAAAGAAAAATGGTGAAAAATGGTGCTTTGTAATATAATTGCAAACTGTATTGTTAGGTACAATGTGGTGCGCTTTAGGGCGTTGAGTTGTACAGGGCAGGTACACACTACCACACTACATACTACATCAGTACCTCAGCAGAGAGAATTCCCATAGCAACCATGTGAACCTAACCCCATGACCTAAACATGACCGTGATATAAGCTGAGACCACAATCAATGAAAGGCTCTAAAATTCCATTTCTAGCTTCTGACTTTGTATTAGATGGACATAGTTTAAAAAATACTGAAGTTCCTTCCGGAAATACCACCATGGATGCATTATCAAATGGCAAGATTCGCATCTCTAAAGGTTTTTAAATTACACTCTTTGGAGACACCAAATTAAGTGATTAAAATGCATTTTCGTCTACCTTACATACATGTACACACACCAGTTATGATAGTGCTTTGTGAATTCTGGGTAGTTCTGGGACAGGACTTCTCTGTGATATGAGAGTGCAGTCTGGAGACACAGCGGAGCACTGTTTCCAAAAAGTTTCCATCATCAAGTGAATTTTCTAGTGCATTCCCTACAGCCTATAGGACAAAATGACTGAAATTACCCTCAATAAGATGGGTTTTATTTTACTCATAAGGTCACACGCGTTAGAGGCACTTGGGGGATCTGCTATATTTGGCCGCACCCTTTCTTCTGAAGAGCGTATGAAAAGCAGTGTTTTGGAAAAACAAATTTAAAGCCTTTTACAGACCTTTTAACTGGAGTAATTCTCTACAGCCGTTTTCAAGAGCCTGACCAAAAAAGTGAGTTCACTTTTAGGGAGAATCAACCGTGACAGGCAATGAATGCAACAGCAACGATACCACAACTTATTCGAATACCTTTTCACAGATATTTAACATATATTAGCTAGATAGCTCTTTATTGTGATTTGTATATGAGAGGTATTCAGTTCAAAGGCGCCTCAATGAATCAGATTTTCCGGTTCTTATGAAACCGCTAACATCAGGAGAGGTAGTGAACTATTGGGTCGATCATGCCTGGTCTAATGCAAGATTACAGACTCCCAGAAGCAGGGGTTAGCAGCCACTCTAAAGATTTCCATTTTTCTGTACAGATCTTTAGGTATATCCATTTGGTGCGTATTGATCGTTAAGTAAAGTTGTAGATTTTAGTCGATAGTCTAAATAGTTACAGCGTATTGAAGTCTTAATGATTACATTCTTCTGAACAGTTTTTTCAGCAAAAAAACTAAACTATATATAAAATAATTTTTTCGTATGTTTTTTTTTTTTTTTTTGAAGCAGTGGAAAAACTGGCCATAAAACTTTCCTGAACCAGTATGTATTTATCCTGAACCAATAAGGCAACAGTTTGATCTCCTTCCAAAACATGCAGTCTCCTGTTGTTGTCAGAAGAGGGCAGTCTTTTCATATTTTACCAAACTCTTGCGTTTAACCCAAATTAAATGACCTATAAGAGGCTGACTGGATCCCATATCTTAACTGGGTTAGTGTGTAAGTGACCCCAGGCTCAATTTTACTGGCACAGTTCATGGGCACCTTTAAAAAAGAGTATGTTCAGGGTCAATATTTACCAAAGCTCCAAAGCTAGGCCAAGATCCAGACCAATATTTACCCAAAATAGAGCAAATAACTTCAGCTCAATGCACAGTTGCACACGCAACGTGTTGCGTGTGATGATTATAGATAATAACCGAGGCAATACCTCCCCTTTCCATAGGACATGTGCATGTGTGTTCACGTGTGTGTGTGTGTGTGTGTGTGTGTGTGCATCATATTAACACATCAGTTTTTTTTTTACTTGTTACATTTTTTCCCCCCTGTACTCATCTCTTCCATCTCCACTCAATATGTTCCTGTTAACATATGCTTGTGTAGAAATAGTGTATCAAATCCATATTTGTGCTGGTATCAGTGCTATTTGGGTTCCGCAGTGGTACCATCCATTGTCTGTGCTCTGTTGTCCAGGGGTGCAGTTTTGAGGACATGCAGGACATGTCAAATGTAAGTTCAGGGGGCACAGGGGACCCCCAGAAGAAACAGCTGAAATACGAACCATTCTATGGAAGTTCATTCCGGGAAAGAAAATAGCTGTACTCTATATAAACGTTGAAGAAGTTCTATTTTCCCATAATTAATATAGAACATGCAGCTGTCATTCAGATATAATGGATACTGCTGAGGGTTTCTTGTTTGTATCAGTGTGTGTGTTCTAGCTCTGACGGCAAAACTATGAAAATATCCGTAATGAATTTTGAACAAATAGTTTTAAAAAAATAGTTAGCAATACTGTGTTAATGGGTGTGCAAGTACAAACCTCTACCAAATGGAAACAAAAACGTCTGCAGTTTAGTTGCAGAAGTGAGCTCATGTAAGCTAAAATAGCACTTGCATTGTGGTTGTTTCGTTGGTTAAGAGCAGAGTTCAGAAAAAGTCAATATTTTCACACTGTCAGTCTCAGTCACATATAGCCAATTTCTATGATTTCATTTGTCCATTGATTTCGTTTGCACGTTTATATGGAGGTTGGTTGGTACGAATGTGATAGCCTTTATAAAATATAGCTAAAAAATCCAGTGGATGTAAATTTAGGCTATAGTAATTTGATAGTTAAATTAATGTTAACACATATTTGACTCTCCTATTATCATCAACTGTTTTATTTCTGTACTTTCTCATACCCACAGTTTATAATGGAGTACACTCATGTCTTCCATTCGCTCTCTAAATATCTTTTCTAATAGTACCCATGAAAATTTGCCATGTTGTTTTTCTGCTTTGTATTTTATTTCATTGTCTCAGAAAGGTAACCAGAGACCTTGAGACAGGTACCAAAGAACAAAATTAAAGACCAAAAACAATAATCCAATTGTTTTATTCACACCTGGGGGTATTTCACAAAGCAGGATTACTGAGTTCACTGGATAACTGCACTGAGTAAAATCAGGAAGAGCTTTTTTTTTTACTTTGGGGGGGTTCCGGGTTTTATTCAGTGCAGTTATCCAGATAACTCAGTAATCCGGCTTCATAGTATACCCCCCCTGGTGGATCTACAAACTAAACAGCAAAAGCATTTATTGTTGCACACAATAGAAAACAAAACTGTTCTTAAAAACTGGAGAAATATTTCCTCAATAAAAATGTATTTTCTGCTTTTTGGCTCAGTCAGGCCTGTTTATTTGAAGAAGGCACCGTGAACGCTGAAGTTGACAGACCATCTGTTTATACTTCTCACCAGTCCCCGACTTTTTACATTAGCTTTAAGCCAGAAGAAAGGGCAGCCATGTTGTTTTTGTTTATGTTGGAATGTTCCATTTTTAGTGTGGGTTAAAGAGGCTGCGCAAACAAGCTGGGCTGCTCTAGGAAGTAAGCCTCAATCCCACTTCTTCCTGCAAAATAGTACTGTCCCACAAATATCTGTACTTCCCCAAAAGTTACGTAAGGTTGCATTGATTGTTCTTGTGCGGGCGATATTTTTAGATTAGCAGGACATTCCATTCAGGTCTTTGTTTCCCGATAAAGGAAAGCGGTTTTCTAACGGAAGTCTGTGGGGTCATTTTAAGAAGCACCTCTCACCTAGTGCATGGATTCATTGCCCTATTTCTAACTATAATTTAGAACAAATATTGCTGCGGAGATGTAGCACAAAACACCCGTCCTAGTTTTGTATTCATGTATGTGCCAGGTAGAGGCAAAATTAGTGTCAATGGTTTAGTGACCTTCTGTGGTGAGCTTCTGTCTTAACCCTAAGAGCTTTGGATTCTGTTCCTAAACCAACTCATACTTGACGACTTCAAAATTGTTACTCCGAGAGCAGACTAGGGCACTCTTGGGAGGCGAACAAAAACCATCTGCAAAGTTCTGGAGAGAGATTGACGGGAAAAGTATTTTGAGTGATATGTTTTTAAAGTGCTTTATTTTCATGGAAATTCATCTCAGGATGAAACTCACGGGTGTTTGTATCTCGTGTTATTAGAATGTTGTGTATTTCTTCTCAAGCTTTTTAAAATAAAATAAAAACAATATCGCTTGACTTCCAGCAGCAACAAGTGCCTCAAACTTCATAAAGCTAAAATAAAGGCTTTCGTTAATCTGTTCAGTTAACATTTATTCTGTCACAATTACTATAAGAGATATATTGTGCGTGATGGATACACAAGCATTAAGTCGGTGCATTGTGAAGATTGTCTGGGATATTTCTTTTAGTCTGCAATACCAAAACCCCATTTATAATTTTTTTCAGTCTGTAATAAAAAATATCTATCCTAAGTTACAGTGGATGCATAAGTATTCAAAAATGCTAGTTGAGGCATTCAGTCTCTCAGGTGGCGAGGGTAACATTTCCATGTTGTTCATTCTGGCAATAAGAAACAGAAACGGAGAGTCCAAATCTCTCCAGCTGTAGGAAACCTTTAAGGAGACCGAACTGTTGTTTTGAAATATCATACACTCTTTTTTTATTCAGCTGTTGTTTTAATATGTATAATACAGTAGCTCATATTTTCAAGCGAAAGTGCACAAATCTATTATTCGTGAAAAGCAAAGAAATATGAGTCTTTTTCCTTTCTTGTTTTACTGTGAAGCGCTGCGTTCCCACCCTGACCGCAGCGCTCTCAGTAAAGAGTAGCTACCATTGCTACTGCTGCTGCCCTCTTCCTCTGGGAAATGTTCTGAAAAGACAGGCAACACCCAGCACATGAATAGAAACAGCTCATGCCTATCTGAACATAAAGGATCTAATTAGGCAGGCAGACTAATTGCTCCTGTGGGCCTTTGGCGAGGCCTACGATGGCACTTTGGTTATAACAGCGAGGGCTGAGAATCCACAGAGAACCTGTAATGAATTTGTCAGTTGATTATGCAAGAGGCATTACGTAAACGGACTACTTAATCGGTAGTTATAACTGTTGGTGGTGGTGGTGGTGGTCATAGAAGTAACACGAGCAGCGCCAATCGTGTTAGTATTGCTGATGGTTATGGTAGTATTCATTTATATAATTAATAGCAGAAGTATTAGTTGTAGAAGCCTTAGTACTGCAAGTGGAAGTACAAGTTATTGCAGCAATAGTAATCGACATAGAAATATTCTTTCACTCATTATAAATGGGGACCTGGCTCCTCATGGTAGTTCTACCCCTTAGTGCATGAAATTAACTTCCATAAACATCAGACAGTCATTGAATCATGGTCTTCTAGAGCTGCCAAATTTTATGAAAATCATATAGCCCACCAGACAAATGAAGGAAGCACAAAATGAGTATACAGTAATGATGAGTCATGAATGGTTTTCATTTAATATTCATTCCATTGTCATTGTGTAATATGATGACGCTTAATCAGAGTGGTAAAGGATGAACACAATGGACCGTATCTCTGCTGTCACAATCGTGCTGTAACATATTTTGATTTGATTCAGAAGACAAAATGTCCCTCACTCAATTGCCATGTAGGACAGAACATGCAATTCATCTGTCTAGTCCTTCACCAATGGTTGTGTTGTCCTGTTATGTACAATAACAGTTTTCCACAATGGACTTTGAGAATGGACACATTTATACGCCATGAATACTGTGTTTGTTTCTCATATAAAATTAGACCTGAGTGTCTTCAGCCACAACTATGTTGTACTGAAGCCACAAAGGAGCCTTTTTTCCTCCAAAGCGAAGCACTGTTTCCCTCCTTAATATTAAGCAAACACAAACTATTCCTTCAGACGTGATTGAAGAGATTGTCAAAGCTGCAGCACAACTTCACTTTGGCAGTAAACCTCTAAGCAAACGGCAAGAAGTAGCCTAAATGTCACAACTGGGAACCAAATGGTTTGCCTTTAACCAGGAACTTTTATTGATATAGATCAGTTTGCCAAAAATTTGTTTGTTCACAATTCCCATTGAGTAGTCTATTCGTATTTACTGAAATGGAAAGTGCAGAAATGTAATACATATTTACATAGCATGCATGTTACAGGGCTTTAATCTTTAGCATTATTAAGTTTTTAAGGAGGACATATTAAAGGCTGTATGATGTAAAACAACACACACACACACACACACACTATGCCATTGGCAATGAGAAAACTTACATGGACCAAATGTACTATTTAGGCGGCTTAGTTCTTCCAAATAAACGATTCAATGCTGTTTGAACAACAACAGAAAGAAGCCTAAGATTAAATGACCAAGGCGCACGCATGGTAAATTTTGTTATTAGGCTAATAACACTATTAGGCTATTCACTCAGAAATTCCCCTGTGTGTTGAACCAACAATATAGTTTAAATAAATTGCTTTCAATTGATTAAAAGGTATTTAATTATTGATGCTTCTTGAGAGTTGGGGGAAACCGATTGTTCCGATTTCGCGGCAATACCCAATCATGCCAACAGAGCCCACTAGCGAGTAGTACATAACCGATAGAACGTCAACCTTCGCACGAACACGAACAAAGTTTTATCAGAGAGAATTGCTTTTGTTACGCTCATTCTAAATATTTATGTTTGTTTTGCTCACGCACACCAACATGTATTATATTGTACACAAAACATTATATGTAGGCTATAAAATATTATATATTTTAATCGTCTGCCACAGGGTTTTTTGTGACCTTATACTGAATTTCATGTTAAAAATAGATTTTAAATAAATAAATAGTTAATATGAGACAACAAATTGACCTTAAAACAAATCAGTTATTGCGTAAGCCAATGCCATGTTGTTTTCAAAACATTACAAACATGACAGATCAACGTGTGGTGGTTTGCATCAACTCCTGACGATAACTGCCAATGACACACTTACGACATCGCATTTTGCATGTCATAAGTGTATCTCTGCTGTTCATTGTTTCCCCAATGACAGTAAAAACATTTCCCCTTTAGCAGTTTCAGGTGAATGTTGCAGTTGCACTGAAACTGTAACCTGATCCCGCCCCGCCCCCAAACCTTCTCCTGAGCACAGGAACCCGGCTGCTCGTGCCTGCCTGCGCGTTCACATGGATTCAGTCTGTGAGTTAGACAGTAGTATGTTGCGTACGGGACGCTTTTAAAGAGTTTTGTGTGACAATATGGGATTATTAGTAAAACTTTCAAATTGACATTTGTATCATAAATAGCCCAGAGTGATAGTTACTGTGTTTTAATCTACTTAACAGAAAATGCAAGCCATGGAACCCATAACGAAGTGGTCACCGACTCAAGTTGTCGATTGGATGAAAGGTGGGAATTAACTTTATTTTTATGGAAAATTTGCCGAACATTTGACGTTTTCAATGTAAATGTTACTTCTGTTTCAGTTAATGTCATATTTAACGGATATTGCTGGTTGTGTAGCTAATAGTCTTAACGATTTTGTTTGCGTTTGAGTTGAATGGGAACTCTGCTTTATTTGACTACTATAAAACTATGTAGGATCTTTCCTCCACTGTCAAGAAAACAATTCGAGGCAAGCAAGCCACGTGGCTTGATTCAACAAGTTTGTGTTTAAATTCGTTTTTTCTTGTTGATCTCCCTCTTAAATTAGTGTCCACAATTGAGGCTTTGTCTCCAATATAGCATGTTTTATGTCCCATCAATAAGCGAGTGAAACTACTTTAATCAATAATTGCAAACCGTAATAGCGCAGTTTTTAACATACGAGAACTATCAGAAATATGCTGTGAACAGATGCTGCGCTGTTAATCGTCGATACTTTTAAGAGACATACTTGTGGTACGCAGTGGACGAAAAAAAACTTGTGGGTCTGAAAATGTGTTCAGATTGGGAAGAGGAGTTTGTTTACTTTGAATGCACGTGCGACCAAGATTGTAGAGTTGACCTCAAATATGTTGTATTGCTGTTCGATTGTTGCTGTTTTCCATTGGTCACTTTTTGGCCTGGCTTTCCGATGACCATACATTTTAAAACGACAGGCATATTGTTGATAAAATGTTGTAGAATAATGTAAGTAGGTAAATATATGGTTTCTAGGCTACCAGTATGTTTAAAATTGCATAGGCAGTATATCACAAAAAGGGTTGCCTCTTGTCACAATGCAGGATAATAGACTGGATATCTTTAAAGCTGAAATCAAATGATTACAAAGAAAGACTCCTGTCACATTATTGTCTAAAGGGATTGTTCTTCATGGTACTTCATAGATACAAATCCCCCGGCTTTGGCTTGAATGAAAGTGCTTCTTAAAGATCCTGGCAGTGGATTTCAGAGGCCCTGTTAACCTTGTTCCTTGACACACGACACAAAAGAAATTCCACTGATTCTCTCTACATCATTGTGCAAAGGAGGTCCACTCAGATTCATATAGGTCTGTTTATGCATGGAATGTCGAGGCTGAAATTATAATTTCAGAATTATTGCAAGAGGGTATTCATGGGGAGCTTGCGTGCACAAAATAACTTATTTGAATATGAGTATGAATGGGTGTTCAGAGTGTGAATAGTCCATATTATGTATGTTATATGAATGAAGATTACATTTTTATCAGTTTTCCTCCTGACTTTCAGGTCACAATCTACTACGTCTTTCAAAACAGTGTTGAGTCTGTTTGTCTTTATCATTCTTTTTGTAGATGATATTTTGCTTGAAGTTTTAAGATTCTTAACATACTTTTGCATCCTGAACACCCTCTCATCAGATCCCCTTACAAATGTCCAATTTACTACTTGCAGTATACCTTATGCTCCACTGGATATTTAGACTGGTATTGATCATGGATGCAGGCTTCTTTTGTGAATGGATTCCTTTGTCCAGTGAGCATATCCTTGCCTGAATGAATGTGTGTGAATGATCTGTCTGTGTGGGATTGCTGAATATTCGAGCAGATGCACCCTCTTCCTTCATTGAATAGTGCCAAATCACTGTACGGAAGATCCAAGATCGGTTCTAAAGAGACTTATCAATGTTCCATCCCCTGGGAGCATTCCCATTTCGAATCACTTAAACAAATGGTCATTTCTAGTTGGTTGTCACAAACTGACATATCGAAGAGACAGATCTAGAGCGGAATAGAGTGTACAAACTGAATGACCAATATGCACATCTGTATCTTTGTTTACATTTATCCTAAGTCTTTGGTATCAATTACTTTGTAAAAATAATTTACCTCTGTATTATTTGGAACTACAGTAAAGCCTCATTTGGCTTGATTTTAATGACGAGGCTTACTGTATGTGCACCACACACAGGCATGTGTACTCATAGGCTCCATGCTATAGGGTTAGCTTCGTGCGCCTGCTTTCTTCATGTAGAACAGCGGTGTCCAGTCTTACGTGGTATGTCGCGCGAGCCACTTTTCCTCTGCGATCACTTCCTTGAGTGTGATGTATTCGTTGCCTTGCTTTGTTCAACTGAGAATGATAATAGTCTGGTAGCTTGGACTGGTAACGGCTTGTCCCGTTATCGAGACTGGCGTGTCCATGCTCCTGTGAATTTACAATTGGCTGTGGATAAACAATGGAGCCCTGTCCGTACAAAACCAGCAAATGGCTCTTTAATTGGGAATTGTCTCAGTCATCCCGGGACACAGTTCTGAAAGAAGATGGCCCCCACCCCCACCGCCCCTCCCCCTCCACCGTAAGTTTTGTGTCACATGATACAAGTGCCATATGCCCCTTGTTTGGCTGCTGTCGCCGTAATGTGTCAATTAGCGCATCATTGCCGTTGCTTTCTCCTCTGGGTCGCCATAATCAACAGAAGGAGCCCAAGGGCAACTTTCTACCATTTGCAGTGTGCATGAATGGCCTCATTATTTAATTGCTTGATTTTATTTAATGCAAGTCAGTCGTGTGAAACCCCTTTTCTAAATATAGTTCTGAGTTCATGACACGCATTCCTTCTGGTGAGTTGTACAGATGTCATTTAAAGAATATGTCCAAACTCGGCTATGTATTGTTTCGCTGGCTCATATGAAACTTGTTCTCTTTATCTCTGTCTCCTGTTCATTTTTCTCGACTGAGAAATGCTTCCTGTTTCTGAACGGGCATTTGTGGAATGCTAAACATGCAGACGTGTGCAGCTACACGACTTTGTTTTGATGTTCTGTGTTTACTCGCATCTCTGTGAAAGCTTGAGATTTTTAAAAGATAATTGTGGTTTATCTGTAGTAATATGTCATTCACCAATGGCAAAAGAATAAGGAGTAGGATGTTTACTTTGAATACTCACCCACTTGACATAATTGACACAAGTGACACGTTTATTTAATAAGTATGGTCGATATGTATTCATTAATCAGTAATGTATTGTTTAAAACTATATTTAGAAGTGAAAAGGTTTCATTTCTCAGGTAATAAAACAGCATAAGCCTTATAAAGTAAGAAGGCTCTAATGACTTTCATTGTTTCAGTCAGTCTGGATGAACATACACCCTAAGCGGAATATTGTGAAAGCGGACATTGCACAACACAGCGAGCAGGACCCTTTAACAGTCCTGTGTGTCCAGCCAAACCCTGGGTTTTATATCGTTTTAAATGGCAGTACCCTTGGATCTGTAGAGGCTTTGTCTAAAGAGATGTCACGTTGGTGAGGAGTTTGGCACTGATGGACACGATGACTGCGATCAAGTGATTCGTCGAACCAAGTGTGTCCGTGTGACCAATCACTCGGCTGTAAATCAAAGCTCCCCTAGTTACCATGGGTTGTTCGTAGAGTTTAAAAAATGTGACGAGGACAATGAATGGAGTGTGAAAATGTACCACGCGAACGACTGACATTCCCTGTGAGTGATGTGCGTGTCTCACTCTGCGCTGTGCTAGAGGTCACGCCTGTGAAGTTTGACGACGCATTTTCCTAATTTTCGAAATGTCTGCGGGCCTTTTGCTGTAACCTGCACACCTGTGTGTTGTCACATGGTCTCCCAAGAACAGGTGTTTGCACAGACATGGCTATTTTTCATGGCGGTCTCATATTTTTCTGGAAGAAGATATTGTCTACCATGTTATTGTTTTTCCGTGCTTGAATGGTCCAGGGTGGGTAAATAGTGAAGCTGCTTTGAGGTGAAACGACCCTAAATTAACAAACCGGGAGAGGAAAACCGACCTTAAAGGAATCAAGCCAGTAGAGACAAATCAATCCAAAATGGTCAAACCAGTAAGAGGCAAACTCTAAACTCTAAAGGAACAAGCAGAAAGAATCATATAAACACCAAAGAGAAGAATCAAAGCAAAAACAGGGAATCCACCCAAAACATGAATTCTAAAAATAAAGTGTTTCCACACTCATGGGCAGCAGTTGAGTCAGAAGAGAGAGGGAAAGCAGCACCTTGAATTGAAACCTAGGCCTATTCAAGAATGATAACTGTACAATTTGGCTACATTGTTTTCAGCTAATAACAAACAGGATACGCAACAGTGTTGGGATTAACAATATGGAAAAGGTTACAGTATTTCAGTATTTATTTTTGCAAGACAGCCAGTTGAAACAAATTAGAAACAAACATTAAGTACATGCAGTGTTTAACTACTATGTTGGAGCTTTTCCTAGATATTTGTGTGTCTAGCTGTGTTTGCACTCTGTGGTGCTATTCACTTCTCGTTAGGAAACTGTACACTTGTACATAAGGCTCTTTGAATGGCTTGGCACCAAATGTTTAGAGAGCCGTCCATTCTCCTTTGCTCCTGTTTTCACTGAACAGCTCTCCTCTGTTTGAGTTCCAATCAGAGAAAGCTCTTGTTTCCTCTAACAAGTTGAGGGATGCACGGCAAGCGTTGTCAGACATCGCATCCTAGACGTGACCAGGGTCGAAGACTGGCGTTTTTGTACGCTAATCGGAAGAAACCTCAGAGTTACCGTGACCCGGTCGTTCCTGGGGGGGGGCACGTCGAACAACCGTAATATCCGTTGCGCCGATGTGTTCGCTTTTGGGCCCTATCGGTTCACACGTGTGACGCAGAATGATGGCTTTCACTGCGGTTACCATGGATACAAATGAGGCTCTGACTCCCACGGCCACCGCTGTCCCCGGTGAGGGAAATCTGAGACGGGTATCGCTCTGTTCCATCTGTAGGTACGACCTGTCCCATCTCTCACAGGGCTGTGTCCGTGCATTCATCAGTTCTTGACACAAAGAGAAACAGAGGACCAGTGGCTATGGATATTGCTAACAGAGGACCAATGCCTATGGGGATTGCTGCTGTTGAAGAGGAAGTAGTCAGATTTTCTTACACAGAAGGGCCACGCCGGAGAACGCACGCCCTGATGTTTGCCGTGCAGTTTAGATGCAGTTATGATACTTATACCTTACCTTTATGCATGCAGTCAAGCCCGTCTGACGTTGTGCGAAGATGTATTTTTCACAAGTGAATTGTAAGTTTCCCTGTAGTTCAGTTTTCTCTCTCGTCTTCGGTTGCTGAGCTGAATGATCGTTGCGATTTGCATGAATCAGTTTTCTTTTTTCATCAGGTGAAACCGGCACCAGCAGGGTCAGAATGCGAGCCATTGTGTGTCTGCACCACACTAGAAAAGGACTTTGCCTTTACTCAAATTTTCACGTGCATTGCAAATCACAAATCGCCTCGTATGGTTGCCAGCCCATTCAGCAAGGTAGGTTCGGCCCTGGGCACCAACGGTAGCGGCAACCACAGCTGGTTGCCAAACTGGTTGTTTGGAGGCCTTGATATGCTAATGAACTTGAATGTTTGCTCCTGACCAGGATTCACAGCTGATGACTGCTAGCAATGACACAATAGAAAACTATGCATATGTCATGATGGAACTAGCTAGCAGGTTATCCAGAGAAGGTGCCATTTTAATTGGAGCATGAAATTATCTCAACTGTAACCGCCAGTAGCTACTTAAATGTAAGAACCCCTAGCCTGTTTTGTTGAGCATTAGAAACAAATAGGTCAGTCGATCTTTGTTGTTTTTCTGTTATGACAACATAGGCGTTGCAATGAGGTACAAATGTTGTGGTGCTGCCTATTAGGCAATTCATTCTAAAAGTGCTATCTGCAATTGATTTGTCTCAAGAAACATAACGACAAGTATGTCCATCCCCTGGCTCACGGACATCATAGTTCGCCCATTATATTCTTTAATGTACTGTACACTCAGTCTCCTGGTCCTTTGATGCACACTTGTGCCAGTGGGTTTGTGTCACAACCAATTCTTAAGTCAAACTAGTAATGGGGTGTGTGTGTGAGAACAAACCATCAGAGATGTTTTTGTTCAACCGTAATCCCTCCCTTTCAGAGTGTTGACAATAGGGTGGGCAGAAGTGCAGCACTATGGTAAAAACTCCAGGTACAAAGGTCAGAAAGGCGCTATTGTGCAGGTGAAAGGGTCAGAACGGTATCTCCCCAGGCTTCACCATGTCTACCTAATGTCCATAACCGTAAAGAATGACCAGATTGGACACGGTCGCCTTGCCAGTTGACACAAATTTCACGCGTTAGAAATTTGATGGTCACTACTCTTTTTTTTGAGGGATGTTTGAGCACATAGGGAGTATCACATGCTTTTCAGTGTTTCTGTGGTTGTTCAGAAACAGACGAGAATACACAAACACACACACACACACACACACACACACACACCCAACCAGAAGCTAGGCTCACAAAGTGTCAATGTTCAGAGCTTAATTGCATCCCTCACTCAACAGACCCAACTTGCATAAATTGCTGAACTTACTTAAATTATAATGCCTAGCCTACTTTACTAACTCACTTAAAAGAGCTCTAAGTTGCTTAAATGAAAGGGCTGTGGCAATGGAACCTGTGAGTCAACAATGAAATGACAGAAAAATGTGGGAAAACACCAGGCTACTACTGATACAGCAACTTTGTGTTTACCCTCCAGTTCAGAGAAACCTCCTGGTCTGCAGACTTTACCCCATGTGTCATTTCCACTGGGGTCTCTTTACCCTGTGCCTGCGAAGTGAGCAGGAACTAAAGTTTACACAGTGTCACCAGTTGTAGGCAAGCCGCGTTGATGTTCTGAGGGTTCCGGTATGTTCAGACAGAAGCCAAAGTATGAGTAGAATTTGTGTTTGGCCGCCTGAGCCTGAGCTTTCAGACCTCCACACTCCAGGAGGTGTGTGGACAATTATGTAACTGGATGTCCTTATATGAACTTGTTGCTTTTAATGGAATTCAAACTTAGGCTAAAAAGGCTACCTCAAATATTTAGGACGCTACTGGCCACTTGCACATACTTACATTACAGGTCAGACTTTCTGAAGCAAAGTGCTGTGTTCACACAAAATAGACTAAAAATGGCTAAAAACACTCAATAAAATTTTTATTTACTGTTTTCATATTTGTAATGAAACATATTTATATGCTGTGGATATTGAAAATAGGACATTTTTGTACAGTTGTACATCACAACTGAAGTAGAAAAGTCTTTCCATTTAGAAATAAATTAACTGAATTGTGGCGTTAATGTATGCATCACCATGAGCCAGTATTCAAACATGCCTGGACATGTTCACATATTTGTCGAGGCTTACAGCAGGTGCAGTTACAAGTGCTCTGGTTGTTTGGTGTTAAGTTTGTCTTGGTAGTTGAACTTCCTTTCTCACCACTGTGGACTTTGCTATTAAACTTGACTAGGTGAAGAAAGTGTGATTTCTCTCTCTCTCTCTCTCTCTCTCTCTCTCTCTCAATGTTTGATTGAGGTATGAGGTTGATGAAATGAACAAAAATATGAGAAACTAAAGGGATAAATGTAACAATTGTGAAAATGTATCACTTCTACTTGAGGACAAATCGCATAACGATCAATTGCGTGGAGCTTTAGAGGTAAATCTGGATTTCAGTTTGTCTGTAGCCATAGTAGCAGCCTTTATGGTCTCTGTTTCAGGTGGAGATAGAAAAAGAACTTGGCTGCCCATGGGTAATGTCTAATTCTATCAAAAGTGGCACATCTCTTATCAGAGATATCAGAGAGATAAGAACCTCACAGCAGTGGAATTTAACTTTTTTTTTAGAACAGGAAAAGTTTTAAAGTACAGAGTGTTATGTCAGTGTTGAAATCCAGAAATCCTTCTTTTGAATTATCGAGTCCATCGGCTTTTGTCAGCAGGAAGGACGCTCCCAAAATGTTGTTCGTTTGTGGAGATGTGTCACTCTGACTCACTGTCTCCCACGTGTTGCGTGAGAAATTTGTGAACAAACCGGTGTTAGCAACCTGCGCGCACAAGGTGCGGTGACTAAGGAGCGGGGGTTTACTGTAACTCCCCTACCGTGGGACATGATGCTCACTGGCGTGTGACACTGGGACATACGGGAAAAAGCAGCAGGATGGTCTAATGCTCATACGATTTACCTCACAAATGGTCACCTGACCTGTTTGAATCAGAATTGTTGGCTTTAACATAAATATCAGCTCTAGAGAATGAAAAGGAATAAGTACAGAATATTCCTTAAAGGGCAGTTATATACAGTTACAACTAAGTGCTGGATATTTCAAAATCTGTTCTAAATGAGCCCCGGCTTGTGTGTGTTTGTCAGTCTGTCAACAGAACATTTTGGTAAATTTTTTCCATTAATTGAATTAAAATAAAATATTAATATCAATATAAATATTCCTTGAAATTCAATACTATCTACCGGGCTGCTTTTAACCCCTGTAATTGGCCATGGTTACTGCATTTTAAATCTTCTCTGTGAAGATGAGGTCTTCTTTAATAATCCATGGAGACAAAATCAATGTTTTAACTATTCCCTGTGTGTGCGCCAGGAACACAAATTAATCCCTCCCTGGGTAGTGGCAGTGTTTGTTTGGTCTGTTGAATGAGTGCTCCTGGCCTACCGGTAGACGCAGTTGTTTTGTGAGTGGTCCATCGAGCAGGGGGCCACGCAGAAACACGCCGAACACCCCTGGCACCGCCAGGCCGTGCTCGCCACTCAAACACGAAGCGCCATGGAGCACGTCATCACCGTGACAGCCTCGTGCCTGAGGGCAAGGGATGGCACGGTGTGTCATCGTGCTCCTGGCGTCGTAACACGATGGCAAATATGATGCAGACTTGACATTTTCTCGCCAACGTTCCCACCGCCAGTTTCCTGTGTGCGGTCGGTACCTGTGGCGAAGAAAACGGAAGTCGTTTATTTCCAGACTGTTTTTTTTTATTCAAGGATTTGCCAAGGTAGGCGTGGTGTTGATGGACCCCACAATAGTTAGTATACTAAGGTTTGTTCAGCTTTGTGTCCATTTCTACTTGTATTGGAACACCAAGTGGTCACGGGATTCTTCATTTTTATAAAAGCACACGGTTTCAATGTGCCAATGGGGGCGAAACATCTGTTTTATTGTGATCCGTGCTTGTTTTAACCTCTCTGGAAATGAAGAGGTGCTTCGTGGACAGGAAGCGAAGCAAAGTTTTGCTGAATCTCTGACCCTTTGTACTGCCATTTGACCCGGGTGGAAGCCGGCGGTAAATCGCTTTGCTGAAGGATCTCTGCTTCTCTTGCCCATTCTATCTCAAAGCTGCATCAATCAGCAAGGTTGCCATGGCTTCAGGAACACCATGCGTTGAGCCTGTCCTGTCCCCCTAACTCATGGCCATAGAGCTGCGGTCTCTGCCTTTGTGTTCTCCCAGTTCCAGCACAAAAGAGAACGGGACACTATTAGTGTTGGGTTTAGCGTGCAAAACACACACAACACATAAACAATTGCACTTTGGACAGGGAATGGTAGTTGGGGAGCTGATTATTAGGAAATTTGTTAAAGATATGTCAGGTTCATTGTTCTACATGCTAAAGAATTATTTTTTGCTTTCTCTCACGGAGAGAGACTACGTTTCCCTCCTGGCCGACCCAGATTAAATGCTTTTGGGCAGAAAACAAACAGTAGCAGCGAAGTAGTATAGAGCACATAGACCGGAAAGGTCTCAAGGCTCATTCTCTTTGTGCCACCGCTAAGGGACAGAGTAGCAGTTTTTACTGACACCATTGATGGAATCTGGGTGCCATTGATGTGCTATCATTCATTCTCAGCATCGACTGCAGCGTGTGCGAATGTTGACTTCCGCACTTCCACAAACTTTGAGCAGCACGAGTATTTGAGAAGCACTCGAAAAAGGCCCGTCCTACACCACAGCGCTCGTCCGCCACATTCTGTTTATTTAATTTTAAGAAAAAACGTGCAGCGACTGGTGACATTTAGCCTCTGCCGAATGTCCCTTCCTTTAGAGAAGCGAGCCAATCCACAGTTCTTTCTCTGAGTGACTGCGGCCAGTTGCAAACTAGCATTTACCAAAGCAGAAATACTAGTGCGTTGGATTTGTTTATTTCTGTGTACAACGAATGCGTGTTGGACGTGCTGGGTTGCTGTTGGGAATCAAAGTGGAGACTGGGTTGTTGTGAAGTTCTGAGGAGTATCGTTCCCAGTCCCCACATGCTAACATTTTATTTTTGTGTGCTTTTTAAACTCAGCTAGAAATTGGGTGAAAAGTCTGTGTAGATGTTTTTGCTAACAGCCGAGAGCATGTAGCAACAGCCAAATTCAGTGACCATGAACTACTTGTCTTCTGAAACCCGTGTGTGGCAGACATGTAAATTAGGTGAGATTAAAACGAACCCGTCTGGGTGGTTTTTTTGCTGTCTGTCAAGACATTAGGCTTGAAGCAGAACTTCCTGTCCTCGGACCCTCCCCTTTTCTCTCTCCATTTCCTTTACCTGTTTGTTTATCACACACAATCTAAAGCCCACCCTTGCTTTACTCAGCTGGTATTAATCATAGGACAGACAGGTCCTGGTCAACTGGATAAGGCGGGTCAGGTCACAGCTAACAAGCCCTTATGTCATTGACCCTGCATACAAATGTAGACTCATTTTCTGTGCAAGCTCTGCGCATGGGTGGCATTTATTTGAGAGCAGTGATTATTTGAAATATTATGGGATGTGCTTTCATCACAGCAGTGCATTTTTATCTGTGCTGAATGGATGAGTTATGACTAAAATGGGCTCTTTAACTGTTGGAGAACAGTCCTTTTTACACATGAAATGATGCAACTTCCTTTGTTTTCACCATCTGAATTTGTGCATTGAGAAAATTCAGTGAATTTTTTTTCTTCTGCTGTCAATAGGAGACACAGAGCCATTGTGGAATCTTGGAATTCCCTCAATAGAACTTGGAGAACAATGAGCATTCCACTGTTCCCCACAGGTTGGTGGGTTTAAAAGCCATTGAGAGTTACAGTTCCCTCCTATTGTGCTCCGCAGTGTTCCCACTGTCCTTTCTGTAGGGAGGGAGGGCCGATGTCGAGCTCGGAATAAGAGCACCCATGGGGAAAGAGGAGGGGGCCTTTCTTCTGTAAGAGAAAGACAAAAAGTATTCTCTCATCTGTAATTAAACCCTGAGAAGGTAGACTTCTCTGGTGCTACACTAGGCCTATTTGCAACTCTGGGTCTTAGAAGGGATTTGGCGTGGTAGGGGGGGGGGGGGGGTGTGCCAGACTGTCCTGGTTTTTAGAGGTAATTTCTAGTACCACTTTCATGTGGCAAGCCTGGTGTCAGGTCTCCCCCGGTTGGAACAGATGTGTAGGTCACTGAAAAGCTGTTGCGCATTACCACAAATGGTGTAGAATTCGCCAGTAATTAGATCAAGGATCACTTAGGGAAGCTGAGACAAGACATGGCTCATCTAATTCTGCAATTACTTATTTTTTTACCATCCAGTGATGGTGTGGGGAAGCTAGAGGTCACATTGAGTGATTTAATAAGCATGTTTTCCATATCTAGTTAGTATGAAGTTTAAACGATCTTTAAACGTTGCTTCCCCGGATCGTGTTTTGACTTGCACAATTCCGCTGTGACACCATGATATGTCTAATTAATTTTTTTCCAGATTGAGCAGTTGAGTTTTTTGTCATTCCATAATCTTTTCCCAGGCTACAATTCCGATGAAAAATTAGATGGCAATAGGTTGTTTTTCTTCTTTGACTCTGTGAAGGAGTCATCTTAATTGAGACCGGAGTCATATGGAGTCAGGATTTATGTTTCTCTGTATTTACGTGCTTGGCTGCCTATTTTGTAAGTGCTTCCTGTTCGGAAGCCTGTCGTTTTGTCCAGATGGATTGACATTGAGACTGAAGCAGAGCTGGTGGGGACTTTTGCAGCTGTCCATCGGAAACATTCCCATCCGTTCCGGACAAGGCCTTTGTTGTGTATTGAACCTGTTGGAGAAGGCGCCCAGTTGTGATACTTTGCCTGAACTGAAATGAATGGTACCACTAGAAAGTGGGTGGTCAGAAGAGTACGGGGGCTTTGAGGTTGGTAAGAATTGGTCTTCTAAAGCAGGACACTTTTGGAATGGAACTTGGCTCGTAAAGTTACAGCATAGATGCCGAGCATGAACCTGAAACCTGTAAATTTTGAGAACCATGCTTGCAAGAAGGATCTTTTTTTACAGAATCTGTAGAGATCATTGCGTTGCGGCAGTCAAACCTTGAACAGACTCCACGTCATTCAGCTATTAAAGTTTCAGATCCGGTGAAAGTAGGACAATTTTGCACTATTGAAACACGAAACGCCATGAACCGTTTCAGTGTAGTGGTTTGTTTTCTCTTTGCACTCTGTTGTAGTTCCTGATTTTCTTGATAATGTTAAAGTCTGAGAATCCTTGTTTTGTGATTTCTGGCTTCGCCGGTTCTGGTTTTCACCTGTCTGATGGGCATCCTGATATCGAAGCCGCGCTTCAGCGGCATTGACAGGATGGCCGCGTAGGCCTTCGGTGTTCGCTCCTCCCAGAAATGTGCACTGGCGGCTTGTCTCGTCTTTTGTTGTGTCTCTTTTTGTTGTTATCTTTTAAAGGTAAGATGATAGCCCCGTGGTGCTTGCGTCACTGATGGCTGACTGTAAATGTTTAATAAGGTTTCTGCTGAGGCTGTGTGGGAGTGCCCTTATGGGGAGTGACTGGTTGTGCCAGGCCCTGGGGCCTCTGTGTAATTGATTGCAACCGGAAGGCCTGTGTTCCCTCTCTCTGTGGGGTCCCATTAGTGCGGCCCCATCGGGCATGGGGCAAAGAAGGGTGGGAGCCATTTGAAGTCCAGATCATTAATCCATTCCCAATTAGACTCCGAGACCCCAGTCAGGACTCGGCACGACCTGGAATTTCACCGTTCGGGCTTTTGGTTCTGGGCGGAAGGAGAGGAGGGGAGTTTCTGACAGACTGATGAAACGGACGACATGCAAGCTTTGTTTTCTGGGTGTAGATGGAAGGCGTTATTTTGTCCTGTCAGTGCCGGGAAGCAGTTTGTTTCCCAAGCTGCCAGGATCAGACTGATCTGGCACTGATTAAGCCCTCTCGAAGATGCTAATGTCGGTCTTGTGTCGCCGAGTGACACGGCAATTAAGGAAAATTGTCAAGAAAGAGCGGTTGCGGCAGGCCTGTAATCTGAAATGCCCTCAAAATCCCACTGCTCCGACAGCCCAAATTTCCACAGAAAGGTGGCTTCTGACTGCATGCTAAACACAGCCAGGGAATTTGTATTCCAAAAACAGAAAAATATGATTTAAACATTTAAACAAGAAAAGCTCTTCAGCTGATGTGTTGAGTGCCTCTTTAGCAGGCCCATTAGCACAGCTCTGTTTGCGTAGGGCTGAATTTAGGGCGCTGAAGTGTCTTTGTCATGCTTCGGTTTGCTCTTGAAGTGATTTTGCAGACTCGCTCAAGGTCTGAGTGAAGGCAAACTGTGAAAAGCGGTCCCGGGAATTCTCGGGAGGAAAAAATGTATAGCCTAAACCTCATTCATCGCTAACCAGAGCAAACGGAGTAAATTTATTATCAAAACATTAGTCATGCAACTCCTATTTTCCTTCCAAACTTTCCTTCCAAATGTCCTTCAACCGAAAACAAGCAGGATAATGGCTTCTGTGTGTGTGTGTGCGTGTGTGTGTGTGTGTGTGTGTGTGTGTGTGCGTGTGCGTGTGCGTGCGCGCGCATGTGTATGAACGCATGAATAAATCTGTATGAGGACGAGAGAGGCGTTATGATTGTTTGTGGTTGTTATAGCCTGATGCTTTGTGTCTCGTGGTTTAGTCGGCTTTGGCTGTTATTGCCTGTTATTGTGCACGTGCGCCTGTGAATTTGTGTGCAGACAAGCCTGCTTGTGTTTAGCAACATGTAAGTGCACGTAAATGTGTGTGGTTTTGTGCTGTTGGGTGAAAATTGTGTTTTTTTTGCCACACAATATAGGGTGATTGCCACCTCTTTTGTCCCTGAGTGTCGACAGGTTAACCCTCTCAAGTATCTGAAATCTAATGCTGTACGGTTCAAACGTGTTTGTCACCGAAGCTCTTTTATAGCTTCGGCCAGTAACGGGACACCTCAGACGGGCCCCAGTTCTCACACAGGTGTGAAAATAAGTCCAATTGGCAATTAGAATTGCACCAATACTTCCTGATAGTCACTATTGCTAGGGCCTGAAAGTGTTTTTATGGGGACAATTATTTGTGGATTGACGAGATTGTTAGACAGTAAACTCAACAGTGGGAGAACAATTGAGCTCTTTAATTACTAAGACCTTTAGCGGGCGCAAAATTTTTTAGCACATGCAAAACTAATAACACAATCAGTGATTGGTGCAAAACAAACACCATGACCGATCCTCGCTTAAGGTCTTAGTAAATCCAGCCCTAAGTGTCTCCCAATACTGTCTTGGTACTTGCCTCTGGTTCCACTCTTTGCCTTCCAAAAGTGTTGACTCCCACAAGAATGGTTTCCACCACTATAGCACGGGTGATGAGAGGACGCATCCACATCTGTCGGTTTAGGGGGAGGGTAAACTGAAGTGTTCTTCATTGTTTCCTCACACAGCTGTGTACTATTCACCTCCATGAATGCAAACAGGTTCCATGTGGTTTGTGCTTTTGTCCATATTCTCTTATCTTTCTTTTTAGTCAGAGACGACAGCAAAGTAGTTGGCTGCCTTTCATTTTGTACGGTCTCTTTTGTGAATTCACAGAACAAATTAATCAGAATACCAGAGGTACCATATTACTCAACATGTGGATTCTGTGTGGGGTACAAAACCAGATGTTCTGACGGAGGCTGCTTTAAAGCTCTTACATGAGAACTCTGTGCTAATTGGACTGTAAAATTCAGATAGTAGGCTAAGAAGGACGTAATTTTTCAGTCAGGCGTCCTCGCCGACGGCTTGTAGACTCTTTATTCTTCTGAAGACTTTTTGAAGACCGTTCTGAAAAGTTGGAGTTACCCCCGTCGGGTTCTGTAAACACGGGGGCGGTGCTGGCGGCGTCGGCCGCTGGATCAGCTGCCTCTCTCCTCGGCAGGCCAGCAGCCATCTGTCAGTTAGCTTTCCAAACAAAGATGGGTGGGGGTTCAGCCACTGTTATATTTATGAACCCCCCCCCCCTTCTCTCCACCCATCAGCTGTTGCATTTGTTAATTTGTTATTTACACTTGTGTGCCTGAGGGTGATGTTCTATCAGATAGAAGCTTGTTCTCAGAGTTCTTTGATCAGACGATGTTGGGTAGACCTCTTTGTCTCGTGATACTGGAGCATTGCGTCATATTGGCGGAACTGGTCACGTGGCCGCCGTGGCCAGGGAGTTCAGCGCTCACATTTAAAATGCACGTGGCTACAGCAGTGTTGTTGGGCCCAAACCGTGGCGAGTGTCAGTCCGGCAATGCGAGTTTTCCTGTGTTGACATACTGGCTCTTTGATCCGGTGGTCTGACAGAGTCATGATGTGGCCAGGCCAATGCCGCGTCCATGAATGGGGCTCTTTGTCTGACCGTCTCTCTCTCTTTCTCTTCCCCTCTCCACCTCTCTGTCTCTCTCTCAGGGCTGGATGAAAGCCTTCAGCAGTACGTCCACAACATTGAGCAAGAGAAGATAAACGGCGAGCAGCTGCTGAAGATCTCGCACCCTGATCTAGAGGAGATGGGAGTCACCAGGATCGGCCACCAGGAGCTTGTGCTGGAAGCCGTGGACCTGCTGTGCGCTCTGGTCAGTGTGTTTTAAAGGCATCGCAGAGCTTAATATCCAAACATAACATTGCATTTGTCTGTCCTCCTTTACCCAATACCCAAGTAGAAAATAGTTTGACCCCATATTCAGTCGGGTCTGTTCCTCCCTTTTTTCACCATTCTCTTTGCCTCTATTACAATGACTAAACATTTACGCAGAAACAGATCTTATCTACATGCCCAGTGAGACATTTTTGACCCCAGAGCTATACATATTTCAATTCTTGAAAATGGTAGATTTAGGTACAGCCAGAAAACTCCTGCTAGTTTCTGATTCTGTCAGGATTGTCATCTATCAAGTCTATTTCTTTCCGCTAATGGTGCTTTGATTTGTTTTTACACATTTTTGGCCGTATTAAACACACCCACATACTACAAAGTATGATTTGAGTGGGCATATGTTTAATTCTGCCATTAATCCCTACAAATATTTATTATAACTTGGAGAACTGAAAACGCGGGCGTGTAGTAGTACAGGTGGTTAAGACTGGTTTGTGGGCGAAGGTCGGTCGGGTTCGAGTCCCACGACACTGCCTGCGTTGTACCCCTGAGCAAGGTACTTCACTGAATTGCTTCAGTATATATCCCAGCTGTAAATGGACTATATATAAAAAAAAAAAAAAAGCTGTGTAAGTCGCTCTGGATAAGAGCGTCTGCTAAATGCCTATAATGTAATGTAATATAATGTAATGAAAAGAGCTAAATCCAGATTTGCATACCATATATATTGGGCACTATCCACTCGGAATGTGTGTCTTTGCCTCATATTCAGTTGAATGTCATGGTCTTACATTTTTCCATACCTTCTGCTCAGAGTCATTTACAATGGCTTTCAGGAAGTGAAACGATGGGTGGGCTACAAGCCTGTTTGATAACATTCACTTTGCACATTGACCTTTAAATATAGGCTCTGGCATTTCTCGGGCTACTAGGAAACAATGTGCCCACAAGCATTGTGTTTTTCTGGGCCCTGTATCCTTCGTGTCCAGGTTTTTTAACCTATAATTCAGACCTCCAGCATCAAGATGGCGATGCAGCCTGACCGTAAAGCCACCAGTTGAGCATGATAACTACTATCCCAGAAGGAAATTCAACATAAACAGAAGAAGATGGGTAAAGAAGACTGCAGACCCATGATGCAGTTCTCTTACCTAATTCCTTCACTTAGCAGGATATTTTGTTTGATTGCAGTCATTTTACCACGCTCATGATAGTCTTACATTTATTTCAGTAAGTACTGCTTAATCCATGCCGATTACCATGTTATATGTTAATTGAGGGCTGCTATACTGACGTTGAGCAGATTTCACCTTATTACAGGCTACCAAACGCGATCAGCAAATACACCGGGCCCTAAGTATAGTAAAATTGGGGCCATTTGAGGACGTTTGTTAGATTGCACTGTGTATGTGAAAAAGCCTGACAAAGACGGAGAGAATTAGGAAGCGTGTAATCACAATCCCAGTCATTCTTTGTAGAGGAATTGTAGTTCCTTGTAGTTGTTTCAAGGACCTTCGATATGCAGTAAAAGCGGCTGCCATGTGAGTGTAATGTAATGTAATGTAGAGACACAGGAGTATAGGGTCCCTGGTTTCCTTCCCTATGCTAATTTCGGGGGGGGGGGGGTGTTGTTTCTGCTCTCGCTTGCACAGAATCCGAACCAACCACTTAATCACACTCAAGATCAGTCCTACCTCACTCACTGGACTGAGGAACAGGAAACTCCCAGTACAGACAGACGGGATGGTGTCTGAGATAAAAATCATACACTTAACCCACCTGGGAGAGATTTGCTTAGATGGCTGGGACTGATGATTTCTTCTCAGTGTTCATTGTATTCGTAATCCATCTGGGTTTTTCAGTCTTTATCACGAGAAGACAATTCTAGTGCCGCTTCTATTTTTGGAATAATAATAATAAGGAAAGAAAGAGAGAAATTCTCAGGAAGAAGGGGAATCGTTTAAGAAAACATAAGGCCAGGTGCATGTCAGTCTCAATTAAATATTTTTCCAGGATGTGTAAATGTCAAATGAAATAAAATAAAAAAATGAAGAAGCTTGATTGCTGCTGCAGTCTGAACAGAGGCCGAGGCTATGAGGCCTGTAGCGTGCGTTACGGAGGGATGAACTTTACTGAGCCCAGTACATAACTCAGGCCTGATAGTTTTGGTGTGAACCTCTCAGCAGGAGAATGAATTCACTGGGGAGGGATGAAAGAATTCTCTCTCTCTCCCTCTCCCTCTTCTTCACACACACCACACACAGAGGAATGTCCAATCAGCTGTCGCCCTCACGTTGTTCACACCCTTATCCCCGTTCTCACCCAGCATCATGCTGGAGGGGGGGGGGTGGGGGGGGCACAGGGTGCGGAGCAGAGAGCGGGGAGGCCCTTCGGTCAATTACAAGTACAGCTTGGACAGGATTTATGACCCGCAGGCCCGTCGTAAACATGAAAGAAGGAAAGAAAGAGAAACACACTGAGCTTCAGTTCTCACACTGCCGTCACGCGTACTGCGTTCGGCATTGTACAATTACGCATTCCCATGCATATTTCGGCTTGTATTCAAATGCATGCGCTGCGCTCTCAAGACAAACAACACAATTATTACATTCACTATGTTAATCGACCTTGTTTCCGTCCCGTTATGAGTCGCCAGACCTCGAGCCTGACCTTTTTTGCTTCTGTTTTTTATGTCTACCATATGTACCAAGAGGGAAAAGTCTATTGCATCCAGCACACTGCTTCTAGGCTTTCCTCTGATAGTACCTGAAGCAGGAGTAGGAGGTCCATGCTATACTGCGCTCTTTGTAACCTGCAGAATATAACAGCCTCGGTGTTGCTGGGAGTGCGGAGACATGCACTACGGGTTCATTCATATAAAACCGAAATTGACAACTGAAGTGGTTGCGAGTAGTACGTTAACAAGCATTAACGCCGACAAGGAACAGGAAGTGTAGGTGCGTGAATCTTCTCTGACAGCAAGAAAAAACAAGATGGCCGACAAGGCTCTTGTATAAGTGCAGCTGTTGTCTTGCATTAGTATGGCCCCCAACTTCTAAAATTCGAGTGACTTTTGATCCATGGACATGGGGACATTTGCTCCTTTAAAAGCGGCGTGTTGTCAAACAAACCACAGCGCTGAGAACTGGCACAGCCATCACTGACACCTCCTCCGCTGATAAACGCTGATAATGTGATGATGGACTTTTCAAGGAGCGAATCAGCTGATAGGGCACCCGCCGATTGTTAGCTGGTAACCGCGCGACGGCGCCGGCATTTCCATTTTCGGGCCGGTGGGTAGCGGCGGTGCTGTGACCGGGCACGGCGCCAGTGGAAGCGGAGCGATGCCGTCTCTGCGTTTCTCCCGCCGTGCTCCTATTGTAAACTCCTGCCAAAGGGCATCCGGCGCTCACAAATGGAGCCGAGCGTCTTAACGCGCGACGGGTCTTGACGTTCAGCCAACACTTTCCGCTGGCTTCAGTCTCTATTCTAAAAAGCGCCTCCGGAGAGCGTCACGCGGAGGCTGGCTTTGTTTCTGTTAAAGGTCAGCATGAGCTACCGTTCCTGGCTGACAAATGCAGACCCACTGTAGCTGGTTCAGACCCTGGGCTTCAGCTCTTGTGACGTAATCTTCATGCTAGGGTAGAGTAAGGGTGGGATGAGATTTGCTTCTCACTTCTGTGACAATTGTTGACAATTGCAAGATGGCCCAATCTGGCGCTCCTCACTAGATCCACTGCCTTGGAGGATAAGAACATTCTCCTCTGAAGTCCTCTTCATTATTTCGTCATCGAGACATTTCTGTTGTTTTTTTGACGGTTACGACTTCTCGGAGTGAGTTTCTCATAAGGAGCTGGTATTGAGGGAATGGTGTGATAAATGACAGTTACGATGACAGACGGCGTAATCCATTTGAGGGAGGTTGCTGTTGAAATGTCAATAGCGTTGAATATTAACATTTTTGCGGACACGCGCATGTGCGTTTGTGTCTGTGTCTTTTTCTACATAATATTTTCTCATCTGCCGATGTGCGTGCGTGCGTGCTCGCCCATGTATGAGCATATGTTCGCGTGCTTCATTGCATGTGTGTGTGAGGGGATGTGCTCGGTATGTTAGCCATAGCTAGTAGCTCATGTTTCAGGTGATGTGAGTAGCAGCTGTCGCACCCACAGGCTTTTATGGCCTCATCCCACCAAAGTCCCAGGGCGTGCGGAGAGCCTTGACACTGCACTCGATTCTAAGCCAACCCCTTAGAGGGGACCCTGTGTTTTCAAGCAAACGGACTGTGGGCCGCACTACGTCAAAGCCGTAAAACAGTCGGCTGTTTAAAACCTGTAATTTTCTAAAGAACTGCGAGCCACGATCTACAACACAGCAGCTCGATACAGCAGCAAACCGAAACCTCGTGCCTCAGCATTTTTAAAAAATACATCTTTCCGATCTACGGGAAACTGGCCCGTATCTTTTTCCTGGATGATTATGGAGCTGACTTCGCAGCGTCAAACGGATAGGGTGGAAACGGCAAGGCGTGGGACGTGCTTCGCGCCGCCGGGGCTCTCCGAATCAAGTTTTGCCGGAGATGTATCTACTGAAGAACAGGAAACAGATGGTCCCTCCCATTCCCCCTTCCCCCACCTGTCTCTGACCCCTCCCCCCTCTGCCCCCTCCCGCCTCTTCTCGGGCGCGAAAGCCCATCGCGGTTTTATTCCGGTTGTTTCCGCCGAGCGGGTGATGCGTGCTCCGCTTCCTGTGTCCCGCGGAGAGGAAGCCCTGCCTGTGCCCTTTTTCTTAGAAAAAGGAACGCCGCTCAGGAAGTCGATCTGACACCTCCATCCATCAGCGCGGGCGTTTCGCAGCCTCGCGTGCGCTCTTTTGTCTGCCCCCCTTCCCTCTCCTTCCGTCCGCTCATCGTTACACTGCTTTAAAATCCGTGCCCCTTGGGCCGTGGTGCTTTTAAAACGGCGGGCGCCGCGGACCGGGGAGGGAACGAACGCGCGCTAGCCCGGCAGCGTCCGCCTGGGCCTGACTACCCGGTCGGTGGTTAAGGAAGGACGGACGTTTGATCCTAAATGGCTCCGGATGGCCGCCGTTCAGCCAGGCGCTGACGCATTAACCGCATCTCTCTCTCTCGTCTTTCGCCCCCTGGCGTCCGTCGGACAAGTGATTCACGGGGAAACTAACGCGAGGGACCCGCTCTTGGCAGTTTCCTTCTATGCCTCCGATTCCTCACGGCAGCGGTTTGAGGCTCTTGTCATATTGCCGGTATCTGAGCAGCAGCGCCTCCAGACTGCCTCGGTAACCTCCGCCTGCTGAATCGCACGGTCCTTTGTTTTTCTTGTAATGTCCGTGTTAAAGTAGAAAAGGCCGCTTGCAGGGATTCATTTCTGACTGCCGTATATATCCTGCCTCGTCCCGTCGCTCCGGCCAAGAAAAGCCCACATGCTGTCTCTAGTGGCTCTGAAGGTTCCGCAGTCCTGAGATTTGCCAGAACAGTTCCGACCAGCCTAGTCGGGCCCGGGTCTGGACGGACGTACGCTTTCCCGCGATAGCGATGCCTCTGATCCCCTCGCTGGCATCCGCTGCCGTCGGCGGGGGGCGAGCTCCCTGGTGGTTCTAGGCGCCAGACTTTGTCCACGTGGTTAAACTGGCCGTGGGTTCTCAATAAAGGAGGGTCAGTTTTTTGCAGATAGGATGAACTGCAGACGCTGTCTAACTGACCGGCTGCTTGGCGTTTAGCAGATGCTCTTATCCGGAAAGACTCGCTTGTTTTTTTTAAACATACAGTTCATTTATACAGCTGGATATTTATAATTTAGGTTACTATTTACTGTTCTGGTTAAGTACCTTGCAAGAGGGTACAGCAGTGATCTATATGGGATTTAAACCTGCAGTCCCTGAGTTACAAGTCTAGTTCCCTAACCAATTATACCACACTATTGACCATTTCCCAGAGAACGTGTTGTAGAGGGTTTTGTATGTCGGGGTACACGCCCGTGTCCTGAGTGTGCGTACCGGGGTCTGGAGCTACTGGGGAAGAAATGAGGGGACCTTTTCACCTCTCTCATTAGACCCCCTCCAGAGGAATCCTCCCAGGCCAGACAGACGGTCTCAGGAGATTAGGGACTCGCTACTCCGAAGCAGAAATGTATATTTAACACAGGCTAGCGTCAGCCCCGCAACTCAAGTACATGTGAAATCTGGAATGCGGTTGAGTCCATACGTTTACAGTGTGTTGATCCTTATGATACTTAATTTGCAGGTCAATATATGGTAAAGTTTTAAATCCAAAGATGCTGTACATATCAAATTCTATAATGTTACAATCTGGTCTTGCGTTATATGTTATTTTAACATAAAGACACTATAAAGATATACCGTATGAGATGGTAGAGATGACTGATAAGTATAAGTTGTGGGTATGTGTTTTGTATGAGATTAGAGCGAGGGGAAAAAAAGTCTCAGGAATGTGTCAGTGCTGGCCCAGCAATGGTCACGGGCCTAGACCCCTGGAATGCAGGGCAGTTTTACACTGCAGAGGCCGTGAGACTGACCTAGATGTTTATAATCTGGCGTGTCACTGCAGATTACAATTAAACGCTGATGTTTGTTTGAAAATACTTTGCGTGGATTCTGACGGAGTGACGCTGATGGGCGTCAGACCCTAGGAAAAAAAGTAATGATAATTGTGAATCGTTATCTATGTGTCGTGACTCGTGAGTCACTGAAAGTTGGATGACTAAGGTATAGAAGCGGTCATATATTTGCATATGAATGCATTAAGGATTTTGACACCCAGAGCATTATTTATAAATTGTTATTATACGTCGTTAAAAAGCATTGTGTCTGCGCTTGTTCCCCCAGAACTACGGAGTGGAGACGGACAACCTGAAGACTCTGGTTGCGCGGATGCGGGCATCTTCCAATAACCTCCACAACTGCGCGCAGCAGCGCAGGAAGAACCCGTGCTTTGAGGGAGGGGCCTCTGGCAAGCCCCCCAATGAGTTCCTCACCTCCGTGGTGGAGCTGATTGGAACAGCCAAGAGCCTACTGGCCTGGCTTGACAGGTACGGCACACCTGGTACTTCCATTGCACCTCAAATATCTATGTCCAGTGCTCCAGATCCAGTCTTCACACCTATTTCAATACATCTAGCTCTAATGAGGCTTACAATTTATTTATATATACGTTTTTTTTTCCAATTATTATAGAAATTTTATTGCAAAGTGTTTTCTAACATGTTTTGTATTGGAAAGCATGCAAGTCGAATATCAAAGCATTTTACAGTTGATGAATAACGGTTTTTGCCTGTGTTTCTGTAAAGTTGAGTTCACAGAACCAAATGTAAAGCCCCTTCATATATTACACTCATTTTCCTAAAATATTAGTGTTCGGGGGGGTTACCCATTTGTGGTTCTGAAATATGATGTTACATCTGCCAGACGTCAGGAGACAGACAGAAAAAATGTCCGTTGGGACATTCGTGCATCTGTGGTTTCAAACCTATTCCTTTCCTGAATTATTTCTCCAAAAAGTCGTATTTGAGTGAAACCGGAAACTGTCTGGTTTCTTTCCTAAAATTCGAGAGTTTGTCAAGTTTGTCTCGTCAAACTTGCACTGCGTTTAGGATAATATATAGGGTAATATCAGGGGAAAATAACTCTTTTTCAATCTTGACCTTTCTGATATTTGAATGTAACCTTGGAGTAACGGCCACTCGTAACCTTTGGAGAGAAAAAAAATGCAAACCATCCTTAAGAAAATTATGGACAAAGTGTCCATTTTCACTACACTTTCGGCCTACCCACATCTGCTTTTGAGACCTACAGTTTGACAACCATAAATGTTAAAAACAATATATTGGTCTCATTATAATGACAAACACTATGAGGCCATTTGAATACTTTTACTTAATTTTTTGCATTAATTCATTAAGAATTATAATGAATAATCAAATTGCCTCAAAACTGCTTTTTAAAATAACAATTTTTTATATGGTGTTCTATACAGTCCGATGTATACACGGGCCGATTTGCAGAGTGGGATTGTACTTTTTATTTGACGGTACTATTACAAAGTAAGGGGTGTTTGAATGGTTAAGAATGGGGACTGCCATTGCTATTGCTATACTACACCAGTGTTATAAGCAATAGCAGTCCCCATTCAGTAATGATGGAGTCTGTGATGCTGTTGTGTCTCTAAACACTTTTTGGTGTAATTGTGCTGCTTCAAGCTGAACAGATTCATCATCCTGCATTTGATGGCGTGTTGGGTCAGCTGTCCATTGGGTAATGTGACCAATGGCCTCTCTCTGTCGTCTATGTCAATACAGGACTCCCTTGACCGGTATTAGCGACTTCACCGCCACCAAGAACAAAATCATTCAGCTGTGTCTGGAACTGACAACTACAGTTCAGCAGGTCGGTATAGCTTTATTTTCCCCAGCCTGCAAGCTAATCTCTAAATACACGCCTACGCTGCCCCCTTTTTAATGGTTCTTAATACTTTTTCCACTCCACTCTGGGCAGACTTGCCCAAAGCGTTAGCGTTCACCGCAGTGTAGCTGATTCACCGACCTGGACTCGGAACAAAATGCAGGCTATGCTTTTCAGCAGCGCTAATGAGCAGGGCCTCTTACATGTCTGGGCTGCAGTGGTGTGAACCACAGTTTACCATTCCATAAAACCTCTGGTCATCTTAAAAACATAAGCCCTGCCAACATTCCACTACATTGTTTCCTGAAAAACTGCTTCCAGTTGTCTTGTAAAATGGGGGGCTAGATTGCGTGTGCCTCCTGTACAGAAATACACAAAGATAAAGAACGTGTGTCTGTCATATGACTGTTATAACTAACTACCATTAACGTCTGGCAACTTTCTTTATTCTTGGCTGTGTTATTTCAGCAATCTGAACGCACAGTAGTCTTACAATGTATTGCACCCTTATGAAGTTGTCGTGTTCCTGAAATACGCCATAACGTTACTTAACTGCGTCCCAGTAATCTACGCATGTCAAACAATAGGCTTAAGAAAAGATTACTTGATTTATACATACTTGAGACTTCTTGGCAAACTTGTACATCGTTTACACGAAACAGGAGCCCTTATCCGGGGAAACTTAAAATGCAATTCTTTATTTTACATATTCTGTAAAACCAGTTTATCCATTGTGATATTATTTACCACAGCAATTGATGTAAATTACGTTGCTCAAGGATACAAAAGCAGTGTGCCAACTGATATTCAATCCTATGATGGCAGCATACGATCCTACTACATTCAGCTACTCTGTGCCTATGAGGGAGGCTTGGATGCGGCTAATTGTGAATAGAATGATGTTGTTAAACTGAATCTTGTTGAGCATTAATGAACAAACATTCATAATAAATGTAGGATTGTTATCCAAACTTACAGTGCGGGTGTTCTTTATAAGTAATAGGTATTTTAGCAGCGTAAATGTTTCTGGGAAATTGAGGAAGGTTAATCTGGGTTTGTCCGACCACAAATTGGACCCGTTTAAGGCTGTTTACGGGTTCTGTGATAAAAGCACTGAACCAAGGTATAATTAACGGTGTGAAGTGCTTAGAAGTGGAAGACATCAAGAAGTGGTTGTTATGAGGAAACTCATCACATGATCATTTATTCTGGTGAAGAGATTTAAGCATGAGGCAGTTTGTTCCACACAGCTACACACACAGTCTTTGAATGTGGAGAAGGTGTGTGATTCATCGTGATTCTCTCTGTAGTGTCTTTGGAAGTGTTTAAATCCCTGCATATAGTGGATTCCAGTGCTGTTCTACATCAGAGGCGATCTTACATAAATTTTACTGTTTGCGACATTGACTGGTGTGCGGTTGTCAGTCCTGTTCAGAAATGGCACTTAGTTTGTTGCATCCTACTCCTGTAGGATACTCCCAAAAGCTCTTACCTGCAAAATGTTGCATTGAATTTAATGTTTTTTTCCATAGTCTTACCACTCAATGCACTTAAAGAAGCCATTCAAATTAATTAAAGTCTAATAATATATTAGACTAATGCGTTGTGTTGTTAAGTATGACGTGAGAGGAAGCTTGTGCCTAAACCACACTTAAATACCTTTTGAATGAATAATAGTCTTTGTTGAAATTTGAGCGGAGGCGCAAGCGTTTGGCTGTCCCAAGAATTTAAATATTTTCCGTTCATGTTTTTGTAATTATTTAACGCCATATGCCCAGACACCGTATCCTGCAAAGTGAAAATCATAAAGCGAGGTTTAATAAAACGCACACTCGCGTGAAACGGAGAACAGACCGTTGCTCCGTACCATGCGCCGAAGCGCCGCTTCTGAAAGCCAAATGTAACTAGGTGTTTGAAGATTTATTCAGAGGTCCTTGGTGGCACTGTGTATGTACACAGCAGTCTCTGGCTACCGCGGCTTTCAAAGATAATCCCGCAAATCTTGTCGATTCAGCCGGAACAATGGAACGGCATGTTAAGTTTATCTGCTCACTGACCCCCTCCTCCCTCTTGGGCCAGTGGAATGTGCAAGGCTAGGAAATATTAACATGGCAGGTCAGCCCCCACATTGTCAGAAACCAGAGGATTCAAAAATACCAACAAAACTTGGCTTTTGCTCAGATACGACACCAGATATGGCAGAGTGAGTCCAACACGACTTGGATGGTTTTAATTCCTCATGCTCTTAACTCAAGTTAATCCATCACAACAATGCAGGAGCTCAATAGGGGGGTTGGGAGAAAAGGTTGGGAGAAAAGGTTGGGGAAGTTTCAGTTCCTGTTTTTAATTTGTCGGTGCGTAAATTAAACTTTGACGGCCATTAAAACTGTTGTGGTGTTCCAGAGGAATGTTTTAATAAAGCATTCCACTTGGGTATTGCAAGTACAAGCATGCATGTAGGTGTTTATAACTTTAGCTGCATTCTGCTTGCTGCACAAGGCTTCCAGGGCTCTGAAATGACTGGATTGAACATTGCACTTAATAAAGGAATCCTTGTTGAACTGTAATGGGGAATCCATAATTTGGGCTGCCAACGTCTTTATAGAGAATGGAGGACCCGCCCCCTGTCTCAGAGTGTTCGTGGTGGTGCTGTGGCAGGGAATTGGGCCTTTTCAGCAGTAGGTGGAAAGACAAAGAAAGGAGTGTTTCTGTGTGTGAGAAAGATGGATATATACAGAGCGAGAGCGACAGGAATGAAGACGAGTTACCACAGCCTGGCGTGGCCTCTAGAAAAGCTAACTGGCTGCCTAAAGGGGAAGTTTCTATGCTTCTTAAATTTAAACTTCCTCATGAAGTTCAAAGAACAATGATCAGGCCTACTTTGGCAAGGACGTGTGCCACCGTGTTTGCCTGGTATGTGGAAGCAGCCATAGCCTGAGGACACCAGACATGGATAAATGGGCTTTTGTTACCATTACCATCGCCATAGTTATTACTATTCTTATTGTTCGTTATTATCATGATTATTATTATTGCTATTGTCAGTAGTATTAGTTCTGCTGCCATCCACCCTTTGGCATTGATTTTCATATTTAGATTTTTATGTCTGTTGGAATTACAACATCCTATGACCAGCTGATTTCAGTTTGTGTGAGAGAAAGGGAGCGAGCGGGGGGTGATGGTGTCTGGCACCGTCCATCTGTGTTAATGTAACAGACGGCAGTTAAATAAGGAGTCCTCGTTTCTGCGCACCAAGCCCCTCAGTTCTCGGTCATGGACAACAGCCCAGCATAACTATGTAGCCTCAAACTAAGAGCCTCCATTTTAGAATTCTCTCAGGCCACCTCCCATAGAACTCATACGCACAGTGGGATGTACCACTTTCTCTGGAATGTTCTGGTGAGGGAGTGAGGGGGGGGGTAGTCATTCTCTCTTCCGTACTGTCTTTAGCGGTTATCGGTCACCCCCACACCACGCTCTGTCATTAGCTTGTCACCGTATTTACATAGACGTGTAATTTAAAAACCCTGAATATCATCGGACTGTTTATTTGAGGGACGTTTCCAGTCCCCTCTGCCCCATTTCCGGATGTTTGGCCCCACGTTAGTTATCGAGCGCTGGAATTTAGGTTTCGCTCATTCCGTGGTATTTGTATGCATTTTATGGTATATTTTGAGCCTTTAAGTGTGCGTGACTCAGGACGTGGCCTCTAAACTATGCTTTCTCCTTAACTGCAGGATTGCACTGTGTACGAAATGGAGGAAAACATCTTGGAAGTGGTAAGTATCCTGTCTCAGTGTGTCGCGCTGGTGGGTTAGTAGAACTGAATTGCTTTTGACGATCGCATCAAAGAGAGTATCTCCTTCTTGCCAGAAGCCAGGGGAAATAAGTCATTCTTGGGAAATCGATTGCGTGGCAACAAGCCTCTGTCACTTTCCCTGTTTTAGTAGCGGAGACTGGGTTCAGCTGCTTCCTACGTGTGAAACTAACCAGGTCTTAGGCCCCGACACAGAACTTCCTGAGTCTCTCGCCCTCTTTCTCGCTCCCTCTCTTTTTTTTCCCCCCGCTCTGTCACACGCTTTGTTGGCATCCCCTGCTCTGGGGATCACAATGAACGTGGTTAGGATGGTTTAACCATTGCTGTCACTATCTAACCTTTGACCTTTCCTGTCCTGGTCAAGCATTTGAGGCCACGGCCAGGTCTCATTGATGTTGACAGGCTGGTGACATACTTCCAGTACTTTGACCCTGGGAATGTGAAACAAGAATGAGTCGGTGGTTCAGACTCAAATTTGCTTAGTCTAAATTTAACAGATTCCCTAACACCCATCCCCCTCTCTATCACTTTTGTAGATTAGAGCAGTTCTTTCCGCTGAGTGCTGAAGGATCCCTTCTCGCTGCTACTGTTGTTACTCCAGTGGGAATACATAGAACGCAGCAGAGATATCATACTCAAATGGCTAACATTAGAACAGCATAAAACTGAACAGAACAAAGAACATTTTAAAAAGCGTTAAAAGTGGATCTCTACATAGCCGTCATATGTCTAATGGAATTAGATATTAGAGTAAATTCAGCTTTTTTCAGAATTTAGCTGCTAAGTCTTTGTTCACTAAACAGGCTTCCTGTTCATTTCAGTCAAAGGTTTTGAGCAGCATCTGTGACCAGACTGTGAGAATCACCTCTGACCCCGTGATGTGCCAGCCGGCCTGCCTGGAGGAGGTAAAGATCATGGATGTCAAGGCGGGAGAAGGACTGGTGAGATGGGCTTTCCCTATATATAACTGAGCAAAACTAAATAAATATATGGAATTATACTAGCAATCCATAATCTCTAAGCAAAATGTGACTGACTGAAATGAAAACAAAGCACGTCAAATATTACAGAATATTAGAATTGTTTACTTATCAGAGCTTAATTTTGTCATTATCATGTAACTACGCAATTAAACAGGAGGTTAAAATTAAAATTAGTTTTAAAAGTTACAGAGTGTTACAATCTTAAACTCAGGCCAAGTGCTGGAGTCAAACATGAGAGAAGTCAAGTCTCGTGTATGTAGACATCCAACCGACCGCTTTACTGAGTTAATTTTTTTACAACCTGTGCCATTATGAACAGCGATATACATTTTGTATTGCTCTAGTAATTTGTGGGACATACGTTCCACATCCTGAACATGTTTAGTCCACAACCTTTGTAAAGGATCCTGTGACCACAGAGAATTTATGTTTCCTCTCATTTTCCAGGGCATGTATATCAAATCCACTTATGACGGGCTACACATCATCACTGGCACTACAGAACATGTGAGTCTGATTCCCGCCGTGTCCGCAATGTGTCTGTGTATTCCTGCTGGACTCCTGTCTCTTGTCTGTGTCGGGCTGTCAGGAGATGGGAAGGTTGAAGAGGAAGGGCGTTTTAGCTCTATACTCTTTAACATTTACGGCGAAACAAAAGTCTCGGATGCTGGCAAATGTTTGTGGGTTCCTCTCGTGACGTGCGCACCGTTGACGCGGGGTGGACCCAAAAACCCAACGAAACGAAGCCAACATCCGAAACAGAACCACATAGTTACCGCCGTGACGTTTCTATCCTGCGTGTCTGCGTACCTGAATACATTAGTCAGCCTGTTTGTCATTCCGGTTCTGCTGAATCCTCTCTTTGAGAGTATACAATGGCCTGGTTGTTTGCGAGTGTTCACAAGTGTGTTTTTCCCCCCCATTTTTTTGGCTTCCATTTCTGAGGAGGGCACATCTGAGTTTTTATGAGGTCCACTTGGATTCCACCCACTCAGCCAGCCCCTCTAAATGGAACCTCTGTAGTACCTCTTTGAAAGGGTTTTACCATATTCACTCTGCAGTGGGTGCTTCAGAATGGAACAAAACGGTAGCATACTCACACGGGCATCAAATTGCTTGATATGATGATGTCACCATGATAATAAATTGTGAACGTATCATGGTTGTGAACAAGTGAGAGTCTACAGTACTAGTGGTCCTGAGGGTTTCAAATTCTTGATGAAACCACCAGTAGGGTACTTTACTTCAATAGACATTATAACTCAGGTGTGTGTACAAGCCATAGAATATGCGAGGTGTAAAATGGGGAGCTCTGTAATTCATCCACCAGGTAAACAGATGCATGCTGTGTGGTATACCATGCAAAAGGCTGATCTTCAGAGCTGGTAAGAAATGGAATAAAAATATCGTGCTCATAATTTCTCTCGATCTGCTTCGTAGTCGCCAGCGGACAGAACTCACAAGATCCACGCCGGGGACGAGGTCATTCAGGTCAACAAGCAGACAGTGGTGAGCAAACGCAACTCTCTGGCAATACCTCACACCAGGACTGCAAAGTTTTAAAATTGAGTGGCAGTATCAGACTAGTAATGGAAAAGGATGAGCATTTAACGCGCTACGATAGGTTGACAGAGAGAATGTAATGTGACCTGATAGGTGGAGAGAGACAATGTTACGTGCTGTGATAGTCGGATATGATCTAACGCACTGTGATAGGTTGATGTAATGTGCTGTGGATTCATTACGTTGCGATTGGTGGAGAAATGGAATGAAGCGAGTTGTGATTGGTAGAGAGAGAGAGTGACTGTGATCCATGTATCCAGGTGGGCTGGCAGCTGAAGAACTTGGTGGGAAAGCTGAGGGAAGACCCTTTGGGTGTGGTGTTGGTCCTGAAGAAGAGGCCCACAGTCACCTCCGGCTTTGCCCCCGCCCCCTTAAAAAACATGCGCTGGAAGCCCCCCCTGGTGCAGGTAAAGCCTCCGCTCCCCTCTTTCTCTGTATCGCCAGCAGTCATCAATTCAGTGGCTGTTTTTCACATCAGTTAGACTGTGCTGTTTGTTCGCAAGCTGAGACTGTGGTGTCGAGGGTACGACAGGCCGAGACAAGCGCACGGCCCACCCAAGCAGCACCAGAGGGTGGGGAGCGAGGTGTAGGAGTTAGAACAATGCAGAACCGTGATCTTTGATAGCATAACCTTAAAAGCAAACATAAACATTGTAATGTTATACAATAGGCACAGGTTGCTATTGGATACAGACAAAGGTCTCTGTGAACGGAAAATGCACTGCCCATTTTCATAGAAATAGGATCAGGATGTGTTTTTTAAACATTGTATAGATATTTCCAGTGACATTAGACTGATGGCTTTGAAGTTTTTAATAGGCCAGCCTTTCTTCAGTGGATTCATTCTACCCTTAAATCTCAACCACGTTTAATTCTCAACCACCTGCTCCACACAAAAGCCACAACCCACCCACTCCTCCTGAGATCTAAAAGGCCAAGCAGATTCCGAAAGGGCCCGTTTTTCCCATTAAGCCTGTTTATGCAATAGCGGTAATCCAACCCCAATCTGAATTTACAGTATTCCTACGCAATGGAAAATGCCAAGCCATCAGAAGATCTTACAGGAGCTTGGTGCTCCTGAAACAGTCAGGGTCTCATTAAGCACAGAGGAAACCTGTGATGTCAGCCATCAATGCACCCCACCCAGGGCAGGCTTCCAAAACACAAGGCCTCCCATGGCAATGGGCCCATTCTGCTGTCTGTTCGCTTTAGACAGGAATCAAAGTGCTCGGTCTTGATTTTTACGATAAGAGGGCCTCAATACTTCAAACAAGATCTCGACCGTGCGTACTTAGATATAGAACCATAGATATAGAACCATAGATGTGACATCTGTCATGGTTAGTGGCACAATTTATGAGACCATACCCAGGTAAGATGGTGGCCAGTAACCATGGTTTTATATCTATGAGCCAATCATCAGCTATCCGGCTTCTGAGACCCGATTATGACATCACAGTGGGTTAGAAAGTACATGACACTTTTTATCCTAGGTTCCTATTATAGCTGTACCCAGGTAAGATGGCTGCCAAATTGTTCCATTTCAGAATTCCAAATTACTATTATATTACATGATATTTCAGATCTATGGTTCTATATCTATGCGTGCGTATCCCAGTCCTGCTTTGGTGTCAGCACTTTGCCTATTGAAATATTTATTTATTTTTTTTTTAATCTGTAGGAACACATTTACAGTTGGTGTTTCTTGGGTCCCAGAGGGCCTTGGTAAGAGCACGTGTGTGATGTTTTGTGTTCCAGAGCGCCCCCTGTCTGCCCAAAGCCCAGTCTCCAGGAAGCTTGACAGATTCTTCCGGCAAGAAGCCTGCCATCCTGGACCTGTACATCCCCCCACCCCCTGCCATGCCCTACATGCCCAGGTGAGCTCACCTGCCCACTTACAGGTACCTCAGTCACATTTCTCAGGGCTGCTGGATAGGGGCTCTGATAAGCATATTTTGGTGTCATATAGGTTTAATATTTCCCCTAGGCCCACAAACAAATTGGATCTGATTGACTAAGACATTTAGCGTGCGCCAAACCATTTAGTACATGAAAAACCAATAACATGACCAGTGATTGGTCATTGTATTTGATTTGCACCAATCAGTGGTTGTGTTATTAGTTTTGCGTGTGCTGAAAGGTTTTACACACGCTAAATGACTTAGTAAATCAGGCCCATAGTGCACTGTGACTAGACCTGTGTAAATGGCTCTAGTGGTGATTTTCTAGCCATGTTAAATGGCTTGTGAAATGAAATTAAATGTTAAATTACCTTCTGTAAGTCGGTTGGGCTAAAAGCTATTTCTGAATGCCCAAATTGTGAATTGTAATTATACTCATCCGAGGCATTGCCCATTCCTGTGGAAATAAGAGTGACCACAAATCATTTCGGTGCCCCACCAAACAGTTTGTTTAGAAAAATGTTTGCTGTGCCATGAAGTTTTGAATCCTGTTTTGTAAAGTGCTACTTGACGTAGCTTGTTTGCCTTTTTAGACAGCATATTTTTCCTCTTTGCAGAGACGGAAAGGCGAGTCTGTGTTCGGGCGTCAGTAGGAGGCCGAAAGGCTCGGAGTCGCCCAACTCCTTCCTGGACTTGGAGAACCGTCGGCGCTTCACCATCGCAGACTACGAGAACAAGCTGACCGTCCACCCCATCGAGGTCAACGTGCTGCAGCCACGCATGAGAGAGCAGACCTCCCGTGGTAACCCCATTATAGTTGATTTAATCAATGATTGTGATATGACGCTTTTCAATTGATGCATAAGCAAATTATCCAATAGCAGGTGACCGTACTGTTGCATCACTAACTCTGCCATTTCTCTACCTGCGCAGGTAAGCCCCGCCCCCTGTCCATGCCAGCAGACACCTGTATAAGCATCACAGACCCATTTTCCAGGCCCTGGTCGCAAGGAAGAAAAGGTACCTGAATATTTCTGGTTGTAGAATCCCATGTAGGGCACAGCCAAAGGAACACTGCGGCTAAGCTAACAAAATAAAATTGTTCACAATTGGATTACCCATTTAAAGCCTGCACACAGACCGGCTGTAATATCCTTCCTTGTGTTTTTAGTGGCTTAATTGAGTCAGAGGGGCCGACAACAGCCTCGTGTTCTGTTTCCGAGACTCCTCTGCCCTGTGCAGAGCATTGCTTGTAAAAAATCTCCAGACGTGATGATATACATGTTCTTTATCCGACCTGTTTGTAGTTTCTTCAATGACCTTCGGTTATGCACTTATTGTACGTCGCTTTGGATAAAAGCTTCTGCCAAATAAATGTAATCTAATGACTCACGGAGGACTTTGGAGATATATTAAGTGGTGAACCAGTGTCTGACCAGTTAACATGGCCGTTAGAAGATTACTTTTTTTTGGTTCTGTGTAAGACATAATTAGTTAATTCAGGCACTGTTACAGTATGTTGGTTGTGCTCATGTAGTTGCATGCTGTGGGTTGGCTTGCTCTTGTTTATCACAAGTTAATTGTATGTTACTTGCAAGTTACTTGGGATGTGAGGGGGTAGTCACGTAAAAAGCAATAGCAGTAGTTGCAATGCCCATGTGTTGGGGGTTGGTAGCTGTGGGAGTGTCCGTGCTCTGTGCGTCCGCGCGCTGAGATGGCCCGCTTGTGTCCCCTGCAGGAGAGGACAGCCTGCACAGATACCTGAGCAGCGAGCGCATTCCCGCCATTGCGGAGGAGGCCCCGCCCTTCCAGCCTCCTTACAGGCCGTCGTCACGGGGGGTGGACCACATCCGGGGCAGCCGCTGCCTCGTCGACCTGCACAACAGCGCCACCATCCCTTACCAGGAGGACTCCGCCAAAAAGACCCCCCTCGCCCCGGCCTCCAAACCGCCAGCAACGGAAAAATCGGTCCTGGGCAACTTGATCAGCCGCCTCAAGCTGCTGACCCATTAACATGCGGCTCGTGCAGTAGCCCCCGTCCCCCCCCCGCCTCGTCCCCACGCTCAGTGCCTCTACTCCCCTGCCGAACCCCCCCCCCCCCCCCAGGCCTGGCACGGAGAAAGCCGGGCCGCGCTCGGACTCCAAGAAAGAGCCGGGTCGTTCCGTTAGAACCCTTCGCTGCATTGCATTTCAGCTCCTTTTGGAACATTTCTGGGTCCCACAGAAGCCCCTTTGTGAAGACAGTGGAAGAGCCGGTGAATCAAGTCACTGTTCTACGGGTTATGCAAGCAAGGAAGGCGTTATAGGAGGCAGCAGGAGCAGCTCTGCCACGTCTTATTTTTCACTTCTCCAAGAGGAAAAGAGAAAATAATTCAGGTCTAAGAAACACTTGCCCTTTTTTTTTTTCCGGGAAAGGACTCTCTTACGTGTGACGTTTAAGTTATTCCATTTTGTTTTGTTTTTGTTGTTGTTGAAAACGTACCTGTTGATTTTGACATGCCAAAGTATTGGGACCAGTTTCAATTCATTTTCCCATGCTATGCATTTGTTAGTAAATGTACCTCAAGCAAGTTAACACTAGAAAGACATTTCTTTGCTCATTTTTTCTATTTCAGATATAGTTGTGTATTTCATTTTTACCTGTTACATTTTGTTGAGAACGCACACACTGCCAGCGGTGGCCTCTCTTTAGTTATGCAGTAAGGATGCCTTTACACAGTACTGTTACACGTGCTGCTTTTACCCTCTGCCTTACGTGTGACCGAGTCCATTCGTGGACCTGGTCACCCTGTCATTGATGCGCAGCAGTCAGACCAAGGCGTTATCAACCCAGTTTCCTCTGGGCTTATACAGAGGTGCTCCCTCTGCCTGTGTCCAAACTCACTGTGTCTAAGAGCTGTGCAGCTCCAAATTACTTTGTTTCAGATAACCAGCAGATAGGGAGAAACGAGAAACGGCGCTATGCATTCATTACTGTCAATAGATAACGCGCGCACGCACACAAGCATAGATGCACCTAACAGATACCTCTCATAACGTTTCAGAAATGTTGTGAGAAAGTTACGTTTGATTGAGCTGTTTGTAGCAGACTAGCCTTGTGAACCTCAGGGGTTGTTGGCCTCCCTAGGAATCGTGGGACAGATTGCCCTGTCAAACACACAAATCGAGGCCACAAATAGCTTAATGTTAAGTCTTACAAGAGTACAGTATTAAATATTCATATTGAGAAACTCGTACATTAATGTGTTGTATCACGACTGCCTTTGTAATGCTGTTGAAAATAGTATATTAAAATAAAAGTGCAATTGATTAACGCACTTTGTTCATGTCATGTGATCGCTCTTATACAAATTGTGGTTTATTGTAATGTCTGAGTGGAGGAATAAGTGCAATCAAGGTGTGAGAAAGTCCAGTTAAGGTCTTAAAATTCAGACACTGAGAAATTGTTTATGGGTTTACTCGCATATCAGCTGAGTTTGTAACAATGTGCATATGCGAGTTAATTGTGTAAGTAGTAAGTGATCAGAGGTGGAAAATCCAGGTTCAGAAAGTAAAAGTCCTCCCCAGTATTTTGTCCAATCAACTGGATTTGATAATTGGCACAATTGGTCAAAGTAATTAGTGAAATCAGTTGACTGAGTTCATGGGTTGAAGAAAAACATGGCAAGATTTTGACTTTCTGACCCCTGGACTTTCCACCTCTGTAAGCGAGGGCATTTCCGCTGATTGCACGGCCTAGAAATTTAGGACCACACGCTGATCCCGGGTCAGTCATTATGGGCAGAAAGCTGTTGGAGCACAGCCGCACACCGCCGATCTTACGGACGCGTTTGGGCTTTTGGACTGAGTCCTCCGCTCGAGCTTTCCCACAGAGTTTAAGCGCAGTTCACTTTCAGCTTGGGTCGAATCAAACAAATTCCAGCACATAATTAAGAGGGATCAGTGTCCCTGCTAAAACACGGTATGTCTCATGCTCACAGACAGATTAGTTATGGAGCTACTGGCAGTAAATCACTTTCATGTCACTGAGGGGCAAAAGATCCCAGCAGGCATTGAATCGCCTTGGTCTCCCAGACACCGAAAAAGAGGAGCGGATAGCGTGAGAAATGAATGCTGATGAGAAACGAGTCCAGCGTTGTTAATTCCCTCAAATTGTAGGGTGAGAGACGGTGATAAGTGCTGACGTTAGTCTTTATAGTCTCAGCGTCTCAAACTATGCAAAAATATTGATTTGGGTGGCATTATCCTGGGATATAATCACAGTTTCTGTCAATCTGTCCTTAACTAGCCATATAATAGAATAGAATATAGAATAAAATTACTTATTTTCCCTTAAGGGAACTTCAGTTGTAGCCACCAGCATTGACAAAAAAGACATAGACAATGGGGCAGACCCACAACACACAAACAAACATGAAATAAAGACATTCAATAGAATCATTGCATAAATCAAACTTATTCAGTGAATTAAAGTGGAATACAGCCATGATTAAAAATAGCCCCCGCTGTCTCGAGATGTCTGGTGTCATTAAGCAGTCCAACACACAAACTCTGCCTCCACGACTTTCCTCCATACACGCAGTGTTGCGGTCTCTGTACACTGTCGAAACAGAGCACCGAACTGCGTCAGCCTTCCCACTCGCCTCACTCCTCCCCCGCATTATCTTCTTCCCTTCCCTGGTTGCATTTTGGAGATTGCCTGCACTCCCGTATCAGTCCCGACATCTTCAACTCCGGTAAAGAGCGATGGTAAACTTTGCTGCTGCAGATCCAACGGACATTCCCAAGCGTATGTTGCGAATGCGTCTCCATGGTGACGACCACAAACTAAATTATCCCGACTAGACCATGCTAATATACAGTGAAGCCGGAAAGTCTGAACACCCCTTTCACCTTCTCCACGTTTTATTACATTACAGACATATTCTACAATAGATTGAGTTAATTTTTTGTCTCACAATTCTATACAAAATAGCCCATAATGATAAAGTGAAAACATGTTTTTAGAAATTTTTGCAAATGTATTGTATATTATAAATGTATTATAAATTATAAATGTATTTATACCAACGTAATTTACAGCTGAATCTAGACTCACTCCCAAATTCTCATAGAGATCAGTTCAAATGCAGAGAGGTTATAGTATCGCTTGTAACAGTACCTGAAAATAAGATATCAAGAGTTGTTTGATGTTCATTGGTCACATACTTCAGGAAGTAACAGCATGCAAAGGATATGCGACCAAATATTAAATATGATACTTTAAAAATATGTTAAAGCAAAGGGTATGTAAATGAGAGATTTCAGTTTTGTGTAGAATTTTGAGACAAAAAATGGGCAGACTTTCCAGCTTGACTGTAGATCTGAATACCATAAACAAAAATATGGACTTGAAATTGCACGTCATAGCTCATGTGAAACCTCTGTACTGGGGTGGACAAGGTCATTCTTCCTGAAGTTAAATGTTGTAATCGTTGCAACTATACTCCTCAAAAAAAGTTTGGAAACGTTATTTCGGTCGATTATTCCTCCCCTTTAATAATACCAATTGGTATTGTATTTTATATCATTTTAAAAAGCCTGATTATCACCTTTACACGCAGTACACAACTAAATCAGGCAGCATTCGTGGATGCAAACACAGCTAATGTCAGAAAAAGTGTGGAAAATGTGTAAAAAAAAAAAAAAAACCCTTCAAAATCCTTTCTATTCATTCTTGGCACGTGATGAGCTTCAGCTTCAATGCTGACGGCACCTGGCAGGGCACCGAGGAATGGGATGCCACCCCACAGGTGAGGTGTGACCAGGCTGTGTGTGTGCACAGGCTGGAGGAGAGGAGTGAGCAAGCTGTGCACTGTTCTGGCACATTATGCTACTTGCCACACTGTGTGTAAAAAAAGGTAATAAAGTGAAAAAAAAAAAAAATGTGTTTGTTTTTGTTTTTTTGTTTTTTAGAGTGCAAGAGTCCAGTCCATCCAGTCCACCAAAGCAACTCAAAACGAGAGTGAATACCAACAGAAGATTATTGCAGGGGGGATTTTTTTTTTTTTTTTTTGCCTCCCACACGGTTTAGTAGCTGTGTTGTCTCCACGAATGCACGATCGATCCTTACAAGTTGTTGTACCTCGTTGTAAGGACTAATCAGCTTCCCAAACGATATAAAATACAATACCAATTGGTATTATTAAAGGGGAGGAATAATCGACCGAAATAACGTTTCCGAACTTTTTTTGAGGAGTGTAGATAACGCCTGTGAAACATTAGATGAGTGTAATGGCACATTGAGCTTTTAGTAAATCTGCAGTAATTGCACGTCTGTGTACAGGCTGATAAAGATGATGCTGTACAGGACGCCTAAGCGGATTAAAAGGTATGACTGGCATGAATGTTCCGTTAATTTCACATTTATTTGAGAGCCTGTTAAATAAGACTGAGGGAGAAAGAGGGAATGAACCAGCGCGAATGAACAAGCCAAGAAAATGAAGGCGGGAAAGGGGAATGAGGTGTGTATTTCTTGGCTAATTCACTCGCTGGAAATTCACCCCACAGTGTCAGAAAGGCATGCGTGAATGCTAATGACTGTGAGCGCTTGATCAGGACTGCAGCTGCCCTGTGTGACTGTGTAATACCCCCCCTCCCCCCCATCTCTCTGTCCCTCACCCCCAACCCTTCTCTCTCTCTCTCTCTCTCGCCCACAGACACAGCTGTCAGATCAGCAGAAGACCCAGGTTCCCTTTCTCTCACATGGGGAGAGTGCTGTACAAGGACTGAACTGTTTCCGTGCAATTCTCTTCTGTCAGAAGGTAGCGGTCGAGTACTTTAATCTTCTCTTTCCTTTCTGTGGCTTTTTAACGTTTTTTATTTATATCCCACTTTCAAATGCCTACTTAAAATTGTAAGCCTGTGCCATCATTGCACCAGCAGTGGCACTAGAAGGTTGTGGGATCCCACTGGGGACATATGGAAAAGGAATCCACTCGCCATTTGCTTGGTGCTTCGGTAGTAGACTAACCTATCTGGCTCTGGCTCAGGGCTTGCCTGCAACCTGTTTTATTGCCACCACATTGAACCCCCATGTTCTGACCCCAGGGGCCATCCTGGGTTGTAGGGACACAACTGTCATTACTCTTTAAGGTGAAAAGCACAACCGCAGGTCCCGAGTCACATACGGAAGAGCATAGAAAAATGTATCAACAGGAGAGGGCTCCACTGGCAGACAGTGACTCTCATGGTCTCATGTCCCCCAGTTTTGTCATTTTTAAAAGATTCACCTGGTCTCATACTTGGTGCTCCATACTTAGTGAAGAAGGTCAATATATAGACCTGTGTAATAACAAAAAATAAATGAAAAACCTTATAAACAGTAGAGCTAAATGAAGATGGACCATTGCTTAATTTTCATCATTAAAAAGGCTGCTGGTAGTTTAAGAATTTAAAACATGGATGAGCCACACGGTCTGGTATCGAATCCAGAACAGTCGATGCATAATTGGCCCTAGCCTTGCCCAGGGAGGGAGGTTTTGAGCCGGCTGGGATTACAGCTCCTATCGTTGCACGCCAGCGACCACTGCTGTTCAACCGAGTGGTTGCAGTTCACCTCTCAACCTGCAAATGAAGCGTCCCCCACCAACTCATGTCTGCCGGCCTGACTTGTCGACCACTATTTATTAGGTTGAGAAACCGAAACAATGAGCGCCAAACAAGTGTGAGTCCTTACAGCATATTCCTGCATCATATTTTTTCTAGAAAGTTATAGATTAGAATCAAATTAAACCATTTTATAAGAAGACTCAGAGATAGAGAATAAAGGATGACTCATCTTGTATGTGTGCGTGTGTGTGTGTGTTTGTCCATATGTGTGCATGTGCATACAGGCATATGGGTGTGACAGTATGCCTGTGTGTGTGTGTGTGTGTGTGTGTGTGTTTATCCATATGTGTGCATGTGCTTACAGGCATATGGGTGTGTGTGTGTGAGAGAGAAAGAGAGAGAGAGAGTGTGTGTGTGTGTGTGTGTGTGTGTGTGTGTGTGTGTCTGTGTGCGCGTATGTGTCAGCACAATCATTACATTCAGAGTTAACATCACTTGTCAGCTGTTTGCTGCTACAGAGGGTAAGATCCAGCTACAGGACAGATTACCGTAATTATCACAACCTTCCAGTGCCAATGTCTTAGTGGCATAATACAGATCAGAGTAATAACCTGACCCCATCTGTAGCTCAGACTCCTGGCACTGTCTGAATCTCTAAAGAAAGACCTCAGTGTTCACTCTGCAAGGCAACATTCAAAGTGACAATCTAGGGCAATGTGGAATAACAAGAGAGATTAAGGGGGTTTTTCTGCAAACTCCAATTTGTTCTTATCTGGGCCAAAAGTTCAACATTTGCACAAGGGAACAGAGTGATCAGGCCAGTCAGGCTATGTGATGCATTCTCCTTGCTTCAATGATCTGGTGAATTTACTTGCATTCTTGGACTTGCAACTATCGTTTTTTGTTTGTCGTAAATTATAATATGGCTGTTCTTGCTTCATGTCAGAATGTTAATACAAACTTCACATATTCCCTGGCAGTATGAAATTATTTGTTTTAAAAAAAGTTTAAAATAGAGCGAGACACCACTTGCTCTAGGCCTGCTGTGTTTAGTGAGCAGCTCAGATGGCATTTAAGAGCCCTCAAACACAACTAATTTATTGCTGTCAGTTAGGATGAAGGCAGAGGCCTTTGTCTGACTGCAAGACTGCAATTACGGTTCCCTAGGAAGCGGTGTGAGTCAAATGCGTGCAGCTGTTCGGGTGGTGGCAAACTTGAGCGCTTAAATTGTTCATACAAAAGGTCATCCCAAAATCATAATTTTCCGTCTGATATTTTGGGAAAGCTCTACTAATAACTTGCAAACAGTAGAAGTGAGTAGGCCTACCCTGGTGACGGTCGATCTAGGTGATAGAGCGACCCTCAGTGGTCAATAAAAGCAAAAGCTCGAATGTATAAGAAAAATGAAAAGTTTTAACCACAATAAAGGTTGAAATTTATTCCGTTTTTTCAACGCACTATATATTTTTGCATCCTAGAACGTCCAACACAGTTATCAATGGCTAATGAATAGCCTAAATCACGAAATCCCCGTGTGACAGGAAACGGGTAAATCAACAAAGGTCAAGTGTGATAATTAAACGTTAGCCTATACTGAAAGGTTGTAGCTATCTGTATTTCCGATTTGCCTGGTATTTTCCCCGGAAGATTAAATTAACTTAATTTGCTTCACAAAATTCACCGAAAGAAAATGCGAATTCTAAGATCGTTCATTATGGTAGGTCGACGTTTGACTTTATTTTTTACAAATGAACGGGACATAAAAAATTGTGTTTAAGTGAGCAAATCACCGTACGCTACTCAACAAACAGGCTTCATTGCTGTTAGTCTAATTTAATTGAGATGTGTTTTTGGAAAGACTGACAATGTGGGCTATCCTACACATGAATTTAAAACAAATGTTTATCTAGCTTTTTTGTCAATTAATTATAGCCATTTTTGATTCGTAAAATGGACAGTTGAATGTAAGCAGAATGTAAAAAGGTGGGTGATCCATTAACTCGCAGTGAAAGATTCGTTTCTTTAGGTATGCCTCCGGTTTATCAATCGCCCACAAACGCCGGTTTTGTGAAATAATTTCCTGAAAAGTCTGACATGCAGGCATTACGCAGTCGAAAGTCACTGAGAAGGATAAATAACTGCGTAATTTAAAGTGCTTGAATATGGATATATGGCTTAGTTCTGCGTGCTGGATTCGTTGTGCTTAAATAATAACCCGCTGTCATGTCTCCAGTCAGTGGCCTATTAGCGATGGCCAGGCAGGATTCCGAGTGCACTCATTGCTGCTTATGGTTTATGTGTCTTCCAGGTTGCTTTCCCTGCCCTGCTAGCACATCCTATGACAGCTAGCGGCTATCACTCTGTAAGTGTGCATGCATTTTCCTTGCAGAAGAGTGAGGAGTCTTTCTTTCATGATACTAATTTATTGTAAGAAAGCACGTGTTAAACTGAGCTGGTCAAATGTCACTGATATAAACAGTATAATTTTGTAGACTGAATGATACAGGTTTGCATGGCATTGCACTCAAATGTTCAAGACGCATCAGCTGATACAGAAATATGTTACTTAAGAGGAAGTTAACATATAAGAGTGTAAAACGGCATAGTTGCATTCATGATAGCAGAGCTTAAGAAAGTCCACGCTACAAGTTAAATAAGTTTCCTTCTATGCACAAGGTGCCTTTTTCTGTTTGGAGCACTGATTATTACACATTTTTAAAACTGCATTCATCTCTGTATAACTTTTAGCAATGGCTGAATGTGTGTCTCTCCAGAGGTGTAAATCCAGGGGACATAAAGTAAAAGTCCTCCCCAGTATTTTGCTCCAATCACCTGTATTTGTTAATTAACATAATTCTTCAGCAAGGAGGTAGAACTAATTAGTGAAATCATGGTAGGACTTTTACTGTATGTCCCCTGGATTTCCACCTCTGGTCTCTGCCACCTCAGTAGCTGCTATTTCTGCAATTATGTGCTGCTAGCCCTACATGTTGAAACTAGTATTTGTCCTCCAGTTCAGACTGCATGTGCCAAATTAATTTGATAATGAAAAGACATGAACACGTAGGTACAGTATATCTAATGTTTGGATGGCGACCTCTGTTTACAAATTAAATTTCAATACCAGTATCTACAGTACAGTATTAATACAGTATATTATACACAGCTTCAATTTCATAGTCTGTAGGAACAATAAGCCAGATCTGTAATTGCATGAGAGCGAGAGCGAGAGCGAGAGCGAGAGCGAGAGAGAGGAGTGTGTGGTGTGTGTACACAGAAATGTCACATGCAGTGGAGAGTTGCTGGGGGAGAAATGTGGTGTGTGAAACAGGATGTTCCAGTCGATTGATGCTCGGCGGTGGGGTTGGGGGGGGTGGGGGGGTGGGGTGTGATTGAGCCGTCACTCTGAGCAGAGTGTGCTGGTGACTTCTTCGTCGTGGGACAGCGGCAGCCTCCCTGATTGGACCTGTCTGTTTCCCATCTCTCGCCCTCTGCTGTCTCCCTCCAAAGGCGTCCTTTTTTCAGAAGTCCAGGAAGAAACCCAGAGGTAAGACGAGTCGTGCTTTTTTTTTCTTCTTTTTTTTCCTTTCTGGTCCCCGGCACTGGGTGTCATGCAGCCGTCTGTGGCTTTGCTCTGAAATGTCCATTTTAGCCCAAGAAATCAACGGCGAGAAACACACGCTCTGATCAGAGCCTGCTTGGGCTTGCAACAAGCTGTGTATGGGTCATGGTGGGCGACATTCCAGCTCTGTGAATGCTGCCGTTTTTACCTGGTGTGTGTATGTATTTATGTCCATGCATGTGTGTTTCTAACTGGAGTATTTTCATATAGAGCTGTGGCAGGTAAGTGAGGGGATGGTCAGTTTTTGAACGAAAATATTTTAGTTGTTTAAAGATGGTAGAACTGTAACACGAGTCAAGTCCAGTAAGATTAATCATGTTTCATAAGTGAAACATGGCCAGGAGATTGTCAAATTGGAATTTGTTCAGACAAACAATATCTATTTTCAGATATTCTTGCCACTAGCAAACTTCTGATAGTTTTTTTACAGTATTTTTATGTATCTGGTTCTCAAAGAAGAGGGAATCGAATCTGGCAACAAACTTTTTACAATTTTTTTGTCTGAATCCCACAAAGAGAGAAAACGCGAAGATATTCTTACTGTATGCTTTGTACTTTTGTACTTCATTCCATATATGTTCAGTAATGCATGTCCTAGCATTCATGACCATTATCTGCTGTTGAAATTCTGAGGTTCGTGTGTGCAGTATTGTGCAAATAGTGGTTATGACTATAGTATCGCTACAAAATCCATTGATAGCACTCGGATTGGTACATGAGACTCAGTGTGTCATTTAAACTTTGTTATAATTGCATAACATTTACATCTATTACTGTATAAGAGCATTGCTTTTATAGAGTAATAATACAAAAATGTAATGGGTTACTTCAGAGAACCCTCCTTGCCCAGCCCTGGTCTAAGGTGAACACTCCTCATTGGCCTTTTTAAAGAGAGCCTCTGTTGCCAGGCGATGTGAGGATGAGCCGGAGGAGGATCTCTGTGAAGGAGCTGGGTCAGGTGGACTGCCAGGGATGGCTCTACAGGAAGAAGGAGGTCAAAGCTTTCCTCGGGATTAAATGGAAGAAGTACTGGTTTGTGCTGAAGAGGACATCTCTCTACTGGTACACTGGTCAAATGGTGAGTCATGCAGTGAAGAAAATGACTTGCGCTACCAGTCAGGCTAAATTAGCTGGAAGGAAAATGTTACAGATTGACAACCGCGCCTACTGCAGCTGACTGATAAGGAGTCTGCACCCTGTCACAGAGTTTGAGGGTGTGCCGCTATGGGCTGTAACACATTTGAAAAAAAACTTTATGGTGGAGAGGGAGTGGAGCAGAGGGCGATGAATTTGCATTTGAGGGTAGAATATGGCATTTACTCAGAATCTGTATTGCACTGTTGAAAAATGTTCTGTCCTAAAAACATCAAAGAAAGTGATCTTTCTGACTGTAAAAGACCTCCCTCAACCAGTATGCACACAATTTATACATTTTTAAGCGTACACTTGCATTTCTGTGTTCACTTTTTACAGGCTGAGAAAGCTGAAGGGTACATAAACCTCACAGACTTCACAATTGGCCAAGCTGCGGAGTGTAAGAGGAAGCAGTACGTTTTTTTTATTATTAATTTTCTAACATTATTTTTTTAAAGTGTATAGTCATACTTATGTCAGTCAGAGAAAGGGGGGGGGGGGTGTGTCCAAGATTAAGTCATGCTTGTAACTTTCACAGAGGCACAGAGAAATGTTTGAAATCATAAATGTAGCAGGATCATTTCTTGCCAGTTAGTATTGTAAGAGGTTGTGTCAAAAAGTAGTACTTCCTTAAATTTGAACTGAATCGCATTAGTGTTTTTATTAAAGCCTAGAACGGAATATGTAGATGGTGGAAGTGCTTTTTCTCACAGGCATACATACAGTGTACTGTTTACAGTAAACCTACAAAGTAGACAGTGGGCTGACTTCCTCCCTGCCTCAGGAAGTAGTGGGCCTGCGTTCTTGTGAAGTTTGTTTTTTTGCAAACCTTTACTACAAAGAAATGATTGCTTTGTTTATATGGCTGTGTGAACATAGACATTTCTAGTCAAAATGATGTTAAAATTTTGAAAGGCTTATTAACATCCGTTCATACAGTTGGATATTGTTACTGAAGCATCTCAGGTTACATGCTTGGCTCAAGGGTACACTGGCAATGCAGTAGCAATGGGTTTTGCTGAATGAAATGCCACTGCAGAATTAAACGCAGCGCCTTGCGCAGTTTAACACCTCAATACTGGTGTCTTGTCCCACTTGTGTCTGTATTTGTGTCTGGCTTCCTGTCCCCCCTCTCTGTCTCCGCCTCTTTCACACGTCTGCCCCCCTTTCTGGCCCTGTTCAAACTATATGCCCGTCTCACTGTCTGACGGTGGTCTCTTGCAGCGCGATGAAGGCCTGCCACCCTCAGATCATGACGTTCTACTTTGCGGCAGAGAGCAGCGGTGAGATGAACAGGTGAGAAGGGGGAGGGGAGGGGCAGAGCAGTGTGGCCTCTAGCTGTGATGGGAAACGATGCGCTTGAACTTCAGATGAAAGCGAAAGGCGTCTGCTGTTGAAATACAACTGTGCTTCATGCAGTGGGACTGTCACAAGTCACAAGGTTCTTCTGCAGTAAAAACGCCGCTACAGTGTTAAATTAAGCATTCAAATTCAACATTCAGCATGATCTTATTCAACAGTTTTTTTCCTCTTACAATCATCTCAGGGTGCATACTATTCCATCCAAAATAGGACGGTTGGAGTATAATGGTAAGGAGGGCCACATTTTGTCTGTTTCAGATGGCTGAATAAACTTGAAATATTGTCCACACAGAACGAGCCATTGGAAAGAAGCTTTGGAGGTACAGTTCCAAAATGATTGTTCGGGTGGATGTTTGATTTATTGACTATTCACTTGGACCATTTATTTATTTATTATTTATACAAGTATCAATACTCATTTATAAGTTTGGAAATCAGATATTTCCCACTTCGTAAACCTGAAAATTGTGTGTGTGTGTGTGTGTGTGTGCGCGCGTGTGTGCGCGCGTGTGTGTGCGCGTGTGTGTGCGTGTGTATGTGTATGTGTAATAAAGACTGTTACAGTGAAGAAAGTGATAATGAGGAGGCTGAGCTGACAGACACAACCTCTTCTTCAAATACAGAGCAGACCACAACCTTGGTGAGTATGTCACCAAGAGCTATTCTCTTCCCAGATTAGACCCCATAATTACAGTCTGCGCTGACACCTAATTAAACATCTCCACATAAAAAGCGTTGCTCTGATCAACTCTAAATTTAAAGAAATATTTATCATTTTATGTGAATTGTCTATCAATTTCTTGAGCAAGTGTAGTGTTCGGTCTAAATGTGTACTATTAATTAGTTCAGGGTTTTCTTATACGCAGGCTAACCTTTGGGTTCTATTTTTTACTTTCCATAACTGTCTTTTTTGGAATCACGAGATACAGATCACACCAAAGATGTTTGTGCGAAGAAAGGCTGTTAGCAGCTGGGGGATTGGTGCCTTGTATTTGTTTTGACAGCCATAAAGAATGGATTTGTCCGTTGGTTTTTATTCTGTCCATTCATGATTCCATCATAGGCTGATTATGTGGATTAACGTTAATCACTAATAAGAAACATTATTTATGGGGTTTCCACTACATAAATGTGAAGGAAGGACTTGTCTGAATGTCTAGTGTGCTTAACCATGTGTTTGATTAACAGGGTGTTTGCCTGATATAAAGCCCTGTTTTTTCCCCTTGAAAATGCCACACGTATAAGTAGCACAAAATGGGTTAGTAAAAAAAATAAATGTATTGAACCTTTATTTATCCAGGTTAGTCTCCTGAGTTAAAGTGTGTCATTTTCAAGAGAGAATGCAATTAGTCATTGGTTGTAGCACATTGGTTGTAGCACAAGCTGCACAACCAATGTAATGTTCAAGATAGGCAGTCGATGATTAAATCCCATTAAATTCCATGTTAGCTATGATTGTGAACTCCGGTGGTTGTATAATAAAGCCAGTGTCATGCAAACACGAGATTAATTCATTTGTTGATATATCAGCGCTCATATTGTAACCACGAGATCGCGATGCATCTTTTAGATTTTGACTCCGGTTTGTTTCAATTAGGTGAGTCACCCACCACCTTCCTCTTCACCTTCTCCCAATGAGATTGGAGACCCGGGTCCTTCCCCTGAAAGTGCAATGACATCACAGAACTCCTTGGCCAATCGCAACCAGTCCTGGCTGGAAGTCTCCTTAAACTCCTCCCCCGAGAGTGCAGAGACCACCTGCTCCTCGCAGGATGTCAGTGAGGTCCCCCTACAGGCAGGAAGTGAGACTTGCAGTGATGAGGGTTCCCAGAATCCTCCATCCTCCCAGGGCACACCAGTGATCGTACAGAATAAGGAACTAGTGGCTTTATCCTCATCAGGTGAGCGTGATATGCAGCTGATGTGTCACCTGGCACGGAATACTTAAAGCTGCATACAGGAGTACACACATGAATTTGTCAATTGACAAAAAATGTACACCCTTAATATTTCTCTTTTGATCATAATGTATGATAATGAAACTTGCCATGTGTGCAGTTTGTATGCATACATAAAATTATTTATCCATCCGTTTTTGTTCAGTAGAAATTGTAGCCACAACCATTCTTATATTTTGAATGCCTCTTGTCCACTATGATTGTAAAATGACCTGTCTTAAGGTATAGCGCTGTAGCACTTGAAAGCTTTTTAGTTAACATAGGTGCGCTGTATTTTATTTAGAGCTTCAAGAAGCCACTTCTGATGAAATGGAAAAACTCTACATACATCTAAAGCAAGCAAGCCTGTCTCCGACAGGAGAACACAAGCCTTCGACCAAAAAGGATTTCAGAAGTTCCTTTATAAAACGTTGTAAAAACCACACCATCAATGAGAAGTTACACCTTGTAAGGACTCTGAACAGCACTCTAAAGGTGAGCTTTTGATGACTCTTATCGCTGACTGTTATTTCTGAGTTGGGCAATATCAATCCACGCCTTCACACATCTGTAAATATGAATTTGTGATGATAGGGTATTGAACTGCTAGTTGAACTGTGAGTTGACATGCCAGATTGATTCGCTTACGTGAAAATAACGCAAGCGCTCTTTTACTTATTCAAATGTGACAATAAATGCAGGCTCTTGTGTAGATTTGTCAACTTTGTCACGGTGACGGAGTAAATGCATCCCCGCTGTCTCCTCTGATGTAGGCTAAAGAGGCGGACCTGTTGACCATTGAGCAGATGCTGGCTGATCCCAGTCTGAATTCGCTCAGATACAGGCAGTGGAAGGAGGTCAATGTGTTGCTGCTTCAGGAACTATGCCATCACCAGAGTCCCTGGAGGGGCGGTGGGGAACAGCCTGCCACAGCTGCCCACGCAGTCCTCTACACAGAGACCAGTGTGTGAACAGTGCTGCTTTGGAGTGGGGCAACAGGCCATTTTCCCAGGAAAGTCCCACCAGATATGATTTTCCTCCTCAAAAAGTTTGGCATCCAAGATGAGGAGTGTCTGTACACCTAGTACGCCAACTGAAAACGTCCTTTTTGGAGCCATTTCATGCACTGATTTTAACTTTTAATCTTTTTTTAACATGTAATTTTGCATTATGCCAGATAGGTTTACAGGACTGCACACTTAGGGCCTGATTTACTAAGACCTTTAGCAGATGCAAGATCATTTAGCACACGCAAAGCCAATAACATGACCAATGATTGGCTATGGAATTTGTTTTCCACCAATCGTCAATCGTATTATTGGTTTTGCGTGTGCTAAATGGTTTTGCACCAGTTAAAGGTTTTAGTGAATCAGGCCCTGAATTGGATAGACACATTAATTACAACAAATGGAGCTGGACTGTGGAATGAATGCAGTTGCTGAAGGCGGTGTCTTTCTTCTTCTTTAAAGGATATGCTTTGTGTCATTTGAAGGTTTTTTTTTTTTTTACCCATTTGGGTTCATCATGTTCACCTGCACCTTTGCTCTGGTTGTTTATTATTATGTCCTTGGGCATTTGTTTTTGTTTTAAAAAAATGGGAATTCACAGGTGCAAAAATCACTCCCACCACATACATATGCACTTATTTTAATAAATATCGCACTACTAACTTCTTAAAAATGTAAAGTTTGTGTAAATAAGAATACCTTTACTGTATAAAAAAGCATTGCTCTGGGCTCTCAAACTGAATGGCATATGATAACATCCCTACTTTTTGACTTTTTGTATGAATTAAATTGAATATAATGCAAATATATTGTTAGATGAACAGTGAATAAAAGTCTTAGTTTTAACTTTTTAAATAACGGTCCCATTTTAAATGCATGTCACGTAGTCGTGTCATTTTTAATGCAAGTGTTCGATCTAAATGCAACTGTAATGTATTTTGCAGAGGTGTAAAAGCCAGGGGTCAGAAAGTATAAGTCCTGCCATGTGTTTCTTCCAAGCATGAACTTTAATTAGTTCTACCTCCTTGCTGAAGATTGGAACCAAATACTGGGGAGGACTTTCGGGAGTTTACACCTCTGGTATTTTGTACATGTGATACTGTAAAACAGTTGTATATTTATTTCCGTTTCTTTCATTTGTAAGAATTTGAGTACTTGTATTAATATAAATATACGATAATTGTTTGGAACCTTGCATAAGGTTATATAAAAAAAAAATTTAAATGACATTTCAGCATCCTTGCTTAATCCTGCAGTACTTGCACCCACGTCCTGGGGTCGCTGATGAGCGATTCGGTACGATGCTTACCGTCCGCCATATTAATTCTAGCCCACCGTTCCCAAACACCGACTGAGAGCACGCAGCTTACTGGGCTATGAAAACAACACCAACAGCTGAGAGACGCCGCTTCACGAAGAAATGCACCATGGAGGCCGTCAAAGCTTTTAACGGCGAGGTTTGTATTTTCCACGAAATGTATTGACGTTCAGCTATATTATTTTCCCAATGCACTGTTATGAATTCGTGCCTGCGAGGGAGGGGGCAGTAGAGAAACTGGGCCGCATCCTCTGCTGACCAGACTGGACCAGACACCAAGTAGTCCGCTAAATTGACGATTGGTTCATGTGCTGTAGCACTAGCGACCGGGCTTGGTAAATACAGTTTAACATAGCGAGTAATTACCGTGTAAACGGTTCAGCTAGTAAGCGTCCTGGCTTTGTTAGCGAACTATATGGCAACAAAATATGGGAAATAATGGATATAGCTAACCAACTAGCAGTGAGTCTGCCATAACGTTACGGTTGCTAAGGTTATTATCAAACATAGTAGCGAACGGTAGTGTGAAATATACTGCTAGCTAAATTACAGCATTTAGATTAATTCAAGAACACAGCGCTGTCATGATGTCTATCATGCCATGTGTTATGTCTGTAGCTAAATCCCTAGGGATATTATTAAAGTCTTGGGCTGTCCACTTTATGTAATTTAGCACGAGCAAGCTACAAGCGGATCTCTAAGAGAACAAAATAGTTTTTATTTTTGTATATTCATATATTAAGTATGAATATACAAAGCAACTATTTTGTTCTCTTACAGGTCTCTTAGCTGAGCTAGTTTCTCTACTAACACGCTACCTTCTGACGTTTATTATGATACTGTTGACAAAGCCTGGCCATCAAAACGACATGACGTCACTATGACGGATACCTTTACATGATTTTTATCTTCAGGTTTTCAGTCCATTTGATCTTTGTTAATGAACAAACTTGAGCAGTTGATTGCCACATGGTGTGGTGGCCCAGCACAAGTTCAGCAGTTGAGTTATGGCTCATTTAATAATATAGTTAGGCACAGAACCACTTTTTATTGTTATGCCATGTATGTGTGGTACTTAATGGTAGGTCTTGAAAATATGACATAATATTGCTTGTGGAAAAGCCACATCCTCTTCCACAAACACTAGCTATTCTCATGGGTCATTAGGTTATAGATAATATAGATAAATGTGTTATTTTTATCATGCCATTTAATATGGTTGATAAAGCATTACATAAATGTATCAATTAATGAATCAACATTGTTGTTTAACAAAATGATGAATATCGATTACATAGTGTAATATTTTAGAATCATCAATATTTTATCTTCCAAGCAATTCACCTCATAGAATGTGGCAACACTAGTTTCTGTAAACACACAAGCACCCCCTGCTATTATCTTGGCTGACCGTGTTTTGCATTTGAGATGCTTTGAAGGACATTTTGAACTATATGCAGAATTAATTCCTTTAGAACTTAATTAAGTATTCTGTCAAAGTAAACTACTGACAGTGTTTTCACTTTACTTTTACCCACACAAATCGTGGAACTTTAATCTCAGACCAGAGTCTTGTGTGGTATGTCACCATCGCAACTGCATCAATAACAGTTCTGTATCTAGAACTGTTCGTTCCAGGTCACCATAATACTAGAGGGCAGCATAGGAGAAAAGTATATGGCCTGAAAACAATTTGCTGTCGTGTTTGTTTTATTTTGGGGTAGCAGTCATTTAATATTCCTGAGTATTTGAATGTACTGCTCTAGCAGTAACATTACGGACGAGGTACTGCAATGCGCAGGGGTGTTACTGAGTTATGGCTGAAATAGCACCTGGGTTTATTTTCATAGTTTGTTTTTTATTTGTAATCAGTGACATTATCCCTAATTGGCCAGTGATCAGCACTATAACTACCATGATGTCAAACCTCATTCTTTTAAGCCTGCAAAATGGTTTTACAAATAGTTGAGAGTCGTGTTATTTTTAACAACTGGTGAAATGCCATTTTTAGGTGATACCTACTTAAATGTTTCCAAATCAAGGCTTTAAAAAAATAAAACCTTTTTTAAAATTCTGCAATTCAGGGAAAAAACAAATAATACATTTTAGAGCTATCTGTGACCCATCACCTCTTTGAAGTGATTTATTTGTTTTTCTGTGGTGTTTGTCTTTCAGCTGTACTCCTTAAATGACTACAAGCCTCCCATCTCAAAAGCAAAGATGACCCAGATAACAAAGAGTGCTATAAAGGCTATAAAGGTAAGATGTCAACATTAATTAAAAAATGTAACACATAGGGCTTGATTTACTAAGACCTTCAGCGTGTCCCAAACATTTCAGCACACGTAAAACCAATAACATGACCAATGATTGGTTGTGGTATTTGTTTTGCACCAATCATTGGTTGTGTTATTAGTTTTGCATGCGCTAAAAGGATTTGCACATGCTAAAGGTCTTAGTAAATCAGGCCCATGATATTCCAAAACTAAAGGGGAAAAAATAAGAGATCTGAAGAATATTTGCCCAACATCTCACACCCTTTTCATAGATTGACTGAAGGATGTGAGCCAGTACTGCTGGTTTATGTACAGAGATAATGCAATACGTTTATTTTGTCAAAGAATATAAATACAAAGCTAATTGAGTTGCACAGAGTTTCTCGGGCTGTCCAAAGCCCCAAAGAAACATCGCAGTCTTTGACACATACCAACACGCATGTAAAAACAGGATAATTCAAGGAACTTTTCAAGTGAATTTCCTGACATATTTCCATGGTCACAGAATACCGAACAGGCTATTTGAAGCCACATTAATTCTGATCAGATTTGTCTGTTTAGAGCTCCTCATTATTATCAGTAAAGGGCCAGTGTAGGTGCACTACCACTAAAGCACTAAAAGGCCTGATTCAACTAATCATGGTCTTCAACCAAGATCTTGATTATTTGAAACGGATGTATAAGTGTTGGGCTGTACCCACCGGACCTTTGCCGATACGACTGGGGACCCTGGAGTCTTGACAAACTTCAGCACCCCATGCCTCCTCTTATGCATTCTAGTCCTTTGAATGCTTTTGCACACACAAGCCTATTTAGTGTTTGGTTCAAGCTGTTTTTTTTGTTTTTTTCTTACTTTCATTGACTTTCAAATAATAAAAAAAATTCACCTCTAAATAGGGAAATCTTGCATACTGAGCCTTAGTAACATGCTCTGCTTAAGTTGTGCGGAGAATCGCCCGACTCGTTTACTGTTTTGTGCCTTGCACCGCTCTCGGATTCAAACGTGGTAGCAGCATTCAGTTAGACCACTAGACCAATGGGAACGCTAATTTTAAAAATCACAGTTATCTTGGTTTAGCATTCTGAGATAGGGCTGGCAGGGCCAAGGTAACCTGCATGAAATTCTCTAGGAGGCTGCCCTAACAGCCCATGTCCCACCAGCGAATGTGTTTGAGGACCAGGGTTCTTGCATATAATTAAATGAATGTCTGTGCTCTGTTGTCTAGAAGAGCCATTTTTAGCCTGTGGTAAAGAGCACAGTTCTCCAGGTCTGAATGCTATGGAATTTTCCAGGTCATTCGCTCGCTAATTCTGCGCTCAAAAAGAGTAAACGCAAGCGAAACGTTGGAGGGTTAGCGTGAGAACATGCCCCGGGCTTTAGGCAGACTTTTGATTTGAGCTCAGTCTGGTTGCTTGCTTCGTCGCTTGAGGCACTGAGAACACACAGTCATATTTTTACCACTTAATGTATGCAAACACTCCCCTGCTCAGCTAGATCCAGTTTTTTTTGCTTTTGTTTGATTCTGTAGCCTCCCAGTACTCTCAGTCTGAAAAATATCCTGGAAATTTTAAGGTATATGCATATGTGAGAATTGAGTCGATTAGGAATCAGTGGTAGGCCTGCAGTGGTATAGTAAACATAGTGATGTCGGGTATAGAGAGCACAGTACCCTAGCCCAGCGTGTGTAGACACACTGGGTCAGTTTTAGGTCGTAAGTTCGTAAGAAGAGCATAATTGATTATTTCTCAGCGTGACTGTGTTCAGTCTAAATCCCCCAAACCAATCTGCGTTATATTTGCGGCCTAAATGTTGTGTCTGGGCTGTGATGTATTCGCCTCCTTTCTCACCACCCTACGTCAGTCACCCTACGGCAGTGCCAACAAGTGACACTTTGCCAAGCTGTCCAAAGACATGTAGGTTAGGGACGGTGGGGGTGTTAACAGGGCGTTTCTGTAAAAGATCAAGCGTGCTCAGTCAACCTACCCTGAATAAATAAGGATAATAATAATGTGTTTTTGCTCTGTTTCAGCATGTATGCATTGAATATGTTGCTTTGAATGGGATTGTGTGAGTCTCTGTGCTTCCTGTGAATAACGCCTCTCTCCCTCCCCTCAGCGCCCCCGGCAGCCCCCACAAAGCACTGAAAGGCAAGCAGGAGGAGGGGCGTGCGAGAGTAACTCGCAGATAAGGGCGTCCTAACCAGCAGATAAGGGCGTCCTAACCAGCTTAGGTAGGAGATGGGCTGTTTCAAACACGGAGGATGAAGAAACGAAACCTAATGATAATACATGGAGCCGAGGCTTAAAGCGCTGCCTGTTTCAGGCTCCTGTTCGTGTCCTGTCGGGGGTTTCCTCAGAGTCTGACCCTAATGATAATACATGGAGCCGAGGCTTAAAGCGCTGCCTGTTTCAGGCTCCTGTTCGTGTCCTGTCGGGGGTTTCCTCAGAGTCTGACCCTAATGATAATACATGGAGCCGAGGCTTAAAGCGCTGCCTGTTTCAGGCTCCTGTTCGTGTCCTGTCGGGGCTTTCCTCAGAGTCTGACCGTTGCCTTTGGTTGTTCTTTCAAAGCTCTCTTTTTTTTCTTTAAAAAATGCTCTCTTTGTAGGATTTTGTTGGGTCCGTGTGAGCCACTCGTAGGTGTGTGTTTAGGGATATGACATGTTGGTGCATTGGTTTAGGATTTAAGGAATTGGAAGGTGTTGAGTCGGAACGGAAATGTGAAACTTTCCTTGGAGCGCGCTAAATGCGTTTTTGCAGACTTCCTCCACTGGTTTGCTAATGTCCTTGGGTATAATGGAAGAGAAGATATTTCTGTGGCTAATGAGATGGAGTGCTAAAATTTTGGATGATTGTGGGGGAAATAACCCGAACATTTTTGCTTGGGCTGCGCTGTCTGGTTTACGCATCATAAACGGCACGCTAAACACCTATAACGCATGGCTTTTGCCATTGTTGTTCTTCGTACGTTGAAACACAATTTCTTCCATGTTGTGGGACTTCTGGACCCATATATCTACATTTATCGCCTGGTTTTTTTATTTATTTGACCTCTTTGATCTCAAGTATATTTGTGATGTTTCTCTATTAATATTTTTATTATTTAACATTTTAAAATAAAATTTGGACCAGCTATAGTGCCTCGTGATACACCTTCATCAAAGATATGAGGCAGAAAAATAAGACCTTTTGAAAAGAAAGGTGTGCTTGCCATGGTGTACCACATCATCAAAAAAAAACGTATTCATAGAATAAATGGCTCTCCAACCTTGACCTTTTTTGCTTTTACTCTGAGCTTTTGTGCTTACGATCCAGCTCTGGCTGTTAGAAATTGTTGGACGGATAGAGGAAGGTTGTACCAAGAAAGCCAAAGACATTTTTCTTTTTGTTTGTTTTTTTTATTTTTTATATAAGTGAGCATGGCAGTACTTTGAATCTGGTGTGTCATGTACGTTTCCAGAGGCTGTACATATGAAATGAAAAGAAGATTAAGCATATCTTGACGCCTAATTCGAAGAGCATGTTAAGTCATGGTGATAGTGTTGAGAGCAGCTTATGGACATAGTTTTCCTAAACCAACAGTGTAATGAAAACTGCGGTGCAGTCTAATGGAATCTTACTCTTACACTGGTGCTTCTGTTATAGAGTTGTACAGGGAATGTGGCAGTTTCCAGGGCTTGAATAGGGGCTTTTAGACTCTGATACTGTGACATTATCATTGGCCGGTGACTCCAAAGAACTGGTACATCTTCCTTTCTTGTGTCCATTAGATGGTTTACTTAGGGGCCACCAAAGCTAGCTATTGCTTATAAAGCACTTCTTGGACTGAGGTTGGCGTTAGGTTGCCCGGGTTCCATTGTTTACCTCTGCACATGTGCTCCCTAGCCACACTCCATGTCTCTACCAGGGTTTGGGTCAATTCCATTTCAGTCCGCTCAGGAAATCCAATTCAATTCAGACCATGAATTGAAAAATGTTCAATGGGGATTTTCCAATTAATTCATTTAATTTAATATAATTTCTTGAATTGATTTAATTGAAAAGAAATGAGCCCAAACCCAGATGAACAGGTTACTCAGTTATCTTCAGTCCCTGGTCCTCATGGGCCTGTGTGTAGTACACCACAGAGGGAAAATATGACTAGAAAATGTGTACCAGTGCTGATTTAGTCCCACATTGGAGAATAAATACAGCAAAAAACATCAGCTGTAAAACAATACAGCTGATGTGTGGTGAGCATTCTGGCACGAAATGGCTGCCGTTGCATCACCCAGGTCGGTGCTACACATTGGTGGTGGTCGAGGCGAGTTTCCCCCTCATCATTGGAAAGCACTTTGAGTCACCAGTTGGTGAGAAAGGCGCTATATAAATGCAAGGCATTATTATTATTATTATTAATACAGGCATGGCCTGCTGCTGTAGTTGATGCTTAAAAGGCGTCAGATCAAGATATGATTGTCATAATGAAATAATTAAGAGAAGAAGTTGGCACAGAATCTTGAAACTGTTTGGCCCTCGCTTTGCACACCCGCACGAGATTTAGGCCAGGGTTTGAGGGAAAGGGGTTGTTTCCGAAAGGATTCTCGGGACCTAAAGACGTGGAGTAATGTGAGCTGGTTTGTTGTAGGAAGATTTGTAGTTTGTATGGTTAAACTGAGATGTCAGTATCCGTTTCAAATGTCTTCGATGTGTGCTCGCCACATATTAGCCCTTTTGTTCAGAGAAGCCAAGATATATTTGTAATCTGCCGTATTGGTGCTGGTTTCTGTCATGAGCTGCAGCTGTCACCTTTTTTCCTACCGTCTTATGATAAAATTGAATGTGCAGCATTAATTATGTATCTCTGAGGAGAATGAAAGATGCTAGACATAGCTGGAGGGTGAACTACTGTGGTTCCAGAGTATAACCTCAGGGCTTGGTGAGAACGGTCATTGTCAAAGCAGCAATAGAAAGGTACATTACCTTTTAAAATGGTGGAATGTGTAGCTGCCTTAGACGCGGATCCCAAAATCATTTGAAAGATGTACATGGGGAAACGGCAGTTTGGACCAGGTTGGTTTAGGAAAATTTTACCCCTTATGAGGGCCCCTTGGGAAAGAAAAGTTTGCACTGGCCATTCAGTGTACTGCAGCTTTTAAAGGGGAATTCCACCAAAAAATAACATTAACCTTATTTAACAGATCAAGGTGCAACTAATTAAGTCTCTCTTTGTGGCTGGCCAAAAAAAAAAATGATTTGAATATAAAGTAGAAAAATCGGAGGAGGTATACGTCAAAATGAAACTACGGTTTGGAGCATGCAGTAGGCAGCATAGCTTTGCAGAAGTGCTGTTGGGAAATTAAGTCCCTAGATGGAGGATATCTTGAACTACAGTTTATATCTGGACCTGTACAAATGTGCTAATTTATTATGTGTATGAAATATCGCACCATAGATCCATATTGTTACATCAGGGCTGAAATATGAGTGATGCGGAAATATTTTTGTCTTCTCAAACATTTCAAATATTTTCACCCAGGTCTTTTTGGAAAACAGAAATTATATAGTTCTAAAATTCACTCAAGTGGGTGCTTGTGCCTGTGTTAAAAAATGCATCAGGCTATAAGTACTGTATAGCTAACTGTCCTAGATTGCGGTTTCGTAACAAGCTTGATAACATGCATATGCATAGACAAACTGTTATAACAGTACATCAATGTCAAGCTGCCAATCACAAGCATTGTGCTCTGTTTATCATCTACAAACAGTAAAAAATTGTGGGCAAATTTCTTGGTTTATTTTTAAATTTCAATATTTGTGTGGCTCATCCAATTAAGACTCTGGGTTCTAGTGCCCCCCAGTCGGTTATATAATCTCCGCCCTGTTCGTTTGAAATGTGGCCAGCAGTTCAGAAGGGCGTGTAATTGATTCTACGGCCCCATTTTCACCTGGTCATTTTGTGTGACTTGTCTACACTTGGTAGTCAGATGCGTCTCCAGTTAGCCGGATTGAAATCCGATTGCTATTTAGAGAGTAAAATGCGAAACCCTGACAACCCGCTTCCTGTTTTGTTCCACTTTCACCTCTGAGAGTAAAGATGGTAGCCTCTTCCAAGATAACAAGCTTGTAGGCCATTTGTCAGCTTCTTAAAGTTAAGGGAAGGTGCCATGTTCGGCAGACAATGTACAACAGAAGACGGCTGATGAGATCGTTTTATACAGTTTGCTGTGATTGTGTGTTTCCACTTTGGGGGTTGGCTACGTCCCGTGACGTTCTACTTTGGGAGGAGTTTTGGTTGTCGTACGTGTCTTGCATCAAGAAAGGTAGTGAATTTGCACTTATATAACATCTGTCTCGAATGTGTCTCAGACCACCTCCTGCAGTGGTTTAGGCGATTGGATTTGAATCAGTTCCGAATGTGTCTTGGGTGCATTTACACCTGCGTTTTTACGTGGATAGTCCCTATCCGGTTATAATACGGATGCTCAAGACACATGAAATGACCAGGTGTAAATTGGGTACAAGGTTGTCCAGGCAGGATTTGATTCAGGGAGTTGTGGCTGCTCTGGTTCATGGGGTGCCAGTAGACTGCCTTTGTCACCTGTGATAGTATTCTTCCCCAATGTAATGGCTGTCGAACTGCAGAGTCAAAAGCATTGGGCAGAGGATGAAAATACAGGCAAGAAAAAAAAACTTAAAACCTCATGGCCCAAAATATGAGTTTCACCATGATGTCAACTTTTAAGTCATCCCAGTAATTTATTTGTGTAGCTAGCAGATGTTATATAGTGAAAATGACAAGACTGTCATTGTAAGACATATTTTTGGACAGCTTTTAAAAAGAAAAAAAGCAGTCCAAAGAAGAAGAAAAAAAAAAACGACGAGATGTAGGCTTGGAATCTTCTTTGGCAATCTTGTTGTGTGTTGCACACTTGGTATATTCTGGTATATTCTGTCTGTTGTTTACCTATAAAAGGCACAATCTTCCATTGATTTTAATTGGAAAAATATATCACAAGAGCAACAAGTACCAGTGGATCCCTCCCAACCCTGCTCCCGGGACCCACAGGGTCAGCCACCATTTTAGACCCAAGACACTTTGGCTGTGTCCCAAATCACATACTTCCATACTCCGCACTACCGTACTCTGCTATGGAGTCACATGGATGCGCGTGCTCGCTATGCGTGCTCGGAGCGTGGAAGTATGAGATTTGGGACACGGCCTTTGTGAGGAACCGTGTAATCAGCTGCTCTCATTCATCAGCTGTGCCAGTTTGTAACATGTTGCGTCAGTGGAAAGGTTTCACACTGGAGACATTGAGCCAGGATATAGGCATGTCATAACTGATTTTAGCTCATAGTGCTGATAGTGCTGAAATGTGACACCCCTTACGCACTGTTGCTATGCCATAGCACATGCTCAGTAGTTGCTCCCTAACAGCTTCAGATCACATTAATATGCACATCAGCCTGGTTTCCACTGACCCAGCTTGTTCTATGAATTTGATGTGAATCTGTGTGGCAATTTTTTGAGGTTCGCTTGGTTTTGTCTTGCTGATGCTGTTATGGGATTTGAACTCTTAATGTGTGTTTTTGTGAAAAGCGCAGGAGTGCCGTTGCTCACAAGCTCCCCCGTGCGTGATGAAGAAATTCTCTTTTATTCTAATTCATCCTAAATCTTGTCCCAGTGATCACCCCCATCTCTCTGACAGTCTTTTCAAATATAGGAATGGATTACAGTTTTAGGTCAGGGCCTAGTCTGAGACGTATCAAACAGACTGCTCAGATGCAATTTGAAGCCGGTACTTTATGTCTCTCTGAAGGAGCCATATTTCTGCTTACTACTTCCGTTCTTATGATGCCTGTTTAGATAAAAAAAATAGATAAATAAACTGCAAGTGATCTGTTATCGGCTAGCTTGTAAAAATGAGTCCTGTTTTGAGCACCATGCAGGAGGTGGCTGCCGATGTGACATTAACAGCGTTTACTCGCAGTGTTTATACTTTTGTTACGCAAACTTCTTGACTCAGATGTCGCAGCCTCATCTATATGAGGGTATAAACAATGAATCAAACTCATCGCTTTAATCGATCACAAAAAATATTCTCTTTTAATTTTGCCACGGCGATTAATTGCTATAATAATTTCCACAAAGATTACATCAATAAAGTAGTGCTGCTGATGGCTTTAGCAAAATGATTGGAGCATGGATGGATCATGTGATGTGTCATTGTAGATCGCATGGAAGCTGCATGGCCTTGATACTTATTGGCCGTCATGTCAACACCCAATCGATAGGCATAGGTATAGCTGTGTAGTGCTGCTTACTGTTGTTTACATTACAAATTGTTTTGTTTTTTTAGTGACTTTATTAGTTATAATGCCGTCACACTTTTGTATTCCTGAGACTAAGACTAATGTTCTCCATTCTGTAAATCGCTCTAGATGAGAGCGTTTGCTCAGTGACTGTAACGTAAATAGTAAAGATCAGAGAAAAGAGCAGATGGCTGTGCCTTTGAAATACAACTAATAATGATTAGATAGTGCTGTTCCAGATAAATGGGTTCCCTTCTCTGAACATATTTGTGTTTTGGGGTGGGTTGGTGTCAAATATAATTGACTTCATAATCAAAACCGTTCAAGGAAATGGTTTATGAGACTGGAATGGCAGTTTATGGTCGTATGGTTCAGATTCTTCAGATCCAAACATTTATTGTGTCAATAAATTGTTCTGTCTCATTTCAAAAGACTGATTTTTATTTGGAAAATAATTGGTAGAGTAACTCATAATAGAATAATCGATAGCTGAAGCCTGCAGGCTTTTCTCTTCACTTTTAGGCTACGTCATTACATCAGCATTTTTATCCAAAATGCAAGGGAATGTTACCAGAATTATTGGCCTTGCACAGTTACTGACAGTTTCCCAGAAATACAGGGTACAGAGTACTATTATTAATATATTTCTGTTACATGTTGTTATTATTAAGATATTTGCATGGAAAATATACAGTGAATATTGTCTCGTCAAACGTAGGGAGCTTTGTTTTTCCTCTTTGTGAGATAAATTTGTGAGATATAAAACAGAATTTCTGAAGAACTGAATTTGTTAATATGGTAATTCTGGGTCTGTTCAACACATTTTTGGATTTTAATGAGATTTGGCATGCTCATTTGGTTTTATAAGAAACCCCTGGAACCAGATTACATTTGTCTTGGATCGTTAATCTGGGAGATATAAAGGGCTATTGAAGTTTGGGCTAATTAAAGCGACTTGCCATGTCTGCATGACTATAGGTCAGGGATGGAGAACCTTATCCAAAAAAGGCCAGTGTGGGTACCGGTTTTTGATTTAGCCCAGCATTAAGACGCCTGATTCAACTATGTAACTAATCATGGGCCGTGACCAAATACGATCCCTACACCCTAAATTGGAATACTTTCAAAGTGCAATCATGGGTAAGAATGAAAAGTCGCAAAGCACGCAATACGTTGGTTTCGGTTAAAAATATATTTTGGGCTAGTTTTGAGTCGCCATTTGGCTGGAAAGTCTTGCCAGATCTGGCAACCTTGTGCGGCCATGTTTTTGTTGTATTTGAAGGAAAACGTCAGTGAAGCTACGCCTCATTTCTTTTTTAAACGAAGCTTCACGTCATATTTATGCAACCAAAATGTTTGTGTACTTCTTGAAAAGTGTGCTCCCGAATGTACTAAAAAAGTAAGTGCATCATACGGGGGTTTAAAGTATACTCTGTTTAGAGAAAACTTTGCCTACTTAACAACTTTTTCGCCCTGTCTACTCAACAAGCCTACCTAATAGTATGGAAGGGTGCTGATTCGAGTCCTACACCCTTTTGAGGGCGCATATTTAAGTCCACTTCGTCAAAAAGTTTTTGAGCGGGTGACTTTTTCTCACAAATGGGGGCACTTAAAATACTAGGATGAACCGCTTATTTCCGGGGTCTTGTTGAGGGAATTCAGGAGCACACTCTCTTCTGCAGAACGGTGCACTCATCTGACAATTTAAGTAACCTGGTAGTAAAAACGTAAAAGACAGAGCGTATATGCATATCTATGGTCCAAGATAGGTTCATATTACAAACTACTCTTTTTTATTTTTGTTAATTCTATCATCTATCACTCATAATTTACACTTTGTAACAATCATCATATGTTCACTGATTGATATTCTTAATAAAAAATTTTTTATTAAAAATATTACGAACTACTTCCTCACTAGTTTGGAAAGAGTTTTGCGGGATTTCTTTTGCACACTGCTTGCAAAGTGAGGGGACAGGGCACATTGTAGACAGGGGTCTGAGTGGACAGGTGACAGTGGACAGGGAACAGGGGTCGTATTCGGACACAGCCATAGTCTTCAATAAAACCTGCACCAGCCCTTTTTAGATAATGTTGCCCAATGTTTCTCTATAGGTAATAGAGAAATGGTTCTTATATAATTATAAAGGTTTTTCCAGCTCTATCTTACATAAATACTATATTCACCCCAAAATGAAAGGTAGCTGAGTTATTAGTGGTTGTAATTTTGAAAGTGAATCTGAAAAAAAACCTATATTTCAAAATTGATCAAATTTTCAGCAAAAGCTTATAAAGTCGTCAACACCTCCAGAAAATTTGGGTTTGGGTTTTTGAGTCATTGCCGAGATATCAGGGTGGTGTGGGAATATGTACGATGGAAATGGTCCATGAGGATGCAGAACGTTTAATCTCAGTTCTCCAGTACTGGGCATTGTCTCTTCAACACAGCCCAGCCACCAATAATCGATACACTTTTGATGGATCACCAAGATGTGCTAGTGGTGGTTGAACCGTCACGGCAACTGGTCCGAGATGCACAATGTCGAGCAGAGACACAATCCTCACATGAAAGGCTCTTAAGGAGCACAAATTGAGTCTATAATGCTAGGGCATTTCTTATTTCTGCAAGTTATTTTATTTAATCTGCTGGACTTTTTGCGTGCCCTCTCTCTGATTGAATGATGGTTCCTGCTCTCCTTGAGTGGATTGCATTGGGTCAGTTTGTATCTGGATTTAGGCTTCATTTGAAGAGATTTTTCCTTGAGGCTGACACTCTTCTTCCATTTTAACTTTTCCAAGTTACAAGTTTTGATGACCTTCTGTGTTTTGGTTTTCTGTATTTTAGTTTTAGTTGACTTGCAAAGAAGCAGTGTCTATTGTTATGTTCCTCCAAACAAAAACAATCTCAAGCAGGCCTGAGCGATATACCGCAACGATAATTATTGTGTCCGATGGCGATCATCACCACCATGTACATTGCCTTTCTTTTTGTCTTTAAAAAAAAAATGATACGTGATGTGGTAGTAAACATACAAACTTCAGAGGCTGCGCGAAATGCTTCCGGGAAAGAATCAACACCACTGATATCTATTGGGTGTTGACAAGACAGCCAATCAGCAGCAAGGTCGTACAGCTTCCATGTGATGTGTGTTTTTCAGTCGCATGGAAGCTGCAAGGCATATAAGAAACATTTCTCTGTGACCTATAGTAATGTAGTACTGGAAAGTCAAAGTCACGGAGTCATGCTAATTAGCTCAAACTTTGTTAGCCCATATCTCCAAGATTAACGATACGAGATAAGTGTAATTTCTGTTCCAGGTATTTCTTATAAGACCAAATCAGCATGCCAAATTTCATTTAAATCTGTGATGATGCAGCCCAGAAGTGTGCTGAACTGATCCGGACTTACCCAGTAGCATTTTTCAGAAACGGTATCTCAGGGTTCGTCTTCGCATCTCCCGGTGGGAGCCGGAAGCTCCCTGGTCCCATGTGGCACCCCGAGTTTGCTGTGACATTACGGCAGTGTGGCAGCGTGACTTTAAGGCTGAGCCGGGATTCAGTGTAGCGACTGACTGAGCTGCACGAGCGCTAACGGTATCCACCGCTAGCTCCGATTACGGCGAAGCACAGAATCTGACTGTGTGAGGCATTTCAGTTCTGAAGGAGCCGTATATATAGCTGGTTAGCTACAGCAAGCATATAAAAACTCATTTTTCTAGGTTGTTATTGCAAAGCTTGCCAATTTATTAATCTGTATATTATGTACCGATACTGACATGATTCACTAATCTGTATATTGTGTACTTCAGCCGATGTAGTAGGCTCAGTGAATAATTTAATGGGCAATACATGTAGTGTAAAGGTCAGTACATTTGTGCAGCATCCATCAGGAAAAGATGCCCACTATTTCCAAAGAGTCCCTTAACAACTGGAGCAAGTCCAGCTTTTTTTTCTTTTTTCACAGCATTATTTACATTGAAATTAACTTTATATGATGCAGGACAATACTCGAGGGAAGTCAATAAACGAATTTCATCAGTGGAGATCCGGTCCAGCGTTGTATGGACCATTTGTGTGCCAATACAAACCGTCAAGCCTTTTAACAATAATTCTGATGATAATAATGAGTTGATTTCCAAAATGCTCTCAGAATTGCACAATATGCACTGTCCGCAGTTGTAAGGTTATGATTTATATCCAGTTATTTGGATAGTCCGTGGTTTGCGGTAACTAAACTGATCAGTTTGAAGCACAGATCGCAGTCAAAAATTGAGTATCAGGTGCAAAACGAGTGAAAGCTTGATTGCCTCGCAAGCCATGAACAACATACCTTATTCATTATTCAAATTATCCCTACTTTAAATAGAGTTTATTTTCTGTATTTTGTGATGCGTGATACTTGTAAATGTGGAGTATATTTATGAGGACTGTAACCCTCCAGGCTAATATCCATCTGCAGAAAAGGTGGTGTTGCAGGCAGCAGATTTGTGCACCAAGTTAGAGTAGTCGTGTGTAAAACGGGCCCTGCACATTTGTGGCGTTAAATTTAATTCTCTGTCCTTTAGTCCCCTTTCATACATATAAATATTTAATCCAAACATTTTCAGTTGAAAAAGGCAGATTATGCTCTAAAATTTGTTGTTTTAAATAAATGACGTGTTTTTGTGTGTGTAATTAGATTTCAAGTAGTAAAGTACATTTCTTTCTGTCTTGTGACATCTGTTGCTTTGACTCGGCCACTGAGATGCATCCTGTGGGTGTAAACGAACAGCTTATTGGGTGGGAAACTATGCCGCGCTGCACCGACTGAACACAACCCAGGTCCCTCAAGGCCTCAGGGCTCCCTCTGCTGGTGGAAGATACACACGCAGTCAGCCTTATTACTGAACCTAGAGAATACTTGTATTTAGGAGATGTACCAATGTGCTTTGCAGCACATTGTATGCATTTTGTTGTAGGATTACAAAGCTTAGTATATGACATGTTGCTCATTTATTAAACTTTTTCCAGAAAGAGTGAAAAAGAGTCTTGTGTGGGATTTAACCATAGACCCAGTGACCATTTTTGTACCACGTTTCTGCCCGGATACCACATGGCAACAGTTTCCCATTGGCTGACAGCTGAGATGCCACTGGGGTTCCTGTCTGTCAAAGGGATTGATGGATAGAGGGATCTGGAACACAAGCATTCTACAGGGAGCTGCCACACTGTTGTACAAAGTGAATTCACCCTGTCAGAGGGTGATGTAGAGATGGAAGTGAGAAGATTGTGTGTGTGTGTGTGTGTGTGTGTGTGTGTATGTGCGTGCATGTGTGTGCATGCGTGTGTCAATGTGCGTGCGTGTGTTTATATAAAATTAGTCGTTTTCTGAACCTAGATTTTTTTTAGTACTTTGAAATGAAAAGATGATGATGATGAACTACTGAGGGAGCTTTTATTTTATTCATCTTAATTCCCAAAGCCTGTAATGTCAACAGTGGCCATGACTTGAACGCCAAAACATCTGCTAGCCTCATTTGGCTTCACGCTAATATCAATAAATTATCCTCGTTGGCGTATGCACAGTGGACGTAGCAAGTAGTCACTTGCGCCTTTTTGTTATCTCATTGCATTCCCCGGGTCCTCTTTTGGGCTGCAGCTGTCAGACGCTGTGCGTTACGTTACCGGACCACGGACTGGACTTGCGTGGTAGGCAATTATGCATCTTCAAAATGTAACTTTTCGGCTTGCTCACAGTGTCGAGCCACACATGCAGCTAAAGCGTTTGCCTCTTGTGCAGTGACGTACCCCATAGTCCAAAATAAGAAAATAAGGTCAAATGACTTTGCCACTATTGCAGAGGAAGGGTTTTAGTTGGAAGAGTACCCCCCCCCCCCCCTACATGCAAGTCAGTAGGAATAGAGCGAGTGTAGTTACTGCAGGCATACAAATACGATTGTGCTCGCCAAATGTGGATGAAAGAGGAAATGGGTGGGGTGGGTGTGTGTGAAGAAATTATGTTTTAAAAAAGTCTCTTGAAATGACATGCTGCTTAGTGTAGCTGTTTTTGCCATAGTATTGTAAATAAGCCATAGTATTGTAAATAGTATTGTATTGTAAATAAGCCAGAAGATATTTATATTATCTCTTGTGTTAAGATATTTATATTATCTCTTGTGTTAAGATATTTAGGAAAGAGCTCCTCCTGGTACTTAAGGCCAGGTTGGGGGAATCACTGATATTATTATTATTACTATTATTATTATTATTATTTTGGCAGTTAGGTGTAATGTTAGGGGTAGGGACATGATTTGGAAACACAACCGTTTATGTTCAAATGTCATGTCCAGTACTTTTGTGTATTTATTACTTTTCAGACCACGCCACATTGATTGGCATTCTCAGCAAGCTTGCGCCGTGACCTCGGGTGACTCCCGTTCTCATTTGAATTCCATAAGCTGCGTCTCCGTAGCAACCCCATGTGAAGGCAAGGACGAAAAGGAAACGCCGGTCTTCATTTCACGGTTCTGCTCTGCACGCGCTCAGTTCAGGGCTGTTCTCTGCCCGTCTGCACTGACACGTTTGACCGCGGGATGTCATAACGTCCGGTTAATAGCCGAACGCAGGGAAGTGTTCGCGTTAATTCTGACCACACACACCAAATGTGAATGATGCTCTGCCTTCGCAGTATGTGTGCAGATACTTGTTAATTCCCGCCAGTCGGTGTGAAGTTCGTTCAGACAAGCATGTCTGCAGAGAGACGGTATGATGTGGTCCTTGGGTCAATAGCCTGCAGTAGAAAAGGCCTGTTTGTTTGTTTCTGAGTCTGCATCCAATGGTTGCATCCAATGGTACATCTTGGCTTTAACTCTCCAGTGTGCAGGTCTGTATTTTAATCTGTTCAGCAGATAAACCCTTCTTCATGTTTACAAGAGAAAGAGAATCGGAGAGCAATGTATAATTTGCTGTAAGCACACTCCGTAACAACGGACTTATTTTCCGCATCATAACAATAAGGTAAAATAATACACTAAGTGCCTGATTTACTAAGACCTTTAGCGACAACAAATTTTGCAAAAGAAATACCATGACCAATCATTGGTCGTGTTATTGGTTTTGTGTGTGCTAAAAGGTTTCGCTCACGCTGAAGGCCTTCGTAAATCAGGCCCTAAATCACTGCACTCAAAACCAGTTTGGTGTCAAAAAAGTGAGTGGGGCTCACACTGAGAAAAATAAAATATAAAAAATGATACATATTAAGTAAATTAATAAACCACATGAACTCTTGACTAATTAAGTCAAATAAAAAATGTCTTGTTGGCATGTTGTTGTTATATCGGTTGGCGCACATTAAACAGTAAACCCTTTCCATCCTGAAATAAACCCCACATTAGCTGGGCTTCATGATAATATATTTCAGGTTTATCATCAAATAACCACGTTTGCACAGATGTAGAAAACTCATTTGCTTTTTTATTATTTGTTAATTTATTGATATCAACGTGAAGCCAAAGGATGCTAGCAGATGTTTTGCCTCGTTGTTTCCTTTTTTATTATTTGTTAATTTATTTATATAAACGTGAAGCCAAAGGAATGCTACCATATGGTGCAAGTCAACACCACTGTTGATATTGCAGGTTTTGGGAAGATTAATAAATTGACAGCTTCTTCAGGCTTAGCTGAATTCATTTTAGACAGCATAAAAGCACATTCCCCACACAGCTAACAATCTAATGCCATTATCACTCTTTCCTGCTCTGACACAGCAAATTCCGGAACAGTTCATGGAAACGGGAATATATTAGCTGCTTTATCCTCAGGGTCAAATGAAGACATAACACGTAGCTTAATTGTTTCCAGAGTAAATTGCTTTTATGTCTCCCGGGGATACCGCAAAGGGAATGTTTGCTGGCACGCACTCGTTGACCTGCCCAAAATCATTTTGTCGAATAATTTATAATTCAGAATCAGTTTTTGTCAATTGGCAGTCTTATTGTTCTCTAAATGACAATTTTTGCATATCCTATCCTCCTAAAATCCAGCTATTTTTTTTCCACTGTAGGGAGGGGACGTGACGCGAGTCTCTGGTCGTAACCTCAAGTAACATAGATTCTGCTATGCTGAAAACTACACTACAAGGGACATCTAATACAAATTGAATCAATAATATTTTAGAAAATATTTTTATTGCAACATGTTTTTGTCATCCAAGACACTTATTGTGTCAGAAATATCTAAAATACTAAACGATACAAAAATATCTGGATGTATTACTGCTCTTGAGTGATATACAGTTGCAGAACTTGCTGTATCAGCTTCTTGTACACAGAGTCTCTCTTGCGTTGTACAGTCTCTGCAGCCCCAGTTTTGGAAAGCCTCAAACTGTCTGTCTGTTGGGTTATCTTGTTTTATTCCTCATAGGACAGAAGGAACACGTCTTACCCTCCACCTTGGTCTGCCCGCTGAAGGGTTGTGATTACATTTTTTGTGGGTTTTTTTCATTAGGTTTTTTTTTTTTGTCGTCTTTTCTTTTAGTTCTACAAACATGTTGTGCAGAGCGTGGAGAAGTTTGTTCAGAAAGTGAGTATCAGTGGTCCAAACCTCAATACCGCTCGCATTGTTTCAACATCTCTTTCAGTCAGTGTAACAAATAGCAAGCCTGAATGTTTCGCTGACAGTAGAGGTGATTTCACGTGAAGTGTGCTGTTGAAGCACTACGGCAGGGGTCTGCTTCCCTTGTCCTGGTGAGCCACAGGGTATGCTGGGTAATCATTGGTATTCAGCACTTGCCTAATGAATTACGGCAGTTCGTTACATAGTTAACCTCAGCTGGCTACTCAAGTCTAAATTGACTGCTGATTTTGTGTTGAAAGTAAACACCAGCAGACCCTGTCGCTCTCCAGGATCGGGTTTGGTCACCCTGACAAAAGTCCAAAGTTAATGTGGTCATCGTTCATCACTTTAGAATTATTATTATATAAAACCAGATAAACTATGGCTAATTAAAATGGTTGAGCTGGAACTATAAACTTAACATACTACATGAAACTTTAATATTCAAGGTATGGGCATGTTCAGTCGCTTAGGGATCCACTTTTCGCCTATGGAGCTAAGCTATCTAGCTATCTAGCGACCCCTGCTGGTTGATCGGGTGCCCATGGACTGCATGTGAAAGCCACATATGAAAGGTCTTCCTCCCACTCCACTCTGTGTAAGTTTAGCTTCAGAGGAGAACCATGGATGTCTACACTCTCCCGAATTGGCAGTGAGGTTTGCAGCATGAACACGGCTGCGGTTGCAGACGATTGGCCATTCCAAATTGGGGTTGGAACTGGAGATGCTCAGCCCCACGTTGTGTGCCAAATACATTTTTATACAAAAAGGCAAACAAAATAAAATTGGTACAACAGAATTCCCTGAATCGGAGAAAGATTTCTCGTCTTATTCGTCTCCTCGTCTCTCGCAGTGTAAGCCAGAGTACAAAGTACCGGGGTTGTACGTCATCGACTCCATCGTGCGACAGTCCAGGCACCAGTTCAGTCAGGAGAAGGATGTGTTCGGCCCACGCTTCAGCAAGAACATCATCGGAACATTCCAGAACCTGTACCGTTGCCCGTCTGATGACAAGGTACACGGGGCAGAATGGATGCCCTTGATCTTTTGGTCCCCTGTTATTTTAAATTAGTATATTTCTGGCTGTTTGTGTATTAATTATAGGTATTTTTGTTTAGAAATTTCTGCCCCTGTGAATTTCAAACACTGACCTTTGTTGTGGGAATATGTTCAAAACTGGTGGCTTTTTTAGGCTAACACTTTTTTTTGCCAGTTAACACTTTATTGATTTGTGGAAGGAAAACATGCCTCACAAACAGCAGTGAGGTGAACTTAACAGTTCACTGAATTATGTGAGGAACAGTTAACCTCGCTATCAGCCTGAGGGAAAATGCTAAACTGCTACGGTGGTTGTAATCACTCTATCTAAACCACTGTGGTGTCTGTACCAGCTTTACTGAATGCGAGGCTAACAGAGGTCTGTGTGCGTTTGCCTGTGTGTGTGTGTCTGTGCGTCTGTGTGCGTGTCTGTTACAGAGTAAGATTGTGAGGGTGCTGAACCTGTGGCAGAAAAACAGTGTGTTTAAGAGCGACATTGTTCAGCCTCTGTTGGACATGGCTGCAGGACTGCCTCCTCCCAGCCTAACTCCTGTCCCGGCCACCAGCACGGCCCCCTTCAACAACGCCACTCCAGGTAAACCTGCCAGTGCTGAAGTCACAGCACAGCGTTGATTTACGTCACCAGGCTAATCTCTCTGCTTCATTACATGCTGCATGCTACATACGGGTAGCATCCTGTTCAGTTGGCTCAAAGGAACCATTGGTGTTTATGGACAGGTTGGATTGTTCCTTTGCGTAGTTTACAGTTAGCCATAGCCATTGACAAAGCTTTGATGTGTGGTTCAACTTGCCAGGTTTCGTTACAGGAGTGGAAAGCTTGCACTGTTTTTTTTGTGCTATTAATCTTAAATTTTTTTTGTGTGACTATTACAGTTTATCAAAACCACCATGCAAGTATTATTGACCTTAATTTATACAGGGTAGGTTGACTGAGTGCACATGCTGTTTTACAGCAATGTACTGTTAACGCCTCCCCAATTAGCCTAACCTGAATGTCTTTAGATTGTGGTAAAAATAGTTTTTTTAAAAATGTTTTTGTTTTTTCCCCCCCCCCCAGTTGCCCTTTTGTACATTTATTTTAATTTTAATTTTATCAATTCTGAAAATATGGAATTGGTGGAAATCTATGCAGTGCAACTGCTCATCTTGCAAGGGCAGGGCAATTTATTGAATCTGAAACTGATAGTTCTGTGTGCAATAGCCCACTCATTGGTCTGGGCTGACACAGAAGTTAGCAGATGTAATCAGACACATTAGATAGATTTTGCATGTGTAGGTTTATATGCTGTAGCTCCTTGGCCAGTGTGTTTCTAGCAAAAGCAAAGGCCATTTCATTTCAGGTCCTTTTATTCATTTGAGGTTACACTGATATTTATTGCACTTCTCTTCTTGGTTTCAAACGATTGGTGGGGACTTGCTTCTCTCTTTCAAAACTGCATGCGTCCTATTTCCAGCGCTGAGTTAATTTTTCTTTTTTTGCTTGGCTGTCGCTGACACCTTCCACTCTGTACAGGAACTCCAGCGACACCCTCCACCCCGGCCAACGTTGCACAGAGCATACCGGACTGGGCCTCCCAGCTAACAAACACAGACACCATGGCAACCGTGGCACAGATTCTGCAGAGCCCTCAGGGACAACAGGTGGGCACAGAGCATAGGGCACAGGGCGTAGGACACAGGGCGTAGGACACAGGGCATAGGACATAGAGCACAGAGCATAGGGCACAGGGCACAGGGCATAGGACATAGGGCACAGAGCATAGGGCACAGAGCATAGGGCACAGAGCGTAGGACACAGGGCGTAGGACACAGGGCATAGGACATAGGGCACAAAGCATAGGGCACAGGGCGTAGGACACAGGGCGTAGGACAAAGGGCGTAGGACAAAGGGCATAGGACACAGGGCGTAGGACACAGGGCGTAGGACACAGGGCGTAGGACACAGGGCGTAGGGCACAGGGCGTAGGGCACAGGGCGTAGGATACAGGGCGTAGAATACAGGGCGTAGGACACAGGGCGTAGGACACAGGGTATAGGGCACAGGGCACAGGACAAAGGGCATATGGGCCATTCCTCCATTACAGTCAGAGGTACCATGGGTCATTCTCTGAACTGATAGACCTGGGAAAGTGACATAGCCAGCCTTTATCAGTCAGTCTTATAAGGGTGTTCTCTACAGTGTGTATTGACAATATGTCCGAGCAAATACTTTTCATACATGAACACTTGTACACATTAATACTAGAAATGTGAGTGGAGTGTGTGTTTTTGCAGCTCCAGCAGTTGGTGCAGAGCCTACAGCAGCAGCAGAAGCCCCAGCCTTCTCTCCTGCAGGCTCTGGACGCCGGCCTGGTGGTCCAGCTGCAGGCCCTCACCGCCCAGCTCACGGCGGCCGCCGCGCCGCCCGTCGCCCTCAACCCGCTCGACCAGAGGCTGTCCTCCTTCAGCCAGGTAGGTAGGATGGGACGCTCGAAGGTACGCGCTGAGCCGCGGAGCGCGACGTTCCCGTCACCCACTCCGGTCCTCTGCCGTGTTTTCTAGAAGCTTCTGGACCGGTTTGACTTCGGGGAGGATTCTGAGCGTCAGAAACAGGATGCCAAAAAGAGCGCTCCTTCGCCTCAGCTGTGAGAGTCCTTAATCGCATCCTTAATTCACCTGTAACCTACAACCCAATTACCGTCCGTGTGGCGGACAGTCCCAGTTTAGGAAATCACCATTAACTGTCATAATAAGAGTCCCATTTTCCACAGCTCCTTGGGACGCTGATGAATTCATAAAAGCACTTTTATTTAACAGTTATTTCAGCGCTGCTGCTCACTCAATTATACCACTAATACTTGTGGTAATTATCAGCAGAAGTGTAATAATAGCTTGAATATTATGTAATTATAGTTTTACCACTACAATCAAAACCAGATCGCACTCATCGCTACATTTTAGCACATCTGAAGGAACCGTAGTCATTTTCACAGCTGTTAAATGGATAAACGCTCAGATGGTCATTAAGGATCGAGTGTTCGTTCGCTCCGAGTACCTAGCTCATGCCTCAGTGTGTTGGGAAAGCGCGGGGACTCAAGCGGTTTGTCTTTCCCGCCCGCCCGCCCAGGCCCGTGGTGTCCGACTCCTCCATCAACAGCTCCATCTTCCACCAGCTGGCAGAGCAGCTGCAGCAGCAGAACCTGAAACAGCTCCAGAATCAGCTGCTGGAGCGGCAGCAGAGCCAGCAGCAGGTACCGTACGGAGTCCCCCCCCACCCCCCGCCAGCGCCGCCCGCCGGGTCGGGGATAAGCAGGGCCTGCGTGCTACCTCCCTGGGTGTAGATCACAGCTGATTGGGGTCCACAAGCTCTACAGTCCTCCGTAATTTAAAACGGGGCTTGTCATGATGTAACGGGTCCTTACGGCCATGGGAGGTGGCAGGGAGGCACAGGAGTCCAAAAATAGGGTGCTTTTATTTTCAGCCGCGTCGAAGCGAGGGTATATAAGGTGTGCAGTGACTGAAAAAAAATGTAAAACAAAAATCTGAAGAAACAAAGGAAACAAAAAATCTATAATTCAAAGATAAACAAGAAAAATAAACTGCCACAATAATCAGGGCCTATCAAGGACTATTTACAAAGCAACTTAAACCGGCTTAAACTGAGTGACGCAACCCGCTCCCTTGGCTGCTTCTACAAACTCTCTCCAGAGCCTGCATCTACCTGGCTACCTGGGTAGATAACCTGCTGGTTGTTTAGGACATTAGGGTATTCAAAACACCTTTATCAGTGCTACATGAGACTATATGATGATATAGTGTATATATTTGTCTAATTAGCACTTGTGTAGTTCTGTTTAGCTCACAAGGGCAATATGTATTCCAAGTGTGATTATTTGCCAACATTTCTTTTAATATTACATATTTTTTCAATTGATCCGTTGATTAGAGTCATTAACCTTTCAGGCGTCATCCCAGGAGAGCCAGGAGAGCATGTTTGGATCAGAAGATTTGGCCACGCCCCCTCAGAGCACCGGCCAACAGCAGGAGGTCGACAGCAAGATGGACGATTCTGTAGACCATCAGCAGCAGGCAAGTCACTTACACCCCAATCAGGATGTGTGTTTATAACATCTTTTTAAAAACATTGCTGAATTTGCTTTCTGATACATATGTCCAGAACCAGGGGTTGATTAACATGATCCACTGGAGCTAATTAAGGCTGCGTTAGGTACAGGTGTGTGACTGCTGAGACAGGCTTTTGAACATGACAGTTCTGACAGGGTATAAATAGTGAGCTTGCTTGGTCCGGGGGTTTTTAATGAATTATTTATATTTTTTGGAAAGACGACGACCCCTTTCCATTTCAGCACCTAGGGAAGGTGTTTGGTTGAACATGGCAGGTGAAAGTACATGACCCTTACAGAGCTGGAATGGCAAAACAATTACTAAATTACTAAACAAGTACTAAAGAAATCATATTCAGGACTTTGCTTTGCATATACAGTGAGCACCATAATTCATTGGAGTGACACGTTTTGTTATTTTGGTTCTGTATTCTAACACTTATTTGGTTCTGTATTCAGAAATTATAGAACCTTTAGTACATAGTCCCCCCCCATTTTCGGGCATCAAAAAATATTGGCTAGTTTAACATAATGTAGAATAAAGTAATAATTTTTAATATTTGGTTGCATATTCTTTGCATGCCATGCCTTTCTGATGTCTGTTAACCAACAACATCAAAAGACTCTTGATCAAAATATATCTTATTTTCTGGTACTTCTCTGCATTTGAATGGACCTCTATGGGAATTGGGGGGTGGGACTAGATTTAGCTGTAAATTATGCTGGAACAGTATGGAATACATGGTTGGCAAAATGGCTGTAAGCCATCAAGGGTCTGAGGTATCAAATGAGCCTCAAAACATCACTCTGCTGCCAGATATGCAGTAGATATGGATGGAGCACTTTACAGGTTGTTTCTCCTGACTCATTTTCCTATTGAACTCTATGGAAAAATAAGTCAAAAGAAGAGACCCCCTGACAGTCTGCACCTCAACCTCATTGGCATTGTATCTTTTCAAACTCGAAGGGCCCAAACTCAAAGAGTACAGAACCAAAATAACAAAAACTGTGTCACCGTCCAATGAATTATGGTGCTCACTGTAGGTAGATTTATCAAAATTTGAATTCTAACTGTCATCACAGCTGCACTGCCACCTAGAGGGCAGTTTGGTAAGTGCTTTGGCTCATGTTAATTATCTGGGTGGTTGTAAAAGACTGAGGTGAGGACTCCTGTGCTCTGTGAATTGGTGAGTGAATCTGCTTAACATCACTGCAGGACATGGATCTATACGATGACCAGGATGTGTTGGAGGGGGAGAGCTTTGAACTGGAGCAGAAAGCGGTCCTGGACACGCTGTCCAGAACACGGTCCAGGTCGCGTTCACGGTGAGGTTCCCTCTCAGTCTCACCCATGAGGAACGCTCAGCGCTCCATCACTGACGCGTAATTCCTTTCCTAAGTAAGGTACATGGTGAAGGAAAAGGCTACTCTTTTAACACTGAGAGGACTTATGCAAGGAACATATGGATCAATTACGGGTACTGGAAGAAGTACTGCAAAGCATTGCAACGTCCTGTAGATTGAGTCATCATTCTGAATTTTGACAACTTTTGAGATTAGGATACAGGGCAGCAGTTTGTCAGAGACCCAGTACCTGAGCTCTATGTCCGTTTTGTTAAGTGCAGTCTCAGAAATAAACATACAGTGGAAGTTCTTTTGTTCATGAAGGAGCAAATTTCCAAAAATATACCCTGAAAGTACAAAAAAAACTTAGGTACTGATAAGTACTTTTTACTAGCAAAAAAAAGAGGTACAAATTAATTATGCATTGCTAGCAAGAGGTACAATTTAATGAAGCTATAGTTTGTATTTTTTAATGCACTTTTTCATACTTTTTTTCTGAGAGTGTGTTTCACTGTGAGATGGTGGACAGAACATTTAGGTCATTTACCAATTAAAACACAATAATGTCAGAGTTGACATTTCTTTGATTGAGAGCCTTAAAGAACCGTCATGGCGGTCATTTTGTACCTGTAGGGTTCTCACTCTCAGCTCTTGTCGATAAAGCTAGGGGTAATTATGACTCACGTCTGTAGCCCTATTTGAGTGTGGAATTTTCACGGCTGCAGGTCGCCTAGGAAGCAGAGGTCAAGATCGCGGTCGGGCTCCAGGAAACGCAAGCACCGGAAGCGGTCACGCTCGCGGTCCAGGGACCGCAGGAGAAAGTCGTTGCGGTCGTACTCTAGTGAGCGGCAGACTCGCGAGCAAGAGAAAGAGCGGCAGAAGAAAGGGCTGCCGCCCATCCGCTCCAAAACGCTGAGCGGTGAGTCTCTCACACTTGGTGCTTTTATTGCTTTCGTTTTTCAGTGACATGTAACATTAACATGAAAGGTCCTTGGTGGAGGTACTGATTATTTCTTTGGGAGCCACATTCTTTGAACTTTGGGGTCGATTAACTCAAGCTTTGCATGTACAAAATCGTGTGTAAAACTGCTACCACCCGCAAACAATCGTCTGAGGTAATCAACTTACAAGGTGCAAAGAGGACTGTGTGTGTTAAAATTGAATGATACATGGATTTTTAAAATTTATTTTAGCCTTAATGAATTTGAGTGTTTTTTAACAAAAAAACTGAAATCCTGTAACATTTTTTTGCAGTGTACTGTGATTTTTTTAATGTTAATTTAAAAACCGTCAAAATCATGTAGAATTATTTAACGGTCATCTCTTAAAACAACGGGATTTAAACATTTTTTCACTGGCAACATTGCTACCAGTCTTTTCAACGTTTTCTTACTAGGTGTTTCTTTACAGTGTAACCATTCCAAACACGCAAAATCCCTCATTTAAATATGGCTGTTTGCGGCTGGAGTAATTTACATAATGACTCTTAGTTGATCACCTGCAAAGTGTCAATTGGTAACATGTGCAAATACTTTGGCTGTGCATGCAAAATAATACCCCATATTTGGGATCATAGTAAATCAAACCCCTTAGATGTACACAAACTATTGGGGAATAAATGTAGATTTTCAAATACACCCCTGTGTGCTTTAATTTTTTGTGTGTCTTTGCAGTGTGCAGTACAACGCTCTGGGTGGGACAAGTGAAGAAGGCTACCCAGCAAGACCTAACCAACCTGTTTGAAGAGTTTGGACAGGTCGAATCCATCAATGTTAGTTTTACCTTGCCTTCAGTGTCTCATTACTGAATTAATACTTTATTATTGAATAAAGGCATTTTCTTGAGTACTTACTGCTGTTTACCTTGTAAAAGCTATTTCACCCGCACTCAGAAAGGCCTAAAGAATCAAAATTAGAAAACTTACAGGGATTCCATAGTCTTCTCATCTCCTGGGTGGATTTGAATCAAGGGCTTCAGCCTAAGTGTAGCATACTCTTGGTGTATCTTTCCTTGGCGAGTTGTAAAACTAAAGTTTTAAGGCCTGATTTACTAAGACCTTTGAGCACATGCAAACCAATCATTGGTTCTGTTATTGGTTTTGTGTATGCTAAAAGGTTTGGCACATGCTGAAGGTCTAGTAAATCAGGCCCTTAGACTGTGGGACTACTGCAGTAAGCAGGCAGGAGCCAGCACATGAGCTCACCTGGCTGTGGGTGTGGGTATGGGTGGGGGCGTGGCCATGAATGTGGGCGTGTTCATGGATGTGGGCGCGGGCGTAGGTGAGCGTCCGCTGCACTGTGCAAGCGCTGATCGCGGTCGTCTCTCCTTCCTGCAGATCATCCCCCCGCGAGGCTGCGCGTACATCTGCATGGTCCACCGGCAGGACGCCTACCGCGCCCGCCAGCAGCTCGCCACCGGCTCCTACAAAATGGGCTCCAGAGTCATCAAGGTAGCACAGCCTGGCACTCGGAACACTGCATCCCTACCGCTGAACTGCATTCATAGAGCCTACATGAAGGGAGGAGTCATTCTACTGTAGGAGCAGGGTCAAGCGTTTCAGCCATGCGACTGTTTACAGAAGCACCTGTGCATCAAGCGATAAGAGGATGATGATAAGATGATGGCGGTCGTAGTAGTGGTAGTAATAGAGTAGTAGCAGCAGCAGCAGCAGTATTAGGAGTATTTGTAGTAGTAGTAGCAACATTATCAGTACTAGTAGAAGTAAAAACAAAAAGTGTTTTTGTGTCCTACCTCTTCTCCAGATTCACTAGGCTTTGTATCAAGGCCAGTAGAAGTCCAGCTCTATGAATGGGTAGGGTAAAACGTTAGGGTGTTAGCCGTGTGAGCCGTGATTAGTTTGTATGACGGCCTTCTCTTCGGTCCAGATCGCCTGGGCCCTCAATAAAGGGGTGAACCAGGAGTACAAGCAGCTGTGGGACATGGACCTGGGGGTGACCTACATTCCCTGGGAGAAGGTAAAGCTCGATCACCTGGACAACTTTGCTGAGGGAGGCATCATAGACCAGGAGACCGTCAACAGCGGTGAGGCCACCCGACTCACCAGAGCTCCCAAGCCAACGGTGCCCATTTCATATTCTTCAGTTCTCCGTTTCCTCAAGTTGCCTATTGGAATTTTCAACTGTTGTCACATATTGACAACTTGACAACTGTTCTTGTTATTCTTTTTTTTTCAAAATGATTATCTTAATTTTGGGCGATGTCATTTAATCGCGGTTAGTCGTTTTTTCATTAGTAGACATTTTTTCCTCGTACATGTGTGTTGATAAGCAGTGAGTTTTCATTCCAGGGTGTTTCTCATTGGGTCATGTTTTAAAGGTACAACGTGTGTCAGAATCACTGCTGTGAAACATTGACAGGAAAAAATAAGAGGTTTATTGTCCATGTACTGGGTTAAAGAACTCAACTATGCTGTGTCGAAGAAGCGCTTCGGCCGTCTCCGTGTTAAAGCTCTGCGCCGCGGGGCAGCTAAAGTGTTTTGTTTCCGGCAGAGTGGGAGGCGGCGCGTAACGCCGAGCCGCCAAAGGAGGCCCCGGGCCAGGCTGCCGTGAGCACAGACGCCAGCGGCTCCAGCACCCCGCAGGCCGAGGCCTTCGGCCCGCAGGTCGCCATGATGCCCGCGCAGGTAGATCCCCTCACCCCGAGAGCCCGTCTTCCATCATGACATCACACGACGCCTGCCCGCTGCCTCTGCCGCCCTCACACCTCCATCCAGGTTGAGGGCGATGGTGACAGTCTCGTGTTTAGAATCCTGAGATTCTCCTGTGCGAGTGCTTCTGAGTATCAGGCGAAAATGAAGATGATGGCAGTAGTAGTTGTAGCAGTAGTAATGGAGTAGTAGCAGCAGCAGTATTAGTACTAGTAGTAGTAGTAGTAGTAGCAGTAGCAACATTATCAGTAGTAGTGAAAACAAAAAAGTGTTTTTGTGTCCTCCCTCTTCTCCAGATTCACTGGGCTTTGGGTAAGGGCCAGTAGAAGTCCAGCTCTGAGTGCTTCTGTGTGGCGATTTTGAAACGATGGTCCACTATGTTTAAAGAATATTTACCTGCCGTTAACCGTGTTTAACTGAACTTTACCGCCTTGTCTCAGATGCAGGTGTCGCAGGGCATTTCCGCCGTCGGTCTGGCGCCCCCGTCCTTCCCTGTAACCATGGCAATGCCCCCACCAGGGTTTGGCCTCCCGCATCACTTCCTGAGGGCGGGGTTCAGCGCATCACAACCACCTCCTGGTAAGGCCCCCGGGTGTCCGCGGCACGCCGTGTTGATTTAAACGTTGTGTTTGCGATGCCCTTCGGTAAGGCCCTCCGTCCTTTCCTGTCCTGTAGGGTTCATGCCTGCTCTCGTTCCACAGCCGGCCGCCGTCCCTTCAGCGGCAACGTGTGAGTTAGCCACGACATTAGCTTCCAGCGAGAACCCTCGTGTTCCTGTTGTCAGGGCCCTTTTGCAGTCTCCTCATTTCTTACTTTTCACTTTAACTTTCTGCCATTCTTGTCCTTGTTCGCCCTGAACTGCTGAGCATCAAATGCTGTGTGTGTGTGTGTGTGCGCGCAGTTGATAGTACTGTTCTGTACTATCAACACGGTTGAAAAATGCATTCACCTGTGCCCCCCCCACTCCCGTGCCTGCAGCCTTGGTCCAGCCCTCCCTCACCCTCGCTCAGGAAAACGCTCCAGAAGCGGTGTTCAGAGGAATGATCCCCGCCGTGGGCTCCCTCCCAGGCGGCTTCATTCCCCGGGCCGTCCCCAGAGCCGCCATCTTCAACCCCGCGGGGCTACAGCACCAGCAGGCGGCCGGCGATGGAACCCGGGATACGGGCAAGCCGGACGCGGGCATGGACATAACGCTGCAAGGTACCCCAGCAAAGCCAGTGGCACAGTTCTGTAGGGTGGCAATAGTCAATGGTGTCGAGGGGATCCATTGTAATATTTTTTGTGATATTGTGTTGCGCTGTGTGACTCCTCCCCTTCAGGGATGCAGAACGCCGTTGCCGCTGGCATGGGGCTCCTGGGAATGCACCCGTCTGCGGCTCTGGCCCGCTCGCTACCCCCGCCGGGCCTCCCCGGCCAGATGATGCCAGGCCTTCTGCCCCTAGACGCCCGGGCGGCGCTGCTCCAGGGAGCGGGACCCCGGTTCTCCCTCCTCATGCAGCACAGTCTGGCCCACCAGGCCAGCAGACTGGCCCTCGCCCCCGCGATAGACCTCGCCGGGCAGGCTGGGGCTCCGGGGCCCTTCCCACGGCTCGACCCTTTCGGCAGGGCCCAGGGGGTGTCGGGCAGGTCCCCCGGGCAGCCCGCCGAGGCCCTGGCCAAGCCTGAGGACTTACCCAACGGCAGCGTCACTGACATCGGCGCCCAGCAGGATGGGGATCAGGACTACCGATTTCCCCCTGCGGAGAAGCTGAGAATGGCCGTGGAGCAGAGGGAGGCCGCGAGCAGACCCCCCCTGCCGGAGCCCCAGGAAGACAGCAGCGGAGAGCCCCAGGTCAGCCTCCGACCCGAGAGCCGCTGGGGCGCACCCAGGGGAGACTACGACGAGCGGAGGGTCGGAGGGCCGCCAGCAGGGTCACCCAAAGGCTTCCAAAGCGACAGGCCGGGCTCCAGCGCCGATTTTCCCAAACGGCCTGAAAGCAGACGGGACTCGAGAGGGGGAGGGCCTCCCTGGAACCGGAGAGGCGGGACCTTCAACCCTGGCGCTCACCGCGAGTTTGATGACCGCCGCCGGCCTTGGGAAAGGCAGCAGGGAGAACGAGACGAGAGGGATCTCCACTTCCGGAGGGAAACGAACGGGAACCGCTTTGGCGGAGAGCGGGAGAGGGACTTCGAGAGGAACCGCGACAGAGACGCCGAACGCAACCGCGCTCGCAACCGCGAGAGAGAGCGCGAACGAGAGAGTCGCGGAAACGAGCGGAAGCGCAGAGAGTCGGCGCCACCCGGGCCCCAGCCGCCGGCGCCGCCCGCCGTTCCTCAGGAACCGGCCGACGGAGAGGAGCAGAAAAAGCCCCTGAGGGTGAATGGCGGGCCGTGCGAAGCCACGCCCACCCCCGAGGCGTCCCGGGGCCAGCCCCCCGTCCCCGAAACGCATGTCGCCTCCCCCAAGGACATAGCTGCAGGACAGAGTGAAAGCTGGCGAAACGAAGAGGCTGACAAACAGCCCGTGGGAGAGAGAATACAGACTGAGGGAACATAATCATCACTCAGTAGGTTAATTTTGTAAAATTGTTCTATTCCTTTTAAAATAAATAATAATAATAAATATAATGGAAATGGCAGAATGGACCTGAACCCGGCAGATGAGTTCATCAAGCATAACTGTATATGATTTGCTTCTATAGGTGGCTTGGACGTTTATATTTTTATTTTATTCATTTTTATTTTTTGTTTTAGTTTCTCTGCGGTTTTAGTTGGGCGAATGTACACTGAGGTGCTCGCCGAATACGTTTTACTGAAAAATGAGGAAAGCACATTTTGAAGCTCTGGGGGTTCCCAGTGGATTAAGACACAGTGGAATGTTTGAAAGCAGCGGTCGGTGATCAGTTTTGTCCGCAAACGTTTTAAATTGATGCTTTTGTGCCGTTTTCAGCCTTCTTGACTTTTAAGACTATCACAGCTTAAATTCAGCCCCAGTGTGGGCTGAGAACTACGTTTTAGCCTTTTTTGAAAATGCACAGTTCTGTGTTAGTCTCCAAATGTTTGTGATATTTTCATCATGCTGCAGTGATTCAACCATCAAAAAAAAAGAAGAAACAAAAAAATCAATGAATGTTGGGTTCGTTCTGTTTTAGTTGCTAATAAAAATATTTGTTGATAAAAAATGCTCTAGGATGATTTTATTTGCTCTTTCAAAATTTTCCCCCCACGCAAAATTCAGGAGAGCTGACTGTAGACGCCACTCTATCGGGATGTCGATGAGAGGGGCGTGAGCGGGCCGTAGAGGATGAAACTCTGGCTTCGTTGCCGCTGTCTGGTGTTTAATTGAGCCTTCCAATCTATACATGTTGATTTACTGCTGCATTCAAAGCCTGTTAACTCAAGTAGAAAAATCGTGCTCGAAATCCATGCTTTTTAAGGGTTTTGGCTAGCTGCAGTGGACTGAATTACTGGGATGTCTGTTTGTTTCAGACTCCGTTAGCGCCTTACCGCCCGGCCCTGTCTGAGATGGTTATAGGCGATCGAGCATTTCTGGACACTTCCTTAAATTGCATTATATGTTAGCCGAGGGGTTCTGCTCGAGTGAATTTAGATGGAACTCATCAAATCTAGTCGACCGCTGTAGGCTGTTGTATATGGTAAGGGTGGCTCTTTGGTAACCAATAAAAAGCGAGCATTGTGCTGTGTGTGTGAAGCCGCGAGGCTCACCTGGTCAGTGTTCTTTTGACCTTTCTGTTTGGTTGAACCTGACAGCGCCTAGCCTAGCCTCACATACATACATACATACATACATACATACATGCATACATACATACATACATACATACATGCATACATACATACGTACGTACATACATGCATACATACATGCATACATACATACGTACGTACATACATACATACATACATATTTAACAGACATGCAAAGGCAGTGGTCTGGAATCCCCTAATTCTGTTACTGAATCGCTAAATCCTCTTGAAATATACACAATCCTTTATTCCAAGATAAACTGACTGGTTCCCACATATAACCACTACTCCACAGTACCTTGACATGACAATATGCCTCCAAATAATGGGGGGGACGGTCACTGAAATGGTGTCCCAGAAATAAGGTCAATAGAGTTGTTGTACTGATCATGGGCTAAAATAGTTTTGGTGAATGTTTAGATGTACGTGGTACTAAAGGACTGAGCTACCTTTAAAAACAAATTTGTACATAGTATAAAGTGGCAACATTTTATCTTTATAGAATTATGTAAATTGAGCATTAGAGATTGTTTTGCCACTATTGTTTCTTGCTTGTTTTTAAGAATACAATGATGGCGGCTATTAGCGAGCTGTTAGCGAGCACTTAAATGCACGTAGAACGGCATGGCAGATTTATAACTGCCACACGCCAGAAAATAATTGGGCAAAAATTTTGACAGCACTCCTCACAAAATTCAAATGATTTTTAATATCCAACATGAGAAGAGTATCTCCTTTATGCGATGTTCAGAAACGCAGACTTGTGAAAAATGTAAGGGTTATGTTACCTCGGGTTGAGGTGTTTTCTTACTGGTAAAAACTGCATTATGCCGTCACTTGAAGTAAAAGTCCTTCACAAAGAGGTGCAAGGTGCAAATACAGGTGCAAATAATTCAGCCGTCTGTATGTGGCTTTGTGTCCAGTCACACAAAGAACTGGACTTCCCTATTTTCCTCACTGACAATGCCAGCCTACCTGTGCATGTGTGCACACACAAAGGCACTTACATACCCTCCCCCCCCCCCCCCCCACACACACACACACACACACATACATAAACACACATACAGGCGCCCATATCACGCACAGACACACAGAAAGGCACTTGCATACACCTCCCACACACACACACACACACATACAGGCACCCATATCACACACACACACACACACATACAGGTGCCCATATCACACACACACACACATACAGGTGCCCATATCACACACAGAAGCCACAGAATTATTGATTCGGATAATTGTCAGAATCAATAATATAGCTTGAGTGTATATAACCGACTACCTGTCTACTCGACCCAATCCCTACAAGATTGGCTAAAGAACTTTTTCCTGTACTTGGCCAGCATATGTAAAAAATTATTAACACATCTTTAGTAACAGGATATGTACCAGAGTCACTAAAAATGGCGGTTATTAAGCCATTACTGAAAAAAACAAACCTCGAACCTGACAAACTGGAAAATTATAGACCCATTTCAAATCTTCCATTTCTATCCAAAATATTAGAGAAAGCAGTTGCGAAGCAACTTGGTGCATACCTTAGCTCAAACCATATTCATGAATTATTCCAGTCAGGATTTAGACCCTACCATAGCACTGAAACGGCACTTGTTAAAGTTATTAACGATTTACTGTTATCAGCCGACCAAAACTCTGTGTCTGTTCTTGTACTTCTTGACCTAAGTGCAGCTTTTGATACAATAGATCATGAGATTCTACTGAACAGGCTCCAGGGCTGTGTTGGACTCAATGGTCAAGCACTCGCATGGTTCAGATCATACTTACACAATAGGAAACAATTTGTTAAATTAAATGATGAAGTATCCAGTCACTCAATAATGAAATGTGGTATTCCACAAGGATCAGTGCTAGGTCCAGTACTCTTTTCGTTATATATGCTACCCCTTGGTGATATTATTCGGGCACATGGGGTAGATTTTCACTGCTACGCAGACGATACTCAGATATACATTTCCATGAAACCCGGCGAAGCACTACCACTTACTCGATTAGAGGCTTGCATTACAGATATTAAAGCTTGGATGCTCTCCAATTTCCTGCTCTTAAACTCAGAGAAAACCGAAATGCTGGTTTTAGGTCCTAAAAAACAAAGGGAGAAATTGTGTACATATACTTTAAGTATTGATGGTTGCTTAGTTGTTCCAAATTCAGCTGTGAAAGACCTAGGTGTTACTATAGACCCAGATTTAACCTTTGGTGCGCACATAAAAAATATATCTAGAGTTGCTTTCTTTCAGTTAAGGAACATAGCTAAAATTAGGCATTTCCTATCAGAAGGGGATGCAGAGAAATTGATTCATGCTTTTGTTACGTCTAGGCTAGATTACTGTAATGCTCTGCTATCTGGCTGTCCTAAGCTGTTGCTAAATAATCTCCAGCTTGTGCAGAATGCAGCCGCTCGCATTTTAACGAGAACAAAGAAATATGAGCATATTACCCCAGTACTAGCATCACTTCATTGGCTACCAATTAAGCATAGGATAGACTTTAAGGTCTTGCTTCTGACTTTTAAAGCTTTACATGGACTTGCACCAGTGTATATATGTAATCTGCTTTTACCATATAAGCCGAAAAGATCCCTTCGTTCCCAAGACGCAGGCTACTTAGTAGTCCCTAGAATATCTAAAAACTTGACGGGTGGTAGAGCTTTCTCCTACAGAGCACCACTACTGTGGAACACCCTTCCAAAATCTATAAGGGAATCAGACACAGTCTCAATATTTAAGTCTAGATTAAAAACGCACCTTTATGATCAGGCTTATAATGAGTTGTAGTCCGGAGACAGGACCAGAGAAGCCCTTTTGTCATAGAGTAATGCGGAGTGACATCCTTTCCTTACTGTCACCTGTCAACAGCTGTGACCCCATCTTCCTGGGCTGGCTCTTGATAGGTGGGTAGGATTGTTTACTCTCTCATGACTGGATGGGTTCTCATAACCCTGTCTTCATAGCTATGCAGCCATAAGTTACTCCTGGCGGGGGTACTTGTCCAACCCCCCCCCCCCCCCTAACTGTTCTCTCTCTCTCTCTTCTTCCACATTCCGCCGGCGGGGCTCATGCCCCGCATCTCGAGAGTTGCTGTCCAGCTTCCTGTCCATCGCCGCTTGCCCCTCCCTCCCCACCACCGCTGCCAGCCGATCCTGCCGCCATCGGCACCCGTTTTCCCATCATCATTGCCGCCACATCTGGACTGCCATCTAGCTGCTGCAATCTCCACTATCATGGATATTGCCAGTCAGTTTTGACCATGCTGGTCATTAAGATCTAGACCCTGAGCCGACCTGAGGAGAATGGGTTTCCCCCTTGAGTCTGGTTCCTCCCAAGGTTTCTTCCTAATTACACCAGGGAGTTTTTCCTTGCCACTGTTGCCTCTGGCTTGCTCTTGTGGGGGTTTAGGCTGGGTTTTTTCTGTGAAGCGCATTGTGACAACTTGTTGTGAAATACGCTATATAAATAAATATTGATTTGATTCAATATTGATTTGATTTGTTTCTAGCAGACATTTTCTGTCAATCTGATCAAAATATATTAATTTCTGAACTAGGAATCGAGGCTGAAATCAGTATCAGTTTAAATTTAATAAATAACTGTTCATAATGGCACTTACCAACAGGCCTTGTTGTTAGCTTTTCTTTTTCCAGTGTGGCACTCCTATTTTAGATGTCAGTGTAACTTTAATCCTTTTTACACTGTGTACACATTCTTTTCCATTCCACATCGGGGAGATAAATACTATCATCAATGAAAGCACCGTAAATAGAAAACAAAATGTACGGCTGAAGCTGGCTAATGGCTGAAGCTACATGAAAGACTTAGGCTATATCAGGAAAATGCAGAGTACAGAGCTCTAACTAGACTCCAGAGACGGCATCTCACTGTGGCCAATATTAGCAGAGCCAACTGCTGGATAACCTGCAGCTATACAGACAGCCAGATGTCTAGAAGCTTTATTCGTGTGTCCGAGTAGCTCACCGTTGCATGGTTTCTCCTTAACCAGACGGCTAGCATTTATGTTGTAAATAGAGAGTAGACGTGCATTCTTTTATTTTGCCACTTTTATCTGAAGTGAATTTCTGAATGGTGTGGCGAGCACATACACTAGCAGTCCATGAGGGGACACTGAGATCATTACAGTGTGCTTTAGATGAGAGCGCCCTGCGTGACGTGACATTGGTGCCGAGAGCTATTTTAGCGCCGGCTATTCATCACTGTAGAGGCGTCACTGCAGCGTTATCCATCAGCTGTGTGAGGCGCGCTCGGGTGCGTGCCGTGGTGCCGCTCGGCGTGAACTCCTATTGTGAAATGTTCCTGTGGAGGAACTGGCTGTTCCGTGAAATTATGAGCATAATTACATTACATGGTTCTTTAGCTCTTTGCCCACCTAGTCATGGAGACCGCCTGCACATTAACTGCTTTTTTAAGCCATAAAAGCGGCCTTCTTCTATTCCCTTGTTATTTTCAGTTACTCTTAGTAAATGGTACATTACAGTTTGAAGCAGGCCATTCATGAATTACTTGAACTGCTTTAGATCCGTCCTGGGTATGGTTCACGCTCTGGTCCTCTCCTGCATCAACTGCAAGGCTGTCCAAATCAGCGCCCTTCCATACTATTGAGTACACTGGACGAGAAAGTTAAGTAGGCAAAATGTTCTCTAAATGTAGTGTACTTGAAATCCCCGGATGATATACTTATTTCCTGGGTTTTTCCTAATAATAGTATGGAGGATATTTTTTAGCATACTGCATGTCGCGTACTAAACAGTATGCAGCAAACTGTACACAGTATGCTAGGACACAGGACGCGGTGGATAGAGCTCTGATTCGGGCAGAGCCCAAGTCTTCTTGCTGTCCTCCCGGCCATCCGGCCACTGCAGCTAATCCAGAACGCGCCTGCTCGACACAAAATGCAATGTCCTGGTGTCTCGGTGGAGTAGCCTTTAGAGCAGTGTTTTTCAACCTTTTTTGAGCCAAGGCACATTTTTTACATTAAAAAAAATCCTGAGTCACACCACCAACCAAAAGTGTTACTAATTAAGTGAAGTTAATAGGATAAGATAATTTCCCACGGCACACCTGACGATCTCTCACGGCACACTAGTGTGCCGCGGCACAGTGGTTGAAAATCACTGCTTTAGAGCACCGCCCACATGCTCGTTGCGAGCCACAATGTCGGCGGTTCGAGTCCGGCCGCGCGACCTTTGTTGCATGTGCTGTCCAATAAAGCTAAAAGATCTTAAAATGTTCTGACAGACTGAAAATCCTCCTCTTCAGACTGCACCTCGGGTCCTCCGCCCTGACCTACTGTTACCTGACACTAACACTCGTATTTGGTGCCACTTATTTGGCTGTTTAATGCTTGTTTGGATAGTCGTCTTCTAGTTTATACAACGTAAGTTTCATTTTCATTAGGGTAGTTCACAAGTGAATTGAGCCTGCACTTCATGCACTTGCTGTCTCTTTTGGGATTATCTTTTCCCTCCTTGGTGAATTACTGAGCTTTGGTCCCTGATATTTGCGTTTTCGTTTCTGTTTAGATGCTCTGGATAGGAGCGTCTGTGTAATTCCATTTTTAAAAAGATGATTGTATGTTTATATGGAGATTGGGGCGAGTAGATGAAGTTCTGTGGCTGTCCACCAGAGGTCAGTGTGGAGCTGTAGTGTAATATCTTGTTTTTATGTCCGCTGCTCATCTTTTTGAGTTGCACTGCTGTTCTGTATCGAAGGTTCAAAAAGAAATGACAGAGAAACCAGGAATGTTATACCATCTGTACAAATATTTTCAGGGCCAACACTGTTAGTCCTGAACACACCATTATTTTAACTGAAGTCACATGGAGGGTTTATGGGATAAGCCTCAAAGGAAAAGTATAGATAAAGACCAGTCCTCTGAGATTAGAGGCATCTGTCTTTATCTCCAGAAAAACTTCAACAGCAAGGTGCAAGTGTTTTCAAACTGACAGATAAACTGTAAAGCCCACAGTAAACTGGTGTGTGTGTGTGTGTGTGTGTGAGCGCATGCGTGCCTGTGTGTGCATGTATGTGCGTCCCTGTGTATGCGTGGCTGAATACGCACACAGAGCTGAGTGGAATTGGAGCACGATGCTGAGAGAGAGCCGTTTTCACCTTCTTGAGGCGGAGATTAAGGACGAGGTGTGAACGTTTCCAGTCTGTCAGAGTGCCAGACGCGGATGTCGCCCAGAGAACAATGCAATGAGAAGAAAGCTGTGCCAAACCAGGGCAGCCGGTCAGGCCAGAGTCTGGTCCAGTGTCTGCCGTGGTGTTATTTGCCATACAGGAAAGCCCAGAGGATGCAGCCCAATTAATCTCCATCTCTTTCTCACATGCCAAGCATGTAGGAATATTTGAGGTATACTGAAGACTTTTCTGAGCCGGGCTGAACTCTGTGTAAGGGTACTGCACAGTGAAAAGCAATTTTCATTAAGAAATGTCAGGTGAAGGGTCACGTCACTTTGTATGCTGTGTGCTAGGAGCCGAGGCCACTTTCTGAGGCTTAACGACGCTGAGCAGGTGGCAGGTGTGTAGTTATCTCCACGGCACAGGCAGCACACAGCACGAGCATCACCGCTGGACTCTTTGAGTCATCCCTGTCTCCGCCCACTGATAGGACTTCTCACATCACATTAAGATTAGATGTAGTCCGACCTGGGGTGAATGTCACAAAGTGAGATTAAGGAGTTAGCCGGCTAAAATTTTCAAAATATTTTGAAGTAACACAGACTCTCATCCAATTGGATGTCATCAAATTCAAAATATTTACAAAAGTAACTCCGTAATTTCGCTTTGTGAAATAGCCCCCTGGTCCAACCACATCCGAGTTCGATCTAACCCTTGATTAATACAGACTAAGATGCATAACGCCAGAGCAACTATATATTGAGTCAGACGTTTCTATTTCTGCTACTCCCTGGAAAGAGATACACTGAACTCTTAAAATATATTTGAGGATCCAAAACAAATATCTGAAATCCAACATCCCGGAAGGTATATTGGACCAAATATTGGCCACCCTAGTTTAATACATTTTCTGGTGCTCGGATATTTCTGAGAGAAGCATTGCAAAGAGAAACTCTCTATGAGGGACTTTCCCATAGTTACCGTCCTCGAGCATTTCCATACAAGGGTATTTGTGCAATGCAAACTTTGAGTTAGAATGTATTTGCTTTAATGACAATGTGTAATGCACGCCTCAATGCAAGCCCGCATATCAGCAGAGACTGTGTCCTCTCTCAGAGACTGTGTCCTCTCTCAGAGCTGTGTCCTCTCTCAGAGCTGTGTCCTCTCTCAGAGCTGTGTCCTCTCTCAGAGACTGTGTCCTCTCTCAGAGCTGTGTCCTCTCTCAGAGCTGTGTCCTCTCTCAGAGCTGTGTCCTCTCTCAGAGCTGTGTCCTCTCTCAGAGTTGTGTCCTCTCTCAGAGCTGTGTCCTCTCTCAAAGACTGTGTCCTCTCTCAGAGTTGTGTCCTCTCTCAGAGCTGTGTCCTCTCTCAGAGCTGTGTCCTCAAAAGCAAGCATACAAACTACATGCTCATGTTCTGGGTTGTATGTGCTGTTACACGTATGCATATGCGCGTGTAGAGTATGACGAAAAGTTTAAATTTGGACCACATTGTCTGAGCACCACCCTTCCACGGCTGTTAACGTGCATACATTTTGAGAAAGCGACTTTTATTGAATATCCTGATGCATTTCAAATGAGGCCATCAATCTCTAGTATAATTTCTTGACAGGTGTGTTGAGAAAATGGAATACTTGCTGATTAATTACATATACTAAAAAAAAACCTTGATTGCTTTTGGAATACAGTTAGCCTCATGTAGCACTGTCTTTTGGGAAGGACAAGCATGGATAAAGTACACATTAGATCATTCTACAAAGTTTTGTCCTCCCAAGGTCGCGAGAATTCATCAAGTAGCCGAAGACATCTGTCCGCAAACGCTCGATGTAGCATGCAAGCGTGCGTTTCGGAACAGACAGCCGTGGAAATGCACCCGGGAGAAAATGATTTAATGTATCATGAATTTCTGAACTTTTTTTTTGCCCCTTATGCCACCATTTTATATTGCTCCCTCGCAAAATTAACTGCAGTCAATAAATGCCGCTGAACATAAAACATCTGCATTGTGGCTCAATTAATAAGGCTCAATAAAATTAAAATGTCTCAGAGAAAACTGGTTTTAAGGTTCATCAAAATGTCTGTCACTTTCTTATTGCCGTGTCCAATGACGCATAAATAACCGTTAATGGCGGCTACCGTGTAATTCCATGCTAAATGATGAGAAAATATCCAAATAACTTAATTCCTGCGGAATGCCCACCGCTGAACGCTGTCTGTGTGACAGGGCTGAAGGGTGTGCAACCATTTCGAACAAAAAACCCCGCTGTTGTCCGCTAAAGGCAGCCATAAGCCACAGCTTAAACGGACTTGGGATCCCTTCTGGCGTCAGGCGACGATCACACACACGTTCTGTGGAGCATCTGCGGTGCGGAGAAGCGCTATCACATTTTGAGAGGATTCTAAAGAAATGGCAGACGATAGACCAGTTGTCCCCTTTCTTCTCTTTCACACACAATTAATGGGGGGCGTGGGGTGAGAATAGCACAACCCTCTGAGATGTGACCATCTAAAAAGTATTCGTATGAAAAGGCCAGTTTTCTCGCACAGATGCATTTTGGGTAACTCGTGTGCTTGATTGTCTTGCTTAAATCATTTGTGAATTAACCAGACCCAGTTATGCTATATATTTTACAGACAAAGAACTCAGCAGTTGTCCTTGATGGAATGACTCTTGTTGTTTTTTTGTTGTTGTGTCTGTCATTTTCTATTTGTCAAACAGGCAATTGAATGGCTTGGTGATAATCAAGTTACCGCTCAAATATTTTCTGATAGTGGGTTCCAGCTCTAAACAGCAGTCATAACAGGATTTTAAAATGGTACCCGTTACTCCTTGCTTCTCTGATGGGCAAGATATTCCGGGGAATCCCTGTATGTTTGTATCCTTGAAATAGGGCCATATGTGCAGCCATATCAACATTGTCTCCTAGCTATCTATGACTGTCGAATGAGGAGCAGAAAAGTGTGCTCAATACAAAACCTCAAAACTTGACTGTAAACTTGGCTGCCAACGTCTGCAGTTAAAATGCCATAAAAAACCACCGCAATTTCAAATAACGAATAACAAATATTTGACAATAAAGCAGGTGGAAAAATGCATATCCAGCCATCCTTGTCTCCCTCACCAACCACCCACTGTATATTGTTGGCTTCAATCTGGCCTAATCTGTATTGTCAATATTGTTCTGCTTCGAAGAAGGCGAATAAATATTAATGATCATGCATATCAACTGCCGACAGGCGGTTTGGTCCCCTGTGTGCCTATCCATCGCCGGCTTCCCTCCCTCGTCTTCTTATAGTTTTGAATAATTGTATTTCTCGTTAATTTGGGCCACTAAAATCCATTTCCATGCGCAATGAGATTAAGTGGCTCATGCGCTGAAAACGGGCTTGATAGGGGGAAAAGCGAACCGCTAAGGGCCAACACTGAACTCTCAGAGGCACAGAGGTAATGAGACAGCACTGAGTTGGCATCTGTGACAGTGCTGTTCGCGCCGTGGGGTGAGAGGCAAATTTCTAAGTGTGAAATATGGTTGACGTCACGCCGAGAACGGAGATGTAGGCTGCTGAACAATGAGGTGGAGCGAACCGCCTCAGGTGAAGAGGGCCCCAAACACCGACCCCAAAAGCATGATGCGCCGCAGCCTGCAACGACCCCCTCAAGACCCATATATGCACGCCCAGTGGGCCAATTGCCTAGAACGTTCTGCCCAACGTTTCCCGAACGCTGCACGCACCGGGACCGCGGCCATCGCTCCGCGCCGAAAAACTGGGGGTTGGGGAGGGGGCGGGGCGGGGCGGATTTATGTGCACAAGCGTTCTGTCTGACCGCACGCGCGGCCCGCGTCCTCCGGGACGCCGCAGAAAATGAGAAACATGAACCCGGCAGAGCGCTCCCCGAGATTGGATTTCACAACTAAACACAAGTGAGAACAGCTTTAGCGGCGTGTGATGAGCCGGCGGAGAGACGTGGCGCTGCGCCAGAAGGCTCACAGAGGCGGCATTGTGGTACCTGGCCAGCTGACGAAGCGAGGGTGGAGACGAGGCTTCGGCCTGGCCGGTGTGCTAGCGGCTCCTGTGAATTTGGCCGTTTAAAAAACGGGTGGGTAAGTTTAAAAGGGAGACCGCTGTTTTACGAAGGATACCTCTCTCTGTTCCATACCGGACATTCAGCATGAATGTAGCAACCCCCTGCAAATTTATGGAAATACCAGTCGTGTCAAGCTAGTCTTTAAAATTAAACAAAATAAACCAAAGCACATAATCTGTCCTTTTTTCAACTTTTAAGTAAGATTTCATACTGTTTTTATTGCCTTGTGGAAAGCGGAAAGTACAATTAAATGTGTTATTAATTTTTATGGTGTTCTGTACGTGATGGAATGTTCTAATGCAGTCTATGGAATTAATAAACTCAACTAATTAATCTAGCTTCATTACCCTGACGATCAGTAATTATTTGTTGAGTATAATTAATGTGCAAGTCCTTAGCAATACGTATGTATACATTAATCTCTGATTTTGACCAAAGCTCTTGGGCTTATGCCAGCGCTGGTTATTTTGAAACCTGTGTGAACAGATCATTTATCATGATAAGATTATGAGCAAATATTGACACACCAACTGCCCTTGAGGCACCTGCTGGTGGGCAGAGATTTATATTTGGTTTATGTGGGATGAATAGGATTACAGGAGAACATTGGGTCAAACCTGTATTTCTTAAACGTTCATGACCTATGTAGCCTATAACTCCTTAATTAACATGAGGTAAGAACTTTATAAATAATTTATAAGCAAATGCAATGCTTTATGAAAGATGACATTAGTCATGGCATATGATATAACACACAATTGCACTTGAATTAAAGGAAAATTCCACCCTGGGTTTTTCTTTTATTTGTAGAAGAGTAGCTATCCTCCTGATTAAAATGAGCTCTCCGTCAACTCTCTACATGTAGTGAGTGCAGTTTCTTGCTTTACTATGGACTACAATGGGGCGGGCGGTGACAGTCTATGGGTGGGCGTCAGACAATGCCAGTCACAGGTTGCCACTCCTCCTGAATATAAACAGAGGGGCTGGGCATTACTACTTGGCCTGGAAGCCGTTCTCCGAGAGAGGCTAACGTTACTCGCTAGCAAGCTAGTCACTAAAGAAAGAAAATGTAGGTTTATGGTGTTCAGTTCAGTTTACTTTTGTGCTTAAATTCAGGAAGGGATAAGGAATTTATTTTTACCGGCTACTGCAAGATGAGGCTGAGAGACAAAAATGGCTGACAGCCATTGGGAACACTAAATATCCTCCAGATACACCTGAGACACAGCTAAATAATGTGTGAGTGTGAAGCAGACACTTTCACCCATTCTGGCAAGTTCTACTGAACATACCGAGTAACCATCTTTTGCTCGGTCAACACCATAGTCAACACCTCCTTTGCCTAATGATAATAATAATAATACTAATAATAATGCCTAGCATTTATATTGCGCCTTTCTCAACACTCAAGGCGCTTTACAATGATGGGGGTAAGCTCAACTCTAGCACCACCAATGTGTAGCACTCACCTGGGTGATGCAACGGCAGCCATTTTGCGCCAGAATGCTCATCACTCATCAGCTGGAAGTGGAGAGGGAGAGATTAATCCCAATTAAACTGGGATTGATGATTCGGTGGCAGATTGAAAAAGCCAGGTTGGGAATTTAGCCAGGCAACAGACATCAGAAAGTCATGGCATGCAAAAAATATGTGACCAAATATTTAAAATAATTACTTCATTCTACATTATGTTAAACTGTCCTATATGTTTTGATGCCCGGAAATGGGGGGGGGGGCTATGTACAAAAGGTTCTATAATTTCTAAACGGTTCATCCGATATGGATGAAAATACCCTCAAATTAACGCTGACAACGCTCGTTGTCATTGTTTCCTTTTGACAAGTTGTCCCCCTTTCAAAAAATGTGTCACTGTCCAATGAATTATGGTGCTCACTGTATATGCTCCATGATGGCTTTAGAAATGCATTTTGTACAGCATGACTGAAACCCGCATGTATAGTGATAATGAGTTGACAGTTGGAGTCAAATGTTTAATTCCTGTGTTCAATACTAATTATTTTTAATGAGACACAGGCAGGCGCAATGGTTTTGCTTCGCTTTAGACTTTTAAAGTCAGACAATGTAATAGACCACCGATGTTCAGTTAATTGAAATCAGGTCTTTCTTGTTACAAGGTAATGATATATAATTTCTTAATTGCTGGTGGAGACTTTTGTTTTTTATAAAGACTAGAAGCAATGCATAAATTCCGAATGTAATATATTTAACTTGTTTTGCGGTGCTGTCAATTATGAAGTCCCATTTAAAAAAACATTGTAATCCTTTGTGCTTGAGTAGACTCGGCAGAATCATACGATTGAGAAAAAGCAAACACAAGCCTTCTCAAATGAGTGTTTAAACTCTACTTGCATTGTGATTTGAAGGTGATTCCCCGCAGGCACAATGTCATCCTTGTGGAAATATGGTCATAATATACAAAGGAAAATCAGAAATGTGAGTTCAGAATGTGGAGGTTTTAGCTTTTCCTACCTCAAAATGGCACCTTCATTTTCGAAAACAAATCGAACAGTACCAGTTAGTTGCCGTGCAAAATTATGCTACTCGCACACTGTGCCATATTTCCATAAAATAAAAACCTCTGTTTGACAGCTGGATTTGGTGCCCAGAACTGTTTTGGACGGAGAACTCAATGTGTCCGCAGGGTTTTATATAGCCCATTGTGTCATGATGCCATTTTGCTGCCACAAACCAGGCAAACTAACAGCCTACTTGGCCCTGCAACCATTGCTGTTCTGCCACAGACCAGTAGCAAGACCAGCAGTCTTTTCCAACTGGCAAGTATGTACATATTTAATGGTCAAAACAGATTTACCTCCGAGGCTGGACCACACCGCATTAACATTGGGAATGCAATGTGCTGTGAGATGATGGCAGGAAATGAAATACAGTTTTGATTAAGTTCTGGTCCAAGCAGGAGTCGCGCGAGCGTGTTTATACCATGACTATACAAACAGCTGCCCTGCAAAACATTGATCCTGTTTTTATGTTCCCTGTTTATCACGGTCTTAGCCGGAGCTACGCGGTGTCATTTCACATTCTGCAGCATTCAAGGAGTCCTTTTAAATGTGGCAAACACACGACATTGCGGCATTGTGCTCTGAACTGAAATAGAATGCTGTTTACTGAGCTTTTGGTGTTTTTTAAGTGTTGCCGGATTTATTACTATTTGGAATTTGCACTATTTTGCACAATACTTGAATCTCACAATTTGCTGTAAATTGCTATGGATAAAGTTGCTGCTAAACCATGAATGAAAATTTTATAATTAATGAATACTGACTGAAGTTCATCTTTTTGTTATTATGGATACTTGCTAGCTGTGGTAAATGCAATACATACAGTGTGATGTAGGGCTGGGGATGATAAATCGCATGGTGAACAGACAAACATCCAGCCAACCAGTTATGAAAACAGTGCTAAATAGGCCTGGGAGTCATTATTAGGCACGTTGATTAGGCTATAGGGGTAGCATCTGAGCTGATTGCAATAAGCCTCAGCTGCTACCGCACTTGTGCGTAGTACTGGTGTTGTCCACCAGTGGGGAGCACACCAATTCCCTTCCCGGCATCACAACGGGCATCACAACAGGTACATGTTGGCTGTGTCTCAAACCGAAGACAGCTGCCTCGCTGCCTCGCTGTCTTGTTGTCTTGCTCCCTCTGAAGGTACCTCAAAAGGCAACAAATTTGGAACGCACTTCTAAGGCAGGATGATGTCATGTGAGATCAGTGTTTACGTTTGTTCATTACGCGAGGTCAGCTCGGTAGAGAGTTAGCTCGCTAGTTACTGGAAAGCTCACAGAGGCTTAAAAACATCAGATACACTATTCCAGTTTACTGCATATCCAGACTGTAAAAAAGCTCCTCTGGTGCTGCGGCAAATCCCGCATCGTTGTTTTCGGCCGCCATTAATTTAACGGAAGTGAGAACCCTGATGTAATTGCAAAGACTTATGGGATATCATACCCAGAGAAGGATACATGTGATGCATGAAGACACCTTAGAAGGCAGAATTTTATGCAAACTTTGGAATGAGACGCGCCTCGGTGCCTTCCTTGTTATGTTCTGAAGGTTGCCCATCATTAAACTTCGGTTTTTTGGTACTCCCTGCCTGCTTCTGGGTCCCTCTTTTCCACCCGCCCTTACATTACTGCCTTCAAATGTTGCCTTCGAAGGCAGCATTTGTCCCGTTTGAGACACAGCCGTTCTTGTGGATGGCTTCCTCTGCCGCCCTGGCCTTCTCTGCCCTTTGCAACAGCGCAGACATTCTGCACATGGTTCCTCCATTCTCCAGGCCGACTACACCAGACAAAACCCCGACACATCTGCCCCATTATACACCACATGACCAAATTATGACCGCAATTACCCTTAGTGAAAGAGGTCTCTCCTCTCTCTTTCTCTCTCTCTCTCTCTCTCTCTCTCTCTCTCTCTCTATATATATATATATATATAACTGACGAAGTGTGGTGAACAGTGCCGTGTGACAATGGCCAGGCCCTATTGTACAATGGCTGCCATGGGGATATTTATTATTTTGTTTGAGAGGCATCCTGACTCTCAAAGCTGAGGTTTTATTTTACACAATATCCATTTGTACAGCTGGATATTTACTGAGGCAATTCAGTCGAAGTACCCTTTTGATGTACACTGCAGTGCCTTGCCTTACAACTGAACCTGCAACCCATTGAATACAAACCGCAGTTACGCAGACCGTCCCTAACGCACATCTCATCCCTACCAGCAAATAGGCTTGACTGCAATTATCCTGAGCCTTAATATTAAGGCAGCAATCATTGCAGATTACAGCGATGGGGTAAGTGTGAGATATTAGACGGAGTGCAGCTATTTAGTGATTAGAGCAACATGTCCTTGGATGACACGATAGGGCTCATTATGACTACGGCTGTGTTTCATCGAGCAATTACAGACCAGTCTGTAACGGCGTCTTTTTTTTTTTAAACCAGAAAACACAGAAAATCTTTTAAAAATGCTATTTGTTATTTCATTTAAACACATCATAATATTCCCATACTCTGATGTAGCTAATTTGTCATTAATCATTGCAAATTGAGTGCAGAGCTTAAAATTGTATCCGCATTGTAAAATTGTGTGGTGAATCTTGGGATTCAAGGCGGAGTGAATATGCGGTGTCAAATGACTTTTCCTCATTCCCACCCACATCTGCCCAAGAAATTTTTTTTTTTGAGGGGGGGTGTAGTATGCTCAAACAGGGGATAATGGCAGGCTAACTGGCTACCCCAAGAACAGCCACATGGCAAACAAAGACATGCTTATGCTCACATGTGCTATTCTTTCTGGCTATACCTAAGCCATCTAAATTAGTCCTGCTCTCATAGAATGCGTTTACTTTTTCATTTGAAACATTTTCACGGAACGCATTTGTTCTTTGACAGTACAGCGTCCTTTACAACACTGTTAGTTTAGCCACTGGTTAATGTTGTGCTTCAGGGAAAGGCGACATATATTCATCTTGGTTTTATGTTTTTACATAAAAATTTCCATGTTATTACACACCAGTCCAGCTAAACACATAGCTAAAAGATTGCAAGTCATTATGATGTAATACTGTTAATTCAAAACAGGATATATATATATATATATATATATATATATATTCTCTCACATTGTCAAAAGTTACACTTGTGTTTTAACTTGTAAGTTAAAACATAAAGCAACTTAAAAGTTATGTTGAAGCACTACAACAGCATTTTGTCAATAAAGTTGTTAGGTTGTAAGTTAAAACATAAGGGCAACATTTGTCAACAAATGTGCTCATTAATTGTATGTTTAACCTCTTTGTTATTGCAGAAGTGGCAGGTTGTTTGCATGTTTAAAAGGCTGCATAGCTCCTTTTAGCAAAGCCATAAACCCCTAGAGAAATCTGACTCTGTTAATGGAATTAACAGAGCATTTAATGAACCCCACAGGGGGTGTATGCAATGGTAAAGAACTAAATGTCCTGTCTTCCCCCAAGTCATTTTCAAGTTGACTCCAGTTTCAAAATTATAATACAATAACAGAAAATCTACTGTTTTTTTCTTACCCAGTGTCTTCAACAAGTTATAAAAATATGCCACTTTTGTCACTTTTTGGAATTTGGGACTCTCTTGGATTTCATTCTTAATTATTTGGTTGGGACAGAGAAATCCTGAAAATATTCTTCATGTTCTTGGTGGGAAAAAATTATTATGTTTAATAGCTAAATTATTTATCTGAAGAAAGGTCTACAAAAATTGATACTACAGATATGTCAAGTTCCCCAAGACTTTGTACGGGACCTAGATACACGGCAGTATATTCCCCAACAAGAATGGCCCAAAAGCTGTGTTGAATCGTTTTCGGAGATACATATTCAAATGAGATTATGCTTCCGCGATTGTGATAGATCGATAGAGATGTCTGTCACGTAGAGGTGTGGCTATCAGCAGTGCAGCATTGACTGGGGGAGTTGAGATGGTGGTAGTAACGTTAGATCAGCTTGCTTAGTTGAAGAAATTGTTGAGCGAGTGATCTGGAGCAAAACGAAGATAGAAGATAGACTTCTGCTGAAACAACAAAGCGACCTGAAGTGAAATACTTTTTAGAAGTGAATGGAATTACACAACTGTACGTCACCGATCACCTTTTAGAGTATTCATCAGGATAATTGTCTAAAATCGCTGGTAAGTTTGGAAAACAAGAGGCTATTTGTTTTGTTATAGGGATATGCAGGTGATTGATCGAATTTAGCAGTGAGCAAGTTAAGTCCTTAGATATTTAGCTAGAGTTTGCTAACTTTTTTTACTGATGTTCATCTGACGTTTTTGTAGGCTAATCTTTCTCCCATCGCGATTATGTGATGCAACCTGGCTATGTGGAATTACGGTGCCAGAAATGTTTTAGTAGCCTATATTATTGCAAATCTGCCGGATTTTGCATCTCAGGATCACAGCTGTTGCGCGTCTCTTCCCAAACAATAACATTAGCATATCAATAGCTAATAATCCAATCTCTATACTTGGCAGAAAAGTTTGTAGTTGATTTAGCTGAAGTTAGCGTGACTAGAAAAAGTTTAAAAGCATAACATTATGCTATACTTAGGCTAAAAGGTAGCCTATCTAATCCCACGTTTAAAACTTTTAGGAAAAGCTTTTCGCTTGACTTCTGTTGTCAAAACCGATGATGAACGGGCGGCGCACCTGTGTGCAGAATATGAGTTATTGAAACTTTGTGATTTTATGTTCGGATAAATTAAACGAATACATTTCCGTACTAAAGTGAAGACAGTAGCCTAGGCATATGTAGCTATCAAGATGCGACTATGCGACTAGGGAAAACCGAAGCAATATTTGTTGCAAAACAGCGTTTTCATGTCTAACTCTACTGCTATCTACACGCATTTTCCGTACAGGGTTGCGTCCTAAGAAAAAAATGGTAGTGCTACGGGTGTGTTACAGTTGTGTAGAAAGTTTATGATTGTTCTAACTGATCGTCTCCTGAGTATAGGGCTACGATCCAATATATGGTCACACTGCCAAACATATGCGGTGTGTGTTTGTTTTGACTCGACTCGGCTCCACGGCATTATTCAGTGCAGGACTTTTTTGGGATGTAATTATAGAGCCAAACGTTTTGGACAAGACTTTTGGATATATGAAACGGCATTTTGAAGAAACGGACTGTCCCCAGAGTTACTGATTTAAAACTATTTTGTCTAGACAGGGAAATTATCGCATGTTTTTGTTCTCGAGTTAGGCTCTGGCGTTAGATGCGTTGACAGTGGACACATATAGGCACACTGCGCTGCTGACACGCATGTTTACGATTCGCACATCTTCAAACCTATAGCAAATGCTCACAGAAATACAATGTCAAAGTGAGAGTAGCCTACAGCATTTGTTGGAAGTAGACTTTGCGGTTGATTAAATTCCGGTTAATAATGCTTTCCAAGAGCTCGGTAACTAGCAACACAAGACGTAAGGTGATTAAAACTGGCAGGAAAGGTCTGCTCGCTCTTTTTCGAGGCTTGTAAAACACCCCCATTAATTACATGCGCAGCTGCTCTTGGCTGACTCTTTCAGTCAGTTAATTGATGCCATACCAATGAAGGATGGAGAAAGACACCACAGAGATTAGGCCATACGTCATAAGTATTCCCATTCATTACGCAGTTGTCTTTTTGCATAGCCTAATACAAAAGAGGCCAATTGAAGGTGTGTTGGTGCATAGCACTTGCTTTGGCCAACAACCTTTCTTTTACTGATAACCCTTTTGAAAAGGGAACACGGTTTGATAGTGGTGTGAACCTCTGATCTGTATAGGCTATACTGGGCCATAGTTGTGGCGATGAGCCCTGAAGCAATTTGAGGCCAAATACACGTCACCATCAGTGTTTTCTAAATAATGAAAAAAATAGAACCCTGAAATGGCGAATGTTTTGTTTGGTAATTGGATTTTGAGTTTTTGAATTTTGAATTGAAGGGTGACAATAAACTGCCTTTTCTCATTTAAAACCTGTGCGTTTTAACAATTATGTTTGCGAATGTTTTCATGGGTGATGTGTAGACCTAAAATTGTGAGGCAGAAAACCTGCGAATGTCCTCCTGATGCACGCGAAAGGTTGTACTATACTTGTATGACGATGGAATGTAACTTCTTCCCCCGCAAGCAACTACAACTGACCCAGCCGTTCCATCACTGGGCCCCATGGTCTCGTTCTTCTTGGCTGATGGTTCTCTGCTTCAGTTCTTATGCCTATTTTCTTTTTTTTTCTTTTTTTTTTTTTTTTTGTGTATAAGGAAGCTATGATATGAGTCAAAATAAAAAAAGAAAAAAAAACAAAAATGTTGCATGAATAATAATATAAAAAAAAATAATAATATATAATTAATATTATATTTCTCTCTCTCAAAGTGGTGGAGGTACAGGGAGGTACAGGAAGATCAAAACAAACAAAAAAAAAAAAAAAAGCTTTTGGGGCGCCGCCCCGTCTAAAAAAAAACTCAGCAGCAGCAGTTAATTTCTCCCCGATAGTGCAATACATTTAACTTGTGCAATACAAAAATACAAACGCATTTTTTTTTTTACTACCTCAGCAGTATTTATTTGTATTTTATTATTTGCTTTTGTTTGCTGCTCATTGTGTCCTTATCTGTTCTTAATGTTGTTGTGTTTTTTTCTTTTCTTAAATGTTTTTAATTATTTACGTCTGATTTTAATGCACTGTCAGCTGAAGCACTGTTAATTTCGTTGTATGGGGAACTGTGCAATGACAATAAAGCCTATTCTATTCTATTCTATTCTATTCTCAAAGCTCATGGTGTTGACCAAAGTTTTCCTAAAAAGTCTTTCTTTTGCTATGATATTGCATCGTTTTCAGAGAAGAGGGCGTCTTACAAATAGTATTGACCATTTAGCATCTTTATCCCAGTGCTTTTCAGGAGTGAATAAGATGATAGACTATATTTTTTTCTGTGGGGAATGGTAGCTCTGGCCAGCTAATTTTTATGGTCCGATTTTCTGAACGCTCACCAGTTCACCATATGCTGATCATACGCCATTTAACTTATTTGCTATTTAAACTATTTAAGGCTGAGTTTAAAATTGCATGCTTTCTCAGCAAAAGCACTTAACTTCATGAATGAGCCAGTATGCTTTGTTTCCACAGATTTGTGTGATGTCATGAGCAGAGGCCATATCAAATAAAAATAAAAATAAAAATTTACATTTACTTACCCAAAGAGGTAAAACAGGAATGGAAGTCAAATTAAGTGTTGAATACACGATGGCCCAGTGCTGTTGAAGTAGCCTAAATGCCAGTGTAAAGAGATTAAGGGCCGCTTCTCGGATGCACATTATACGGTTCCATTTCATTCAGATGAGTCTGGAAGTTTGGCTGGGGACTTTTCATACAGTCAGAATGTGTGAGGCAATTTGTGTCTGTCAAGGGGCTCTCAACAGTAGGGAGCGCCCCTACGACTGTTCAGTAGTTTTTACAAATTCATTATGACGGGACTACTCCCTGTCCTGCGTATGCAATTACACAGCAGCTCGATGTGAGTCCGTTCAATGGGGGACTGAGCGTTCAGTCCTGAGGGCATTAAGGGCTGTGTATCCTCTTGACGATATTGGTTTTCCGAGACTTTTATTACAGTTTTTTTTGTTTCTGTCTACTAATTTATAGGGCAAGAAATCCTTCTAATTCTCCCAGTAAGCACCGATCTTTGTGACCGTCTTGTTTTTAAGTGATTTAACAGCCCCTCGTGCCTTCTTTCTTTGTTGTTGTGGAAACGGCGCAGCCGTCGGGGTTGAGTGTGGGGGGTGCCAGAGGCATAAAGTGCGCACAAAAGGACCTCTGGAGCCATGGAGGGTGGAAGTGGCCAGAGCAAACAGTGCCGTGCAGCAGGAGGGTCTGGGCATGCCATTGGCCACAGAGCACGCTCTGCCATGGAAACCGCGCCTCGCGCTATCGGACCCGGGGCCGCTAGCGCTTCTCCTTTAGCCCCGAGCTTCATACTGGGCTCTTGCATTGACCTCGGGGTTCTGATCCACAAAGACATTTCACTTACTGGCGCACATATGTTCTGGCAGGTACCTTTTAAACTCTAATGTAGGCCGACGGTACTAGTTTCTTGGAATGAGTAAGCGGTGGAGAATTCCTACTCCTTCATTTATTTTCAGCGCAGGAAATTTTCCTTGCGAGGTGGTTGATGCTATCTCGTGCGGCCAATCTGGCTATTGTTTGACTCAGATTGAGCGTGAAGCCTGCTTGCTATCGAAATCTGGCAATCACGGAAATGTAGCTCATTCAACTCGAAATCTCACTTTCGGTCACTGACATCGGCTCGCTTGATCGTGACTGTTATTATTGTGAGATTGCCGGCAAGCATTGCTCTGCGATAGCGCAGGAGCGTGGTTCATATTTCAACTGTTGTCCAGGACCGTTCGGTCTGTTTACTTTACTTTCAAATTTTTACATTTGACTGAGAGTCAGTCTTTCTCTTGCATCTGAATATAGGCCTCTGTACAGAAGGCGGGGCTTACGGAACTCGGTTATTTTTGTGTGAAAACGAGGGAACTTTTTGCTATTTCTCTCACTGCATCGTAAACCAAATGGGGAAAAATAGGATACAGATGCACTGGTTTTTGCGGGCTGCTATAAAATGCTTGTCTACACAGAGCAATACGATACTCTGTTTTTGCTAGTTTAATTTGTTTCTCACAGAGAGAGTCAGAGTCAATATTGGGCCTTCTCTCTGCTTTTTTTGGTTCTCCATGGAAACTAGCCTATACAATATTGCTCTCTGTAGTCTCCTTACGTGACCCCCAGCCGGCAGCGGATTAGGGCTTTTGCTTCTCCCCTGGTTCATTCGACGGCCTCCCTGTTTACGTTCAGTCGCTACACGACCGGGGAGAATAGACACAGGTGCAGCCTTCACGTGCTTCTATTTAAGAATGTTCTTACCGGTTTCATAAATAAAGGTTCGCCGTAAGATCCAAAAGCAGAAGAAGTTTATCTTGCGGCCACGTGCGGGGTATGAAAGGAGCGGTTATTTTCCCCGTCTGTTGCTCGGTGACAGTAACGATCGCGTTAACGAGGTTTCCCAGCGATGCGGGACACCTCCTGCATGTGCCAGCTGCTCTTTGTGTTCAGAGGGCCGGAATTAAAACGGGAATGGGGAGCAGAAATCCCTGATATGCCTTTTGGCTCCAGACAATGCTCCCGCTCCGTGTTGTCAGTGAGGAGGCGGTGCCCTTTTTACCGAAGCCTGACGGCAGGGATGGAGGGAGGGAGGGAACAGTCAGGTGTGCGGTGGCCATCTCAGCCTCTGCGTGGATGCAAATCAAAGGATCTCTTGTGCCTTTACCCTTATTGGTATAAGACTCATTATTCCCACAGAGACATATGGTCTTGTACAAGTATTCACACAGTATTTAGCACATGGAATCTTGGAATATTTATTAAGAATTTAAATTGGATGCTACTACTGACCTACATTCGAGTACAGTTTGAACGTGACTTAGGCTACTTATTTAGTTCATGCTGCGCCATTAGCTTCTGCTTAATTTGTTCGTGAAATAGCGCACAGTAACCCCATGGCATGCTCGCTTGCTTTGCTTCGCTTCATCACGTCTGCCTGTGCCCTTGTAGCTGTTGAGTGGCAGATTGTTGCAATACACAACTGTAGCCTGTGCTGATGAGACAGACTGCTACATTACATACAAAAATGGGTAATATCACTCTCTGTGCCTGAGGGTTCAATTGTGTGTCTATACGTGACCAAACACAGGTCAAAACACTTTTTAATGGATTTTGAAATGATTGCTGCCTTCAATTGTCTGAACACCTGTGGGTCTGAGAATTGGTTACAGATAAAGACCCTGTATTCTTCTGGAGGATGTTCTTTGAGCGAACAGATGGAAGCCTCGGTTCACTTCAGGTCCACTTCTGGTGGACCTATTGAACAACACATGGACATGTTTAAAAAGATTAATAACCTGGTTATAAATCCCTTTTTATTCCCTCATGTCAAAGCCAGTGGACAGCTGATGTGGTCTCGAGATGAAAGTGCCAATTAAACAGAGGGGGGGGGGGGGGTGGGAGGTGAATGCAGTTGACAGGTGCAAATGAACAAGTTATTAGATTATGAAATCGGGGTGATAAATATCTCAGATTTGTATGAGCAGGAGAGTAGAGGCCTGGGCGAGTAGAGGGTCTCTTTCTCATTCAGCCTTCTAGCGACCGTTGACCTCACAGCAGTTAGCCGTCGCCATGGACACGCTTCAGGCCAATTTTGGCGAGGTATTCGCGCCCACTGTCTGTTTACTGCGTTTGAGCACCTCGCTGAAGGCGATCCCGACTCTACAATGCTCAGGACCCTTTCAGAGGTAGTCAAGGCCCGTATAGCCTGTTGTTTTTTCGGTATCAGCTGTATTGATAATACTAATATATTTTCAGGAAACATTGGTAAACTTGGTCGGAACAACTTATAGCAGGTAGGCTGATGAGATTTGTTACGCACAAAGCATGTAAAACCCTGGGTTTAGGTACGTGAAGGGTGGAGTGGTTCTATCCTGTTACAGGGCTTTGTAGGATGCAAGCCTGTGTGTTTTGGTGCATGATTTCATTATGTTTTTTTTTCTTCTCCTGAACGAGGCCAATTCTTTCCTCCTCTTCGCCACCTGTGTGTCGGGCAGAGATGTCTGGTCCTCGTAGTTTCCACCGCTCTTCATTCGAGCCACTGGGTGATTACAGGTGTATTTTTATCACGCCGCTGTAAAATTAGCCCGGTCGCTCAGCCCATTTCCGCTTACTCAGACATCTGGCCTTATCTGTGTGGTAATGTCTTGCAGTTGTGTGGGTTTCCGAGTGGCAGGTAATGGGGCTGCATTTAGAATCATTCTCGATGTTTTGAACATCGAGTTCCAGATACGTCGCCGCTTCTCTGTGCGCTAAATTTGTCACTCGGACACAGCCGTGGAACAGTAGGGCAATTCACAATAATGCAAGAGACTGAAATGTGTGTGTGTGTGCGTGCGTTTGTGTGCATGTGCGTGCGTGTATCTGCAGCTGAGGATGGGCAAGGGGAAGAGGAAGGGGTCAGGTCACGGCCAGGGCTGTGCACCGGTGTCTTTTGTTGAATGAGTTAGCATCTCGCTAGGGGCCAAGCCAGCAGAAAGCGTGATTGATTCACTCAGCCCTGTCAGGAACTGGACCTGCGGTGTCCGCACCACGGTCTCCTGCCTCCAGGCTGCCGTAGTTAAACCGTCTCCACCAACACCCGTTGGAAAAGCAAACGCAGCTGCCGTGGAACCCGCCGCCGATGTTCTTACTACGTTCTCGCTGCGTCGCTGGGGCGTCTTTGTAACGCGAGAGCATTGCTGCAATGTTGCAGAAACGTTGCAGTAACATTGCGAGAACGCGAGAGGTGGCGTGATTAGCGACGTGTGGTTGGTCTAAGGGTACAAAGGATTCAGCTTTTCGCTCTACTTGTAGCCTGTCATTCGAAATATCTCTATGAGGTGGTCAGTTTTTCCCAGCAGATCAACGTACCTCTCGTTTGTTCCGAGTAGTTACTGTAAAGCTTGTTTGGTGAGAAAAGGACTGAAACGGTTTGTGGAATTAAAAGGGTTAAATGTGCTTTGTTCCTCTAGTCTGGTGGAAGTGACCACAGGGTTGTAGGCCGGCTGCAGCACTTACCAGATTAAAAGAGCCCTGAAGTCTTTGTGGGTCCACAGAGAAGAAGGGTTCTCTGTTTGGTGCAGTCGCCACAGTGTGGAATGTCTGTGCGATTTTCCACCTAATTAACCTTCATTTTCTCGTGCAAGCAGGCTTTTCCACCCCCCGCTTTTTTGATGTAGGAATGCGATAGGCTTGGCCGTCGTGGCTTTTGTAGTTCTCAGCCAGCCCGGCTCACGCCCGATGTTAAGCGCGGGGGGAGCCGATTGTTTTTGGGTCAAAGAAAACGTGTATTCCGGACAGCTGAAATACGCTCGATTAGAGTCGTTTAGGGGATAATGCTTCCAAGAAACTCAGCGATGCGCCGATACAATCTCAATGGTCTGTTTTTGCTGAAAGCAGCATCTGATACGACAGGCCACTCTGTTCAGAACTTTCCGGAGCAGTAATGTTTTGGTGATGACACCCGCTTTTTCCTTCTCAGAACCGGCCTCTTTCTGAAACTGTTTCAAACCGAATACGGATGTGCACCCTGGTCGGCCTCCATGTTTGTCTGAACATTGAAAGTTTCTGTTTTCTGTCTCATTCAATGAGGAGAGCAGTGTCGGTGTTACGGGCCAAGGCGGATCCTTGCGGAACTCCCACAATTGAGAAACGTGGAGGGAGTCGACTCTACCCTTTTGTAACCGTCCGCTTCCCTGTTCCCTCCCTCGGAAAACTTTGTGTGAAGATCCCATGCCAGCGTGTGGCCGGGTCACACAATTTATAGACACACAATTTAACCCTCAGTCACATGGCAGTCAGTCAAAGTGCCTTTGCACACGAGCGTGAAAAAACAGAACGTAATGTTTCCAATGGTTGTCTTTGTTACATTGGGGATAGCGTGTTACCATGACGTCCAGAGAGTCGTAGATTAAGAGCGGAAAGGCACTGTGACACAGAATATCTTCTAGATCACATGTCTGCCATTCATTCAGCCCTAATTTTTCAGTTACCATAGGACCATTCTGTCCACGTCTCTTAGCAAAAGTAATAATTACAACACGTGCCACTCGGGTACATCCTGAAAGTGTTAAATATGTAGGGAATATAGATGGAGCGCAGGTCCTACACAAATGGGAGTATTGACATAAAATGCATTATCAAGATATTGCAAAATTTCATAATAGATGAGTAAATAATATACAAATGATTTCTGCTTTCAGATATTGCAGAAAATATGTTTTTAAATGCATTGCTGTGAAGTATATTTACCCGTAAGGGAGCGGCAGCTCGGTTCAAAGACTCACAGGGGAAACCAGACAAGACTTTTCCCATTTGCTTCTCAGCCATTTGCTCTGAACTGTTGAAGAAGACCTGAATTGTTTCTTGTAATTGACTAGCAGCCTAAATGTAATATCGTGACTCCAGAGCCATCTTATGAGGTTTCCCAATTCAGCTTTAACACCAAACAAGTGACATCAGGCAGTTTATGATATCTCATCCAGAAACGATGTACAACTATATTTCTATAAAACACATTGACGTAATTTTAGTTTTTATCAGTTATTTCTGAGGTGCACCCATAGCTAGTAAGCCGATTTACCTACAGTTATTTGTGCTCAAAAACTGTCTGGCTAGGATGCGATGAGCTACTTCATTAAAATTAGAAACACGTCCTAGGTGCAGTCTAACACTGACAAATGTTCTGTTCAGTATCCGATAGCATGGCTCCGCTGTCATGTTTTGCTCTCGGAACGGAGTGAGCATGCTAACGACAGAGAATAAAGCTGTCAGGAATGACCCGTAATTATAACCTCACCAACCATAACATGTTTTCAGTTTATTTTGCGCAACAGTGCTACGCTAGCCTTGTGCATGTTTAGCCTTACGGACATTTGTGTGTTAAAGGTTTTTCATTGCCTTACGAGGCTGATGATGTCCACTCCACTCTGTACAATTCCACAGTGGTCACTGCACTGCAAAGCTGCTCTCCTGCTCATTTCACTGAACCGCCAGAACTTTGAAGGTAAACAAGAAACTGGAAAGATCTGGCATTCAAATTCAACTTTTCGAAAACTGGAAAAGGTTGAACGAGGTGACGAGGACCTGATTGGTGGGCATTTATCACCCAGGTCCGCCCACGTGGCTCTATTGGGCAGTTCCATCCTGTCGGGGCAGAATGTGCTCTCCCTACAGATTGCACATTATTTCCATAGAGGAAATCTTTACTGTGCAGCTTTTGATAATACGGATTATTATTTACCCGCAAGTGTAATTTATGAAGCCCTCCGTCCTCACATGTGGACCGAGCGGCTTTTGCCGCGGAGCTGACTGAGTGAGAGGCCTAGAACGAGGCGCCCTACGGTCTGCCCAGCTGAGCGGGGAAGGCAAACCACAGCGGAGGCCCCAGGGTCTAGTGAGCATTCTAGTAGTGATATTTCACAGTAAATTTGATGGTATCAGCGGGTCCCATTTAGGATAATGACCGCCCTGCAAAAACCCATGCGCCAGTTAGTCTTCCCTTATGGATGTCGTTATTACAGAATTCGCCCGCGCCGTTTCCTGCTAACGCGACGAATTCTTGGTCCAAAATCACCTTAAGAATGAGCTTTTATACATTCATAACTGCAAATCTGATAATAATAATAAGTGAGTGCTTCATGGGGTCGGTGTTCCTGTCGGCACCTCTGCATTTATGATCGCAATTAGCGTGAATCACATCATGACTGTTTCAGAAGATACTCAATCAACACACAGAACGAAAAAACGTGAGGGAAGCCCGTCTTCCCCACTCCCGAGGCATTGAAAACAGATTCCTAATTCGGTCTCTCTCGCTCGGTCGCTAATTTGTGGGAAAACAACTGCAGTTATAACGTGGTTGTTTGCAGTTGCACTACCGAGAGTCGGCTACGCATCGCCCGTCGCACTGGAGGCAAGCGACGCTAAGAAGTTCCGGAGTGGTTTAAGAGCACAGTAGTGTGTAAACCACGGGCCCACACCCTGGGCTATAATCCCGCCGGACCCGCTGCTTTTTTACAGGCATCCCTTGATTAGCTGGGGCCCTGCTAGTAGCCCTTCCCCCATTTCCATACCATAGAGGGGATTGACATCTTACCATGTGACATGCTGTGCCTGAGCTTCCTTTAATTACAGAGTCTAATATTCTACAGCACCCCATCTCCCACTATTCCCCCTTCCTGTCTTTTTTATGTGACTAAACCCCTTAACACCCCACACACAGACACGCGCCCATGCATACACACACACACACACACACACACACACACAAGACAGGCAGACTTACTCAGATACTCAGCAGGAGGGCATTGAAACAAACACGTGCGCGTCCACATACGCATGGGCAGACCCGCATGTGGACAGGCGCGGCAGCAGACTTGCGTGCGTACAAACATATACACACACGCGGACACTCACACACACACACACACACACACACACACACGCGAACACTCACACACACACACACACACACACACACACACACACGCACAGGCACAGACAGGCTGGCTGGGAGAGAGGAAGTGCTAGGGGAGACTTCTGGCAGTGATTCACTGCGGTTAAATGGGTCTTCTCCTTTTCTTGTAATCTCCGTTGTTTTTCAGAAGGAGGCTTCCAACTTTGAGAGCTGGAACAGTAGAAATGAGGAGCAGGTGGCGGGGGCCGGTTTGTGTTTCCTTGTTGTGGGAGAGAGCCTCTGTCCCGCACCCTGTGTAGTCACTGCAGACAGAGTGCGGCTTTGTTTCTGCCGAGCCTTCAGGGGTAAAATGGCAGAGCCGCAGCCCCTCAAATCCCTCAGATTAAGGAGTTTATGCAGAGAAAATGGAATCTACTACCCCGTGTAGAAGCGCGACCTCTTCTGACCCCAAACTTTTGGTTGCTGTTTGTTGTTTTTAGGGGGGTTCCAGGCTTGGTGCAGACCATGTTGTAAAGGTGTGAGGTAGTGAGGGTGAGGTAGTGCGCGCGTGTGTGTGTGTGTTTGTGTGTGCATTCTGTCCTCTCCTGTAGCACTTTAGGCTAGCATACTACTCAAGCCGTTGCTATTAAAACGAAGACTTGCTCTTACGGGATGAGGGTTCCTATTCCATCCCTCCTTCTCCCTCCTCCTTTCATCTTTCCTTTCCTCTCCCTACCCCCGAGCTCCCTTTCTCTTTCCTTTTCTCTTTTCTTTCTTTCTCCCTCCTTTCCCCCCCCTTCTTTCTCGCTCTCTCGCTGGGGTTGCATAAGAGCTGCTCTTGTGGCTTCTCCGACTCCCCTGGAGAGGATCCGATTTCCGAGGCCTTCAGTTACATTTCCCCCCAAATGTTTTTTATTGTGCTCCCTCTTACCGATTCATCTACGACATCACTTTTGCGGTTCCCCTGTTACATAATCCGTGATGAGGATTTGCCCTCAAATTTCTTTCTTCCTGTAGTCTGTGGACGGCGGTCTGTCCGTCCGCACGCTTCCAGGACTGGTACCAGCTCCAAACCTGTTTACATCGAACCGTTCCACTGAAATTCTAATATGAATATGTCATGCAGCTGTCAGCTCACTCTTATTCTGACATGGTTTGGCCGAATCGCTCGCGTGATCCAAAACATTATTCCTCCAGCCGTTTTTCAGTGTTGCCCAATGTGTTGTGTAACGCAAGGCTAGTGTGTTTTTTTTCCGGACATTCCTTGTGGTCCCCAGTGAAATACACTCTGTGGCCTCAGACTCCCTTACTTCTTATATAATGTTATATAAGCACAGGGGCTTGTTTTGGGATTTATTTTCCTCTCTCAGTCACGGTGAGTGTGTAAAAGCTGTTTTTCCTGCAAGATTTCACGCAAAACCTTTCAAAACTGAAACTTTCAATCTGGTTTACAGCGAGTTAAAATGTCAGTTTTCGGTTTCTGGCTTGCCTTCTTAGTATTCCCACCAGCGGAAATGTGTTTCTGCGCTCAGAAAAAGAAAAGCCGGCTTATTGTTGTTGTCCCAGTTGCTGAGGAGTCATCGGTCAAGTACGACCACTTCTTCGTCTCCAGCTTTTGTTTTGACTTGAAACTGAAACTGCCAGCAGGTTGCCATAGAGATCGCGTTTGTCAAGGTTTCCATACCTCTTCAAAAAATCTTTTGAATTTATTATCCAGTTATGGAAAATCCTTCGCAGCAATGACATCAGCTCGCGGCGTGGACTGTGTCTGAAGTTACTGTTGTGGGGCCCCTGCAGCAGGGACCGAAGAGGAAACCGACTGCATAGCGGAGATAGTCTCTGCTCTTTCATTTGTATTTTTGAAACACCAGGTGTGTTTCAGACCAGTGGTCACATGGTCTGTCACCTAGTGTGCAGGTGTGGGCAGGGCCCATCTCAGAGCTGGAGTGCTGATCTAGGATCAGCTTTGCCCGTTCATATCCACTGTGAGCTCCAAAGCAAAACTTGATCCTGGATCAGTCCTCTTACTCTTGAGATGCTTTATAAGTACGGACCCAGATTCGCATCTATATTCAGTGGGGTCTGCCCTGTTTCTCTCGCCGGGGCTCGAGTGGTGGCTCGGTAGTCAAGCCGGCGTTGGGGACCAGTAAAGGAAGCGGTCTAGGGCCACACGGAGCACAGAGCGCGCTCCGCCCTCCCCTATAGCGGGGAGAAGACAAGGGGCCCCCTCTCTGTCCTCCAGAGGAAGTGGGGCCTGTTTCCTGACCCCCTCTCCCTGCCCCATTTAAGTCCGTTTAATGTTCCCAGTGCACCGTGGTGGTTCTCAAGGCACAGGAGGCATGTGTGACCTTATTGTGTTACTGAGTTTCCCATACAGAAAACGCCAGTTAAAACAAAAAAAATCCCGCACAACACTTTTAGCTCCGCGCCCCCGTAAGAAGCGAACCTTTCAACCGGGACGATGGTCAGCTGACGGGAAGCGGCTGGCGAAAGCGAGACCCGTTTCTCGGGGGTCCCTCCCTGCCGCGCACACAGAGAGACTGTGTTCGGTGAGCGTGTGTGGCGCGCACACGTGTGTGGAGGGCTTTGTCGGGGCAGCCTCTCGCTTTCAAAGAAGGAACTTGTCAGCAGAATTCCTGAGTTCTCTCTGGCTCGACTCCTGGCTCGGAGCCATCCGAAAATCCTTGGCTCCGCGGGACACGTTATGAATGTTTAATCACAGCTGGTTGAGCGCGAAGAAAAGGTCCTAGCTCCGCCTCCTCTTTTAGATCCACATCATTAAAACGGCACTGACCTGCAAACTTCAGTCTAGACCCACAGAGAATATAGTACACTTAAAAATGACAATAAAAACAGAAACCCAACATGGTGGATGTGGTTTGATTGTGGGGGACTTGGTAATGTTGGGGACTGTGGGGGACTTGGTTATGTTGGGGACTGTGGGGGCCTTGGTTATGTTGGGGACTGTGGGGGACTTGGTTATGTTGGGGACTGTGGGGGACTTGGTTATGTTGGGGACTGTGGGGGACTTGGTAATGTTGGGGATGCGTCGTTTCTTATTTGGCAGTTGAGCAAGGTTACTTCGTACCAGACACCCAGCGCAAAAGACATAATAAAATTGACAGAATATAACCGATGAGAGATTATAGGCAAGTAGCACAATAACTCATTTACAGAAGGGAAGTGTCAACGGTGAAAGGCATGCAGGAAGTAACGCTAACACGGTGCAACAAAGACCCACAAAATTCTGCATTCGCAACCTTTACTGAACTAGCAGAATATGGTATCATTAGCATCTGGATTGATTGACGGATTGATCCTGTTCAGGAGAGCCAAGATAATCCATAAGCAGGTGGACAGCAAAGAGACCCCAGTGAGTCGACTTTTGTTAGCATAACGGCTAGCTCAGACCACCACTATGGAGTCAGCGAGAAGAGCAAAGCATTTTGTTATAGTCAGTGGATACTTATCTTATCTTACTTACCTTCAGGACTAATAGACTCTTTTATTTCGCAATTTTAACGCAGTGCATTTAAACTCCCCTTCAATTGTACAAATCATTTTCTTATAAATGCTCTTTTCTCCTCGGTTTCCAGGCTTGATAAAATGGTGAATACACACCTTGAGTGAAAACACCTGTTTTGTTTCTTTAAAAGCTTGCCGGTGCATTAAAGAGGTGCAGTTGTACCCTGAAGGAGGGTAAAAAAAAAAAAAAAAAGTTTGAAAGAACCGTTGAATCTCTGAAGGCGGGACTTAAAGAAGAGGGGCCGGATTCATGTGAGCTCTCCAGGTTTACACGGAGAAGCTGGCCGTGTTTACACACGCTTAGCTGCGACCACCACATCCTGCCCATTAGTGTGTATAGTGGCTGTATGCAATGTTTGTGCACATGCACATTAACCAGGTGCGCCCCGAAAAAGGTAGGGTCTGAACCCATATAGAGGAAAATGTGTGTGTGTGGGGGGGGGGTTTAAAGGATGGTCATGAATATGGCAGTTGTACCCCAGCGTCACCCTGGGATTGTTTTTACGAAAACCGAAATCAAACCAAACCGCTCACGGTCTCCGGAGCAAGGCGACACACCGTTCAGTGATGGTCAAAGAATGCAGTGTTGACCCACTGCGCTGAATATGTTTGGAGAACGCCTGAAGACCGTGCGCTCAGCCGGGTGTGTCGGGAATTAGCATTCGCACGGGGAGACTGTTGGCAGACAGGAATTTAGAATTCTGGGATCCAATAGAAATCCACTATCATAAGTCTAATGGCTAAAACAGTGTAACACCTACTACATGTGACAAAGGGTTGTTAGTTTTGTATCATATATAAAATGTATTAATCGACTTTCAATTGAAACTGAAACACTTTTCATATTCTGTAATGTACATTTGATGTATTTAAGTATTTTATCAAGTTTAATTGTCAAGGTGCTTGTCAGATGTAAGCATTAGAGAGAGACTCACCATATGGTTTTTTTAGTCAGAGAGCAGCATAGGAATGACCTGAACTCTCATTAACGTCATCTGTGCTTATGTGAGCACACATCAGCCATACACCCCCCTACACACACACACACACACACACACACAGACACGTCTCTGTTATTAGAGCTGTTGGGTTCATGTCTGGGGTGTCTTTGAGTGTGCGAGTGCGTCAGGCTCTCCCTGATGGAATTCTGTGTGTAATGGGTCTTATGGGTTGTGATGGATGGGCCCCGGCCCCGTGGGGTGGGGTGGGGTGGGGTTGCAGCAGCATCTGGAGGTTGAGTATAATAGCCAACGCTAGGCACTCGCGCTGCCTTTGTGTCCCCTGGGACAATGGCGCATAATTTGAGGTTTTGTGCGCCCCACTCAGCCAGAAAAAGAGGGCAGGGGATGTGTGGCTCCTGGAAAGAGGTCTCCCAGTGTGCTGGTTAATGAAGGCGACTGAGCGTAAATGAAAAGACCCCCCCCCCAATACAGTCACACTCTCATACTCGCACACACACATACGCAAGAGGCGCACTCGCGCACGTGCACACTCACACTGACATTCACACACACACTCTCACACACACACATAGCCTTGCTCTTCACTTTTTTCAGTTGGATTATCACTGCTACACTGAGTGGCGTGTAGCTAATTTACCGCTACACGGAGTGACGTTTAGCTAAGTTTCGAACAAACCACAAAGTTGTACAAAGTTCAAACTCTTACAAAGAACAGAAACACAAATGCTAACTTGTGCTATCGCTTGACTGCTGGATGTTCTCACAATGCTTATGCAGCCGTAGGCTGGAAGACCGTGCAGAATACGTTATTAAGCTATCCTTTGTTTCAGCCTCCTCTGCTCCTCTCCATGCTAACTGGTCAATTTCACTGATGGATTGCGAAAGAGGGCGCTCTAATTATTCTCCCCCAAAACGCACCATATGGTAACAAGTGAGCCAAGCGCTAATTTTATTAATCATTGCACTTTCACCAGTGGCAACAGTGACAGAAGGAAGTCAACCATATTCAATTAAGGTGCGGATAACGCATTTGTGCTCCCGCCCGTGCCCGTAATGTCAGCCGTTATAAATGACCTGGAGACTGCAGGCGAGCGCAGAGAAACCTACTGTAGATTCTGTAGATTTAAAAAAAAAAAAAAAAAAAAAACACATCTGAATGTATTTGTTGTATTGAAGCTAGAGAGAGTGAGAGAGGGCCAGACCAGAGCAGCCGAGCCCAGCTGCATTGCTGAAAAGAGCGGCTTGTCTCTCTGGAATGTCACCGGGGCGCGTTCATCGGAGGAGGAAGCGGGTTTCGGGGCTCCGCCAGACTGGCCCCACCCCGAGCTAGCACAAGGCCCTCCTCTGTCCCGGGGAGGAAGCGGGGTCTGGCTTCCTGATCCCGTCCGCGGCGGTGCTAGGTGTGGACCCGCTTCCTCGCGCAGAAAGCGTAGCGCTGCCCCTACCCCCCTCCGGCGCCTAGCTCTGTTCTTTCTCCAGCGAACGTTTCTCCTGCGTTCTGTAATCTCTGCTTCCCCGCAGCTTTCCCATGAGAAGCGCCTCTCCCCCACCTCCTTCTCTTATGACCCCTGCCAACCCTGGTCGCCCTCTGAGTGGAAAAGGGCTCAGTCTGTCTGGTTATCTGCTCGTCAAATGTGTGGGAACACGCTCGAACCAGGGCGTCGGACGTGCTGTGTGACCCGACTTGAGCTGAGCTATCTTGGTGTGCGCCGCCTAAGGGAGGGTAAAAATTCTGAGCGGGGTCTGAGGGCAGAATATTCCGGAACACCAAGAGCAGTGACATCACAAAGCAAGGACCCTTGGTAGAAATGTGCTGGCAGCACAGTGACTGTTGGTCTGTCTCTTAAAGGGGGGGGGGGTTGACCAGGCCTGGCTGAACACGCGCCTCCCAAAACTTTCCGCGTAGTGCCAGCCTTGGCCTACCCACACGGCAGCGCCGTTAGCTTGCGGCTGCGGTCACTGTTACCGCATTGCCGTGAGGAGAAGGAGGCGGGATTGTGTCAGGTCTTCTGATGTCAGAGCAGGTGTGAAGGAGTAAGAGAGAATGTCAAGGCTGCCACACAGCCCTGTGCATCAGAGATGAAAAAGAAGCAGAGGACGTGGGGGGTCAATACCAGAGCTTGGCAGGGGGTAATTAGGGAGACACAGTATAATACGGGGACTGACCCCTCCCCTTTTGGTGATACTTAATCTGTGACTGAATTTCCAGCTAGACGCTATGCTAACGTATCCAGGGTCCTGGCTAATAGGCAGCAGTTCAGAATCACCAGGCGGTGAGAGGATGTAATATAAAACCAGAACACGAAATGTACAACTCATAAGTCGGGCGTAAGATTGTGTGAAAAAAAGATTGTTCCAGGCCTCCTGATACCGTTAATTGGGCTTGTCACTGGCTGAGGGTTTGCGGGAACAGGCAGACACCTGCTCTGTTATTCCTATGTCTCCCCTCCTAGGAGGATTTGGCCTCTCCCCTGGCAACCGTAGACCCCAGGGCCCTCCTCCTCCTCATGGCCAGAGAGCATTTAGAACAAATAAATCTGCTGCGGCAAGGAGAGGGGAAAAGCGTTTCCTCGCTGTCTGGCGCTCTCCGATCGCGTGCAGCGACGCACCCCGCTCCGTGGCGTCAGGGAGGCACGCCGCGGACACGGTTCCTTCTCAGGCCTCAAATATGTGCATCGCAGTAACGTGTGTGTGTGTGTGTGTGGGCGAAGTATGGAAAGCATAACATTTGGTCACCGCGTGAGGGACGTCAGTACCACAGAAAGTCGTCTACCTCTCTCCCGCCGTAATTAGATTTCTTGGCTAAGGACTGAACACCGCAGTGCCACTGTGGCTGACAATAGCATATCTCTCTTTCTCTCTCTCTCTCTCTCTCTCCCTCCTTCCTTTTCTCTGCTGTTTTACTCTTTGATGATCATTCTTTTCCTCCCGTGAGACTCTCCAGACTGTGCCCCCCGTGAGCGCGCTCCGTGATGCGGTAGTCTTGCTTTTGGGCTCTTGTCGTAGCAATGGCGGTATGCAGGTTCAAACAAGAGCTGCAGTCAGGGCGCATTTCCCCGGTGGCCTGCCGCCATTACGGCTCCCTGTCTGGCCTAATCGCTTCATCGTTTCCTCCTGTGGAAAACCACTTTGGCTCGGCCTTCGCAGTCCTGTTTTAACCAATGGAAGGAAATAGAAAAGTCACAAACAAACACTGAATTCCGAGAGTGTGGATTACAAAAAAAAACAAAAAAAGGACTCAGAGTATAGGTCACAAACAAAACACACAGTGTATAGGCGTTTCAGTGGTGGCATCACGACATGTTGAAGTAGTCAAGCAGGAAGTGTGGAATTGCTTAGTCCGAGCACCTTATCCTGAGGGTGTAGCCCACACAAACACAAACACAAAACGAGTAAGGTTTCGCCTTTTCAGCCTGTTTCTTCCCGCACGATCCGTCTCTAAGCTGCACACAGAGGACAGTGAGATTGGTGAGAGAAGCTCTCCCCAGGAGCATTGGTGCAAGGCTGTGCCAATCTGTGTGTGTGTGTGTGTGTGTGTGTGTGTGTGTGTGTGTGTGTGTATGTTTCAGCCTCTCTGCAATTAAGTCAAAGGGTGTGTGAGGTCTCTGTGAGCTTGTATTTGTGTTAGAATGTGCGTGTGTGTTTGTTTGCTTGTGTCTGTATGTGTGTGACTGTCTGTATGTACTGGTCTGTGCGTGTGTGACTGTGTGTGTGTGACAGTGCGTGTGCGCTTCTGTCTGTCTGTCTGTCTGAGGGTGTGTGTCCGAAGGCCAGTGTGCAGTGTGAGATTAGAGGCAGTGCACTCTCCATGCATCTTCTTCTGACACATGGCAGATGAAGGTGAGGTTCTGTTTGTTTTTTTTCTCTCTTTCTCTCTTCTTTCTTCTCTCTCTTTGTGTGATTGTGTACCAGGAATAAGGGTATACAATACTGGTTGTTTTATTCAGAAGTACAGGTAGGGAACGGATACCTTTACACAGCTACTTGGTTTCTGGCTATCAAGGTATGCCTTTGTTTGCACGTTTCAGTTTTATACATGTGTTGCATCTTCACAAATGACAGCCATTTTGTGAATTATCACACCGTAATGCCCTCTTCCAAGCCTGCTGTATAAGTGTCTATGGGATTTATTGTGCAGCTTGACAAATCTTCTCAATGAATCAGTCCAGACCGAACTAATTTCATGGTTATTTATTTGAACGTGTCGCGAGGGCATTAGTTACTGCCAGTTCACAGCGTGTCATGGAGATGGGTGTGAATTTCTTTCTATATTTTTCTGCCGTTTTAGATTTACCAGTCTTACGCTTATGGTAGTCGGGGGTGGGTGGCGAGGGGGGGGTTAAAAAAAGATTTGATACACACCCTGTTCATTTATTTATTAGCATTTATTTATTTATTATTATGCTCAGAGTTCAGAATTATTCTGGCGCTTTTTGTATTTGAAGAGTGATTGGGACTGATGTCTTTATGCCCAGCAGCAAACCTCCAGATCCTTTTAAGACGGACATAATTCTAAAGTGGAGTTTTCGACTGTTGCTGGGCAAATCTAGCTGCATAGAAAACCATGCATGCGCTGCTGAAGTCCAGATCTTAAATCGAAACTCGTAAAGCTTCTCCTAAACGAAACGCTTGAGACGGACGTTAACCCGAACAAGGGCCTCTGTCTTTCTTAACTGCAGTGAAGGTCGGTCGGTCTGGGTTGTTGCCGCGTGCCACCTCTCATCTCGGTCTGTGTGTGGTTGTGTTCGCGGCGCTCCTTGAAGGAACGCTCCAGCCGGGCGAAACAGGAAAGCCTGAAGGAAGGGGATTTAAAGAGGCGGGGCGGGGGTAAGGAAATCATAACCGGGGACGGTGACGTCAGGCAATTGTGTAGTAATGTCGCCATCGTGGAGCGCGGTGTTTTCTTGCTTAGCAGAAGAAAAAAGTTTGTATTGGCAAAAATGTGGTAATGCTCCTATGTAACTTTGCACAGACACACGACACGGTTCCGCATGCATAGCCGTTTCTTACAAAGGGCTACTGATAGAAAATCAAGGTATTAGTGCATTAACTATATCCCATAACTTCCCGTTTTGAAGGTTGCCGTTTCCCTAAACGGACACTCCTGTATGGAGTTGGCTGCAGGTTTGAATCCCCGGTAGGAAAATGTTGTTGCTCAGCTTCCCTTGAGTAAGTAATTTTGCTTCATTGAATGTCCAGGTGTTTGAAACGAACAGCACGTCACATGTAATGAACAAGTGATCAGTTTAATAATAAAGTACAGTTTCTCAACTAATAATAAAGTACAGTTTCTTTTTTTTACGGTTCAGTTTGTCATAAACTTGGTCCAGTTTATAATTTCACAGACTAAGCTCCTTTTGAATAGGTCCTTTACTTGCTCCGCATATGGTCGCTATTATAGTCCTTGCCTACTTTTAATGCCGCAGGAAAATGAGGTGATTTACGGCATTACTGTACTTCTCCTGATTAGGTAGAATGTTGACAAGAGAGCACTGGCTCTGGTTCATAAAAGCTTCTTGTAGGAGTTGTTAATCAAGATGGCGGTGGTGGTAATGCTCGTGTAAACGGGTGGAGATTGAGGAATGATGTGAGAGATGGAGTGAGAGGTCTTGCAGTGCGGTTGACGTCTGTTTCTAATTGGGACCCTCGACTGAGGGGTGTTTTTTGTCAAGTAATCGGTTTTTCCGCCTGAAATAAATGCGTATTTATTTAAACTTTCAGATGTGCAGAGGAGCAGGTAACTGTCCTCCCAGACACGGACAAAAAGGGCTAATCTTATTCTTGCACGCAGCCTCATCCGTGATTTTTTCAAAGACATGGTTCTTCAAGTTGAAGTTCAAGGACTAGGGTCTGTTGCTCTGAAATGACAAATTCAACAAGTGTTTGGATGTATGGTGACACACACACACACACACATACCCGCCACTGTGTTCTCATTGTATGTGCAAACACACCATAGACACGCCGGCCTCGAAGGCAGGAAAGCCATAACAATTCCTCCCCCCTCCCTCGCTAAACAAATGCACTCCGGTCCCAGAAGTGTGACCTCCGTCCAGCCCTGCGGCATTGTGGGAGTCAATGTGGGCACTCTGTATGGCTGAAGAAAGCTATGACAGGGGCCCCCCTTAGAGGGAGCAGATGGCCTATAGGAGAGACACACAAAAGTCGACTGCAGATGTGTGTGTGTGCGTATGTGTGTGTGCATGCATGCGTGAGGTTTTGGGGGAGCGGGGGGCGGTCGGTCGGTCAAATCGCACCTCGGGCCTTTCACTACAGCTTGTCTGAGCGCGAGGCGACAAACATGTGACAAAGCAGCGGTTCCGCCCACGGCAGGAGCCTGGCGTCTGGAGCTCGAGAGAGAGCGACTGATCTGCTGTGTCTTTAGACCCCGCCCCCACCCCCTCAGAGAGGGCCACTCTCTGTAATGACACGGCCATTCTGCGGCCTTTTGTAAGCCAGCCCCGGGAGCATATGACAGGCCCATTTGTATCGCCTCTCAAAAACTCTCCGTAAACTTGCGGTGTGCCGTGCATGTGAATCGACTGCCTAACCCGCTTGGCGTTTTAGGCATAGCGCGTTCCTATAAGCGACCAATTGTAATCTGACAGTCTGAAGGTCAAGAGGGAGAAATGATTGGGGGCTGAGCGTTTATTTTTTCATCCTTTTTTTTTTTTGGATGAGCACATGTGGGGTCAGCTCACTATCAGGGAGACTGCATGGCATTAGTTTGTAGGGGTGTTCAGATAATTAGTGGGCTTTCTCAGAAAGACCCAATCGTAGGCAAACCCAATCGTTTGTAGGCAGAGTTAGAACTCACACTGTTGTTGAGAGGCCGTTGGAATAAGGGGTATCGCTATTTCTGGGAAGTACTTTTTTTAGTCCTCACTATTGGCCAAACTTAGCAGCCCTGAGAAAAAAAGATAAAAAAAGAAACTTGTAATGGAATTCTAGAGTTTGAAAATAAACAACAGACCAGCTAAAGACTTTAATGTGCGGCAGAGCAGGGAAAACCGTTAAAGTTTAGGCTTGTGCAGTGGTGGTAGGACAGGGTACGAACACAGAGTCGGACTCTGGTGTACTGTCGCCTTACTGACTGCGTATCTGATGCTAACATTCGCCTTTCTTTGTACCTGCAGGTGAGCTGAGGCAGGAGAGGAAGACCATGCGTACCACTGGTGTTTGCCTTGAGGAAAACCGTGGAAACTGGTAAAGGATTGGCGCTGCACCGTACCGCACGCGGCTAACTGCTGTAGCCAGGAGCAGAACTCCCACACAGAGCAGGAGTAGCAGTTAGCACTCACATCCGGCTTCTTTTGTTTGTTTGTGCTCAGTTCATTACAAGCCTGGTGTTACATCACAGGCACAGGAAAACATTTTTAAGTTCTTATACTTAGATGAGATTAAATTAGTTGATGACAACAAAATGCGCTGTTATACCAGACTTCTGAACCGCCAATGTTCTGTTGAAGATATTCTTTGAAGTTAAAGCACGTAATTATTGACAGACCTTTTCTTTCTTTCTCTGGAAGCCATTTTATGCTGCAGTCATAACACCTGTGAATATTTAAAGATTTTTCTCTCTCTTTGTTCATCCTCTTAGTCATGTAAAAGCTTAACCCACGATACTTCTGTATTTCATGTTTTTTCCTATACTCACTGCAGTTTATTGAAATCATAATGTGCCTCACAATAATTAAAATGTCAGTAAGCTTCCATTTTCCTTTACAGATCAAGATGGGAAACTCTGATAGTCTATACAGCATTCCGGGGCCAAAGAGTAACAGTTTAATCTTCCCCGGGAAGCAGAAGTCCTGCTCCCTAAGGTTCCGCTCAGCCAAAGAGGAGGTCCTGTCCCCCCACAGTTGGTGGAGGAGCAGGGAAGTGGGTTACAAATCTCGGGCCGCCGGGAGGGGCTGTCTATCCCAACACAAGAACGGCCAGCCCTATGCCTCCCCCCACTATGAATATGTAAGCAATGGGGGCAAGGCCACAGCTAATGGCAGGCAGTGGGCAAGCTGTGCCCAAGGGTGTGGCTCTCTGCTGCCTCCAGAAAATGGCTACCACCAGCGCTACAACCAGCTGGCCCAAGGAAACGGCTACAAGGCAGCAGGCAACGGCCACGCCTTGAACGGGTACGGTCCGCAAGAGAGGACGCGCGGGCAGGGCTCGGCGTGGGAACCCGCGGAAGACAAGAGCTGCCCCAAGGTGCTCCTGAGCGAGGACGGGAGCCTGCGGGTGGAGTTCACCAACACCGGGAGCTCCAAGCCAGCGCTGGACAGCTTCTGCGGCTGGGGCGGGTCAGAGGGCTCGGAGGAGTCGGGCGGACCAGTGCAGCTGCTCAAGTACTCCCCCACTTTAGAGATCACGGCCGCGCCCGGGCGCCCCGAGGCCCCGGCTGACTCCACCCTTAGGACTAGCCAGGGCAGCTCCCTGAGCTCGGACTGCTCCTGGTACGACTCGCCCTGGGGGAACGGGGTGGAGCTCAGCGACGCCGACAACACCTGCTCCTCCGGGCAGACGGCAGACCACAGAGCCTCGTACGGCGCCCGCTGTCCCGGCCAACCCGAGGACCACGGCAAAGGGGGCGGTGCCCGCTCCTCTGCCCGCCATGAGGAACACAGCACGGGGAACACTGTGGTTCTGCAAGAGGAACTGAGGGGGTGCTTGTCCTCTACGGTGTCCAGCTCAGACCTCCGCAGGGACTCCCGCAAAGGCTCCACGTTACCCGCTTCCAAGAACCTTTCGGCTCAGGCCCTGGAGGCGATGTACGGCCAGCAGTGCGCCTCCGTCACGTCCATCCCGGACGAGCCCCTCGAAGAGGACTGCCACGGCGCCCGGCGGTACAGCTCTTACACCCTGCCCTGCCGCAAAGCCAGGCCCGTCGTCGAGGGCAACAGCCGAAAGGACGCATTGAAGAGCCGCATCAGGCGCATCAGCGACTGGACAGGAAGTCTCAGCAGGAAGAGGCGGAAGCTGCAGGTGACGAGTGCCGACTTTCTATAACCAGATTTAGTACAGTTAGAATAAGGAGTTCCTCACATTGTCGAATGGAGTATAAAGGCAAAGGCTGCTTATCGCTTTATAATCTGGTTGGAGGCATGGAGTGCTCTGACTGATGCTCCTGTGAAAATCTCTATGTATTTGAGCAGCTGGTGCAGCGCTATGGTGTGGGTACTCTCCTGCCCACTATGAGCTTTGAGAACAACCATCACACTGTGCTTATACATTTACCTGGAATGTGCATATACACTGCCTGAAAAAAAAAGTCACACACTCTAATATTTAGTTGGACCGCCTTTAGCTGTGATTACGGCGCACATTCGTCGTGGCAATGTTTCGACAACCTTATGCAACGTCACAACATTATTATTTCCGTCCAGAGTTGCATTAAGTTTTGGCCGAGATCTTGTATTGACGACGGGAGAGTCAAACCACTCCGTAAAGTCTTCTCCAGCACATCCCAAACATTTTCAATGAGGTTAAGGTCAGGACTCTGGTGGCCAATTCATGTGTGAAAATGATTCCTCATGCTCCCTGAACCACTTTTTCACAATTTGAGCCCGATGAATCTTGGCATTGTCATCCTGGAATATGCCCATTGATGGGATAACCTGGTCATTCAGTACATTCAGGTACTCAGCTGACTTCATTTTATTGCTGCATAACATTGCTGAGCCTAGACCTGACCAATTGAAGCAACCCCAGATCATAACACTGCCTCCAGAGGCTTGTTCAGTGGGCACAATGCATGACGGGTGCAATGGCGATGTCACCAGGGAGATTAAGTCATTAGACACTAGCAGTGCTCCAGTAACCTGAAAGAACAAACTAATGGCTGAACTTGGCTGGTATTTACTATTCAGATGTTGTGAAAAGCTGCAGCTCTTTATTGAAAAATTCAAGTAGAACTACCTGTTCAACCCCAAGCATGCATTGTTGTGCATTGAGCCTTTTAAACTCAAAAACTTGAAAAGCACGTTCCTTGCTTTGGATTACGAATGGGCCCACGGTCAGCTACAGTTCAGCGAGTTGTTTGTGTTGAGCTGATTAATTACAGGCCTGTACTGTGTTAAGAATTCCACAGTACCCTGAGCATCCCCCAGTGTAATCTTGAACGTAACATTATTCATGGTTGTGATGTGCAGCATACATTTTCTCCATATAATTATGTTTGGCTAATTATTTTAGGGTATAGTGAATGCTTTGGATGTTGTACAGACTCAAAGGCATGATGGTCATGAGAAATGTTCACCTGAGAAGGCCAACTAGAACTTCCCTGACTACGTCCTTTTGCCCCTCCCCGTTTCTCCCAGGAGCCCAAGGGTAACGAGGCCAGCGACTGTTTCGACAGCGGAGTGGACGGGTTGACGGCGGACGCCTGCTCCGTCTCCCAGGTGTCCAGCCTGCTGTGGCACCCTGGCCCCGCCCCGGCACCGGCCGCCCGGCGCAGGTCGTCTAACGGCCCGCCCGGCGGCCATGGCAACGGCGACACCCTGCGGCAGGACATCTACGAGAGCTTCATGCGCGAGCTCGAGACAGGCCAAGGGGTCGAGGAGCGGGTGGAGCCCTCCGAGGGCACGGCGGAGTCCAGCAGTGAATCGCGTGGCTCGCTGGAGCAGCTGGACCTGCTGCTGGAGAAGGAGCAGGGCGTGGTCCGACGGGCCGGCTGGTTGTCCTTCAAACCCCTCCTCACTCTGACTAAGGACAGGAAGCTGGAGCTCGTCACCCGACGCAAGTGGAAGCAGTACTGGGTCACGCTCAAAGGTAGGGAAGCTAGCTCTAAATACATGAGTCGACGCTTGGGCATCAATTCCCAGGCTGTATTATTGAGCCCATGGATCGCTATCATATTTATGACATGATAGCCCTAGTAGTACAATAGCAAGTAAACCTGTTTTTACAAACAACCATTTTATACGCTTGAGTCCTTAAGTGTGATAACAGCTGATGCTAGTATTAAAATTTAATTATTATTAATGGTGCAACACTGTTGCTTGTGGAGACAGTTAAGAAAAAGTGCAATTGATCATATAGTGCAAGTCATACATGATAGGTCATAGCCGTTGGATGTTTGTTTGTTTGGCCACCTGTTTGTAATGTTGTGTTCCCTCCAAATATTCTGAGACATGCTATGCTGTTAGTGCCACAAAATAATAAACAGACAGTATTTGTGTTTAAACTACAGCAGATTGCTCACTTCAAAGGTTAGTCTCGGCGTCTCGTTTCCAGTGACTAATTGCAGACGTTGAGTCACTTGTTGCTCATAGTTGTGCCGTTTTCAACATTTTGAAGCTTCTGAAGGTCAGCTCTTGAGCGTTCTCTATGAAATAAGTGCGGATGGTGAGAGTCAATGTGGCAGCGTAACGGGAATAGCTGATAGCAGCCTGTGCTGTACGGCCAGGGGGGAAGCTGCAGTGATGCGCTCTATCCAGGGTCAGGCCTTGCCTGGCGTATTACATTCGCAGCTTACTGTGATCTCATATCCTAAAAGCCCCTTGGGGAATTACGCGGTTTGCATTTACGGGCGATGCTGTGCATCTCGAGGCAGTGACCCTGCACCTCTTACGTTAGCGGGATTACGTTTATGCCCGAAGCCATCATTCTTTTAAAATTTACCGTTGCTGAAGTACTCCGTGGATCTTTGGGGGCTGATTTAAAAACAACAGGGGCGGTGATAAAAGAATGTCTTGTGTTTTGTGTCTTTTCGTTCCAAACTGTACGGGTATCATATCGCTCCGGACACGAATCCAGGAGCAAACTCGGTAATGCGATACGTGCGGGCCCTGGGAAGCGTTTCATCCCTCCCTTTGGGCGAAAACGCGAATATCGCGAGCCGTCACTGAGACGGGAGGTGGAGTTAAGCGCATTGCCCACAGGGGTGTCTGGTTGCGGGAGCCTGAGATGGCGGCTCTGAGACGGCCTCCGCAGAGGCCGTCCCTACCTACAGCGCTGTTCCTGGATGCTGCCGTGGAAACGTTAGTCACCAGCACTTCACCGCAGGGCAGCTCACAGCCGCCAGAACTGGCCCAGACACAATGGCCCCATAAAACCGGGCTGAGCACAGCCGTCAAAGCGCACTCTCAACTTTCACTTTGTCATTTCGAGGTGGTCTATTCATCTTCCGGCGCGAGACAGTTTGTCCTTAAAAGCTACAAATGAACGGTAAATGCGTTTGTTCACGCTTGCTCGTGAGTCAAAGTTAAGGCAAGTGTGACTGAATCCAAGCCTGTATCACGTCTCGTTTTCCATAACCAAAGCCGATCCGAGTGCTAAACAGACCGCATATGTTGTGTATGCATAATGCCTCACTCACGACACACCCTCCTCATGCTTTACAACCATAAATATCCTAAAGTATTTTGAGCCTCATATAGTGGCGTTGTAACAAGGTTATGTGTCGTTTGGGAATGCTGAAACCGAGTTGTTAATAAGTGTAATTGAGTGTTTATGTGTTTATATGTCTCTCACTCAGTCCCCTCTCTCTACGCCTCAGGCTGTACACTTCTGTTTTATGAGACTTACGGGAAGAACTCTCAAGAGCAGGAGCTCTCCCCGTGTTACGCCCTGTTCGGCGAGGACAGCGTGGTGCAGGCCGTCCCCGAGCACCCCAAAAAGGAGAATGTCTTCTGCCTGAGCAACGCCTACGGGGATGTGTACCTGTTCCAGGTGTGCAGTTTACGCGCACACACACTCGCATACGCATGCACGCGCACTCTACAATAGCTGCAGACAATTTCACTGCACACGCACGCGCGCACGCAACACACAGTACACTACCTGCACGGACACCTCTTCATTGTTAATTCCAGGTCTCTGGGCTGATGACCTCAGTCATGGCCACTTCACACATGCAACGTATCGGACTGCTGTTTATGTTCAGTCTTTACTGTTGCCTCTGTGGTTTTAACGCGCAGAGCCGCGCGCTGCTGTTGACTCCATTTTTCTTTGGCGTCGGACTGCGCAAACGATGAAGACGGCCTGACTGCGATCCAGCAGAGAAATGAGAACCAGAAAAGGCTGATTAGTGGGAGTCTCATTTCAGTTTGACAACGGAATACGTTTCATAGCCGTTTACTAGCCACAGTAACTGGGGTCCTGTGGGCTGCTGTGAGTTTAAAGAGGTCGTACAGGGTAAACGCAAAAGCAGCATAGAGCAGTATTCAGCGTCTCTCTCACGGCAGTCATTATGCCGACTCCTGTAGGGTTGTCTTCTCTCTCGCTTTTATGAGTTGGTAACTGCTGGTCGATAACGACTGTTGCGGCGTTTAGCTTTTACTCATTTCCAGCAGCGCGGCTGCATCGTTAGGGCTGGAGGTTGCTTCTGAGAGGAGAGGAATAAACATTCGGTTTTGTTTTGGGATGTTTATGCATTGGCTCTCCGGTCGCTGATCTCATTTCTGCTCTCAGTATTAAAAAAACAAAAAAAACATGAAAATCTGTTCAACATTGTCCACGCTCTCAGTTTAGTGTAGCTGCACGCAAAACGTGAAATTGTCTGATTAGCTTTAATAGGTGTACCTTGCTAACTAATCGCCCCATTGGCCTGTAAAATAAATTGAACCGGGCCGTATATTTTCCAAATATAGTGTGCCAAAGGACAGGAAAGAATAAACAATTTGAGAGGCTTTTTTAGGTCCTAGAAACATTTTTTTAAAGGAAGTGAAGGTCCTGTCAGACAGGGGAAATCAGAGAGGGTTGTGGATAGGTATGTCACAGTTGGGATTCGGACCCCCGGCCAAATGGAGCGATTCGTATGTGGGTTGGGAGAGTCGGCGGCCCGACAGACTAAGCCACGGTCTCGCCCGGACCCTCAAACTCGACAAACCCTCAGGTGAGACGCGCCCTGTTCTTTCTCCCTCGCTCTAACGCGCCGGTTCCTCCCCTCAGGCCACCAGCCAAACAGATCTGGAGAACTGGGTGACGGCTCTCCACTCGGCCAGCGCCTCGCTTTTCGCCAAGCGCCACGGGAAGGAGGACACGGTGCGCCTCCTGAGGAGCCAGACGCAAGGCCTGCTGCAGAAGATCGACATGGACGGCAAGATGAAGAAGATGGCCGAGCTGCAGCTGTCCGTCGTCAGCGACCACAAGAACAGGAAGGCCATCGAGAGCCAGGTGAGGGCCGGGCGGCTCCGGGGCCCCAGCTCCACCCCCCCTTCCCCCTCGCCTGTTCCTTTTTAGAGCTGTACCCTCAGAGAAGGTCCGGTGTTTTTCATAAGATGAGTGCGGGATGGGACGTTAAGAGTTTGGTTTAGATGTGGTGCCATGCTCCTTCTCTGTTTAATGCCGAATACGCTTTTGCTTATTGAACCATCCAGCACCACATGCTTTTATGAGGCTTTTTGGATTAAACTTAGATTTTTAAGAACAAATTAAGAAATACAATGCCGGTTTGTTTTGAAGATTTGGGGACAAATTGGGCAAAATTTCTGGTGAATGTTAGTCACACACACACACGCAAACGTGCACACACACATGCAAACACGCACGCACAGATACACACACGCACGCACACATGCAAACACACACGCACAGATACACACACGCACGCACACATGCAAACACACACACGCACGCACACATGCGAACACACGCTCATGCTCACATGCAAACACACACTCGTGCTCACATGCAAACACACACGCACGCATGCCCACACACGCACACATGCAAACACACACACGCACGCACACATGTGAACACACGCACGCATGCCCACACACATAGACATGCACGTAAACACACACGCGCACACACGTACACACACACACACACGGGCACACAGCCACTACACGTTGCATTGGGTTAGTATTCCAGATGTTTGCGGTAATGGGCTCTTACTGCACATTATCCACTTTCATAGCGTTCCAGCCTGACGAGAACAGCAGATGAAGTCATGGATCTGCGCAGAAAGACGGGCATTTTTTCCCCCCGTGTGTGTCTGTGCCAGAGAGGGACTCTTAAGCCAGTGTATCAATAGCCTTCCCTTCCTAAAAAATCACAAACAAAGGCAGGGTTCAGGAGGAAGGGACGTGGCGGGAGGTTCATCGCTCCCCTTTCTTCCTGATTAAAGGCCTGGAACCCTGTCATGTTCGCTTCTAGGGCGTAGAGCGAGATCAAAACCCGGGAGTGAGAACGTTGCCCAAACTGGCTGCCATATCCCGCTCCTAATCGCAACCCCCCTGTTCTGTGACTGCCGCTGCCTCTTTTTTTATTTATCGGGGGAGGGAGGGGTGGGGTTGGAAGGAGGAGACACCCCCACCCACCCCCCTCTGACACTTTTGAGTCCCGTCTGCATCGGGGGTCTGCTTGAAGTCAACCTCTGGCCTGTCTGGCAAATTAAATTATCGTCGTTTTGCATTTGAAACGGTTTGGCGTCTGTGGGAGGAGAAGACAAAGGGCTTAAAAGGTAAAATTGTGAGCTAATGGGAGAGGGAGAGAGATCGAGAGACTGTGAGTGAGGGAGAGAGCAACAGAGAGAGGGAGAATGAGAGCGAGTGAGCAAGAGTGAGGGGGGGAGCGAAAGAAAGAAAGAGAGACAGAGCGAGAGAGAGAGAGAGAGAGATGGGATGAGTGAATGATTGAGAGAGACGGATAGAGTGTGAGTGAGTGAGAGAGCAAGAGAGAGAGAGAGAGGAGAGCGACAGTGGGGGGGGAGTGAGAGAGAGAGACACACACAGAGAGAGCGAGAGTGTGGGAGAGTGAGGGAGAGAGCGAGAGTGAGAGGGGGGGGGCGTCAGAGAGAGAGAGAGAGAGAGATAGATGTACAGTGACACAAAACTGTTTTATGAGCTAAATGGCTGATGAAGAACCATGAGTCATTAAGCGGGAAAGGTCCAATAACAGGAACCGGTTGTGGTTCATAATCTGTCACGTCTCGCTGCCCTGGCGTGATCACCAGCGCACCCAGGGGCACCCAAACCCTCGGGTTACTGGGTAATATTCTCAGTTTACTCACAGCAATAATACAAGCGTCAGCTGACCTCAGACAAGCGTTTGTTGACTGTGGGCCAGTGTCAAGACAGGAAGAGATTCCGTTCTCATTGTTATCTTTTCATATTTCCGTGCACTCACATCCTTTGGATTACCAGATTTTGATTGGTGCTTAGTGCTTTGCAATACAGCGGGGAAATTAGAGGCACGAGAGGTCAGTTTTGAACAAAAGTCTGCTATGTGTAGTAATGAGACGGTATCATCCTGAAACGTGACAAACGGCACGGCTCACCTAACATGCTGCCGCCTCCCCCATTGGAATCCCACCATCTGCGTTGCATTGACGTTTCTCAGACGTTCTCAGCCAAACAGCCGTTCTGCATTCTCAATCGGGACAGGCCTTGAGGTTATGTCTAATGTAGTTTATGTAGAAAAGGCGGGGGGGGGGGGGGGGTTCACGCATACGGAATAAGTGCATAATGATGAACAATAGTAATGGATGTGTCCTGCTTGGGAAAAAATGTGCGGTTCATCACCGTGGTTCTCTCGTAAAAATCGAGCCCCGCCAAGAATATAAGCCCCCTCGAGTTAATTTACGTTGTGCGAGAAAGGGTTCCCGGACTTCCCGGGTTTTTACTGGGTTTTTCGGCGGGGCGCTGCTGTTCTGTTCCTCCTCCTTCGACATGTCAGGCAGGCTTCAGTCAGCGCTCCCAGTATTCCCTGCCCCCCACCGCCAGTGCCGCCGGCGCTCACTGGCACATCTGAAAGCGATTACAGCCCCTCCCTCCCTCCCATAGATCCAGCAGTGGGAGCAGAACCTGGAGAAGTTCAACGTGGACCTGTTCCGCCTGCGCTGTTACCTGTCCAGCCTGCAGGGCGGCGAGCTCCCAAACCCCAAGAGCCTCCTGGCTGCCGCCGGCCGCCCCTCCAAAACGGCCCTAGGCCGTGTGGGAATCTTCTCGGTGTCGTCCTTCCACGCCCTGGTGAGTCCAGCCCGGCCTTTTAGGATGAATTTGTAGCGGTTTGTTTTACTCAGAAAATGTCATATAAATACACAAAAAAAACCTTTGTGTTTGTGTAGTTGTGCCATTTAAATGGGATGTTACATTGTTTAGTTAGTTCTGGTGTCCTTAGTGTTTATTTGTATCTTTGAAGGAAAAGTGTTACTCTTGCGCACTGGTGAATTTGTGTGTTTGTGTGTGCATGCGTGTGGTGGGTTTGTGCGCGTGTGTGTGTGTGTCCATGCGTTTTTTGTTTGTGTGTGTGTGTGTGTGTATTTTTTGTTTTTGTGTGTGTGTGTGTGTGCGTGCGCATGTGTGTGTGCTCTCAGATCTGCTCCCGGGACGAGGCCACACTGCGGAAGCGCTCCCGCTCCGTCTCCCACGGGGTTCGCAACAAAAGGCGGCTGTTCTCCTCCCTGAAGGGGCTGGACAGCCTGAGCAGGCGTGGCCGGGAGAAGAGGCAGCCCGTCTCACAGGTAGTGCCCTGCTCGCTGCTCACACTCGCCATAACAACACAGAATATGACATGTTCTGTCATAACAATAACAATAATAGTAATAATATTAGCGATGGATGAGGTTGCTTGGTGAAGCATACGCAAGTGAAAGAATCAGGTCATCATCCCATCAGTATGCAGAGAGGCACTGTGTGGGTTGATAGAAAAAATGTAATGTTTATTCACCAGTTTTGCATTCTTTTTTTCTTTTTTTTTGCTGTTGCCGTTGACTGCCGTAGCTTCTCTGCAATCGTACAAGACCAAACTGCTAAAATCATGAATGCAAACAGTTGACATGTTTTAGGCGAAGCCTGCCGTCAGTTTACTTTATGTAAAATAAAAGTAACCGTAGATGTAGTTGGATTAAGTTGGAGAACATCAGCAACTTGTCCTGAAGTGCCATTTGAAAGTATATTTTTAAGTACCCCAGAGGAGTGTCCCACACACCCCAGGGGTAAGGGCATTCTAGTTTGAGAACATCTGTGTTGCACATTAGGCCATTCTACCTGAAGGCAGTCGTATGTTTACAGCTGTATTGTGGACAGGAGCCATTTGATAAACTTTCTTTTAACTGCTCCCTGTCCTGTGTTGAGGTGCTCAGGAGAGCCGTGGCCCAGCAGTAGCCTGGTCTGAGCCTTTTGATTGGTGGAAGCGGGGGGTAGTTGTAAAGCCATCATTTATGTAAAGTGGTAGAAATTCCAAACGGCACAGGGAGAGAGACTTGTTTTTCCAGTCAGGTTTGCGAGGGCCCTTATCGGTTATTGATGCGTTTTCCATCCACCCTCCTACTCCTCCACCTCCTCCTCCTCCTCGTCCTCGTCCTCTTCCTGCATGGCTTTCCTCACAAAAGAGTGTGTCTATTTTTGGATCTGCAGAGCATATGGTATCCCCTCCCCGTTCGTGCCTCTGTGTTACAGTTCCCGGAGATAAATGGTCCCGCCTTGTCATCATAAGCGTGCACTTCCTTAAAGCGAAGATCTCTCTTTCTCTCTCTCTCTCTCTCTCTCTCTCTCTCTGTTCCAGCGAGAGGACGCAAAGTAACTGGCCTTACTTTTCTGCTCCCGTCTTTCGAAAGCTCCAAAAAAAGAAACGTTGGCGCATGCAGCCGCTCTCTATCAGCACGTCACCCATTCCCCATCCCAGCTTTTCTGCTCTGCGATTGAAAAAAAAAATGTAAAGGAAAAAAATAAAACAAAAACAAAACAGTCCTGTCTTTCCTGGCCAAGAGGGACTGGCCAAAATGCAGAAATGCACAAAATGTCCCCTGCCCGCCCCCCTAACCCCCCCTTTAAAAATTCTAACAGCATTGCTTTCTAGCATATGCCGAATGATTAGAGATCCCTCAGTAGTTGTGATCCTTGTAATGAGGCCCGGTTAGTCGGCGCATAATTTCACGCCGCATGAGGAGCCAGTGATGGAAAAGCAAACAGAAATTGAAGATGAATTATTAAAAGCCATATGTGGCGAATTGCAGCAAGCTGTATCAGTCCCCGTGGGGACGAGCAGATGGTTTGTGTAAACCGCGTTGTCCGCCAATTACGAAACAGTCCCTCGTTTGTGGAACCTGGCCTGCTCCCGGTGGTTTCTAATACAGCAGAACTAAATAAAAATACCTTTTAATTACCTTCAGAGAGGATATGAGCAGAGGTGAAGCCCGAACCAGGAGGGGCCCTTCCTCCCGGCATGTCTGGGGGCCTGGAAGTGCTTGGAGGAGCGTTAGGTTTTCATACAGGTCTGACTGGAAGTCTTACGCAATTTGCTCCCTCTGACATTGAGTGAGGGGGATTCCCCCGGCGCACTGAGGCGGGATAAGCGGTCCGCGCTGCCCGTTCGCCCAATCAGACGGAGCCTCATTCGGGCGTCGGAGCCTGTTTTGCTTTCCAGTCAGGAGAGCTTTTTTTTGCATTGGTGTAAATATGATACGAAAAGTTTAAATAAAAACCCTTTATTTGGAGAGATGTAGTGGGGGATGGGAGCGCTCCTGACGGTGGGTAAGCGTTTGCACGAGTCCGGCGGCCTGTCTTTCAGGGACTGGGAGCGCCTTGTCGTGACTCCATTACCCTTCCCCATCCCCACGCTGGAACAGACCCGAGAACTTGGAGGCCCAAACCAAACTGGTCTTTCCCATCATGCCCCTCTTCATCTCGGATAAAACGCAGCTGGGTGTCCGCTCGAAACGCCGAACCACATGTGCTCCTGAAATTCGACCTTGAGCAATTTTGCCCTCTGGGAAATTTACCACAGTCCCAGGAAAGCCTGCAGGCTTATCGCTCCCTCACGGAAGGCCTTAAAGCACATGTACCTAGCCATACACACGCGTGCCCATGGAAACCACAGCCAGCGCCTCCCCTCTTTCCACCCAAACGCATGGTCGAACGAGCCTTGGGTGAACAGAATTTGACGTGTCAACAATAAGAGATAATTCCCTGCTTTGGAAAAGGGACTTTATTAGTTGTGAAGGGAATTTTCTCTGTTCTTTTCACAGAGATTTGAGATGGGTCTCTTGTTCCGTTTCCACAGAAGTTCAAACGTGACATGTTCTCTGTGCTTTTCAGCAGCTTTCATGCGCGTGTTTCCGCTGAGGGAGGGGCTGCAGTCGAGGTTTCCCCTTGTGCTTTCCGTCACGCCGAAAAGGAAAGCCTGACCGCCACAGAGCCCAGAGTTAGCGCTTGTTTTACCAGCTTCGTCACCCATGCTGCAGCCTAAACGGCTGAGCGCCCCTACCGCAACAGGACAGCCGTCGGCCTTGAGCAGAGGAAGGCCCCAGTCACCAACCTCACCATCGTAACCCGCACCGTTTCATCCGCCCGCCTCGACAAGCTGTAATTTCACCATCGCTGCGCTGCTTATTACGTCCAGTAAACCTCGGACGGTATTTTTACTTCAATCCGGATAAAAATAGTATCAAAGCTGGTGGCCGAGATAGACTACTTTTAATTAAGTGCAGAATAGAAACGAGCATCTATTTATGGTGTTGCCCCGGGTTATCCCGATTTAAAGGATAACCGTCTTTATGAGTCTTGAGCGTGTGTGTTTTTTCTCCCTCCTGTGTTGCAGATTTTTGAGGGTTACAGTGGAGGACAGCTCAGCCATATTCCCCCCAGCAGCTCAGAGGTGAGTCACACTTCCTACAGGAAACTATGTGACTTTTCCCATACACTGTGTCCATCTAAGATCTACAATTGCAGGGGACTTTTCCCATACACTGTGTCCAGCTAAGATCTACAATTGCAGGGGACTTTTCCCATACACTGTGTCCAGCTAAGATCTACAATTGCAGGGGACTTTTCCCATACACTGTGTCCATCTAAGATCTACAATTGCAGGGGACTTTTCCCATACACTGTGTCCATCTAAGATCTACAATTGCAGGGGACTTGTCCCATACACTGTGTCCAGCTAAGATCTACAATTGCAGGGGACTTTTCCCATACACTGTGTCCATCTAAGATCTACAATTGCAGGGGACTTTTCCCATACACTGTGTCCATCTAAGATCTACAATTGCAGGGGACTTTTCCCATACACTGTGTCCATCTAAGATCTACAATTGCAGGGGACTTTTCCCATACACTGTGTCCATCTAAGATCTACAATTGCAGGGGACTTTTCCCATATACTGTGTCCATCTAAGATCTACAATTGCAGGGGACTTTTCCCATACACTGTGTCCATCTAAGATCTACAATTGCAGGGGACTTTTCCCATACACTGTGTGCATCTGAGATCTAGAATAACCACTGTGGTACAGAATTACAGCTGTGGAACAGCTCGTCAGTAGTTGTTGTCCCTGGGCAGCCGTTGGCTGACAGTGTCAGAGGCTTGTTCCACCACTCAGGGGTGATATGTGTAGTAGGGATTTGAACTTGTGTCCCTATAGGCATCGCAGCAAGCTGTTCTCTCATAAAGCATCGCCCTTATGTAAGTGTTGGTGGCTGTGCACAGAATATATCTCATTCTTTTTATTTTTCTTCACTGAGAGACTGTGTATTTTGATAGTAACTCAGGATGTGTAGTGGTCAGGGCATCACCGTATTGGGCTGCCCTAGCAGGTAGGCTGGTGCCCTTGGTTTAGTGTACGGAGAGGGTGTCAAATCTATAAAAGTGATGCACCCTGGGTACTGACAGACATTACTGAGAGCTCAAGGCTTCCCTGTTCGTCCAAATCAACTGTAATGCAGTTAGGTGTTTTAAACTGCCTGCAGCGTAGAGGCGGGCCCTTGTTTTTCCTGGAGGTGATTTTAATCTCCTGGGATGAGGTCTCCTTCAGACATAATGAAAAGCTCGTGATTTTCCCATTAGATCTTAACAGTTGCCCCAGCAAGCGCTTCCCGACCAGATGAAAAGGCGGCAGCTTAAATCAATAACAGCCATTTTTAAAGCCGGGCCTGACTCTTCTCCGTCCTCTCTCGTTAGACAATTCTTCCTCACTCCCAGGGCATTATTTTCCAGGTGTTATAAGATTATAGTTCATTGAATTATCTTTGGTTCCCCTGCCTTCTAAGTCAGGGGGGCACTTATTGAGGCCTAGGTATGCTGCATATAAGCTCCCCTCCACACAGCTGTCCCAACAGGCTGGTTGATTTGTTGACAGTGTTCAGGGGAAAGGCACAAGGCTGCCATGTGTAAGGGTTGGTTTGAGGGCTGGGGATTGGGGGTTACAGGGGTTTGTGGGGGCGCGGGGAGGGAGCGTGTTATGTCACTGGAATTCCACATTTTCACTGTGTAAATACCCCCCCCGTGCTCGCAAAGAACAGGCGCTCCTCACGGATCCGTTCCCTAGCATCTCGAGAAGCCGGCGGTTAAATCATCCCGAAATGTTTTTTTTCTCCCACGAGGGAAAACTGAGGTAAATGTTTGGTGCGAGCCCCTCGCCCAGCGATGGGGAGAGACCGAGGTAAAAGTTTTGGGTTTGAACCCTCCAATGGAGCGCGCCAGGACGTGACGCCAGGGGTTTGGCTGGGCTCGGCGGAAAATCGACCGTGCCGCTGCACCGCGAATGAATGAGCGCTCAGTATCCCGGCCGCCCCTCGGAGACGGGAGGGGCTGACAGGTCAACGGTAGCGAGGGAATGTTCCGCTCGCTCCACGCCAGGCGTGTCGGAAAGGGAAGGGCGATGGAGCCGGGTGAGGTGGTGCGTGCTGCCATTACGTAACCTCTCCTAAGGAAACCTTGAAGCAGCACTATGAAAAAAGCCATTACCTCAGAAGCAGAACTGAATGGAAATTAACGAAAAGAATAAACTGCTTTCTGTCTGTATTTGGAACGGTTGTTGAAACACTCTCGGCAGTACAGTGGTGGCGTTCACAGCACAGTATATGCAGAGTTATTTTTACCTCACTGGCACAGATCTCATAATAAGAGCCGAATGTCCGTTTTATGGAGTTTATCCAACTCTTTAGTTTTATGGATTTGTTTTCTTGCCAATTAATGAGTCAGGAACGTTCCCAAAAACCATAGGACCAATCCAATACCTTCTCTCACAGGGGGAGCACCTTTGCAGTACCTGACTCCTCCACAACTGAGTTAGGACAGTTGTGCCCAATAGTTACTAGCCAAAGTCAAAGAGCTGCGTTTGCGAAGTGTGAGCCGCAACACCGATCTCTACAGGAGTGAAGTGCTCTGGGCTCCGTTGTTGCAACAAATGGCTTCCAGGAAGAACCCCAGAAACACTGACCTCGCTGCAAAATGTCGCTCCAAAATGCTGTTAGACTAGCTGTGGCAGTGACTCATACAGACAAGCCGGCTTCGCCCTAGGAAAAGGAATAGTATATTCTTTAATGATCATAAAAGCCATATTTTTAAAGACACAGATTTTATTTGTGTACTTGTTCAAAGTACTCCAAACTGTTTATCAAAATATGTGAATTACATTATTTTCTGCATCCTATATATCGCCTACTGGTTCATTACAGTTTGTGAATATGTGTTTATTCCAGAGCTCACCTTTGTGTTGGTATCAAAGCCTGAAATTGCTCCCTTTGTTAAGGATTCTGAGACATTAAACCCCAAACAAAACCAAGTGCCACTGCCCAGATATTTACAGGACCAGGCTGAAATTACTAATGTACCCGTATAACATTGCTGGTCACAGGGTCACCATTGTTGTAGTCCTGCCCAGAGTACAATGGCTTTGTTTGCAAACGTATAATGTACCTGAAAATTGATACCTTTCAAATTTTAGATAGAAGATAATGTTGAAGTGCCCACAAATTGCTGAATGTGTGGTGTATGAATATTGTCAACAATCTTTCTAATCTGCAGTAAAACACACTCAGAAATGTGTAAAATCATTACACGGACGTTGACTTCAATCACATTATCAAGCGACTGTAACGATTGCGCAATTGGTAACATCAAGTAACCCATGTGAGACGTGCAGTTTCTAGGTGGATTTATGTGTTTAACATTGTTGATTTGGGTATGCTGTCTCGTTCTCCCCTGGATGCAGAGGTTGGATGGCTTGGTCAATCAGTGCTCAACAGCACCACCTGAAGGCAGTCACTGGGACATCAGTTTGGAGACACAGACCTACGTGTTGATGCCAGACCAGCAGGTCCTCTCTGTGCCTGTGAAGCGGGAGCACTGTGTGGAGGATGTGCTGTCCTTGGCCTGCAAGGTATGGCCAGCCAAGTGGAGACTAATTTGAAATGGATCTAATTAGACTGTTAATCATGAGGCTTAAAATCAAGCTCACGTATGTGGTACATTACTGCCCCCACTGTGACAAATTAGTATTGTTTTTACGATCGTTGTTTTTTGTTACTGGACAAGTCCCATAAAATATTGCTCCTATTTTAATTTGGTTAGTTATTTTTTTGTTGGTAAACGCAGCATGTTCCATTTTGACACTGCTGGCCCATTTAGTCATTGTGGGAGAAAGAGAACACTGTGTCATTGTGCCAGTCCTCTTTGTGCTGTTGAGGCGATTGCCGATTGGTTGGACAGGATGACACGTGTGCAGTAGTCCCGCCCCGCTCACCATTAATCCCCCTGCTCCTCCTGCTGTGTGGTTGATTGACAGCTCGGGTGTCTTCAGGCACAATGACCATGATGATGATGCTCGCAGCAGCAGGCTGTCCCTCATCACCTGTCTGTCGGGTGAAAGGAAAAAGTGCTGCTTTGTTCCAAATATAATTCACAAACACATGCGCGTGTGTACACGTGTACACACACAGGCATACACACACAGACAAACACACAAACACACACACACATGAGTGCACATCCACAGGACAGAGAAATGCAGGCAGGACTCAACATGGTTGTTCATATCTATGGGTTCATATCATGAATCTTGTATCCTGCAGTCACTGTCTCAGTGCCTGCGCTCAGTAAAACCGCATGTGTTCTAAATGGTCGTTTTCTGTGGCTCACAGGAGCGCAGAGTACAGCCTGTGTATGTCGTGAATGTCTCTGCTCTGTAATATAACTTCAGCAGTCCCTGCTGGGGTAGATAATGGGTATTACTACCTATAGCTGAACCCAGGAAGATGTCGCAGTAATTGTGCGTCACGAGACCCGGCTAACCCAGCTGCTGTTCCTCTGCAGCTGAAGCAGCTGGACCCTAGCCAACACTGCCTTCGGCTGCGCAGACGGGTGGGTCAGAATGCAGAGGTCAGCACGCCTGCGCCCATGGACCTCGTGCAGGAGCTGGTGAGAAGTCATAGCCGACTTTCTGACAAAACCACGCCTCACTAGTGTTCAGGATCGCTCATTCGCCTGTGAACCCGCCACTCATTGACTCCTCCCTGTTTGTAGGTGTACGACGAGCTGGAGGTCCTGCCCCTGAACGTGCGCACGTTATGCATGTCGCGACAGGATGACGCTACAGACTTTGGTGAGTCACCAGATAGACTCTATGTACGGGTTCCTATATTTAGGCATGTTTCCATTGTGTACCTGTTAAAGCCGGTTAATGTATGTATTGAGTGTTTTAGTCCCACGCTGTTTCTTTCTGCTTAGCATATAAAGAGCGTAGTGTAATGCACAAAGTGATGTAATCTAGCTCTTGACCTTTGACCTCACCCGTCCCCCGCGCTCTGTGTGGCAGGGTTCGCCGTCACGGGCCACGTGGACGGATTCGGAAACAGCCGCGTCTTTGTCAGCGAGGTTCTCCCGGAGGGGCTGGCCTTTGTGGAGGGTACTTCTGCCTTTGCATTGATTTTCCCTTCAGATTCCACGTTAATCTTCCGTTCAGATTCCACATTGAAATACCGATTCTATGTATCGGGAGAGATTCGTTGGTGGTCTGCGATTTGAAAAATTTCTGATCCCTGACCTTAGAATGTATGTAAGTTCAGCCAATGAATGGAATCGTTCTCTGTCATTTTATTACAAATTATTTAATAATATATTATTATTTTATAGTGGTTCAAATGGTGTGACCTGTTGACACGTACGACAGCAGCTGTTACGCAATATCCTGAGCACAAGAGTGTATTGGAACTCTGCTAAATGACTGTAATGTAATGTATTGATGCTGCATAGAGGGACAGTTGTGCTGTTAGACTACAGCATTGAGCCTGGAGTGGTGGTATTGTATTTCTTATTTTATTGGTCTCGCCTTCCTCGTAGGACTAAGAGCAGGGGATGAGATCCTGGTTCTGAACGGGAAGGGCGTGTCCACTCTGGACCTGGGTCTGATGCAGTCGCTTTTCAGCGAACAGACGCTCAACATGACTCTTTGCCGAGAGGACACCGTTCCAGGCGACCAGGGGTCATCATGGCCGGACTCTGACCCCAGCGTGCTCTGCCCGCCTATTCCGCCCCCCAGCCAATCACAGCTGGAGGAGTTCCTGGACCAGCACCATGGCAACCACACCCCCTCAGGTACGTAGCTGACGGTAACTGACCATCTAGACCAGGGGTGTCAAACTCCAGTCCTGGAGGGCCGCAGAGTCTGCTGGTTTTCAGTGTGTTTCAGCATGAGTGATTCATTTAAGTCAATGATTGGCTAAGAGTCAACACACCTTGTTCTCAAGGCCTTAATTGGCTGCTGATTGAAAGAAATCACATAATACCTGCAGACACTACGGCCCTCCAGGACTGGAGTTTGACACCCGTGATCTAGACGCTCTGACCCTAATCGTAACAGAGTCACGGTGTTACGCACTGTTCATCTCTTATGGAAATGTAATATACTGCAGTATATTTTAAATATATTATGAAGATAATTTAGATATATTTACAATATATTGCAGTATATTATCTTTCCGTAAGGGATAGCATGCAGTCATGCAGCTACACACTGTTCATAATGCAGTCATGCAGTTACCAGTTAATAAACACAGGGGACAATATGTTTCCCTTTTTGCAGCCACGCATTAATCACGTGCAGTGTAATATTGCAAAAATCACTATGAGCTTACAGAAAAATGTAATCCCTTTCCATTTCTGCTTATGTAAATTGGTAGAAAAAGTCAGCACGGTCTCCTATCAGAAACTCAAAAACGTTTCAGATTGCCAATAGGAATTGAAACACTGTCAAATCTTTATGCACGTATAGCCTATCGAATGGCTCCAAACAACGCTTCTGTTTGAGCTTCAACCTTGTTAAAAACTATCAGGACATGGTTCTGACAGGAAGTGGTTCTGTTGAGAACATTCACACATTTCCATAACAACAGGACGATGTGGTAAAGCTGTTTTGCGGTAAACCTGTTCGGCTGGACATTCTGCTTTTCCTCTCTGTTGTTTGAGAGTTCCAGTTCAGCACAGTACAGCTCAGCAGTTTAAAAAAGGTGTTGCAGTTCTTCTTTTTCTTCCCTAGAGGATTGCTATTAGACCAAAAAAAATTAAGCAAATACATACAAGAAATTTTTTTTGTAGGAAAGTTACTTGAATGCAGATCTTTAATTTTTAACAAAGATAATAGTGACCAAGAGCAGAGAGAGAGTACGAACCCCGGCGGGTGGACATCTTCACTCTATCAAGATTGACTGGAAACGCTCCAGTCACCACCCACTTCCTTCCTTCACACACCTAAAAGAAAAACACTTCATCGGACCCTTTCACACTGACGCAGACCGGAGTTTTTGCGACACGTTGAGAGCTGCTAGTTTGACACAGTAATGATTAATCATAATTCCAGGGTTTATTTATCTGAATAGTGAGTCACAGTACCCTGGAGTCTGATATCCCTGTTGTGGACAGACTTGAAAACCTAGTGCATTGTGAGGCCTGAAAGATTAGATCTGCATGGCGTTTGGGACCAAGCCTCCACCAACTGGCGACTCTTCATTTCAGCAACAGTAATGTACCGTCAGCTTCATGCGGGAAATAACAGTTAAAAGGATATGTTTCTTTTAAATACATTAATTAAAAGGATAGATTTGCTTCGTTCCGAAGGTAAGAGCTGTCTTGCGTTAATCAGTGCCGAGTTTGGTGAGATGCTGAAAGGACGGCTGATGAAAGCTTAAAATGCTTCAAAAATATTTTCTTTGAGACTTCTTATTTAAAACACTTGCCTTCATCTTTTAAATAAATCTCTTTAAAATGTATGTCAGTTTTTTGCAGGCTTAAAAATGACTGTTTATTGCAATAGCACATGCAAACAACATGAAATCAATCTTTTTAATTGACAGTCTTAAGGTATGGAAGTATTAGTATTTTGCGGACATCATTTGAAATATCCAGAAGAACACTTCATAAGGTGAATTATGCGTATGTCATGGTAATTATAGTGTTATAATTACAGTGGTATAATAGCTGGCCTTAGTGACCATCTGTACTAACGATGGTAGGTTTGATTCTTAGTTGGTGTACAGCTGTTGTACTTTTGGAAAAAAGCACTCAGAATAAATCACTTAATGTACCGGAGGGAGAGAAGGAGATACGGAGAGTGTGGAGGGGAGTGAGAGAGGGAGATTATATAAAATTCAGGCAAGGAATGCAAGCTGTCCTGTATACGGGCTCTGATAAGCAATGTAGTAAATAAATACCATTACGTATTACTGAGGGGAAGTGAGATGTAAGGGACAGGTTTCCGCACTCCTAAGGTGCTCAGAACAATTTGTTAAAAGATCCTCCATTAGCTTGGACATTTGACCAGCTGGTGTGACATCTTTAGACACATTCAGAGGCAGAGAAACCAGTTACCAATTCCATCTGCCTGCTGTACTCTGGATAGTACACATATGGTGGAGCAGGTTGATTTGTTTCACCACTTCTGTGCTTCAAATGTGTTACGTGTTGTGATTTGTGTACAGCGTGCCATACATAAACCTGTGTAGTGTAGTGTGTCTGTTTGGCCACCAGAGGGCATATTACATCTGCACCACACACCTCAGCCCTCTAACAGTCAGATTCATTGGGCTGTAACAACAAAATGAACTGCTGGTGATTGGCTAGGGTTGGATGAGCAGAATGTAATTGCTCCCGCTGTTTTAATTATGAGGAGGAAATGACGGACGACATGTTTCGCTCGCAAGCACCGCAGGGTCATATTGCCAAAATGGCCTTTAGAGGGACGTTGGTATTCATAGGATAGCCAAACGCGTCTGTTTGGAAACTAAATATTGCCCTGGAATTTTTCTATTTAGAATATTGGATTAATATGATAAACTAATCAGACCTCATACTCATGCAAATTGCACAAGTGGGTATTACGTGCCAGAACTGCAGTCCTGCCTCTTAAGGGGGAAATGTTGCATTGTGCAAAAGCAGTGGGAGCTCAACTGTTTAGGCTGAAGCCATTGTGTTGCCATGGTGAACAAAACAAACGATGAGACCTAAGCATTTTCCATACTGTGCTTCAAAATTGGATTTTGGCGAGCGCTCGGCTACGGTCTCGTACTGTGCAGTGGTTTCACACGTCTGGCTTTTGACCCGGAAGTGTTAATGGCTCGTTGTTTTGTGCGTTAAAGATGCCTCAGCATGCTGGTGGAATGCATCGAAAAGGGTAGTCCACAGGTTCTTATCGCCTTGGCGTGAGGCTCCCTTCTCTCTCTCTCTCCAGGCCCTGAGAGGAGAGTGGAAGCCCATTGACCGACTCTGACTTTGAGTTAGTGTAATTAGATCTGCCTTCGTTTAAGACAGACTGATGCATTGTACTGCACGGCGGTGTCTGTTTTCCCATAGGGTGGTCTGCGTTAGCATCTCATCCGCAGTCTGCCTGACGGTGCCGTACGTTAGCGCCTACGTCGGCACATCGTGACCGCGCTGCGCACTTTAAAACCACGTTTGAACTCCTTGCGCTGTTCGTTTACACTGCATGTGGGTCACAGCCAAATTAGGAAAGAAAGAGGACTGTTTTATAGCCGGTCATTTTAGCTTGACATTGCAGTAGGCGCTCTGGTAATGTTAGGCGTGTAGTGTGAACAAGACCCCTATATTGCATTTGGAAAGGGGTTCGGGAGATGATTTGTGTAACCTTTAGACATTTATTGACACAGCCTGTGAGTTATACTTTGGTGAAAATGTGTGGTGAAATATGGTGTCTTTGTATTCTCTCTTCAGATATGTCTCGTGTCGCAGACGTCCCTAGTGGATCTGTTGGGCCCAGCTCAGAGGATGGCCCAGTGAATCCTCGACTTGGTAACGGCACCGACCAGAACAGGAAGGTAAGAGGGAGATGAGCCCAAACTCAGAACTGCTCTGTCCATAAAGAAGAACATCAAAAATAACTGTCAAATATTGCTTCCTCACAGCGAGGTGTGGGCTTCTCTTTTAGTCAGTGTGATTTTAGTGTGAGTGTGTATGTGTGAGTATCTGTGTGTGTCTGTGTGTGCGTGCTTATGTGTGTGTGTGTGTGTGTGTGTGTGCGCACGCGCACGTCTCAGTGTGTCTACGTGTGTGCATATTTGTTTGTGTGTCTGCCGGCATTCTTACAAAACAAACTTCAAGTTTTTTAGTTTTTTGAGCTTTTGTAAGCTTTCTTCTTGGTAATTAAACACTGGTGTGTGACCAAACAGCAACAGAGCTACAATGAGACAGTGCACCTAAACACAGAGCGGTCCTAACCGTGGTGCACACCTAAAAACAGGTGGCCTCTGAGTCAGAGGCAGTTTCTCTCACTGGGGAATAAACACACGCCTCGGCTCTACAACAGAGCCAGCCTGCCCCAGTGTGTACAGGAGCTGTGAGCTGTGACGCGAAGCAGAGCTCATCCATCACTTCCTGTTTGACAGGGCCAAACGGAGCTGACGGCCGGAGCTGAAGGAAGCGGAGGCGTCGGGGAAAGGCAGCGCTCCGCCCTCCCGCTGCGCAGGCCCCGGTCCGGGGCTGTTCTTGTAGCCGGGCAGGTCAGTCCCTTTCGCCCGTCCTCCACGTCACTGGAAAAGAGTCTCCTGAAATACCCTGTGGAAAAGAGTCTCCTGAAATACCCTGTGGAAAAGGACAGGTTGTCACATCGTGGGAGACTGTTCTGTTAGGTTCTGCCTGCTGACAAAAAAATTAGAAGTTTGAAACTTCATGGCCTCAACTCCAAAATATTTTGTTTTTGCAGAATCACATGAAATCCTGGTCATTGATCTCTCTTTGAAGGCTCTTGTGAATAATGAGAGAAGTCACCAGAAGTGGGTCGTTTTGAAGCCGCCATCTGTGAGATTGCAGGCTCGTTATATATGCCAGTTCAGTCATTGTTGGTGAATCTTAACGATGTGCCCTACCTTTTTATGGAATGGCTCCTCCCTCCAGCTTTCTCTAGATCTCTCGTCCATTACGATTGGCTGCCAGCTGCCAAAAGAAGCTCCTGACACCCTTTCTGCCCCGCCCAGTAGGGCTCGTGCAATGAGGTCAGGTGAACTAATTCGCTGGATCGAACATATGGCCTTTAGCGCGCGAGTAATCCAGGCTTACAGATGCGCGTCTGGGCCGGGGGCGGAGGTGGAGAGAGAGGCAGCGTGGGAGGCGCCGTGCGGGGGATTGGGCCTGGATTAGAGGCAGCAGCGACCGAAAGAGAACAACCTCGCTCGATTGCCCGCACTCCCGAAGAGAGCCCACCTTCCAGAACTGCAGCCCTAGCCCCCCCCCCCTCAGGCATGTGTTGGTTCTGGTGCGAGGAAGAGGAGGGAGAGGAAGGCGTGGGGGACCTCTTGGGCTTCGCCTACCTTTTCCTCGGGCGCCTGAAGGACAAGCTGGCGCGTCTCCTGGACGACGTGTCCAGCTGCGTGGCCGAGCAGACCGCGTCGGAGGGGACCGTTCTCCTGGTAACGCTCGGCCCTGCGACTCTGCCGCCACCATTTTGAGGCGTCTTATGGCTAGGGCCGGCCTGCGTTTTGGTGGCGCTAACTTGTTGTTGTTGTTGCTGTTAGTGTTGTAGCGCTGCATTAGTATTCTGGCTTGAGTGGGTGGTAAACCAGAGGGCTTTATCATTGGAAGAGACGCATACTTCCATGCTCCTCTGAGATAGACAGGAAAACTCATTATTTTTAGAGAATAATGAGCTGGACTGTAAAAATAGCTTTCTTTTGCTCGGCACGGTCTTTATTTTTGATTTAAGTGCCCTTTATTCAACTGTAGCAGAGCATAATATACGTACACTCAGGCATAAATTATGCATTTTGACTTTTTGTTATAGCTGAATCTATACTGTAGTGAAGCGACAGTGCCAATTGTCTCGCTGTGTGTTTTTGTCACTCGTCAGTGTATATCAGATACATCTTTGACTAGAGATCAATATTAATCTTTTTCCTTTGGTGTTCTAAGCAATGTGTTGCTTTGTCCAAAGATTCCTCTAAGTATTAGCATTATGGAAACTTAGGTAAGTTAACGTCTCCGTGTGTTGGCTGGGGTACTCTCTTTTTGCCAGGCAGTTAAAACAGTTATTTTCGTATTGTCAGTCCTCCTCTGCTCTGATAGATAGTCCTGTCAGTCTTAATTAGCCGGCAGTTGAAATGTGAGCTAGTTGGCTACACGTTGGTCTTTGGGGAGAGGGTGAGAGTCTCCCTGCAGCTTGTTCTCACCCTCTCCGCAAACACTCCGCCTAACGCCGTTTCCTGCCTGGACTCATCCACGGCGCTTTCGGCTGCTGTTTAACCGGATTTGATTGCTGTGGTTTTGTTTGTTTGCACGTGACGAGTTAGCCCCTGCCTGCATAAACAGGGATTGAAGTGTGTGACAGCCAGAGCGATTATGGCGATTAGCTGGTTTTACTGTGCCAGGTTTGGTCTCACCTCTGTTACCCCACTCTGCTGCTCTATTGTCATTCCTCAGCTAGACAATACATTGCCACAGATCAATTGCAGTTCAAGCCCAAGAAATATGAACATTTAACTTATCTGTGGGCTCTACTATGAAGGGAGTGTTTTTTTTATAAAATCATTGCAAAGCGACATGAACATTGTGTTGTGTAAACTGATGTAGTCCTAAATGTGAGCTGCTTTCATTTATAACATAGCACCCAGCATCACAGTGTTAGAAAGTTCCGGAAAATGACCTGCAGTAACCCCAGCCGTTTTTTTTGTGTTATCTGTCCGCAGACCGTGGAGACCGCCTGTACCCTGTACCACACGTTCCAGGAGGGCACGGCGGGCTCGACGGAGGCACCGAGGGACGTGCCCGATGCGCCGCGACCCTGCCCCCGCCACATGTCCGTCACCGAGAGGCTGTGCAAGGTCATCCAGGAGCTGGTGGACACGGAGAAGTCCTATGTCAAGGTGCGGCGTCAACCTCGGCTAACACCGGCTGGCCTGGGTTAGGGTTAGGGTTAGGGTTAGCGTCGTCTCTCCCAAACCGTCCCCTGCCCTCTCCCGCCCCCATCCTGCTCTACCTAAACACCGCGCCCGCTCAGACGGGCTTTGAAAACGTATGGTAAAACGAGCGTCTGATCCCCGATAGCCGTGGAAGCAGAGGCTGATTTCTCCTGTAAGCACGAGGGGGAGGAGAGCTCTCCGCGGGACGTGTACCTGCTGACAGTCTGAGACGCCGCTGTGTCTGTTTTAGCGTCGGGATCGGCGGTAATCAGCATAATGTGAAAATTGGAGTGTAAATGAGAGCTATCAGTGGCAACAGGCTGCCGTCTTCAAACGGCTCACTGGCAGAGGAAGCCGGCCCTGTCCCACTGAGAAATGCCGTTCTATTGAAAACTAGGTGATGCACCGCGGTTTAATTGGAATGGGAGCTTTCTGGCAGCGGTGGCAATCTCTCCTCATGAGCGGTGCTGTTTTGTTTGAGGAGAGATAATAGGCTCGCCGTGTTGTGGAGTTTGGTTCGGCCTTTAGAGTGAGCGTGGAATTAAATGACGAACTGGTCACCTGGTCGCATTGTCCGTCCGTGAGTAATGACCCTCTCCTCATTCCTCTGTCTCAGGACCTGAGCTGTCTGTTTGAGGTCTACCTGAAACCCTTACAAGAAGAGCCCTTTCTCAGCCTGGATGAGGTGTGCCTTTTTTACTTTTCATTTAATAATTTTTTATGTATTTATTTGACTGGGACAATATACAGTTTTCAGCATGGAAGCTAGTACATGCAGTACCAGAGTTGGCTCAAATGTTCATTTTCAGCTATAACATTCTGAACACATTTAGTTACACTTTTGTCATGAAAGCTAACAGATTTTGCGGATCTGTGCTGGTCTAGCGATTGCATACACGATAAGTTACCCACTCTAAAAAACAAAACCTTGAAAAATAAACTATAATTTCAAAGGGCAGTAAGCCTGTCAGTGATTTAGAGCGGCTGAAATAGTTCATTTCCAATTTGGGGAATTCAAGTTGTCACTAATGGCAGATATCCATAGACACAAATCACAAGAATCCAGTGTCACATTTAAACATCAAATGTACAGATAAGACATGTCCCTCATTGAGGGACACCTAATAGCAGTGTATAAAAAAACACCATGAACTGCTCGGGCGTCTGTGGTACTTTCGGGTATACCAGGCCCCTGGACGGCGGGATTGTGCGGACATTTCCACCTTGTGGTTCTGTGCTGGTTGTGAGGCAGCTGTGACCTTCCCCCTTCCCAGATGGAGTCTCTGTTCGGCAGCCTCCCTGAGATGCTGGACTTCCAGAGGGTCTTCCTGCAGACGCTGGAGGAGCCCATCGCCTCGTCCCCGGACTTCAGCACGCTGGAGACCCCCGGACAGTTCAAGGTACCGGCTGGCCTGGAGCATCCGCCTTCAACGGACTTATACCGCTGTCTGTAGAACACATGTGGATGATTCGTTCAAAAAGCTACGTCTAAACATGTGTCGTCCGTGCTGCATACTAGAGCTACTGAAGGTGTGTGAATGTGAAGGTTGATGGCCAGAATTAAAAATCTGTTCTCTGAAAGAATACGGAAAGGGATATGATAAGTTGTGCGTCATGCACGGTCAAACAAACACTCCTCCTCACATTTAATCAGAGAGCCTATCAACATGTGAGGGTAATCCCAGCTCAATTTTATATTCTGTGTCTCACTCCCTCTCTCCCTCTGTCTTTATTTCTCTCTCTCCAGAAACTTCTTTTCTCATTGGGCGGCTCCTTTCTCTACTACGCGGATCATTTCAAACTCTACAGCGGGTTTTGTGCCAACCACATCAAGGTCCAAAAAGTTCTTGAGAGAGGTACGAACTGTGCTGTAATTGTTCCTTTAATCTGGGTTCTGTTGTATTGGCTCGTATACATGGATACTCAAATCTGGCCCTCAAATCCAGACCTGGTTTTCTTTTCTCCCAGGTAATTAATTGAACAATTAGTGCCACTCACACCTGACTCCCAAGTAAAGGGAGGGTGGAAAACCAGCAGTTCTCTGCCATTGAGGACCGTGATTTGAGCAACAGGGATAGAGTCACCATTGCCTTTCCTCTTCCAACCCTTGGTTCATTTCTTACGCCTCAGCGTGCATCTTAACCTACAACTCTCTGTAAAGAAAACTCAGAAAGAATGGGGAATTGGAGAAACGTGGAATGTTTTGAGTTTCGACATTTAAAAAAATATGGAACTTTTGTTTCAGATTTTTAGTGTCTTAATGGCTTACGTCAGATAAGCTGACCCATACAGCCGAAGAAACCTTTGTGCTTGAGATGTTCAGATGTTTCAACGGTTCGCTGTCCTCGCCATATCGCCTAAACTGCGTCCATCTGTCACCATACAGTACCTGTTTTTCCAACAGCTCTAACAGGGCTTAAACAGGAGCACAACACTTAAACAGGACAGGGTTACTATCTTTTGGCTATAAACATTGACCTTCGTTCAAACCGCCTCTGGGTGGTCTCACTTTGCATTTTCAAAGCTCCTGTTTTGTATGTACTGAATGAAAAGTTCCCTGCAGTGGGAATCACCCACCGGCATTCATTATTTATGTCTACGTCTGTGCATCGGTCATGGAAACCGGTACTGAAGTAACATAAACATAAAACCGAAAACTGGCCCTGTGAAAACCCTACTCCCTGCTACCCTAGCAAATAATGTGTAATCAGTGCCCAGCATGTCTCCAGTGTTATAGATTGAGGGAGCGAGGGAGAGCTTTGGACCGCAGCCAATGTTTTAATGAACGGCGTTCGAGTCTGCCGAGCGATTCTTTGGCCTTGAAAAACTTCAAGGGCTGTAAAGACCGCCCCTAGTGGCCGCCCAGCGCCTCACGCCTCCAGAGAGCACTGTGTGGAGGGCAGTCACAGCAGCTTCGGGGGCTATTGGGTTTTGCGTCCGTTGAATTTTGCTGCTCTGAGACGGCAAATGCTGTAAGCGGCAAGTAATAAACGGTGAAAAATGACTGGGATGCATTACTTATTCATCTCTTCGTGTCTGAAGCCAAGACGGACAGGGCCTTCAAGGAGTTTCTGGAGACGAAGAACCCCACGAATCAGCACTCGTCCACTCTGGAGTCGTACCTGATCAAACCCGTCCAGAGAGTGCTGAAGTACCCCCTCCTCCTGAGAGAGCTGGTGTCCCTGACTGACGGAGACAGCGAAGAGCACAACCACCTTACAGGTACACACACACGCACACGCATGCAGAAACGCACGCACCACAGGCCGAAACACACGCGCGCACCGCAGGAGCGCACACACACACACACCACGCACAGAAATACGCGCGCGCACACACATATGCACACAGACCACAGGCCGAAACACACACACACACGCACTACAGACCGAAACACACACGCGCACACACCACACACAGAAACACATACCCACACACACCACACGCATAAACACACAAGCAAACAGAAAAACACAAGGAAACACAGAGACACATTTTAATGCTAATGCTCTGACCTACCTATTTACAACAGTGATCATGATGAGCTAATTCTGCTAAAGTGTACTTGATGCGCTAACATCCACATTGAATGTACATTGTTCCTGTCAAATGCAAATCAAATGAATAAATTAATCAAAAACACACACTCTTCTGAAACACCCTTCTGATCCGCAGAGGCCCTGAAGGCCATGGAGAAGGTAGCCAGCCACATCAACGAGATGCAGAAGATTTATGAGGATTACGGCACTGTGTTCGACCAGCTGGTGGCAGAGCAGAGCGGACCGGAGAAGGAGGTACGCCACTCGCCCCTAATCCTAAATCACGTATATGTGTCTCATGCGCGTCAGACGCAGGACTTCAGCAAGAGAGACAGCACGCCCACTGACCAATCTTGTCACTGTGAGCGCTTCCATGGACACTCTGGGCCCGCTTTAGGGAGAGTCCTCCAGCCAGCCACAGTCAATGCTGGACTGCGTTAGGACCTGAATTTTATGTTTTCTTCCTGTCGTTCCCTTCCCTCTCTTCAAGGGGGAAATCCCCAAAATGCCAGGATGAAATATGGCAGCCACACCAAGTGGGATTCGGTTCCAATTTAAGAAAGGGGAGGGAGTAATTACATTACCTCGCTCCCTCATTTATTCTCCCTCCCACCAAGGGTACAAAATGCAAGCTTCCAGCAAGAAGGGAATCCCACAATGCAATGCTTCACGGAAAAAGTTGGCGGTCTCTATGGTGTTGCACTTCCTATATGTTGCGAGGGCGGTTCAGTTCTGTTTTTGTTTCTTTCTCGTCAATCCTCCCTTGCAGAGCACCTGTTGCGTAGCAAATTACGTCACAAAATCGCTCACTCGAGTGAAGTGAGCAAGGGAAGGGACTGTGTAAAATTGGATCCGAATGCAGCCCGGGTCTCACTGTGGTCTTGGTCTGCCCCCCCCAGGTGACGGAGATCTCCATGGGAGAGTTCCTCCTGCATTCCTCCGTAGTCTGGATGAACCCCTTCCCCTCGCTGGGCCGCATGAGGAAGGACCCGGAGCTCACCGTGTTCGGTGAGTATGTCCGGGCCCCAGAGGCATCATGGGAAATGGAACGCTGCCACAGCGGCTGCCAGCAGGGCACCGTGCCCACTTACTACAGTACCGCTCGGCGTGAAGAGCTGGCTCCGAGGCTTTATTTACTGCCGCTAAACTGGATCTGTGTCAAACGCCACAAGCAGGAGATCAGAGAGAGCAGATTGCACTGGGGCACATGGGATCCCTGTATTAACTAGTTTCTGCACAGCTCGTCCGCATTGCTGGGGCACGCTGATGAACAATGTTTTCCAGTAGTTAAAGCAGCAGTAGTAGTAGCTCAGTTAGCAGTGGTGATACTGGTGCTATAGCAGACATAACGGCAGCTCCTGGAGTGCCAAACCAGCATATTTTCTTGCACTCGCAATGTAAGTACATGTCCACTTGCATTTATTTATCTGAATAATTGATTACTTTTCATCATTAAGTGGTTGAATGCAGTAAAACCATGATCACCACTTGCGCTCCAGTAAAAGTGTTGTCCGTCTCTGAAGTATATAAGTCCTGAACAGTATACGAGTATATTGCCAGTCCTGAAAGTTCTGGTTGATGTCCACGTCCAGGGTCTTCCTGTGAAACAAGGTCTTTACAGCCTGTTTTAAAAGGAGTGTAACAGAACTCCTCCTCGTTCGCGGTGAGTGAAAGAGCTCACCTTGGCGTCTCTCTCCCTCAGTGTTCAAGAGAGCCGTGATACTGGTGTACCGGGAGAGCAACAAGCTGAAGAAGAAAATGGTGAGTCTTTCCTCTTTCGCTTTGCGTTCTTCTCACGGCTGTTCTCCGCCGTCGCCCGTTTCAACGCTCAAACCTCCTTCTCCGTATGACTACATGCAGGCCAGCACGCGATCGGCCTTCTCTAACAGCGACCTCGACCCCTTCAAGTTCCGCTGGCTGATACCCCTGTCGGCGTTGCAGGTTAGAATGGGAAACGCCACAGGTCAGTGTGCCTCTCACCAGGGAGAACCCAGAGTCCACAAGCAATATTTAGGGCAGCAGTGTAGTATAATGGTTAAGGAGCTGGACTTGTAACTGAAAGGTTGCAGGTTCGATTCCCAGGTAGGACACTGCTGTTGTACCCTTGAGCAAGGTACTTAACCTGAATTGCTTCAGTATATATCCAGCTGTATGAATGGATAAATGCTCTGGATAAGAGCGTCTTATAAATACCTGTAATGTAGTGTAATATTAACCCTCATATTATGTCCGGGTCAATTTGACCCCATGCAATGTTTGACATCTCCAGTAACCCTTATTTTTTCATCTTCACACTATGACTTTTCTTAAACTGTTGGGATTAAATAGTAAACACAAAATAAACATACTATGTTTTCAAAAGTACTGTACCAACTCTGTATACAAAAGTGTTGTGTGGGCTTACTTGTGGGTTAGCTGTATAAAATGTAAGAATATATAACTTTTTTTATATTTAGGGATAAAAGGGTAGACTACTAGGAGACCCATAAAATGTGACGCAGAAAATATAAATTTTTCTATTTCAATACTTTTGTGCCAGCTTTGGGGTCTATTTGACCCCAAACACAAAAGGCGTCGTAAAATGTCAACATAATATGAGGGTTAAAACTGCCTCACAGCTGACCACAAACTGCTAGGTGTTTTTTCGTCCTGGTGTATCTCTGTGTTGAATTAAGCGCTCTCGCCCACCGCTGCAGGGACGGAGGGTAACTGCATGTGGGAGCTGATCCACACCAAGTCAGAACTGGAAGGCCGGCCGGAGACCGTATTCCAGCTGATCAGCAGGTGAGAGAAGGGGCTGGTGGACCCCCCCAGGCTCTTAGTGAGCGGATTGACAGGCCCTGGGGCCTCTCACTGTATGCTGGCTTCCACTGCAGCCGATCGCTTTAGCAAACAGGTTTACTGAAAACGGGTGTTTGAGGCTGTTCCGTAATTTCGTCCTCAAACTGACGTTAACTCGGTTTTGGTTTACCTCGCGGCCATTTGCGTCGTCTTTGAAGCCCACAAATTGCTTTAGTTTCTGCAATAATCTGTGCAGGCTTCCCTGGTTTATAGGAGCAGGAGGATTTCACCTGCCAGTCTTAATTCTATCTGTTTAAAAATGGTAACCTCTGTTAAGGAGTGTACCGCATGGCACATTTCAGAAATAGTTATCTGAGAACCCATCCGCCTGATTAAAAGTCCTTAACTGAACATGGAAGATTCATTCCTCAGTACATGCCTGCCTATTTTTGTCCTGACGTGGCCTTAAGAGGATAAATCATCCCAAATTAGACATCAGAAGTGTCTCATTAAGAACAATTAACAGCTTGTAACTTTTCAGGAATTGCAATTATGGTTGGAATGAAAACCAGAGGGCCGGGTTGAAAACACCCTTGAGTCGTCGTTAACACGATGAAGGTTCACCTCGTATATGAGCCTGGATATTGTTTCACTCTTCCCACCGACCTCAGCGAGTCACCGAGTGTACTTCAGTTTAACTGTAATGAGCGGTCTCCATCTCTCCTTCCCCCGGCATAACAATGTGCTGCCAACATGTTTGTGTCCTCCACGCAGTATCCCAGAGTCCAAGGCCAACATCGTCAGGGTGATCCGCGGCCTCCTTCGCGACAGCGCCAGGAGCAGCGTCCCGGCTGAGAGAGGTTGCAGGGATCGCTTCGCGCCCCTGCGGGGCGTCGTGCCAGCGACTGCCAGGATAGGTGAGCTCCGCGCTCTCACGCAGGCTCGACCAATCCCTTCAGACTTTCCCTTTCCCCTTACATCAACTAACCGGGACACTGTTCAGATGTGTTTCCACACAACACTATATAATTTACTTTGTACTATTTTCTTAAACATTTAGGTTACTTTGCGTATCATCACCCATTTATACCCCTGTATATAAATCCAGGGCATGGACGGCGTTTACTATGAAGCATATGAAGATAATTTCTTTGTAAAATGGGCTGTGTAAATAAAACGTGATTGACTGATTGATATGCCTCGCAAAAGTACACAACATGAGATGTACGGAAAGGATTTAAACCTGCGAAGTGGCCACGTTGCTTTATTTGAGTAGCCAGTGTATACTTGTCAGTGTGGTACAGCCATGGTCCTCTGCGCCATTTCAGGTTCCTCCCGGTCCTCCTGGCTTTCCAAGCAGTCTTGCCCCACCAGCCCCACCCACACGGACGACGTGAAGGGGCGTCGGCGGGACTCGGACGAGGGCAGCCTGGGCAGCGGCGGTCACCCGGGAGACGACCCCGGCGGCGCGGCCTCGGAACAGAGCCTCAAGGGAGCGGACGAGGAGGAGGCGGACGCCATCGAGGCCCTGCTCCAGAGACTGCAGATAGCGGAGAAGGAGCCGCCGCAGCCGGCCCACGCGCAGGCCGAGACCCGGCCCAAACAGGGGGACGCTCAGCCGGGCTCCGTCAGGCGGGGCAGCAGCCCGTGCGGGGGCCAGGAAGATGCCCCCTACACGGACATCAACGCGCTGCTGGAGAGGGACTTCAGCGTTCAGAGCCTGGCTTCGGTGATCAACGAGGACTGCTTCTTTAACACAGCTGAGAGCGTGGAGAGGGCCACTATCCCAACACTATAGGGTTGAACCCAGGGGGGTAGGGCTCACGTTGCTCAGATGCATGATCTATCCCATGAGGCACCTGTGCGGAACAGTGAACGCCAGCGTATCCACCGATAGGCCTGGGCTGGAAGCTTCTCCACTTTTGAACTGAAGGAGGCACATCGCTCTGCCTTATCGCACCTTGTGCATTAACTGCCTGCATTTTTTTGAACATACCCTGTTTTTATTATGATTTTTTTCAAGGTATTTTTATTTATTGATAGGTATATTTTATATTTACTTAGAGAAGACAGTGTTTCACTCGTTGTTTGAGGAGACATTGAGGGGGAAAAGATTTAGGAATTTGATAAACATATTTGCGGTTCCATATTTTGTGTTTTCACATGTTCTCAATATTCAGAGACATTGCTCGTATGAAGCAACATGATTGAAATTGATGTTCAGTTTGGTGAAGGAATACAACCTCTTTTAGGGTGAAGGATAAGGATTCATGCATCTTTCTTTGAAAATGAAGGATACAGTGTATATTTTTAATGGCTGTACTGTAACTTAATACTAGCATTTCATGTTATTTAGTCACTTATTGTACAGAAAAAAATATTTCAACTCTCTTTACTGCTTTGTGCTTTCTCTCTTAAATGTCACTGTAAAATTGCCTTTAAAGCTAGTATACCAATGAATGTGAATGTCCCTTTCTATTTATTTAAAATGTCTTTCTTATTGAATATTACGAATAAATTTGTGGTCTGTAAGCAATTGTATGTGGAGGATAAGAATATAATGATACATTTTCTAAAAATAAATTGCTGTTTTAAGGCAGTCATTTTGTATATTTTCTCATATTTTGCGAAGTATACAGTTTTCAGTATATTACAGCGTATTCAAGTTCAGAAAGGACATTTTCTGCTAAATGTCTGCGCACAGCAAAGCAGTTTACATAAGCAGGACTGTAATTTGGTTGTGTTGTGCTGCTGGAGTAGCTTGCAGAATGTTATTGCTTGTTTTTTTACGGCCGTCTCATCAGATTTCTTTCCGACTCCAGTGGTTCAGGGCCTAGGGGGCAACCAGAAGCGCTTTAGGAATAAAGTGCTTACTTACGTATTTACCCTTTTCTTCCCAGGTGGCGCTTCATAAAATGCAACAGAATGTTCCAGAACGGGGGAAGTTACAGCGCAATCGTTTTTGTCTTTTTGATCTTAATTTTATCTCAAGTGTATTGTCTTCATCGGAAATAAGATACGTACTATAGTTCTCTGGGCTTTTCTTAGGGGAAAATGTCCATTTTTTTAATGTAGATTATCTAATGAGAATTTTTCTATGAATATTTCATATTTGAATGAAGATTGGAGATTATTCCACCATACACTGCATATTTGATAAATACTATATTTGATAAGTATTGATGCACTGTCCCATTTCTGAGGGTAATATCTAAGTACATACCATATACCTGATCAGTGAAGTTGATAAGTGCTGGAAAGTGCTGGAATTACGCCTGAACGCTCTCCCAACTGTGACTGCGGAGATTAACAGACAGGAAACGCACCTGAACGCCCTAGACCCTGAGCATGGCGGGTTAACGTCGACCGGGCTGCGGTCTCATGCAGTGCGAGGGTCCGTGCCTCTTGTTCCGGAGATTTCCGCTGGATTCTCATCACGAATGCAAACGGAGGTAATGTGTATATACTGCAGTGGCAGCCGTTGTTTCTCTCTCTTCTGTACTGCTCTCCAGGATGAGTCATAATTGTTGGGTTTTTTTCCCCCCAGTCCTTATTATCATCTGGCCAATCATGTTCTTTTTGTGTGTCTGTGTGTCTATGTGCATGTTTGTCTGTGTGTGTGTGTGCGCACGTGTGTGTCAGTCAGTCAGTGTGTGTGTGTGTGTGTGTGTGCGTGCACGTGTGGGTCAGTCAGTGTATGTGTGTGCGTGCTCATGTGTGTGTCAGTCAGTGTATGTGTGTGTGTGTCAGTGTGTGTGTGTGTGTGTGCTCGTGTGTGTGTGTGTTTGTGCGTGTGTGTCTGCATGTGTGTGTGTGCGCACGTGTGTGTCAGTCAGTGTATGTGTGTGTGTGTCAGTGTGTGTGTGTGTGTGTGTGTGCGTGCTCATGTGTGTGTCAGTCAGTGTATGTATGTGTGTGTGTGTGTTTGTGTGTGCGTGCGTGTTTGAGGGCTGCAGGGCAGTACTGAAGGTTACCCCTTGAAAAACAGAATATAATGAAAATGATGTGTTTGTGGAGGACAAGTGCCAATGAATAAATATTCTGCAGCCCTTTCTTCAGAACAAGAGAACACACACTACTCCTAATACTAATTTTACTCATGACATGGCTGCCTCATGGACTGACCCCAGTCAGGAGCGCAACCTCCGTAACACTCATACGCACACACGAATACATACACACGCATGTGCACGCACCAAAATAAACAAACGCTCAGACATAAGCGCGTGTACACACACAACTAAAACAGGCGTACGCATAGATATTGTGCAGCCCCCACCGCCCAAAAAAAAACAACACAATTCATGTACCCTTGAACACCAGGTATAAAACACAGATGTAAATTCTCATGGACTGACAAAGACAGGCTGGCACGTAGCGCAAAAAAAAAAAAAAAACGTCGGCAGGTGGTTAATGCAGTATGTGTGACTGGGCTTTAAGTGGATTTTCTGGAGAAAATAAAAAAGGTGACGCAACATGTGATGGCAAGCCAGTTCTGGTTGCCACAGTAACCAGTGCGAAAGGACCATAAAGGCAGCCCCCCCTCATGCAGAAAGCACCCACTAAACACAGCCTTGTGTTCTTATCTCGCTTCCACAAGCGGAGCGCGAGCGAGACCGCGCATTCACACAGATTTCCCCTCTGGAGCGAGAGGTTATCCTACCGTACAGCGTTACAGCATTACAACACCACAGAAAAACTGTTGGTTGTGCCCTACAGCAGTACAGAGAAACAGTCGAACAGCACCACGATACAGCTCTTCGATAATACAGCGCCTGTCTCTGAGCATGGGGCAGGAACCGAAAGACTTTGGGGCTGGAGTACAATGCCATGGGCAGGGCTCGGTTCAGCTGACCGGGCCTGCCTGCCTGCCTTCCTTCCTCTCTCTGAAGACTGGCTCCTGGTTCCATTTTACCGCCCGCCCTCCCTCCACCTTCAGCGCTAAGCTAATCTGACAAACTGTTGAAGTAATAATTGTGCCAGACCCAGCTGAGCCTACACCTCCCCCCCCCCCCCCTCGCTCTCACACAGACCCCCTCACCGCCTGCTGTTGAGACTCTCCTCGCAGCCTTCGCCTCCTCCTCCTCTCCCTCCTTTTCACTTTGGGTAATAAAGGGATTTGCGTGCAACAAAAGGGTCCGCACAACACAAAAACAGGAGCTCCACAGCTGTCTCTCCGTCTGTGCTAGGCTGCCAGGATCTCCGGCGCGCAGACCTACAGCAGAGCCCGGCCGCCACACCGTTCAGGGGAAACGCTCGCCCGTCGGGTCTCACGCCCATGGAACTCACTGCGTTCGACCTGCGGTCACCTGGTAGGTACCGCTCCTGCATTCTAGCCCTCTAGGCTCTCTGGCACTGGCTCTCTCAGGTTCCACACACAGACACATAGACACAGAAGTAAACATATTACACACTGTCTTTCTCTCTCTCTTTCTCTCTCTCTCTCTCTCTCATACACACACACGCACACGCAGAGAGGAGGGGGAGGAGGAGAGAGTTTTTGTCCCGGCTGCAGCATCTCCCAGCAACACACTGTGGGACAGAGAGACGAGGGCCAGGCAGTACTCAGGTAGGTGCCGTGATGTACAGCCAGTCCTACAGCAAGCTTTGTAAAGCGTGTGTGTGTGTGTTTGTGAAATGCTAAATGGACTGTTTTCATTCTTGAATATGGCATGTTGGGATTTGGGACAGCAGTGGGATGTGGTGTAATTAAGAAACTGGAGCACTCAACACTGAACCAAAGGTTAATGGGTCATGTGGAACTTTCACCGTTCCTCATTCCAGTCCTAATCTAGCGGAGCAATGAATATAAGTGAAATTACCGAATACAAACACGCGGGTAAATCAAATGTCCAAAGCACTTGCCTTTTGTGCTGATCTGTACTTCCCCTGTTTTGCTGGTGCTGCCGCGGTGTAGAATGTATGCTACCAGCAAGAGGCTGTAGCGGTACTTTACTGCCAGGGCACGGCGCTTCCCTGACCACGTAGCCTACGGATGACTGGAATCCGTCAGCTGAAGGGAACCTGTTATCTGAACACTGGATAGCCTTTAAGCGCAATAGATATTAACATAGAAAAAGGCGGTAGAGAAAAATAACAGTGACAGGACCCGTAACACAGAATTCTATCACATCAATCGCATCGAATACGCTTACGTTCACAAAATCCATTTCGCCATCAATTTCTCTTCGAAACCCGCGCCGGGTTCCTTCCTCTTGTTTTTTTCTTTCTATTGTCGAAGCAGGTACCCTTTTTTATATATAGGCTACTAATAAAAGAGCCGAGCACCCTCCACTATTGACAGGCAGCTGTAAAGAATGCTTTTCATTCCTATCCACCGAGAGTAATAAGGTCATTTATATTCTCCCGCACTTGAAGATTTAAGAGCGTAGCTGAAGCGTCCATGCTCCCAGTTCTAGTCTAGGGGTTGTATAAAGCGCGTACCGTTCTGATTCATTACTGGCTGCAACACTGTTTCACGTGACTCGTCGTTGTAACTCACTCCAGATAAGTAATTTATCCAACTCCTCAAACCTATATAATGTTGAAACGTTCACCTTCAACATATGCATCTTTTTCACCGTCTTAAAACATCCAGTTTATTTTCTTTGCATTTTAAAAGGCTGAATTCACCCCCAGGCACTCAACGAGAACCTGTAAATAACTAAATTGATGTACTGATCCTTGCTTTAACATTATGTTCTCACTCATTTAAGTGTGTGCATATACAGCATGTATGTAAGTCGTTTGACAACTATGATGCATAAGTAAACTAATAGCCTACATTGTACAATATATAAACACACCTTTTATATAAGATGAAACATAACCAAAATTACTACACAATAACATGTTTAGCAAATGTGTCCTTCCTTATCCTTTAATAATTTTTAATAACATTTAATAATTATCAAAAGCGTGCGGACTGGTGATTCTTCAAGGATCTGCCAAATATAAATAGCAAATTCTGAATATGTAGCTTATCGATTTGGACTGGAATCCACTCGGTTAAATGGCTCCCGCTGCTTCAGTTTCTGAATCTCACTTTCTCTCTCAGCGCCATACTAGATCTGGTGGGCAAGAAATAGTTTTCCAGTCTTGTATGAACACACCTTAAAAGAGAGAACAACAACCACAAGATTAACTCTAATGAGTTCCAGATGAAACGGGCTCTAAATTGCCCGGTTATATAAGCATTTTTATTCCAACTAATAAAAATTCTTCAGATATCTGGTTTATTTTAATCCTATTCTGAGAGGAAAGAAAGACTTCAAACATTTTCTGAAGACTTCCGACTTTCACTCGAACGTCGACGTGCCCAATAATTCCCTCAGCGGTGAACCGTCCTTCTTCCTCTCGCACTAATAATGATTACCTCTGTGGAGACCTCTTTTACGGTGAAGAGAAACTACAGTACCTGTCGAAATGACTAATCTCAGCTTTAAATGTGAATCAGACCATGGTCACCACTGTAATTGTAATATTTTGTTTAATTTAATATTGTAGGTAAAATAACACACACACACACACACACGAGGGTGACCTGCACCTAAAAAAACTGAGGGGGCACAGAGGAATATTGATAGGAGTTGATAACAAAATCCTGTTTAGAGAACAGTTTTGAGGGAATATAGGCTACAGTCTTCTTACAGTATTTTTGGCTGTATAATAACATTTGGAAATAAAATGGACTTATTTATATGTAGATTCTGAAGAAGCTACATCTGAAATCTAGCCACATTTTTTTGAATGAGCAGACGCACACATACACACACACACATATACGCTGAGCAGGGCTTTTATATCATAGATGGACCATACCTTTGTGCATCATACAGGAGCTTTATTGGGGCAGTGGGATAACACAAGATACAGTTAAACTGCATAATAAACATTGTGTAAAGCACTATGAGAGTCTCTCTGTGGGTATGAATAGATTCATGACAACAACACCTACGATGGCGGCCTACGCGGTTCCAGCTGTGCAGAGTAGGCGCTGAGGAGAAGTAGCCTGAGCCACTTCAATAGCGCTTGTACTGAAGTAGCATCTTACTTCCCACGCTCCCAAAAACCCGCCCCGGGCAAAATATGCCCCCAATTCACTCGTCTAATCTCATGACACAGGGCTGTGCTGAAATAGAGAGAGGGGTGGGGGTGTGTGTGTGTGTGGGGGGGGGGTTAGTACCAGGATATTTTTTTTCTCACTGAGGAATTGCTTACTGTCTTCAACTCACTGCACAGACAAATGGAGCCAGAGGACGAGAATGATAACGGGTGAAATTCCAGTCTGACTGTATTTTGTGTTTGGGTATAATATGCAGAGGCCTGATTGATATTGACAGGCACTCATTTTGGCCACTCTTTGCGCCAACTGGTCACGTTCTAACAGTGCTTCTCTAACGTTCAAAACGTCAGCGAAACATTCAGACAACGTTTGGCGTCGGCAGGATATTCGTTGCATCAGGTTCATCTTGACGGAAAATCAAGACATATCAGAGATCACGCGACATATTTTTCATATTTACAAATGTCTGCGATATAAGTGCATCTCTTGGTAAATATAACATCTTAAATCTCGCCATCCTTACCAAACAGTAGAAGGATGATATTTGAAAGCTGTCATTTCCCTTTTACACATTTCAAATGGCAGCACATGGAAATCTTTATTGGCGAATGACAGTTGGCTTTCCTCCGAGCGATCGACATAAACATCTGCACCAAAAACACTCAAAACTGCATTTATGTACAGTGAAAAATGCTTCCTTTGGGAGCTGGGAAGGCTTTGTGTCCATTCATGGGTGAGCGGGTGCCCGTAAAACATCCTGTCATGTCCTTTCACATCACAGCCTCACACATTGTCACTCCCTCAGTACATGTTAACTGCATTATTAATTCATCTCATATAGCATCATCCCAGTACAGTGCACTCACACACACGTACACACACGTACACACACGTGCAAAGGCGCACATGTACTGCGTGCAAATACACAGAGGAACACAAGCGCACGCAGCACTATAAAGCTGCCGCCAAGATGTGTTTACGCGTCACTCTGAAGGCCGACGCCCACTCAGGCATTAATCTACTGCGCTGTATATTGCCGTCAGGTTGCTTTCACCTATAAAGCCTGGCATTGTGGAGGTATTTTTGTTGTGATCAAACAAGATGGCGGAAGCTATTCGCCTCAAGGACGAGGATTTAATTAGAACCGCGATCCGTCCCTAATGAGAGGTTAGATCCTTCATAATGATGTCGGTGGTATTTATATCTACTGCTAGGTACATTTATAGGGCATTCAAAATTCGTTCGGGGGACGGGGGACGGGGGGCGGGGTTGGGTGCAGGTGCTTCCATCACTGAGCCGGTGATGGGTCTGCAGTTGGCAGGCAGTGGGCGGGACTTGCTCTGGGTCCGCTGGGATATTTTCCACACGTCAGCTTATCCTTTCCCATTTAGCCTCCTATTGTCATTCATGAGTCAGGGCCATGACCTAACCCCTCCCAGTGCAGAGGGGGGTGCAGAGGATGGAGTTTGCGGGAGACTGATAGGGCTCAAGGAGGTGGCAGTTGTGTGTTTAGCTTGTCGACGAGATCCCAGAGAGACTCATTGCTATCTAGCGACGGTGTGGCAGCTACCTCGGGTCTAGTTTTTGGAGTGCCCGCAAAGACACAAATCACTTTAAGCAAACGATCAGAGGCTTAGTAATGTAATGTTCTTTTTCACTGACATCAGAATTAATTGCCCGGTAATAGTTTCCCGGCCCTATCGGTGTCGTTTCCCGTTATAGTCTGCGTCGTCACCGAACGCCACCTTTTAACCCAGTTGCAATCCGCGAAACTGGAGGAGATGGAGTTCTCGGGGGTCGGCACACTGCGTCCTGCAAGGCAACTCACAAGGGCGGTTCACCCTCAGAACTTTATCTGGGAGGTAATTAGAGGTAGTATTCATCCGTTTGTAAGGAAAGTTGAACAAATGCAATATATTAGCAACATTAGCGGTTTGAGTTTGCAGTAGCTGCAGGCGGGAAAGGGGCGTGTGCCGCCTCTCGCCTTCAGTGCTGAGCAGATAAACCCCTCTCTCTAGCCCTCTCTGTAAACCACAAACACCAGCCTAATATACTGTTGCTAAGAAAATGGATGATACAGATGGATCCGTGTGTGCTACGCTCTGAATCCTTCCACTCTGTTTTTCTGTGTGCTTGTGTGTGTTTAGAAATCACTGCTAACAGCCTGAGGCACCGCAGAGCCCTCCTCACACGAGCCAGAAGGTAAGGCTTTACTGTACCGCTAAAGCTTTTGTGCTACTTTAACTATCCGCTTTTCCCCTGTTTGTGCATGTGGGAAAGCAACTGAATTTAAGAGTGTAGCTGAAGCTACTGAAAAGCTTGTATGTGTCTGAATGGTGTGTGATGGAGTATTTCTGCAAAGGCAGTTACCTGCAGATGTTAATGTGAAGCGAACTGTGACAGAACAGACTGCCTAGCCACCCCCTCCCCCGCCCCCACTCCCTTCCACGGGAGAGCTCTGCAGTTTTAAGCACGTACACTAAGCCTCACAAAACCCACAAACTCACTCCCCCGCTTCAGTAGTCGATCAGCAAAGCCAGGAAAAAGAAAACGAGGAAAAAAACAGACTTTCCCGGTGACCGGCCGCCGTTTCTCGTCCGTGTGACCATCGCGCTCGCGCGCTCAGCCTGTTCTCGTTTTCCCCCGCAGCCCGTGATCGGGAGTCATCAGGTCCCTCGTCGGAGAGCCCGGGGGGAGGCGGAGCCGAGGCCGGCTGGCGGGAGGTGAGGCGAGGGCCGGCGGCGGTTGGCGGGTGGCGGCGGAAGGGATGGCGTCCGCTGGCATGCAGATCCTCGCCTTCGTCCTCGCCCTGCTGGGCGTCTTCGGGGCGACGGTGGCCACCCTGCTGCCCAACTGGAAGGTGAGCGCCGACGTGGGCTCCAACATCATCACCGCCATCTCCCAGATGCAGGGCCTGTGGATGGACTGCACCTGGTACAGCACCGGCATGTTCAGCTGCACCCTCAAATACTCGGTGCTGTCGCTGCCCGCCTACCTGCAGACGGCGCGCACCACCATGGTGCTGTCCTGCGTTCTGGCCGCCCTTGGGCTCTGCCTGGCCTCCCTGGGCCTCAAGTGCACCCGTTGGGGGGGCGGGCGGCAGGCCAAGGGACGCACGGCGTTGGCGGGCGGCGCGTGCTTCCTCCTCGCCGGGCTCCTGTGCCTGGTCCCCGCGTCCTGGTTCACCAACGAGGTCATCGCCAGCTTCCTGGACTCCAGCGTGCCCGAGAGCAACAAGTTTGAGCCGGGCGGGGCCGTGTACGTGGCCTTCGTGTCCGCCGGGTTCCTGTTCGCCGGGGGGTCCATCTTCTGCACGTCCTGCCCGGGGAAGAGGGAGGGGCTCCAGGACCTGCTCCTGTCCTCCTCCGACAAACTCGTGCAGCAGCAGCAGCACCGTCCGCCTCTCCGGCAGGAGCAGCCGATTCATGAGCAGCCTCCCCAGGATCAGCTGCACCAGGATCAGCAATACGGCGGCACGCTGCAGCCACCTCCTCCTCCCCCGGACAACAGGGCCGGCTACAGCCTGCAGGACTACGTGTAGCCTCTCGTCTCCTCTGTGGAAACAGCGCAGGGTGAACCCGGTGAACGTTACTCTCCTGAAGGGATGTAAAAGGAAGAAGAGGAGGAGATTAAGGGATAGCTTCTCCTTCACTCGCGATTTATCCGTTCGTGCTTTTACGGCGGCCGCAGGTAGGTGTAAGTACTTCGTAAATCGTGGAACAGACAGACCTTGAACGTTATCTCCGTCAGCAGAGCGCTAAGTTTCATCCGCACACCTCTGGCTTTGCGAAAAAGTTCCTTTGGAAATACATTTGAATGCAGGAATTAATTTACACGTCCAAGGACTGGATAGAAAATGCAGTCATTTAGCGGCTAACGAACCCAGAATAAAGTTTCATTGAAGTAAGCCGGCAATATGTCACACAGATGCAATATATGGAAACTGTGCTTAGCAAACTTGTAGTTTTGAACCAACTGCTAGTAATTAAGTTTTAAATAATTATTTTTAATCTTATTTTTGGTAGCAAATAGAATAATGAATGTTCTGTGACCGCATGCTGTCTGGAGCATGTTTATAATGCAGAGGAATGCCTGGTAGATACTGAGACATACTGTAGCTACCCAGTTCTGTACCTGAAGCTGTATTATGCCACAAAACAGTTTGGAAATTAAATGTTAGAAGCAAAAATGTACGTGCACATACAGTACATTCCAAAAAGCACATTTCTTTTAGTGCCATGCAGCTCAGAATAGGACATAATGGGAAGATGATCAGAAATAATGATGTTCTTTTCCTATCCATTAAGTTATCTTTGGCTGGACGCACACATCTCTCTTCTACACTCTTTCTCGCTCTCTCAAACACACACACACACACTGCAGAATTTGTTTTGCCTTTACACTCTTACCATCGTCAGTACCATGGTAACGGAATCCCAAACATCTTTTTTTGTGTGCGTGTGCCCGTCTGTTCAACGTGTCAGTAAGGTGGGGGGGACTGCAATCCGCACTGCCCGAATAAGGGAACCTGCATGGGGCGACACAGGCCCATCGCTAGCTTCACAGAGCTCAGTTCTCTTACCCCTACTGACACAGTGGCTTTCCACCAAACAACTCATTCAGAACCGTGAACCAGTGAGAACTGCACTATGGGAAACCTATCCATACCACTCTATCACCAAACCTACCATGGCCATAATGACATGACTACCGATTTGGTCTAAAAAAGCCACAGAGGGTTTTAAATGTAAAGTGAATATTTTATTTTAGGGTGTTCGGATTTGGAACCGGCTGTAGCGCTGTACTCATTTCAATAATAATAATGATGATAATATGCTGTTATGTGACATCATCATCTGTTCATATGTCACAGATATGTTCCCTTTTGCCAGCTCATCTTCTGTTTTTTCCCCCACTGCAGAAGACAGCATAACTGAGAGTCCACCTTAGACTGGTCTAGCAAATTAAACACAGGGAAAGCTTTGGTTGTACATCTGCTTGGTGCCCTTTAATGTCAATTTAGTGTTCAAAACATAGCCTACTCTTCCCAGGTGCCCTGATACCCATTTCACTCTGCAGTCACATGTCTATGATGAATCTTAAAAGTATGGTGAATACTGATGATAATGTATAGGAAAATGTGGAATACTACATGCTTTAACATTGCAATTATGTTGGATCTTGAAATAAGTACATGCTCCCTTTCTCTCTCTCATACACACACACACACACATTTTCGCTCCAGTGTCAGGGGTATTGCGGTGAGCAGTGTCTCAGGGCTCGGGCGTGTGAGAGTAGAGCCAGACCGCCCTTTGCCCCCCGTGCGGATTCTTCCCACGCACGGCCAGATGGCACCGGCCAGCCTTGGCCCCGCCCAGCGTGGACGCTGCCAGGGTCCAGGCTGCCTGGCGAGACGATCGCCTGGGATCCATGGGAAAACTCAGGCCAAGCTGTCACGTGACAGGGCGACGGTGGCCTCCAAACAAAACAACAACTATAACAAAAAATATTGAATACAGACTCGAAGCACATCTGACTTGAATAACGAAATCGTATAGTTTATCATGTTTTTCCTCTTCTTGCCAACTTCAGAGATTTTCAGTTGTGACAATCTCCCTACTTTCATCTCTTCAAAGCCTACCGCTGCACAAGGCACATAAACAATTTAGCTTCGGCGGGATTCGGGGAACATCCAAGTCAAGTGAGTGTGCCTTCTGAGGATTTCTGGAATGTATAAATCATGCTTGGGGCTTTTTTTCCCATTCATAACCATTCTACCAAAGTACATCCTAATTATCTTGCGCCAGTTCCTTTCTCCCTTAAGTTTTGCGGAGGGACAATGCATTCCGAGTCTCACGTATATTCTACATGCAACTCTTCTTTATAAGAAGATAAGTCATCTATACTTTTAGCGGTGTAACATTTGTTCAAGAGCAGTTTGTCACAAGGAGATGATGACCATAGAAAGCTCCTGGCTAGATTGTGTGAACAACCTTAATCTGTTATCTACCAGCTGTACATTGTACAGTAATGCAGGCGTTGCCTATGGATATATAAACTATATGGTCAAAAGTATGTGGACACCCCTTGGTCTGGGGCTGTTTTTCATGGTTCAGGCTAGGCTCCTTAGTTCCAGTGAAGGTAAATCTTAACACTGCAGCATACAATGACATTCTAGATGATTCTGGGTTTCCAACTTTGTGGCAACAGTTTGGGGAAGGCCCTTTCCAGTTGAATGAAAATGCCCCTGTGCACAAATAGAGGTGCATACAGAAATGGTTTGACAAGATCGGTATGAAAAAAATTGACTGGCCCGCACAGAGCCCTGACTTCAACCCCATCAAACACCATTGATGTCAATTGGAAACCAACTGCGAGCCCGGCCTAATCGCCCCGCATCAGTGCCCGACCTCACGAATGCTCTTCTGACTGAATGGAAACAAATCCACACAGCATTGTTCCAACATCTAGTGGAAAGCCTTCCCAGGAGAGTGGAGGCCGTTATAGCAGCAAATGGGGACCAACTCCATATTAATGACCATGATTTTGGAAGGAGATGTTGGATGAGCAGGTGTCCATATACTTTTGGCCGTGTAGTATAGCTCCTCATTACATTACAGTGAATGAGGCAAAGATGTGGAACTTAATACAGATAAGTAGGCAGAGCACAATGAATGATCGAAACTGTTACTATTGCGAAGTGGCTTATGCACGGTGCAGCTTTTATATGTGATTGTCTTTGCTTTGGTTTATTTTCTGTGCAGAGAATTTACGAGCAGTTGAAACACATCTCTGTCATTGTCGTGTGCTTGTGTAAGTTGTTATATTTTTTACTGTCAATAAAATTATTTTGTGGAAATAAGCCTCTGTGCAGCACGTAGCTCTTGAAACACCTCAGATCTTTTGTGTCGACAACGTCTGCTGCTACTAATATTGTGGGTATTTGTAGGCAGAAGCAACACAAAAGGGAGCCTGCGATACTGTTTACAATATATACAACAACCTGTATGAAACAACATAAACCCAAGACTATACCAATGAGAAATAATACATAATATAAATAATTCAATAATGAAATGAGGACACGTTTTATGTTTACATCTATAATTAAATCCCCGTCATTGAACTGGCAGTTCAATAAACATTTCTGCGATTCATTTTCTCCCTCTTGCACAGAACGCAATGCAGCCTATAGGTTTTTCCGTAATACGGCGACCTGCGCGATAATGCATTCGGTGAAAGTTTGCATACGTCATTGATTCTCGGTTTGTGCCTGATCAGACTGCTAATGCAGATATAATAGAAGTCAGCGAGGTGGACAGGAGCAGCTGGCTGCAACGGGCAGAGCCAGAAGGTCACTTTGGGAACCCGCATCCCGTGGATGCCTCAGATTAGCGAGGTGCACTCCTCCGAAAGCTCCGGACACACGGAGGCGACACGCTCACGCGAACGTACGCGCGACTGTCACTCATCTACGCAGGCTTTAAATGCCAAGATCGCTTTGATTATCTTTTACATAAATTATGCTGTAAACCCTGGAGTTAGGCCTACTCTTGTATGTCGTTGTGCAAGAGAAATTCCTTTCAAGTTAACAAATAGAAACTGTTATTTTCTTTACTCCCATCATCCGTTCTCAGAGGACTATGACAATGTGATTTTTAGAACGAACAGATAATATCTCTGTTTTGCAATAGGCGAGGTTGGACTTAAAGGGTTCTATTTTCAGATAGCAGTTTTGAGAAATCAAACTTGGGACTTTTCTTTATTCATTTCAACACATTATTCTGTATTGCATCTGTGTGTTTTATGATGCAAATGAAAGTAGTTTCAAGCATTTACCAAAAGAACAGAAGAACATTCTTATGTTACCTCATTTCTTTAAAGAATGTCAGATAGAACGATGTAATTCTAAGCTCTTGGATACAGGGCGGTGTGGTGCTGCAGTGGCTAGCACTGTCGCCTCACAGCAAAAAGGTACCGAGTTCAAATTGCGACCAAGGGCCTTTCCGTATAGAGTTAGCATGTTCTCCCCGTGTCCGCGTGGGTTTCCTCCGGTTTCCTCCCACAGTCCAAAGACATGCCAATTAGGTTAATTGGAGGCTCTAAATTGCCCATAGGCATGAGTGCGTGAGTGAACGGTGCGTGTGCCCAGTGATGGATTGGTGACATGTCCAGGGTGTATTCCTTCCTGCCTCTCGCCCAATGCATGCTGGGATAGGCTCCAGCCCCCCTGCGACCCTGACAAGATATAGGGGGTTAGATAATGAATGGATGGATGGGCTCTTGGATACAACGCAATGTAAAGCGATCTCTGTCTTGTGAAAATGCTATCCCAGCTTGGCATTTAACTGAAAAAATCACCATTTTCTATTCCAGCCTTCCTTATGACTCACAGCTCACAGCAATGTACAATAGGAAATCTATTTCTTTACATTGGTAATTTTCTTGACCCTGAAATGTGATGTAACATCTACACATATACACTAGCCGACAACACCAACAATACACACAGATTGCTCACGTCAAACCTGCTTACTTGCAGTACGAGCTTCCCGCTGCACGGGAGATATACGGCCTCTTGTTACACCATCAGCAAATACACGCAGACTCTGTCAGCAGGTCAGCATGTTACGCACGAAACACTCCACAGCTCTCCGCCTTAAAGACTGACTATTGTGCAGAACTAACGGAGAAGCTAATGGAAGTAAATGCAAGCAAGTCATTAGCTGTGATTAAGCCATGCATTTTGGATTCATGAGGCCCTAAAAGATGCATTTGTACCAAGAACACTCAGCAGGGTTTTTCCTGGCATGAAAAGGGTCTTTGGCGCTCCCCATCATAGGGCCAGCGCTTGCGGTCGCACGTAGGGTCATCCCACATTGTCGGCATTGAACTATCCTAAATTGGCCCCTGATAACGGTCTAAAATGCTATAAAAGTACAATACAAAAATGTCAGAAAATAGAGAGCCTTTATTCTCTGTGCTCTTCCTCATGCCATGTTAAAGAACGCATTAGGGTATTTTGTATGCCACTGCTTTCTGCTGGCACATACCTTCGCTGCTCTGATTAGCGGGCGGCGACGCCAACAAGCCAAGCATCCCTGCACGTGATAGTCCCGCCCACAGAGCCCGTAAGCGTGCCGTCTTGCTGTCGTGTTTCTCTCTCTCTCTCTCTCTCTCTTTTGCTGTTCTCCAATTATCAGAGGGCCGCATCGTGCCGCCAAATAAACAACATTCTAACTGTAGTTTTAAATGGGAAAACGACCGATTAAAACTACAGTTCGCTTTGGTGCAACCCTGCACATGAAGGGTCTGCCAGCATCTTCCGGCTGAATTAGCACGGGCCTCAGCAGGCCACCCCATACGGCCTCCCCATACCTGGGATCGTGTTAAAAATTCTGACCACCTCTCCCAGCCGACACATCTCGCTGAAAGTAATTCCCCGTGACACCTAATTCCTTCAGAGCTATGTCTGCGAGGTATTTTCTCGACTCACCACAGTCCTCTTGAAGGACCGGGTTTAACAGGTCTCAGTGCAATCATTTTGGGTTGGAGCTGGGCCCCGCAGTTGGCGATTCCTGCACCCGAGATTGCTGGGCCACATATGAAAGAAACTCACAGGCACTGACCTTACAAGCTGCAAACTGCAGAGACAGGAAGCAAGACAGGAAGCCAATACAAAGAATAAAGCATGCCTAGTTTTTTTTCAATATTTAAATATAGACTGTCAATATAGTCGAAGCCTGATTTAGTTTCTGTCATTCCTTTTTCAAAAACTTCAGTGGATAAATCTGGGACTTTTTCATACTTTAAATGGTTTCCCCCTAAATGTGTACTTCAAGGAGACACAGATGAAGTCAGCGACAAGCTGTCAGTTACATGTGGTGTTGTAGCAGTGCTACGTTAACCTTGTGAAAATCTTTGGGTTGGCCATTTAGCCAACCACGGGTTCCATACTATTCCAGTGTAATTTACAGCTTAATATAGTCCCACCCCCCAATTCCCATAGAGATCCATTCAAATGCAGAGAGGTTATAGTATCGCTTGGTTATAGTATTTTCAGTACCTGAAAATAAGATATCAATTTGATATCCTTTTAAACCCAGTCATGATAGCATCACCTGTTTACCTGTGGAATGTTCCAAACAGGTGTTTTTTGAACTTCCCAGTCTTTTTTTGCCCCTGTCCCAACTTTTTTGGAATGTGTTGCAGGCATCAAATTCGGAATCGGCGTATATTTACAAAAATCTATAAAGTTGATAAGGTAAAATCTTAAATATCTTTTCTTTGTACAATTTTCAATTAAATATGTAAAAGAGAATCTACAAATCACTGCTTTCTGCTTTTATGTGCATTTTACATACTGTCCCAACCTTTTTTGGAATTGAGGTTTGTACAATGGTGCTGTAGGCAGATTTGGATCTGGGTGAAGTCAGTGGTCTTCAGTGTCCCTGATGTTTTTACTGACCCCATTCAATGGAATAAACGAGAACAGTCGGTTCTCAAACTCGATCCTGGAGTACCCCTGTGTATGCTTGTTTTTCCTTCCAACCACAATTGCAATCCCAGAATTTTAACAAGTTGTTAATTTTTCTTAATTAGACACTTCATGTTTTGAGGGATTATTTGCCCTCATAAGCCATGTCAGAAATAGCTGCATGCCATGAAGAATACAAGTCCCACATTCACATTGCAAACGATTACATAAAAAGAGGGACATTTTTTAACTGATCACATTGAAAACGAAAGGTGAATCAACAGGCTCCAAATTTGTGAAAGTGTAGACACTTTGCCACTGAAACTAACCATTTGGAAGATAATGACTAATTCAAAGACAAAGCAAATGATAACGAATCAAACCTGCATTGTGGTAAGTTTAAGGAAAAAATTATGAAATAATTAAACGTGTGTTTAACAACATTAATATTTAACACAAGAGATTGGCTATAGCGAAAACACACAGGGGTCCCCTGGAGTGAGATTGGGAACCACTGGACTAGAATATCACCAGCAAACATCAAACATCCACCCAGATGTAGAAAATGACACTAAAAAATGAGAGGTCTGACTTTCACCTTCACCCTTACACAGAAACAATCAAGTTACCATAGAGGGTATTCAGAACTGCCATACTGTTCACAGCCATCACAGAACATTAATCATTTTAAAGCCAAGACATAGGTTGGCCCCCGATTGTATTGCAGAGCTTTTAACCCCTACAGTACAGATCGTCTTCTCCGATCCAATAAAAAAAGCCCTTTTGACTGTTTCAGAGTCCAAGACAAAATCTAAAAGAGTCTTAGTTAAGTCACACACCGCCTTAGTTAAGTCTTCCTGAATGAATTAAGCAGAAAACTCAGTGTCTTCTCTTAAAACATTTTAAAGACACATTTTTATATACTTGCTTTTAATTGTGATGTTGGTCTTTTATTGTTGTAATAGTTATTCTTCTCCTTCTTCTTCTTATTAATAATAATAATAATAATTATTATTTTATTATAGCAAATTAGCAATAAGATTAGCAGTACACAAAACAAACACCATGCAATAACATGCAGCACAAAGAGGCACAAAACAAGAAACGATTCATTGCAAATTGCTGGATGTTGACGTACAGTGCGCTCCACAATTATTGACACCCCTGGTAAAGATGAGTAAAAAGGGTTATAAAACATTCACCGTTTGGTGAATTAGCTTAATCTCACACTGAAAAAATGAGAAAAATCCAACCTTTAATTTATTCTGAGAAAAAAATCCCTCATCAAGAAATTATTATTTTGAACAAAACCATGTGTGCCACAATTATTGGCACCCCTAGAAATTCTTATGAACAAAATGTAACTGAAGCATTTTTTCCATTTATATTTTACTTTTTAAAGTTGATCAGAGTGTTTAGAAACGTTCAAGCAGTAATCCATGACTTCCTGTTTCACTGGGGTATAAATATGAGGTGACACAGAGGCCATATTCCCTTATTCATACATCAACATGGGAAAGATAAGAGAACACACAAATCAAATGAGGGAAAGGTGTGTTGAGCTTCATAAGTCAGGGAATGGCTATAAAAAAATATCTAATCACCTGAAAATGGCCATATCTACCGTTAGGGCAATACTTCAAAAGTTCAAAGCAACTGGAACTGTTACAAACTTGCCTGGAAGAGGGCCCAAGTTTATTTTGCCCCCACGCACAGTGAGGAGGATGGTAAGAGAGGCAAAAAAATCCCCAAGGGTCACTGTTGGAGAATTACAGAGGAAAGTAGCATCTTGGGGTCATCAAGTCTCCAAAACTACCATTAGATGTCATCTCCATGCCAACAAATTATTTGGAAGGCATGCCAGAAAGAAGCCTTTCCTGTCATTTCACCACAAACGTACGTTCCTGGAGTTTGCTAAACGCTACTGGAACTTTGACTGGAACCGTGTTCTATGGTCAGATGAAACAAAAATTTAGCATTTCGGCAACCAACACTCAAGGTGGGTTTGGCGTAAAAAAAAGGATGGCTATACTAAAAATAACCTGATTCCCACTGATAAGTATGGTGGAGGTTCCGTGATGTTGTGGGGCTGTTTTTCCTCCAAAGGCCCTGGGAAACTTGTTAGGGTACATGGCATCATGAACTCCATAAAATACCAGAATTTTTAAAATCTGAATCTGGCTGCCTCTGCCAGGAAACTAAAATTGGGTCGTCGTCGGATCTTCCAGCAGGACAATGATCCAAAACATACGTCCAAATCAACACAAAAATGGTTATCTGAACACAAAATCAAGCTTCTGCCATGACCATCTCAGTCCCCTGACCTAAACCCCATTGAAAACCTGTGGGGTGAACTGAAGAGGAGAGTGCACAAGAGAGGAGAGTGCACCTAGATCTGGAGAGATTCTGTAAAGAGGAATGGTCTCAGATTCCTTGCTCTGTATTATCCAACCGTATTAGATGTTACGGGAGAAGACTGAGTGCTGTTTTATTGGCAAAGGGAGGTTGTATTATATGCAGGGGTGCCAATAATTGTGGCACACGTGCTGTAATTATTTCTTGATGAGGAATTTTTGAAGGTTGGAATTTTTCTCATTTTTTTCAGTGTGAGATGAAGCTAATTCACCAAACGGTGAATTTTTTATAACCTTTTTCTCATCTTTACCAGGGGCGCCGATGATTGTAGAGGGCACTGAATTTTTTTCCCCACGGGTAATTTTGCACGTGTTTTAAATAAAGTTTCCCTCTTTAGTATTACATGCGCAGGTTGAAAGTGTAAGCTGGCAGGTCTTTATTCTGGTTATTTGGGACGATGTCTTCAGGGTGACGCACAAGACAGTGTGGATAATCACTGAGGACAGAACCCTTCAGAGCCAATCACTGTCACCGGCAAGGACCAGAAGCGCTCTCGCAATAAAGCGACTGACGAATGACTGGACTTCAGAACGGGCCCGTTTTGTGGTTTTCATTCTGCACTTTGGGCTTTACTGTGTCTATAAAAACAGACTCAAAATATAGAGCGGGTTTGATATTTGATATTTTGAAGTATCTGTAAAAGATGATTATTACTCAGATTTGCTGCTGATTTTTGATTTTGAATCGTGTTCACTTGAGCTCGAGGCGAAAGCGCTTTGGCGAATTACAAAGTGTGATTCCTGTCTGATCTTCCAGCAGCTCTGATGAGATGAAATTATATCGCTAGTAAATCCATTCATATGATGCACCCAAAACAGTACTTCCTGAGACCTCCCACCTTGCTAACTATATGGTCAAACTGGCTATTAACTACTCACAACTGTATGTGTTCAGCAAACACACATTATGCTATGATCTCACAGGAAGCTCATGGGAATGGTGTGTGAGAGCGAAGCGTTAATATGATCAAGAGCGTCCTGTATTACAGGGCACGCTGCCATACTGCAATTCATGCACTTCACATCTCAAGACAGTTGCGCGTTAAACCTTTACCTGTACTTGCATGTTCAAAAGACTTACTGCAAGTACACTGTAATTACCGTGCCAACGGAGTCACACTTCAAGGAGAACAAGCAGAAGGTTGATGACAAAGGATGTGAAAGCATTCCATTTGTGTTGACACTTTCTTCCATATTATCAAAACAATAAACAACAATTACTAATGCAGTACTAAAAATAGTAATCATTTCAGAATGACAGCATTCTGTATGTGTGTGTGTGTGTGGCCAGCCTACACCAGTTCTGGGAACTGCTGACAAAAATGAGTATATTTCTTTTTTCGCCCTCAACTGAAGCAACACGTTCGTACGTAGCTAAAGCCTTTCAAAGCAACAATAAATTTGCTCCACCAAAGCACACAACACCGCACATTTATTTCTTAAGACATCTGTGTTTTTTTGTTAAAAAATGTGACATTTAATGTGACATTAAAACAAGGTCCTGACTCGCTGGTTAAAGGTCTGATGGCACTTTTCTAAACAGGAGGGGTTTCATTCTGATGGTCAAATTCCTACAAAACCGGCGCTCTACCTCTGGCCACCTAACATCCGCAGCATCTTTCTGGCGGCTGAGTTTGAATTTCCCGCCCACACTGATCCCCCAGGTCACTGATCCCCCAGGTCACCGCTCCAAAAGGAAATCGAGTTATCTTGTTAAATAAAGGTAAAAATAAGACGTCATTATTAATGCTGATCAAGCAATCGAACATACTGGGATAGATGATTGTTAGATTCTAGCTGCTATAAGTCTATATAGTCTCACTAGATTTAATCACATTAAAATTGTCCAACAGTAAACATAATTGGCTTTGATGTTCTTCGACAGCATTGAAGTGAGGAAATGGAACAGTGACTTCTATGGGTCCAAAAATGGGTCCAATTCCCAATGGATGGCTTGAATGGCCTCATTAACGTCTACAAACGGTACTACAGTATACTAACAGCGCCGTTCTCGTGAAAAAGCCTCTGTGCTGAGGAAACGCAAGCAATAATGACGGCAATAATAACCAGGCACACAAGATAAATTGTTTGTGTTCACTCTGCAGTCTCTAAGAACGTTAAAGAAAATAATCAATCTTATCTGAGCCAAAAGCCCCATTATCTCATTATGTCAGTATCATTATGTAGTTTTGAAGGGGACCTTTCTGTTATTGTGTGCATGGCTTAAGTATGGGCACAGGCATGTTTGTGCACAGACATACGCACACACACACACACAAACCATACACACAAACACACACACACACACACACACACACGTCACAAAGACCAGCGACAGACCCTCTGTGACGGGAGCTTTTATGTGAACAGTTAATAGAGGGAATTAGAAAATCAGCCTCACTCTCTTTCGATTCTTCCTATAAAATATGTATTAATAAGAGACCTGTACTTCCACAAATCTCTCTGGATCAAGCCTCAGAAATAATCTCTAACACTCTGCCTGGATTAAATATTTACTGATCAGAGCCCAGAAATCCAGAAAACTCTGAAAGGGATCTCTCAATACTTTTCTTTGCAAACATTTGTACAATGTACAACTTGTTCTGTTCTAACAAATGGGATTGTGTGATAACGGCGAACAGTCCCGCTTACAATTGTCATATAAACCACAGCCAATATTATTCTATATTTTTCTTAGACTCTCCGCACTGATTACTGTGGTAACTTTTTCCAGCGATGTCTGGGTTTTATTAGCATTTTCTAATTCTTATAAATGTCCCTCTCCAACAGAAATATCAGTGACCTCAATCTGCTCGAGGGCCACACTACACTTGTGTGGCCTACGATACGCTACCAGCAGCATCGCTTCAGTCCGCGCTCGCTCGCTAAATTGATCTCAGGCGTCACCCAGTGGCGTACTGTGGTAACAAAATTGTCCAACGAGGAAAATCGTATGAATTTTTCACTCCGGCAGGCCGGTGGCCATAAATCTATTGTCGGAAAGGAATCCGCATGCCATGTTTCGAATTACGGGATGAGCATCCCGGGATGAGACGACAGCCCCCATAGAACCATAACCAATAACGTGTTTGAGGTCTTCATTTATTTTAGCTTCGATTATCTACATCTGCATCTATGAAGCTCAGCGGTAATACATTTCAATAGAATTTATTGCGAACACAATCACACACCCTATTAATGCTCTTTTCACATCCAAAAATAATCATTTCTGTGACACCAAATGATGTGCCATACACAGAACGGCTGATTTTTTCTTTTAAATCGCTCATAATTTGCTGTGGTTGCCACTCCTTTGCAGAAACAGAATTCAGTCTATCATACATTCGGCTTGATAGGGTTCATTCATTTAAAACAAGGTTAAACTGTATGGGTGTCTGGAAATAGATGTCTTGTCCGCTTACTCTGCTACAGTTGCCTACCATGGAGTCCTATCGATATACAATCTGTTTTATAATCGAATTAAATCTACGTTTTTAAAATTAAGCAAGTGTTGATGGCCATAAAATAACAGTTTAAAGTTAAATCAAGAATAGACCTATCCCTACAGCAAAATGTCACAGAGAACATTCCCGAGACGTTCTAGTAACCTCCCCCAGACATTCATTACATGACGTTATATTGTAACCAGTAACAGACGTTGCAGGAACGTCCCTGAATGTCCCATGAATGTTATGAGCAGAACGTTATATCATAACCGGATAGGGACGTTGCTTGAACAAATTGCCTGAAAATTTTTAAATTAAATGTCATATTGTAACCAAACAGTGACCTTCCTAGGACTTTAATAACGTCCTAGTAATGTTTTTAGGACATCCCTAGGGAACGCCACATCATAACTGGGACGTATCCTGGTATAGAAAATAAGGCAGCTGCTACTCCTTTACTAGAAAGATAACATTTCAGGAGTTAAAGTTGCATACATTAGAAGTCACTCTTACACTAAAATTGCAACACTCAATTGGGTACGTGGTCATTATATTACAGGGTAAATAACATAGTTATTGATTCATAAACAATGTCGTTTAACACTCATATTATGTTGACATTTTACGTCGCCTTTCATGTTTGTGACATTTTACGGCGCCCGAAAGTTTAAATTGGCACAAAAGTATTGAAATAGAAAAAACTTGAAACTTTCTGTGTCACCTCTTATGTTTCTCACAATAGACTACCCTTTTATCCCTCTGTGAAGTCAAATCTAAATTTTATGTAAGTGAAGGTTTGGTAATATTTGTTAAAAACTAGTATGGGAAAGTGCCACCAGAATCATCCACAAAATAATCAGAAATAAAAAAAAATTAAGTTTTCTAAAATTTTATACAGCTACCCCACATAGATTATGGATTGTGAGAACTGTAAAGGAAGCAGTAGTTCCTTTCCACCTCCAATGCAACCAAACAAGTGTGGACAAAGTATAAAAGTAATATTTTTACCTTGAACTATGGATCAGTGATGAAAACCAAGTTGGATATCTTGGCTCCAGAGGCCGCTCAGAAATATTCTGAAGATCTGCAATAACACTTGTTTAGAGAATTCACAGAATACACATTCATTGTTCAAATGTAGGCCTATTTTTTACAGATGGCCTTGTCGCTTTCATCTCGCACAATGGCGGAGTGTTGTCATATTACATATTACATCCAGTAGAGGGCAGTATTAACCTACCATCCTAATTCAAAGTCTGTTTTCCTCCGAAAATTTTTGCGGTCATCCATGACTGCACCACTTCCGCTCCATGAATGTTGGCAAATCAGCCACAATACAATTACGCATGTATAATTACATGCCTAAAAGCAGGAGATCGATAGACTGCAGTAGACAAACTGCTAAACACCGTGTCTGTAGTGAAACACAACAGCAAGGGGCTGAGACAAGCTCCTTTAAACATGTATTAAGTTAGGCACCATTTCTTTGCTATTAAATAAAATAATAAAGCGAACATATGTATGGTTTATATACATAACAGGGTGTCAAGTGTCAGGTTCCCATGAAGTACCATGCAGAGGACATTTGAGGCCCATTGAAAAGAAATGCTCAAATTGAAATATTTGTGCACGTGTGTGTGTGTGTGTGTGTGTGAGAGAGTGTGTGTGTGTGAGAGAGAGAGAGAGAGAGAGAGAGAGAGAGAGAGAGAGAGAGAGAGAGATTCATACAAGTAATTGTATGTATTTATTTCTTTATGAATTAACCCTTAACGGCATGTGAAAATACAGAGAAAGTGATTGTCATGCATCATGAGAAAAATGCCCATTTTCTCAAAATATTTAGGAACACATGGGCAGAAATATTACCAATCATGTCAAGCACAAGCAGACACAGGCCTCAGTCCAAAAGTGGAAGGGAAGTGCATCCAACGGCGTTGCCACTCAAAACGTGCAAGGGAACGCCCTCCCCTTCTCTTAAAAGCTGAGGGGTGCATGTTTCTCCTTATAAACCACCTTCGGAAAGGTTTGCTTTAATTAGAGGTAGAGAAAACCACGCGAGGAATACCGCCAGATACTCACAAAATGTCTTCCGATTTCCTCCTGCATCAAAACCAAAACCTAAGAGGGAATGTCTGCTTCGCATAAAATTGAAAACATGGACACGCAACCGATAACATTCTCCCCAAAAGGCTTCGCGTTTCAAAGAGCTGTTTATTTTCACCCGCAGGCAGCTCGGTTCAGTGAAAACCGCCATATTGCCAGAAAACCTGGTTTCTGCCCAAGACTGTTGGGCGAAGGCCATAACTGTAATCAAATCAAATTGAGATATAATTAATGCTGCATTTGTTGTGGTGCTGTACCAAAAGAGAAATTGCACAGCTGCAACAGGAGAAACGGAGAAAATAAAGAAATATTTTGGCGCCGTTCGGAGAAGCCGAATTTAGAAATGTCTGTTACTGCATGCTATGCTCATTTGCGCTGCTGCATTTCCATTTCTAAATGGTACATTAAAGCATTTAGTCCGAGGCAGCCCGGCTGAACAGAAACAGTCCATTAGCCAATCAGAAATGATTCCTGTGATTCGCATTTAGCGCCGAGTCCTTCCTGCTTCGTCTTCCTACTCCTTTCAGACTTTTCAGACAGTGACAAATTACTCCTCCTTTGGCAGGGATTGGAAATTAAAAGCATTTAGAGTTGCTCATGCATTTGTGCTAATGAGAAATTCCAATATGATTTGCATGCAAAAGAAGGTCAAATGAAAGCTCATCATCTTTTCCCCTGAATCCCCGGCGTCACTTCCCCCCCCCTCCTTTAATTTTTAGGAAAGAGGAGCACGCTGCAAAATAGCCTGCTGTAAAGTTATGGAAATTTTCGGAAAATATTTTCATTATTATCTACCTAGGTACTGTCCAATGTATTCAAGTTCAATCATCTTCATCTAAAAATGTACCATTAAAAACACATTATTATGTTCTGAATTATTATGCATAAAATATTTTATACTTGAACAGATGACGTTGATAAAATGTTGAACACATGTTTACTGGGTGTAGAAAAAAATGTCCTGTCCTCTGCTTTTGAAAATGGGAATTGACATTGGGGAAAATCTATAACTCAGAAAGCAGTCACGTCAGAGGAATTAGATTGGATCTATGGTTCTTATTAGATTTGACCAGATGTAGGATTGCATGGATGTATAATCCTATATAATCTGTGAAACCATTTCAGAAAACTTGACAGTAATTATCATATTTTATATGTCTGCTGAATTTAAGTATGTAGGTTTACCAAGATGTGATAAACAATGGATTTGGACATAATATTTTTGAGAATCCTGAGGAGTTTTGCGAGATAATAACGTTAACAATTTTTTAAACATGTTTTTTTTCTTTTTTTAAAACCCAAATAATTTTGTTTTTTTTGATGGAATTAGTGTACATTGTAAGTATTATTATACGGTGCTATAAAACTGTTATTGTACATCCAGCCAAACATGTTTGCAGGGTTAGAGTTTCCTGGGAATAATTTGGGGTGCCCTTGAAAAGCAGAAAATACCGTCCCAGGAACCACCAGTTGTGTGGCAGAGAACACTGACCGCCTGCTTTTCAGATAAATTGCTAATTAATTCCATCCAGAGAGGAAATTAATCACTTCATCTTCCTGAAGGTTGGAGCCAATAAGCAACTGGGCACAGAGAGACTCAGGGAATATAGCAAACATTAGCTATGGTGCCCGCTCTTTCTTCTTACCTCTTACCTGACTACTTTCACCGGTAAATCTTCGGATCTCCACGGCGTCTGGGCTGGACTAGGGCTCCCAGGGCCACTCAGAGTCTTGTGTCTTTTAGCATAGCATCTCATAAAAATACTGGGCCTCATTTAATAAGACCTTTAGCGGGTGCAAAAAGGTTTAGCACATGCAAAACTAATAACGCAACCCATGATTGGTGCAAAACAAATACCATGACCAATCATTTGCCATGTTATTGGTTTTGCGTGTGCTAAAAGGTTTTGCACATGCCAAAGGTCTTAGTAAATCAGGCCAACTGTTGTTGAGATGCACTCTGATTTGGAGGCTGTGTTATCAGGTTCTGTAGGTGCAGTATAGATAACAGTTGTCTTTATGGAAACAGGGGAGACAGAAGAACCTAAGAATGTTTGAGGAAGAGGACAAGCCACCCAGCCCATTTAGGCTGGTCATTTCTTCCCGCTGTTGGACATCGTCCAGCACTGCATCACGCCTGGCCCCCACTTCTGCTACAAGTCCCGGTGAATTATTTCATGCATTAATAACCCTGTGTGAAAAAAATAGTTTCTAGTATCAGTGCAAGATTGACCCTAATTTAATTTCCACCAATGCTGCGTGTTCTACTCGCAGAACTCAACCTGAGATAGATTCTCTATTCCACATCATTAATCCGTAAAGAATTTTTAAAAACTAAATCATATCCACTGTGGTCTCCGTCTCCCTTTATGCCTGGAGGTGACACAAATACCTTAGGGTTTTCTTCAGAACCTTTAAGCTTGATATCCAGAGTCAGTCTCATCGCCATTTTCTGTACTTTTTATGGTTCATAATAATACCTTCTCCATGTTGTCGCTGCTTTATGAAGAGGGAGCAAGTGTGTGTAGCTGACAACATGGCGTGTCAATCACAGCACGAGGAAACTTCAATGAAGTTCAGTCGAGTTTCAGATATACAGACCTCAGAGTTATAGACAAACAGAACTTGAAGGTGTAGCATACACCCTGAGGTAACATACATCCATGTAGCTATGGTAATAAAGAGCTCCTATTATCAAGCAATTTTTTTATCATGGATACAAAAAAGTGAGCATTACACCAAAAAGAATCACACTTTAAAACTTGGACGTACTTTAAAAAAAAATCTTGAAAAGCTGTGTGTCTTAGAAATATTGCTAAAAATCAATATTGTCTGATATGAAGAGCCAAAAAATAAATGGTTTATAAAAAAGCCAAAGATAGTTGGTCTCTGAAAAGGACACACCCTTTTAAGTTATCTTTCACAAAGCTGTCGAAATATAATGTTCTACTGAGATCCTTGTCATAACTGGTTTGATGATCAATAAATTGAAGTTGGGACTATAGCCTATTTAAAAACATAAGGTAATGAAAAGCAATGTAATGATTCCAATCAATGAAAGATTCACGTTATTTAAAAAAGTTTACAATTTGACCTCACTTTTAGTTGCAAGCACTTCAGAGATTCTACTAACCTCCATTTCTCGTGTGGACTTATCTCAGAAGTGCTACTGTGTGCATTGTACCTAAGGGCATTTGTAAGAAGTTACTTCTGAAACATTTGCCATAGAAACGTATTCCATTTTTCACCAAATTAATATTTGAAACCGAGACAAAGGCTCTGGGCCCTTTCGAATGTAAAGCTGTTCAGTATTTTGAATCATAAGAATTGACAATAGAACTAGAGACACAAGAACTAGAACTGTCATGCAAATTAATGCATTGATTCATAAATATTTCCATTTTAATGGCAAACTGGCCATATAGCCTTTGATATGTTAATGTGCAAAAACAGTTAAGCAGAATTAAAGTGAAAAGGTGATTTGTGTTACGGCAGTGTGTCGGATTGGACCCAAATGCAGGACTCAGAGACAGACGGCTGGCTGAACTCCACGCAGGAGACTTTATTTACAAGTAATAGCCCACACAGGGTAGCAGGCAGGAGATCAGGAATGGATGGCAGGAAACAGAGCTGGGCAAAAGCGAGGTCCAGGAGGAGGCAGGGGTCAGAGCCGGGGATAAGGAGAACGAAGGGCAGGAGCAAGGCTAAGATGGAGACAGGCAGGGCAGGCAGGAGAAGAGGAGCTGGGCTGGACGGAAACAGGCTGGACAGGTAGGAGAACACAAACTGGACGGGTACACAGGACTGAACACAGGAATGCGGGGCAGGCAGGGAAGAGACAGGAATCAAAAAAGGCTGGAAAGTAATATGACAACCCCAAGGCCAAGACGATCTGGCACAGAACAAAAAAACTGGAGAAACTATATTCCAGATTACTAACGAGACAATGAGGAACCGGTGACAAAAACATTACATTACATTACATTATAGGCATTTAGCAGACGCTCTTATCCAGAGCGACTTACATACTTCTTATTACATGTATCCATTCATACAGCTGGATATATACTGAAGCAATGCAGGTTAAGTACCTTGCTCAAGGGTACAACGGCAGTGTCCTACCTGGGAATCGAACCTGCAACCTTTCAGTTACAAGTCCAGTTCCTTCGAAGTTCCTTAACCACTATACTAGACTGCCGCCCCACATGAGGAAACAGAATTCAGGCTCGGGGAAGCGGAGAAAGGGAAAACACGGGACGGACTACCAAGACAGAAAATACATATAAACGGAAAACCAGGAAGTCGGGACAGAGGCACGGGACGTGACAGATTTGTGTGATAAAAAGAACAAATGAGCACTATACAGTACATATGGTATAACATAACAAGACAAGTAACAATAGAATTGTTTTCCATGCTATATTTTTATTGATTTAAAAGATCAATTAAGGGCCCAAACTAAATGTGCACCTTGTTCGCAGCATTGACGCTTTGCTGAAATGGAGGTTCATTGATTAAATGATATATGATAGAACCAAGCTTTGAAATGACACATGCGTGCCCTCTATTGTAATGGCCATACTGACAGTGAGTTACTGTGGAATATATGAAGTCAGGGGAAAGAGATTTTCTTATTGTATCAATCACAGATATAACTTAACTCGCACTCTTTAAAAATGGAAACATTTTTAAAACAACAAAAAACGGGACCATCTTTACTTTCTTACATCCACGCACTGAAAGGCACATTTTACTTACTGTCTATGTTTTTAGAAACAGTAGTCTTTTAGTGAAATGGAAACAGGGAAATCTTGTCAACCTCCAGCCATAGGCTTTACAGAGTGTGGAACAGTTTTCCTGGCGCGACCCCTTTTCCAAATGTTTCGGATTGTCAGAGCTGTGTCTGGTGACCGATGCAAAGCAGATGGTCAGTGTGTGAGGCGCGACCTCCTGCGGTTAGCGTAGCCTCTCCGTCCAAGCCTACAACAGTGTATGAGGCGCGACCTCCTGCGGTTAGCGTAGCCTCTCCGTCCAAGCCTACAACGGCATAAGGTACTGCAGCCTGGAATCCTCAGCAAGGCCAACAATGATATCCAGCAAAATTCAAAGTAATAGTTATCTGTATAAATGACTAATTGCAGCCATGATGTTTTACAAACAGGAATGGTGTATCAGTACATTGCATGTCTGTAGAGACGAGGGATCCAGTTGTTGTCCTGTGTTTTGTGTTTTTCTCGATGCTGTGCAACTCAAGGGCATCTCGCAAAGCTTTCGCTGTATTGAATTCATTAATTTTATAACCACGGATATTTTTTCTCCAGTCATTTTCCCCTCAGTGAGTCTTGTGATAACTTTGCAATAACATTCACTGTCACCGTAGTTTATTTTTATTTTTCGGTTCAATTAATTAAATAACGGAAGAATTTACAATGCAGACACAACGGCTGATTATTTGTTATCAGCTGTTCAAAGCGGTCGTTTATATTTTCTGCATTTCCAATCGCTTTCTCGTCCGTCGGTTGACGGCACGTCGGTTGATGAAGGGTCGATTTGAATGATGAGCCTGAAAGCTCTTATGTTTGTGGGGTCAGAGAATCTGGCTCTGGCACAAGGTCCGCACACAGGGGCCGCTGCGTGGCACACAGTGAACAGGGACCTGACTGCTTTCACATCTCGGGTGGAGCATATGCCGTTTCACTCGATGGCATATACATTTTTTAACTGTATAAGTGGGTAAAATAATCATTATGCAATCAAGTAATTTCAATAATTTATTACTTTTGGGAGTTATTATTTCTCGGCCTATGTTGTGACAAAGGAAAGGATAAATGTTTGGCGAGGCCCATTAAGGAGCTTAATGCACTTTTCGAGAGTATTTAATTATACAGCCTTAGTAAAATGGTGCCACGTTAAAATTTCTATCCCTTGGTCTCTTTTCTTTTCAAATGAAAATGTAGTTTGGGAGCTATGTATGTACTCTGCACCAGGGGCTGCAAACCTAGATGAAAGGCCTGCTGCTGAAGAAACAATGAGCAAATTTTATCTGCATTTTCAAGATTCAGATTTACTACATAAATGTATAGGACATTATTCTCTGTAACATTTTGCCTAATTGGTTACTAAGCACAATACTACTACTAATAATAATAATGATTTATAATAATAACAATTAATATTACTATCATATACTATTACTATTATTATTATTAGTAGTAGTATTTTTAAATAATAATTAATACTGAACATTAAGCAAGAATCATGCAAAAAAAAACAGCTAAAGAATGCCAGTCAAAAGCATACATTTCCAAGGATTATATTTAACAAGGGTAACTGGAGCTGATCTGTGCTGAAAGCTATGAATTAAACATGGTCCAATGAAGAGAGACCCGGCGTGTCGTCCGGGGCGTGGCACCTCTCTTCCTGGAGGAGTCGGTGTCAGAAAGAGCTCAGTTTGAAAGGCAGCTGTGGCCCGGCTGAGCTCTGCGGGTCGCCTTTCTGACTCCACCGGCGCCTCGCGCTGAATAAGGCCAGAGGAGGAGGCTCAGAGAAACTGTCCGCCGTGTCAGCCAAGGCCGAGCGTCCGAGGACTCCGCTCGCGACCGCGTGCACGGTTCACCGGTCCACCTCTGAGACGCGCAACCTGTCACGGAGCACTAGACAGCCCAACGGAAAGAAGAAGGAAAACACCTTGACCAAGCCGACAGGCTAAATAGAGGCATTTTCACTCATGCCCAAGACAGCTGAAGGTGGTGTAGCACCCAGAGGGTAGTAATGTATACGTCTTCTTATTCACTGTTGTTTGATGGGAGCCTCCAGAGCAACTCAAAGCTGCATTACTGCCACCGACTGGGGCAGAGTGTTGAGATGGGTGTTTGTGCTAAATCATATTAGCCAATTTTGTAGCCCAGAAGAATTGTAATTGCACCTTGGAACCCTGAGACCTTGCTATTATTTTTTAAGTGTAATACAAATTATATTATCCTTCTATAAATTTTCACTGAACTCTGGCAGTCCTTGGGAATACAAAGGACAAACAAAAAAAAAGGTGGTCAGTAGTTTCATGTGTCTGGCAATGAGATGTATGACACACAGAGAAGTAATTGGAGAGCTGGTGTCATAACCAGATTACTGCCACTTTGAATTAGCTGTTATAGCGTTCTGAAAGGTATTCGAATCAGCTTCTGTAACTATCCATTTGTTAAAGGGTTAATATGTAAAATAACTGTGTGTTGCCTCCCTCAGTCAGGGGGAAAGAGCCCCTCAGCCAGAATCCCTACTGGTAGTTCATTTTCCCAGTTCATTCTTGAAGTGCGCAAGGAACACGCGCGCATCTCCTAGCGGTATGAAATCCACTGCTCTGTTACCTTACCCCCCTCACCCCCCCAGACGTTTAGCCGTATTTATATCTGTGTACCGGGAGTTGAGTTGTCTGGCATATCAACAACATGTAGCTTCATAAATAATTCATCTCAGGCAGACTGAGAGAATGCCCATTTTCGCCGCGTATCAGGGCAATTTAACTCCGTCTCAACCAGCCTTTGCAGTGGTTAAATGATTAATGTTGATCCCTAATGGATTAAAAAACATAGGTTGAGAGTTGCTGTCTATAGAGATTGGGCTGATGAGCGGGTTAAGGGGGTGGGGGGTGGGGGGGCGAGTTAATATGGAAAGCCTCGCTGCTGCACGGCTCAGACCGGCAGAACAGGAGTCCCCTCCCAAGGACAAACAGCTCCTGCTTCGGAGAGACGCGATGACTGTTATTGCCTACGCCAGGCGTGAAGCCCAAGGAATCAATTAAAAAGCAATTCCAAACATTAAAACTATAAAAAAGACGTAAAAAGTCATGCTCAAGGGACGAATTTGAAATGCGTACGTAACAAATAATTCAATAACTAAACACAAAGTGATTTAATGGTGACTGGTGCCGTCTCTCTACACGGACTTTGATTTGTCATTACATTCCAGCCTGGTTACATTTAGTTTACTATGTCTCAGGGAATTTCTGTCCATTCAGTGTAAGCATTTGTGTAAAAATTCTGTTTACTCTCAAAAGCACAGTGAGTCGGCCATTATGACTCACATCTTTGAGGTTTTTTTAAACATGAGATGGAGCTCAACCATATCAGTAAAAACATAGGACACTAGGCAGGGCTTAATATGACAACAGGACACAAGTTCATATTCAGACTAGGGAACTGCGGGCCATCATTGTCCTCAACAATTATCAATCATTAGTCCAGAGGTGGGCAACCCTGGTCCTGGGGAGTCACATGGTCTGCTGGTTTTTGTTTTTACATTAAATACAACGACTTTAGACCCAAGAAACCAGGTGAGGTAAGTTAACTGTGTAATCGACTGCTTTAATTGATCAATTAAGCGATGAGTAACAGCAAAAACCAGCACATCCTGTGGCTCTCCAGGACCTGGGTTGGCCACCTCTACATTAGTCTCATTAACTAATACATTTCTATAGATGCAGATGTATTACAGACTATTGTTCAAAATTAAGACCAGTAGAGTCAAAATAAGACTGCTATTTATAGCCCATACAAACATAAAATATTTTGCAATATTGCAACACTCACGCTTTCCAGACTTTCTTATTCAGATTAGTCTTATTCCATGGTAATAAAACATTGTAACAATAATAATAATTATATTTTTCTATTATTCATGCCATTTGAATTTCTGGCTGGATGCTTTTTTTATTCTTTTTTTACATGAAACACTGATAACATTTTACTGAGGTACAGGCATGGCATACAGCTTACAGTTACACAAAGGTGTCCTAATACTGCAGGCTATTAATGGGAAAAGGGGGGTGTTACGAACACAACATGTCTGAAATGGTTGATACATACATTCATTCAATCACCAACAGTTTGTGGGTTTTGTTGGCTTTTTTATTGATTGTCGGTCTCGTGATCAGTTGCTGGTTTATTTTTCATGATAAGATGTAATGAGACACAAAGTGGTGTCCTTAAAGCAGGCTTGAAAGGAAATCATTTATAAAGTGGGTTTCCTTCAGTTTAATTACGTCAAGTATATAATTCCACCAAGAGGTTAATGGCCAGTAAAAAAACAAGACTCTTCTTTTTTTTCATTTAATTGTGTAATTAATCTTGTCAAATTATGTTATATCGTAAGACCATTTAGTCTGTGTTCTAATATGGGTTTAGTAATACCTCAATGTGGCTGGGGTTTTTGTTATGTTTCCCATACCTCCACAGCCAAGCAGAATTATAGAAAAAACATGTTTGTTCTGTGGGTGTAAGAGCATTGAATATCATATACCATAACATGGCAAGGAACATTTTTTGTTTTATGCATTACTGCTAAAAATGCAGTAGATATATGCCTCTGAGATATTGATGTAGATAAGCAACCTTATAAACCCTTGATTTCCTCAAACTAGAAGATGTAACCCCATTTAAAACAGAATTTCTACTGTCTAACGACACTCAAGTGCTGTATACTTGAAATGTGATTGCTGTTAACTTAACTAGAATGAAGTGCAGCTCAAGTATGGTAGCAGTAATCAATCAAGACAAAACACCTGTTTGAATTGTACACAGAACGATGGCGAAGAGCAATGTAGTCATTCATCTCCCTCATTTGTCATGTTTCCGTAGTTTTCAGGCTACAGGTAGCTTCTACATGCAGAACTGTAAATAGTATGGCGGTGTAAACAAAGGGTGAAGTGAAGGACAGTTGAAAATTCTGGAATGGATCCTCGATCAGGAGTACCGGCAGACATTCAAGCAGACATAAAAACGCCATTATGAACAAGTACACTTTAACGTTGCAAGAGAGGCCTAGTCGTTAACTGTGGCCCTCAGCGTAATTTCTCACTAATCAGCTTCAGATTTTAAATGCAGCATGGACTTTTAAAAAAAAAATACCACAGTTTATTAAATTGCAAGATGTTAAGATCTGACTAAATTACGTTGAAATGGCTTGTTTAGTTAACACCTCTAAGTATATACTACATGGCTGTTTTTCCCTTCAGCAGAACTGAAAAGTACACAAGAGGGGCATGTGCAAGGGTGTTTGTTAACCATCAGTGAACCATCAGAGTCCTCTTGTTTCCCAGCATGCAGTGAGTCAGTCAGATATCTATGGTCAATGTGGAAGAAGAAAACCACCAGATCCTCTGAAACATGAGAAACCAGTTCAAACTCAAACCATTTTGTCAAGCAAATTGTCAGGACAAATACACACATGTGACAAGCAACCCAAGCCCTAGAGTTGTTCATTTTCTAAACATGACCTAGCGTTCTGTAGACATTTTGCAAGGAGTGATTCTTTTTGTTGCATTTACATGCACTTTTGGCAGTTAACTGGCCTTATGTTAAAATTTAAATTACGTCACATTTGGTTACTGTGATGAGAATCAGGATTAGACCATGCATGATGTCACTAGCATGTAGCAGCTATTGCTAGGCAACATAAATTAAAAGGGAATGTTATTAGACACCACATAACTGATATTAATGAATTCCATTCAGAGATTATACTGTGTATTTTATACTATAGTTTCTATGTGCCTGTTCTTACAGTGGCGGTAAGTAAAAAAGTATTAATCCTTTTTTACTGAAGTGGATTTTTTTCTGGATTTCTGTGGGATTTAATTTAGGCATACTTTCACTTTTGATATATTTTCAAAGTAGTATTTTATTTTGTTGGCCCCTACAGCATGACTATGATGTCAGATGTCAGACAATGCAGAAGTACAAGCATTATCTAATATAAGTATTGGGAACTCATTTTATGAACATTATATGAATGCCTCTTGCTGCAGCAGAAGAGACAGCTAGGTTCAGATGGAAAGATAAAAGTTGATCAGTATCAAAAGTCACATATAACAACATTTTCAATCAATAATTTTTTTTTTTTCTCTTTTTTTTTTTTTTCTTCTCTACCCTCACCTCCTCAGTGTGTGAGCGCGAGCGTGAGATGGTGGGATGGCGGTCACCAGGGTGGTGGGTGGTGGTGGTGGTGGGGGAATGAGAGTGAATGTCATCAAAAAAAAATAAAGCACTTTGAATGAAAAAAATATATAATCTTCTTCTTCTTTTCTTTTTCTTCTTCTTCTCTTCTTCTATTTTATATGTAGTAGGTAGTAGTATATATATATAAGATCTAGAAACACAAAAAACAAAAACTGTCATTAAGCTGCATATGCTCCACAATGTTGATGAGCAGGACAGACAGGACACAGGATGACCCATTCAACTTGGTCCTGGTGGTCAGGTCACAAAACTAACTCTACTCTCTCTCTCTCTCTCTCTCTCTCTTTCAGTCCTCCTCCACCTAGTCTCTGTAGTCAGTGGGTACCTTTATCCGCTCTCTCTTTACCATGAGGAGAGAAATAAACGGTGAACAGTACCGAGTGCTTGTTTCAGAGGACATTAACTTGCATGTCTGTTAAATTGCTTAACCTCCTAAGATGCGGAAATACATTTTTGTCCCCTGTAGGGGACACGAGTGTCTGGTCTTAAATCTCAAAAACCATATATTCTATGCTGAAATCTACACAACAAGGGACATTCAACAAAAATGTAATAAATCATATTTTTGAAAATGTTTTCACTGCAAAGTATTGTTGTCGTCCAAGGCACTTGTTATTACATCAAAAAAAAAATCAAATACTTAATTAAAACTTTTTTCCTGTCGGGTCTCAGAAGGTTAAAGTGTCACGTGAAGACATCGGCATGCTGTCAGAGAAGTACTCACATAGGGGAAAAACTCCATCCAACAGTGGGAGATTACCAAGTTTGTGATATATGAGTTAGATCACCTGGGATTTGTTAAGAATAGCCTACCAGTCTTGTGTGAGCAGTGAACAGTGTTGTGGAGCAGTGCAGAGCAATACAACACTGAGGGAGAAGGTGGAACAACGGGGAGTGAATTAGAATATTCTAGCAGTGACAGGGTAGAAAAAGTAGAGCCGGAGCAGGAGGGAACAACGGGAAAAGATGACAAAACATTAAATTTTTGGTTCGAAAGAACAATTTAAGTTCGGAAGAATAAGGAATTCCTATCTCCAAATCTGCTCTCCCCAACCGATGCAAACCAACAAAAGAAACATATATTAACTGTTTACATTTGTATCAGTAGTTTGCTCACCCCACCTTCTCCCCTGTCTGCCTCTCATTCCCCTGTTACTCTACCCTCATAGGCTGTTACTGAGGGCTTTCTGCCTGGCCCCGCCCTCTCTACAGTTACTTAGCCGCTTCTAGGGTTCCACTGGCTTTATCGCAAGACTGGTCTGTTCTGCTGCAGCTGATGCTGGTCAGGTGGGTCCCAGGGGTATAGCACTATTCTGGGCCCAATACATATGCAGTCTCTGTGGTCCCCCTTGCCCACTTCATCCATAATTCGAGGCTTTTCGAGGGCCCTCCCCACATTGGGGCCCTGGTTAGTTAGTTCCACTTTTTTCCCCACCGCGTGGTCCTGTGATCCTACGGCTGCACTAGCTACTTCCTGAACAGAACTGGCTCCGAGTCAAACCTAAGATCGCAGAAAGCCTGCTTCTTATCGATTTTTATATCCGTATATTTCCACCAATACGCCAGCTTAAATATGCCCTGCGGTTATCTGGGAATATCCATGTCATAGTCAATGAGGAGCTGAAATAAAAACAAAACATTAGCATTCTAAACATCTTTCCCTTTTTCAGGCAGAAGCAAACTATAAAGGATTGTATTTTTGTCTGATTGCAGGAGAGAGAGATAATGTAATGATGATGCTTCTCTATATTGCCTGATATTCTTGAATATTTAGCAGTAAATTTTGAGTGAACGAGTGCACTTATCATGTAACGTCATTTTAATCTAAGAGCCTTTCAAGATAATACCTTTACTTTTATTTTAGCATTTTGGTCCAAGGCAACAGTTCTTTTACTGCACTAAATGCTAAGCAAGTATTATTTCTTCTTTCTGATGAGCTGTGGCCCAATAGATACCTGTTGGTCAAATGGTTTGACTACAAAATCTAATTTGTTTGCCACCCTTGGATGGTACAAAATAATTTACAATAAGTCAACAAGTAATAAGTGTATTTTAACTGGGTTTGTCAAACTGAATTTTTCAACATTTAGAATAATATTAGCGAAAGCAAAATGCACCACAAATAATTTCTTCAAAATCAACGAGAGGGGGCCATTGTGCAACGTACAGCAGGAAGACCAGTTGCGCAAGTCTACAGCGCCATGAGGATAACCGCAAACGACTGCAGTGTGTTTCCAGAGAAGACCGGCATTGCAAATGGACACACGGCATCCAGGGTCACAACAGAGATCTCCAACAAGATGACGAGCCATCGGCGGACAGCAGAGCGTACGCACAGAAGTGAGGGAGGGAGTAGGGACACGTCTACATTATGCTGTGTTGTCATTACTTCAGGGGAGTGGGCGATTTTTAAAAAAAACTAAAAGTTGTGGTTGGTGTTTGGGGGGTGGTCATAAAGCCGTGTTTGTATGTAGGGTGAACAGGACTCGGAAAGCGAGCGGTATAGAAGTAACTTCAATTTGTTCTAAATGGATGTGCTCCCGGTGAGATAGAAGCGTAACAGGGACACAGTGGAAAATGCTACGGATGGGTTACAGCGCCGTGCCACTGAGAATACTGAGAGGCTGCTCTGGCTGCAAACACATTTCTGGCCACGCTTGCCCACGTTCGCTTTCACCCGGACGGACTGTTTTCAGAAATGCAGGGTGTTTGTTTTAATATTCATGCTTGGGTTGAATGGTAACCTGTTTTTCTGTTGGCATAAATGTCCATTTAAAATTACCTTCATATGGCATATTCTCATTGCTGGTGATTAGTCGAGGAATACTTGCATTAATTCCCTACATTTTCTTGCAGAAAACAGCTCTTCTCTGGAGCATGGACAAATTAAAACAGCGTATTCTCTTTTAACACAACGTCCTTCCTAATCAAGGCTGTCTCTCGACTGTGAATAATGTTCATAGAAGAAGAAGAGGTAGGGCTCGTTTGGTAGTAAAGTGCAAAGCCTCCCATCTACAGGTTCCTACTCTCTCCTGATTCTGATGTTTGTTTTTTGAGAGCTGCTCATTAAATACAATGCTGATCTTTGAATGATTGGGAAAGTACCTATGTGCAATTTCATAGTGTTTTGCAGTGATCGTCAATATCATGTTTGCTTTTCAAATGGCTGCACTGTTCTCGTTTACCCGCACTTTGTCCCATGATCCTTTGCCTCTCTGGCTTCTGAAACATTTTGTTCTTGTTTCTCACAGACATTATCTGGATATCGAACAGTTGGAGCATTTGTGTCTCTCTAGGAAAACAGTCAACCAGTTGAAATACAGCTCTTGGGCACAGAGAACTATGCTGGTTTACTATTGCTCCCCACGAGCAGGTACGTGCTGGTGCTGCACACCCCCCCCCCCCCCCTCCCGACCCCACCCCCAGGCGCCTGGAGGATGCTATCTCCTCGTTCAGTCAGAAAGAGTTGCTGCGCTACAAAATTCTGACTGCCTTTTTTTTTTATCTTTCTTTTTTTCTCAGGCTGAGAAAATTCTAAATGCAAATGGGGCCCAATAAAACATAATTGCTGCCATGTGGTGATTACAACTGGAAACTAATGATGTCGCTACACCAAGGTCAGGCGGGGTTTAATTAGGAGAAACACAATCACCATCACCTCCTTCACAGACTCTAGCCTGAGCCCGAGCCGGCTGCAGGTATACGTGTGCCTCAATGAACGCTTTCCTTAAAGGCCATTTACTTTTTTTGCCCACTGTTTGTGGTCGGGAGAGGAGGTAGGCCATTTATTTGAGTTTTCGGCTGTCCCTTTCTAGAGTCAGGGCTGAAGAACAATGAGGGTCGATCCAGGGGCCGATTTATAAAGAATTTTCAAAGGAGGACGGTGGAGTCTGTGCTATAACAGAAAACCATTAAAACAACGGGGATGGAAAGAGGTGATGGCAGTTTTTTTAACGGAGGGATGGCATCCTCTTGCATCCCCCTTCAAATCGACCAATGGCTACCATTTAGGAATACAGGGTGGTCCATATGGAAATTGGACTTCAGAATAGCGTTACTATAGTCAATCAAGAGAGATCCAGTATTATTTCTGTCTACAATGAGAACCTCTTCTAATACCTTGTCCCTTCATCCCTACTTGAAAGAGTAACACATTATGGAAGTTAACACATTATGGGCCAGATCGACTAAGGCCTTTTGTATATGCAAAACCTTTCAGCATATACAAAACTAATAACGCAACCATTGATTGGTGTAAAACAAATACCATGACCAATCATTGGTCGTGTTATTGACTTTGTGTGTGCTAAAGGGTTTTGCACGTGTTAAAGGCTTGAGTAAATCATGGCCCTATATGTATTTTTAAAAAGGCATTGCCAGGTTTATCACCAAAGGTCCAATCTGGACCATGCAAGTACCAACTGTAGCTGGGGATGTCACAAGGCAACCCATAATTACTGCTCGTTGCATTGCTCAAAAAGCAACCGCCACCTCATCATTAACCGGCAACTCCTATGAAAAGACAGGCACCTGAGGTCTTCCTCAACCAGCAATATCAGTTGCATGGTTCCCCAACACAGAATCTGGTGTGCTGCAGTGGGAAAATAATTGGTCAGCTGCCTGCACCCCACAAAGATGTACTGTAACTGGAATGTTCATATTGATAGACAATACTTGTATTAATATATATAATGCTGAATTAATTAGAGGTTTTGCTCCCTCGGCTTGAATAAGAGAACGTCTTCCCGCTTCTTCACCTCTTGCAAAACGCGCGTCTGTCAGAGGGAGATGAGCAGACCCATTGTACCATGTGGAAAACCTCCATTGTCCTCAGAGTCCTAAATAAGGGCCCCTTATTATCTGAGGCAATGCAGTATGGACAGGTTTATAATGTGAAGATTGGTGGACTAATGCATCTCTCCGAATGGAGTCCAATCCAATCTAGGAGCTGTCTGCCAAAGGAAAGGCCTTGTTTGTTAAGAATAAGACCAATGCAATTGGACTGTAATTTTCTTTTTAGCTATTGGCCTGTCACACCTGGCTCATGCTCGCCTTCTATCGCATCCAAGATCTCTGATTAATTTACAACAATGCTAAATGACATTTGGATATACCAACAATCACCTTATTCCAAGAAAGAGAGAAAAGAAAATAGCCAAATTAAGAAGAAAATAGATCTCCTTTCACTCGCCTTCAGTAGTCTACCGTGTTCTCGTGTTTCCTCTTTGCTTGGAAGGTCTGCAAGGTCTTGCAAAGCACTGACCAAAATCTCCAAGGCAGGGGATTTGTTTGGTATTGATTTAGGTTTGCTATGCCTCCATAGAGTCTGAGTCAATCTGGGTCAGGTCTCTTAATGAAAACCACGGCCTACGGGACACATTACAGGCTCTTCCTCCCATTCACTATCACCATTATCATCATCATCAACGCTGTTTTTCCCATCACCATTACCGTTATTATCACCCATTGACTCACAGGAATCTTCCGGCTGGAGTTCTGTAAATGCTGAGAGTGGTTCTGAAAGGCGAACGGCCGCCGAACGTACAACGGCTCCACGGACCCGTGCCGTATCGACCTCACGCTCTCCAAACATGCTGACAGCGGGCTTGCTGAGAACGGCGCATCCGCCCAATACGGGACCTGGGGAGGGGAAAATCAGAGTGCCGGGGGAAGTTGAGCATGTAGGCGCTCCGGTTTTCCCAGAGCACGTCAATCCGAGGAATAGTTGGAACCAAGGGGCTGTTTCAGGCACGACGGATCCCAGCCATTCACCCTTTTTGCACCAGAAAACAGGAATTTTATTTTGTCCCTTACAGAATTTTTTCCCTTCATCATTCTGAAAAAAAACATCTATAAAAGTTTACCATTTTGCAAAGTGGGGCCTTTTCTGTCATGGATAGCCTGTTTGTATAATAGGTGCCTTGGCTCCCCTTTATTGTCAAGATTTTTGTCAATTTCAGTGTTTCCACTATATCTTGAGATGCTTGTAAGCAAGTAACTGCAGCAAAATCTATTATTTGCAACCACTTACATCCAGCTTTTAGACCTACAATTGCCAACTGACTGCTACCAAAGTACAGCAGGTCCAGGCTTAAGGAGAATTTTGGATACAAACGTCCACCATTTGACAGCATTGTCAAAAAATATGTATACATTACATAAATTTGCCAGACACTTCTCCAGTGTACCTTATAAAGCACAGTACATATGCATACACCAGGGGCCACATATAAACTCAGAGTAAAAGTCTTCCCTCTGCTTTTCGATCACACTGTCGCCATATCACACTCACTCCAAACACTGCGTACGCATGGTGTCCAGTATGTGAATACAGGGATACAGATTCTCACAGCAACGTATTATTTTATACATCTGAATTTCTGCGTGGAAACTCACTTACACAGCTTTCTGAGGACATTTTCCCGCTCAGCACTGTTTATACATGTGGCCCCAGGATTACACACAGAACTGCGACTACATATTACAACAACTAATAACTTTTGTGAAAGCCGTAATGTTAGCCGTATAGAGATATTTACCTAAAACCATTGAAACAAAGCAACAATATTGAAAATGGACAGCTAGGAAAAGCAAGAAAATTGTCTCAGACGCCAAGTGCGATCAACAAAACTGTATTTGCTGTGACCACTGTGTTGTGATTAAAATCAGTTTTCATGTCCATACACAAACATCTTTTAATCTAATTGGTATTGAGAAATCCATTGAGAAAGTGACTTCATTGGAAAGCCTTCATGTTTGTTTTCATTCAACCATCTTTGGGTGCTGTGAACTGCAAGAGCGACCTAGAAAGCCATCTCTGTACCCCTCTATTTGCAATTCTTGCTGCCTTCTATTGCTACACCAAAGACAGGCTCTTGGGACAGCAACATGAGTCACTCAGGAACCCATGGGAGTGTACTTGCTGGAAGAATGGGGAGAAAGGGAATGGCAGTTGAGGGGCTTGAAGGAGGGAGTGTTGCTAATAGCAACTTGCTAGGAGACCTAAAGGACTTCAGACTACAGAAGCTGCTTCGCTAGTTAACACTGGTGTGAGACTGATTTGCCATAGATGTTGGACGTGCTAAAAAATATATATTTTAAATTCTATTCAAAAACGTTGAAAATTCCCTGCAATTATTAAAGTTTTATACTTTTAACTTTACTATTTTCTTATGGAACAGCAGTTGTGTTTCTATAAAAATGTAGTTTTTTTTCTTTCATTTCCATTTTAAATATGGTTCTCTTCCGTGCTGTGTAGAGAAAATTGGCACAATGAGCACTTCGGTTCTGGGAAACAGGTTGAAGAAACGACTACTGAAGATTGGGCAAACTGAAAGCATTCAGAACGTACACCTTGCCTTTCATGACAGCGTACACGTCATATATGTTTCTGCTTGTGAATACTGTTTGTCCGTGTATTTCTGTGTGCCTGCTTGCGTGTGCGTGTGTGTGTGTGTGTGTGTGTGTGTGCTGTGGGTTTGAGCGACAGTGTGCGCTTGAAAGACTGCAAGGCGATGAGCAGCGCTAGGGGAGCGCAGTCAGCAGGCCCAGAGTTTGCTGTGGGAGAAAACCCCCTTCTGCACTCAAGCAGTTTCTGCCTCATTATCCACCATCACTGGCAACGCTCAGTGGGGGGTTAGGGGGCCTGTAAAAACAGCAGTCCTCTCTCAGACAGCCGGGCCCAGTCCTGCACTGCTCATATTGCATATCGATCACCACACAACCTCTGCACGAGTACTTTTTGAGGCTACCCGATGGCTAGCACGTGAACAGGGTGACACCGTCTTCAAGTAAATGGTCATTGTTTTAATGCCGTTGAGTCACTGTCGTGCTGTTTTGGCTTTCTAAGCAGTGAGGATACCAGGGGCAACTTCCCCTGGCTCACTTCCCTTTCTCCTGACAGAGCTGGAGAGCGATGTTTCTGGTCGAATTTGGAGGTGTTGTGAAAATCATTCCTATCAGTATATGCTACCATATTTGTGTTGTTGCTTTTTCATTTTAGTACTTTAGACATCACAAAGTGCCTGCAGTTTATTCGCTGATATGCTTTGTTAAGATGCTAAATTAAATTACGGTACAGCATCAAATTTGCAGCGTAGCTAGCCACTTACTTCTTAAATATTTTCGAATCTGTTACTATGACAGATTGTCAAAATTAGCAAGCTAGCTGGCTAACTGGATGGCAATATCTATTTGCTTTACTACTCATATTTGATTTGCTAAAGGAAATTATCTGTAGCGTGCAAGCTAAATTGCAGTGATGAACCGACACCTGACAAACAACACATAAGTAGCAACATTTGTACAACATCCAATAACAATGAGAGATTTAGCCATTGCTAATGGTAACTTAGCCAAGTTCATTTTACATTACTGTAGCACTCTGGGATCTTAACCCCCTAAACGTCCTCCGTTCTGTGGGCCGACACATACAAACTGGAATTGAAATCCATCAAAGAAGCTGAAATCCAACACAATTGTGAAAACCAGACGAATATAGATCTTATAAAAGCTCATGGTCTCTTAACGGGACTGGTTGAGTTTCTCCCATTGGTGAATTCGGTGGATTTGGAGATGTAAAAGCGTGTGTCAAGCCTGGGTGTCAACAGAGAAAGGCAGACTGCAGTGGCTGAAGTGTGCTCTATTTCTATCAGCACAGGTCCTCTCAGAGATAACACTAAGAGGTGCTGTAACACTCAGAGGTAATGGACTTTGCTGAGTGTGTCCCCGGCACTCTCCCTGCTTCCCACAACCCCCCCTGCTCTACCGGTACGTTTGGACACAGGGGAGAGAGAGCACATGATTTTACTGTCAGACCCTGCAATTTTAACCAGCCTCAGGCACGTATAGTGCTCTCTGGTGATACGGCTGCAAATGAATTGAATATGTTTTAGCAGATCATTATTGACATTCTCCTTAGTGTGTCCTTCGCTCTGTTATACCGCGATGGACTCTCCGTTTTCACGTCGCTGATATTTCACAGGGAGGATCTTTTTTCCACAGATTGCGTTTTTCAGCTGAAACAACCGCATGCGTTGTTTGAAAAGCGCGTTGTTTGAAAAACTTGGATCATTGCGTCTATGGTCTCGTAATCAGAAGGGGTACAGAAATAAAAGTTGCGGTCTGTTTTGCAGCTTCAGACCTTTAGGTCATATGATGATGTTCTGAAAAACATATAAACTATGCCTGTAACAGTCTGGGTAAAGCAAGTAGTACAATGGAATACTGTATGTGCAAAGGGGATTGTGAATATACAGAGGGAATTGGATGGAAAGAACATATGGGCATATACAATTGTAGATACTAGGTTTTTCTTAGATACTAGAAACCTCTTTACTACATAGTTATTACATTCTAACACACTGTTGATGACACATATCATTTGTTCATTAGAATGGATGTTTAATCATTATGAATGATATGATTGGCTACACAATCTCTCGATTCCCCACCCACTTTGCTGCCTCGTGACATCACTGAAAATTAAATTAAGTTCTCAGTTGACCTACGCAGTTAAGTAGTTATAATAAAAATATATATTTTTTAAAAACAATTTCAGTCTGGAAGACAATCCCCTAGATTCATTCAAGGGGTATAGTAAGTCAATCAAACAAGACACAAGTTTTTTTTCTTCACATTCAGCCAAGCCAACCTTATGCTCGCAAGGATCACCAGCGTTATGCTCATAGAGACTAAAAATCCAGGAAACAGGAAAAGGTGCGGGCAGAAATCCGTGCTGCTTGGGTTGGAAGCAGCTGGGAATAATTTTTAAAGGGCAAGTGCTCTTCTGTCCAAGTAATTTGTTTGTCTGTCTCCAATTTGACAGCCCTCATTATTTTAATAAAATGAATAAAATATAACTGCTCCAAAACAATTCATTGCAAGAATAAAAGCCACAATGAGGAATATCATTATACTTGATTTATTCAGTATTTTATGGATAAAGCCATGTGGCTGTTTCCCAACTTTGTCTCCATTAGTCGAGATATAATGGGAAGAGAATGATTTAATAGTGAATAGGAGGGTAACAAACACAGCCAATTCAAAATAGCATTTCCAGAGTAAAAAGCTATTTCAAATGCTAATAAAAGGACATTACCAAATGCTATGGGTTAGAGCGTCCAAAACAATTTATTGTATTTTATATTAATATTTCAGGTATTTGGTGGATATCTACAGTGGGGACCAAAAGTTTGAGGGCAGTGACACAATGTTTGTTGTTTTGGCTCTGTATTCCAGAACATTGGATTTGAAATGGAACAGTGACTATGAGGTTAAAGTGCAGACTTTAATTTGAGGGTTTTTACATACATATCGGGTGAATCGTGTAGCAATTGTAGCCCTTAATTTAAACGTATTTTAAACATAGCCCCCCCCCCCCCCCCATTTTAGGGGACGAAAAGTAATCGGACAAATTAACATGAACTTAAGTAAAGTCCTCATATTTCATATTTGCTTACATATCCTTTGCATGCCATGACTTCCTGATGTCTGTGACCCAACAACATCAAAAGCCTCTTGATATCTTATTTTCTGATACTCTTACAAGAGTTACTATAACTTTTCTGCATTTGAATGGATCTCTATGGGAATTGGGGGGGCTAAATGGCTGTAAGTCATCAAGGGTCTGAGGTATCAAACGAGCCTCAAACTATCATTCTGCTGCGAGATATGCAGTAGATCTGGATGGATCACTTTAAGGGTTGTTTTTCCTCACTCATTTTCCTATTGAACTCTATGGAAAAATAAGTCAGGGGAAGAAATGAGAAGAGTGATAGTTTGAGGCTCGTTTGATACCTCAGACCCTTGATGACTTATAGCCATTTAGCCAACCATGTGTCCATACTCTTCCAGCGTAAATGACAGCTTAATCTAGACCCCCCCCCCCCCCCCAATTCCCATAGAAATCCATTAGAAAAATTAGAAGATGAAAAACTTTGTTCAAAAACAATGTCTGATTGAACCCCACCCTTCAATTAATCTGTCGGTGTCACCATAGATTCATATATAGTTTGGTCTTAACTTTGAATAAAAACATACTGTATATGGAGATAAAATACTTATTTATTTCAAGATGAAGCATATCATAGCTTGGTGTGTAACTTATGTAATAAAAAAATGATTACAGACTGAACCAAAAATGGGAATGTTTGGATTTGGTCTCTTGGATTGGGCAAGCAGGCTAACAGATGACCAGACCAGTCTTTGCTTTTAAAGTTACTGTATATCCAAAAGAGAATATCTCCCTCATTATTGCATAGAACAAAGCTGGGTTACACTAATAAAGTATAATTTCATTATTGGCCAGCACTTTGTTTTCAACAAAGCTTCCTTTTATATTTTATTACTAAAATTATGTAGCATTAGATGTGCTAATTCATGGCTGTAGGTAATTAAGTTTTTGCTTTGAAAAACTTCTCTCCATTTTTCAAGAGATTAGGCATTTCATTCTCTGGATTAGGCCCGTGAAATTGACTGTTTTCCTAGTATAGCTGAAGCTATTTGAGCTCATTAAAGCAAATTTGCATTTATAATACTGAAAGCATTTAATTTCAAAGGCAAAAAAAGATGTGGAAGGAGGGAAAACTGAATGCAGTGCCCATATTTCACTTTGTCTGTATTTTAAGTGAATGTGTGAGAATCCTGCCGGAACGCGTTGCCGTCATTATTTTCAAATATTTATGACAAATCATTCAGTCGCTACAGCATTCTGGCACATTACAGGGTGCAGAAAATGTGTCTTAATGCTTCACAAAAATCTCATGAAATCTCTCCCTCAGTGAAATTCTAGTTTATGTCAATGGATTAGGAATGTAATTGATTTTAGATATAGTAACACAAAACAGAAAAATGATTGCCGGTTGCTATTCTCTCTTTTCTCTTTCACATCCGCGAAAATTTTTTACCATTAAAAGTGACCATTAAACCACGACTGATAAAAGCAGACACAAATCCTGTTAGCAGAATTATACAATAAACATGCCCTTGTTGCATGTTACAGGAAATGAAACGAGTGGCTCAACAAGGATTAATCATTTTTCAACTATGGTTGCTCGGGATTTTATTGACCCAATATAATTGTGTTTCTTTTCATAAAAGCACAATGTCATCAATTTCAAAGACAATGTTTCGGACAAGATTTTCAAAAATCATGACAAATTAAACCTTATCCCATTGTGTTTAATGAGAGTGACAAGTGAGGCAGTAATTTATTTGATTAGACCTTTATTTGATACAACCTCCTGTTTTTAAAGGATATATCAAAAGAGTTCTTGCTCAGCGATGACAGTAATGCACTGGAGCAAATCTCTTTTGATGGACTACTTTTGATTGATAGCTTCGTAAAAGTGTTGGGTAGTTTTAACAATACAAACTATCATTTTTAGAATTCTTTTTATCTTTTGGAGAGAGGAAGAAAGCAAACTCCAGATATGAAACTGTTCCCACCAAAAACATTAAATTATTTCCTATATTGATTACAGATAGGCCTTTTATTATTTTTAAAAAGTACATAAAATTTCTAATGTTACATAATTTCACATATTCACGTACACTTTTTTATGCATTTTTATATGTTTTATATTTTTTACATAATTATTATGAATGTAAAATTTATATATGCAACACTGTGAATACAAAGCTTGCATGGCATTATATAATTTTAAAATGTATACGAAAACATCATATTTATCATATTTCACATCATATGTGAAAATGATTGAAATGATTTTTAAAAATATTTTTTTAAATATAGGTTGACAAATATTGTCATTTGGCTTCATGCATTTGTCCAAAACATCAACTTTGAGGAAGAATGTAAAGGTAAAAGGTCAATTTGAACAGATGTGCTGTTCGGTCTATGAACAATGTTTCTCCTATATCTAGACTCCCAGAGGGTTCCTGCTCTTATGTCCACTTTTAGATGAGAAGAATGACTTCTGGCCTTGCCTATTCTGTACCACCTGTGCTGTCTGCCGATTGTCACCTTTTCACTCACCTCACTCCTTCCAATAAAATTGGAATCCGTCGCCACCTCATCTCGCCTCCTGTCCCTATCTGCAAGCCTCCTGCTTTTGAGATCTCCAAAGATTTCCCCTGTGCCTTACTAACATTGCATTTCAGCCCATAACAAATCCTCTTGCTCAGTGGATCCAGTCGGATATTCGCTTTATTCCTGCGTCCATTGTAAGCTCTGTTGCGGTTGATACCGCTTATTACGTGGTGTAGCTTTTAATCTAATTGCGCTGATTTACGGATCTGCTTTTTTCGTTCCCTAAAATTTGTGTTTCGCTTTCCGGAATGTCCCGTCGTGTCTGTCGGACAGACTGGCGCAGATGTTTTCCGAAATGTGTGCTGCCAGCTGTTGTAGTTTCACACTACAGTGCACCATCTGAGCTGCGCAGTCATCATGCTAGTGTACAATACTTCATGCACACCTGGAGCAATGGCCTCAAGATGAGTCAGGTAACCCTCTTTGTGAGAAAAGACTCATTTGTACCTGCTGGCAATGTTGCATGGAAACAATTTAGAGGCGTAACAGAGTAGCGCGAATAGAAAAATGGATAACAGCAACAGCACAGAAAAAAAACATAGACGGTAAGAAAACTCTCCCTGACCCCTAACCTGGTTAATGGGCCTCATTCCGCCTTTGAGTATTCTATTTGTTTGTGTCTATACCGAGAAAAACTGCTTAGCAGTCCAGGATTATAGAAAATGACGTCAGAAAGCGTAGGCTTTTGCTTTCATTTTTGACTTTTTTCAGACACATTTTAATTCACTGGTGAATTCCGGGCATAAAATTGCATTTTGTCTGGTCGTCGCACAAATAGTCTGATACCTACAAATCAATTTTGTCTTGTCACGGCTGTTCCCCTGATTCGTTTGCCTTGGAAGAAGGCCTTATTCCGGGTGGCCCAATGGCTTGATCACACAAAAAACCCTTGAACATAACAGCATGAAGTGATCCTCAGCGCTCTCCATGTCACTCATATCATGCTGGCGTAAGAACAGCATCTGTCTCACATTTATTTCTGAGGGGAAAAGACTCAGGACCCCCCTGGCCACTGTCGGTAAATTACCAGAATAACACTTGACTTTTACAAAGAGGCATTTCTAGATTTGAAACCACTTTCATGCTGCTACAAAAGCTGCCTTATTGCCAACTCTGCCTGGATATCTGAATATCTGAGGAATCGGATCCTACCTCTTTGAGATCCAGCTCTCAGGCTACCTCTGAGGTGGAATTCACATGACGTGTGCTGTTGCGTAAAACAATGCTTCGCAAACTCTGGTCGCCTTTGCCAAACTTCAGCTTCCTGTTTGCTTGATTACGAAACACAATTAGGAATCTGCATAAGCAGATACTGCTGTCACCTTCACCTCTTAAGAGTTTCACTCGGCCTACTCTTAAGCGGAACAAGGTAAGGTCTCCAACCCAGCTGCTCATGCAGAATGCTACCAATTAAGAGTACTCACATCTGTAGAGAAAATTACCATTGCCAGTCTTGCTTTATTAGACATGAATATACTAGATGCTAGTTAAGAAATGTCATAGGAAGTTAGGATAAATACATCCAGAAGTTTCCACTGGGACATAAAAAAATAATCATTAAATACTGTGTGTTTGTATGAGTCTAATCAAAGGCCGTGCCTCAAACGGAAGGCAGGTGCCTCGCTGTCTTGTTGTCTTGCTCCCTCTGAAAGTACCTCAAAAGGCAACGAATTTGGGACACACTTTGAACGCGGGTTGATGTCACGTGAGATCGGTGTTTAGGGTTGTTCATTATGCCACGTTAGCTTGCTAGGAACTTAGCTGGCTAGTTCATGGAAAGGCGTAAAAACATCAGATACACTATTCCAGCGTATTCAATATTTTAAATGGATTTTTAGATATAACTACAACAAATTGTAGAGTTTACTGTATATTCAGACTGTAAAAAAAGCTCCTCTGCTGCCGCCGCAACTACCGCTTCGTTATTTTCGGCTGCCGTGAGTTTAACGGAAGTGAGAACCCTGAGGTAATCGCAAAAACTTATGGGATATCGTACCTGGAGAAGGATACACGAGAGGCTGCCTTCTAAGGCCCGTTAGAAGGCAGCATTTTATGCAAACTTTCAAATGAGACGCACCTCGATGCCTTCCTGCCTTCCTGCCTTCGAAGGCAACATTTTTGCTGTTTGAGACACAGCCAAAGTAGCGAGGGGTACAACTAGAAGTCAAAAGGTCATATGAAGATGCAGACAACCCCCAACCAAATTTACCGAATGTGAATGGCAGCAGTTTAGTCAAGTTTCGGTGGCATCGGTGTCTGGTGTAAAGGCAGACCAATGGGTAATATCAGGTGGGGGTTTTTGATGGGAAAAAGGATAGAACAGATCACTAAACTCACCACACCAATACTGTCATGCACCACATTGTTTATTGTTAGCCTTTTAAAATGGTAGATAATTAAACCTGACCCCACAAGACGCATCTTACAGCTCACTATTGACATTGACATGTCAATAGTGACTAACAATGACGAATATTACAATTACGTGAAATGTATCCAAACATATTTTAAAAAATGGAAACTGTAAAGAGATTGCAGAGATGTGCTAGTGAAAGCTATCAAAAAAGCCATTGGTCTCAAAACTCATATCATCAGAAACCTCTCCTTTGATTTATGCAGTGGTAGTAATTTTTCCCCCTTTATTTATCATAATACAGTGTATAGTGCAGGTTTTATTGACTCGTTTGTTTTGCCATATGATTCTACACATCTTGTCTGTGAAGGCAATCAAACTCAAACACTGCTAAATGCAGAAGGCAGCTGCATTTAATGTCACGCTCTTTTTTTCCATTCAGCCCAACTAAATATAATCAGAGAAAGAGAACTGCAGCATTGGGTTGCTTCATTTAAAGCCACGACACGCAAGTCACACCATTGCAGCACGTAGGGATGTCCAGAGCCGCGTGACAACGGTTTAAATATTTAAAATGGTGGAACCCCCTGTACCTCCACACTGTTCCCTTAACTGTTACTGCACTCTTTGCCCCACAGACATATTCCTCTCATTGAAGATATTGACTTCTCATGGCATTTTGACAGTTTTCCTCTGATAGAAAATTCCCATAACGTGTCTGTTTGGATGAACTTCTAAGAGCCAACCAAGCTGGAGTCCTGAGAAGCCTTGCAAAAACCAGGAAGTGCATTTTATTTCATGTACCTTTCCCACCCTGGATCAGTGAAACTTTCAAACATGAGCAGATGCCGTTCTTTTTTTAATGCGTTTTCCCCTTTACTCCCAAATTTGGAATGTCGACTCATGTTCACACTGCAAAGCTCATTACAGCCTCCGTTGTTGATTCGAGAGAACGCAAACAGGCGTGCGCTCTCCTCTGAGGAATACGGTTGGCTGCCACTTCCTGTAAAACCGCAGTTCGCAAGTCTGGTTCACACAAACATGAGTCGGAGGAAGATGCTTCACACGGAGCCGAAGAGACAAACTTGCGGGCGCCCAATAGGCTAGCAGGAGACGCTAGTGTGTGATGAGATGCTGTCAAGTTGATTGAAACCCTCCCATCCCTGGCTGACACTAGAGGCAAATGTGTATAGTCCTTCGGGGCTGCTAGCCACAGTCAGCACTGGCATCGACAGGATTCAAAATCAGATCGTCGGACCCATCGATGGACTAGAAGTGCCTTAACTGGACGAGGCAGCAGACCCATAGATACTGTTCTTATACTGTGCATCTCCACAACTGTATTCATGCATTGTGCTTTCATTGCATATCGCACACATTTTGTTTATTTAACTTATTGTGCAGCGGACCCGCTCACACAAGAACTGCAGGGCTGAGAAGTAATATATTACACATAAAAGCTGGGTGCAGGGAGAGATTATGCAGAGTTTAAACAGTGCCTTCCGAGCTCCCATGATTTTGTGCATTCCACCGGGATGCAATGAGGGAAAGACTTACAAATCCTGTCAATACCATCTTTTGGCTGGGCTTGTTAACAAATCTGTATAGCACAGTTCTTAAGTCAACCCTTAAGGATCACAGTTGTAGACATTTAAGGCTCTTTATATCTATAGCCTTTCAGAGCAAGGAAAATTGCTGAGCTCGTGTAATGAAACAACCGATTCACTGAATCAATGAGTTAGTTTAGGGCTGAGGTGAAATGATAACCTAAAAGAGGTTCCAAGCCCTTCAGAACCGGAGATGAAGAACCGCTAACAGGTGCACGGGACGATAATGCTATTTGGAAGTCGTGAACGATTTTAGACTGCGGTCATCAATAAAGGAAGCTTGGCCTGAATACTCCACAGCGGTTGCAGTGAATCTTATAAGTGCAGTTCTCCCTCTCACCGTTTTTCACACTCCACTGTCAAACAAATTTCCCTTTGAAGAAGAACACAGGTGACATTGATCCAGTTGTGGCTGTACCCAGGGGATCAAGCCAAAGTCTCTCTTTGTGCATCGCACTTCTTCTTCACACAATGCCCCAGACTGAAAACAGAGACCTCATGCCAAATTTACAATGGAAATAATTATTTTATGATATGTATATACTGTATGTTCTATGAAATGCCAGTTTGTCTAGTTTTATTCTGTTTTGTGTTCACACTTCAAAATCCAGCATGGTTTTCTTGGCATGCCTCTTCCCTGGTGTGTGTGTGTGTGTCCATGCTGTCTGTTGATCAATGTTAATGCTGTTATTTATCCAACCCTGAAATTAAAAGCCTATGGATCAATCTGGTGCACATCCACGGAAAGGTGTGCCCGTGGCTTGCCCTCGCACGTGTACCCCAGGAGAGAACAAGAGAAAGGAAGTAGGTAATGCAAAACTCTATTCTCCCCGGGTCTCTGCTTAACTGGCCATGGAGGGAAAGGCACATGTGTGATTGAGGAGAGCCTTTTCACACACTGTTTGCTACTGAGGGCTACCACGGTGTGAAAAGGCAGCGGCGTCTTCTCATCCAGTGTTGGGAGGGAGAGGTGGGGGAGGCGGGAAGGCAGTTGTGTGTGTGAATGTGGTGGTGTGGAATGAAGCTGCAGCTAGAGCTGTCTCACCCTGACCCATTTTCTCTGCTCTGCTCAGCTCGGCTCGAGCAGACTTGCTGTTGCTGCCGCGGACGGTCCCTGCAGACGCGCATACAAACGCAGCCCGGCAGAGGCCCTTCGACAAACAGGGAGTGCGGAATGCGTACGCGCTCATACACACACGAGCACGAGTTACTCTCTGGCGCAGCACATAGGCACACGCCCGCGCGCACGTGCAACCGAAAGCCGTCAACCGCATATTTAAGAGCCTGGCTCTGTACTACAGCCAGCTCTGTGGTTTGTTTGTTTTTTGTTCAGATTATGTTTCAGCACATTAGGACACCCTTGAAGTTATAAATTATACATAAATGCAAATGTGGAGCTACATTGTTCTTCTTCTGTTTCAATGCTCCTGTGTGTTTATGAACAGCGAGGTGAATTATTAGGCGAGGTGGGTGAGGGAAGGCTACCAGGCAACACTTGCATGCCAATGGAGGCACTTTCATGTTTCAGAGAGAACAATGCTGGTAGTACCTCCATGGAGAGAGCCTGCTTGGAATTAGCATCAATGCTACTATGCTACCCTTATGAATTCTCATATGAATCTAGACTATTTTCTACCTAATATCACAGTCACTTAGCGTGGTCCTGTTGATTGCTGATAGTGCTGGGACCTGAATGTAGTATTTGCAATAAAGGGGGGTTTGTAAATTGCCTTTATTAAGATAATTACTTTTTATATTTGAACCGATTGACAACTGCCACATATCCAAAGAGGTACGTGAAATAACAAGCGGTGCAGCTAAACAAGAGCTCATGCCTTTTTTGTGCTATTATCTTATTTGCTATGAAAGTCTTATGCTTCCCCTGACGGCTTGCTGAATATGAACATTGATGTCATTTGTAAATCATTGAATGATATGGAAAAACAGAGGCACGCGTGTCATAAATGTAATACCCATAAACCTCCTCCAGGGTGGAGCTTCTATCCAGAGAGAGATGGCAAAATGCATTCCGAGCTTCGTATGAGACTTTGATTGCAGTTGAGTTTATTACACAACCGCGCAAGAATTTCAAATTAGCTTGTTTTATTGCTTAATAAAAACCAGGGGCTCTTAAGTGTGGATTCCTACTATAGTAAAAGTGCGGAATAACACGTGCATTTATACAGTATAATTCAATCGACATATTCAATACAGAAGGTTCTGGCAACAGCAACAGTGCAAAATTGAAAAGGCGGAAGACAAGAGAGGGGGCATAACATCATTCCCAGAGTTGGAGATTATCTTGGAAATTTCTGGAGAAAGGAGGTGTGGGCAGAGGCCGCCAGTAATGGTGAGGCTGACCGGTGAAACGGGCGGGTGGATCAGGTTGGACAGTGACATGGGGGGCTAAATCAGTTAGCATAGTGGTTCTATGAATAAACTACTATGGAGATGAGACACCTATTGTACATTACGCTTGTCTGATAGGGTTGTGGGAAGGGGAGGGCATTCAGTGCAAAGCAGACGGTGGTGCAGGAATGGAGTCTGAATGGCCTGAAAATCCTGTAGCCAACTCTGGGCTTCCACAATGGACTCCTGCAAGTAAACACCTATGTATTTATATGACCCAATTTGGAATACCCAATCTTAACATTTGGGTCACTGTGACAATAGTCAAGTCAGATCAAACATGTAATGCTAATAGCATAAAAAAAAACTTTGCTGTCACAAGTACAAATTTAAATATCCACACTGCCTTTCTCAGACAGATAAACACAATAAAAATACAGAAAATGTCATAAACATGAAAAGTGTGTTTATTTCAAGCGTGTGTATTTGTCATTGTACGAAAGTTGAAATGCAAGGTAAAAAATGCTTGAGGACTAAAATACTCCAGTCTTTAAATGGCTCCTTTGAGACAACCAACCACCTTTTTTAGTTTAGCTGTACTTCACCCAGAATCCACCAGGGGGTTCACCATCTCTCCTGATGTTGAGAAGGATGATGATCATTACAGTTGACAACTACTGTGACATTCACTAGCTCCCACTATTTCTAAGCTGGAATTCAGAGACATGGGTTTTGTTTACCCATCAGTGGAGAAACATGTTTCTGTCCAGTTTACTGAGAAAATATGCATTAGAAAAGTCTTCTACAATGCTGTTATTATTTTCTATTTTGTCACAATATAAATTGAATAGTTTAAGATCAATAAAACACAGTGGATATGTAAAAAACGGACTAATTTAATAATAAAAGTAAAGCTGTGCACTCTTGATATCTATTTTAAGTGTTTTGACATTTAAAATATTTATGAAGGTTTCAAAAATGGCTTAGTCCTGTTCGGCTGTGTTCTATATTTATGCTAGCCTTCCAAGCTGAAAGAAACAAGCCGTTTTCTAATTCTGATCCCCCCCCCATCAGCATCTATCAATGCTATCTCTATAAAGACGTAGAAAATGGTCTGACAATGCATACAGTATATTACGTTTTGGTAACTTCTGCCTTTTCGAATACACCATAATGCCTCTGAATGTGGTTTTTGACATGGGTATACTACTCTTGAAATGAAGATGGCTGGAGCTTGAAATTGGGTGTGCGAAATATCAGCGATGTCATAAATGCCAGGCAAAAACAAAGCCATAGTGTTATGGCAGGATTCAACCGCCTTTGGGTACACAATCTTGTAAAGAGTTGCAGTGCGCACCATTTCTTTGGTCCTTAGACATACCCAGTATAGCTGAAATACATTTTTGTGAAAATTTTCACAGCACTACTGTGCTTCCTTTCAACTAAAACATGTTGTTATTGAATGCGTTCCTGCATTTTCTTTTCTGTAATATTATTTCAAGATTTGTAAAAATGGTGACCAACATACCATTTCATTTGGATCTGGGTGCTCATCTTGAGAGTTTGAGGGCTCACCTTCCCAAGTAGTAGCTTAAATTAGATAACACATGCTTCCCTTATACATTCGCATAGCTTCCATAAACTGTAGTAATCTCTTCCTTTTCCCAAAACAGTTTCCCAACAATCAGTTTGCCAGGTTCAATCCAAACTAGCCCAAAATATATTTATGTTATGTTATTAAACAGAGAGAAAAACAAACATTGGACAGTAAAGCCATCAAGAATTATATGCAATTGCACAAAAAACACTGATTCCATGAAAAATAATGAATTGCGGTTAAAATCAAGAGGTTGCTATCGAGTCCCGTTTTCTATCATGATTATTTTCCCAAAACAGCTGTCAAGATTCAGATTGCCTCAGTCCAGACACAATTTGGATTGAGCAGGGATTTACAGGCTGATCTTATTTAGCAATGCACATTTAAAAAGTTGTAGTTATTAAAAATAAATAATTGCAAATACTATTTGTATATAAATATAGGTACGTATTGAAATAGAATATATAACTGTACATCATATCATATTGCATTGACTTAAAATATAAAGATTATATAAAGAAATGTAAAATTTAAAAAGAGAAATACACGCACATCCCGTAAATTATTGTTAACCAAGACTAATTTGAAGAGGACATCACACATCAAACTTTCGGATCATCTACTCATGTGACCTGCTACACCCGTAAATCGAATCTCAACCAATACGCGCATGTAGCCTTTCCGTCGTTCACCTAATAGATTGACACATCAAAGGTTGCTTTATTTGAATTCATTAAATATTGAACCCTTTCCTTTATTTCACGAAACAATAATTAATTTTACGGTGTGTATGGGAATAGAAAGGAGGGAACGTGAATCTGAGAACAAAAGATATTCTCTACTTGAGAATGACGTCACCGAGAGCACAATGTCAACTGTGTGGTGTTAAAAAACAACCACTGTGAACGTCTGCCCTAGAACAGAACGAGGAATATGCACAAACTTTGCTCTTAAAGTTTACGAAAATAATAATAATAATAAATGTGTTTCCTGTTAATGTTAACGGGAACTAGTTTTTTTCTCTTTCTGCTGGCCCCTTTAAGTGGTGTGTTGTTTATTATGAAACCGCCATGAAGGACGTTGGTTAGCCATCTACGTGATAAGTCGACGACAACAGATTACTCGCAAATACCATCGTTAAAAACGTCTTACTCATACTTTTCTGTCTGAAATGCAACGCAAGATTATGGTTACAAATTCACTTTTATTGCATGCTACAATGTAAATGCAGAGGCGTCTGAAATGTTTTCTGTCTGACTGGTAGGATTGCAGTAAAATGGATTGAGCACTGTGCTACGGTGAAAGAGAAAATCTGATATGGATCACGGAACAAGTGTGCAGACAGCAGCTGCAGCACGAATCAGCCAAATAATTTCAACATTAAATAAAAGAGGCAAACATCTCCGTGCTCATTGAAATGTAAAGGCTTAACATTTTAGAAATTGAATTTTGCCTATATTTCGTACTGTGGGTGTTACCACATGAGCAGCCACCATTTCCTCACAGGTCATCTCCTGCAGAACTGAAACATAATGCATTGGACAAGGGTATTGTAACATACGATTGATCAACATGAGATCCGGATCTACAGCTGTGGATCAGCATGAGATTAGCTGATATTGTAGCCTACATTGATCACGTAATTTTGTTTCCAACACCAATGTTTGTAGGAAACGGGATAATCTTAATGTGCTTTCACAGAATCTGGAAGTTCATTCAGCAGCTCTGTACAGAATCAACAACATTGGCTGAAATTGGGCTACAATTAGTGATTTAAAATACATAAACCAAATTTTTCTCAACTCTGCTGTCTCCAACTCTATAGCCACATTACTACATCACTAAAAACCCTTTGGTAAGCCATGAATGTATTGCTACTAAGCTCTTCATAGTGACATCACCTAGGCACAACCAGGTTATTCCCAGTGATGTCACCCTGCCTGACAGGTGTGACTGCTACACTTCCCTCCGTCTTTAATTCAGTGTCGCACCCCAAATATTGGGCATACAATATTTTCTGAACACTGTAGTAAGGGCTATTCCTTTTTAAATTCTGAGTTTTACAAGTCTCACACTCTTTACTATGGCAACATTACCACATTGCTACAACATTTTGGTGAGGCTGGGAGGTATTGTTACCATGTTCTTACTTGTGACATCACCATGCCCGATAGCAAGACTGTAACATTGTACTCCTAGTCCTCCTGACTCACGTGGGCATATTATACTGCTCACATCGATGTAGCAGGTCCAAGGAGTAAAGTGGCCAATTTGCCTGAGCCACTCCAGACCACAGTAACATTAACACGTAGCGAAAAGGCCAAGCCACTTAGCAAGGTTAATTTCTACATCTTGCAGACTGTTGACACTACGGTTGTGAGCCTGCTGACAAGCCGGATGACTACTATACTTCGTCGTAGCCTAATAATTCAGTAATTCAAAATGCAGAAGAATACTGTTAGAAAGAATTGCGTTTCAGAATTACAAACAAATATTGCGAATAGAAAGAACATGCAGGGTAAATGAGCAGAGAACAATGGTACGGTAGACTATCTACCACTGAAAATCCAGTCCGTATTTTGTACATGACTTACGAGACAGAAGTGGATAATAGTTGTTGGAGCTCTGTCTCTAATGCCATGCTGGGCCAGAGAGGCTCCAGGAGACATGCATTTACCCATATCCGGGTTAGAGAGGAAGGGAGAAAAAAGTTTCATTTAAACCTGGACAAAATTTGTAAACGTGAAATCGGACCACGAAAGTAACCGCTGCTAGTGGGCTTTTCCCCCCTCCCAACTCCGACCAGAACATAGCGTTTATTTTATTTTGTCAATTTAAACGGAGCTCTGCTGCCTTCGTCCTTTCTTTCTTTCAGATTTTTCTTCTTCTTCAGTGAGCTAGCCAGCTAGCTAGCCTGCCCGGATTCTTGCCTGAAATGTTGACGTGATCATGGCCGCGCAAGTGGCACAAGCTCCAACGACAACTAAAAACAAAAAATCGAATTTATCAAGCAATCTGAATCAAGATTTAAACTCTGGGAAATCTGGAGGAACTGTACATGGATCCGGAGCAATGCTTGGGGCTGGAGATGGGACTGGCGTTAATGCTATGAATAATGTAGATCGCCATCACCAGATGAACATGGCTAACATTGCTCGTGCTTCTGCTAGCACCAATTCGGATGCGCGTGAAAAGGTAGATGGAAGTAAGTCTACATCTTTATCCTCCACAAATGCGATTATGTCTTCGAGCATAGAGACGGGTTTGATAACGAATCATAAACTGAAAAATGCTGGCGGCGGAGATCCCCCTGCTTCGTCTCACCATCATCACACGGCGCCACAGCAGCAACAGCAACCATTCAATCAATTTCAACAGCATCACCAACGTCAAATTCAAAATAATATCAACAACACGCAACAGTCAGCACAGGGAGAGACTGGGAATCGGCAACATGGAGGGAAAGAGAATATTCTGGGGAACCAATTCGAACGCCATCAGCCATTGCTAAATAAAAGTGAGGAGGAGGAGGAGGACCATCTTTGCAAATCGGGGGACCGGATGGGTAGCAGGTACGACCCCGCCAGCGTGGGACCAACGAACAACAACATCAACAACCAGCCCCTTGGCGCAGGGGGAAACGGCACTGTTTCTGAGTTTAATAATTATTACGGTAATGCTAGAGGAGGGCCTTGCTTTGATCAACATGGCGGACAACAAAGCCCTGGAATGGGAATAATTCATTCTTCGGGCCCCAACAATATGGATCCAGTACAAAACTCAAATGAAGGGTACCACAACAGCCAGTATAACGTCTACCCGAACTACCGACCCGGGTACAGTGGCGCGGGATACGGTATGATGAGTCCCTCGAGGCAGGGGAATAGCACGTTGACGGGCCCAGGCAACAGCAGTACTGCTGCTAGTCATGGCAAAGCTGCCATGGCTGCTGCTTCAGCTTCTGGTAGTGGTAATGTTGGGGGGTTCCAGAGATTTCCTGGGCAAAGTCAGCAGCACCCTTCAGGGGCTACCCCGACTTTAAACCAGTTGCTGACGTCTCCGAGTCCTATGATGCGAGGCTATGGCACAGGCTACCAAGATTACAATAATCCATCAGCCCAACAACAACAACAAGCAAGCATGGGACTAGTCAAAGACATGAGCTCCCAATACGGGTCTGCGGCTCATGGCTGGGGAGGACAACAAAGAAGTCACCCGGCGATGAGCCCTGGAAACAACGGGCAAGGTATCAACAGACCTCAGGTAAATGGCAACACCTTTTTTTAAATGTAAAACTAACGTTATACGATCCCGTTTTTACCCGTCGTCTTTTACGTTGCTACACCGTCAGCTACGTTAAGAGTTGTAACGTTTGCTCTACTTGTGGGTCCGTTGCGTTGACTACTCAGCATAATTTTAGGATCAACGTCATTTGATACAAAATAAAAACTTTGTCCATTTTGTTATTTCTCAGTTTTCAATGTTAAAATGTCGAATTGGTTTCTCGTAGTCGATTTATTGGATACAATTTCTGTTTTATTCGCATGTGAAGTAGGAAGTTTTATCCAAGGTGACTCGTGTGTATGGGATATCTAGCTAGCTAGCCAACATTAGCTAGCTAGGCAGAAAACAAAAGCCTTACGCTAGACGAACTGTCTCTGCATGGTAACATAACTTGGAGTATATATTTTTTCGAGCTTATATTCTAAAGTGTTATTTCGGAAGTTAAACAACAGTGAGAGAGTGATAGTTGGCTGGCTAGCTCGCTAGCCTGGCAAACGTGAAAATCCCGTTTGGAAAACCGTGGAACATTCTCGCATTTAGACTGCAGTAGCTTGCTAGCTAAACTGCAAATGAAGGAATAAAAATGTGACGTGATGAATATTCATAAGTTGCATTGGTAGAGGCTGGTTGTTTTTATATATCTCCCAAAACTATTTAGTCTGCGATTGTTGGACGACAAATTTTTATCAATATTGTTTGAAGCAAGACAACGAGTGTCCCTTAACCAAGCGAGAAGAACCTTTCAGAACATCGAAAACAGCAATTAGCTAACGTTAGCGAAACGCTAGCTAGCTAAAGGTGGTTAGCTTTGCCATATGAAAATAAAGGCTCGACGCGTTGCTTTTGAAACGTGATTGTACTCACGTCTGCTTTAAGTTTAACACCAATATTCATGAAATTCGTAAGCTAAACATTTTAATGAACGAAATATCGATACTTTTTTAGGGTTAAATGCTTCTTTTAAAAAATCCAAAAAATCAATGTAGCGACACGTTACTGGCGTTCGGTGTTGGATTTGTGCAGCAGATATGTTCTGCAAGTCCAAAGGCTAACGTTATATTTCAAACTGACTCAATCTCCTTTTCTACGTGTCGAATTTGAATTGTGGAGGTAAACTGGCTGTATTAAACTCTCCAGCAGTGTTGCCAGATGCCTGAATAAATTTACCCCCCAAAAAAAATGGAAATCCCCCATTTTCAATTGAGTCCCATACAATTTTCTCACAATTTCCCCCCATACCTCCTTTTAAAATCCCCCATCTATCATTGACTCCCATGAATTTTTTCTTAAAAATTCCCCATGAATTTTTTCTTAAAAATTCCCCATTAATTTTTTAAAGGTCCTACATTTAGGGGAAAAATCCCCCAGTCTGGCAACCCCGCTCTCCAGACAGCTGCCTCCAAGTTGACATCTAATCTGCCATCTGATTGGCTCTCCCCTTCTCCACTGGGCATTGGGCACGACTGATGTAAACATAAGTGCTGAAGAGTACAATGGCAAAAAAGAGATATTGAACGAAACGCCTATTAATTTGCAAAATAGTCTGCTTGCTATGGGAGGTGATCATGGCAAATACCTTCTTCGGTTTCAAAGAATCGAAATAATGAAAAGTGTTATTTATGATGAATGTATTTTTTAATTCAGAACGAAGATTAAGATCTTGTTATGCATACTAATTATAGTTTAAATACGTTTTCTTTTTTTTTTAAAAAAGGAAAAAAATTCTTTAGGCTATGTATTTCAATTTGCACCCAAGATTAATCAGAAAATGCTTGCGAGTCAAATGCATGATCTTGGTACAATTTATACACTTATAGGAAAAGCTATTTAAATGGAGTCCATCTGAAGTGCTTTGAGGATTTTATTTATTCAACAGTCTTTACAATGACCTTTGGTTAGTCTTGGTTAGTTATTGAGTTTTGGAAATGTAAAGGAATTGTATGTTAGGGTGCACAGTTTAGCTTTGGCTGGGAAGTACAAGTAGAATACCATGGCTTGAACTGACTGAAGTCTCCATGCAGAATGGAGGACTGCTAGTTATTTTTTAAGCAGGACAATGTCTTATTCTGGCACGTTTCTTAAAATGCCATTTGAATGCATTAATGATTTGTGCTGCTCCCTAGTAGTACAGGCACCAGGGTAGTACAGAATTGCGGGTTTATTTTTGCCAACCAAACCAGTTTCCATTGATTACTGTTGGTGGTACTTACACCGAGCCAACCAGGCCTACATAAAACATTTATTTCGTTTTTTTGTTTAAATTGTAAAAAAAAATAAAAATTTAATGGCCTCACTTAAAATAGACTGAAATTGGTTTGCCAGTCCGCACCTTTACAAATTGTTTTTATTGCCTAGTTTAGAGTAGTTTGTCAAAAACTATGACCGACTTGTGGTATATGAATAAAACAAATTATGTGAAGTTATTTGTCTTTAATTCCAAAACTCTACTTCACAATATATCCATTTAAGAAGTACCATTTAAGCATTGGTGAAGCATTGGGAGAATTGTAAAAATTTGACAATTTTGTTTTTCACAAAATGTTAGCTACATTGCTTTGTGTGCACAGCATTGCTTCTGTTAAATGATCCTTTTCTTGCCATTCAGCAAGAGTATGAATACATTTGGAGGCTAGTGTTTAATATGGATGTCTGATGTACTTATGAGCTGTGAATTATGGTCTGGCTAGGGTCTAAATTCTTTTAGGTGTTCCAGATCTTTGTATAGGCAGAAATTAATTTTCCAGTTTGTTTCTTTATTGATTTTACCTCATTGTTGGACAAGCATTGAAGAATGTGATGTCAGAACACTTGCCTTGGGCCCAGAGGGTCGTGGCCAGGTTTGTATCCCTGGCTCTTGCAGTCTCAAACAAGATTAGGAGTTAAGCACCGCAATGGTATCAGCAAGACACATACATTATGTAATGATATGTAATGTATAAACCATTGTAAAATGAAGGTGGGTGCAAAGAAGAAAAAAATAATCAATAATTTACTTTGGTTTGCAGGATTTTGAGCATGCCTATATGCGTTAACTGTTGCCTCACCAAACTGTCGTGTTTCGCCCGTTACTGGAATTCAGTGTTGTAATCCCTTCTGTTTTCAGCCTCACACTCTTCAAAAGCAAGTGGTGTGTGAAAATGCTCTTCAATTACAAATCTGCCCCCCCCCCCCTGGCTAGTTACCAGGGACCGGGGGGAAAGAAATGGCAGCAATTCAGTCCCTTTCCGCCTCTTCTGTAATGCTGGGGAAAGGGCACAAGGAAATGATGGTTTTTTGCCAGTGATGGTTCTTCTGCTTGTACTCGTTTGCTTCCGTGCGTCGGGAAACCGAGTTACTGAGTGTTACTAGCCTAGTGTTTCTGAGCTAATCTTTAAACAAAAACATAATTGTGTTCATTAGAATACAGTTATGCACGAGTAGTCGTATGGCCAAAAAAAAATAAAAAATCATTCTGCTTGACGTAGTCTGATTAAATTGGCCAGAAAACAAGATAAATTGTTATATCCTCCCATTTTAGACAAACATTTACTGTTATAAACCAGTGTAATACAACAATAAAGTTTATGAAAAGGAAGTGGCTCTTAATCTAATGCATTTTTTACAAGCTGTCTACAGTGATCAACAGTGGACATGGTAGATACTGTGGGCATTAAGGCATGGGAGTGCATTCATTCACTGAAATGAAATGCTTCAAGACATCTCCTTTGTAATGAAAAATAAACAATGCGTATTAAGCATTTGGGGAAAACAAAAAAAGTTTCTATTTTCAGCAGCTTTTGCAGTAAGCTAAAAGTGACTAACTTCGGCTCTGTTGTCTTTATGTGGTGTAAACTGTTCATGCATTTTGGGGGATATCTGAGAAGTGTGCGAGACGCATCTACTGTACGCTTACGGCACGTCCAAAGCGTAATGGTCCTAGCAACCAAATTTCATGCCTGCTCAGCTTTGACGACGTGACGTGGTCCTAAAACCCATTGTCTTTCACATGTGGACAGACTGTGCTGTGCTCAGAGTCGAACTGAACGACATGCCAAAGGGCCGCGCATTGATCACACAGGGTCCTTCTGAGAACAGCATGTGAAGATTATTTTATTATCAGTCATATCAGCGTGTCATGTGTTTTAATCATGCCGTCTGGCTTGTTCTCGTTAAACGATGACGTTAACTGATCAAATGCAGCATTGTGCCCCTTCTATCAGGCGAATGTGTAATTAGGGTGCGAGACACAGAGGATGCGTCTTACTCAATGTTTTTGGCAATTCTTTTTTCTTAAACTTTGTAAAAATGGCTGTGAAATCCAGATGTGTTAACTTGCAAATTCTTGAACACATTTTACTGGGCATTTTCCTGGGTACACGTCAGTGTATGTGGAGAGTGTGTGGAGCATTGAAAATGGATGCATGTGATTATGAAAATCGCTCTGTGCATAACAAAATCACACTGATTAGGCTTATATAAATTGATAGAAAAATTTGATAGTTTCTGCAACATAACCACCTCAAGCTGCTAGTCGGTTCAGAGCACCATTCAATTCAAGACTACAATGCCCACTTGTATTTGATTTTGGTTCATGCTTTGGGCCTGCATATATTTTAAAAAATAAAAATCTTAAAAACATTTTTTTTTTTACTGCTGATAATGTTATTCCTGGAAAAAAAACTCTTGAACCCGATTTCCCTCTTGTTATTTCAGTAGTTCAGATAATATAGTAAAGGTAATATTTTTTTGTGTCAAACTTGTGTCTGGTGTGCAAAACGTTGGACATTGAGTTTGTTTTTCATATTGCTGTGTATTTGAATGTAATGAAGTGTTTAGCTTTACAAAATTCATTATAATTATGTATGACTGTATATGTTAGCATGATTGCTTATTTCAACAGCGTAATTATAGCATTATTAACGTATTAGCCTGATTAGCATAATTTTGATAGTCGATTAATAGATATCAATGTTAATACATTTCTTATTGGCTTGTGTGCTAACATTGTCAAATGATAATTTTGCTTTATTAACATACTAGCATGTCTGTTAGCAATAATGCATAAATTCTGATTTGATTGCATGATTAATTGCACATAATTGCTTGTAGCTGCATTTTCAAGTTGTGCTTTTAATAATAATATGAAATATAGTTTGTTTCTTGTCAGTAATTTTTGCGCTTAGAACGTTAACGTAGTTTGATACCTGTAAGAACCAGTCTACTCTCCTGCCCATTCTCTGCCATAGTTGGAATTGCCTCTCGCCATTCCCATTTGACAAATTTCAAAGAAACGGTGCTCACAGATCCTAAATCAATCTCAACATGGGAGAAACTCCCATCACAGTATGTATGAATCCAGGTGTTTGTTAAAAGAAATATTAATCCAAAAATTGGGGGAAAAATGTTACTTTGACTTTCTGCAGATGATGATGCCAACGGCTATTGCACGATGCCCGGTCCTGCCTTGCCCTGCGCTCCTAAAAATTTAATTGCTCAAGATGGGAAGAACGACCTCCATTTTGAAACAAAACTATTTGTGAATTGGCACTCGCCTTTCTGTAACTGGTTGGCTTGTCATTGTGATGTTCAGTGTGACAATCTTAAACTATCTTAAATGAATGCGGTGGATGCAGCCATTTTTGTATTTCCCTTGTCTCGAACTCTCATATCCATACGGGGTCTCTCTCTATAATGTCTATGAAACACGTGCTTGGAATTGTTTGACATTCTTAGGATAACATTTTTTTAAAGTTGCGTTTTATAACTTAAGAAAGGAAATCAAGCTTATTTAGATTATTGCCACAATTATTGGCAGCAGTTCAGTCCCTTTCCGCCTCTTCTGTAATGCTGGGGAAAAGGCACAAGGAAATTATGGTTTTTTGCCAGTGATGGTTCTTCTGCTTGTGCTCGTTTGCTTCCGTGCGTCTCCTTGCCATTTTTCACACTTCTTATTAACTGCAGACACCTGGACTGGGGAAACCGAGTTACTGAGTGTTACTAGCCTAGTGTTTCTGAGGTAATCTTTAAACAAAAAAACATGTAAACATATGTAACAACATATACATTTATTATACCCACCCATGGGCATTGCTTTGAACGGTCATCTCACACCACTCAATGGATGTTTGACTGTTTTTGAGCGAAAGTGGTTTGACATTCACTGGCAAATCATGTTTTAGATTTAGTATTCCTACATATAGTGCTGTGCAGTGAAATTTCGCATTTAATTTTAACAGTCATCCCTGCAAGAACCATACTTTGTGTCATGCTGAACTAGTTGCAGCCTTATTTGGTTTGTACCTCTGTTCTCCTGAGGTGTTTGTTTCAATAAGCACTTTCTCTGTAGCATTTAAATTCTGAAACATTTTAATGGTGTGAAATTTAGCTGTGCCCAATGACGACAAAATGTAAAAAATGTTCCTGTCATTGGCACTGCTGCGTGTTGACGAAGAGCAAAAAAAGAGCTTTAAAAAAAATGCAGGTTTTGAAACTCTTGTGTATACCAGCACGGGAGGCATTAGAACAATAAATGGACACTTTTTTTGTTAAACCCCCCCCACCCTCTTCCCACTATGCTTCCTCTCTGAACATCCGAAAGGAAAAAAAAAGCCTTTCCGAATCTCATAATGACAATCGCTCTCTCCCTCTCCCTTGCTCGCACGCCCAGGGATATCTTGTTTCTTCAGCGCTCACGCAGTGTGGCAGGAAGCCAGTGGCTGCCTCACCTCGGTGACAGCCGATCTGTGACCTTCACACATGTAGATTAGCCACGTGCAGGCTGAATGGGTGCATGCCGACACCGCTTGGCTCCACTCTGCCGCGCAGGAATTTGTGAGGCGGCCCCTGCCATAACCTGAAACGGGATGGCCTCGAGGAGCGCGCGCGGGAGTCCGCGACCGGAGGAGAAGCAGCGGAAAGGGACGGACGCAAGTTAATCTCCGGTCCGGGCGGAGAAGTGCAAAGGGCAGGTGTCTGCACGCTCTCCAAACGTCTGGATTCTACGGCGCTTGTAGCCTCGCAATTTAAGCGCAAATTTGTCTTTGCTCTACGCTGGCAAGCCACGCGCGGTTTCCACCCATTTCTGACGCGTCCATGTTACTCGCTATATTCTTAAAACAAAGAACCAAACTTTGCAACTCGGCCAAATATTAAGTCGCAATGGTTGAAGCTAGGTTAAAAATGTATTTAAAAAAAAACTCAATGGTTTGTGAAAACATACATTCTCTTTTCCACCTGCCGGGCAAACTAATACGACCTCTGACCCTGTGCTCTGAGCATGCGACCTCAATCCACCTCTATGGCCTATTTATACAGTATTCTAACACTGCGCTCTCACACCGGGCAAGTTGGTCACCCAGTTGCCGGAAACCCATTAATTTTCTATGAAGCAGAGCGACGGTCAGTGACCTGAGCAACAGGGCAACTGAGTGACAAAAATTGCCCCATAACTGTTTTCAGCGTTCCGCGCTTCCTATTTCTCCAGCCGATACCATACCATTTTGTTAATAATTGTTCCGCCCGACTTCACTTCACCGTCCGTAATATTGCCTGTCAAACTGAGCTAGGCAAAATAGGGTTAGCAACAATAAATAAGAATAATGTATATATTATCATTGTATAATTATCAGCGTCATAAGATAACCTTCTGGAATATATGTGGCTTGCTCTACCAATATCACATTGACCCCAAATGACGTGTTGAGTTTTATGCACCGCTAGAGATCTATCTCGGAGATGAGATCGCTGGCTCGAGACAAAGATAGATATATCCCCAGCTAACGAGAGCACGTAATAATTAGCAGTGTCATGACATAACTATAAAGCAACTATAAGGATGCGTGGCAAATTCGGCTTTGTTATGTCGGCTACTGCTGTTGTTTTTCTTGATCAAAAATTTGTAGCTGCACAAGCTGACTTTGAGAACACAACGGGAAGCCCGTGCCCCGCCCTCAGCATTGTACACTTTACCGACGCGACGACCAAGTCGCGCGCTGTGAGAACGCGGCGTAAGAGTCTTGCAGTGACAGTCATATCGGAAGGTGTTCCATGAAACCTCACAACCTTGTTTTTGCAATGGCTTTCGCGTGCGTGCGTGCGTGCGTGCGTGCACGCTCGCTCCCTTCCCCATAAAGTGCACTGCGACAAATGTGATTTTGCAGCCAGGAAGGGTGCATTCTAAGATGTGGATGCCTTTTTCCTATGCAGTTGCATATGTCTTGAACACGTCTTTGTCTGATGAAGTACTTATCCTTGGGGTTTCACTTCATATTCCTGCCTACGGCCAGAGGGGCTGAAATGTAGCTGAAAACTACCCCATGCTGTCCTGCCACTGTCTCCATGATCAACATATTCTGCTAGCACCCAGCCCCCCCCCCATCTCCCACATGCTCACGCTGTGCAGTCAAGGAGCTGACCTAGTTCCTGTTCGCATCGCACCGGCATGATGTTCGATCCCAATATGTTGCTTTATCGGTGCGATCTCAGACTTATTAAATGCTCCACAGATTTGTGTCCGTGTAAGAAATGGGCAATGAGAATCGTCTGAGAACCTTTTCTGTCAGACAGGAAGTTGTTAGTGTGGCTGTATAGCAAAGGTACAATTTAATTGGTTTCCTCCTGGATCAGAAAGCAGGAAAACACTTTTTAAGAAACATTGAACATAAGAACTTCAACAATGAAGATCTCCCATTTTTAAATATTTTTTTCTTCCCACTTGGACGTTTTCTCGCAGGCTGAAGATTATCCGAGAGTCACTGTTGTCATCGTTCGTGGGTTTTTCTTTTCTTTTCCGTTGCGGTTCTCATCCTGGTTTTCCGATTGGATTTTTTCCACGTTGCTTTCCCTCATCATTGTTTTCACCTGTGCTTCTACCTGCGGGATATTTAAGTTCCGCTTCTTACTTCCGCTTCCCCGGTGCTTCTTTGTCATTCGACATTGCATTGAGCCAGGTATAGCCAGGTACTAGCGACCTGATATTAAACTTTTATTTTATATTCTTTGCTGTTCTCTCTGAGGTTTTGGTTTTATATCTTTTCGGCTGCCCAAACTCATGTGCCGAAGGTGTTCTTTTCTTGGCTACATTTCCCGTTTTGGCTCCAGTATTGAGCTCGGGAGATTTAGTTTGTGTTTCACTCGTTATTCGAGTGCGCCCTATTTCAGTGAGTTGATTTTCGTTTGGCTGTTTAGCCACAAGGAAGTAGTTTCCTGTCTATTCTTTCTTTGCATTTATTATTTTGTTATTCTCTTTATTGGTCCTCACTGCGTGAGTGACTTGTTCTGATCCCCCTACCTTTGCGTTTGATTATCCCCCACTAAAATCCATTACAGTACAAAGAAGCTATCATGGATATATCAGCGATTCCTATAAAACTCTATGGGTAAAAAAAAGTCAAGAGAAGAAACCCTTAAAGTGATCCATCCACATCTACTCCATATCTGGCCACAGAGAGATGGTTTGGGGCTTGTTTGATACCTTAGACCCTGGATGACTTACAGCCATTTAGCCAGTCTTGTGTTCCATACTGTACCAGTGTAATTTACAGCTGCAAATGTGAGATGACATTTTAATTTACGCAGATATACAGAAAATTCTAAAGGGTTCACAAACTTTTGAGCAGCACTGTATATAAATAAGCCACTGACAAAAAAATGAAAGAACCCTACATTTTCACCCAACCCTCTAAAATGGCTATTTTTTTTCAAGGGCAACAGAGTGAAACTCTCATTACATCCGATTTTTTATCTACTAAATTTACTAAGTCTTTGTTGTAAAGATGGTGTAGACTAACTGTTTTGTTTGGAGTCTTATAATTCATGATTTGGAGGCTGTTGGGTTTTGGCTCACAATATCAAAGAGGTTGGCTATCATTGGCTTACAACGTGTGTGAAGTGATTAGTTGTTTGCAGGATATACAGTACTTACTAATTGCACGCATCAAACCAAACCTTTCCCTTCATTATGTCAGTAGGTTCCCAAAATGAGATTAGCCCAGTAATTTGACAATCAGTTTTTAACATTGAGTAACTAAAATAAAACCATTATACTAAACAAGAAAGAAATCAAGTATACAGGGTTGTGATTGTGTTGGCAGTAGTATGTACTGCCATTTTCTTCTATTTGGTTAGTTGGCACAGGTGGGATTGAAGAATAAGAAATAATTGCACTAGAGAAACTCATTTGGGGGGGAAAGAAGAAACAGATTTGGTCGGTGGAAATATCACAGAAGCTGCCGTACTTCATGTGGAAATCCTGCTGACATGTTACCTATATCCTCGACAATTCATTTTGGGGACACATGTATCTGGCCTTAGTCTCAAGAACCATATATTTATATTTGAAAATATTTTCACTGCAACATGTTTTTGTCATTCAAGACACTTGAATTATGTCAAAAAATGAAAATACTTACACTTTTTTTCTTCTGGATATTAAACAAGGCTGTGTTTTTTTTCCTGCCCATTGAAAAGGTTCAATTACCTTGGAACAAAAGCATGGTTCCAGAGGTGAAACAGGAAGTGCTTCGCTCGCCTCGCACAGCTTAGCTCACATCTCAGCTTCCCGTGAAAAGTCAGCGGTTCTCCTATTCTTGGGACCATGAGCCCAGGTGTTTCGTAAGTGTAGTCTCGATCTGAGATCGATAACGGCAACAGGCCTTGTGATCCTAATGCCATTTCGGTTATACAGTATGTTTATTGCATAAACGTAACACACCGGTCCATTCTTATTGGGGATGATTTTCCACTCGAGCTTTCACCTAAACCCTTACCTAAAAGCATTGTCACACATGGTTACAGAGGCTGCTTTAATAGCTTGTAAAATGCTAAGCCATGCAAATGCGGCATCAAACAAGCAGGTGTTCAGACTTCTTAATGTTAAATGAGACTTAAAACTGTTGAAGTTAAAAGGGCGGTGGGGGTGGGGGGGTGGGGGGATGAATAGATTTATTAGAACATCCTCAAGAGCACACAGCTCATTCCAGCTCTCCTCAGTAGGATGCTGCTGGGATGCCTGTCACCGTCAGGATAATCTCAAAAATGATTAATTTTCCAACTTGACGGATTTACGGGAGCATGGTAATTGAATCCTAATTTAGGCCCGGAAAAGAGGACGCGTCCTGTTTTGCGATTGGCTCGCTCGCGTTCGGGCAGGGGAAGTGTGTGTCTTGGAGAGACTAGAACAATGGGGGCGGAAAAGGCTGGAAGATGGCCACCTGCAGCAGCCGCGGGCGGCTCTGGTCCTTCAGTGCGACTGCAGCCGGAACCAAAGAGCCTCCGTAAATGCCCCCCCACCCCCTCCGAAACACACACCCGGCTCTCATATCTGCCTCGTGGCTTGACGTGTGTTTACTGCCCTGTGTTGGCGGCGACGCGCACTAGTAGGCGCGTGCAAGACCGAGCAACGTGCTTTTTTTAAGCAGGGCCCCGGCTTCCCAGATGGGAGTACAAAGAAGACTAACAAAAGGAAGCTATAAACTCAAAGCCGTAAAACGGCAAAGAGATGGTCGATCGATGTTCCTGAAAAGCGCCCCACAGAAGATTATTGGAGGGAGAATATTTTATTTTTTATTTTTTGCACGGAACGTTTGTTAAAAGATTAGATAAAAGAGACGCTCTTATTTCGTCTCTGTTGACCAAACACTGGGCCTTCCCCAGCACGATTACAGCGCTACAGCTTTGCAAGCGACATTTGCAATGGCCAAGGCTGGCCGGAGGGGTGTTTGTCGCGGAAAATATTGGGTAAAGTCGCGGTGCAGGCACGTCAGAGTTGTTGGGTTGTGACACTCATGAGTTCCGCGACGGGCACCCAGCCATAGCATTGGGAATTAATGACGAGAGGACAAGGTGGAATGTCAGATCTTTTTGAATTTTGCTTAAAAAGGCCTGTGCACTTCATATTCGAGCGTCTGCATATAAGCCTCACAAATTTAGGGTTGCTTTGATGGAATTTTTTTTTGGAGTACTTCAGGCTCGCTTCCCTTCATTTTTGGAATAATGATTTCAGAAGCCACATTCATAAAATATCACCACTCTGAGTTTTTCATTAAAGAAGAGGCTAAAGATTGAAACATTTCGGCATACTGCCTTAATCAGTGAAATGGTGCTATACACTGGTAGCAACCTTATGAAACCTTTTCTTTAATGAAAAAAATGTTGAGTGTGGAATTTTTTTTAGGAATGTAGTTACTGCATGCTTTTGATCTGTGCCCCTCTGTTTTTAACCTAAATCCGAAATTGGAGTGCATTTCCTTTCTATTTAACATGAATAATGAATTCTGAAACGGTTTCCTGTCTTGTGTCTGCTCTAATGGCTTAAGGCTTAAGTGGTTTACAAAGCCGCAGCATCCTAGTCCCTGACATCTGACGTATTTGATGGACTCCCTGGCCTTCCATGATCAGTGACGAAAATCAGCCGAGTGGAACCTTCGGTCACTCTGTTGGGACACTCTTGACAGATTTTGTCTGGTCAGGACCAGAATTAGTCCATTCAGGACCAAGTTGCAAGCTGGCTTAGTTATTCTGGGCCAGTGGTCTCGTCATCCACGGTTGGCCATTTCTGTACAGACCGTGTGTGTGTTTTTGGTCATTGTCATACTGAATATTTCTTCCTATCCGTCTCCCTTTTCCATCTATTCCTTCCTCCCTCACTGTTTTCACAGCCGGGCGGGGAATTGAGCGAAAGCTTGGCGAAACAGCTGAACGTCTTGTATTGGATTATAGGAAAGGATGAAGGATGGGAGAATGACCAATCTCTCCCAAGAGGTGTATTATGGCTGTAATGCTTTCTCCCTATGATTAGTACATAGGTATTTCCTTCTTTTATCTGAATTTATTACAGTAAATAGGTATTTTTTAAATGTGTAAACACTCTTGGTAATATGGTTTCATTTATAGTTGTAGCTTCTGTGAAGTACGACGCGAGATCATTCCATTAGCCGAGGTAATTTCCCTGGAAAGGGAAAATCAAATGGATTTTCCGATTATTTGCGCTGGTCTTTCTCAGAACAAACAATAGAAAACGCATTTTCTCAGATTAACATCTCTTCCCACTTACCCTCGAGGCATTAGCATTTATTCAGTTTGGTCACTTTTAAAATATATTTGCATACAGCGCTGTTCTTGGTGCTAATGTAAAATGGGAACACATTCTTATCTTACCACGGCTGCCCTGAAAACAGAGGGATAATCTGCTGCTCCATCTCCCCATGGTACCTATCTGGTAAACTACTGTTTTTGGTACTACTGGGCAAAGTGGGCATCGATGAGTACTTAAAAATTACAGTATAATCGCAGGATTGAATAGTTTAGCACATCGCTAATATTTGTAACCCAGGTCAGAAGAGAAGGTGTCTGGCTGTGATTGGTGGAATGATGGTACAGTCATAAGCATAAAGATTAGCCTCTGCGAATCTGTACCACATTGATCAGCTGACTTCCTGACTTCCTCTCTGCAAGGGCAAAAGAAAAATTGAGACTGGTTTTGTTAAATGAATCCTCAATTTTATTTCAGTCGTCAACTGAATATTCTTTCACTTGGCCGGTCCATTGATAGTATTTATATAAAATATTCCAAAATATAGACATGTAAATAAACACTATAAACCGAATATATACTGTATTGCATAACTGCATGTACTAGTAAATGCATATTGAAATTGTTTAAAAACGACTGAAATGTTACCCCTCCATTCAGGGACAGCATTTAATGGACATGACGGGCTTGCGTGGTGGAATATAAAGGACTGTATGGAGAGAGATAGAGAGAGAGAGAGATAGAGATAGAGAGAGATAGAGATAGAGAGAGAGAGAGAGATGGAGAGAGATAGAGAGAGAGATAGAGAGAGAGAGATATTGTGGCACTTCAAGGTCTTGTGTCACCATTTGCTCACTCACTGTGAGCAAGTGGTATCCTTTCACTTACTTGACTACAACAGACATGCGAGTGACACGGCGCTCGTTTTTATGTCGATCACAGGCAGTTTACCTTTGACCTTCGACCTAGCGCGCACAGTGATATTTTAGGATTTTAATAGCCGCCTTTCAGAGTTTACTACCATTCTTCTTCAAATTCTGCGGGGGGAATCTGAAATCTTACAGCGGCTTAAACCTGACAGACTCTGGTTAGGGCCAGAGTAGGGTTAAGCGGGTTTTGTGCGACACTTCCTATAACGTGTCACGTGTGGCCACATTAATTGTTCTTGCGAGCGTCTGTAACCTGAGAGTGAGATTTCTAGCGCGCGGTACATTTTTGCCGAGGGTCAAGCCGGGAGAGACCAAGCCGGAGAAAAATAATCACTCGGGAGCGTAATGTGCCAGCGTGAAGCAGCTGTTTTCTGTAAGCCGTTTCCTGTAGTGGCACGGTCAGGTGCACATAGCGCCAACAAAAAAAGAAGAGGCATAATTCAAAAGACCCAAATGCTGGGCAGAGGCAGAAGATGAGGAATTTATTGACCCGTTTATTCAATTGAAGCGCAAACGCCGAACACGCCAGAAGCAAGTCCAGGCAGCCTGATTGAAATGGTCAGCGATTTTTCTGTCCAGGAGAGATGTTCAGCGCTTTATAACCTCATAGAGCAGCACCGCTGAGCAGTTGCTCCTAGATGCTGAGGTGGTGACTACTATGAATGCCCTGTCCCAATATCCAGTGTCTGTACTTCCACCAATTCATGCTGTCCACTTGTACTAGTGCTTCAGGTCTATTCGCAATACACGATTTTCACACGTTAGCCTCGACTCTAAAATGGTTTTGTTTTCATTGCTGTTGTAACTTGGCTTAGCTTCGTGAGAGCAGTTATCATCATTCGTGAGCACCTGACACACACCACACAATCAATGGCTGTAAACCAATGTTGGAACGTCAGCGTGCACACATTGAATTACAACAGGAATAGGTGTAAACTCACGACAGCTATTAAAAAGCATAATCATGGCTTCATGTGCGCAAGTAGGCTGTAGTCATAAAGAAATTTGCTGCGCCGATACTTAAAGCCCGTATATCATTGTGTTATATTAAATAGTTAGCTGAACAGCATAATATTATGATTGATGCGCATGTAAATTATAAGTATAGTTTGACTCTTCTGTTAGATGGCCTAAATACAATGAGGGATAATTATTTGTCACCGGCCAGGGTGCAGGTTAATGTTATTTCTGTCAGATAATCTACATGCAAACCTAACAATGGCCTGTTAGCTTTTTCCTCCTCTAAAAATTTAACTGCGTACGTGTGTTTGAAATTTGCGTATATCTGCCATCGGGCGTGAATTATTAAGAGTCCAGTTAGCGGCTTGTAACTGCGCCTGGGTTCGCTGGCAGAGCGGCTCGTATCTCCTCGGTGTCCCACGGGCCCCCCCCGATTCCGCACATTTTCCGAAAGGGCTGAAATCGGTCTGCGCTCGGCGGCGACACGCGAGGCTCCGCTGCCGCCGCTATACGCCCTTCCTGGCGAAGAGCGCTCGGTTAAGAAGAATAAGTAGAACGCGTACTCACCCGAGCGGTGTCCCACGCAGCAGGGTGGCATAGTGCCCTGCATCTCCTTCTTTATGGCTGTGGCCCCTCAGGACTGACACACTGCTCTTATTAACGGGGTTCTGTGGCAGAGCTAATTGCGCTCGCTCCTGTATACCTCACCTTTTAAAGACTTCAGCTTCTAGATAGGAATGCACACACAATGTAGCCGAGTCATGCCATTTTTTTAAATGCAAAGATCAGCATATGATAAAAACCAAGGATAATAACGGGTATAATGGATTCATTTCTCTTTGTCTTTCCTCTGAATATTTGCCATTATTATGGGAAATATTTCCCATTATTATTTACCATTACTTCCAGTTATGCTGTGTACCTGGTGTCGAAAGCCTCACTGCCGTTGTAATCTTGTATCAATCCATTACATTGCACGAATGTAAGCCGGTACACTCACAAACCCATATGTCGCGTGTAATTGCTAATGCGGCAGATTTGTCAGGGGATTCCGTTTGGCACGTCATTGTCGCCTTTTCCCCTATATGCTCTCGTCAACGGAGAAATGGCGGGATGGGATTTTGTACTTGGTTCAAGCAGTACCAGCCGTTGTGTAAATCCAGTGCTTTCCACAACAGAGTAAGGTGGCGTGAGATCAGATTCTGCCTGGCAAATACTGCCTGTTTTTCTTGACATGCTTCGAGTCTCTTATTTTCACCATGAGAGATTGTCACAGCGGAGATTTCACCCCCCCCCCATGTTTTTCCCCTATGACATATCTAACTGTGACTGACATCCACCAAATAACTTAAAATGGGGCTTCAGTTAGACTTGGGAGAACTTATGCCCACTTTAGCACGGGTTGCATAAGAATCGGGTTTGCCTTACTCGGCCCTAATGATTCGGCCAGTCATCGATCTGTACACAAAATGCACTTGTGCACAAAACTGAGAATAATAATTCAGCCATCTGTTGTGCCTTCAAGTCTGTTCCATCACCACTGTGGATACAGAGGCCGTTGAACTTGCTGATTCTCAGATAGGCAGTGTTCAGCTGTCCTCAGGCCCAGAAATCTCCCCAGGGATATTCTCACTTTTATTTAAGCTAATGTATGAGCTTGACGGAAAATAACAAGCGCGGTAGAAAACGGCAATGTATTTCAACAACATTAAACTGTATTGTGCCTTTTAATTGTTTGTTTGGTTGGTTGACTTTGCTCAAGTAAATACTTGGGAGTCGCATTAGAAATAAAGCTTTCGTTAAGCGTATTCGGAAATCCCCCTGCGGTCCGTAATGCTGTAATATTAACAATTTATTAAGAACAAATAACAATTTATTTTACACTCATACCTAATGTCCCTTTTATGCTTTATTTACTAGGAATTGATTTTGAAGGTACGGTAATGCAAAAAGACATTTTTGAAATGTGTATTCATGTGCAACCATGTTTTGCTTGTTTTGCTCTACGACAACATTTGACTGCATTAATTATATCATTGTTTTGGGTGTGTATATATTTGAAAACCTTGCAGCCTATACTGTGTGAATCAGTGAATCAGTGGGCTCAGGGAATTGTCCCAAATAAAATTATATCGTGGCCCGTATTCATAAAGCATCTCAGAGTAGGAGTGCTGATCTAGGATCAGTTTGGCTCCTCAGCTCAGTGGATTAAGTTAAGATATGGAATGGGGAAACCGGATTCTAGATCAGCTGGCTCAGTCTGAGACACTTTATGGATACGAGGCCAGATGGAAATCAGAGGTCGTTGTTCTGGGGGAGAGCACAGTCGTAGGGAAACGAAGCCGCTTGCGTTAAAGTAGGGAGCGGTGATGAGCGTCAGGGTTGAACAGTGCCACACATGGGGCATCTCTTCCAACAATATGTATTATTTGTATTGCTATTAGCTCATGGTTACACTGAATGCTCCCACGAGTCTGGAGTTTCTGTTTCATTACAACATCTTTTAAGTATAAGTGCCATGCCCTGTATGTAATTCTGAATAAGTCGCAGAAAAGAGGCTGATGTCATCACAGACCGAAATAGTCCATGTACCGTTTCAGTTCCTGTTCTCGCTGAAAACATGCAGACAACCGAGAAAGTCTAATCTCAGCGGAAACGATAGCGATGTTGCTATTTGTGTCTATTAACGGTTTCCTCTGTTGGAAAAAAAATAAATAGATTGGCAGTTGCCGCGGTTATTAAAAAAAATTAGTGCCAATGGGTTGCAGGAGATGTTTCGGGTGATACCTATCGAGCAAGACCTTAATTAATCTCAGGCCCCCGATTTGTTTTTGTTTTTGTTTTTTTATTTACCGTAACAAGAAGCGAAAGGCTCCCTTTGGTGAGCGAAACTCTCGCCAGGGGAATATTGGGAAGGGTGATTAAAAAGGAATCAAAGAGACATTGTCTCAGAAGTACGGGTGGGTTTCCCGCTTGCCTCCGGGTAGCGATTGGCCTCATGAGAGAAAACATCTGCAGTGGGCATCCGTCTTAATGCAGGTATTACGAGGGAGAGCGCTCTTCCTAACTGCCTAATTCAAAAAAACTTTTTAGAAGGCCGTAAGAAAAGGCGGGGCTTTGGCGCTGATCCTCAAAGTGCCTGGTGCGCTGGATTTTAAAAAATAAATGTCTCAGGACGTGCCGGAGTGATGGTCCGCCCCGTGTGATGAAGGCCCCTGCCGGCCCCGGTGTGCGGGTGCTTCCCGGCGGCTCGGCGTAATGGCTGCCTGTAACTCCCCGTGGCTGCGGGGGAATGGGCCCAGGATGGCAGAGTAATGGGGCCTGTGGGGCGCGGCGTTCGGCAGGCCTTCGGGCTCTCTCACCCCCACTGGCCGGCGCAGCGCTGGAGATTTGTCCAATTAAGGCAAAGTGGAGAGATGATGGGGCTCTTTCCCTCTCAATAGGAGGGGTGAGAGGGGGGGTATTTACTGTAAATCATGTTTAAGCTTTGAGGAGAGACTGGGGGGCGGGGGGCGGGGAGTAGCTGGATAGCACATCTGTCCACCCTCCTCTCTTCCGCTCTCGTTTTCCAGTGAAAGAGGTTTCCCCCCCCCTTCTCTCCGGTCCCTGCTGAGAGAGACTGCCAGACTGCACCTGAGCTCCACAAGCCGGGGAGATGTGGGTGTGGTTTAAGAGCAGGCTGGGGAGATGTGGGTATGGTTACAGAGCAGCCTGGGGAGATGTGGGTGTGGTTTAAGAGCTGGCTGGGGAGATGTGGGTGTGGTTAAAGAGCAGGCTGGGGAGATGTGGGTGTGGTTAAAGAGCAGGCTGGGGAGATGTGGGTGTGGTTAAAGAGCAGGCTGGGGAGGTGTGGGTGTGGTTTAAGAGCAGGCTGGGGAGATGTGTGTGTGGTTTAAGAGCAGGCTGGGGAGATGTGGGTGTGGTTTAAGAGCAGGCTGAGAGAAGAGAAGGTCTTGGGCATTGAATGGGCTGGTGGTGCTTCAGCATGAAACTCCCTTACAATTATAAACAGCTATTATTATGTTAAGTTCTGGTGGGTGGGTTAATATTGACCAACCATTTCTGGATGTGTGAATCCAATTAATATGTTTTACTGTGTTTCTGGCCCTGTGTGATATATTTTCATCTCTTGTGGAAGTCTAAAAGTGGTGGACTCCCTGACGTTTGCCATCTATGACCATCAGCTGTTGTCCTAATTAATTTGTTAATGGAAGAATGTTTGAATTTATGTGATTTTAAACATGGCAGACAACAATAGTTGTAGTGCTATTGTTTCCTGCAGTACGACCTGAAGTGCGCTAACCCAGACCATCTCCCTATCCCTCAGATTGCCTCCATGGACGCCATGGCGATAAAGCGCTCCCAGATGTACGGGATGAGTAACAGCCCCTACTCCCAGCAGCAACAGGGCGGGGCTTACCCTGGCCAACCATACGGCTCTCCGACCACACATCGCTATCCAATGGGCATGCAGGGGAGGGGTCAGGTGGGAATGGGTGCAATGCAGTACCCTCAGCAGCAGGTACGTTATGTCTTTATCATTCGATAAATTTCTTAACTCATTCTACAATTAAATGACGTTGCATTGTTGATAAAGCTCAAGAGCATTACAAAACCATTTTTCTATTCAGCACAACGCAGGCAGCTGGCATGCAACAAAGTTTTCCAATATACAGAAATGAGAAGTCTGCTGTTCTTTTATATAAAGGAACTATTTCCAAAGGGCTTTGAGAAAAATGGTTTCCTGCTAAAGAGAAAATTCTGTATTTTTCACTACATGTGTCCTGAAGTAAAAAAAAAGAAAAAGAAAACACTACGTGACACTGCATCGCTCATTGCTGCAAGCTGATGAGTATCTTAGTGCTCGCCCGTTTTCTGAGAACAGTCACAAATGAATGACATTTAGAAGAGGGATATTTTCCTGCAAGTTGTGTTTTTAATTTCAGGCTTTGCCTAAGTGCCAGGGAGAATGATTCACATTTCCGTCTCTGGCATCTGGATGTGTCAGTTGCATTTGTCAATATCCTCCCTGTAGGATCACGGAGGAATGAGACGGTTTTTTAATGTATTCCGTGCTTTATTAGACACAGCGATTGCGATTGCTGGTGAAAGGAACTCAATTGCCTACGGAGAGCAGAGGACTATGAGAGCCACGGTACTGAGTCTTAATTGTTCAGCAATTTTAAAAGTGATGGCTTGTCAGCCCCATCTCCCAATGGCATCCTTTTTTCCCCCCTCTCAGATCAACATCGCTGTCTGAAAACTAAGACTTTGACACGGTCAGTCGAATTTGCTGTAAATCTCTGCACATTGCCGGCAGGGCAAGCTATTCTGGGTGTAGACTGCCTCTATGCCACATTGCTATATTTAGCCAGGGCTGTTGGCTTCAGTCTAATGCATCTCTAGAGAGTTGCTGGCATTCACGAGGCAGGGCCGCTGACGTAGCCCGCTCGCTCATAAATCCCGTCTGCGGAGCGAGGCGCTCCGCGCTGCAGCGATTTCCGAGAGCCAGGGCCGATTCCTGAAGGAGCCCCTGAAGCCGTGATGGCCGCGCTAGAAATATTTCATCAAGCCAGTCGTCTTACATGCCCACGTACATTCAAGCGAAACTCTGAAATGTTTCCTATATACGGCGGGGTACAGGCAAGCCAGCAAGCAAACCTATTAATTTCGCAAATATTTCCCTCTTTTTACAGTTCCATGGAATATGCGCGGTCGCAAGCGTCACCTGAGGGTCTATTAATAAATCAAAATATAGTTTTATTTCCTCATGATGTGAGCTCTTTTTTTTCTGTTGCTATCGGTGACATATTTTGCTCATAGCCCTTGAAGCCCATTTGTGATATTTTCGCACCTATGAGAGTCATAGCTGTATTGTCAGTCAATTGCTCATTCATGTGAATAGCAACTAAAGAGCCACAATGTATAGTAGTAGTGGTTCTACCTCTATTACACTTCCCCCCCTGTTTTTCCTCCCTTCCAATGTTTGAAAGAGCACATCAGATGGGAAGATAACCAAAACCTAATTGTCTTCTATCTACAATTTGCTGGTAGCATCTCTCTTTCACACAAAGTCCACACAAAATGGTAGTTCATCAATATAGCGTCCAAACATTTACTTAAGCAGTGTTAGCTTCACATCGACTTAGTATTCACAGTACATTGACGTAAAGGTAACAACAAGCAGTTAAATATTTCTTGTGAATTAGGCGTTGCAGCATGTTGTGGTTAGAGGTGCAGACGGTTTCGAATGTGATTTTGAGTGATAGGATACATGACATGCTGGCTTCCGTCGACTTCACTAGTACAAAGGATTGTGACAAACAAATCTTGAAGGAGCTTCAAAGATCTGAAAATCTGAAACGTTCTCCTCTTGAACTTAATATTTTAAGAGAGGAGGTGATAGGAAACTCATAAATGACTTTGAAAATCTATACAGCAGAGCCTCTAATTTTAAACATGTACTACACACAATGATTGTAAATTATACTAAAAAAGAACTGGAAAAAATGTCTTTGTGAAGCTATTTCTGAGTAATATGATTCAAAAGAAAATCAAGCCATGCTGTATATTTCTTGAGTTTAAAATATTTATCCTCAAAATAAGTGACTTATCTGAGTATCTTCAGATCCATAAGATTTCTCGGTCCGGCTGAAAGATAAGACAGATAAAGGCAGGGTTCTCGCTCTGAGGTGATTTTCAAATGCTCCACACTTTAGCAAAGAAGCTTCCGGCCTTTTGACAATTGAAACGGCAGACATTAAAATTTGGAAGGACAAAGACGGAAGAGAGAAAAAAAATGGACACAGCCTTGATAATGGCGGCTGATTAATGAAGTCTCTTCCTGTTGCAGAATAGATGAAGTTCCAGAATCGATTATTTAGTAAGAAACGGAACAAGCATCGATGGTTCCTGTGGCCCCATGTCATTTGTTTCTTTAATTACTGTTCTTGTTCATTTTTGGCGAGCCTTCCACCGTTGGAGGACAATCATGTCCTTGTAAAAAAAAAGAAGAAGAAGAAAAAAGTACTGCTTATACATGCCTGATGACTCACTTTTATTTTATTTTTTTATAAGCAGACCCTTTCTTCTAAAATATGTTTTCTGCTTGGAGAGCAGCGTATCCTAAGGTATGTAGAGGTGCAATTACATGTAGAGGTGCAGGTTGAGCGTGAGCAGATTTACTTCTTCAAAAATAGGGTTTTCCTTTTTGACAGTGATACAGTGAAAAGCAGGGGAGTTTTTTTCAGTTTTTTTTTTTTTTTGGGGACTGGATTGTTTTTCCCAAGATGTCCAGTTTTGAGATTCAGCTTGCCTAATGGGGCCAACAAGTGCTGCTTACAGCACTTTCATTATATGCTTCAAATAAAAATCGCACGCACTCTTAACAGAAACCAGTCAACCTGGCTGTGTGAAGCAGTCCGTAGGGCGACTGACTTGAGACAAATGACTGCAGGCAGGGGGGGCGGGGCCTTCCCTTTGTCTCTGTTACCCTCTCTTTTTTTTCTACCTGTCTGAATACAATTTATTTTATACAATTTAGTTTTTTTCCAATAATTTTTAACAAGCCACAAAAGGACACCATTCATAACAATTACATACAGTATGTACACTCGACATCACATCTAAAATCACATCTAAAATCACATCTATTAATAAATGGACCAAAAAACTAAATATACGTGCACTTTTTTAATTTTATTTATTTTTTATTTTTTTTAAGAGCAACTGCACCCACTGTCTCAGCCTGTCCGCCTACTACACAATTTTGAAAAATACTTTGTGGGGTGAGCCAGGGAGAGGGGTGGGGGCGGAGGAGCTGTGTCCATCATCATTTGCATAAATTAACATACATTGTACAAATGATTTCGTATAACTCGGATCAGACTGTCAAACTAGACATTGCACATCAAATATGAATCAAGATTCAGCAACTGCATGACCTATTTCTCACCCATATATTTTCAGAAACATATTTTAGTGGACTATTTAGGTGGAATAAGAGAATTGAACAGGACGCCACGTTGGTCCGGTTTAAAAACGTGGAGGCGAAATGAAAGTAACGTAGCGGGTCTAACCAATCAGGTGCCGGCTGTTTCCATTGTGTACAACAACAATTATCCATATCACGTAGAGACATCACGATTGGGGCGGGGGCAGTGTGGGGAGCAGAAAGGAAATTTCAACCATTAGTGGCAGCACAAAGATGCTTTTCTACCAGTTTCTTATGATATACAATATTATTTCAGAATTGTTGAAATAACGGAATGCATGAATAAGTTTCATTATAAGGTAGGCATACAAACACGTTTACAGCGGGCGAAAAAAGTGATCTAGAGTGTAGTTACCCTTTAAGGTCTATTATATTAAGTACTGAAATTAGATTCTTGTCCAGGAAAAGGGGTCACGAAAAGCGCATGAAATTTAATTTGTTTGAGAGAAAATCTTCTTGTAAGTTTAAGTGTGAGAGTCTATTTATTGTCTCCGTTTGTCATATCCGCTGGCTCTTTGTAAATAAAATCTCGGTGAAGTATTCAGCCTCTCGTAGCCCACTGGCCCTTGAGATAACCGATATTGTTAGCTTAAGTGGTGTGGAGGGTGTACTTGTGCATATTTACAATGTGATTATCACGTTACAATTTTGATTTCTTTATCCCAATTTTCAATGTAGATTTAAAATTTTTTAAATGGCTTTGATAAAGCACAAAAAATATGTTGTATAACGTTCAAACGCAGTATATATTTTTCATTACAACATAAAGAGTCAAATTTAAGCTACAGCTAAAGTTAAGCTATGGCTCAGACCTGGAAAAAAATAATGATTGATAAAATAAAGAGATGCCACTCTTCCATTAAACATTGTTCTAAGGGATTTTAAGCCAGGAAGTTTTAATGAAGTTCACTCTTAATTAGCCTGGTTGTTTTCCTCCTGATTACTGCCTCCTGCCGTCACATCTTTCTGCCTGTTAATAAAATTAATAATGTTCATTAAAAAAATAAAGTTTTCAAGTTGATGATAGATTATACATTGAAAATCACTGAAATGATTAGCACAGAAACACTCATGATTTCTTAGCCCACTTAACATGTAGTTGCTTTTGAGGTGAGGTAATATTAAAATGCATTACCAAATTACCTAATATGTTATTTGCTTTTTGGAGCCATTTCATGCGAGCTCTTATTGCTTATCAATGTTGCTAGCGAACTGATTTGACTTATTTGCGGTAGTTGTCAGGTTTCTCCTGGAGTTAGTGTTGGCTTCTCTAGCTTGTACTTGCAAATTAATTGCTAATAATTCGACTTGAGCAACATTTCATCATCATAGTCACCACGACAGCAAGTTGAATTGCCTCTATTGAGAAATGATGAAATAACATTACTAATTAACTTACATCTTTCTATCTCCCTCCTGTTTTTCCACAGCGGTGTGTGTGTGTGTGTGTGTGTGTGTGTGTGTGTGTGTGTTCTCAGAGGGGGCAGACACACATCCAGCCCATAGTGCATGCTCACGGTTTCACAATGTAGGCTGGGAGTTGCGCGTTAGGGCTTTTGTTTCTTTCAGGAAAAAAATGTAACCAAAAGATCACAATTAAAGTGACGGTCAAGGAAAATCCTTTTAGATTTAGCTTTAAATTATGCTGGAACAGTATGGACACATGGTTGGCTAAATGGCTGTAAGTCATCAAGGGTCTGAGGTATCAAACGAGCCTCAAACCATCACTCTGCCAGATATGCAGTAGATATGGATGGATCACTTTACGGGTTGTTTCTTCTAACAAATTTTTCTATTTAACTCTATGGAAAAATAAGTAAGGAGAAGCAGATTTCTGGCAGCAGAGTGATGGTTTAAGGCTTGTTTGATACGTCAGACGCTTGATGGTTTAGAGCCATTTAGCCAACCATGTGTTCTATACTGTTCCAGTGTAATTTACTGCTAAATCTAGTCCCACCCCCCAATTCTCATAGTGATCCATTCAAATGCAGAGATGTTATAGTATCGCTTGTAAGAGTACCAGAAAATAAGATATCAAGAGTATTTTGATGTTGTTGGGTCACAGACATCAGGAAGTCATGGCATACTAAGGATATGCAACCAAATATTTAAAATGATTTTTTTATTCTATATATAAATGCAGGGGTGCCAATAATTGTGGTTTTGTTAAAAATTATTATTTCTTGATTTTTTCTCATAATAAATTTACTTCAATTAAAGGTTGGGTTTATAACCCTTTTTACTCATCTTTACCAGGGGTGCCAATAATAGTGGAGGGCACTGTATAAATCAAACATTTGTCAGGGCTAAGTCAGTGTACAGTTGTACAATGCTGACATGTTCTCTTTTATTCTACCTAGGGTTTCATAAACCATAAGATCCAAATTAATTTATTAAATAATTTCATTTTCTTTTAAATCAATCAAGTGTCCAAGTAAAAAGAAAACAACACAGAACTTGTGCTTGAAGTTTGAACAGCATGGAATAATTACAGTAGCCTAGAAGCAAGAGCAACACAAGGCTAATTAACACACAGTTCTCCAATGCTCATCTCACTAAATGTCCAGACGTGTTTCGTTTTCATACGCAGCTGCTGTTAAGACCCTGTACAATTTCAGCATTGGAATTAACACAGGATAAGCAAGGTATTTCCATATTCCTCTAGTTTTCCAGCAGAATAATTTACTGTACCATTTTGCCAAATAGAACACTATTTCTCCATTGACTGAGAAAATGACTGGACAAATGTCAAGTTAAGACAGAATTACAGAATTATGCCAAATGAATACATTTTGGCTACCGTCTATTATTACAAATTAGACACCACTCATGTGAGTTGTTGGGATTAACCTGACTTATGGACAGTAACATGAATACATTTATAATGGTTGGTTGGAGACCCCCCCCCTCCATGTCTAAAACCCAAAACCTCTGCTTATCCACATAAAACTAAAATTAGGTTCTGAAGAGATCAGTCATTAAATATGAGGCAGAGAAAGATTTATAATGCAGTGCCGGGTGATTCTTGATCTATACAAAATGTGTCGTTCCAAGGTTGTTGTTTTAAGCATTTATTTTAGAGAAGGTAGATTTACAGCATGACAGTCATTCGTAGAATGATGAAGATAATATTAATATTAGATATATATATATATTTATGTAATATAGACTGCCTGGTGAATGAAAGACCAGTTTATGAGGTTCTCACTATTCCATATCGTCACCTTCTTAAAATAATCGCCTAAGTCATTTTTTGAGGAACATGAGATTTCTGCTTAAATCAGCTCTTCATGATGCTGGCCACCTCTGGTAAAGTTGCCTAGATCATTAATTGAAAGGATCATGCTGTTTTACCCCGGTAATGTAATCGCCTAAGTCAAGAGTGCTCTTAGGCTGTTTGTATGTTTGCCTAAGTCACAATAAATTTTGACTTAGGCATTTTTACAAGTTATTAATATGGCGGCTGCTTCAAGATGCACAAAGAAAATCAACATAAATGAAGTCATTTCCATGATTCTGGACTCGTCCCCGAATGGTAAGTGATAATGTTTACTACAATATTTGGCTAGGCTATAAATGTTGTGTAGTTATTTAGTCTTTAATCCTCTTATGTTACATAATTGACAGACAGCGTTATTTGTAAGTCAATAGTCATCTATTGATATACCCTTTTTGTGTGAAATGATTAACAAATATCATATATTCTGTATTTGGTTCAGTTTATTCTGTTTTCTGAAAAACTTGAAAATATGACTTAGGCGATTATTTTAAGAAGGTGACGATATGAAACCAGGGTATATGATAATTCTATATTCATACAGGGAATCATAACCCAATCAGCCCGAGTAGGGAAAATCTCACGCTTAAGACTCTAAAGCAAACCCAAAAGTCAGGCCTGATGGTTTCAGTTCACGAGCCGATTTACATGCAAATGTGTCAGCGGTTTGAGCACTGGCGTCCAATTTGTTTTTATTAGGAAAAATAAACCATTTAAAAGCATCTTTTTTTTATTTTATTTTTGTATTATTTACACAGCTTTACACAACACAACTATATCACTCTTTATCAATTGAATCCATGAAACGATTATAGACGGTCAATGTTGAGGTTAAAAAGATAATAGTCTAGCTTTGAATTTCATTTAAGACCTGCGCCTCTTTTCAGGGATCCAAGGTATAGTTCCGAGATTGTGTGAAGTGTAAAATCATAATTACCGGAGTTGTGACTTTTTATATTCTTGGTTTTTGAATAGAGGTGTGAAAGCCCCTATCACTGTATTTTTAGATTGGCTGAGGCGGGTAGAGGTGGGCGATAAGACAATTCTGTGTCATCGCCGGTATAACTTCAGGCATGATACACCTTTACACATAAATCGTGGAGATGGCCTGTGATCTCTCGCTGCTAGGCACGTCCTGGCACGCGTTTGTGACGGCATGATAACCTGACTGAAAAACCTTGTCGGTAATCACAGTTTCACGGTATCAAAGAGTAACATAAATACATTGCCCTGAATTAGTAGAGTGAACCAAAATGAGTGTGTATATACATTCATCTTTGAAGTCACGTGCCCCATATATCTTCCTTGTTATGAAGGTATATGTTAATGTTGGTTGTTCAAGCGAAGGACTTCTCAGTATATTTAGAGAAACTGAAAAACCTGACATCAAATGTTTTTAAAACAAAATGTTTTTTATTCAACGTTTATTCAATGTTTATCTGTTCTACCATATAAGGCAATTAACTAAATATTGTGATGCATTATGGGTACCGCCGAAAACATCTGAAAAAATCGTAGGATGTTTTGGCGGTGTTGGCCACCCCTAGTGGTGTGTGCAGTCAGTTTAAACCTGTTGAAGTGGTCTGTAGTGAAAGAATCTAATGGTCAGAGAAATTGGACCGTATAAGGGACGCGAACGTCCGACTGGCCGCGGCAGCCGAGGGGTTAACGGAGTAATCGTTCCTCATGTGACAGCGGGGGCGGGCGGACGCGTTCCAGCGCTCGTAAACTCGGTTACGGCGAGGAATGCGCGAGCCTTTTCATGGCAGGGAAAGAATCGTAGAGGCCGTTTCTCAAAAGTCAGATCAAAGGCTTGAAAGTGGGCTGGAAGTAAGCGAGACCATCTTAAGTTAATACTGCCTCTGGCTTCTGGGGGGAGCCACACTTTGCAGTTCGCAGCCTGCTCAGCACGCCGCCTTGGCGCTGGACACCGACTGTACAATGCACATTAAACGAGCTCTACCATCCTCTCTCCTGGTGGAATTGGGGCCAAGGCGCCACGTTCCCCCCCGCGGCTACGTCCTTCTGTTGAGGTCAGGGGATACGGTGGCTCTTGAGAGTGGGTGGGAAGGTGGAACTCATTTGAACGCTTTAGTATTGCACATTTCGATCTCAGGAAACTGACCTTGAACGGGAACTGCCAACGTGTCAATGTTAGAGCCTCTAATAGTCGGGACACAGAGAGGACCGTGACTGATTTCAGTGGGGAGGGGAACGACCTGTCGGATGGCGGTTTCTTCTCTCGCCGCGGCAGTAAACCTAGAGAGGTGTTCAGAGTAATCCCTGAGAGAGGAAGTTGAACGTGATCTGACGTGAGCCGTGGCTGTCGGATCCAGGAGAGACGCGGTCAGGCGCATTGATCCTAATGCGTGCTGAGTACGGCGAGTCGGGCGGAAACATCTTTTCACGCCAAATGAAAGGAGAATGGAATGGGAAAAAAATTTGGGCCAGCAGCGTGTCATCGTGCTAATGGAAGCAGACTTATATCTGGAGCGTTGCAGGCTCAAATCCCGGGTGGGACAATGTAGTGGTACCCATGAGCAAAGTTCTTAATCTGAATAGCTTCAGTTAAATTAATCGGACTGTGAAACTGGATAATTAGGGCTCCGATTTTTCATTATCACGGAATCACTGATGAAAAATGTTCTTTGGAAACAGTATTTTTTGGACAGGAAATGTTTGGGCTTGATATTAAATAGTCTCTGTACAAAAGTATTTTATTGCAAGGAAACTAGGGTAATGTGAGTTAATGGGAAGTTTTAACCAATAAAATAAGGGGAAGTGGTGTGTATATTGATTGACATTCAGCTGCACTACATAGGAAGCACAAATTAACTGCCTTATGGTCTGTCTGCTTGGTGCATAACCTTAGCACATGCAATTACCATGTTGTTTCATGAGTCTAACCTGCAAAAATGTGCTTGACTCTAATTTTGCAAATTGCTGATAGGTGACTGTGTCAATAAGAATTGACTGGGCACCCACGAGAGATAAAGTATATACCAAAAATAAAAATACCAAGCTAAATTGTGCTCTGGAGAAAGCAATTTAAATAAAATGACTGCTGTTTTAATGGTTAGTTACTTGTTTCATTTTGCATTTACTACTGAATGTCTGAACGACTGCTGTAATCTTATTTAAATACATTCTTGTGTTAAATGTGGAAATGTGTTTAAAAACAGAGTAGGCAAAATGCTAACACAAAATATATCTAAGGAAAAATGACCCTAGAATAGGACAAAATAGAAAATTCTAATGAAGAGGGGGGGTGAAAACATTTAAAAGGGGTAAAATTAGAAGCGGAATTGTCAATTTCTCATTTTAAAAGAGAAGTAGGCTGCAGTTACAAGGGAAATGTATTTAAATCGTAAAATATCTTGTCATCGTTCCTGCTGTTCCCCTTTTTTAACCTTGTAACTCTTAGTGCCTTGGCTTCCAAGGATGTTCTTTTCGTTTCTCAATGTTCTAATCGCAGTCGTCCCTAGAATGTCTTGTGTAATAAAACTGACAACAACAGCATGTTCATTAGCACCACAGGAGTAGACATTGGACAATGGACCGCGGTCTGTTCCAAAGGCAACACCACAAGCCCTCTGCACACAATTAAAGATCACCAGCTGTAGAAAATCTCAGTCCAGTGCAAAAATCCTTCCTCCAATGTCCGTAAGGACTTCGCTTTTGTGAAGATGAGGCTGAGAGAGTACGTACTCTGCTGAGTATCGCTGACAGCTGTTCTTCTATTAAATTGTGTGATGGATGGGTGTCTTAATCAGAACGGCAGAGGTTCCAAATTTGTTATCGTGATTGGTCAACCTAGATCTATTGAAGGCTCCCTCGCTCTTTACAGGATTGCATCTGGACATCCAGTACACTTTGCTTGCTGGGACTTGTATTTTCCTGACTGTTAGCAGGGGTGTAAGAGGGGGTGGACTTAATGGATCTCAGGCAGTTGGTTTGGACTTTCTGACCCTTGGCTAGAACGTTGGGGAGACGAAGGCCTAATGAGCCGAGTGTGGAGAAAATGGTGTTTTGAGCCGCAGGCAATGAGAAAGACCGCCTTTGAGTGCGTGGGAGGTTCTTCTCATAGCTGAGAGAAAGAAAAGGGTGCAGTGATGTCATAGAGGGCAAGAGCTGTGTTGGCGAGTGAGAGCACTGAGGGGGTTGGTCCTGACCAGAAGGCTTTGTCTTGATTGGCTCTTCCTCTGCAGATGCCTGCCCAGTACGGCCAGCAGGGCATGGGTGCATACAGCCAGCAGGGCCAGCCTCCGTACTTCAGCCCGTCCCAGCAGCAGCCGGCCGCGCCCACCCAGCCCCCGTACATGCAGCCTCGAGCCCCGCCCCAGCAGGTAAGACATTTCCCCAAAATCATGAGAAGATCAGACCTTGCGATATATTGGTATCACTGCCTTTATTATGACTTTACACAGACACACAGCCCTGCTCCTCTACTCCCCCACTCCAGTACGTCAACCCTTTTCTCCACGGCTATCATTGACTGTGTTTCCATTAGAAACACTGTATTAGAATCACATATTGATGCAGAAAGATAGTGTGACAAGCTCAGCTGTAGTTGTAAACAGTTTGAGGTGTACGTTGTATTTTAACTCGGAGAACATCAGCTTCATAATTCCTTTTAGAGTTGTTATGCAGAATGTATCTGCATTTGCATGCTTTCATATTCGGCCATTGTAATTGAAACATAGATACTGTTTCAGCGATGGGCCTGGATCAGTCTAGTGGCAGTCAAACATTTCCTCTTTCCATGAAGAAGTTGAGAGGTTTTGTAGCATTAGCAACAATGAACCAGAGGTGCACATGCCTTTGTATATTTTAGCTTTCTCAATACAATTAGAAAAAATAACCTAATCGTTAGTGGGGGGGGGGGGAAACTATACAAAACATTTTGAAAAAACCGATTCCCGTCTTGTTTCGACATCTCAGAAAAGGCATGTCCTAAAATGTGACTGTGTAAAGAGTTCCAATGCTTTTTGCTCTCTCTACATCCCCCAAAGGCCACTTGCTGTAATGAAATCCAGCTTTTCTGTCTTTATTAAATCATTGTGTTGGCAGCCCATGTTTAAGGTATAGAGCAGGGCGGTCAGAGTTATTTGTATTCATGTCTAGTAAATAACCTGCAGGAGAGTCTGGAGGAAGAAAAAAACCCCTACGCTGACCTGTGGGTGACCCCATCAGCTCATTTGGTTTACAAACAGGCAGTGAGGGGAGAGTGGCGTGTGGAATGTATCCAAAAATGGGGCTATTGCCGTAGACGTACGACGTTGACCTTGTGTAGAATTCTCAGGGGTTCCAGCATAATCTCTGAGGAAAGCATACAAATAGCTGACTTGATGCTCATATTACCAGGCCCTTTTCGATTCCCAGACCCTAAACATACCTTTTTATTTTATTTATTTTAATTAAATTTTAAACAACACAGAGACTGATGGGTCATGTGGGGAGCGGGGTCCTTGCTTTATGCGGTGTGTTACTGTCATCGGCTGTATGAGCCGAAGGGACCCTGGCCCTTGCTACCTCGAGCACAGCACAGCCGTGACAGCTGACTTTTCGGGGGGGTCGGCCGTTGGTCACGTAACGCAGACTGTAATGATGACCCCCACCTGGTGTGTTCAGCTGTTAATGTCTCTAGGTCTTTTAACGAGGTCTCTTCTCGTAGCCCTTTCCTGACATAACTGTGCAGAATCAAGGCGTGCTGGAACCGAGCTAGGCTTGGCTGACGACTTTTTTTTTGTAATGCCCTGGCAGTAATATGTCCCCTGAATTTCAATACCGAGACATCGGAAGTGGATAAATATAAGGAGAAAAATTTATAGATTTCTCAAGCATTCGCTTTGCTAGTGACCATGAAAATTGGCCCACTCACACCACTGTATTTTTTCAAAATTGACGAAGGGTGGAGGCGTACGTCATTTTGACGTATACGTCGTCTACCCAATTTGCACCTTTTTCCTGCTGATATTTCTGCTCAGAGATTGTTTTTGGCCAGCCACAAAGAGAGACTTAATCAGTCGTGCCTTGATGTGTTAAGTAAGGTTAATGTTGTTTTTGGGTGGAATTGCCCTTTAATGTTGCAGAAAGAAAGGAGAGCCTCTGAGCTCAGGGATGCATCGCCTGTCAAGGGACTGGCACGACCAAATTAAACTGAAATTTTTATGTTTTCTTCTCTGACCTAGATATAGCTTTTGTCAGATATAAAATATATAAATGGTAGCAATCTATTTTTGTTTTTAGACATATGTAAAATAGCGCATCAAAGATAGACTCTTGCATAATATTTATTTGAATTTAAATGCAATATGTTGTTGAATCTCCCTCATTTTCTCGTCATTTCCTAATTAAGCATATTAAAAGCAAGGAAACGCTCTCACAGCCATTCGCTCTCATTTGCTTCTTAAAAATGTCCGGCCTCAACATTAAATTCTCTCTGTGTAATGCATGACACAATAATGCCAGCACACTTGCATTTTTATCTGTCTGCATCAGTACATTTTTTAAAAACCATTTCTTTTTGCCCTGGAAATGTAAGACATTTCAGTTTTTTTTTTATTCTGCCATTACTTAAAACTTCCATTGAAACAGATTGCAAGTATTTTAACTTGGTGCCTGCTTCCAATCTGCCAAATCTCCTGTTAATATTCAACTACTGATCTGCTAAAATGGATATCAATTCCAATTCTGCTCTATATAGTCTATATAGTACAGCTCGGATAAACAATTTATTGAAAAGCAAGGCTTGCACCTCCAGCACATATCACCTATCACATATTTCCCTTTAGTTTTGTTTTCGTACCCACCAACCGGATATCTGCCAACAAACCAGGACAAGTGCCAGCATGTGGCTTGTGTGCCTTTCTTGTCTGTATTTGCTGGCTTTGGCGTGGAGACTGGACAGTTTTAGCATCTGGCTGAAGGTGGGTAAATGTGCCCAAATTGATATAAGCCTCAAAGAGCTTTTAATTTCACTGTTTTTCCTCGTACCAATCTTAACATCACGTTCAGTGTGCGTGTAGCAAACGTTTGCCTAGTTGAACGGATTGGGGGCTTCCGTATTTCAATTTGGAATAAGCTTGTAAGTAAAACGGCAAATTCAAAACATCGTTGCGTTTCTTCTCCTTCAAGTCCGATGCGTACAATATCATTGAACCTTTGCTTAAATGTAGTCACTGAAAGGACAAAAGAAAGAGCGTCCATGACGTTGTGAATGGATGGCCTCTGGGATGAGGTGTTTATATGAAAGGAACCACTCCCGTTATGAGGACCAGGAACGAAGACAAATCTCGCCTGGTTGCCCAATGTCCACTTGGGGATTTCTCTGGGAACATGAATGCAGCTTTGGGCCAAGTTAAGGACTCTGCCAAGCTCTTCCCTGTCATCTGTGCTGAAGTGATGGGTCACATTACCGAGGGAAGGCCGTTTTAGGCCTTGAATCAAGCATATTTCCGGGGGCTGAATTTCCTCCAGAGGTGAAATTGCTTTTGGCAAAAGATGAGCCGTAGCTGAGAAGTGATGAGGAAGCGACCATGTTTATTTTCTCCTCCATATGACCCAAGTCAGGGGTACAGTTTGACCTGATTAAGGACTATTCCAAAGGGGCAATCCTGCTCAGAACAGGCTGCTGTTCTTCCTGACGGATATATATGAGGTTTTCAGTATCTCATACCACTCAATTAATGAGTTTTCTCTTCAGTTTATCAACCTTCTCCCTTAGGAGTGTAGTTTCACTGGCGGTTTATCAATCCTCTTCTTAAGGGGCGATTTTTTTGTTGTCCTCCTGGTCCTGTTCTTATGCAGGTCACAGTTTGTGTCATCAGTCAGTCTAAAGTGGGAGACCTGCACTGCTCCACTAATTAAGCCAAACGTGTGATTAAGCAGAAGTATATAATCATTTTAATTATCCAAGTTGATCTGCTCTGTAGATTGATCCAGACACAATGAAAGATGGAGGAATGACATGTAGTGCTTAAAGGGAAAATATGACGCCAGTTCTCAGAGGGGCAACAGAAAATGATCATTTTCGAAGGGTTTCTCTTGCCCTGAAACATTAAAAGCTGTAAATGAATTCTGAAACCTCTGAACCAAAAAAAAGTCATGAAAGTGGAAATGCCATGCACTTTAGCACTTGATTTAGATTTTTGACAGTACAAAAAAAATAAAAATACAGGATATCCTAAAATTACTTCTCTTGCTTCATTGAGCAGTCGGTTCTATATTGAGTAAGTGGAGCAGCGACTGTGAGAAAAGCCATTTTAGCGCAATATTTTTGTCTAAAGGGAGTCACGCTGCCTTCCTAAAAAGAGCTACCTCTGAGCATCTGTAGTATCTGGAATGTACGTGGCTAGAACCACCTTTGCTAGAACCCTTCGGGCGCTACCTCTGCTCTGAGTGAGGCTGGCATTCTGGCCGGCTTCCACCTCACTCTCTTTGTCCCCGTATTCTCATTTGCCGTTTCCTTTATAACCCAAGATTACTTCTTTATCTTGTCTATCAGCATATGCTGAGCTTTTTTTTTTTTTTTTACAACCGTCTGGAAAATATCACAGCAGCTTACTTCGCAGGTGAGGGGATTTCCTTTGCAAAAGCTCAGTACCACCTGTCTGCATTTATGGCAAAATAACACACAGGCATAACTATACACCCCCCCCCCCCTAAAACAACATCTTCAGTATTATTCCATATATTTAAAACAAAACGGTCTTTGCATTGTCGTGTAAATTGGGTTTAGTGTTATTTGCCTCTTGTCTCACAGGGGCTATGCTAAAGCTGGGTTGAAGTAGTTTTGTTTCATTTTGGTCTTTTGCGGTTGTAGAGTAGCCAGGGATCCAGCGTGTCTTTACTGTTCAGTGAGCTGAGTAGCAGTGGACCTGAATGCCCTACTCAACCCCTCCAACCAAACAAAATCCCAGATTTCCCCTCACTAAGATGTTCAGGATTAATTTCTTCATGCGCCATAGTGCAAGAGTACCATATTCTCTGTGGGTTGTAGGGGAGGGGGGGCACTCAGAGTTCACCGTCATTAATTGGTCCCTATTTGAATATCAGGGAAGGACTCTTAATTAACTGCGTAATTAAGACACACAGGATGGGAGGGATGAAGCGGCAGGAAATGGAAGGGCACGCATACTGCGGAGATGGCCGACCAGGAGACCTGTCCGTGTGAAAGGTTTCAGCTCTATAATTTGCAGGAGCTGCTTTTGATTGTCGTGATCTTTTAAATGTCATCCCAGATTTCATTGGCTGGAGGAAACGAGTGCCGACGTCCTCTGATTGGAACGGCCTTTTGAACCGCGTGATGTAATAAAGGGGAAAAGATCGTTTGAAATTCCGTCATTCCAAGTCCAGTTTATTTACCTTTCCTGGTTTGCAGTATTTAAGGATTTTAACGTCATCTGTGTATGTTAAATAAATGGTTTCCGAGAGACATCCCTGATATATTCTACCCGCTCTGTGATGGAAGTGAATTGCCCAGTGATGATTCTTGTCCTGTGAATGTTATCCAGTCAGAAACCTGGCCTCTGGAGGAGCTGTCATGGTACCCACTTTCCAATCTCCGCACTCTCTGAAAACAGTGGAGTTTCTCCGCAGGTGGTCCGCAAAGTCGTTTGCCCATTATATGAACCGCTTTGCTCCATACCAATGGAACGGAGATCACAAAAAGATGTGCTTCTGAACGGCCATTGTTTTTAACACAAGTCTCGCATAGGAAACTTGAATAGAAGCGTGCAGGACTTGTCACATTGCACTACTTCGATGAACTGTAGTAGTCGTAACTCTATGGCAGACTGAGGCTGCCAGCTCTGATAATCTGCATTCATTTGCAACATTATCAAATTAGAATGAGCTGCATTGTTTCCTTGGCAACTGTGATCCAGCTTCACATGGCTCCACGTTGTTTGAGATTGCTTCAGTAATGAAGCCGCCATTGGAGGAGCAGCAAGTTTATTTTCTTTTTTTTCTTTTTTTGTAGTTTGTTGACATAAATTTGGTTGCTTGATAACGTAGCACTGTGGTTACTGTTTAGTGGTTCCCAACTGCAAATGAACTGTTCCTGTGTGACGTGGGGCATTGTCGTAGGTCTGTTCTTCTGCTCACTAAATCCCCCCTGGCTCTCAAGCTTGCGCACATGCACACACACGCACACGCACACACACACACACTCTCTCTCGCTCTCGCTCTCTCGCTCTCTGACACACTCGCACACAGACGCACACTCTCTATTTCTCTCTCACACGCACACACGTACACACACGCACACACACACACATGCAAACACAAACTCGGGCACACAGCCAATACCAGACACAGATGAGCTGCATAGTTAAATCTGAAACGACTGGCTTTAGGCCCCCGGGATGTGCCAGGGTACGGGGCACTTTTAAAGACATGCAATTAAGTTTAATTTTTAATGAATATTAATGGCATTAGCAGCAGAGATTTGGTGGAGATCTGCATCTAAAGGTGTCGGAATGACTAATGTATTTGGAAGAGCGTGGAGAGCGCTCGGTGCGAACCACCCGTGCATTGACACGGTCAGCGCGGCTGACGTGGGAGAGGGTTGAGGGAGGGCGGACTGCTTTGGGGATTAGGTTTCTAGTAGGAGTCATTTTTCAAGGCTGAGGCCTTGAAGTAGTTTGCATGAGCTCATACATTTATGAATGTATTTCTTCCCACCTTCCAACAGGAGAAGGCGCCCACATCTCCCAACCGTCAATCACATCCCCGCGGTGCAGCGCGGGGCCTAATATTATACCGCTCTGTTTGTAAATCTAAAATTATTTAAACGGCTCGGATTTGCATATCCCATGTGCTCTGCAGACAATTGCCTCCAGAACGTATTTGGTCACGTGGCGGAAGGTTTTTTCTCAGGGACCAGGCAGGCGCTGGCCAAATTTGTAGACCGTGTGATGGCAAAGATCAGTCTTCGTCGGGAGCTTTTGCAAAATGTGATAAAACTCCCAAGTATGCGCTGAAAACGGGCTCAAGCATTTTACCGAAAATGTGACGGTGCCACAAAACATCAAATAACCTCACCCGCGTGTCTCAGCGGCGACGTTTACCGCTGCCCTACAGAGTATTTCCATTTCAGCGCCTCCCTTTGTCTTCCTCAGCGGGAGCACGCGGAACCGAACGCCAAAATACACTTGCCATTTTACAGCGTTCACAGTATGACTGGCGGGGAAATGACTGTTTTCCCCTGCCTTTTTTTTCATTTTCAATTTTAGCCTTATATTGTAGCCTTCGTTGTCGTGTGAAAGCAGGAATGCGGCAGTTCCCACAGCCTGAGCAAAAGTGGCCGATGATGTCATAATCTCACTGTAAACTCTGGCATGAGGCTGACCCGCGCGTGACCCGGGTGTCACGGGATTCCGCTCGAGTAAACGCACATGCCTGACTGAGTTTGATTTTAGCGCCAAGGGCGCGACATTTTCCCCCTCCCCGCTTGCACGGCCGTGGTGTTGAATTGCCGTGCGCTAATCGAGGTTTGCGTTTGCGTACACGCGCATTTGCTGCGCTTAAGAAATGAAAAGAAAGACACTGAGAAGACCTACCTTCAGCGTGTGTTTACTACGGGAAGCAGTGTGCACTTACGTTTGGAAATGCCCTACAAAGCTATTTGTTTCAGAAGATTTAATAACAATTAAGATTCTAGGCCTTCTGCCAGAATGCACAGCTTTGTAGAGTAACATGGATGCTTGAGTTAAACTGGTGCAAATTTACTTTCAAATGAAACTAAAAACCTAAATAGGGTTGTTTGTTTCAACATCAAGTGGTACTAGTGCATGAGAATCACTGGCCTGTACAGTTATGTACATGTTCATTAAAAAGTGAACCATTGAATTTGTGAATTAAGCACCCGAACACCCTGTGCAAGCTGGTTGGATGTGAGTAAAGCCTGGTTTATACTGTGTAAGACACAGCTATGAGACTGGTTTCTTAGCTCATGGCTCATAGCTCTGGGCATTTATACTCAGTGCATCGGCTCGCTGACAAGCGTCCAGTGTCTATGGCAACGTAACGTTAAAATTTAAACGCTGAACTGGGGTATGCGCGAGTAGTCTCTTAAATTAAATTAGCCAGGCTGAAACGAGTACAAAATATGAAGCCATCGCTTCATAGAACCCTCCAGAACGCTCCGTATTCCCGGGCCAGTCAACCAATCGAAGATGTGAGACATTAATGACGCGGTGTGAGCCGCTAGAAAATTCGGGAGGTACGAGACAAGTGGCTCACAGCCTGTGAGATGTTCCAAATTACGCCAATGAGACAGAAAATTTGGCTCACAGGGGTTGTCTTACAAAGTATAAATCAGCCTTAAGGATGCCTTGCACTTTGCCTGCAACATACAGCCATGAGTAGGCTGTATATTACATATGAAGGTGTTCTAAAAGTTCTAAGCGACCTAGTCTTGCTGAAATGTGAAAATGTAAGCACCGGAAATGTTTAAAGCAGTCTGCGTATCTGTGCGTGTGTTTTAAAGTTTGTAGCTGTAATAAATATTAACATCGTAAATAAAGAAACATTTAGTTGCGTGGTTTGCTAGCTAAGTAGGAAAACGATTATTCGTATTTTGTGGCCCAGTTTTCCCCTACTTTTAATTTTTTTTTTAAAAAAGCCTATATTCTCCTCCTACTAATATTAGTGTGCCTTCAGTACATGGGTGAACTGTGCCTGCTACATGCCGTCTTGAGTGTTCAAAGCCCGAACATAGGAACCAGTCTGTCAGGACAAGAATGACAACACCTCGCCTAGATTGACACATCATTACGCTCTAGTTCCACTGCATCAGAAATGCCTGTGCTGGCCCATATCTTGTGCAAAAAGAAAAAAATGACTTATTTTTTATTCTCATTACTGAATTTTGCAGCTGCGTGCTAGTTGGCATGGAACGGAACTTCACTGTCCAGGTTATTTATTAAAATTGTTATATATATTTTAAACAAAAAAATAAAGTTTTTTTCAGTTGCTACGGTTGGTCGGATTCCAAAAGGCACATTTGCCAGTTTAAGTTTGTTGATCCATCCATTACACGTCCATTTCCCAGTCACAGTCCCCTGACTCCAGCCGACTGCGGCCAGCCTCGACTGGCACGGTGAACTGGGCTCTCACGATGAGAGCTGACAAATGCCGACGAGCAAGGTGCACCAGCCTAATGTCGTTTTTTTTTGTCTGGCTGGCTGGTTTGCAGGGGAATTAAGAGCATGGCACACATATTTGGCAGTGTACAAGCCTGTGGGTTATGTCTGTGGAAGGAGCCAGAATCACTGGCTCATCTTGATTGCATGGTCGCTCCAGGTCATAGGTTGCGGGAGGGGGGGGTTCTTTTATTGGTCCAAGGGAAGCCACCCAGTGTTCTCCACTTTACCTACGGTGTGCTGCCAGCGCATTCCACCAGCCAGGCTCTTCACATTCTAATTACCACATGCAGCCATTTTTCTTGTTAAGCGCTGTGCCCAACAGCAATCAGTAACTGCTGTGTGTGAGTCATGGCCTGTTTACCAAACATGAGAGGCGTCGTAATGAGCCATGTGGGGTTTCCATGGTTGATGTTCTCCTTTCCGATTCCAACCAAATTCAGCCACGAATCAAAACGCATCGATTTCTCTTTGAATATAGCTGAAAATGCGATAGATTTTTGTCCACTTGTGTTTGAATCGGTAGGAGGTTCCTCAGGAAAGCTATGGGAACAGAATCCAGCCTGCCATGACCCCTGGGAAGCAGAACCACGAGGAGATGGGCCTGGTCCAGCAGGAAAGACCATCCAGCCTTCCTGTAAGTAATGCTGGACCTTGTCACACCCTGCAAAACACACACACACACACACACACACACACACACACACACACACACACACACACGCCTCAGTTACATACAGAGCACATCGCTAACCCTATTCATCATATTGTTCGTACACGTCTCTGAAGTCCCCCTTGCCTATTACTGGCCTAAGTTACTGTTACTGCATCCAAAGCCTTTTTAAATTTGGAACTTAAGCAACAGTCATACTAGGGTTGGTGAGGAAAATGGAGCAAGTGAACATGAAATACCATTAATATTTGTATCGTCCTGGCTTTCACAATAATGCGAGCGAGAAGAGAAGAGAAGAGATCGTTTAAAAAAAATTTGTTCAGTGGAATTAAAAATCTGTCGTAGCAACACTACATGACAACTTCTTTTCCTACAATATTGATAGCGGACTCCAAAATGTATACAGGGGGACACTTCTCATGCAGGGGTGTAGAACCTACAGTGTAGAATGCAAGCGTAAAAAAGAGTTAATATTTATCATTTACTCTTTTGCCTTTGCTTATTCATTCACCACTCAGAGTGGTACTTATAGACGCTGATGTGTCATTGTGTGTATGTGTGGATTTCAGCATAAATAAAGGAAGAAATAAGGACAAAATAAAGAAATATTTTTACCCCAGGTTGGCTGGTTCTATACATTTACATTTGATCAACATGCACAATTAGGCAAAGTGTGATTACTGAAGAAAAAGAATAATGTGTATCACAAAAAAAATTTTTTAATTAAAGCTGAAGGCTGCCACCCTACAGCAAAGTTTGCGATGGGAGGCACATAAAGGAACGTCTATCATTGAAAACAGGGATGAAGCTAAAGTCAACAGAGCCCGTGTGTTAAAAAACGCACCGATTTCAGTGCTCACACAAAACAAGACAACATTCACAACAGAGCTATTACTGCTCTGCTCCTTTTGGACCCAGCTAACACTTCACGCTCGCTCTGTGTTTCGCAGCACCTCGGCTGTAAGCGCTGTTATACTGCCACAACGTCACACAGCAAAGCCATTATGACCGTGTTGCATAAGTGTTGGGCTTTGCTTGAGAAGCTAGTCCGTGGCTTCGCACGGTGTTCTTCTGGCTATAAATGACGACCGCGCGCCCTTGCGTGTTTTGTATCGCGTTTGCGTAGCGCGTGTTTTGAGAAAACGTAGGAGGAGAAGGGACGGTGCAGTCCGAGGGGTAAGCGGAATGGAGAGAGGGCCTCGCTATAGCACAGTCTTCTCCTGCTGCAGCCCTCCTTCTGCTGCTCCCCTCTGCTTCCTGAGCTGTCAGCAGCCGATTGGAGCAGAGGCATGCCAGTCAGGGCGGGCTTAGCGCTCGCCTGGACCAATCGGGGAAACCCCCGGCACCAACGCATTCTGTTCATTCTGGGCAGACTGTGCAGACTTTGCCGGTCATTTCGTATCTAATGGCCATGCTTAACCATCACATTTAAATCACAATTTAGTTTTGGCCGTGCCTCCTACTCAAGCAGAAAAGGGCACATGAGCTCTCGCTACACTTAGCATCGGTAGAGTAGATTTTCTGCCCCCCCGCCCCCCCCCTCTCCCCCTCTCTCTCTCCCCCGAAAGATGGAAATCCTTAAGGATGTAGACTTGAAGAGTAATTGAGGATATTTTGTGAAGTCAAGCATAACAGCAAAGGTGCACACTGGGGAATTTGCGAGCTGGATTCGGGCTCAAAGTGTAACTGGGTTTGATTAGATTGTAGCATCGTTGGATGCTCTCAGCTTTCTGAGATTAGGGAGGCGCAGAGACGCCCGCTTTTCTGCACCCCGGTATCTGTAAACTGTGCTCATGAAAGGATTTACTAAGTTGAGATTGCATTGATGTGTCAGCCTGCCTCTGAAGTGTCAAAGCCTTGGGTAGATGGGGAGATTTATTTGAATTCAGTAACTTTATTCCTTACTGTGCCTCTGGGCCTTTAGTTATTGGATCATTTCCAGCAGTACGTATTAGGGGGAAGATTTTGATCTGCAAAGATAATTTTTCCTCTTTTGCTCATTTGGAGCATGTAGGTTTAAAAAATAAATAAATAAAATAAAAATAAAAAGATTTTTCCTTCGCCATTGGCTTCTCGGATGCTTTCATTCAGGCCAGCTTATAATGTTCAGAGTCTTAACTTTATGTTGCCCTTAACCACCAGAGCCTTAGCTAATACACGGCGCACTATGCATAGAGAAAGGGAATAATGTGTATGGATTTCCCTGTTGAGAGCGTGCACACGCAGGCATGCGCTGTCACAGAACACACAGGAGCAGTGAATGGAACACATAGCACCATTCCCATTTTTCTGCCACACACACACACACTCACACACACACACACACTCACATACACACACTCACACACACACACACACACACACACAGTCACAACACTCACACTCACACACACAGTCACAACACACACACACACACACACACACACACTCACACTCACACTCACAACACACAGAAATGTATGGAAATTTGGGTCTTCCATGGTTCTATGGCATTCCCTGTAATACCGTGGAGAGTTTTCTAACGCTTTATCAAACGGCTCAGGTGGAGAGGCTCTTTGGGCCATGGGTGGGTTGGGCGCCCCGTGCCTCTGCCTCAGCAGCGATTCGTCAGCCGACGCGGCGAGACGTGAGGCGACGCTAGCCGCGCACCTGCAGGCTGTGAAGCACAGTCTTAATTAAAAGTCGGGAGAAGCCACCAAGATTGTGTGTGTGTGTGTGTGTGTGCGTGTGCGTGCGTGCGTTAGCGTGGCGTCCAACACTCTCCCTCACCTGCCGTTCTGCTGACTGAGGAGTAGCGGGCGCCTGTCAGCGGAACCTCTGACACCCCCAGTGGTCCGTGTAAAATTAGCCTGCCTGTCCAGGCCTGTACATATAGCTGAATCCCCCCGGGGAAAGCGCTCAGTGGTACAGTCCATGTGGTAACCTTCCAGGATATTTTTATAGTTTATCATCAGCTGCTGGCCAAGGCTTGAGCAGAATATTCACACCACTCCCCCTGGCTGTCGGGAGTCTGAAATTACATCTGTCTTCAAGTGAGGGGCACTGTTAACGGTTGCCATGGTGACAGGATGGGTAATGGCCTCAATATGCATGATAGACGAGCAGTAAATTTTCTTGATCGCGTTATTATTTTTAGTAGTGGTCTCGCGTATTTCATTATTGGGACAGAGTGCAGTGGTCTTCCTTTTTGAGTTCTATACACTCGTCGCAGTATTTTGACTCTTTAACATTCTGAAAACGTCAAAAATGCGGGTCACGCCATATCTGAGTGTTCATTATTCTGCCAAGCCCAGCGCTAAAGATTTGGTCAAATACCGAGACAAATAAAATCCTGCTATTATATTAATGTGAATGCAAAAATGAAGAGTAATAGATGAATGCCTCTTATTTATGTATCGTCGTCTTATTTCCGCAGGAATATTTTATGTTATTGCCTGCATTATGTGTTGCTGTGCACCTGCTGTCAAAAGCTTGACACTGCTAAACCGCGGTGATAAATCCAGTGTTATGTTGCTATGATGTAAGGCTGTGCAGTATACCTGCAGATCCACACGCGCGCATGTACACGCTAATGTTGCCGATTTGTCAAAGGAGTCTCTCGTGTGCTTCGTTATAGCCTCGTACATATGGTCCTAATGTCTCGGAGAAAAACATCCTACATTTGTATTTCAGTGGCAGTGGAAGCTCTACACAGTACAGTCACATTGTGCAAAGCTTCTACATACACTACATGGCCACAAGTACAGTCAAGCCAGAAAGTCTGCCCACCCCTTTCACCTTCTCCACGTTTTATGACATTACAGACATATTCTACAATAGATTGAGTTCATTTTTTGTCTCAAAATTCTACACAAAATAGCCCATAATGACAAAGTGAAAACATGTTTTTAGAAACTTTTGCAAATGTATTAAAAATCGAAAACGGAAATCTCTTGTTTACATAAGTATTCATACCCTTTGCTTTAACATATTTTTAAAGTATCATATTTAATATTTGGTCACATATCCTTTGCATGCTGTTACTTCCTGAAGTCTGTGACCAATCAACATCAAAAGACTCTCAATATTTTATTTTCAGGTACTGTTACAAGCGATACTATAACCTCTCTGCATTTGAACTGATCTCAGGAAGTAACAGCATGCAAAGGATATGCGACCAAATATTAAATATGATACTTTAAAAATATGTTAAAGCAAAGGGTATGAATACTTATGTAAATGAAAGATTTCAGTTTTTGATTTTTAATACATTTGAAAAAATTTATAAAAACATGTTTTCACTTTGTCATAATGGGCTATTTTGTGTAGAATTTTGAGACAAAAAATGAACTCAATCTATTGTAGAATATGTCTGTAATGTAATAAAACGTGGAGAAGGTGAAAGGGGTGTTCAGACTTTCCGGCTTGACTGTATATGGACACCTGCTTGCCCGACATCTCATTCCAAAATCATGGCCATTAATATGGAGTTGGTCCCCCCTTTGTTGCTACAACAGCCTCCACTCCCTTGATTAGGCTTTTCATGACACGTTGGAAGATTGCTGGGCTTGGGGATTTGCTTACATTCAGTCAGAAGAGCATTAGTGAGGTCAGACATGGATGTTGGGCCATTAAGCCTGCCTCAAAGTCGTCATTCCAATTGATCCCAATGGTGTTTGATGGGGTTGAGGTCAGGGCTCTGTGCAGGCCAGTCAAGTTCTTCCACACCGATTTTGATAAAACAATTCTGTATGGACCTCACTTTGTGCATTGGGCCATTGTCATACTGAAACAGGAAAGGGCCTTCCCCAAACTGTTGCAACAATGTTGGAAGCACAGAATCGTCTAGAATGTCATTGTATGCTGTAGCGTTAAGATTTGCCTTCACTGGAACTAAGGGGCCTCGCCCGAACCATGAAAAACTGCCCCAGACCAAGGGGTGTCCAGATACATTTGGCCAGGTAGTGTATCAAATGTGACTGTAGGCAGTGAGATACAGTTTCGGAACCTTTCAAGTTTTACCCCAGTAAGGTGCACCAGCTAGGAATATGTGAGGAGAACATCGTAAATAGACTGCCTTTTATATAGCTGTGCTTGCTTAATGTGGAAACTAAGCATGGCCCTGAAGGTTGCGCCCTCTGCTCATTGATTGGCTCAGTTTAAAGGGTTTTTGCCTACGACCGACCATGAACTACATGTAGAAGCAGTTAAAATGGCTCCGCTCTGTCCTACCATGACCAAAAAACTATGGCACACTTGGCTTTTTCCGAGGGCCTCATTGCCGGCTTTCCATTAGCATCCTCTTTCCAGAAACTGCACCATGAAGCAGCTACTACTGTGTTGTGTAATGGGCCCGTCACTGGCTAAGCAAGTGTAGTCCTCAACAACATGTGTCAGACGTAGACATTTCAGCAAGCTGTGCATTCTTCTATTTCCTTTGGACTGTAAGATAATTAGCTGCTTCGCGTAGTGCAATGAATGTCGCCGCTGCGAAACGTAAGCCCTCGTCACTGTGGCGCATGTATGAATTCAGGCTCCTCTCAGAAAATCCTCTCTAAAAATGGGAGCATTCGGCTGAATCCGGAACCAAATCCCGGATCGAGCGCATCCTTTGTAACAGAGAGTGAGGAATGTGGGAAAAATGCCAGAAAACCGGCTTGAATCGTGTGGATACCAGAAACATGACACACTGTTTTGAAGCATTAAATTCAAATCGTTTTTGCCGCATGCTTTCAGCAGATCACCGCATCCGAGCGTAACCCCAGGTTCCTTAAGCTCCACGCCTTAATTGAGGAATGGCTGTAAAATCTTACACGATGTTAAACGTACACGGCCGAGTGTTTATCTCCATTCTCTTTTTAAGTGTAATCGAATTCTCCTCATTCGCAGCTGAAAAGTAAACAGGAGACGGTTAATGGGCAGAACCGGGGTGCGTTAATGCGCAAACACGCAGCGAGTCTTCCTCTGGAATAACGACAGTAAATCACGCGGTATCGCCGAAACCATTTTAAATATGCAAGCGTTTGAACGGCCGCAGTTTTAAATCCTTTAAGAAGCATTTAATTGTCACCCCAGAAGGCATGGCGTGGGCTGCCTCTCCGTCTGCAGTGCCAACCCCTTCTTAATGGAACGACGAAGGCCCAACTCGCAGGCATGCGCTGCACTAAGAACATTATCGATGGAGATAAAGCTGCTACCTGCACTGGAAAATGGATCTCGTTTCATCTTGAAGATGTTGTTTTACGGTTGGAAGCTTGACCAAAAAACCTTTTCCTTTTTTTTTTTCTTCTTTTCTTTCTTAAAGGTGCTTGAGAGTGCATCTGTTAAAAATGGTCAGTATTTTTCCTCGATATAGTGTGTGCGTGCGTGTGTGTGTCCTGTACATAATATATAGTATGTGTATATGTACACACATACATATATGTAATGTAATGTATATGATATATAGAATAAAAAATAATAATTTTATAGGAAATATGTAGTCAAATAATGTGTCAGTAGACTTTTCTCCGTAAGGACAACCCTAGGTGCACAAGTGTCAAAGGGTATGCTGTCTGTTTTAAAGGTTTCTCCATCTTAGGCTTAGTTCTTTACGTCCCAATGTTTTTTGTCTTTGGACTTTAATCCCTTTGCAGTCTCACTTTATTTCCCAGATAGTTTCTGGTGAAACTCGCCGTGTCGGAGCAAAGCCTCTACTTCCTCCCCCTCCTCCGTGTTGGAGGGGGCGTGGGGCGGAGGGCTGTCAGAGATAATGGTGCCCTCGTGGCTTTAACATCACAGGCACCCGGTCCCTGCGTCCCTCGGCTCAGCATGGGTCGACACCCTCGCATCGCCTCCGAGTCTTAGGTTTTCGCTCGCGACCCGGAGAAAGCTCCTGATCGCACTGTAATTGTGGATGCTGATGGTCACATGACTCACATCCCACTGCAGTGCTGAGCCACACGTGTTATTAGCTGCAAACCCGGGAACTGGACCGAAGCCAGGAACCAGCCCGGCGGCCTTTTGATGTGTGCTTGCCTGTGTGTGCGCGTGTGTTTGTGTGCGTGTGTGTGTGTGTGTGTGTGTGTGTGTTTATACGCACCGTGTGCAGACCCATTCAGCGGCGTTCAATTGTATCTCGTGCTCGACAAAGGCCTCTCTCTCCCTCTCTCTTGCTCGCGCTCGCTCTAAAGTCAGGGGTGAGGGAATGCCTTCCTCGTATTTACAAATGACTCAGATAAGTCATAACAAATGGTGTTAATCCAGTCTTGGCTAAGGTTCAATATGTAAATGCTTTCCGTTATGTAATAGTGCAAGACCTCGTGTTTCTGCCCCACTGACAGGGCGGGAGGGCTTCCCCAGTCGCGGATAGCGTAGCGGAATGACCCTGCTTTTTTAAAATGGGGAGGTCCCAGAGGGGGCAAGTAGGTGTGCGTCCGGCACGTAGAGGATGAGACTGGAGACCAGTGGAGGCTGGGTCAGGCGCGAGGGCGCTAATGGAGCATGCGCCACTTGATGATAAGTTACAGGTGGGTGAGGGTTGAGGTAGCTCACCAGTCATTATTGTGTGAGGGTGGGGGACTTTTGGGTCATGCTGTGCTGCATTTATAAAGAAAATGTAAAAAATAATAAAAAAAGAAGAAAAGAAAACTGAAGTTGCATTAAAAATGCTGCTGCAACCAGGTTTTCCACATGTTTATTGGCTGTTGGTGGACACCGTAGTTATTGGGTGTGTTTCAGTCCCTGATGGGACAGTTGTTGGGGATGGCGAAGGACTGAGGATATTAACTCAACAAATCATTCTGTCAGTTGGCACACCTTCGTCACTTGGGATGGAAGTTCATTTTTCCTTTTCTCTCGTGTTGAGCAAAAATTTAATATAGATTTATTTTTTTGGGGTGCTATTTGTTGTTTTCGGAATGTATCATAGACAATTGAAATGTTTTAAAATGCATTCTGTTCCAGTATTTCTTCCTTTAATATCTGAATTATAGAAGTTGCTACCTGGCTCTCGGTATGAATTGGTCAGTCTCAGATTCACATGGCTGTGATCACAGAGAAGGTGCTGGAGGGAATGTTGTGGTAATTGAGTTTCTTTTGTTAGATTTTTTGAGGTTTGTTTTATTTCTCAAGCAGCGTGACCTCGCAGAGACCTGACTACCTGAGGAACAAGGGCTCACTGTGTGTGTGTGTGTGTGTGTGTGTGTGTGTGTGTGTGTGTATGTATATGTATGAGTGCACATGTGCATACATTCAGGAGTTTGCGACAGTAAATAAAGGTGTTTTATGAACCCACAGGTAGTAGCGGCTAATTCAATAGAAAAGCGCAAGCTTGTCTTATTGAGTGACAGTCGGTTTCAGTCTTTCTAAATTAGGGTTTCGGCAAGAGACAAATTTTCATTATTGCTGCTCTAGCCTGCACCATCAAACATGTCACCCGGCTGCCTTTATGATTACATTAGGGCTTTGAACAAAACCATACCCTATGTTTCCATAGCAATATTGTGTTTTATTCAGGCAAAGAATATTAACCAAATATAGTGGCCTCCAAATTTATTCAAGCCCTTGACAAACTGTAACAAAAAGATGATTTAGCTGAGGAAATGCAAGTGCGTTGCACAGTCGGTAGTTTTTCCATGAATAAATGAAAATGTGTAAAAATTTAATAAGACTGCGGAGCAATACCATGTATTACAAATAACTCCTTTCTTTAAACGGTGATCAAATTTATTTGGACATTATGGTCTAAAAGTAAATACATTCCTACATTAAGATTCCTTTGTCTGAAAGCCAATAGACGCTTCTGGAACTTTTCAATTTCGAGGCAACTCGGTGTTGGGGTGCTGTTTGCATTCAGTAGGCCAGCAGCGCATTTAATTACAGCCAGCTTTCCTGCTGCAGTGATGAAACTTATGTAACTAAGCTGCCTAAAGAATTCCACCAAATTTGAAATCTTTCGTTGGCATATGAAAGGCCTTGGAATCAAATTCCATTAAAATCAATGTTTGTTAGTGTTCTACCCTTTCATTTACACTTAGTTTTTGGAAGGACTTATGCAGGCCATTAGCTTAGCATCAGAGAGAACCCAGCACATATTTTCAAAATCTTCAACTGCCATTTAGAGCTGGAGAGGAATTGGGCGTATGTGTAGTTTTACGGCACACCTACGCCCATTGTAAAAGAGGATGTCAGCGTGAGACTCTGAGTCTTTCTGCCTGAACTGCGTGTTTAGTTCCGCCTAAAGTCAGCCGAGTTGCAGCCCTCAACGCTGGGGTTTGTCGAGCGCGAGCGCTTCCTGTCATGAGATGGCAGGGGCGGGGCGTGCGGGAGCCGTTGAACCTTCTCAAGCGAAAGTGGAGTTTTCCTCCTTCCCCTCTGGCGCAGGAGGGAAGATCGTTTTCTTACTCTCTCCTAAATATCACAGCTGTTGCTTTTCATTCCTTCCGCTTTCCGTGTGCGGAGGCGTCGATTTAACCAACGACCCCTCAATCGAGGGACTGGCTTTGGGCTTTCCAGCAGAGTTGATCCCAGGCAGCCCTTTGGCAGTAGCATAAAATGGAAAAGGTCGCATAAGTAAAGGACAGAAGCACTTTATTAGTGTGATACTGATCTGGGAAGGTGTTTCTATTCGATTGAATTGGCCTTTTGCCTGAACGGGGAAGGTCCCGCCAGTCTTTTCATGGGTCGTCTTGAGCCTCGCGCATAATCGCATCACTCAGGATTTCTATCACGGACATCCCAGCGCTGCCATTAGCGCCACCGCTCTTCTGTTTTTACTCCTAATGAGATCACGTGATCAAAAGCTCCACCGTTAAGTGCACAAGTTCTTTGTGAACTTTGTCTTTCTAGTTTGAAAAACCTGAGTAAGAAAAGTGCCCGTAGCAATGCAGAGCGTAGTTAATGGGTTGCTGCTTTTTTCGGTAGCGGAACATCCGTGGCCTGTGTTGTCACTGTCAGATAATGGCTCGTCCGTTGACTGAAAAATTGTCTTGGCGCCTGGATGAAAGAGGATAGGGAGCGATGGTGAAAACGGGAGAGGGTTGAGGAGAAGAAAAAAGGCCAAAATAAAAACACGTTTGTTGTAGCACTCTGTGTGTAATCCCAGTCATTGAAGAGAATTGTGAAAATAGAGGTCTTTTACCTGCGAGTGATTATATTTTCACACGGATGTTACTCACGATTGAACTGTGTCACCTCTCGTTTAGTCTGCTGTCTGCTTTGCTTTCTGTTTTTTTTTTTTTTTTTTGTAAACGTTGTGCCTTGTGTTTGAGTGATTTTGTACTCTCGGGTTCAAGCAGGCCTTTCTGGGTCTTTTCCCTCCGAAGACTACATTTCCACGTTGTCTTTGAGGCCGTATTGTCCTTGAAAACACGCCCGTTGTTCTGCCGGTACTTGACATACAATCAGGCACCACCCTGTCGTCCCACCATGCCTGCTGCTGGAACAGGTCGGACCAGAACAGCCTGCTTTGTGATGCTGCATGCGTACACAGAGAGGTTCAGTAATTACAGGCTGGGAGCCCGCACAAAAGCACACGCATGACCGGCAGTATTTCTGATACATACAAAATACTGTGATCATTTTGAAATACAAAATATTATACTATTTTGTAATTTGTATTTTATGGTATAAGAAAAAAAAATCTATGTAATTTGTATCAAACTATATTTAGAGTTCTGTATTTTTGTATTTTCAAAATATTCCCACCCATCCACCAAACTACCTGTCATGGTGTGTGTTCGATTCGCAGCCCGGGTTACGCCGTTTCGGCGGAGTATCAACCAGTGCACCAATCCAGAAACAACATTTTTATCTTCGTCCGTAACATTGTTCATACCGGGTAACTTTGGCGTGGCCCATTTAGAACGCGTTGCAAAGCAGAGTGGAGCGGTTCTTGGGCAGAGTGGAGCGGTTCTTGGGCAGAGTGGAGCGATTCTTGGGGTGACCAAAGCTCTTCAAAGAAAGATGCAGCAAAATGATCAATTATCAATACCGTTCAGCATAGTGGAAGTAGTCCAGAAGAATAGGTCCATCTCGAAAAAAGTGAAGTTACCCTTCAAATCACTCCTAAGAGGCGTGCTCCAGGCTGCAAATCAAATGCACTTAGTCGATTGCCCAGTCTCTTGTCAGCGAGCGGTCAGTCAGAAGGTGGGTAAAGTGGAAATGTGATGGTTGACCCTTTTTCTATCTAATATATAGCAAAACCAATGCATGAACTGTAGTTTTTGTTAACACTGGACATGTAAAAAGAGTTTAAATGATTTTACATGATCGTTAATGTCCCTTATTACTCTTTTGCCGTACAGCACCTGACTAGTACCACCATGTGCCAACGAGCTGCATGCTTCACACAGGCAAAGCAATGATTTTCTATGTTCAGCTCTCGCCAAAGAAAAAACAAAGAAATGCATAAGGTTAAGTTAGCAAAGATCCCTTATCCATTCTCCAGTGCTTACTACGAGGTTTGTGAACCACTGATCTAATGCCCACCAGGAAATGCATTTTATTGTATTTTCAAAATACAAAATGGCGCATTTTATTGAGATACCTTTTTTTGTTGCAGTATTTTGTAGTTTATGTTGATATATTTACATTTGGTGTATTTTGTTTTTGCCCATCCATGCACACGCACACAAACACAGAATCCTGATCGCTCACACAGACACAAAATATGTGCTTTCCTGCAAGGGGGAATACTTTTCTCCTCCAAGTGTCCGGCCTGCCTCCTGTTCTGCCACTCCTCTTTGCCTGGAGAGTTCTTGGGAGAAGTCCTGCATGGATCTTTTAGCGCAAACAGCAAGGCGGAGGCACAGGCAGCAGCAACGTGTCAGAACCTCATTAAACTGTAAAAACCAAAAAATATGTCAATCTTAACAAACATTTTAGTCTTATATTTAGACTTAAAATCTTATTTCTATTACTTTTTTTGCTAAATAAGACGAAAAGATTACCAATGATTCTTACCAATCATTTCAAGATGGGGTAAGATAATTAAACTTGTCAAGCAAAATGTAACATAAACCAAGCTAATATGGGAGAAAGAAAATAAGATTTTAAGTCTCATTACAAGGCTAAAACACTTGTTAGGACAGACATTTTTTTTTAGTGCCCTGCGAGGATGTTAAATTCAGGCGCACTTGAGGAGGCTGCCATCCCTCTGCCCACCATTTCTCACAAACGAAAACCTCCCGGGTTTCCCGTAAAACAGACATTTAGAAAAGAGGCTCGGCGAACATATATATGTTTTAACACCGGAGCTATGGGGGTGCTTAAAACACCTCCCCCAGCCCCCCAGATTCATGGCCGGCCCACAGAAAGGAACCCTTTTCCAATTACTCAGTTGCTGCTTGCAGCCATCAAGCAGGTTTAATGAGGAGGCCTGCTGAACTCCACACAGAGTGAGAGATTGCTCCATGATTACCACTTCCCCGTAGAGAGCCGAGCCGTGTCAGAGTGCTGCTGAATCTGAGGGGCATTATCACCACATGCCACCCGTAGACAACAGTACAGTAAACAGGCTCTGGAATATTAACCGAATGGTCTGCCCCCCCCCCAGTGCTGCCTATTCCTTTGTTATTGCACCTGTGGGTTTGTACCCCGCTCATGTAGATATTCACTGAGCGGGTTACCCCCACTTGGTCCTGTGAAGGTTGCTTTTTTTTTTTTTAAAGCAGGCGTCTACCTGTTTATTGAGGATTACTTTAAAAAATATATATATATTTTACAAACGGGCCTTTTGTAAAACCCTACAGTTAATGCTTTGAGCTAAGTCGCGTGAGCCCTGAAGCTGTTTATCACCACAAAGAGAGCTCCATCTTGTCTCCGGTTTTTGCCCCGCTGTTTTCTCTCTTGCATTTTCCTGAACACTTCACTGAAAACAGTGCTTCCACCGCTGATGATCAGTACCGTCACCAGGATGAGTCTCATTAACGCTGATGTTAGGGTTTTCAAATACAGTATGCAATCTGTTTACCCCCCCCCCAAAAAAAACTTTATGATAATATATCTGTAACGTTAGATGGTGCATGTTGTTTAGATCTTTCTCTATAGCATGTGCACCCACATCTTCGCATATATTCTATATTCACATATAGATTAATAACTCATTGACGATGTAAAAGTGCGTTGCATTCAAACTTTCAGGAGCAAAAACACGCACAAAGGAAATCGACACTTCTGTCCGTTGTGGTTCTCATCAGGGATGTCGGTACCGACAAGTGGAGAGTTGCAGGAGAGTTTGAGGGCGAATTTCCCAGCAGTGTGTCGTCTTTGCACACCAGGTGTTTCGCCCGGCTTGTTTGCTATCCTTTCATCACTCATTCACGGGGGGAAGCCGGCGCGGTTCAAATCCCGGGAAAGTTCCATCCTGGGACTTTGCCATGGCAACAAGGGCAGATATTTTATCTCACAGGAATGGACTGTATTTATTTCACTTAGTAACGTGCAGTAAAGTGGAGACGGTTTGGACGTAGGTGTTTATTGGCCAAACGACAAGGCAGTGTGCCGTGGTTGATATTGGGATGGCTCAGTGTTCTCTAAATCGTTCTGTGACATTGAAAGCGGAGGTAAATTTATTCCCGTTTGATTGCGAACGGCTCCGCCCGGCTTTGAGACTGCACTATCACAGATGATCTTAGCCATTGAAAAGGGAAGGAAAAGGCGACACTGGTTAACCTTGCCACTGTAGCGCTCATGCTTAGAGGAAGGATTGAGCGAGTTTCAAGCTTTGACTGAGCCGTGGCGCGGAGAGCCACGCGGGCAATCGTTGAGGAACCGCGCGGAGGAACACATCAAAGGCTTTGTTCTTTCTGCTGGAGGGAGGAGGGGCAGAATAGACCCATATTCATACAGAACCGACCCCCTTCCCCGCACCTCTGAAAGGATATGTGAGCATATACGTAGGTGTACGCCAGAGTCACTTAGGAACCGCAGTCCCAGCTGCAGCCTTGTTAAGCGCGGCCCGTGCGAAGATGCCGCCGGTCTCCGCTCGCCTGACGCATTTGGTCTCCAGCGCTGCCGGGACCTCTTCAGCGCCCCTCTGTGCAGCATTTCTCCGCTGATTGCCGCCGGTGTTCTCCTCGCTGTCACGGCGGCTTGATTACTGCCCCGAGGTGTCGCCACGGTGATGAGAGAGTCAGAGGGGAAATGGAATTCCGAGCGGGGAACACGGAACACATTCTCCACCGTGACCCGAACCGAAAATGCTGACATTCTCGTATGAGGCAGCCACACGGCAAAACACGGCTGGAGATGTGGACTAGTGAGTTTTTTATTTTTTATTTATTTATTTTTTATTATCTATTTATTTATTTTTTTAGAAGGGGTGTAGGGCACAGGGGTTGTAGGTTTTATTTATTTTTAAAATCGCACCAGTGCGATTGTCAGTGGTTGTCAAAAGATAATTGTACCATGTTTTTTCCCCCGTGTTCCATATTGGGATAGCCAGTCCCTCAGTCCGTCCACTTAAACTTTGCCTCTTTTTTTTATGAATATGAAATATAATAGGATCCTGCCTGTCTCTGCCAGAACTGGGTGTCAGAATTATGAGCGGTCCCCCGTCACCTCTCATCCTTTTGTCAGTATGAATGACCAAATAAATTAATGACGGAATGAATGGGAAAGGCCTCCCCGAGACTTTGATTTCGCGGGCTGCTCGGCTCTGTCAGCGCGCGTTAAACAAGCGCAGACACGGAGCGCCAGGCTTTTATCCGTCAATACCCAGAGGTGAAGCGAGCAAACTCACTGACACATAAGAATTCACCACGGGGCATTTGTGACTCCATCGCAGCACATCAGAGCCGTGAGTGGCGTCTTAGGACGTGTGAACTAAAGGTAGGAAAAGAAGATATGTGGGAACGGAGGCCACCTGGATGCAGTCGGGGCTCTTTCCCATGCTGCATGGGACACGTATCTGAGATGTGAGGCTTTTCTGTGATGGATAGGCCTGTACTCTGAGAGGAAATGGCCTTATTTTGCCAGTTATACTGAATTATTATCAATAGGCATGGTTTGTCTTCTTAGTCCAGAAGGAAGACTGATCCCTGCTAGCCCACCGACACCACTGCTTGCACCACTAACCCTAACCCAAGCAACCGGGTTTTCCCAAAAGGTCCAAAGAAGGAACCAAGTCACTCCCTGCGTAGCTTCAGCTGTTTGACAGGGGGAAAGGCTTGAGCGGGAGGGAAAGGTGGTTTGAAAGCAGAAGCTGAAGACAACTTGTGAGATGCAACAGGGGAGCCAAGATGAAAAGATGACCAAAGGTCATGAATGGAAAAAGATAAAAGCCTTGAAGTTTTCTGTAATATTCCCGCTTTCCCACAGCCTGGTCCACTGCCTGTGTTGCATTCCGCCGACTTGGGAAGATATCTAGGTAAAAGTAGAGGAGCAGGGCTTGAACCTTTCACAAGATCAAGAGATCACTGATGAGTTTAGCAGGATTTGAACAGGATATATGGCACAATGGAATGTGATTGAGAGAGTTTTTAAGGATTGTTTTAATGCATGGTGAAAACACCCTAGAACCTTGCTGAGCTCGAAAGTTCAAATGGAACTAACTTGAGAGTGAAATTTCTATAAGGATTCTGAGGTTGTCAAGAGAGACCTCTTCATATAACCACTATGTGTCGATAACAGACCAGAGGAAACAAACCAGGCCATGTGACCTGACCGCCCGTAATAAGGCCGTTGAGTATCCCCAATGCACGATGGGAAGGCAAGGTCATGCTAATGTATCAGGTGTATGAGATGTGGAGTACACACGTAGTTGTGATGGCTGTCTGCTCGCCAGACAATCAATTGGAGTACATTTCCGACAGACAGTTGACATCAGCACATCTTCTACAGCTAGCTTGCATCCTCTGGAAGTATTTCTTTGCCGTTTTTATGCCTGAAGTAATTCTATGGAAAGAGAACAGCTCAGAAGGGTTTCTTTGTATTGTATGTTATGAAGGGGACATTTTTAAATTGTTTGTCATTTTGAGCTGGAATCTATTTGTGTGCGTATGTGTGTGTGATTCAGCATTCCACTGTACATTATTGTAACACCACCCCCCACCCCAATAAGAAATTATTGTAATATTGATATTATTTATCACCTGTGATTTTTGTATGTATATGTGTGTGTGAATACATGCGTATGTATTTGTCTGTACACAAGAGTATGTTTTCATGCCCTTGGGGTAGTCTGTTTTTAGATATAACCATCCCTGTATCCCACCAGCTTGTAAGAAATGGTGATTCTCCATTATGCTGTTTGGGCACTACCGTTTCTTTCACTGTTTTGAGAGTACACCATTAATTCAGCTTTTTCACCCAAAGGTAAGGACGCCTTACGGTTGTCTATTTCATTTGTTTGGCCGAATTTTAAAAAAAACGTGAAATAAGATGTCTTTGACTGTATTCCTCGTCGGGAGTAGGAAACACCTGTGCTGACTTTTATTAATTCAGTCTAGAAATCAATTTAAAAGGGAGAAAAATAAACTGCGGGCTGAATTCGCGGAGGTAATTGGGGCATTTTTGTGAGAGGAATAATGAGATTTAAGCTGGGAGAAGCCGTCTAGACTTTAATGCAGAAAAGCCGTCGCATGTTTGTTCTTGATGGTTTTATGCCATTAGATGGAAGCTAATAGAATTATTTTGCCAAATTGACTTCAGTCTTACTCTTTAAGGGGCAAATTGTGGCCCTGGACTGGTAATAATTTCTCCCGGCTGCCACGGCTTTTTGCATTGTTCAACCTACAGGATTTGCCCGGCTTGATTTGTGCACGGCGGCGCGCACAGGAGCGTTAATGGCGCTCCGCGCTAGCCGCAGCCGGAGAGAGGCGGTATTTTAGGAGAATAAGTGAACGGTTGTCGCCCTGGATTTATCCGCCCGCGCCCTCGTGCTCCCGTGCTCTGCTCTGCTTTAACCGCAGGGATGTGATTTCGCCTTTGTGCTCATTAGTGGCGCTCTCTCCTCCGACGCCGCTAATTAAAGCTCTGGTGTGCCTACGTATGCATCCGAGTGCTTCTCTCTCTCTCTCTCTCTCTCTCTCTTTCTCCCTCTCCCTCTCTTCCTCTCGCTCGCTGTTTCTCTCCCTCTCAATTTCAATTTTCAATTTCTTTGAGTGCTTCTTTCTCTCTCCCTCTCTGCCTCTCCTTCACTCACTCTCCTGCCCTTCTCTCTCACTCTTTCTCTTCCTCCCTCTCTTTCTCTCTCTCTCTCTCGTTCAGAGCTGGCGGATAATGGAATATCTGCTTAGGAGCTCTAGTTTTTCCCCTTTAAAGCCCATTCACGGTCTGCACATCCACGTTTTGCCGCGTTCGGGTCTGTCTGCATGTACGGGCACGTGCTCGTTTTTACCTGTGCGTGCACATTTTTGCGCGTGTATCCATTTAAGTCATGACATTTTAGGACGTATTAATTTAAGAAATTACGATGCTCGCTGTTTCACAAAAGTAGTTTCCAACATTTTAAAATAAGATAAGATAAAATAAGCAAAAAGAGCAATCTCATTAAAAATGTATTTTTCTTTTGGGATTCCCTGCCAGGAGTTACAAACTCCTTAACAGACTAACGATAAATAAGGCACCTAATTGGGAATTCTTTTCTAATCAGCTCGTATACCTGTGGTGAGGTTTTAGTCAGGTGTATAATGGTCGACAACAGAATAACATAATTTCTGGAAGGAAGAAGGAAGCAATTTATGATGTAGGAAGTATGCCAAAATGTTCTAATCATTTCCCTCCTCTTTATTGAACATTTTTATCTGCGTAGTTACTTATTTGCAAAAGTGGAATCATTGGAAGGGTTTTGCCAGCTCTGGCATTTTCATAATGCCGTCATCCCCAAGTGTGTTTATTTCACTCTCAGTCACAACCTCAGTTATGACCATCTTTATCAGTGTAGCCAGTGGTCATTTACTTTACATGTAATTTTCACATTCACGCTGTCAAGGTTTCCCAGATGGAAGATATATATTTTTCCTATTGTAATTTAATTCACTATTTTAAATTTGAAAACAAAACTCTTGATATTGAATCCTGACCGACCGGCCGGCAGATCGACAGGGCGTCGTTGCGCGGCCGAGCGTACCATCGCCCCGGGAGGGAGGGTTTTGGCTGCGGGCGGGATTACGCCATTGTGCAACGGCGCCCCCTCTGGTAGAATGAGTTCCCGCAGTCTCCGCGGCAGCAGCGCTACGTCTTGCGCAGCTCAGCCAGAGGACTGCATTGATGCAAAGCCGGAGCGGGCTGCGCAGCTCCGGGGGCAGAGCGTCCGCCCGTCTGCGCTCTCCCGAAATTTGATGGAGGGACATTGCGGCAATGAGACGGGTCTGCAAACGCGGGAGGGCGTTCCAAGTTTGGAGGAGAAGATCTGGGATGAAAAACCAGTTGCAAGGGGAAACGGGGAAGTTAAGTTTTGAAATCCAAGGGCAGCCACACTCAAGGGGGGTGTCACATATGAAATGAAAATAATGAGAACCCAGATATAAACGTTTAAACGACGGCGCTGTTAAGACCCCAACCTCCCGTCTCAATATCATTTAATGTTGTCTCTCCTCAAGATGATAATCAGACAGTTCCTCAGCCCCTCTTCTAATTAAGGAAATGAGGCAGAAAATGTTTGAGGGGGGGTGAAAAAAGGAAAAGAAGAATGAGAACGTATCCGTTATGTCAGATTTTTCATTATTTGTGGAGTAGGTCAGCTCCGCTTTTGAACGAGCACTCAAAGACGGTGCCGTTTTTTTTTTGAAGACTGAGATTAGGTCAGAGGGCTGGAGAAACGGTGTTTAAAAGATCTTTGGAATTTTGGGCCAGCTTGGAAGCAACAAGCTGCTTCTCTCCGTCCGTTGGATCGAAGCCCCCACGGATTGGGCCTCTTGATCGAGCTTCCTCCTTCGTCTTTCTCCTTCTTTTCTTTTTCTGTCCTTTTTCCTGTGTCTCTTATCTTTTCGTCGTGGCCTTCATGACGGACGCAGTTGGCTGCGCGAACCCTTTCTTTTTTTTTCTTTCTTTTTTTTTTCTTTCTTTTTTTGACTTGCTTCCCGTAGTTCTGGACGACGGGGTAAATGAAGGAAGCGAGCAGACCTCAGCCCCTTCCTTGTTGCACCGAAGAGTTAAAGAAAGCAAAATATTTAGATTCTGCTGAGATTATTCAGCTGAGACGGGAGGAGAGGAGCGAGGGAAGACTGAAGGAGGGGGGAGCGAATATGTCAGAGTCGGGGGGGACTGGGAGCAGCGGAGAATTTGAAGCGTGAGATGATTTAAAGTCTTGTGGGGAATGAGAGCCCGGCACCAGTTTTAGACGCTGTGTATTCTCCGTAATAAATAAACCATTACAGCAAAAGGGGTGGGCTGTGAATTTTTAAAAAGATCAAGAAGGAGAGCAGGAAAGAGAGGGAGAGGGAGAAAGGACACTGCAGAACGAAATGTTCGTCGGGAGGGGGGTGGGGGCGACGACAAAAAGATCCCAGCTGTCTTCATCTTATTTTCCCTCTCTGCGTTCTCAGCTCTGGTGGTTTTCATTACATCTTCTAAAACGGCCAGCCCTCTCCTCCTCCTCCTCTCTCCTCTCTCCTCTCTTCCTCCCCCTTCCCTCTTCCTCCGTCTCTCTGCTTTCCCCTCCCCCCACGCGCGCTTGGGAAGGGAGGGGGCCGGGCCTGGCGACCGCAGCTGCAGAGAGACTGAGATTGGCTGCGCTGGCCCTTTAAATGACACGCACAGAAATCCACAGGAACACTGTGCGCCGAGCGGCGGAGTGTGCAGAGAACAGCGCCCCCAGACTGGGGGGGGGGTGTGTGGACATTACAATATGGGTCTTTCATCTGCATATTTCTTACATTATTTTTTTTTAAAAGCCCTGAGAGGCGGGATGGGGGGTCAGGGCGCTGGATCGGGGCGTTACCCGGGCCAGGGGTTGCGGGGGTGAAATTATGATGTCTGCCAGGGGGCAGCTTTTCGGAGTGGAGGGGATTTGGGGGGGGGGGGCGGGGGGGGGGGGGGGGGGCGAATTGTTGACGGGGTCAGTTTTTCTGGGGCGGGAAAGTTTGTGGAGTCAGGGACGGAATTTTAGGCAGTGCAGTTTGAGACTGCAGGGCAGTTTGTGGGTTCGTGGCCAGACTGTTTTTACCAGCGCAGAATTGTCCAGGGGTTCGTCGGTTCGTGGACATTTCATTTTTATTTTTTTTTGGGAGGGGGGTGGGGGGGGGGGGGGGGATCAGCGCTGCTTCAGACCGCCCTCTCGTCTTCCTACTTGGTCTATCTGGTGACATTTTTGGCGAGTGCTCCGCTTAAACCTGATTGGCTGACATTTGAGGTTGCTGTAACACGACGCTAGCCTCCCCCCGTTCTAATTCACTTAAAGGCTCAAAGGCGTGTTGTTGATCATCTCTCCGGAGCCAGATCTCCAACCCGTAAACACCGCCTCCAATCCTCTCTCTTCCTTTAACCTCGCTCTCTCGCTTCCATTCCCTCTTTTCTCTTATCCTTCCCCTTTTTTTAATTAAACTCTCGGGCTAGATGCGTCGCAGCTTGTTCCGCGTAATTAAAACGAGTGGATGGAAAATAAGGGGAGAGGGAGAGCGAGAGAGACGGAGGGAGGCGGGGAGGGTGTTCAGAGAGCGGAGAGATTTGGAGCTCTACTGCTGAGGCAGACAGAAACAGGCCTGGTTGAGTGAGTCCTGGGGGTGGGAGGAGGGGGATGGGCCGCTGCGACGTCATTGGCTGCGGCACAGGCTCAGGAGCAGCTGGAGGGTGTGGCCGGGCAGCTCCACTGCTGCCTCTCTGGGCTTCAAACACAGCTCGACAGCCTCGCTGCAACACAGGCAGGGAAAATTAGCACAGCGCTCTCTCCGTTATTATTGCGTGTGTGTATGTGTGTATGTGTGTGTGTGTACCCTTTTCCCCTTATCCTTTTGTTCTCTGTGAAGATCACAGGATTATGGATATTGGATTCCTCTGATGTTTTTCTTGCTTGTTGCCCTTGTCTCTGAGTGGGGAAGGAAAGACAGACAAAAAGAGGAATATACAAATGAAAGCCCCTTTGCATTTTATTTTTCTGTCGCTTATTACAACCGCTCAGTTTTCCCAGCCCGCCAGTAATTCCACTCTGTCAGTTATGCCCTCTTTTTCAGTTATTTCATGTCAAAAATATCTTTCTTTCGGTTTTTTTTTTCTTTCTTTTTTTTTAATTGCTCCCCCGAAAGAGGTCTAAACTAATGAGCCACCTGACATTGAAATGCAATATTGTAAAATGGTAACAGTTAAATCCTAAATTATATTCCAGGCGTGCGTTCACGTCAATACAGTCGCACAAAAACAAGTTTGAACATTTAGGCGTGAAAACGATGAAAATACTTTTATTTATTTATTACAAATATTTTAAACCCAACATTTTCAAAGTAAAAATTCGATCTAAATTGTGTCCCTGTTCTCTCTGGATGACACATAAACCTCTGGTAGATACATTTTAGCTGAAAAATAATGTTTATTTAAAAGGCGTTTCCTCGTGTGTGCCAAGCGCAAAAGGCCTCCCTCCTGCACTTAGAAAAAGAACACACCGGACTCGACGCCTGGCGGCCTTCAGCACAGAGTGTGCACAACAGCACCTTACACCGCCTAAACAATTCCACCCTGTTTAAATCACAACCGAGCAGTGTGTGTCTCTTTTTTTTATACTGGCGCTTTTCTAATCTCATTTTCTGTCCTCCTTTCTTCCTGGTTTTCTCTTGGTGCTGCTCGGGTCTGCTTTGGGCGCGGTCCTGCAGGTAAGTCAGTCCACTTGATTCTGCTAACTTTTCCGTAATTGTACTTTTAATAAATGGCATCACAGGGTGTCTGGCTTCCCTTTAAACGGACCGCTTAGAATCTCTTTGTCACCCAGAGATATTACCAGGTATCACTGGATATAATGTATTCATACGGCAGGGTATAACCTTGGACCGCAAATTGGAAGAAAATATCATCGGTACAATGGTGGGATGTAAGGATACATCACATGATCAAATTATATAAAAAGCCAGCATAAAGCCGGCCCTCGGTAATGTTCCAGCGTCATAACCACATTGAACGGCGCTGAAGTAGAAAGTGGCTGATAATGAATTGCAGCCATTTCATAGAGCATAAAGACGCGTTCATCGTGGGAATTGCCCATCAAAATACACAGGCTGCTGTATTTGTCAACCGGCGAGTCTCTCGTCGGCGGCAACATCTGAACATCGTGACTGAACGTGAACGGGATGTAAATGAATTTCAGCCCCGTCTGAGTGGCTGCGGTTGAGGACGTGATGCGTTTTCTCCACAGTACCTCAGCTAAGAGGATGGCATCGCTGAGACAGCGAGACAGAGAGAGTCAGACCGAGAGACGGAGAGAGAGAGAGAGAGTGTGATGGACAGAGAGAGACACAGAGACACAGAGAGCGACAGACTGAGTGAGAGGCAGAGAGAGCGAGAGGGCGAGAGAGAACCCAGTGAAAATGTAATGCAAAGTTACAGGAATGGGGCCATTTAAGATACTGCAGCCTTTGAACACATTTTCTCTAAGTCACATGACCGAAAAACTTGCGGCCCTGTGCAGCAGGAAGCCGAGTGAGGTGGGTCTTTCATTACGTCGGTGGGTACTGATGTCTACGGCTGGGCTCGCGCTTTCCACGAACACGCCCGTCCCCCTCAGCGGCTTCTCTTAAAAAGCTCTTCCTTTTAAAGGGAATTCCAGCCGGCGTTATCAGAGAGAGTGGCTCGCACGCTTCGCTCAAGTCATAAAGAACGCCCGTCGTCTTTCGCTCCCTTCATCTGTCGCGGCCCGTCTCCCTCGCCATCCCGGAGGTAACGAGCGCAGCCCGCGAACCGAGACTGGCCGATTGACAGTCGAGACGGCGAATGAGACGGCCGGGTGTCAGGTTTGTCTCCCGCGCTGCGGCGGGATCTCTCCGCGGTGTCCGAGTCACCGCTCAGGAAATGAAAGATTAACGTCTGTCCTTAACAAAGATGAGCAGATTAACCGTCACAGACACAGAGGGTCCAAGGCTTTGGCAGGGATTTCACTGTCTGTAGCCCCAACCCCCCCAACCCCCCCCCCCCCAATCCCTCCAGCCAGCCAGAACTATCGTGTAAAAAAAGAAAAAGTGGCTGTAATTATGGTTTTATTTTATTCTGCAGCTTATTGGGCTTTGCCTAATGCACCCCCGTCCTCCGTCCTCATTTGAGCGAGGGGGAAGAAACACTGATTCGTCATGTTGAGTTTATCTTTTCTCACAGGATTAGCCTGAAATAATTAGCCAGGCGAAAGTAGTTTTCGTCTGTACGGGTGGGTCTTCCACGCAGAGTAATAGCTGGCTTTCAGGTGAATTGCAGCTCCGATACGGTGTGAATATTCCTGTGCGAGCCAAATGTTACTGTAATATACGGTGCTGTAATCTGCTGAGAGGGGATAGTCTTTTTAAAATAAAATGTACAAAAAGGAACGTTTTCTCGTGTTGAAACTGCACTTTTGTGAAAACAACAGCGTGATTGCCGTCGCCGTTTTGACAGTTTCGTATTTTGCATCTTAAGAGGGTTTTTGTCTTCTTTTCCAGTCGGGAAACAAAAAATATTTTCCCTTCCTCCTCAACCCCCCCCCCCCCATCCCAGTGGAGGGAAAACAAGTGAAATAATACGTTGTGTCTGCGGACATATGTTGTCTAGACCTTCGATTACGCAAATGAACGAGGGGCTGGTACGACAGTGCGCGTGCGGGCAAAAATTCACCTGCTCGCCGCCAGCCTGGCTGTGCCCCGTTACCAAGACGGCAGACAAAAGCGCCACCTGGCACCCCGCCATCTCCAGTGGGCGAGGGCAGGGAGATCAGGCGGAGTAGTCGCAGACGGCCTCCCACCCCTCCTTCATCCATCGATTAGTCAGGAGTGGGGTGTGGCGATGGGGGGGGGGTAATTATATGGGCTTAATTATGTTTTTTAATAATCCACGTCAAAGATGATGAAAGACTTGGATGGCTCCCAAAATTCTCTTGCTATTTTTTTTTCTTTCTTTTTTCTTTTTTTTTCCTGCCACACCCCGCCCCCTCTCAGATGAATACATTATTATATTACAGAGCATCTATATTCAGCTCTCTTGCATGCCACTTTGGGAGATTTTTTATAATTCACTGCTGCTGTCTTTGACTCCCATGAGCTTCAGAATCTAATATCAGTCAAAGGTACCTCTGGGTGCACGAACACACACACACACACACACACACACACACACACACTCACACACGCACAGACACAAATACTCACATACACGCACGCACATACACACAGACAGACACACACACAAGCACACACACACTCACACACACACAGACACACTCACACACACACAGACACAAACGCACACATACACACGGACAGACACACACACACGGACAGACACACACACACACACACACACACACACACACACACACACACACACACACACAAACACAACACACACACACACACACACACGTGCATTGTCCTCTTATGTACGGTACCTGAGCGATCGGCAGTTTCAGCCATGTTGTAGCACGCCGGGTGAGTGTTTTGTTCTCTTTCTGTACCTCTTTCCAAATTCAAAGATTCATAGAGAGGAGTTCTGGTTGGTTTTTTGTTTTTGTTAATATTCTAATACAATTCAGGTCTTCACTTAATTACAAATGATTTTAGAATTATATGATAAAATTAATCGATTGGCTTTGCCGTATGTAGTGTTTAATACTTACTACTTACTAACCAGACAAACTATGCGTAGTTGCATTATCTTGAAACCAGGCCAACACACACATACACATATACATACACATACACATACACACACACACACACACACACACACACATAGCCACGTTGCTTTTTGGGCCACACACACTTTTTGTGTCCTGGCTAGCTCCAGCGGTCAGCGCACGCTGGCTATAGCCCAAATGGAAAAGCCTGGCCGGAGTGAGTGCCAATACCCCGATGGGACAAAGTGATTATTCGCCATTGTGCATAAAACTTGCACAGTAGATATTCTGTGCTGACATTAACAGCGCCTCTCCCTGTACCTGTCTGTCCATTTGTGAAATCTTTATTCTTAAGCTTCAGTTCAGCTGAACATGTGTGTAGATGTGATGACAATCAAATCCACTCCTTCATTCACTATGGCACTCAACTATGGTGCTGTTTTTTACTTTTAAACAGTGCTGACATCTTTTTGTGGCGCGTTTGACATCCTCGTAATAGCTTCCCCCACATTCAGCATTTGGACAGGCCGGTCTGTTCCACTCTTCGCATTGAACCAAAGGACTGACCCTCCTGTAGGTCAGCGTTGTAGGCGTAACGGTTCTCAATTGAAATTAAGATACCAGCCATGGGAAGGCCTCTCTCTTGAGTCCCATAGTTAGTTGATTGAAAATCAGAAATAGAAATAACTTTTTACTGTGAATTTTTACTTTGAATGTCCTCAGACCGTGGAGTATTTCAGGAGTTAAGCAGGCATTAAGCAGCATTTCCGTCCACAGAGGCAAAGATTTTTAAAAATGGCAAAATGGATTCCAAAAATTAGCCTCCAAAAGTCATCAATAATCCCATCCTCAGTAATCAGCGATCGATTGCCATTTATTAGCATTTTGTTTACAGAGCAAACGGTATGCAGAATAAAGACTTCGACAGGAAGCTCAGAATTCAATTGTCGCTCAGAGGGAGGGGTGCGGGTGGTGAGCTTCGCTGCTGGTGAGAGGGAGAGAGAGAGAGCGTACTTTCTGCTCCCTCCGACAGGAGATAGTCCAAGCGCTGGTTTAATCGAGCTGTCTGTGGAGATTATATTTGTCAAATCTGCCAGAACAGCTGTCCCACTGCTCACGGCCTGCTGTCCCAAGGCAGACTGCCATCTGCTGGACACTCTGTGTACTGCACATGGCATGTAATGGCTCCTTGCAGACAGTTATCGGTTACTGTGATATTTAAATTCTGAAGTATCAAAAAATCAGACTTGCTCGTTTGTTACAGCAGTAGCCTTCTGAGGTTGATCTCCAACTGAGTATTTGTACATTACATAATTACACCCCTTTTCCCAGAAACTGAGTGTTTATAAGTTAAACCAACTATCATGGCGCCGTGGTTACTGGTGTAAGATGGTAAATAGGCCACATTAATTTGCAAACAATGTTACAGATTTGTTTCACAGAAAACTTCAATCCGGCTAGAAATAATGAGGGGCTTAATGACGATATATAAATATTTTTAGTAGCAGAAGGAAAGGAACATCAACGGCAACGTTATTTATTTTCTACCCAGTTCTGTTTTCGAACGAGGTGTTGATTAATTGAACTGAAGATCGCGGTAAATTGCGCACACTGTACGGTGTAAACTACACAGTTACATTTTATGTTGTAATTATTTCCTGATGTCTCGTAGTCGCTAAACTAAAGAAACATATCAAGTTATTCCAGTCTCATTTCTCTGCTAAGGGCCAGACCGCGATCCCCGTACATTAAAGGCCTGATTTACGAAGACTTAGCATGTGCGAAACATTTTAGCACACACAAACGTGGCTTCACACTCTCCCATCAATATGCACCCCTCATCCCTGTCCTTGGGTAACCGCCTGCATTGGGTTCTTGAGTCAGCAGAATGGCGCATTGCTAATGAACGCTGCTCAGGAGCTGGGCTCAGACCTCTCCCTTCTCCCTCGCTCTCTCTCCCAGTCTGAGGAGCGCGCTTCAGGCAGTCCTTGGTGAATTGCTGTGATAAAAGAGAGAGGGAGAGAGACCGAGAGAAAGAGAGCAAGGGCATCTGGTCACAGTGCTAAAAGCAGCAAAAATGGAAATAAGAAGGAAAAAAAAATGTGAATAAAGCCTGAAAATCAAAAGCAAAGCGGCCCCAATTAAGAGCATCTTTTGTTCTGTTCTCTTGGTCTCTCTCTCTCTCTCTCTCTCTCTCTTCTTTTTCTCTCTCTTTTTTTCTCTCTCTTTCTTTCTCTCTCCCCTTTCTCTGTCTCTCAATTTTTAAAATGCATAATGCATATTATAAATTGATTAACAACCTGGAATAATTAAAATATAAGTGGGCAATAAAGGAGGCAGTCTGTGCGGTTTGTGAAGGAGGACATTTTGCGTTGACATTGTGTGGGTCTACATAAAATGTGTGACAGAAATGTGCAGTTTTGGTTGTTGGTTGGTTGTGTTCCTTTTGTGGTCACTCTTTTAAACTTCCCCTTTTGATCCGTTTTGGACAGCTATGACATCAAGAATTTTTTAAAAAGTCAGCACTCTCCCTCCCTCCCTCCCTCCGTCTCTCTCACTCCCTCTCTCTCTCTCTCTCTCACTCCCTCTCTCTCTCTCTCTCTCTCTCTCTCTCTCTCTCTCTCTCTCTCTGTTCTCTATCAATTTTAATTTCAATTGTGCTTTACTGGCATGACAGGAAGGATCCCAATGTTGCCAAGGCAATACAGTATTGATAATTGTAATAAACATAAAAGGATGGTAATGTTAACTATATGTTATAATCGTATAAACAATGCATAAAAGATGATTACACTGAAATACAGCATCAAAACTAGCTATCTCTATCTCTATTCCTTTCTCTCTGTTTCTCCCTCCCTCTCTCTCTTCCTCTCTCACTCTCTCTCTTCCTCTCTCACTCTCTCACTTTCTCTCTCCTTCCTATATCACCAGCACTGCTGTTATTATTTTGGGATTTTGCTATCTCGTGCGACGGCATCGTTTCCCACGGTGAGAATGGAGGCGCATCGCATGTCGAGTGATGCTAAAATCTTTTTAATCCAAATTTATCCTTTTGGATTAAAGCTTTGGGTGTAAAAAAAAGGTGCACACAGCGGTAAATAAACCGTTACGGATCTGTTTGATTCAAGATTATGCGTAGCGCCCTCTCGGGGTTTAAAAAAGAAAGAAATAAAAACTTGTTTAATGCAGTTGAAGCCCTTTTCATACATAATGGGCCTCGGAGCAGCGGCTTGTTATGTCGAAGCGGAACTCATCGGATGTAGCCGTATCCAGCAGGAAATGGAGGGCTTTAATCGCTGCGGCTCCTGGGTTACCCTCGCGCTTACGTTAGTGCTATAGGGGGAGGTGCAGGGAGGTGCCCAAAGCCTAAAAACGTCTTCTGGGGTTTAAGAGACCGAGCCAAACATGGCGGGCGCCCCTCTTTACCTGGGACAGGACGCGTAGGGGCAGGAGTGGTGAGAGGGATAGGGAGGAGGCAGGAAGGAAGGAGGAAGGAGAGGAAGACATGTTAGCGAGCACCAGGGGGTGGGAAAGAGAGAGGGAGGGAGGGAAGCGGAGGAGAGAGAGGGAGAAGACCGCAGACACCCGGCGGTCCGTCTCATATTGTGGAGTCGGCGGGCCGCGCGGTCGAACCGCTCCACGGCGGCATTTTACCGCTGCTTTCTCCCGGTTATGCTTTAATTATCCCTCCGCGCTCGGGCGACTGGGGAGATATGCTAATGCCCGTCATTGGCGCCGATGAAAGGCAAGCGCGAGGCGCATTATTTAGGCGGCTGCGCGTGGCCCCGGAGGGCACGCGGCGCTCTTTTCATCGCTCAAAAGAGAGGTTAAGCTGAAGGAGGCGCCGAATCGCAAATGAGGAATTTAAAAGTGTATTTATTTAGCTTTGCTTTTCACGGGCGGAGGAGGGGAAGGCAGGCAGAGGGAACGGCTAAAAAGCCTCCACGTCAAACGGAATAAATAAATAAATTCATACACGAAGCAAGCAGAGGTTGAACAAATACGAGAGATCTGAACAAATACGCGTCATTGTTAAGTGGTCCTTCAGTAGGGTAAAAACGAGCTTTTCCGGTTGATGAGGAACGTAACGTACGTGCATCAAAGAGGCTAAGCAGCTGCAGGACTTGCCCCCACGAAAGCTTCCGATAATTAAATTGCGTCGTCGTAGCACAAATGCTAAACGAGTTCGGTTTTTAAGATTTTTAGCAGGATGTGGATGAATCTTGAGGATGAATGCGATCTGCTCCCGTGCCACGGCGCAGGATATACACCGCTACAATAATTTCTTCCTCGCGGCGAAGAACCACATTTATTTCATTACTATCTCTGTTATTAGATACGGCGAGTGGCGTTGGGGGAATAGCCCTTTGTTAAAGGAATTAGCCCTCTGTTAAGGGAATAGCCCTCCACTAAGTAGTCTCGTCGGTCCTCGTCGTTCTCCAGTATCGTCGGGGGAATTGCCGAGAAACTCGACGCTAATCCCCCCTCATTTGGAGAGAAGCGGCACCAGATCACCGCTTCGTTAGCCGCTTATGAAGATAAGTCTTCTAATTGACCGTCCACCGGACACACACACGCTTCCCTTTCAGGGGGTCCGACCGCTGGCCCGTCTTGGTTTCCCGGGCGTCCTTTGGGCGTGTAATGGAAACGGACCAAAGACGCGGACGGCCCGAGCGCTCGCTTTCAGCCCAGTTTCTCTGTGTCGCTGCACCTGCCGAAAATAAGTGTGTTTACACCTTCCTGGCCTCTGACCAGTCTGACTTTCATCTCTCCAGTGGAGGGTTGAAAGTCGTTCCGTTTCTCGCTCGCTCACGTCGCTCCACACAGTACTAGTCGTTGCTCATTAATTCCAGGTTCTTTTTCCCGCCCCACACAAACAAACAGCTCTCCCGCCTCGCAAATGAATGCATCACGCGTTGCTAACAGCTAACGGGTCCAGCGTTTTCCGCCTCCGGCTTATTGGGCGGAAGAGCTTCTTAGCCAGCCTCAAATTACTCAAACTGGCCGGACTCCAGGACACTGCGACCGTGTTCTCCGGGATACAGAGCTGGGCGGTGAGGTTTTGGTTTCACACACACCAGGCAGTTAAGTTGCTCAATTCTCCCTGATGCAACAGAGAATGGGAGTTGTGAAAGAACCCCGATTAGAAGTGAGGCAAGTCGGCTGAGAGAGTCATGGACTGGTGGGCTGGTGTGGGGGCTCATCCACCCAATCGCGTGGAACCACGCGGAACGCACAGAAACTGGACTTTCCAGCAACCCAAGAGAGCGGGAACCAGCCAGCCAGAGAGGGACTGAAGAGGGCAGAGAGGCCTGGGAAAGCGAGGCGAGTCGAAGGAAAGAAGCGAGGCCTTTTGCTCGGTTCGCTCGCGAAAGAGAAATGTGTGCGTCAGAGCCCGGGCGGCAGAGCGCGTCAGTCACTTCACTGCGTTTGCGGCGGCCCAAAGCCAGAGCAACGGAGCATCTTGGCAAGCGCGGGCGGCTCGCTGGCGTCATCCTTATTATTAGCTTCTCCCGGAGTTTGAAACAGGCGCCTCTCTGCGGATTTAGTGAAGCCCTGTTGGCTCTTGCACAGCGCTTTCTCTCTACCATAAAGCGCGATGGAGCAGGAACGTACCATAGACTGAGCGATTACAAAAGCTAAGGGTTGGACTCTTTGTAAGAAGGCTTGCAGTTGGGCGGGGAGGAGAGAACTCGTTTTGAAATCCCACAATTCAAAGCGTCAGCTGTAAGTTTCGCCTTTTCTGTCCCATCAGCAGTGCTCTCAGTCGATTCACAATCATCCTCGTGACACGTTATTTATATCTGCCTCAAACTTCGTTCCCTGGAGAGAGTTTGATAAATTGCCCAACACATTGCAATCATCCTTAATTGGATGCTGATACATTTTGTGTACGCTGACGGTCTTCTCATGCTGTGTTGTGTTCTACTGTAGTTTTGCAAATTCTTTACAATAATGCCCAATAATTCTATCCCACTTTGTGCTTTCTTTCAAGAAGTTTCTACTTGTCTCTATACCGTCTTTTAAATATGAATGGCTGTATGCATATGTGTCTGTAGAGGGACGGAGAGAGTGAGAAAGGAAGTGTGAAGGGGAGGTAGAAAGAGGGAGAAGAGGAGGTGGGGAGCTAGAGACCGAGACGCAAGCATGAGGACCAGGCGCCAGGAACGGCTGTAAAAACACCCCCCCCCCCACCTCTCTCCTGCCGGAGCGAGCATCTCCTCGCGCCTTTCCCGCCGAGGCCCGGAACGGCGTGTCAAACCCGAGGTTGTCTTTCCGAGCCTCCCGTCTCGCGCGTGCGGTCACACCGACAGGCAGGTGCGGCTTCGCTTTCTGATGTATTTTTAACGACGTGGCTGAACGCCTGCGGATTCCGAGGCGCCGGTGTTTCCATCTCGGGGCCCGGACGATGGACGGCCGTACCACCGGGCTAGGACCGCGCCGTCGTTTCTCACCCTGCGGTTTCTTGAGAAAACGTTGTGTTAATATCTGAAAAATGCACTCGCGGTCAGGGCGTTGTCCCTTTACAACAGAGGTTGGCAACCCTGGTACCGGAGTTGGTCCTGGTATTTGCTCTGTCCAAACCTGTAACTAAGCAACTGGACTCATTTTAATTAATCAGGTGTAAAGAATGCAGGTGTCCATGCGCTGGAGGCACTCAGCATTTCACCATTCATAATATTCAGGCTCTAACTTTTAATCATCCGTCATCATTTAATCATTGTGATCAAGCTCAGATGGAACAATAACCAGAAACATCATCGACACTCCAGGACCAGGGTTGCCTACCCCTGCTCCAGGCTGCCCGCCCCGGTTAACGTGACGGACTGCGATCGCTAATAGGCGTTAGCGAACACAGAGCGAGTTGCGCCTCCTGTATCCGTCTGTCAGGCCACACATCGTTAGCCGCCTCCTCCATTCCCCACTGTTGAACATCGAGGCGTCGAGGTGACATTAAGCAGGCCCGATTGCAATCGCGCCGCGGTACCGTCGTCTCCACGGTCGCCGTTCCAGAACCTGACTGTAGCGAGCGCCTCGCTGCTCTGTCGCAACACTGTTTTGATATTGGGCCTAGGTGGTCATGATCATCTCAATATTTATCTCATTATGACAATTACACGTCTCGGAGGTGAATGAATGGCTGCAGGGTGCCAGCTGGTTGTATTTGACAGCTATTTGGAGACTTAATGCCCAGAGTAATTTGTAGCAGAGAGAGAGAATGGGGAGCAATTTGGAGCCGAGCCACTTTGGAAGGGGACTCGTTGGCTCGTTAGGAACGCGGGCTGGTTCGGGAGTGTGTGGCGCCGCGGAGTCCTCCAGGTGGACCGCTCGGCCCGCATTCTGCGTCTCGCCCTGTAATCCCGTAAAGAGCCGGGGCCTCTACTCAGGGGCCAGTTCTGCTCCTCCAGGTGTTCCGTTTTTACCGGTCCCTCAGGGGTGTCCAAGCTTGTTGAGTCTGACCATCTGGACAGAGTCAACACTTTTATTTCATGAGATTAGTCTCGCGTTTGCTGTTAGCCACTCAGGCTTTGTCATTACAATTATTTACCTATTTAGCTGTGTAGGTCAACTGAGAACTGAGGTTTTCCTTTAAAGTGGTGAGCTAAGGAATCAAAGTAGGTAGGGATTGTGTAGCACAATGGATTTGGGCCACCGACATTTTATTCAATATTTATTTAATGAGGTCATAGTGGGCGGAGAAATTGTATCAATAATGAGAAGACTTATTAATAAAAATATGACATTTTATTAATGAACTATTAAAGTTATAATAAAATGACATATAACACCACACAAAATAGTCTGATGAATTTATGAATGTATTTCTGGTGCGTCAACTGGGACCAAAGGGGTAGTGTTAAAGAAACTAAAGAAGCAAGTGGCTAACTAAAGGACATGTAGCCTTGGTTACAGAGCAGCGGTAAATATCGCCATAGTGCATGCAAACGTAATGAGGCTATTATGTTACTTATATTGTTAATCAATCCCGTCAGTATATTCTCTTTAACATAAACGAAAGACAGCGCTTAAAACAGTTTGGCAAAACAAAACCTCATTCTGGCAACTAGATTGAGTTTACAGCAATTCAAGTAGATGCCAACGCAAGGATTATGAATGGCTTTGTTTACTTGGCGGCCTCAGGGGAGGGCCAGGCCAGAGATCCTGCAGTCCGCCAGCTCGTCCGCTGGGAGATCCTTCCCCGGAACGATTCAGAAAATAAGTTGGTTGAACGCGGAACACACTGTGGTAGTTTTACTGGAAACACGGGAGGATTTTTTTTTTGGCTGTGCGAAGATCCAGGAGTACTGTAGGCAACGTCGACAGCTGCTGGGGTCTCGCTACGGCTGAGGCGCCATGTCCGCCAAATGCCCCTGACACGTCTTCACAGACGCGTCTCGCGTACTGGCCTTATCATCACTGTGGCTCTTTGTCTTTCTGCTGCGGCGGCTCGTCTAGCCTGGCATCAGTTCATCTGGGCACAATTTGTCCTGACTGCTGATTCACCATGTGTTACAGTAGCCATTAGATGTAAGGAAGAAGATTAGGTGACCAGAAGTAAAGTCAGATTTTTGTTAGAATTTGGCCAGGAAACGGGGTAACATCCCTCCTCTTTAATCCCTCACTCCCTCCAGAACCCTCCTCTTTCATCTCTCACTCCCTCCAGAACAAAAGGCTGAAGTCTAGTGTCCAGGGAAGAATATTTTGGTTGTCAAGAAATTCACATTTTTTAAACAACCGAACCCTCCCCCCTCCCTTGAAGAGCAGGGATACTTTAATTTCTCCGGTTGTTGATAGTAGTAGTTGATTAAATGTCAGTCTATCATTAGGAAACATTCGGAAAACATTTATTATGTGGATGACAACTGTCTTGCGTTATTTGTGAGTATATCAGCTTGTTTCATTTGGTTTTGGGAAAAAACGGGCTTTCCTAATGCACTGCAGAAAGGGAAATGGCGATTGTGATTCAGTGATTCAGTCCGTGGTTGAGTAAACGCCCGGCCTTGTTGTCGTGCAGTGACAAGCGGCCGCCACCCATAGCGCCTGACTGTAAATGACCTGGCGCAGATTGGGTTAGACGGGTCGTTACTATTCCTGTCTTCCCTCCGCTGGTTTTACGTGGCGTCCGATGCATCCCGACAGCGAGGCGGACGCGTACCGCCAGCGCCGTCACAGAATCGGGACAAATCCCAGGTCTAAAGTAAACCTGAACGCCCGTCCAAATGACCTTCAACAGCCGCCTGAGGTTACTGCTGAAAAGTGATCAATATTTAACCTTACGACTGCAATTTAACACGCGGCGCTTGAGACGGGTCTTAAGCCGTCTCGTGAAAGCGTTTGAAAATGTAATCGCGGGGACGCTCGGTCGTTCCCTGAACATGTCCCTGACAGAGCCAATCGGTTGTAAGTGCTTAGAAATTACCTCAGTGCCCTTTCCACTGACAGAAGACTGGACTTGCCTGTCTGGCTTACAGTGTTCTAAAAACTGTTGTAGCAAAGTTGTGAGGGCAGCTGGGAGCTGTTTCCAGGCAGAAATGGCACTCACTCTGGTAGCTAGCCGTAGTCCCGCCTCCTCCGCTTTTCTCCCCCATCGGTCATGCGTTTCCAGGCTTACATTCTGAAAATCCTGGAAAGTGCGACACGACCCTCCCTCGCCACAGGGATCCTCTGGAGAGGGCTGAAGGAAGCACATGTCAATAACTCCCCGCTCTTTGTGAGGCTCCTAGAAATTAATTACCAGCATGCCCCAGTTTCTCAGGCCCTGGCTGTAGACCATAAGGTCAGCTGTTGATCCAGTGAAAATGGCTATGGCCTTTCGTGCTGGGTTCGCAACAGCATCAGGAACGCGGAGGGGTCTTGTCTGTAGAAATGGTGGAGGATGACAGCGGCTGAATCCTCTCACCCTGCGTTACCTCACAACTAGTCACGCCCTCAGCAAGTCTCACTCATTACTTTACTCATTTACATTACATTTCTGGCATTTAGCAGATGCTCTTATCCAGAGCGACTTACACAACCTTTAGCATTTTTACATACTGTGTATTTTTACAGCTGGATATATACTGAAGCAATTCAGGTCAAGTACCTTGCTCAAGGGTACAATGGCCTGGGAGTCATACCTGAATCCTTTGGGTTACAAGCCCTGTTCCCTCCACGTTATGCTACACTGCCACCAATTATACTGCACTGCCATCCATCATACTATCATACTACACACTTTACCACCTCCTCATTGTATGTCCGTCACCAGTATATTCAGTGAGCTTCTTTTGAGATGTACCATGTTAAGAGGCCTCAGGCCACATCCTGTGTGTTTCTCCATGCACTCTTTTACCTTAGCTGGGCTCGCCCCGCACGTTCTCCTCTCCCTCCCCAAACCTGACTCCCCGTGTCCTCCTCTTCCAGGACCTGTCCGGCTCCATCGATGACCTGCCGACGGGGACGGAGGCGGGACTGGGCTCGGCCGTCAGCGCCTCGGGCTCCACCAGCAGCCAGGGCGAGCAGAGCAACCCGGCGCAGTCGCCCTTCTCGCCCCACGCCTCACCGCACCTCTCCGGCATGCGCAGCGGGCCCTCGCCCTCACCCGTGGGCTCCCCCGTGGGCTCCAACCACTCCCGCTCGGGCCCCATCTCACCCGCCAGCGTCTCAGGTACGGCTCCGCCCCTTCCAAGAGAAGAATCGTTTAGTACTTGGGGCAGATGGTGTTAATGTGTTAACTCATGTGTAGTTGAAATTCCATGGTTGTTAAAATATGATTAGCACATTCTTTTAAATTGCCGTTCTCTCTTTTGACCTTTCTGACCTCCTATAGGTAAATTGTCTTGTCATGCTTCCATTTTATTGGTTAAGTAGAAGTGAGATGCTATGGATGACTAGAAAAAGTAGAGTAGAACTGATGGAGAAAATAACCAAATATACCGGACCATTGAACAGTAGGCTTAAAAAATGTCCACACAGTACTTTCTGTAAAGCAAGCTTAGTGCTATCTGCTGCTAGACTGGATTTTAGTATCGTACAGTTGGCATTCGGCCTGCCCCCACAGTCTAAATGCTTTTGCAGCATAAAATCAATGCTGGAAATGCCCTAAAAAGAAGTTGTCTATTCTGTTGGTTGTGTATTTTTGAATTTTTGAATCATTGCAGACTAATTAGTCAAGTGATGTGAGTCTATTGGGGCGAAGTTCTGTAAAGCGGACATCTACCAACTTCAGGCAGCTTTACATTGTAGAAGGCAGTAGTTAATATTTGTTCTTCTTTTTGAATTTACCATTTTTCAATATAGTGAACACTTTTGTCAGACACATTTAGACAGCAGTCAAAGTAATTTAAATGAACTCTCCTGTTAACATGCGAATGTGTTCAAATTTGCAAGGCATATTGTGTAAGTGCACAATGGTTCTTTTGAAAGAGCATGGTTTTAGTGTTCTCAGTCGTATACGTGAATTCAAGGCAGCATCAGCAGTGTAAATTGTGATTGACCTGGATGACATTGATAAGGGGAAATAAAACTGAAAAGTATGTGCATTGTGCAGTTTCTATTCGGTAAAATAGCAGAATCATTGTTTTCCTTCAGCAAACACACGAGTCCCAACCACAACTGTGTGCTTAGCTGATTTTGCTCTTTTCCCGTTGAAATCTGCTCTGATTGCACATTTGCAGGTCCTGTGTTTACCAAAGCGTCACAGAGCCACTGCACGCCAGTGAGAATGTGCACTTTTCCACATTCTCCCTCGCTAACCATAACAAGCTTTTTAAAAAAATCCCTCAGGTGGCCTCAAATCATTTTGTCTTTCCACACCAAACTTTTCTGAGCTTAATGACCGAGAGATTCAGCGCAAAGCTGCTATAATGGTCGTAGATGTGCATCATGCCCCGTGTTACTGTTTTGATATATCACCCTCAGGGCGTAAGCACCATTGTTTGCCCTACAGAAAAGTTCACTTCAGCAAGAATTTCTTTCCAACCACTGTAAACCTCCTGAATAAATAATCAACCGTCAGGCAATTTCCCAGAGTGCACAGAAGCTGCATTTGTTGACGTGAGTGTCAGCATCGCCTCAGCGACGGGCTTCTGTATGTTAACGGGATTCGCTTGTGTCGCGATTTCCACTCAGCGTCGAGTCTGTGAACCTAATTTTAGGTACGATTTGGGTCACGGGGCTCCGGTGTTTATTTTGGGTGCTTTTGTTTTCCACTTGACTGGTTTTTCCTGATTGATGTTGAGCTGCAGGAAGCCTCCTCTTAGGCTGTCGATCACTGTGAGGAGGCGGGGCAGGTCCACAAAAGAGAAACTGAAGATTGACGTCAATAAAAGCGGAGACGGTCACATCTCCAAATCTGAGTGCCAGAGCAGAGCGAGGAGATGAAATAACACGCTACGTTCCTCTCGCTTCAACTAAATTATTCAGCTTGATTTGACTCATGTAAATGTAGAATCATAGGCTATATTTTCTATGCATTTATCGGTGCCTGGGCTACACAGTATCACACCATAGGACAGTAGACCTAACATTCCCTACTATCATGTCGGTGTATGGGAGAAAAATACTTCTGTGGAAATGTGTGTCTAAGACAGTTACAGTGGGCAACCATGGCCTTAAATCTCAACCCGCTGACCCTTTTCTCTGGGTCCGAGCTCTGTTGGAGTCAGCATGTGTCCTAGAAGAAGGGAGCCCCCCCCCCCCCTCTCCACCTACCCCCTGCAGCACGTTAGGGTTAATGGGGGCACTCTGATCCCAGACAAACGGTGTATCTTGTCTGCTGGTCATTAAAAAAAAAAGGGAAAGAAAATAAAGAACCGGTTCTATAAAACCGGCCGAAGCGACTCCAAACGGCTCAGCCCATTATTTTTCCCTTCAACGCGGCTGCGCGCTGTCGGCCCGGCTCATCTTTGATGGCATTGTTATCCGTTTTTGCGGGGCTGAGGCTGCAGTTCTTCCTTTTTCCCCCCTGCTCCGCGCCCCAGTAATGAGGTCCACGGGAGACCAGTTACTGGCCCGCGGTCCTTTCAGCTTCCCCCGACTGGGAGAGTTGACTTGCATTAGACCCCAGGTTGGTTAATCATTAACGTGTGTTCCTGGAGATCTCGGGACCATTATTCCGGCTCTGCGCGGCATTTACAGCCGTTCCCCCAAGACTCGGGGAAAAACGGCGGGGGTGTGCGCGCGCTACGGGCTCCGCAACTTGGGTATTTTGCGGTTTAAAAGTTAAAGTACCCTCTCTTTCAGATGTGCGCCCTGGGACCCTCTGCCTCTAAAATGCTGCCCCGCACATACGTATCGATGTGTCGCAGGCGATGTGCATAAGACCACTCGGCCCGTTTGAATCGCATGCATTCCCCCCCAATGAGACGCTGACCCTAACGCTTCTCTGACATGCTCTTGGGCTTGTCATGAAATGTACTGCTCTTGTATATATTTATATTTAATTTATTTATTCAAAAATAAAAATATATATTTTTAAATTGTACAGATTTTTCAGCTTTATTGGACAGGACCATGTAGAGATGCAGGAAGAATGGGAGAGGGAAAGACATGCAACAACGGTCGCGGGCCGGATTAGGACAGCCGACATTGTGGCTCTCAATGAGCGTATGGACGGTGCTCTACAGGCTACACCACTGAGACACCACCCTGCTCTTGTACATTTACACTTATATATTTAAACTTACAGTCTTTCCTCAATGTGTAAGAATGATAGACTGGGCATTTATTGATAGTCTGTGTTGCCCTTTGGACTCAAGGACGTCTAGTTCAGGTTTTGTGCCCAGCGTTGGGCTGATATTATAAGAACAGTAGAAATATGTTCCTGAGCGCTGTGCCATTTTTCATTTATGTGATTAATACCCGTGATCCACTTTTAAGGTCTGGAAGCGGCCTTTGAAGATCCCTGCCCCTCTTTGCCACGTAAGGAATGTTAATTTTACATTCGTTTTTAGTCGCAGCACTTTCTCATTATTTCTTCAATGATGTAGCCTTGTACTGAAGAGACGGTGGTATAGAGCGCCTTATTGATTGCCTGAAAGACTCCTCCTCTCTCCTACTCACTCGCCGCCTTGTACATTACACTAAGGGAAATTCATCAGTCATTCAAAACACAGATATCGTGAAAAGATACGTCTCGCAATTAAATATCAGAACATGAGGGGTGGTTAGAACGGATGTCTGAACACACATTTGAATGTCGCAGTTTATTACTGATCCAAGACGCCTTTCCCCAAAGGGGTGGGAAACGGCGTGTCACATGACATTAGGCACCAAAGACTCTTTAAGTGCAGAGAAATGCCACGTGATGAATAATTTAGCCGCTATCTTTTAAAGATCTAAGCGTTTTTTTGTTCTGTGTGTGTGTTTAATGTACTGGTGGTTGCAGTATAACAGCTCATTAAAAATGAAAGCGGAGGTAGAACTGGAGATATCGGGCAGGAGTGCCTCGTCGCCGGTGGACTTAGTTTTATTAAGCTCTCAGGCTTTGCGATTGGTCGAGCGAAGACCAGGCAGGATGTGGTCAGGATTCTGGGCAGCGGACACCTACGAATCACCGAGGACGGGCCCCGCAAACATAGCGTAGTCTGCTGAACTGACGCGACGGCGAGTGTGACGGCAGCTTTCTCAGCCTCTCGTCTGTCTCGGGAGGCCTCTCCGTTATGTTACGAACAGCAGAACGGTGTCAGGCACAAGAAAAAGGCCCGGGTTCTGACACCGTTTCCAAACCACGTGTATCCCGGGTGCTCCTGACTGGAATGAGTATGCCGCCGCACGGACATCTGCGGGCCGGCTCCACGAAACAGGATGTGACCGGAATACCACACTACTCTGGTTTCTGTGGCCGCTTCAGAGGAACGGCGGCCCCAAAGCAAATTAGAGGCGGCATGAACACAGGCAAAGCCATTAAGCAGACCTGGACATACAGTTTAGCTTTGGACTCTGCCTTAAAAACACGTATATAATTTGACGAAAAGGAAAAGACCTGAATTACAAAGCAGTGTGGGCCTGACATCAATGTGTAATGAAACAATAGATATGGTCTACCCTGGGCCTGTATAGTAGCTAGATGGACGTTTTGATACCTGGATAATTTTTTTACATCACTACCTCCCTTTAAATATACTACTAGAATATAATGTATATTGTATTTAGATTTTCCCCGTAATCCGTATTTTACCTCTCCGGAGTTTCACATCTGACGATGGTGGCGTCTGTCACCATACGTCTTAGCAGGCTAGGTTGGTTCTGAAATTGCTTTCCGTGCAAAGGCTGGGAAACTAAAGGGATCTCGCTGTCCGTGTTGATCTAAAGGGACGGGATTCACGCAGCCGACATTCAAACGGATCGCGAGAGTTTTAGTTGGCGGGCCGCAGGTTTTCCACGACCGAGCGCGCTGAGAAGCGCGGAAGCGCTCCACCCCCTACCTCTGCTTTCATTGTAGTAGCGCACAACGGCAGACAATTGATTGAATGATCCCTGTACATCAGGACAATGCGCAGCTGGGCAATTCGAAGTGAGGCAGCGCCGTCGCACAGGAGCCCGAGGTCATACTGAAGAAGCCTTCCCCAGCGACTCAACCCTGGCGTCGGAGCGCCTTTGTTTTCGTTTCTTTTCTTACGCATTTCTTGTATAATTGCGGAGTTCTGACCTGGAAAGCAGCGTTGCATTGGTGAACGGCGGAATAAATAAATGTGTCCAGAACGCAAGAGTGAAGAAGAATTCTCCTCGGCGTCACATTTCGTTGGTTTTGAAACGTAAATCTCCTCCCACTGCCATTTACAGTGTAAACCATGTTTCGTTGTCATTGCTGCCGTTGGATGTTATTTGCATTTTAGTTTTTTTGCTTGTAGCAGATGCTCTAAATCCAGAGCGATTTTGCAAAGTTTGCATTTTTTGCGTGCAATCCATTTACACCGCAGGAAATTTTACTGAAGTAATTCGGGTTAAGTTCCTTGCCCTAGGGTACCACGGCAGCGCCCCAGCTGGGAATTGAACCTGCAACCTTTGTGTCATAAGCCCCGTTCCATACCCATAATGCTTCAGTGCCACCCGTGTAGTCTTAAGCGCATGCTGATCGTCTGTTTAAACGCTGCAACGATGAAAGCCGCTAAGTCTTCCCCCTGTTATCTCCTTCGCTTTATAGCTCAACCATAATCTTAATGAGTTTTGAAGCTCTTAACACCATCTGCTAATGCCATGCATTTCAGAATAGTATGTTTTGTATTTATCCCGGAGAAAATTGTAACTACATAAATTACGGTAATGTCAGTTGTTTATATGGTGTGAGAGGTCAAAGGTCAGTTGCTTCCAGTGTAGTTTATTATACTTTACAGCTGGAAGTGTTAAAGAAAGCATCATCTTTTATATATTTTTTTATTATTATTTTTTTTTATACAAGAAATTGAATTAAGCTAACATAATTTGAATGAAGTTTAATTTAATGATTTATGATTTGTTGTTTGTGATTTTTCATGTGGTAACTGGACCTTTTTCTGAACATTAAAAAAGAGAACATGAGAATTAGACCAGGCCCAAAAGTACCCTTGTCTGAAAGATTTAGGATTTGACCCTGGGCTCAGGTTGTGTATTAGAGGGTACTGAGATTGTTCTGGAGACAGACAGCGGTATCAGAAAGTGACCGTGGCGCTGTACGCTGTGTGGTGTCACGGCGACAGCAGTCCCCCGTCTCGGCGCGTCTCATTCCGTCTCCCTCACCCCACACAGGGACGCACGTGGCCCCTCAGACCCCCGGGAATGTGTCCGATGTAGGATCCCACTCCACGCTGAGCCAGTCTCCCATGTCTCAGGAGAGAGGTAAGCCAGCCTTCCCCGTTACACAACACTTCCTAACCCTATATGCTTACCCAGGTGCTTTTTTAACAATTATGGCACTGGCGTGATGAGTTTAGCACAAGGAGGATTTTTCATTTGTTTCCCCTTAGTTTGTTGGGCGCTACTTGATTGCTCAACTGAATAATTGCTAACACGCCAACACAGACACACACACAGAGCCTCGAGCAGAAGACTTGTGACCTCATTGTGATATCATCGTTCCTTGACCCTGAGGTGAATAATGTCACCATGTCTCCTTTTGTAGCTTTCCATGGTCAGTGGTCTGTCTGACCGTGCCGTTTTGTCAGGGAGAAGGGAATGAGCAATGTTTCTTGGACTAATAACTCATCAAGTGCAAACAGCTCCTCATAAAGCCGTACGTGTGAAAGATTTGTTGATCCTAGAGTTGACGTGATATCTTTGGCAGTGACACATTGCCCGCCGGGGGTTGACTGTCCGGTTATGTGAACTTTGCATGCCGTCGAGTTGAGGCCATATTATAGTAGTTATTTTTACAGTATGCCCTCTAAATATATCTCCCCTGCAAAGCTTGACTGCTTGACGCATATCGTCTCACCCTTGACTGGCAACACCTGATCCACTTCTGAGACCTAGGCAACAGAAAATGGACTGAAGAATGCAATGTTAGTCTACGGTCTATGAGTTTGTATCTTTTGAAAGCTAAGGAACGAGGGTGGGTGGCCAGTTCTCCCAAGTGCACCAAGTCATGATGGAGACAATAAAGGTCTTCCTATTCTTCACTGAATACTGCTTTCACTGCGCGTGTGTTTGCCTTTACTCGGCCCGTGAAAATGTCTTTGCTGCGCTTCACAGTAGGATTGTTGCAGAGAACGGCGGCACAAAATGCATGTAGTCATATTTATACATTTAGTCTTTCCGTCTGTTTAAAAATGTCAAGGAACGGACGAATTTCGGGTCGGAAAGTACATACTATTGTCCGTACATCAAGAGAATGAAGAGGACAATTTCTAACGTCAGCTTTTGCCTTTCCCTGCTCTCCTACTCCTGGATTGCTTATACCCCTTAGCTTGTAACGTCTACAGTTACAGTCACAATAACTCCTACACAGCCTGAAATGAAACTTTGCAGTTTTTCAGTTAACCCTGCGTACACTACCGCCTTCCCTGCTGTCTGAGCCTGGATGCTGAAGCATGTGTTGTGGCTTGTGCCTTTTAGGTGTACTCTACCCCTGAACATTAGCAAACTAATTACGGCCATTTCCATTAGCCGCCGAACTACTTAAAACGGCTCCGAGACGGCCTCTCTCAGCTCGTAGCCAGAAAGATCGCTGACATTCAGAAATAGGTAGAAAACGAGGAGATTGCTTCGGTATAGCCGAGTTAATTATGACATGCTTTGCCTTTAGTTTAGAATTTATTTTTTTATTTTTTTATTTTTTTGGATTGACAAAATACATGATACTGTTTAAATTACATGATAGCCTGTGCCTGTAGCCTCAAGGACTACGCTCATTCCCATTATTTTAGCGCGGCGTTTTCCGTTTAAGAGTCCCCGCCATTCCGCCGGTCCTTGAAAACATTGAATGGGTTATTTGCTTTTAGTGGTGTCTGCACCAGTGATCCTCTACCGTCCATTTTCTAGGCAATTTAAAGTGCGGGATCACGCGTAGTTTTCTCAAATCCTTACCGAGGGTAATGGAAGCAAGACATTACAATAATGTCCCCCTTTAAACTCATGTTCTCTCGCAGTCAAAGTGCTCTCTGTTCCGTGTTTTATTTTATTTTTTAACATTTTCCCGCAATGTTGTTGTGAAATAAATGCAAAACATTGCGATTTAAAAGCTAAAATAAGTGCGGATAGTTGGCCTTTGCTGTTCCGGGTAACCCAGCACTTAATAGAAAGCCGGGTTACGAAGCACTTTTGGGTAGTGCGCGCTCGGCTGGCAGCAGACGTGGAAACGGTCGAGTAAAAGCACTCCAGAACGGCCCTCGACACAGTCACACGAAAGTGAACTCGGCGGGGCTTAGCCATGACATAACGACGGCTAATATTTCTGATTCTGCCCACGTGCAAAAATCGAGGTGTCTCGGTTGTCTTAACGTGTGCGGTTGCGACCCGTGAATGTCGTTTGCATCGAAAGGGAATGAGTGCGCATAACAAAGGAGGAGGCAATTATTGGTACGTGTCATAAGATTGAGATTTCACAGGATCCGAGCGCAAAAAAATTCAGTGTCCGCCGTCTCATTTAGGAGAAGGTGTTTCTTGTTGAAGCGCTGTCATTTTTCTCCTCAACAAGATGTGGGCTTTAGAGCAGCGCGTGGGTGTGCATTATTTCCCCATAATTATTCATTTGTATACGTGCACATAACCGCAAGTATACGCTGGTGTAATATTGTAAATGAACGCCTTTTCAGTATGTTGTGTATTTATGTTTTCAACTGGAGTTGTATGATGACCAAAATTGATTGCAAACCGGAATGAAGGGTTAAATTGTGCTCTTAATAATCAGTCTTTTATCCTCTGCTTGGGGGATAATGGCAGAATTCACATACGCAACAGATTGAAGATATTTCTTCAAACTGGGCTGTTTGCTCTCAATTTTAAATATAAATGCATTTGTATTCAGTCCAAATTGAAGCCTTCTGCTAGCATCAGCCGAAATGTCAATTTGGATATTAAAGGCAATTTTTGAGTGTAGACTGTTCCCTTAGGGTGCATGGTGAGAGCGTACCGTTTCGGTACTTATGGACTTCCTGGCCAAATATACCACAGTTTGTTTTTATTTTCATTTAAATGTATTTTACCTTATGTTCTAAAAGTTACTCTGCGATTACGTCTTGATGTTGAGACGACCGCACAGTGACTGAACGATAAATTGATAAAAAATATATCTCTGGGTCTTTTCAGTTTTATGCAATCATTGGGTCACATTTCTGTTTTGACTACATCACAGAGGATTTAGAGATTTAGCATGTGGCTGACTGTCTTTGTCGAGCCCCTCCACCCTATTTGGATAAGTACAAGGACAGACGAGACATGACTGCAGCCTGCGTGTGTTTGAGTGTGTGTGTGTGTGTGTGTGTGTGTGTGTGTGTGTGTGTGTGTGTGTGTTTGTGTATGTATGTATATATGTATGTATGTATGTATGTATGTACGTGTGTGTGTCTGTGTCTCTGTGTGTCTCTGTGTGTGTCTGTGTGTGTCCGTGTGTGTGTTGCTGTCCACAGACCTCCTCTGTTCTCTCAGGAGAGGGCTTGTCTGACGGTCTGACCACTCCACCCTTCCCGTGTATTTTCTGTCTCCAGGGTTTGTACCCAGCATGCAGCGGACCGCGACCGCGCCCCAGCTTGGCCCGCAGCAGCCCGGCCCCTCCATGTCGCCCCACCCCTCACCGGGGGGGCCAGTGCACCATGGGGTTGGCCCTTACCCACAAGGAGGGTCCAGTGGCTCCACCTACGGTCCCCAGGGCGGTCAGTCTGGTCCCCAGGGCGGTCAATACGGTCCCCAGGGCGGTCAGTCTGGTCTCCAGGGCGGTCAGTACGGTCCCCAGGGCGGTCAGTCTGGTCCCCAGGGCGGTCAGTACGGTCCCCAGGGCGGTCAGTACGGTCCCCAGGGCGGACAGTACGGCCCCCAGGGCGGTCAGTACGGCCCCCAGGGCGGTCAGTACGGTCCCCAGGGCGGTCAGTACGGTCCCCAGGGCGGTCAGTGCGGTCCCCAGGGCGGTCCCCAGGGCGGTCAATATGGACCCCAAGGTAATGGCTCCCAATTTATTTAAATTTTTGTTAATGAAGCGACACTGTAAAAATGCAACAATAAACTGAAGAAACATACTAACCCAGCCCCCACCAGACCAGCTCTCATGGGAGAATTCCCTTTTGAACGACCATTCAGTTATCGCAAGATCTAACTGCTGAGGAAAACGGTACTGTCTTTGTTCTGTTGTATTGTTGCCTAAAATGAACCTGTTACACTTTTTTGGTAATCAGCAAGATATGATCCTGCAGGCTGCTGAGTGGATGAATTGCAGTAATCTCTTGTGTGTGTGTGTGTGTGTGTGTGTGTGTGTGGGTGTGGGTGGCATGATGAACACACAGTGCGTCTGCTCATAATACCTCTACATCCTTTCCATTTTCACTCTGGAGTTGTGGAAGATGGTCATCAATATTCTGTTAATGTTACTGAACATATGACACTGGAGAATCGAAACCGCTGCATCTGAACAATCGGCAATCGAAAAACAACAAAGTGAATTGAGCTTGAAAGGTTTATGGTTTATAGAACCTGATCGTTTGCTGGCTTAGGCGATAAACACTGTTCCTCACGAAAGGGGGACACGTTTGCCGAGCCCAGCCGGGGGAATTCGGTCTGGGCACTGCCGGGCTGTTTGCACTTAATAGCGGGGTTGCTTTCTGCTTTCCGCCGCTGGCAAATTGCTAGCCTTAGCGTAGCAGCATGGAAATGCTCCTTCTTTCCCAAGGCCAAGGTCCAATAGTGTTTCCTCTGGCTGGAGTGCGCATACAGATACTACAAAAAACGTCCACTTATAACAGTGTGCTCCACCAGAGTATCTGACGGGAAGCGATTGCCCCGTGACGCTAAACACCCTGATCTGAGGTCGTCTCGCTCAGCAAGGCCGTCCCAAATTCAGGCTTGTCAGGGGAAATTAGGACCAGAAACCATTTGGGCTGTGAGGCGCTAGGGTGATAAAAGAGAGCTGAAGGGAAGAGATGGACGAGAACGGAAAGAGAGGGAGACGCGAGGGAAGCCTCAATCACGGCTGGGGAACAGATTGATTTTTTCTCGCGCCTGACAACAAAAAAAACGACTTAGTTCAGTTGGCTTTATAGTTCACCTTTATCAGTGAATGAGCCTGGTTTAGTCTGTGGTGTTTATCTCTCCTGCCTTCTCTCTCTCTCTCTCTCTCTCTCTCTCTCTCTCTCTCTCTCTCGTGTTCTCTCGCTCCTACTCACTCTCTGCTGACAGGGGTTTTCTGCATAGGCCCAGGGTGATCTGTAACCCAGTCCAGTCTAGTCCTGCAGTGCTATAAATCCCTATCCCCTTGATGGCAAATGCTTGTGTAAGGAGGACCAAGAATAACTACAGAGAAGGGAATAACTATTTGCTCTTCTCCGTAAGGCCCCTTTTATCTGCTATTCATTGGGCTTACATAAGAGACGCCCATAAGACCTTGTGACATCAAAAAGTGCTTCTTCTTCCCTTGAAATCTGAAGCTGAGCGAGAGCAAAAACAACCTTAGGAATCCTTTTGGGTGTAAAGAAACATGTGGCGACGGGTTAAAGATTTCAACCTTTCAACAGCGAGAAGGTAGGAAGGTTGAACATGTGAAACAATACTAATTGCCCTTGAAGTGGTCCTTGGCAGAGGACCAACGACTGTTAATGCTCTGAAACGCCCTGAGTGGGGGGTGGGGGGTGGGGGAATGAAAGAAAAACTCACAGTGAGAAACTACATTTTTTTTAGTGGATTTTTCAAAGAACTACAGAACTTGATTTAAACCCAGGAGGGAGCTCTGAAGCACAAGCTACAGAAAGAACAAAAAAGCCAGAGTTTCCCAGGCCCAACAGCTCAAATTTATATTTACACTTCAGTCTCAAATGCTTCTACTTGTCTGCGAAGCAGTCAGCCCTAAATAGGGTTTGGATCCCGTAAAGAGTGCAAGATGAAGATGATTTTTAGAATTGACTTCTATGTGACACCATAGATCATGCATCTTCCAACGTGTTGGATCAAATAAGACACATTCGATTTTCTTCCCGGTTGGTAAAGGCACTTGCCCTAACCGCAGACTGGGACCTATATCTTAGACATTGCAGGTCCGAGTGTTAGCCAACTACGACCACCTCCATACGACTGGGCTTTTTGATATACCAGTGGTAGGGTACAGCATGCCTGATGCCCATAGGTTTCCACTGTTATTAGTGAGAGATATGTGAGAGATATGCTTTTCCTCTGCTAGGCGCTAGCTCCAGTGGTACTGCGTGGCCTGTACATTGTTATTGGCCACTGGCGGAAAAGTGAAAGGGACGACTTGACATACAGTATATTACTAAAGCTGTGTAAACCCGGACAGGAAAGCCAACGTTCACCAATTTGTCATTTCTGAAACAGTGCTCACCTATGAAAATCAACGGATCATAGCAACATTGTGGAAACCGCTGTAGTGTTACATCTGCAGATGCAGTGTGGAAGATGGACAATAAATTACCTGTAAATTTGTTGTACATTTGACCGGGTGGTTTTTTCTTGTCACACATTAGGCTTGCAAGTGTTTTCTAACTACAGGAGAGGCTTAGCATCTCTCTTTCGATACAATATGTTTGAATAGGTTACTCCTGAAATGAGTATTATTGTATGTACTGTGTAAGGATTAAAAGACTGCGCCATGGGTTAGCTAGCTCACATATTGGTTCACATAATTAGCTAGTTGTTTATGTTGTGATTTTTATATCTATTTTTAAATTTTTTTACTAAGAATTTTGTCTAGCATGTGTGTATAAATGATTTTATGTTCAATGTGGACCCCAAGAAACATTGGAATCAGCTAACGGGGATCCTAATAAAATGAAATCAAATCCTTTCTAGGTGTTCTCTGCGTACCACTAGGGAATGCACATTTACCTAATCATGCCACCAGAAATACAATAATGCTGCAGACGACATCAGAAGCTAAAGTAGAATATATCCACTGTATGATTTTATTTAATTTTCTCGACTTATTCGTTTGACTGTTGCATACGTGTGCACATGTTATGGACTGCAGTGCTACATAAGGGAGTAAATTAAATTAGTGTTAACTGAAATAGTTTTCAGGCACAATACACGTTCCCAGCCATGCTGTTAGTGTTAATATGGTGTTTTACATGAAATGCTTTCAGACTAAAATGCAGCAAATTTTGAACTCTTCTAGCTGTTTGTTAGATATGAGATGGCATATGTAAATTGGACTGCCAAGATTCCATTACAGAACGACATTATCAAATTGTTCTCGAGCGCAAGTATCTTATCCAAATTCCATTCACGACCTATCCTTATCTCAGCATATTATTAAAAACGGAAGTACGTGTGATGTAGTATCGTATTTTTTGTGCGAAATGAATTAATCCCCTGATATGAAAATTGGGTCACTTTTTTGAAAGCTGCGTTTTTGACGCCGCAGTGACTCAGACGTGCTCTGTGATCTCTTGCCCCGGCAGGTAACTACCCCCGGCCGCCAAACTACGGAGGGGCTCCCAGCACCAACTACAGCGGCCCCGGGCCGGGCATGGTCAACAGCCTGGGCATGAACGCCAGCAGCCCCATGCACGGCCAGGGCCCAGGGCAGCCCAGCGGCCCCATCCCGGCCGGGCGGGGCCCGGGACCCGGTCGCCCGTACTCAGGCAGCGCCAGCAGCATGGCGCCCAGTTCTCCCGGCATGCCCCAGCCCGCCGGCCCGGGAATGGGGCCACCTCCGCCCAACACCACCCGCAAGGCCCAGGAGCCGGGGATGGGAGTGATGCAGGCTACGGCCGGCTCAATGCAGGGCAGGTCAGTCCAGGGATGGGGATAAACCTTTGAAATGCATTTAAGTAAAGAAAAGCTCAGATGTGTTTGTATTGGGTTTTTCACAATGTAAAACAAAGGGCAACAAGACTAGTTCCAGGTCTGCAGAGTTTACTTATGTAGAGAGGTGGTAAACCATGTAATCTATAATGTGGACTGTGGAGGCTATTTCATGGGGCAGTGATCTTGATCCTCAGCCAGGGGAGTATGTTATTGATGCTGTTGCTAGTCTTGTTATTGAGTCTGAACTTTTTTAGAGTGGATGTTTGTGTGGCTCAACCAGGTACAGATGGAAGAACACGGTTAACTCATATTGTAATATTTATTGACCACAAAGAACTCTTTGAGAGACATATATTTTTACACAGGCGGCATAAGAACTGCTGTATGTTCCTTGGCTCTTGTGCTGAATGAGTGTCAGGGGTGTGGGTTACCCTTTATTATTTGCAGCCAATGGCAATGAAGCAGGTTTGGCCAGGAAATTTTCAGTGAACTGTAGTGAGAGAACATGCTGAAAGAGGCATTTAAAAGCACACACACGGAATGTATGGAATATTCCAAATTTTTCCACTCAAGCTTAGCAGTCATGCAAAACCTTGAGGAATTCAGAGTAAGGAAAAAAAAAAAAAGAAAAGGTTTTTGGAAAATGCTCAGGCAGGCTGGCTGGCTATTTTTGCGCTGAACACACTTTGCCGGGTCACGTTGACGGATGGAAAAAGTGCGATATGTTTGTTGGGCGTAGCAGGCTGTGCTTTAAAAGCTCGTTCATCATTTCATCGTTTCTTCTCTGGCCTGGGTGACAGACGAGAAGAAATTCCTCAATGAGACGTGTGCTGGTTTTGTAATTTAAACTGATAGACATCTCAGTGCATCTGCAACACTAATCTTACTGGGAGGAATTCAAGAAAGGTCATATTTTTTGCTTGTATAATAGTCTAAAAAGCAGCGTTCATCTCTTTTGCTCTGGTCGTCTTTTCATCATTCAGAATTGGAAATAAGATTTCTTCCATGTCGTTTGTGCTGGAGCAGTAGCACTGGTACATTCTCTTTTTTCAACGGATGCTTTATATCTTTTTTTTTTTTTTTTTTGTACTATTATTTTTTAATCTTCAAATCCAAAAGCCATAAAAACATTGACAGATGGCATCATAAAATTTTTTGGTCATTTATTTTTTTTGCCAAAGCGTTTGTATCTTTAAAGTTGCCATTGAAATCGTGCAGTTCTCACGTCCCCCAGATTTTCTGTGCAATGCTAGATTCCACACAGTAGAAGCAATGCATTCTGGGATTTGTATGGTTATTCACATGAGGTACTAAAAGCTATGAGACCATGAGAAAATTTCAGTTTGGGTCCTGTTCTCTCTATTAAAACAAAGGAAGTGCTTCTTAGTACAGAGCCTACGCACTGTGGTGAAGGGAGTGAACGACATCGCATTTCAAACTTTTGGCGCGCTCATTGCTTAAACCAAAGAAGCTGTTCTCTTGCCCCCTGCTCCAGGACTCTGTATGCAAGGTCCCCTGTGTACCTCAGCCAGGCTGGGCCAGGGACTCGACCCCTAGCCACACCCATTCCCCAAACTCAGCCTCAACAACTGAACTACAGCAACGCTCAGGCACCTCCCATGATGCACCAGCCCGAGCTGTACGGGTAGGTCACGGTGTTGCCGACCGTCCGTTCCGCCGCTGCTTGCTTCCCAGGCCCCCCGATGTCAGTCTGAAGCGAGCCTCGTTTCGGAAACTGCGCAACGGCGGCAACCATGTTGGCTCTGACACTAACCCTCTGGTGACCAATGCGCATGGCACATAATAAACTCCATTGCACGGTTTCTGGGCCAGAGGTGTTAACTGCGGTGGGTGGAGCATGTTGGGATTCGGATATGCGTCGAGTGGAATGGTGAAGCAGTTTGACTGACTGATAAAGATGCTTCTCTGTCTATAGCTTGTGTTTTCAAACATGTAGGCATTTCTACGAGGATCACATTGTTTCGATTTTATTCTGATGGTAAATAACAACTAACACCCACAATAACTAAGGCACAGTATAACGAGATACAGTTGGGATATACAGTACACTGTTTTCCATTTAAGGACAATTAAATGGATTTTGCGATTACGGTGAGGCTCTACCACTATCCATCACAGCCACGGCTGGTGACAGGTTGGGATAGGAAACCACTGGAGACCAGCTGTCACAGTATCCAATGTTCGGTATGTCTCAATCGTCAAATCAGGGATTAAAAGGCAAACATGGTGATTGACTAATTTTAGTGTTGTTTTTTTAATGTAATGTCCCTCAAAAAATTACATGGTAGAGAACGGAATCCTCAAATATAATATATAAACTGCAAGAGAATATGAGGTGTCTGTGTCCAGAACAACGTCCTCTTCTGCTCTCTGTCTGAAGCAAGCTGCTCAGTGGTATTTGCTAATAAGTTGTTTTTGGCACTTTGAGATTAATGGCTTGTGTCTGCTTGTATAGCAGAGCGTGTAAACGGCGAAGAACGATCAAGAGATGGATTCACTGTCAATAAGAACTGGCGTGACATTGTGCGCGCTGCTCCGTCGAATGAGGAGAGCTGTCGATCTTCATTCGTGTCCTCCGACAGCCTACCAAAGGCAGACGACAGGGAAAAGCAGTCGCTGCGAACCGCCACTGTTCTACCCCATCTTTATCCTCCTGACATTAAAAAAACCGAAAAGCCCCGCTCCCTATTTTTGCCACCATTTTATATAAAGTGGGTGACATTCAAAAGTGTGAGAAATAAAATGTCGCTTATTATACATTGTTATACAGTAACTTGTGTGGATTTTATATTGTGTGGATTTTTATTAGACATCAGTTCTCAGTCAGCCTTTATTTTGTATCTAGTGCACTTTTCCTCACTCTGCTCCCCAGTGGTAATGTTCTGGAGGAAATTGAAAAAGTAGAAAGTTTCTCACCTGCGTGAGAAAAACTGCTGATTATTCCGTGACCTCTAAACGGGCTTAATAGCAGGGATTAATAGCAGGATGCAAAGGTTTCAAAAGAAGAACGGCAGGTTAATATAAAGGGAGAGAGACAAACTGAAGTAAAGCCCAAAAGCCATCTCTGGCAAGCGATCTTCAGGAGACCGACACCAAACTAAATAATGGGGTGACTCTGATTCCATATCAACCGACCCTATGAATTATTTTTAAGAACGATACTTTTGAATGGCATTTGCACACGGTCCCTTAAGAGATTTGATTGGTTTCCTGAACAGGATGAAGGACCTCAAGGCTCTTAAAAGTCTGGGGGTCACTGGAAGGTCACGCTCAGCACTCTGGGAAGGGCAGACGGTTCTGCGTCGCGCCGTTTCGGCGAATGTCAAATTTGTGAAATTCTCTTCGCCTCGCCACTTTAGCCACAGCCTAAAATACCGACTGCAGCTAATAACAGTGTTTTCAAAGAAAAACAAACCTTCGCTGAACTGTTTCTTGATACTTGTTATGTTTAATGTCTAGAATATAAAACCCTTTTTGCTGCACATTTAAATATCACTGTTGTGACAGTGATAGGCAGTTTGTTATGATATTTCAAGTAAACAGGTTCGGTCATTGCTGATTATTTGTCTTCATTTGTTGACAATATCATCTGTTTTTTTCCCCCCGATTAATACTCTGGCAAGAAAGTAGATTTTTTTCCTGTCAGTGGTGGTACTTGTTATTTAGAGAGAAATGTTTTATATATTTTAAACTTTTGACAGAGTGTTTTTTTTGCTGGCCAGGGTGTTACTGCTTTTTAAAAAATGTATTATGTGATTTTATCTATCCTATCAGTCGTCTCCACACAAGACTGTTTTTAGACCTGCGCAAAAATATATGTTGAGTATATGCTGAGTTTATATTATTATTATTACTTAGTATGATTTCCACTATGTTGCTCTGCTTATAACGAGCTGGTACCGTACATCATTATAGCATGAACTCAACGATTATCTCATCTAAACTCATCAACAGCTCCATTCAGAAAAGTGAACCATTTTCAATTAAGATGAATATAAAGATTAAAATGTTTTGGAATACTGGGCTTCAGCAGTGGCTTGGTGTTATGTGCTGTGTATTTACCAGCCTTGTGTACCCAAGTCTTCTAAATTGCGCTCCTAAATTTCCTTGTGCAAGGACTTGTTTCTCTTGCTACTGTAGCTTGGATTCAATACATTTCATTTGCGCTGAACGCATGTAAAGAAAGTCATGCTATGTTTTCATTGGTGAAAAGGTTTGAGAGAGTGAGAGTGAATTTTGAAAGGAAAATTGTCTTCATTTTGCGGTGCTGATTTTAATATTGCACTGTGTAGGGCAGCCAAATGTCGACCCATATATGAATCCCCGCGGGCGTGGCCGGGGCTTTGATTCCCCGACGTGACCCTTTCCGTACCGTGATCCCGTCTCCACCTGTTACCCTCTCTGCATTCCCCCTGTCTGAATAAAGTGAGAACAAATACACAAGGAGGATGGATTGTCCACTTTCCTTTAAAAAAAATATATTAAAAAACATTAGCGCACCATCATAAAAACTATGCATTCATTTTTATCACCATTCCTTTGCAGCTTAAAATATACATTTGAAAGTAAGGATCCTTTTGAAATATAAATGTTGGTTTAAATCGATATATCTTAATATGTATTTGATCAAATCCAGAACCCTTTTGAATACAGGCTAATTGGACTCAGTGAAGTGATAAACTGCTACAATCCTGCATTTCTTTTTTTCTTTTTTTTAAGCGTAAATTAAATAAAAAGTAAGTAAGCTGGAGTTTGTTCGTAATTTTTTCGTCATGTCGAAGACGGAACGTTCAATGTCAACGCCTCGCAGAACTCGGGTGTCGTTAATCTGATCATTTTTGAATCGTCAGCTAGACATGTGACCAGACGTTTCAACTCAGTAGCCCTCGTCCTTCATGGATTCGTACATATCCCAAACGACATGGTCTCAGCCGTCCCCGTACACCACCACGCACTGCAGTAATATCACAGTTAAACAGTACTTACCATTACAGCGTGTATTTGTATAGTAAGCATTTCTCTATATTTGCAGTATACTGCATAGCCTGCACACTTAAGGGAATCCTGGGCTTAATTAACTCAGGGGATTTTATCTTGTACGCGAGACGGGGCTTTATGCAGCGCCGGGCCCGCGGGATGATTTCTGAACGCTCTCCGTGTCATTGAGCGGCGGCGTGAATGTCAGACGCTCGGAGGCAACCTCGGCCTCATGGGAAGGACTGGTTGCCGTGGCGTTTCCCGCCGACTCCTGGCTGGGGGGGGCAGAGCGAGCGAGCGAGGCGGCGCTGACACGGTTTCGCCCTCGCGGAGCCCTGCAGCGGTCCTGCGGGCGATGAACTGCATCTGGGTCCAAAATCCATGCCTGCTGATTAAAGATTTGGGGCTCGGAAAACAAAGCGAAGGGAAAATGCATCCCGCACATAATAATCCTCCCTCCCTCCCTCCCTCATTACCATTTTTTCCCCTTTTTTGTATTCTTTTTGAAGTGCTGCCGTGTCTTTCAGCCTCCTCTTAGATGTTGCTCATGTGAGGTTGGTGAGCTTAATTAAAGCTGCCTGACGGTAGCTTCAGATCACCCCCCCCTCTTCCGTTCTAGAACCACAAGTACGTTGCCATGGCAATCCTCACACAGCCTAGGTGTGGAGGTGAACACAAGACCAAACCTGGCAGATTCTTTTTTTTTGTGGTTGGAAGATTATTTTATTTGTTTATTTGTTTCTTCCGTTGGTAATTTTACCCATGTAGCAAAAAAAAAGGCTTATCTAATGAAGACCAATAAGGATGCGTGTTGGAAGTCTCCCAGCATGCTCTCACCGTCTCCACGGAAGCGTGGCCCCGTTTTCCCCTCGTATATTGATTAATGTGAGCTTGACGGTTTTTGAAATATTGAGCAAATCCTTTGGAATTCCTTCAAAAAATAATGAGATTATTGTGTGTGTGTGTGTGTGTGTGTGTGTGTGTGTGTGCGTGTGCGTGCGTGCGTGTGTGTGGTTTTTTTTTTTTTTTTTTTTACTGAGGAACACTTGTGGCAGTAAATTCATTATTGACTGAGTGAGTGAGATGGGGAGTGAGTGTGTGTGCTGGCAGCAGTAGTAGTGGTGGTGAGGAGCCGGGGGGGGTTGTGTGTGTGTGACTGGCAGACGGTCGAGTTAACCTTGGCTACTGTTCTCTCTTAAGAACCGCGCCTTATGAGTTACTGCAGGGGCTGGTGGTCACTCGAAATTCTACAGGAGAGGGAAAGAAACGGAAATAGCACTTAGAGAAAGCAAGCTAAAGGAATCGGAATCAAAGCGAAGTAGAAACACAAGAGAGAAAAGAGCCTTTTGGGCAAATCCTCGCCAAATCATTTGTTTTCAGCCTCCTCAGTAAGTACATTTGCGAGGTAAATAAGAAGCACCTGAATGTCGAGAATCCGCCGTCTTGTTTCTCGCCGCCTTGGCAGGAAGGGTCTTTTTTTTTATATAAATGAGGAGAATAAATGGCTTTTCTCCTCGTGAGCCGTTTGATGTTTTGATGACTTTTTTTCAATTTTTTTAATGTATTTCTTTTTAGGATTTAATATGTTAAAAGCTGCTCTTTCATCCCATGCTTTCATTTAGTTAGAATAGTTTTTGTTTTGCTTGAGTCAGACCCTTTCAGAGGCTGCTGCGCTTTGAAAGCAGATTGATTCCCATATATAATTCATACCGTTCCATCCAATGCGTCAGGAGACACCACCCACCCCCCCGTGCCCGTTTGAGTGGCCCCCGCCTTCCCTGTCTCTCATAGGGGGGCGGGGCTTAGAGCTGGCTGTCACTGCCACTGCCACTCCCCTCAGTACTCCTGTTATCATGCAACTGTGGTGACCAGTGGGAAGCACGGCTGTCAGAGACTGTTTAGCCCAGCCCTCTGTGGCGACGCTTCCTCTGCCAGCTCCGATGTGCTCGGGGCCGCCGATAAACTGTCCGGTAAACAACCCAACCATGTAATGGGGGGGGGGCGGGGGCGGTGTCGTCGTCATTACAAGTAAATGGAAACCGTTTTTCCTGAAGTACACTTACATAATTCCAGTTTTACTCTTTCGGGGGGTAGCCCCTTACAATTACCCATTATGTTACGCACCACTCACAGACATCTGTTCTATTGTATTTAGTGAATCTCTTTTGGCATGCCTGAGAATAACAACACTAAACTGAGCTGTTGCCATGCCAAATCCTTCTCATCAACAGGCTCTCTGGCCTGCATGGCCCAATAACATTGCTTTAATAACATTATTTTGCCTTTATCAGCCTGTTCTTTTAAGTCCTCTCAGGTTTTACTGCTGCGCTCAGGACACGCGTGCTGAGCGAGCGGTAGCCGTGCGGACAGATCGAGAGATAAAGAACCAAAGCGGAGTGGCTCCTATTGGTGCGATTTGTGGCATTGATTGCATTTCTGATTTTGAAGGGAATATGAAGTCAGTTTTAATGGTGATCGTCCCAGGCAGGCGGTTCCCAGCTTGCGCTTCCAAATGGTGATATGGCTTAAAGAGGGTCTGTGTTTTCGCGGTCACGGACCCCTGTTAAAAAGGCGCTGCCGCTCTATCGCTCACAGGCAGAGCAGTTACCCCAACGTGAACCAGATGAGCGGGATGGGGCCCAACGCCCCCTACAGTCAGCCGACCGGGAACAGCTCTGGAAGGATGACGCCCCAAGGCCCGCCCTACAACGCCCCGCCCTCGGGTAAGCGGTGAAGGGGATTGGCCAAAAGAGTGTGATGATTACAGTAACATTGCTGGTTGTGCTTGACTACATTTGCCCTTTCCAGTCAGAAACCTGATACAACCTGTGTTTGCCGAATCTCAAATGCGTTCAACAAGGTGAATATCAGCTAATGTTACTGAACGTTCAAAATGATATTCCGATTTTTCTGGAACACCAGCTAATGCTAGCACTAACGCTAAGTCTGAAATGGTAGTGTGCAGCTAACATTCTCACACTGTGTGAACGGGTGGCTAAGTTGACAATCATTTGGGTATTATAATTCATTTTAATAAATGTAATATTTGTTTCTAACTTTCAAAAACAATCTGCAGATTTATCTGCGGTGAAAATTGCTCTCTTTCTCTTGCCGTGTCTATCTTAATTAAATCAACATCATCGGTGAAGAGAATAGAGCATTCAATTTGAAGTGGTTCAACGGTAACTTGGGCGCATAGTTCACCTTGTTGAAGGCATGTCTGTTACTCCCAGTATATTGCAACGTCGATATGAAGGGATTAAAATGGGGGTATCCTAGAGAATTACAGGGGTGTGTACGCGGTGTTCAGGAGAAGCTGTAGCCTCAGTCATAGCTGCCGGTTACTCCGTCACAGGGCCCATGGGGATGGTCGCTGACCCAAAGCCGAAACCCGACAACAACAAAGAGGAGGGGAGTGTTCCGCCCGCACAGCCTCCGAAGCCCAAGGTACGAGCACCTCCTCCTGGAACAGGGTCACAGTCCTGTCCGTCTGTCTGTCTGCTGTCTCTCTTTCTCTGTATGTCTCACTCTCTGTCTGTTTCTCTCTGTCTCTGTCTCTCTCTCTGTCTGGCTCTCTGTCTCTCTCTGTATGTCTCTCTGTCTGTCTGTCTCGCTCTCTGTCTGTCTGTCTCTCTCTCTGTCTCTCGCTCACTTTTTCTCTTTCTGTCTCTGTCTCGCTCTCTCTCTCTTTCTCTGTATGTCTCTCTCTCTCTTTCTCTCTGTCTTTCTCTCTCTCTCTGTCTCGCTCTCTGTTTGTCTCTCTTTCTCTGTCTCGCTCTTTCTCTTTCTCTCTCTCTGTCTCGCTCTGTTTGTCTCACTCTTTATCTCTCTGTCTCTGTCTCTCTCTCGCTCTCTCTCTGTTTCTCTCTACCCCCGTTCTCTCTCCCTGTCCTAATGGGCTCCTCTCATGTCCTAAAAGCATGCGGTTTCCTTTAATGGCACGACCAGTTCGCTGAATGCCCGGGAAAGCAACATTCACTCACTGCAGCATCAGGAATTCTCAGGGAGGAAAAGAAATCGGTAAATTCTGCTCGGGTGACGTCAGGAAGAGAGGAGCATTAGTCGGGCAGGGCGGGCGGGGGGGGCGGGTCTTGTTCTGCCAACTGTTCGCTGATAGGACGGACAGTCAGATCACAAAAGCCCTACTGGTTTATTGACGGGAATTTGGGCCGGGCGACAGGGCAACGGAAGGCCCAGTTTTGAGATAAACGTCCGGCTCCTTTAAGATGAAAATAATCACGAAGCTCTCTGGAATTTTCCACAGCTTTCTAAGGCCATCAGTTTGCCATCTCTCTAATTGTAGTAGTGTAGTTTTACTATTAGTATTTTCAGGACAGGTATTTGTTCATATTTTTTTCAATTAGCAATGCATTACTCACCATGTGAACACATGACAGACTTGACTGTTGAACTGTAAAACTCTTTTGGTTTGACAGAAATAAGCTCCTGTCTCTTGGTGCAGGTTATTTGAAACTTCCTGTTGTCCTCCTGATGTGTACTTTTCATGCATCTGCTTGGTTGTTTATCTATGTTTTTTTGGTTTTGCATGTTGCTCTCCCTTATAATCTCATGGTTCTGCTACTCTTAAGCCTCCTGAACGTAAGGTTAGCTGCTCTTACGGCATTGGCGTTTTTTTGTAATTAACACAACTGGCTTGTGTCCAGAATACAAACAACACTTTTGTCTTGTTTGATTTTTTACAATTGTTCTTTTTATTTAATCATTTCGTTCTTGTTCATTTACTCATGCTGTCTGGCCCTCGGTCTTGCGCTTCATGTTGTCATGGCAACATCAGTAGCAGTAGCGAGGCCCTGATGTTTGCGGTTTTGGCTTGAGTTTCTAAAGTAAGCCCTATGGCTTCTTGTAGGCCCCCTTCCTCCGGTCTCTAATTCCACGCCGTGGGCCCTACCACCGACTCTGCATGCCGGCTTTACCCCTCTCAAGCGCAGAGATTGTTCCGCTGTCCCGCCTATCGCTCAGATTCCCATTCATTCACCCAGTATTCTTTTTTTAAAAATAAAAATAAATAAAAACCACCATTGCTGACCATATCAGTTCATGTGTTGAATTATATATCGAGGCCTGCCCGAAAGACTACGGAAGAGCCGAACGCGTGCGCCTGCCGAGGCCCTGCTAGAGAGAGAGAGAGACGCGGGGGCAGCCTGTGTCAGAGCCTGAGCCCGCGGCTCCCAGAATTCCCAGCAGGGGTCTCTCACGCGTGGCGCACGCGTGTCGTCCAGCCGCCACAGGGGAAAGTCCACGACAAAACGAGGAGAAAAGTGACCGAGGACTCTCTCTCTCTCTCTCTCTCTCTCTGTCTCTCGACTGCCAGCCAACACTCACCATGTGCCACCGGTGTGTCTTGTCCCCTTATTCTCTGTCACAGGATAGCTTCAGCTCTCAGTGTGTTTCCCAGCTCCCCACTCCCTGCCCCCTCTCCCCCAGCCCTGCTAGTCTCTCCTCGTATCATGGAGATGAAAGCGATAGCATTAGCAGCCCCGCCTGGCCAAAGACTCCGTCCAGCCCTGTAAGTGGCAGAGTTTCATTTTTTTCTCTCTTTCCTGTTTTTTTCTTTTCTTTCTTTCTTTTGGCAGCATGCTCCTGATTTGATGGTACTGTCCTATTGTGATTGTTATTAAGAAGTGTGTGTGGTGTGTCGGTGATGTGTGAGAGACTTTCTCATTAAGACAGTCCTGACAGAGCAGGCGGCAGCTCCACAGATGGCCTGCGGCTCCGCCACCCCCCCCACCCCACCCCTCCAACACTCATCAGCATAATAGTGTAACGTTTTTTGAAAAAGTTCCCCTAACGTTGCGCAATCGTTACCATGCCTTTGAGAGCGTCTGAGAAGGGCTCTCCCTTGCTCTGTGGTCCACGGTTGCGGCCTGCCTCCTCTGAGCATGCTCAGTGTGTTAATGAGAAAGTCGGTAGCGGGCACGGGTGCCGCTGTTGTGGTGTGTCGTGACTCGTCTCCACGGGTATCCATGGCTCTTGTGCTGTACCAAAGTTTGGCAGAAATCTGTTTTCCGCAGCCGTGAAACTGTCCTGTAATAGCAGTCCAGTTGTGTTGACATGCACACAGGGCATGTTTGAAAGTAACTTTATATAATACCGTGGCAGTTTTTGCTGCCTATTGCATTTTGGTGATTAGAAAAACTTTTGACTGGACTTGGGTTTAGGCTCCGTGGATTTGCATTAATCGTCTGCCATTTTGTCAGTACAATCATGCCCTAACTGGATGGAGCACAACCTGAAATGTGGGCCCGGACCAAATTTCTCTTCCACGGGGCATTAGATATATATTGCCGTCGGCTGTATAAACTAATCGAGAGAGAATTTCATTATATCTACTTTGAAACGTATAGATTCTGCATTGGAAATGTGCAGCAGTGAATTGTATCTTTGGCCTTCACCTACAGGTTCGGTTCATGAAACTTGCAGTAACAGGGCGGCCATTAAAACCCAGTGGGTTGTGCGTGTGCTGTGTGCGTGTTCATGTGTATTTGTCTGGAATAGATAAATAGTAAACATTGTATTTCCTCTGTCCTTTTGTGTCTCACTTAACCTACCTTGTTAACTGAAAATCTGTCGAGACGAGGATTTGTGCCGGCGTGGCGCGCGCGGTGAAGGCCTTTTGGGAAAGGGTCCCGTCCGCCACGAGACGCGACCGAACTTTCCGTCCACGGGAAGTCCACCGCAGCTTCGAGAGCACGGCGAACCGAGGCTTGCTTGCCCTGCGCAAGGGCCGGTCGACCGGAGCACGCCGCTATGCGCGATGGGAACGGCTACGGCTATAAAGCCGCGGTGCGAACGGGGAAGGGGGCGACGGTGACATCTTGCGGGGAGGCCTGGTTCACTCTGCCCCCCTCTTTCTCTCCTCACTCGCGATCCCTCCCTCCTCCCCTCAGAAGCACAGCTCGTCCACCATGACCAACGAGAAGATCACCAGGCTGTACGACATGGGCGGGGAGCCAGAGAGGCGGATGTGGGTGGACCGCTACCTGTCCTTCATGGAGGAGCGCGGCACGCCCGTGCCCAACCTGCCGGCTGTAGGAAAGAAGCCCCTGGATCTCTGCAGGCTCTACATGTGCGTCAAGGAGATCGGTGGCCTGGCCATGGTGAGTACGGCCCAGGACACTTTTAACTGGCTCTTAACTGTGTGACGGGGGTGATTCTCTCTGTGATTATAGGGTCTTACCCGTGTGCTGGGGGTGATATTGTTCTATAGTTATAGTGTCTTACCTGTGTGAAGGGGTGATATTGTCCTGTACGGTTATATAGTGTTTTATCTTGTGACGGGGGTGACAATGCTCTGTATAGTTATAGTGTTTTACCTTGTGATGGGGGTGACAATGTCCTGTATAGTCATGTCGTTTTACTTTGTGACAGGGGTGACAATGTCCTGTATAGTCATACTGTTTTACCTGTATGACGAGGGTGATAATAATGGCCTGTTTAGTTATAATGTGTTACCTTGTGACGGGGGTGACAATGTCCTGTATTGTTTTAGTGTTTTACCTGTATAACGGGGGTGACAATGTCCTGTATAGTTATGTTGTTTTACCTTGTGATGGGGGTGAGATACTATCCGGTATAGTTACAGTGTTTTACCTTTTGTAACGGGTGATACTCGCCAATTTTTAATGACCGCTCTGGAAGAAAGCCCTCAGGCCTCGTGCACGTCGTCTCGTTGTCATGACCCTCACAGGTGAACAAGAACAAGAAGTGGAGGGAGCTGTCCACTCACCTGAACGTGGGAACGTCCAGCAGCTCGGCTAGCTCGCTGAAGAAGCAGTACATCCAGTACCTGTTCACCTTCGAGTGCAAGATAGAGCGCGGCGAGGAGCCCCCGCCCGAGGTCTTCGCCACAGGGGACAGCAAGAAGCAGCAGCAGGCCAAGGTCCAGCCGCCATCTCCTGGTGAGGACTGGTATTACACCCCGGGGCGGGAGAATCTCATACTACTAGGACGAAGGAAAAATAGGTCACAAAACTATTTCAAACGAGTTGCGCATTTCCGAAGGGAAAAGCACTAGTGTACAAAAATGGTAAGGATTGGCGGATACAAGGATACGGAACTGTTTAGGATGTGTAACAGGTACTGTCTGTATATCTAGAGATGGTGCTTTATTATTTCCAACATTGAGTTTTAGTCCGTTAATGGCAGATATTTACGATGCGAGTCCATTGAGACGTGAAGCGCAGCTCAGACTGTGTGCTGGGAGGAGCCATCTCAGCGTTTAAATATAGCCTACGTCTGCATGCATCTTCAGTGCGCTTCTCTCCGGATGAAGCCGTCTCCTGTCGCTGACACACATTTCTTTTCCAGGCGGAGTCTTGACAAAGGTGGTTCGTTGAAGAGTAACATTCGGAGATGTTTGGATATTGGATATAATCCCGATAATCAGTAATGGTCCGCTAAGTATTTCGTCAAGCTTAAAATAACAGCCAGATGGCATTTGCGGATGCGTGTACAGTCGGCGTAATTGTACGGCGGTAACAACGGGTATATTTTTTTCGGTTCATTCGGTTGATATGGCATGGGCATGGCCAAATTTAATTAAATGACTGATTTCCCTAATTTGTTCAGACCGGTGATTTAAAAGTGCGTCCTGTTAAAGATGAAATCTGTCTGTTTGCTTTCCGCATTTCTCTCTTCAAGATACAAATGAGCTCTTCTCCGTTTTTGTACGATATTCCATTAAAACGGTTAAACCTTATGAAGTGTCTAACGGCAGCTCTACCGCTTTACTGGTTCAGCTCAGTTTCATTTAATCCGATCAGGTGTCCTTCTGATTGCCGTTTACATGGGCAGGTAGCCCCAGGTGAGCACATGTAAGCTTTCAACATGACAGTAGAGAAAAGCGATATTGTTATAGAGAGGCTGTAGAACCGCTGCTTAGCTATAGCAGGCCTGGTCGCGGGAGAGCGCTGAGCACTGCGGAAAGTCTGAGACGTGGAGGGAGGCAGGCCCGGACCAGCACGGCCTTCCCCTCCAGGATTGATACGCCCATCCGTATCCCACAATCCATTAGGCATCTGCTCGCAGGTGGCTGTCCAGTGTGAGGCTATAAACAGCTGACTGATGATGACATCAGAGAGGGAGGGAGGGAAGGGGTGGGGGTGGGGGGAGGGAGATGGAGAGAGAGAGTGAGAGAGTGAGCGTGAGAGAGCAAGCTGTCAGGCAGCCAGGCAGGGAATTCCCCCCAAGGAAGATTGATGGGGGAGGAGTCTGGAATATATAAACAGAAATGACCTCTGTCTGACCTCCATTCACTGCTGCAGACCGGTGAGCCAGCAGTTTTTTTCCCCTCCCCCCCCCAATCTCTTTCTGTCTCTCTCTCGATGTAGAACAGAGGGCAGTTGAGTTCACTATGAGCATAAGTGTGCTGGCGTCTGAGGTATGCAGACACACTTAACCTCCAGTAACCTCTGCATTGTTTACCTCGGGTGTTTGAACACATTGTGGCCATTGGCACTGCATCAGGGGATTTCCTTGAAAGAGAATCCTGCAAGTGCACGTCCCACTCCCTTACTCTCTCTCTCTCTCTCTCTCTCTCTCTCTCTCTCTCTCCGTCTCTCTCTCTCTCTCTCTCTCTCACTGCTGTAAAATGGAGGCAGGGAATTCTCAATTCACAAGTCATATTATTTTCTATCCCCTGAAATACCTCTGAGAAGGGAAGAGAGCGCTAATGATGTTCTGCGCTGATAATTAGAATGATTAACCCCCCCACCCCGTAATACAGCTCTGGTCATTTGCTCAAAATAGTTTCTGCACATTACGCTTTTGCCGGGGTCTATTTTTCTTTCTCTACTCGTCATCCTCGTCCTTTCCTCAACTTATTTTCGAGGCGGTGAATTGATATCTTCTCTGAAAAGGAAGCTTTTATTTGATTTGTTTGATTTTTTTTTCCCCCCTTCAAATTTCAAAGGGATTGTTTCAGTGCTCTGTGGTATCAAGTGTATATTCCTGTCTGGATTTATCGGTGGGTTATGCTTCTTGTCTCTATGTATAAGTTTCAGGATGAACTGAAGACAGTCAAACAGTGCGCGGATCCACTTAGCTTTGTGGTGCTGTGACGCGTGTACCTGTAATCACTGCGTCCATTATCAGAAAATTAACGAAGGATGTGTTCAGTAGGATTACAGCTGTAGGAACACGTCATCCTGTGTACGCTCGTGGAGTGGTGAAGTGTGTGAAAGAAAGTTGCGTTGTGCATCTTCTCATGTGCTATTGCAAACTACTTTTGCTCATTGAGTCAGAAAACCGTCAGCACCTGGAAAAAAACAAACACCCGTTATAAAACAAACGTAAAGAAATAGCTGTCATCAAATTATGTTTTAATAATGGTAGCATTAAAATGAGTTAGAACATTTAAAGTGAGATCAAGTAATCAATAGATATGGGTGTTATAAGAAATCCAGCAATTTTTAGGCACATTTTAAATGGGAGAGTGGGATATAAATAGCTATTAATAAAGTTTTGATGTCTTAAAGATCTCCAAGTAAATAAAGGCACAGAACTTTGACTGGACATACCTGTATATGTTAGCTCTCAAAGGTTAAATTGCTCACGGACACATTTAACAGAAAATGCATCCACTTGGGTCACCACCAAAAATTCACACTGGTGTTTGGTATTGTCCCCTTACTGGCTTCAATATACACTCAAATACCACACAGAGTCAACCACACAGACCCAAGGGCTCTGCGTGTATTTAACAAACTGCACTCGCCACGGCTCAGATAAGGGTCTTCGTTGGGCGCGCTTGCCTCTTCCGGAGGTTGAGTTCTGTTCGCTGGAGAGACACGCAGCAAGCAGCATGTCTTACCTTTCATCAAGACTGTATTAGATTACATGACATGACATTCATTTAGCAGACACCGCTATGCAGAGAAACACCCAATGCCAGAGAATATTGGAAGTGGATCTGGTTGACCTAGCTGACAGCATTTGGAGACCAGTGTACAGTGGGAGCAATAATTATTTGATCCCTTACTGATGCTTTTGGTGGTTTGCCCACTTACAATGAATGGAACTGTGTAGAATTTTAATCATAGGTACATTTTAAAATTGAGAGACAGAATATCACAAAATAATCCACAATAACAACATCATATAAATTTTATAAATTTATTATCGTATTTTCGCATGAAATAAGCATTTGATCCCCTACCAATCAGCAATAATTCTGACTCCCACAGACCAGTTAGTTTTCCATTAAGAAGCACTCCTAATCTCAACTCATTACCCAAAACACCTGTGTCAACTCGTTACATCGTTATGTAGCTGTATAAAAGACACCTGTCCACACAATCAATCAGATTCCAACGTTTCCACCATGGGCAAGACAAAGGAGCTGTCTAAGGTTTCTCCACCAAGTATTAAGTCCTATTGTTCTATGGATCAAATACTTATTTAATGCGAAAATACGATAATAAATTTATAAAATTTATATGATGTTGTTATTGTGGATTATTTTGTGATATTCTGTCTCTCAATGTTAAAATGTACCTATGATTAAAATTCTACACAGTTCCATTCTTTGTAAGTAGGCAAACCTCAAAAATCAGTAAGGGATCAAATAATTATTGCTCCCACTGTATATTAAACAACGCTAAAGAAGTTTATTGTCATCCACGCCGTAGGACTGTCATTGGCTTAGTGCAAATTTGTAATCGAATGAACAAGGAATCTGCACCGCAAAAAAAAGTCTGCGGACTCTTAGTGTTTTAGTCTTGTAATGAGACTTAAAAAAATTTGTTCTCAAGTAGCCAATATTAGCTTGTTTTAAGTTGCTTATTGCGTGACAAGTGAAATAGTTTTACCCCATTGGCAAATCTTAAAATTAGTTCAACTGTCTCACCTCATTGGGAATCATAAACATAAAAGAAAATACGATAGAAATAAGATTTTAAGTCTAAATATAAGACTAAAATACTTGTTAATATTTACTTTTGTGTCAGTGTGTGTCACCAAACCCCCCCCCCCCCCCCCACCAAATATAAATGGAGTCTATTTCTTACTGTGTATAACATTATTGAAACTATGCAACTGTTTGGAACGCTAACGGAAATGCTAGGTCCTTTCCAGCGCTGCCCCATCCTCCGATGTGAGAGGCTCACGTTAGCACGTGCGTCGCCTGAACCACCTTTCGCCTTTCACTGTGAGCTGTGAGACGGGGCAGGTCGTGGCACGGGGCAAGTCGTGGCACCGATTGACCGTAGCTCAGTCTGGTTGCGGTTATTTTTCTATAATCCCCAAAGTGATTTAGTCACCCCCAAAGAGGGCCTTGTGGGTCTGGCTCCACAGCCATCGCTGAGGCCTGCATGTTTCATGTGCGTTTCACGGCACTGGTGCCTGAGTTCCGAGCCTGTGAGACGACCTCGAAACGAGGGACTTCTTCACAGTGCGTTACATTCATTTGGCAGACGCTTTTATCCGAAGCGACTTGCAATAAGTGCGTAACCGAAGGTCATTGAAACGACTATAAACAGGTCAGATAAAGTTACAGTTCTATCATAACATAGCTGCTATCCATAGACATGAATGTTGAGTCTAGTTCATACAGTAAGCTATGGCTAAGTCTTAAGGCTAAGTCAGTAAGACACGATAAACTACAACATCACATACAAGACACTGACACGAGTGTCGAAGAGTTAAAGTACAGGACACACGAAACAAGTGCTATATGAAAGTGGTATTAGACTGGCGGGTCAGTCAAGGTAGTGTCTGAAAAGGTGTGTCTTCAGACCACGACGGAAAGCTCTCCACTCTGTGAACAACATCATTCTTTGCTCAAGTGATGCGTACAAAATATGCCTTTTCTCCCTTCTTGGCGATAGCTAAGGCTTCATCGGTGCGGAAGCGCCGCTCTTGTAATAACTTTCCCCTCCAGGAAAGAGAGAGGCCTCGTTTAACCCATTTTTTTTGTCTTCTTCCCCGCTCCCTCTCTCCCTTTCTCTCCAGCTAATTCAGGGTCCCTCCAGGGGCCTCAGACACCCCAGTCCACAGGCAGCAGCTCAATGACCGAGATGCCAGGTGACCTGAAGCCACCGACCCCGGCCTCCACCCCCCTCAGCCAGGGCACCCCGCTGCAAGGCAGCAGGTAGGGGGCGCTCTGCTCTTTTATTTTGTGATGGACGTGTGGGGCTCCATACAAAATTGAAAATACCCTAGCCAGTAACTTTTTGGACTAGTTCCTTCAATAATAAGCAAATTTATAAGAGCCACGTACTGGCATTTGAGTGCAACGTGCCATTTATCTGTTTGGAAAGGTTCTTATTGTGTACCACCTGGAAGGAGGGAATCAGTAGGTGTACCATATCGCTAATTAAATCTTACAGTCGTTAATGGGTTTACTGATGTGTTTGGGCTACATCCATTAGCGTCTGAGTGGAGTTGTTGACTATTTGAATTAAATAGGAACAGTACATGGTATACCTGTTCATTTGTATGCATGAGCGAACATGCGTTTGTAACAATTATCCTCCTGCTAATAGGCGGTCACAATTACTTAGTACATAAGTACCGTTGGAGCATGGCATGTAACATATTTTGTTTAATGCTGAGAATACAAATAAAGTTTGCAGATCATGATGTTAATGCATTTTAAAACCCACATACCGTCGAGAGCATAAGTGCCCCCACTGCTAATTTCTTGTTTTTTTGGCACATTTTGAATCAGAAGGGTATTATGATTACTTAATTCCTTGTATAGATACAAGGTGATATAGCAAATAACACATCATTCGATTGTCCATATTATACTATATATCTAACGTAGTTACTGTAATATTTATACGACTTCAGATTAGAGATTGTCTCTGATTGAGATTATGGAACATGGTCTCTGATTTTGATGACAGAAGATTGTCTCTGGTTGAGATTACAGAACATGGTCTCTGATTCTGATTACAGAAGATTGTCTCTGATTCTGGTTACAGAAGATTGTCTCTGATTCACATTACAGAACATGGTCTCTGATTCTGTTTACAGAAGATTGTCTCTGATTCTGATTGCAGAAGATAGTCGGATTCACATTACAGAACATGGTCTCTGATTCTGATTCCTGAAGATGGTCTCTGATTGATAATAAATACATGGTTTTTGATTCAGATTACTGAAGCCCTCTTTCTTTCCCCCATCTGTCTGTTTTGCAGGAGCAGCTCTATCAGTGTACAGGACCCCTTCTCCGAGGTCAGTGACCCTGCTTTCCAGAAGCGCAGCTCCCTGACCCCTGGCGCCCCCTACCAGCAGGGAGGGAGCACACCAGAGGCCCTGATGAGGATGCAGTACGAGGCCAGCGCCAGGAAGGGTGAGTGTGAGTGTGCGTGTGTGTGTGTGTGTGTGTCTGTCTGTGTGTCTGTCTGTGTTTAGGTATGTGTGTGTGTGTGTTGAGGTACACCTTCATCTCTCTGCACATCAACCCCATCCCCGGATCTCCTGCTGTTTGCGCTGGATTCGACTAAGTTGTCCCTCTTTTACTTCTAAGACCAAAACAGCCCGTACACCAAGCCTTGCAGTATCTCTGATTTACAGCGCCCTCCGTTCTCTGTTCTCTCTGCGAAGAAACGGGTCGCCATAGCACATCCTGTCAGTGACGATTACCTGCTTTACAATGCTGCCTCCTAGTGGAGGGAAACGGCATGGTCATCCCAACAGTGCTGTTTATCAGTCAGTGAATCCTCATACACAGATGAGGTAACAGCTGGCTTCCTCTCTTTTCCCATAGCAGCTGGAGGGGAGCCCTTCATGCCGGGACATATGCCCAGCGGAGGCATGCAGGATGTATACGGCAGGGGCCCCCCCTCGGGCCCTATGTCCGTCCTGGCGATGGGACAGCGGCCACAGTACCCCTACGGCCCTGGGTACGACAGGAGGTAGGTGTGGCTGACATCCTTCTAAAAACCCAAACTCTGCTTCTGTCTACAGCGCATCTTCAGTCGTAACGAAATAAGCAAAGTCCTACTTCAGGAGAACAAGGCAATAAATAAATCATAAATTGAATGACTGTTTACTACGGGTTACATTTGAATATTTCATTCAAGAACATGTTGGATCCTTGAGAAGGATGAAGAGATGCGCCATAGCAGCCGCTGGCCCAGCTCGAGCCAGAAAGCTGTGGATTGATTGCGTATTGTGGTGTGTTGTGTCCACCAGACCAGACCATGTGATGGGGCCAGAGGGAGGCATGGCTCCCCCCGGCAGTCAGAACAACATGGTACCGGCCAGCAGTGATGCAAGCATGTACTCTCCAAACAGATACCCCTCACAGCAGAGGTAAGAATTACTTACCTTGCTCGCTCCCTCGTCACCCGCTCAATCAATCGTTGGGAATCGAGATTTTCCTCAATTCGGAATATTTGTCATTTTGAAAGAGTAATTTTTATTGTATTTCCAGTTTTTTAACCATGCATTTTTGCATCAGAGATAATAAGGAGGTTAATCAGGCTTCGTTGACTGTAGGGCTGGGTATCGAACCTTTGTACTTTTTGAGCACCGACCGAATCTTGTCCATAGCACCGAGTGTCAAAAACTGTCCAAACATTCAGTGCAAAGTTTTGGTACTTTTTGGTAATAAAATGTCTGAAATTATCTGTTAAGTACCTACTTTTAAGCCCTGCCAGGGGGCTTTCAGGCTCTTTTTTTATTCTTTGATCAGATAATGCTTGAAATCATAATTTTGTTCATTTTATACTGTATTTTATACAGCTGTTTGAGTTGACAACATTAATCGCTGAAGCATTTGGCTTATTTTGTTAAATGAGATAGTTTTGGATATTGTAAAACTGGATAATAAAATAAAATGTAGAAAAATGTGTTTACACCACCAAACTATATAGATAACTAGAAACAAAAAGCTGTATCTCTCCCATTCATTTTGTTGAAGCCAGCATTCCCTGCCCAATTTGCCAAAATCCCCGCCCTTTCCGCCGTTCTTTTCCATATCAAGTTCTCTCTTCAACTGTAACTTTAAATCAGTTGATTACACATATAACCTCCTTATCACGTCCCTGACCGACGATTATTTGCAGTTAGTTAGCTAACGTTAGCTATTTTATCTAGCTAGCTTGTAGCTAACGTTACCCATCTAAACAAATTAAAGATGCTTTCTGACACAGCAGGGGGGATACATGAACTAAGCAATACCTTCTAAAGATGCACATGTTTCTGAAAATAGTTTTCTTCCTCTGGCTGACCGGAGCCAAGACTGCTGTGTTTTATGTGCTTCCCGGCATCCGTAGTCTTGAGGTGCTTCTCAGACCAGAGTGGCAATGAATGCTGGTCAATCCTACATGGTCCTCATTATCTCAAATTAAATCTACTATTATCATTATAATTTAAGAGACATTAACATCGTTAAAAAGTACGCTAATTACGACATGACAGCGCTTGGCACAGTTTTGCTGGCAGTTTATGGGCATAGACAAGGGCGATGCACCATTACATGTCGCCCCCTTCAACTTTTTTGGTGCTAGTAATAAACCTTCAGGACATGCCCACCTTGTTGTTTCTAGTTATCTATATAGTTTTGTGGTTTACACTCAGCAAGGAAAGGTATCGAACAAAAGAAAAAAAAATGTTGGTATCGGCATCAAATTGGTATTGGAACCGGTATCTAAAAATTTCGAACGATACCCAGCCCTAGTTGACCGTTCTAATTCCAGTTTCATACGTAGTCAGTTAATAGGTTAGTCTTACACTGAGGCTGTATTGAATGTGTCAGCACTTAGACTGTTGCTCCTGTTCCAGACACGAGGGCTACGGACAGCAGTATCCTCACAGCATGCCGTATGGGGCCCACCAGGCCGGGATGTTCCCCCAGCAACAGGTGAGAGAGCAGATGCTCCTCCGTCTTATTTTAGGAATTATTATTATTATTTTAAACATGGCCTCGATGCCACCTACAGTTTAGTTCACATCAGCTCAACTCAGTTCAGATCAGCTCAGTTCAGCTCAGTTCAGCTCAGCTCAGTTCATCTTAATTCTGCTCAGTTCAGCTCAGTTCAGTTCAACTCAGTTCAACTCAGTTCAGCTCAGTCCTTCCCTCTGTCCACACAGGGCTACAAGCGGCCCATGGACGGGATGTACGGCCCCCCGGCTAAGCGGCACGAAGGCGAGGTCTACAACATGCAGTACGGCGGCCAGCAGCCGGACATGTACGGCCAGTACGGCGGCGGGTACATGGGCCACGAGCGGCGGCCCATGCAGGGCTCCTTCCCCTACGGCTACGGGCGCGAGCGCATGCAGGGGGCGGGCCAGACCCCCCCGCAGCACGGGATGTCCCCCCTGCAGCCCCCCTCCTCCGGCTCGGGCGAGGGGCCCCAGCCCAACATGTGGCCCGGCAGGACAGACATGCCCTACCCTTACCCGAACAGGCAAGGCCAGGGGCCCCCCTACCCCGCCATGGGCCGGGGTGACGAGATGGAGGGCCGCCCCAACCAGGACGGCCCCTGGCCCCGCCACCCGGGCCAGCGCCAGTCCCCGTTCCTGCCCTCTCCCTCCTCCTCTCCCTCCTCCAGCTCCATGCTGCCCATGACGACCCGGCCGCCGCCGTCCTCCTACCAGACACCGCCCGCCATTCCCAACCACACCTCCCGCGCCCCCAGCCCCGCCTCATTCCAGAGGTCCATGGAGGCCCATATGTCCCCGAACAAGGCTCACTTCATGGCCTCAATGAAGATGGGCAAGGGCGGTATGCCGATGCAGGTTGGCGGCCCCCACAGCCAGGCCCCGCCGGGCAATCATCGCGAGGTCAGCTTCCCCCCAGGCTCCGTGGAGGCCACCCTGCCCCTCCTCAAATCCCGTCGCAAACTCACCTCCAAGGACTCCGGTAGGCTCTGCTTTCTCCTGGCTAATTCTACTGAAAGTGTACCACTGTTCATCGTCTGTCAAACTTGAATTCTGTAAGAATTGTAGTAGAAATGTGAATTGATCTGAGTAGCCTGTGCTACTGTGTTTGGGAAAACTGGGGCACCAAGTGGTGCTCCAACAGTCTTGCTTCTTCTATAGCTTTCTGCAGCCTATGGCGTTATTCTGTCTGACTGACTCATGGGTAGTTTATATCTGATTACCATCACACCTGTGGTGACATTTTAGGGTTATGTGTACAAGACATCAGAATATAACACCCTTTCATGATGAAGGCGGTATCCCAGAACACTTCTTACCTCAGAGTGCAGATCTTTTATGAATGTAGTTACTGAATCCTACACACCTCTCTTTTCATCCTGATAGGCTGAAATAAGATTGAAATCCGTTTCTGTCCAAAATGTCCTCTGATTGACCCCTAACCTCTCTCCAGGAACACCAGAGGCCTGGCGTGTGATGATGTCACTCAAGTCAGGCCTGCTTGCAGAGAGCACCTGGGCTCTGGACACTATCAACATCCTGCTGTTTGACGACAGCACCGTGAGCTCCTTCACCCTCTCCCAGGTGGGGTACGATGGGAACTTTCCCAAAAATTAACATCCAAAAATGAATTGAAAATTTCCCAACACCCCACTGTTGCCAACACAGCAGCAGGATTAAGCATTGACGTGGTGCTAGTCACTGGTATTATAATTGGCAAAATGTGTTGTTTATGGTGTTTTAGCTGTTTCTATTTTCTGTTGATTGATCTGGTCTGTGCATATGAATATTCTCTGTTGATTGATCTGGTCTGTGCATATGAATATTCTCTGTTGATTGATCTGGTCTGTGCATATGAATATTCTCTGTTGATTGGTCTGGTCTGTGCCTATGCGGATTGGTTAAGGCCTGTGCCTATGCGGATTGGTTAAGGCCTGTGCCTATGCGGATTGGTTAAGGCCTGTGCCTATGCGGATTGGTTAAGGCCTGTGCCTATGCGGATTGGTTAAGGCCTGTGCCTATGCGGATTGGTTAAGGCCTGTGCCTATGCGGATTGGTTAAGGCCTGTGCCTATGCGGATTGGTTAAGGCCTGTGCCTATGCGGATTGGTTAAGGCCTGTGCCTATGCGGATTGGTTAAGGCCTGTGCCTATGCGGATTGGTTAAGGCCTGTGCCTATGCGGATTGGTTAAGGCCTGTGCATATGCGGATTGGTTAAGGCCTGTGCCTATGCGGATTGGTTAAGGCCTGTGCCTATGCGGATTGGTTAAGGCCTGTGCCTATGCGGATTGGTTAAGGCCTGTGCCTATGCGGATTGGTTAAGGCCTGTGCACACCATGGTTAACGGAGCTTCATCCACTGAATGTTGTAAGGGCTATGCTTTGGCTAATTATGGAATTTTAACATTTCTCATTGTTTTTTGACCCAGTTGCCTGGATTCCTGGAGTTAATTGTGGAATACTTCAGAAGGTGCCTGATTGAGATTTTTGGAATCCTCGAGGAGTACGAGGTGGGCACAATCGGCCAGAAAACCCTTCTGGGCCCCGACATCACTCCTGAGGAGGAGGAGGAGCCTGCCAGTCCGGAAGAGGACTGCGAATCGGAGACAGAGACGGGGACGGAAGAGGCGAAACCAGAGGCGGGGCCAGAGGAGGCCCCTCCCAAAGCTGAGGAGGTGGAGCCAGAGGCGAGCGAGGAAGAGCGTCCGCTTGAGGCGCCCGTAAAGGAGGAGGAGGAGAAGGAGGAGGAGAAGGAGCAGTGCGCAGAGAGCGAGGAGACCCCCGTGGACCAGCCGCTGAAAGCCCCGGAGCCGAGGCCCAAACAGGCCAGCAAGTACGACAGGCTGCCCCTGAAGGTGCAGGAGGAAGAGGAGGAGGAGGAGCAGGAGAACCCCACAGAAGACGTGTCGGACCAGCTGGGCCACGTGCAGGAGTTCACCAGTGGCCTGCTGCACTGGCAGGCCGGCGGGGGCGACTCCACCGCCCACATCCAGACCCACTTCGAGAGGAAGAGCGAGGCACTCGCCAGGGGAGCCGCGGGAGAGCAGGAGGGCGCCGGGGGCAAGCGAGGCGGAGAGGACGAGGAGGTGAAGGAGGAGGAGAAGGAGGAGTTGGAGGAGAAGGAGGGCGGGGCGGGGAGGCAGGCGGAGAGCAACATTACGGCCACCATAGACGACGTGCTGTGCGCCCGGCCGGCATCCCTGTCGGAAGAGGACCCGCCCCCCGCACGCGGGAGGGCCTTCCCTTTCCGCAGCCACATGGCGGAGATCCGCCACCACGTCACCCTGCTGGAGGACGAGCCGCGGTCCTGGGACGAGGCACCGCTCTCCACGGCGGCCGCCTGGCAGGACGCGCTCGCCAAGCGCTGCGTCTGCGTCTCCAACATCGTGCGCAGCCTCTCCTTCATCCCTGGCAACGACGCTGAAATGTCCCGCCACGCGGGCCTCGTCCTCATCCTCGGCAAGCTGGTCCTGCTGCACCACGAGCACCCCGAGAGGAAGAGGGCGCCACTGACCTATCAGCGGGAGGAGGACCGCGAGATGGGCGTGGCCTGCAGCAAGGACGAATGGTGGTGGGACTGCCTGTCGACGTTGAGGGAGAACACCATGGTCACCCTCGCCAACATGTCCGGCCAGCTGGACCTGTCCCTCTACCCCGAGAGCATTTGCCTGCCTATACTGGACGGCCTTCTGCACTGGATAGTGTGCCCCTCGGCTGAGTCCCAGGACCCCTTCCCGGGGGCGGGGCCCAACTCCACCCTCACTCCCAAGAGACTGGTGCTGGAGTGTCTTTGCAAGCTGAGCGTCCTGGACAACAACGTGGATCTCCTGCTGGCCACGCCCCCCTTCATCCGGCAGGAGCGGCTGTACTCGGCACTGGTGCGCCACGTGGGCGAGCGCCGCAACCAGGTGTGCCGGGAGATGGCGGTGGCCATCCTGTCCAACATGGCGCTCGGCGACGGCCTGGCGGCGCGCGCCATCGCCCTGCAGAAGGGCAGCATCGGCAACCTGATCAGCTTCCTGGAAGACAGCGTGGCCATGGCTGTGGCACAGTACCAGCAGGGCCAGCACGGCCTGCTCCACCCCGCCCACGGCGAGCCGCCCAACGTCAACATGATGTGCCGCGCGGCCAAGGCGCTTCTGGCCATGGCACGCATGGCGGAGAACCGGCCCGAGTTTGTGCTCTACGAGGGCCGGCTGCTGGACATCGCCATTTCGTCCGTGTTGAACTCGGCCGTGGCGGTCATCATATGCGAGGTACTCTTTAAGCTCGGCCGCTCGTGACAGGCACTGGGGAGGACCAGAGCTGGCGTGGGGAGCCGGGACAGAGCAAAAGCGAGAGGCACGCATTATTAGTGGTATTATATTTTTATTTAAATATAAAAAAACAAAAAAAAACATGCAATTTTTTTAAAATAAATGAATATATATATGTATAAATACAGATATAGCTCCTCTGCCCCATTCAGAATTTTCATTTTGGAATTTTTAAAAATCATTTTAATACAAATATTTAATACTTGCCATTTTATGTTTTTAAGTATTTTCGTCTTTTTTTTTTCGTGTAACCAAAAATCAATGCCTAATTTTGGATAGGGTTTCCTTGGTTCTATTGTCTTGCTTTCTTTTAAATGTCTTGGAGTTTTTATAATTGTTCATACATATTTCTCTGTGGTTTTGTTTTTGGGAAGCAGATTTATTTAAATTGTGAGAACTATTGTAGATAGAACTTTTCTTGCCACATGTGGGGATAAAGAACACTGATTTTACTCTTGTATAAATGTGTCTGTCTCTGAAAAAATGAGTTGTGCAATAGGATTTAGTGCAAGTCGGCCTTTTTGTTTTTTTGGGTGGGTAGGTGAGGAGGGATATACTGACAGTCGTGAATTTATTCTGTTTTTGTTTTTTGTTTTGTTTTTTACACCATGCAATACATGATTTTGACCCACCAGTGTTGTCAAGCCTACCAGACAGATGGAAAACAGTCTTCGGTTCGTTAAAGTGACATGCTTCCCAACCACAGCTGCAGCCTGAGAAAGCTCCCACTGAGGAACCGTTTCTTTAAGAACCTGTATTAACAGTGGTATCATTTTCGTCATTGCCCCCGGGGCTGATGTGTATATAGAAGTTGTGCATTGGACATGCCCTCGTCATTTTTTTTCTCTTCTTCCAATTTACTTCATTGTATAACTGCAAAACGAGGCGAAGAAAGCCTTCTTTGTAACTGTTAATAATTTTATTACACGATTTTATTTTGGTCATATCTTCAAATGAGGGTAAAGATCCCTGTATGTAAAAAGTTCCTGTGTGTTCTGTTCTGTAGTGGACAGCTCTGTTGACCAGATGTGGGAGTGAGTGCTAGTTAATGTGGGGAATTAGTTGAGGTTACAAAAGACACAAAAAAACTAATCGAAATATTTATTTTCGCCCTTCAGTCACGCAAATGGGCGTAACTGTATTCCGACATGTAGTAACGACAGAAAAAAACACGTGTAAAAACTGTAAAGTCTCTTTCCGCTGATTCAATGAACATCATTTATTCAGTATAAAATCTTTATACTATATGTTCCACATGTTAAGAATAAATGTACATTAAATCTTGTCACTGTGAAGGATGTTTTTGATTGCTTTCTTATTTGAGCCTTTTTAATTGTAATAATGAAAAGCACTGCCGGTGTAGAGATGTCTCTGGTTGGCCTTCAAAGGCATAGCTCCATAATCTGCAGCTAAAGGTCCAGGAACACCCTGGCTGCGTTCGGATCCAACTTAACACGTTCCTTTCCCTTGCTCTCTTCCCTCGAGTGAGCTATCTTGTGACGCAATTTGCTACATGCAGCAAGCAAACTTAACAGGTGCTCTGCAAGTGTGGATTGATGAGAAACAAAACAAAACTGAACTGAATGGCCCTCGCAACCAATATAGGAATTCTACCCCATAGAGTTGAAAGGTGACCTCCCACTTACGTGGAGCATTACATTGTGAGGGAACTGAGGTAATATAATTAGCCTACTAATTATATTTACATAATTACTCCCTCCCCTTAAATTGGAACTGAATCCCACCTGGTGTGGCTGCCATATTTCATCCTGGCATTTTGGGATTTCCCCCCCTTGAAGCAAGGGAAGGGAACGACAGGAAGAAAGGATACATTTTGGATCCGAACGCAGCCCGTCTTGAGGTAATCTTCCCAAGCGAAACTATTTGGTAAATTAAAACAGAACCAGATAGCATACTAAACTCAGCTTTCCATGCAGTGCCTGTCCGGTGTGTACCTAAAGCAACTGTGGGTTCTGTTACACACTCAGTTGTTACTTCAAGAACCAAACCAGTTGAGCTAAAATATGAAACCGAAAGGTAGCTCTGCTACAAAGTTAACAGGTGCTGTATGGGAAGTGTAGTTTGGAGACAGGAAATAAAACCTCATTGTCACTTTTTTCCAGGTTTAGTGAATGTGTGACATCGAATACATTTCACAAATCAGTCCCAACAAAATGTTGGGGATTGATTTGGGACTACATTTTTTAATGGCAATCCAGCAAATCGATCATGAAAAATGGATAGAACTGCAGTATTTGACAACAAAACTTGATTGAAATTTAACTTCAGTAACATGGAGAATTTGAACACAATGAATACCAAAGCTGTTTCAATCACTCACATTCAGTATCCAAACATATACCACCTCCTTTGGCTCATAACTGAGTACATTCACTGTGGTGCCATTAACATCCTTGCACCTTGATGTCACACACAAACAAAACCTGGAGCCTCCCTTTCTCATTTAACTACACAAGCAAAACTGTACAAAATTAAATGTGGATACATAATCACTCTCAATTAAAGCCACAAAGTGACTGTTTCCCTTTAGCTAAGACATGGAACAAAGTCACTTTAACATTGCACTTAGTAAGCCCTCACTAAATGTGACCGGCTCCAACCTCAAGCATGGTGTGAAAATGTTAACTTGTCGTCTCAATCGATTGTGTCGATTCAATGGCAGCAGACAGGACCAATAACTAACACCAGGCGTTCTCTGAGGAACAGGTACAGCTAGGGGGCGCTGTTCTCTTAGTATGGGGCCTCAACATCCAGACAGGCTGTCTCATTCCATCAGCTGCACAGTGACTGATGTTCTCATTGTGTTTATCGTACATAATCCCAGCTCCGGGCTGAACGTCTCGTCTTCTCATTTGGACTGGAACAGCGACTCCCAATTCATGGCCTCTGCGTTGGCTTGCGCATCCTCCTTTTTCGGAATAGCTGGGAATATGGATTGCATCGTCTGCCGGAACTCTGTCAACTGAAAGACATTGACGTTGTGGCGAAGCTCGAATTTGTCAGGAACTACGGCCTTTACGTATTTAGGTGTACATGCAGTTGCGCGGACATTAAAGCTCAACGTGTTATAAACACGTTTCCGCAACTGCGCAAGCTGGGGCTTTCACATGCACAACGTAGACCCTTCTTCTCACTGTGACAGGTATTAGCTTCTTAATAACGATCACTTCAAACAAGGGAACTATTTTTGCTATTATTCAGAAAACATCACTATGAATCCCCGGGTGCAAAATGTCTACTTACACTGTGGACTCCCAAAGCCTTCCAAACGGTAAAACTGAGGAGGCCGACACCACACCAAGCGTAGAGCGACCCCCAGCCCAGGGCCCGCAATGCCAAGGATGCGCCACTCTGTGGCGCTGCTGCAGTGGCCGTCACACCCTACCGAAGAGGGAGAGAATATAGCTCCTTCAGATTTACCACAGCACAAAAACACTTGCTCTAATTACAATTTTATGCACGTCAATGTAAGCCTCATCATATTCTACATCATAGTGTCCCTAAGTCCATGTTTAAAGCCTTTGAAAAAGATAGTGTCCATTTTTTGTAGGTTGTAGATTTCAGGTTGTGTTTTTTTTAATTTATTTTTTTAAACCAAACCAGTAGAAACTTTATAAGCTCATTCTTACAATTATGAAAATCTGACTGCTTTCAAGGGCCCTTTCATCACCATATATGAGGGTGGGGGAAATGGATTGGTTGGAGGAAATAATGATTCCATTGCCTCGTGAAGAATGTTGCACTCATGACACAGGAGCACTTGGGACCTCAAGCTATGAGACAAAAGTTCCACTCACTGACGAGCACCATGCAGAAAATGGATCTTTTGAGAAGTGCAAATTCATTTCAACCCCCCCCCAAAGCCATTATAACTAACAAGAATAAGGAAATGACCTTTGATTTACAGTTTGTCCCCCCCAAAAAAACAGTCCTAGTTCCCATGGAAAACACAGACATAACCTCTAACTTTGTTACTTTTTTAATGTCATTACTCTCCATGTTTTTTTGTGGGAAGTTGATTAGATTTACTATGATTAGAACTTGGTGAGGCACTAAGGAAGGAGACCTCATGTCCGGGCATTTGAAGAGCTCTGCTTGTATGCACAAATCACAAAGTCAAGATATTTTTATACTGTAAACTTTTTCTGGGGCTTTTGAACCTATGAACAATTTGAGTTTTTATTTTTTTTGGCTAAAAAAAGGGCAGAAATTGCTTAACGGCACCAGTGTATGATGCAACAATGTAAGCCTTACTATTAAATCAATCCATACAACGGATTTGTGAATTTTAAACTCAAGCATTTTTCTAACCAATTGATTTATTTCTCATCTACTGCAGATGTGGCCATCCTATCTAAAAACAAGGGTGCAACTATCAATAGGGAACACATCCTCCACAGTAGCACTGTAAAAACTATGCCGTTTTTGCAGTCTGATCAAAGAAGATCTAGGACTAGGAGACATGTGAATATTATCTAATCAGGAAGTTGAAAGAGTTTGTGTTCTGGACTCACTGGACTACAGTGGCAGTCTGTTTCAGCGTTGGTCTCAGATCTTTGGACATAGACCTCTTGGACCCAGCACACACTTCTTGTGTTGCCCTGGTCGGATTTCTGATGACCTCACAATCAACATACTCTCTGTACAAAATCCAATTTGGCTCCATTAAAGCCATTGGCTATTTGGCTCAACTGGATGTTGACAAAGATGGAACTATGGTTTAAAAATAGACACTTAAAACACAAAGAACCATGTCTTCTATGAAAATAACTCTGGGATCTTCAGGGTCAGAACTTTGAACTTACACACATTTTTACACAACCGAGTCTCATGTATGATTTAGAAAAATAAGCATGATGTGCTATGGGCTTAATTTAATTAGGGTGTGCGTGGTGGGGGGGTAGACTCTAGAACTAGACCGTTTTTCCCTGATTTTAAAAAGTCTGGAGGGTTTTCTTGTAACTTAAGCTTCCACAACCTCCATGTAGTATTTTTTTTACTTTGGTGAAAAGGCATGATTTCACGTTAGATTTTATTATTTAGTTGTATAAAGTTGTGCAAAGTTTATACTCAGAAAGACAAAGAAACATTTATTTCACAAAGAAAGCTGGAGGAGCATATCTGACCAAATATGCCAATGTATGGACTGGTTCTGTAATCTAGCATTCTTGTTACAGAACTATTTTGTGTGGTATCCCAGAGATTTAAGGAACTTTAAATTCTCAGTTCTGGTATTACTGTCAAGCAGACCTGGGATTTGGAGATATATTAATACAATTTTAAAAATTTATCTCAAAATATCGTACACTGTTCATTGTATGTATTATTAGTAGGTTTACTAATTATTTCAATTCTCCATTCTTGGGTGCACTATTTGGTCATATTTAAAATATATGTATTTGAAATTGTATTTGAAAAGTATTTAGAAAATATTGGTAGTATTTTAAGAAAGAATTTTAAAATACAAGTACAAGCATTTAAATTACTTCAAATACAAATGTTTAGGCAAGCGCATGTCTAAATATGTCAAATAAAACAAAATTTGAACTTTGAAATACATATATTCACCTGTATTTAAAAAAATGTAATTAAATTTTTTTTAAAACCTCTGGTCTGCTGTCGAGCATAAATGGGTTATGTCTTTAACAAATGTATATAACAGCTATTTTAAAAGGATAATGGTTCCCCTGATTAACACAATGAGGCCTCTCGATACTGTCGAGCTTTACCTCCAGATAATGTCAGGGTAGGTACGATTATTTCGCTAGGTATTCAAATCAGAGGTGGAAATCCAGGGGACATAAAGTAAAAGTCCTCCCCAGTATTTTGCTCCAATCACCTGGATTTGCTAATTAACATAATTATTCAGCCAGGAGGTAGAACTAATTAGTGAAATCAGCTGGCTGAGTCTATGGGTGGAAGAAACACATGGTAGGACTTTTACTTTATGTCCCCAGGATTTCCAGCTCTGGTATTCATGCCAGCAAGCATTGTCATGTCTGAACAACTGAAGGGACGCTTTCTGTTTGGCGGCAGGCTTATTGACAGCGTGATTGGGAGTAGAATCAAAATGAATTAATAATTACATTGTCAACAAAAATTATCCAATGTGCTCAGTTTGCGCACAATGTTACAACAACCTCGCCAACGTTAGTTACCTTGTAAAACCAGCCCGGACTTTTCTTCTTGGCCATGGCCAAGGTCGTGCCAAACCCTGCGACCATGCCAGCTACAGCCACGGTGGTAAGAAATGCGCCACCTAAGAAAAGGGAGTTGAGTTAGACCACCAGCTGTTTATCTCGTGGTGTTACTGTAAATGTAGAATATCGAGCTTGTTTTACTTTCATGGTGCAGTAGACGGCAACGTTAATCCACAATCTTTCAACAACAACAAAAAATGCATGTTTATCACTAGCTTGGTCCGGACAAGTGCAGTAGCTAACACAGCTAACTAGATCGACACGACACTACTAAAAGCCCAGTATCCGTTTTGTGAAGAAACAGATCAACGTGCAAGACTCGCCTTTTATGAACAGCAGTTTGTTCTCATCGTCCCTCATTACATTAACTGCAGTACAGTCGGTGACTTTCGAAAATGTACCCTCATTTTCGGCTGTCATTTTGAACAACGGGTCCCTCGGTTAAAACCTTCCGAAGTCCGTACGGCCACAAAGTAGGAACCTTTTAGCTCACGTATTTCGATTTGCTAGCTTTCTTCTTCTTCTTCTCTAAGTTTTTTGGCGGATTACAAACCCTTTAAGGTGCATACCGCCACCTACTGTACAAGAGTATGTAACATCATGTCATTTCTACTTCATTCTTAAATTATATTCATTAATCTTGTGTCTCTTAGGAAAGTGTAAAGTGCCTTCCTGGTGCTTTCTACTCCCTCTCCTTCTGTTCCTAAAATTCCTATCAGATCCCAATCCCTTCCTGCCTCGCGGACTTTATCGTGTAGCCGTTCTCTTTCCTCCTCATATAAGGTGCAATGCAATATGATGTGTTCTACATTTTCTTTAACTCCACAGTTCCCACATTTATTACTGTCCCTTTTCCCCATTATAAACATTGTGCCATTTAATCCTGTGTGACCCACTCTAAGTCTTGTAATAATTATTTCCTCTCTTCTGTTCCTTTCCTTATGGCTCTTTGTAATGACCGACTTTTGTATTTTATAGAATCCCCTTCCTTTCTGGTCTTCATCCCACCTTTTCTGCCAAATCTCTATTCCTTTCCTCTTAATTATTGCTTTACCTTCTCCTTTTCCCAGTGGAACTGTAACCTCAATTTCCTTCTGTAATGCCATTTTCGCGAGTCTATCTGCACCCTCGTTCCCTTTCACCCCCACATGTGCTGGTACCCAACAAAACTGGATATCTATGCCACCTCTGTTAAGCCTTAGTAAGCTATGATTAAGTTCAATAACTAAATCATCTCTTACTGTTTTTGTTGACTGTATGCCTTCTAAGACTGCTAGTGAATCTGTACACATCACCACTCTATCCGGTCTGACTTCTTCCACCCACTGTAACCCAATAATAACTGCAATTATTTCTGCAGTAAATACTGATACTTGATTGGAGATTCTTTTGGAAATTTCTATTTTAAACTCCGGGACATAGATACCAATTCCCACCTCTCCCTGCTTGTTTTTAGACCCATCTGTAAATATTTCTAGATACCTATAGAAACTCTGTCCCAGGTAAGCACTGGTTTTAACACCCATTTCCTCTATTTGCCATCCTCTTTTCTTCTCCAGAATATTTAAATCTATCTTGACTTCTGGGAACAGCCAAGGGGGGATGCTGCTCATTGGGGTAGACCTGGCGAACTCTAATACCTCCATTTCGTATTCCCTTACCCTTTCTTCCCATGTCCATCCTAATCCATTGCCCTGGAACCTGGAATACTCCCAGCATTTTTGTAGAATCTTTACATTATTTCCTTCCTCACTTCCTTTAATCCTGACCCAGTATGCTAATGTAAGTTTTCTTCTTCTTAATTCCAGTGGATTTGCTAGCTTTGTGGTAACAAATCGCTTATATGCATCGTTGTTCGTTGCTTCAAAAAATAATTGTATATTACGTTATGGTATGTGTTTCTGATTGCTAAAATAGTCAACATGTAGCAGGTCCTTTTAAATCAGTACGAGTTATCTAACTTAGCTAAGTTAACAGTTATAGTACCAAAACAAGTGTGCTAATAGAGAAGTATAATTTGGTTGGAAAGATTGAACTCGGCAGTTACCATTTTCAATTATGTATTTGTGTCATGTTGCTTAAAACACAGGAATAAACGACCACGTGTAATTCACTGTGAAAAGCAACAAGGTTTTGTTGTGCTTGATTTGGATTTGTAGTTCAACCATCCACATACATGTCTATGGATAAAACTGTTAATTTTTTAACAGAATACTACAATTACCGTGATTCTGTGCGCGACATGTCCCCTTGTTATTTTCTGTTAAATGTGTGGCAGAACGGGTCACGGACGGGTGGCGGGCTGTCTACCTCTGTGCCATGGCAGAACAAATATATTTTCTATTGGACGGGGACATTTCTATTTTGCGTGTATTCACTCTCCTCAAAATTTGAAATTGAAAGAAGACGTGGGATATAATGAGTGACTGCCCAGATCGCACGGATATGTGTGGTAGACTAACTCTAGAGAGAGCTAGCGAGCGGTATTTTTATTTCAAGCTGTATTGTGCGCGAGTTATTGCAGTACTGTTATGAGGCTGTAGTTTAAACCAATGTATTTCATTACGATATAGATAGTTAAGTGGTGGGCCGGGGATGTCGATCATCAGTGCATGAATGAGCAGGTTTCGTACGCATACAGATTATTTTCATAACTCTGATGCAACGATGTTACGCTTAGTTTTAATGGCTGCTCGCAACAAACCTGGATAAAATAATGCAATAACAAGGGCAACCTCTGAAGGACGTGTTTTTGATCAACAAGAACGAAGAGCGAAGAGACAAGAAAGTATGGAGGGTTTCCGTGCTGTGCCTGTCACTCTGGATTTCAGTTTTCCATTTAGCAAAAGGACACTAACGTATGACTTCGTGAACGAATAAGAACTGCGATCCTCAATAATAGTTTCTTCCTACAGTAGTTGTCGATTTGCAATGTAGAGGTAGTCACTTCTGACGTTACCTAGCTATTATATAAATGTAACGTTAGCCGACGACAGTTCAAGGGCTACCTAATAACGTTATATATAGTCTAATTAACTTAATGTTGGTATTGTGTTTAGTGATAGCAGACATAAAATGGAAGAACTAGTTAAAACAAACCAGGTGTCTAACTAAATAAATCTGTGGATTTCCGTAACATTACTTATTGGCCGTAAATACAGATATCCAGCTGGCTAAATGGCGTATTACAATACAACTTGTGGTTTAAGAGATGTGAAAGAGCCAGCGAAGGGAGACATTGCCTACTGATTGGAAACACATTTGCTCGCATTTAATATTGTCTACTAATACAGTACATTTCTAGCTAAGGCGGTGTAATTAGCTGTTATTTGTGTGATTAATCATTATTTTCTAACTTCCAGTCGCGTAGTAGTAGTTAATTCCAGAGTCAATTTATAGGACATTTAGTCTCGCTATCTTTTTCTGCAGTTCACATGGGTTATTTATGGTGTCGTCTTTCCCCTGAACATATCTAAAGGAACAGGCTACAAAAGTGTTTATTACTTTGGACTCCTCGAATCGTGGAAAGGGGAGCATCATCACTGTCGGCCGATGCACCCCAGGGTCGCTGAGCCCATGAGAGAGTGCGAGTACAGTCAGATCAGCACGCACAGCTCCTCACCCATGGAGACCCCACATAAGAAAAGGATCCCCACGAGGAAGTGGCAAGCCTTCCCCGGCCGGAATAAATTTTACTGCAACGGGAGGATCATGATGGCAAAGCAGACTGGTGTCTTCTACCTCACGTTGGTCCTCATCGTGGTCACGAGCGGGCTTTTCTTCGCTTTCGAGTAAGTGTTTATAGCGCAAGGAGATGTATAGAAATGGGATATCACAGATGGGTAATTAATTTCTTCAAATTCTGCCACACTTGGCGTGAGACGACCTGGCTGTACATTACTAATAGCTTGTGACTGTATCTCAAAACATAATGCATTCTTTATTATTTCAACTACAAACGCCCCATTTTCTCTTCCTCTTCTTTCTCTCGGGATGAAATTGTCATTATATGACTACAGATGACAATATAGTCCTTTGTTGTTAGTCGTGTTGCATAATACTGTTTTATATATACATTACATTCAATGTTATCTATGTTGGCTGTGAGTGAAGCATCACTAATTCTTTCCCTGGAGGGCCACATTGTCTGCTGGACTGCTTTATACCAGATCTCAGAAGACTTTAGTGCCTGCAGGGCTGGTGAAACATATTCCAGTACAGCCAGTCAAGAATGTCTGTTCCATAATACCGAAAAGAAGAAAGAAAAAAAAAAAAAACTGAAATGGGACCTTTCTGTTAATGTTAATGATACAATGGTGTAGGTGACTATCGATTGAATGGGAAGCATGAAGGCAAAATTACATGGGTGTGAAGGGCACAGCGTGTGAGTGGACTTCATGTGTTCTGAAACTAACGCAACATGATCTATCACTCTTCATTTTTTCCTGGTATCAACTGAACCTTGCTTCGCCATGCCTGCACACACACACACACACACACACACACACCCAATGCAGCACTCATCTCCTCAGACCTGTCGCCTGGGTGCACATCACATCAGGAAGTGCTGCCCTTCACCAGTGTGTCAGGTCCCCAATGGCTGTCCTCTGGTCCGCTGAGCACACTCCACAGTCAGGCTGTCGGGTGACGAATAGCACGTGTGTGAATAGCACGTGTGGGCCAGGATCAGGTTCAAAGTTTTGACTCAAAGCCCCTTCTACCTACAGGACTTAATCCAGCACTACGCTCCTGCTCGACCACTTCGCTCTGCTGCTGCTGCAGGGCGACTTGCACTTCCCTCTCTACGAGTTAACGGCTCTCGCTCGTCCCGACTGCGGAGCTTCTCCACCCTAGCTCCCCAGTGGTGGAACAAAGTCCCCACTCCGCTGCGCTCAGCTCAAACACTCTGTTTTCCGTCGTGGTCTGAAAACGCACTTTTTCAGAGTCCACCTCGACTAAACTACCTATAGAGGGCCAATTCTATAGTACTTGCTTCCTGTCAATGACCTTCAATATGAACTTATTGTACGTCGCTTTGGATAAAAGCGTCTGCCAAATAATTGTAATGTAATGTGTGTGTGTGTGTGTGTGTGTGTGTGAGAATGCGTGTGGGGAAGAGAGCAAGAAAGAGACAGGGTTATTGAACAACACGATGGCTCCAGGGAATAAACGGTCTCTGTCGTCTCCCTGTATTGCTTTTCCGTTTAGTGTGCAGACTGAAATTTTGTCTAACATGAGTTGCGTGTAACAAACATTCTAGCCACTCAGCGCCACTCAGACACTTTTCACCAGCCAAAAGATTTTTGTTATAGAAAACACTTCTGTTTTGATTGTTATACAGTATGCATTTCATATCGATACAACAAACTAAATGGGTGAATACTGCCTCATTTGAAAAACAGCCGTTAACTAACACCAGTTTACACAGAAACGCTATCTCAATATTACTGCAATGACACAGAGGATGAGCCTAATCGCCTTTCTTGTGAACTGTATGGAGGAGCCTTGCTCGGCTTGCACTCTAAGGGGAATCTGATTAGCATTTGATAGCGTTTCAGCTGCTGTGCCAATTTCAGAGCGGCGGGTTGGGTTTGGCTAATTGCACGTCGGCAGCAGGTACACGTGTGTCACAGTGCGAGCGTGTGCGATGGGCTCACATGCCTCACGGCTCTGTGGTCACGTGATCATTTGTTAATTCGATGCGCTGATTATTCTCCTCAGCCACGGCCGGGCGGCCTCTGTGCACCCTGGCTGAGCAGGGGGGCGTGTCACTTATCTGTCAGTTTGTGGTTTTCAGCCAGTAAACTTCACCTCTGCCTTTCATCAAGGCAATAAGATGTTAATGTAATATTTGAAACGTATGACTGAAATGGCAACGGCAAAATTGGTATTACAGTGGGCTGCACCCTCTGTGACTGTGATCGATGTTATTAGCGGTCGTAGCCTTGTTTTACAATGCTAATAGGCGCATGCTAGGGCTCTCCCTGCAGAATCCGTTGGCATGCACTTTTACCACCAACTGGTCAGATGAGACCGGTGTTTACATACTGCTTAATATAATGTAAGTATAAATCAGAGAGGTGATTTGTCCCAATTGCACACGTACAGGCTCTCACACTCACACACATACACACACACACACACACACAGTCTCACTCTCTCTCACATACACACACACACACACACACACACGGTCTCACACACACTCAGTTACACATGGAGACTTCCTCCTGCCCCGTCAGTAGACCCACCCTTGGTGCCTTGCAGCCTCTTCGTTTCAGTGAAAGCGATCGTTGCCTTTGGGTTGGTGGGCGGTTAGTTTCGGTGGTCCCTTTCCTCCCGCCTTACCCCCACAAATTCCGCAATACAGGACGAACAGTCCAATGAACTGTGGCCCCTTTGATTTGAAGAGGTACACATGGAAAACTTGATTTAGAAATGTAGTTTGCCAACTTTTGGAGGAACTATGTTTGGAAGTGTTCCGTTACAATGTCAAGAAACTGGAATCCCACACTATTACATATTTTATTTGAAATATTATTATTATTTCATATTTTCAATTTTGAAGATCTAAAATAGGAAAGCAAGGGCCCTGTAATGTCAATTTGGTTTCTTAGAAAATTGGGAATGGCTGTTACTGAGCTACCTGGCAATGGCTTGTGGAGCTCTTACATTTTACATTCTCATAAGTCCCTGGGTTCTGGTCATGTGATAGTATCTTAGCATGAACTCATAAATGTTTTTCCAAATTTTTCAAAGATTGGTTTGATTGTAATTTGATTTCGATTTGTTCCTCTGAGAGTTGACGTACGTTTCTGAGAATGTGTTCCTGTTGCCTATGGAATATTCTGGATCAGTTCTTATATGGTGGAGGTGTTTATATGACCAGTTAATTTGAATGAACACACGATAATATTACCACATAAGAGGTATTGGCAATAGTTCTTTACTTTAAATTGATGACCATTTTTCTCGTTCTTGACCAGTGAGCAGGCGTATTTGCGAAGAGATAAAACTGGTAATAGCAGAGATGTTATCAATCCCAATCTCTGGAAATAGAGATGACCTAAGAGGACGGTGCTGACAGTGGAGAAGCTTAATTGGGAAAATCTTGTGATGTTTATATAAGTTTGTATATAACTGATATTATTCAAAAGTAATAAGCGCAGGTTACTTTAGGATAAACTCAAAGGCCGTGTAATGTAAGTCCTTGTGAAAAGGCTCAGACAGATAGCACGTTGCTGTCTGTCGGAGGTGTAGCCTATCTTCAGGTTTGTGTAGAGGCCTATCATTAGAGGTGTTCGTTCGCTAAAGGCGTAAAAGCTCATTTTCCCCTGCGCGTCGCATCACAGATTTAAGTGTCATAAGGTCTCGTGTTTGTTTCGGTGCGGAAGTCAGCATGTTCAAATAGCCCTTACTTCCGTGACTTTAATTCGAGGCATGTGAGATGAGTTTGTGCGCATTTGATTTCATACAGGCCTGTGAGGATTATCCATACAGTTGAGCTAGGATATATTCAAGAGCCCAACCCAAATAGAAAATGCAGTCTTACGTTTGCATCATTTTTTGATTTTATTCAAACTGGACAATTTATAAATTATATTGCGAGTCATATTGCAATCGCAATATCTGTCAGAGAAATTGCAAATAGATATTGTCCCCAAATAGTTCAGTCCTAGTTCTTGGTTTAAGTATCGTTTAAGTGACTGCTGCATCAGCCAAACTGATTGTTTGTCCATAATGGATGCACACAGGTTTGTGCAATCAATGACTTGTCAGTCTGGAGAATTAAATGGATGTTTTGTATGTTGGAAATGCATGTAGTGTAGGGGTGGGACGATTCAATCTCATAACGATTCGATTCGTTTCCGATTCTTTAGGCAAAGGTTCGATGCATCATAATATCTTACGTTTGACCACGATTCGATTCGATTCGATTCGGTTCGATTAATTTAGATACTTTAAAAAAAGTAATAGGCATGCTAATGTGATTTGATACCGATACATTCAGCAGTAATTAAATATTCAATTAGAACCTTACACCAAGTTCACAGCATTATGTTTATTGTTAAGGCATGCCATACATTTTGCAGCTGTCTGCAGCAAATAATGCAGCAATAAACATGACTAACAGTGTATTTTCTAAAGTTGCCCTATTTAGGTTATTGTTTTTCAAACAGTGTCAGACATGGTACCCTAATACAGTTCCTTTATTTACAAAATGAAAATGGCAAAATGTATAACAATTCCTAAACTGGGGCAAGAAAAATGAAATAGCCTATAGGTTAGTGTCATGCATAGTACTTTCCTAAATCTTAGTACGATCTAGAACTTCGGTGGAGCAAGATGCCCATCCATCCGTAGTTAAAGCTACTCTCGTAGCGTTTTGCAAGGACAGTCGAACAGTTTTCTTCACCTCTTCATACAGAGCAGGTATACATTTTTCACTAAAATGTTTTCTGCATGGTATGGTGTATCTAGGTTCCACGACATTCATTAAGTGAATCGGACAGTTAACGTAGTAATAATTAATTAAACGTAAGACATTGGAAATAGTCTTACTATTTTAGTTTGTCTCGAACGTCTACTTGATTTTGAATAGAAAATGGTTTAAATTTAAATATCAGAAAGCACTTTACAATTAACTGTCTGGACACGGTATGTGTATAAAAACTAATAAAAACAATTATACAAAAAAATAGAACTGTTTGGCCATTTCTCCAGGAAACTCAGGGGAAGTGTCAATGACTCCCGAGTTTAGCTTGCTAACGCGCTTGCTGTCCTTCACGTTAATTGTGTATCGTCGGCTCAAATGGTTTATCATGTTTGCGGTGTTGCCTGTGTATCTGATTTCTACTTGGCAGATCTTGCATATTGCAGCGGTTTTGTCAAGTACACCCTCCTTCTTTCTAAACCCGAAATGCTTCCATACCACTGATTTTCTGTTCGGAACATCGCAAGTTCTGTAAGTTTCTGTCTCTTTTGTCGCACTCAGCGAGCACGCAGCTAGCCATTTCGCTCAGATCTGTCCGTCTCATTGTCGCTACTTTCAACGCACGCTTACGTTGGGGTTGGAGCAGAAACATGGATTGAAGCTGGTCAAAACAGTTTTAAAAGTAGTCGTGTCTTAGAAATATATATTTAAAATAATTTTTGAATAAATGAATACATGTGCACATTCATTTAAAATGCGATATTAATCGATGCTTATCGATTCGAATCTTACAGATCGATGCAGTTGTATTTACACATTCGGATCGATGCACCGCGATGCACCGGTGCATTGTCCCACCCCTAATGTAGTGTATCATGAACCTTTTGTCATCCAGTAATTGTATTCCCAGAATATTATCCCCCCCCCTTAAAAACATTATGGCATATGTGACAAATTGCATTGATTGAAAAATAAGAGAATGCACATGCTATTTAGTTTTTTGCCCGCAATACCTACCTCTTCCACCGCCTAAACTCACGCTCCTGCGTTCTAGTTTCCGTGTCAACCACTCCCACTGCCATGTGCGCTACCGGACGGCTCCCGTCTCTATGGCGACAAGAGAAGGCTTTAACAAATGCCCCTGTTTGATTTTTGAGCTCCTGGTTTTGTGGCTCCCAGCTGGGGTGTTACTGGAACTGCAATAACAATGACAGCAAGCCGTCATACCCCCTGGGCTGATAACGACTCCCGACAATCCACAGACCCCGGCCTCCTTCATCTCTGAACAATGCAAAGGAGTGCCGTTGTTCCGTGCACACAATATTCAGAAACGCTCTTCAGTAGAAATATGATCTAGCTGGAATGCGAGTTTCAGGGGAAGAAAAAAACGACACAAAACGTCAAAGTCGAGCCCTTTGAAACGCTGTTATTGTGATGGCCTATGTGGTTGTCTGTTGGGTTTGTAGCAGTAATGAAAATGGGTATGCGCCGTTTAATTTGTCGTGGCAAACAGTGGAGGGCGGAGACTGCTCATTTAATGGTGCTCAGGCATTCCCACCAAAATAGTTTCAGATAATTGGCTATGTTGCCTCCAATTGCAACTCCAAAATTGGATATTTCTAAATTGTCATGCCGGTTCAGGAGAAATAATTGGGAATTTGATCATTATCATTTATGATGCATTGTCTGGTCAGAAATTTTTAAAATTAATGAATTAATGTACGTATTGTTTTTTTTCTAGAATGTTCTCTTTAATCTCTCTGGACTTTCTCTGATAGTCTTAGTATTGGCATGTGGAGGTTGAGCGCTCTATTGCTGTATTATTTATACCTGAGCTTTCAAACAAGCTTTCTGTCCTCTCCTCAGCAGCACCACGGGGGGGTCGGCTGCCGGTTGCCATCGGTGACGCATGAGATTTGCATGCATACGCAGGACTTCAAATAACTCTTTCTGAAGCAAAGACCGTGGCTAGGACAACACATCGAATATCAGTCGCAATGGTAGAAACAGTGGAGAGAATAGATTTTTTGAAATCCCCGTGAATGATAAACAACAAATCGATGGCCTCCTGTCGATCTTGTGGTCCACATTGAAAGCCATTTATTTCCCTCCTGCAGCATGACATCTACGTGTCTTTGCAAATAACACATCTGAGCGAAAGCGGTTTGAATCATCAATAAGGTTTTTTTTATTTTTTATTATTGAGCCAATGACTAGATTTTGTAGATTTGCACTTATTCACCGATGTGTAGGCCTGTATTATCTATGTTACTTGTTAAACTCGCTATAAATAGGCTGTTTATTCTTCCAGATTTGCCTAATGCCTTTTTATTAAGTGAAATCCCTGGTTCCATCCCTGCTCTCTTGTATCCTGGAAACCATCGAGCCTCGGTACCGTTTGCCAACGGCTGCGACTGTGCATGTTAACCAAGGCTGGATTTTATTTTTCAGTGGATTTGTGTTATTTCAACAAATCAGTGTTATATATTTTATGGGGCCATTTACAATGAATGACCAAAAGATGGGGGCTTAAAGGTGAAGTCCTTGATGTGGCCTACATCCAGCAGAATCTTCCTGTGCTAATTAATATCATCACACCTTTGCTGAACGCATCTGGGTAGGGGGGATCCGTGTTAGGTTAGCTAAAAGAGGCAGTTGGTAAAAATCCTCTTTGTATCGCTTCTCTCAAGCATGTCGGTTCTCTTTAACCCTCGGACCGCTTAGTGCTCCCCATTCAGGCCAGTGTATAAAAGGCACTTTGAACGAACCCTTTAAGGTATGAGATCCCAAATAACGTGATTAGAATGTTCAGGTAAGTCAGTGTTCTAGAACGTTGCTTTCAATTACCAGTCGTGATTGTTATGCTGATGTCACAATCACTACTGGTAATTGAAAGCAAAGTTCTAGAACACTGACTTAGAAGAATTTTGAAAGAACATTCCAAAAAACATTCTCTTCAAAGGGTTGAAGCGTATCGCAATGAAGTGAGAAAAGTCTGCAGACACCGTAACCCAAAATAGAGACCGAGGACACTTAGCACTGCTTGAAATGGCTCAGTCCAGCCAGGTAATCCGGTAAAATCTCTGCAGTCCCTGCAGTTCGATTCATTTATGCAACCCTTGCAGAACAGAAGCAGAGGGGAAGGAAAGGATTTGCTCGGAGCGTGCAGATCGGATAGCGTAATAGCGCACAATTTCTGTTTTTCCCTGCTCAGTATTCATAGGGTTTCTGCCGTCATTAATTGGTCGTACTACGGATGCATCTGTCCAGTCTGATAACTCTGGCGACCTCAGAATGCACCGCTTGATGCTCCCGTTGAATGGAAGCTGCCCTTTCTCAACAGTTGAGACGGCTCAAACATTGTCACTGCTCGGTTTGCTCACAAATTGCCGACCATTCAAAAGGGTGATTTTTGTAGCATTTTGACATCGATGCGCTGGCGGCTGTAATTGCATGCTTGCGTATCCATAGCCTGTGTAAAGAGATGTTCATTTTTTATATGAGATATTCATGTCAAGAGATATTCATTGCCTGTTTGCCTACGAGTGGAATCATGCAATGGCCTAATGCCCAAGATTTAGGGATACAGATCTATAGCTGTAATCTCCTGAAGGTGAAGTGCAAGGTTGTTCCATTCATAAAGTGATGTTTCAGGCTGGATTTCTTTCATCTTGCTGCTCTGTGGTGCAGATTATTTTCACATCCATCACAGCCAGATACACCCTTTTCATATGAGCTAAATCCTCATCCCCCAAGCTGAGTCTCCCTCTGCCCACTCTTCTATGAGCCTGGTAATCTAGCTGTGTGTGTGTGTGTGCGTGTGTGAGAAAGAGGGAGAGAGGATGGGGTAGTCGATCTGTGTGTACATTATGCACACACGTTGACATCTGTGTGTGTGTGAGAGAGACATAGAGAGAGCGGGAGCAGGGCGGAGTTGGTCTGTGTACATTATGCACACAAGTTGGCATCTGTGTGTGTGTGAGAGAGAGAGACAGAGAGAGAGCGGGAGCAGGGCAGAGTTGGTCTGTACATTATGCCCACACGTTGGCATCTGCATGTGTGTGAGAGAGACAGGGAGAGAGCGGGAGCAGGGCGGAGTTGGTCTGTGTACATTATGCACACACATTGGCATCTGTGTGTGTGTCCATATATCTTAGGCTTTAGGCTCAGAAAACAGAAAATGAGGGAGATTGAGAGAGTGGTAGAAGGTAGTAGTCTGAACACAGCGTAGCCAGAAGGATGGAGAGGTCAAGCGATAGGAGACGGTTGGGCATTGCTGGAGCCCTGGCTGTTTTTCGGGTTATTAATAAAATCCAACAGGAAGTTGGAGGGATGGCGTTAGCACCCAGCTGGCATTTTAACTCTTCCCCCTCCCAGGTTGGCACTAACTCACTGGACTGTGTGTGGGTGGCTTTGGCCCAGGCTGCGCGCTTTGAGTCGGGCCCAAACTGCTGGGAGGATAGTCAGTGAGTAATGTTCGCCGTCAGGCCTTCTGGGTTCCCCCTGTGACAGTAATGGAGTTCAGCGGTCAATGGGACACGGCGTAAGAGGGGAAGAGCCGGTTTGTTATTGAGTTAGGAGCAGTGCCGCTGACACGGGCACCATTGTGGCTCCTGAGCAATGCGCCGCACTGCTGACACGGGCGCCATTGTGGCTCCTGTGCGATGCGCCGCACTGCTGACACGGGCGCCATTGTGGCTCCTGAGCGATGCGCCGCACTGCTGACACGGGCGCCATTGTGGCTCCTGAGCGATGCGCCGCACTGCTGACACGGGCGCCATTGTGGCTCCTGAGCGATGCGCCACACTGCGAGGGCCCTTCACGCAGATTGTGAGTCAGAGACTGAAGGCATGCGCCAGAATGGCAGTGCTAATGCCAAGCTCACACTGCACGACTTTTGTCCCGATTCTGACGTCAAAGATGAACTCCCGACAAATTTTGCAGTCCTATGATAATCTTTAAAAAATCTGCAAGAAATCTTGGTTCCGTTGGCTGGAACGGTCTTTTGATGTGAGATGGTCAAAGACGCAATTACTTCTGTCGTGAACCAGTCGACCTCGTCGGGAGAGCCCACGATCATTTCAAACTGTGTGTGGAAATTCGACCTCTTGATTTAGTCCTCTATAAATCGCGTGATGTGCGAACCCCCGAGTAATTCTCTGCCTTCCTAAAATCGCCTAGTGTGTGCTGTATCGCACAGTGATTTTTTAAAGACTCATTTGACAGTCGTTAGACGTGCGCTGCTCTCCTCGGACAGGATTTTATAAAGATTTGAAAGTCGTGTAGTGTGAGCTTGGCGTTAGTAGACCGGTGGGAATGTTGGCTGAGAGAAGGGGAAATGGACCCTCTCCCACGGTGTTGCGGTCTGTTTCAACTGCAGTCTCTAAACTTTCAAATGAGACCGGGGGGTGGGGGGTTTCAAAGAATATGTTGTCCCTTTTTTGGCACGCGTCAGTTATGTTCACAGAAATGGTTGGATGTGGCTTTGTCAGAGGCTGGTATGTATATATGCTGATAACACCAGATATGGGCACATACTGTGAGTGGGCACTTTAGCCTGCTGCCTCGAGTGAGTGACTGACAAGGTCCCTTTGAAGATGATGGATTGAAGTAGACCAGGCCCACCTCCAGCTCCGCCCGTTTCCTGCTGTTCCCAGGACAGACCAATCAACAAACAGAAATATTTTTTCATAACCACCTCACCAACTCCTAAGCCTTGTAGCAACAGAATTAAAAGTGTAGGATTAGGGGGAGGAGTGTATAGAAAGTAGGGAGGGTAGCACGTAGCAGTCCTGTCGGGGTCCAAGGAGGCGGTGCTGCTAACTGTAAATCACTGCAGGAGCAAACGGAGCCCCAGAACCCTCACAACTAGGAACGGCGATGAAAGCCAAACAGAACACACAGCTGTGAAACATAAGCCTGTGCAGCTGCTCAATGAATGTCATTTAGGCCTGTTTGTCGGCCCTGCACTCCCAAAGATTGTTCAGAAAACCTTCGGGAAGTTTAGAGAGCCATTAAGTCTTAATATGAAAAGGCGATCCATAGAATTACTGTGACATAATGGCTCCGTTACTGTCTGTAATCGTTACTCACTCTAGCTAAGGCAATTGTTGTCGGCTAAATGACGAAAAGTAAGGAAGTAATGGAGCGGTCCTCTCTTTGGCCAACCCCTTCGTGTAATTGAATCTTTAATGATGTTGTTTACCTGTCAATATAAAATATACAGTACATATAGTCAGTCCATAGCAGATGAACCGATTTAGCTGATTATTACACATAATTTGGCGGGTCGAAATTGGTGGCGGAAATTACCCCCAAAATCAGTATCTGTAGAAAACAGTATGACAGTAGTACAGTGGTCCCTCTAGTCTCCCTATTCACTAAAACCTGCATTATACAGTGTGCATACACCTGCATGCTTGCATTTCCAGTTAAAAGGCACATGCGCGCACACACACACACACACACACACACGTGTGACTGGACAGAAAAATGTTCTTCAGACTGAGAAGTGTATTTTACTGTCTTTTGACAGTGACTGGGTTTTTATATTGTTCTTGAAGCAGCCAAATGATTTTGAAATTGGTAGTTTCTCCTCAAAATTTCTCCCCCTCACACAAAATAGTCTTCTTGGCTCATCCAGAATATTCTCAGGCACAATTTCTGTGGGAAAACGTTTCTATTTTTCAGAAGCAGTTTGTCATTCCTTGCTCCCTGTGTTGGACTCCGCAGGGAGGGTGTGGCATCTTTCCCGGTTCGGAGCTGGAACGCCACACCGATGCCAGTCGCTAATTTTTACTTTCCAGGGGTGTAGTTGCTCATTACCTCCTGCCCTTCCGTCGACTTACGAAATGAAACTCCTTCGAGATGGTTGCTCCTGAACCGAAGTAATGCGATTACCATAATCGGCACCTGTACAAGATCAGAAGATAACTGGATTAAAAAGAATTTTCTCATTAGATCAGATTAGCGGGTTGGGTGGGACGGCTGTGGATGTGTGCTGCCTCTTGCGTTGACAGATTCATCACAACAAAACGGCATTGCTCAGAATAACATTTGGTTTTCGCCTGAAGACCTTCCTGTTCCAAACATTGGGGAACGCCTGCTGCTGGGAGTGTTCTGTTGTCCTAGCTGTAAATTACAGAGATTGCGCTGGGAAGAAAAACAGGCCACGTTGTTTCGCTGACTCTCTCTTCTCCGCAGCTGTCCCTTCCTGGCGTCCAACCTCACCCCGGCCATCCCAGCCATCGGAGGGGTCCTGTTCGTCTTCGTGATTGGGATGCTGTTCAGGGCCAGCTTCAGCGACCCCGGCGTCCTGCCCCGAGCCACGCCCGACGAGGCCGCCGACCTGGAGAGGCAGATCGGTAAAGCCCCGAATCGTTCCGCCCTCCCGTCTGTCTGTCTGTCCGTCAGAGTGTCCGTCTCTTCTGAGTCGATCAATACGTCTTCATCGCAATTCGCAAGAGGCCAATTCGTATCACAGCCAATATTGTTTGTGTGGCCGCGGCTAAAGCCTGACGCCGCTGTGATTGCGATTATTGTGGTTCAGTCTTTCAGCACCAGTCGCAGCTCTTGTGTTCACGCCGTCGGCCCTGTGAGGGTGTGATAGCAGCATGCGTCTTGGCTGAACACTGTCGGTGGTAGGCAAACTGCAGCGTGGAGCAGAGGGCGATCTGGACGAAGGGCTTCCCTTAATGTAGATCTACATGTTGGGCTGTGAGCCTCAAACTCAAAAGTAGAGCACTGCTGGATCAACGTGTATGAACTGTCGTGTAAGAACTTGATCGTCTGAATACTCGGTTCAGTACAGTGTGTGAAAATGTGGAAACCTGATGCGCAAGTAGGATTGCAGATAAAAATTATGTTTCGACAAACGGTAAGTAACGTAAGGAATCGCCATCACACAATTGAGCCTCAGATCTCAACTCCATTCAGATCAGATCCATTAGAGAGTGAAGCTTTATGAACGACATCCCAGCTACCCAGCTAATGAATTTATATGCAGTGCCCTCCACTATTATTGGCACCCCTGGTAAAGATGAGTAAAAAAGGTTTATAAAAAATTCAAGGTTTGGTGAATTAGCTTAATCTCACACTGAAAAAATTAGAAACATCCAGACTTTAATTTAAAAAAAAAAAATCCCTCATCAAGAAATAATTATTTTTCACAATTATTGGCACACCTACATTTATATATAGTAATCATTTTTTATATTTGGTCGCATATCCTTTGCATGCCATGACTTCCTGATGTCTGTGACCCAACAACATCAAAAGACTCTTGATATCTTATTTTCTGGTACTCTTACAAGTGATACTATAACGTCTCTGCATTTGAATGGATCTCTATGGGAATTGGGGGGTGGGACTAGATTTAGCTGTAAATTATGCTGGAACAGTATGGAATACATGGTTGGCGAAATGGCTGTAAGTCATCAGGGGTCTGAGGTATCAAACAAGCCTCAAACCATCACTCTGCTGCCAGGTATGCAGTAGATATGGATGGATCACTTTAAGGGTTGTTTCTCCTGACAAATTTTCCTATTGAACTCTATGGAAAAATAAGTCAGGAGAAGAAACCCTTCAAGTTATCCATCTATATCTACTGCATATCTGGCAGCAGAGTGATAGTTTAAGGCTTGTTCGATTCGTCAGACCCTTGATGACCAACCATGTGTTCCATACTGTTCCAGTGTAATTTACAGCAAAATCTAGTCCCACCCCCCAATTCCCATAGAGATCCATTCAAATTTATTATTTATTATTAAGTTTATTTGAATAGGGACAGTGCACATTATTCAACAGAAATGAGACAAAGTACCACCACTGTAAATATGCCAGTGTTAGCTGGGTAGCTAGTTTTCAACTGCAGTCCCTGGGCAAGATGTTAAATGCCAGGTAAAAACAGAATGAAATGCAGAGAGGTTATAGTATCGCTTGTAGGAGTACCAGAAAATAAGACATCAAGAGTCTTTTGATATTGTTGGGTCACAGACATCAGGAAGTCATGGCATGCAAAAGATATGCGACCAAATATAAAAAATTATTACTTTATTCTACATTATGTTAAACTGTCCAATATTTTTTGCTGCCCGAAAATGGGGGGGACTATGTACAAAAGGTTCTATAATTTCTAAACGGTTCATCCGATATGGATGAAAATACCCTCAAATTAAAGCAGTCTGACAGTCTGCACTTCAACCTCATTGTATCTTTTCAAACCTAAAGTGCTTGAGTACAGAACTAAAATAACAAAAAATGTGTCACTGTCCAATGAATTATGGTGCTCACTGTATATATGACAATAATTCAAAATTGAAAATACATTTTAAAATGGCATATATGCATGTCATAGCCAATATTATTATGATAGAGTATAGATATCAGTCATGTGTGATCTGAAACCATAGTACAATGACTATCATCAATATCTATTTCCTGTGTATAATGGGATAGGTAATGACTGCAGGCATGAAAGCAAATTTAGATCTATTGCTATTGAGCCTAGATAATTTTAACATTGGCCTAAGAGGAGAGCCTGGAATCTCCTTCCAGACAGGATGACTTTTGTTTTTCGCACAACTTGCTCATTGAACAGTTCAAAGAGGTCCATCTACTATAACCGTACACCTATGATCTTGCTTTTTCAGTTCACCATTCTGTTTTATGCCCAGTGTTCAACTATCTAAACGAGGACAGTTTCAAAAAGGTTATAACAGACCCAATAAAACACAAACAATTTCACAAGGAAGGAAGGAAGAAAACCTTCACCAGAACAGCTGAGAAAATTAAGTCATTGTTCATCCTTCTTGCGAACGATATCCGTGTGTTGCTCATAACTGTCCGAGATTGCCCTCAAATATTTTTAGCTCACCACAAATCCCTCTCATCTTTCGAGCTTGTCTGTTGTGGGGATGTTCGGTTGTCTTCTGAACTCACTGGCGCTGTATTTGGTTCCCTAGATGTTTTACTGCAGAATTGAGTTGTCACACTGTGTTTCAAATACCTCTACAGCAGGATCACATGGTGAGGCAGACAAATTTCTCGCTCTGGGAGAGGATACTAAACAAGAGCTGTCTGTAAACTTCAATGTATGCTTTTTCTCGCGATGGATTCAATCATTACCTGAATAAAAATAATAATTATATCATCATCATGAACTTAATTTTCATGATGTGCGTTCAAAGTGTTTTATTTGTCTTATAAAACATGGTAAGGGTAAGTACTCGGTTTCCCTTTTCTTAAGACTACTCGCAAGGATGTTCCACTCCTCAAAAGTCAGTAATTTCCTGCCCCGTTTCCTGTTTCTACTCTTCTGTAACGTGGAATATTTTCGGGTTACATAAGCGCCGTCCTCGCCTACTTTGTTTGGCGGCTGCTGGGGCCTGTTCCGCAGACAGAACAGGCCGATTAAACAAATCTCAGTTAGCAGCCTTTTGTGGGAAGCGAAGCTGGAACACATGACGTAGTTTGAGTTTGCGGAGGGCTGGAAAGCGCAGGCTATGAATAATAGTTACCAGCTGAGATTGCGCGGCCGACATTTTAAACCTTCCGGAACGCTCCCCGACCGTGAACCGTCCTTTTTTTTGTCCACCTTGAGCTCCAACTTCTTAACAACTTCTTGGCAATTTTACTCTAGACTAAACGGACATTCCTGCCCTTTTTTTGTATATGACAGATGGTTTGAACCTTTTCTGTGCTGTACAAAATTTTTACTTAAGATTCAGACAACGTGTATCTGTCTTTCTGCAGCTGGTGATATAACCACCCTGTGTAGAGCGGGGTATAGGGTGGGCTCAGCTCCATATGTGCGTGTGGGAAGTTTGGATCATTGAGATTGGCTGTTCACTTGATTTGTCTGTAAAACAAAGTTTTAGCCTATATCAGTACTGGAACAGTGTCAGTGTTAGATGCAGTGGCAGAGCTTGGAATGGAGCACAAACCCCGGTGTTAGATTCTGGTAAATTTCACTTTGGCTTGTCAATTATTCAGCCTTACCAGCCACTTTGGTGGTTCCCTCTCTTCCCTTAGACATCATTTAACATTGGCTCTTTTCATTTAGCAAACTTCCACACAGAGCCGCCATTCGGTACAAAAAAAAAACAAACAACATAATTTCCCATCGAGCTAATTGCGTCCCAGTTGTTAGCGCACAGATTGACTGCGGCCTCGACAGTGAGATCCCATGAGCCGTACTTAAGGCTAAACGATCCAAAATCACTTTCCCTGTTGGACGTTTCAGCAAACATTGCCGTACCTGGTACCCAGTTGTAAAGTTCAGCAGAGATGTGGAGACACGTTGAAGGTGTAACCACAAGGACACAAAAACAGGAAGAGCAGCCGGTGGAAATGAAAAAGTAAAAGGCTGGACAGGCTGGGCTGGGACAGATCGGCTGTTTTTGACATCAGGGTGGAAGTGATGTAATGTTATTGTTCTGAATGCCATCTGTATGCCCTCGACAAGTCGACGGATAATTCATTTGTGGCCAGAACAAGGACCTTTACTTTTGATGCAGTGAAGGTTTTTTTGTGGATTCAACTAAGGTACATAAAGTGAGAGTGCACGCCCGTGTGTGCATTAACAATAGCTAGGAGCAGTAATTATCTTATTATTTTAGGAAGTACATCCGTTCCATCCAGTATCTGAACGATGGTGACTCTTGTGGTCTCTTCTGGGGGTGGGGGGGGGGGGTTTGGACTCAGGACTCAGACCCAGGGAATGCACTCTCTCTAACCAATGGTGTACATTTTTTTGTAGGCAAAAACAGATGTGTTACAGGTTTTCTTTTTTTCCCCTTTCTTTCTGGGAATATGCTGCCCAGAAATGCAGACGGTAACACAGCAGTTAGCCCCGGACCAGCTGCTGGTGTGAGGATGACTAAATATGGGCAGATGTTTTGATCGATTTGGTCGCGGGATAAACGGTTGGCAACTGGGGGCGACCGAGCGTCTTCCGTCCCGATTAGCCGAGCAGCGTGCAGACTAGAAAGGAAGGAAGGAATTTGTTCTTTTTGAATGCTGAATTTTACATTGTCAATGGCCTAGCCATTTGGACACCTGGCATTTAAAAAAAAAAAGCACCAAGAAATGTAATTTACGTAATTTGTCTCATTGAGAAAATAAATGGATTTATTGAGTAAATATTTTTACAGTCTATTTACAAATGGGAATGAAACAGAAACAGAAACTATTAAAATATGTAAATTTGACCGCAGTCTCTTGTTGTGATAACTTACCATTAATTTCTTTCTAAAAGTGCTCTAAAGTGGTCTCATGCCTTCATGGTTTATTTATATCTACATTATTAAGTATATTGCATCTGACTGTGTTTGTGTCCGTGTCCCTGCGCTCTTGTATTCTGAGGGTGTTGGTACTATAGAGGCCTGGTTGTGGAGGCGAGCGTACAGAAGTGGGTCTGTAAACAGCGGCCAGGTTGCCTGGGCTGGGAAATCAAGGACAGCGAGGTTGTGTTAACGAACACCCAGCTTATCCACTTCCTGTTGTCCGCAGAATCTGCAAGGTTATCTATATAGCAGGGGAGGGGCTGGAAGAGGAAATTAACTCCTCATTCGTTTTTATGATACTCGATTTCCCCTTTTGTTTTTACCAAGCGGAGCTCGTGTCACAAACTCTCATGTGAATTATTAATGCTGTTTCTTTATAGATTAAGAGTGCTGCGGGTCTCTATTTGGCCTCTTCTATCGATCTGTTGAGCTGCAGGAGGGTAGCCTCTGAGAATCAGTGTGGGCTTCTCCGGTTCACCAGCTGCAGGGAATGGGGCAGAAGAATGCATGTGTGTGTTTACTGTTGAGAGGGGAGTTCCCCACTGCAGCTTCCCAAATACAGGAAGTGGAAACCGTCATGCGCTACACAGTTGCTTTTGTGTTCCCCACGAGCTGTTGAGGAGCATTTAGTGATTTGGAATATCCTTTAAGATGGCACACCTCGATCGATTTCCGGGTCAGGCGAGGGCCGAGAAGACAAAGGAATGAACCCCGTGTATCCCAATGGTTCCCAACCCTGTAGGTTTTCATTTCAACCCTAATTTGGCACACCTGACTCTACTAATTAGCAGGTCAACAGGATCTCTAGCTGTTGAATGAGGTGTGCTTTGTTTGGGTTGGAGTGATGGTAGATCTCCAGGGCTGTGGCCGAATCAGATCCCTATCTACTGCGCCCTGTCTCCTGCGTACAGTGCTCTGGCAGAAGTGTGCTGTTTAATATGCGCTGTTTAGCAGTCCGCGAAAAATATCCGCCATACTATTTTCCAAACGTACTGTGGAAGTGTCGTAAGCAGGTCATAAAACATCCCACCAGTGTTGCCATGTCCGCGGTTTTACAGCTAAATTGGGATACTTTCAAAGTGCAGTCACGTGTAAAAATTAAAAGTCGCAAAGCACGCACTTATTTAAAAAAGTAAAAATATGATGATTTTAATTTAAAATACGTTGGTTTCGGTTAAAAATATATTTTGGGCTAGTTTTGAGTCGCCATTTGTCTGGAAAGTCTTACAAGATCTGGCAACCCTGAGCCCCACTCTTGCGCTGCCATGTCACGTGTTGTTTTTGTTGTATTTGAAAGGCAACGTCAGCGAAGCTGCGCCTCATTTTTTTTATGCGACCAAAATGTTTCACGTCATATTTATGCGACCAAAGCCTCACGTCATATTTATGCGACCAAAGCCTCACGTCATATTTATGCGACCAAAATGTTTGTGTACTTTTTGAAAAGTGTGCTCCCGAATGTACTCGGTGAAACCCCCGGAAGTAAGTGTGTCATCCGGGTGTTTCAAGTATACTGCAATTTGAAAATGTTTTGCCTACTCAACGACTTTCTCGTCCTATCTACTCACCAAGGCTACTCAACAGTGTGGAAGAGTGCTGATTTGGAACAAGGTTAGGGACCATTAATATGTGCTCATCAAATGTGAATTACAGACCAGACAGACCAATTGAGTATTCATCTATGAGTGCAGGTGGTGTATTTTACTGACCAATACAGTGACTGTCCTTTGAGTGTTTCACCATGTTTTGACGGGCATGTGCTATTGATTCCTTGAGATGTTAGCACCCACACTACAGTGTGGGCAATCACAGTTTGTCCTCTAGCCTACTTTTTCTCTTCTCTCTCTCTCTCTTTCTCTCTCTCTCTCTCCTGTTCTTTGAGAATGTAAGGGCAATGCAGAGTGTTTTCTATAAATTTCTAATGCAGGGTAGATTAGTTATTTAAGCAGCACTATAGGCCTTTCGTATGAAAAGATTTTTCCTCTAACCTACAGGGCAGAATGTTCTGGAATTCCAGTTGTCTGCTGTGTTGATAATGATGTGTAGGAGGTGATTGATTTGGGAGGAATAGGGTATCCAGAGGGGCCAGTACATGGCATGGGTTTTGTAGATGTACTGTTTTACGTTTTTTTCATGAGGGTTTTGACCACATCATGGCTCTCCACTGATTAATGAAACACTGGAAGGAAAAGGCTGGGACAGGGAGAGATTGTCTGGTGTATCTATGCAGAGACTGACTGAGTGGGCGTTCTCTATCTGCCTGCGAGGAAAAGTGATTTGTTCTTTGGCTTCTATCTGCGAGCGTCGCCACGTTTGAGCTCTTAACGCACAAGCCTGCTCCGCTTCCCTACCGTAGCCACATATCGCCTCCACCTCCGCTCCCACCTTAACTGGCCAGGCCTGCGTATCTCTGCCCCGGCCTGCGTATCTCTGCCCCGGCCCCCAAGGGGAGAAAAGATGCACAGATATCGCCCTCCTGGACTAACTCAAAGGTTGACGTGTGTCTGATGTACCGATGTAGCAAATCCAAGCACTTTTAGGTCGCCAAACGCCGTTCACCCACGATTCCCTTTGCCCGCCAGAGCTCCCACAGAGGAGCTCCCATTGTTTGCAGCGCACACACCACTACAGTCGCTCCCTGCGAGCAGAGTAATTGCACAGCGCGGTGCCCAAGAAGCGAGAGGCGCGTCGCCCTCGTTCCTCCGTCGCAGCGTTTGTTCGCGATCGCCTTTCACCGACTCTCTCTGTAATTACAACCGTCTGCTCCGTGACCTCCATCTTCCTTGCCCTCCCGTGGGCGGCGAGGCGAGCTCCGGCGGCAGCATATTTGCAGTGTTTTCGTAACCAGGTTACGGGGCGGCGCCGCCGAGCCACGGCCTTTTTGATGCGCGAGAATAACCTGACTCTTCCTCCCGCGGTATTCTTGTTCCCTCTTCTCCGGGGCGGTTTCACGCTTTTGTGTAGTCTGCTAGACCCAGCTGGATTTCTGGAACAATGTGTGAAAAGGGTAGAACAGCGGTGCCCCATCTGCATTATGAAACCCAGGCTATGAGGTCTGGAATTCAGCTCTCCATATATTAAACTTCTGCTTCTTTCATGCAGTTGTTTGATTTGGTGACAGACGGCTACAAGCTGTTTGCTATCGGCTACACATGGCCAGGGCCTGTCTCTGGGGTAGCGGACTTTCATAAGCTTACATTGAGCTCGGTGGCCTGAGAGACTGCAGCAGCTCATAGAAATAGTCTTTACTTCATAGTCTACTTGCTCAAATAATATCTATGCAATATATGCCGCTTAGCAGACACTTTTATCCATAGGGACCCACAATAGATGAATGCATAGGCTACATTACATTTTTCAGTAGGCCTATATGTAATCCCCTGGGATCGAACCCACAAACCTTTGCATTGTTAGCACAATGTTCTACCAACTAAGCCATAGGGCTACTCCACCCAAAAATCTATCTTTGGGAGAGGCTGATTTAAAAATAAAAAAAATAAAAGTTTTTATTTCTTTTCTGATTCATTCTCTTAATTGCGTTATATTTAAAGATCAAAAAAGGAAGGTTTGCAATGTGGGTGGCAGAGCTGTTCTTCAAACCCATGTGATTCCAGAAACACACGGAGAGGGCTAGCAGGGATTAGGCAGGTGGTTCTGGTTCTGTACATGTCCCACCTCAGGCTCCAGCCCATACTGGTGTCATAGCAGCAGTCCACACGAGCTCTACTGTAACCACATGCGCTATCCTCCTCCTATTTCCCCTGCATCTCTGTCGTGACTTAGCCTACATGTAGCTGTCTGCGATACTGCTAATTCCCCAGCTCCTCTGTGCCTTTGCGAAGCAGCGGAATGCTAATTGCCTTCCCGTGGGTTGATGGGCAGGCTGTTTAAAGCGGCCTCCTTTGGGAGTAAGAGGAGTATTGATTGTGTTTGCGCGAGATGGAGAGACCCATGCGCTCCATTTAAGCATAATCTCCAGCTGTACTCTCGCCTATTCCCTTCAAGCACTTCTTCCAGGAGAGCAGGTGCTGAATAACCCAGCTGCCCACCCACACGCCGTTCCGCCGCCGAGAATCGCAAACCCGCTATTACGCACACCTTCTCCCCGCCACCAAGATGAAGTCATAAATAAAAAATGTATTCACTGGACTAGATAAATCAAATTCTAAACGTTCAGTTAACTTGTCGTTTTTATGCAGCAGCATGTGTTAAGGCAGGCTTCATTTTCATGTCAAGGTTAACTTGCGATGTTTCCTTAGTGGCCTGCCGTCGTTTGAATCTAACTGTAAGGAACGATTTTAAATGGATTTGAATTCAAATGTAAAATTTACCTTAGTGGCCTGCTGACCACTGCTCCAGTAATCCCACACAAAACTGTTGGACAGTCATCGTGAAAACAAAAACTCTGCTTTTACCTCAGGACGTACTGCTGGAAGCTCTTTGGAAGCAAGGTGCACACTTCCAGTTTGAATCGCACTGTAAGGAACTCACAACTTTAAATGGATTTGTATTCAAATGGAAAATTTAGGAAATCAAAAAAAGTATTTTCCAGCACATCTCCAGGTTATTGTTCATTATTAAAGTCTATGTGGGAATTGTGAGTAGTAGGAAATATTATCAACACTGGGAGTGGTGAAAAGCCACTGAAGAGCTCTCTGGCTGTAGAATTTTTATTAAGTCACATAACTTTGTAGCTGTCCTCAAAACATCTCCTATAGAATGAATGCGCTTTTGTCTTTAAAACTTTTTTGAAAATGGCACGATTCTCCCAATATTGAATGATGGATCAATTAGAAATTCTGTATTCTAGAATAAAAACTTTTTTTAATGAGAGCTGACAGTGCACCCTTCTTTTATATTTTGTGCATTATTCAGACAGGGGGAAAGCAGAGAGGGTAACAGAAGAGGGATGACAACCATTCATGCCATGGCGAGGATCGAACCCCCAGCCACGCTGTGGGGGGCTCATATATGGCCGGAGAATCAGCCTACCCACTGACCACGCCACACATATCAGCACAATAAATATTATTCTTCAACTATGAATGTAGAATTAGCCGTTTTGTGTAATGGTGTACAGCCAATGCCGTTGATCCACACTGCTAGCATATTTCATTGAATCTTTCAGTGAATCTTGCCATTTCCAGAGGCTGGTTAAAAATTTAATTGGGTTTAACAATGTCAAATGTTTGGGAAAACCCCTTCTTTCCCTGATGTCCGTGCTACCGCTTCGACACGCGTCCTGTTTTTTTTATCCCCCTTTCCTTCCTTTGTGCGAATCGCGGCTCTGAAATCTCAAACGAACGAGTTTAAGCGGCACTTGGCTGTGGAGAGCTGGCTGAGAGAAGGTGAGCCTCATAGAGAGACGGGAGACGTTTTTCATGCAGATTCAACGCTCGTGTCAAATTAACATTGTAATGAAGAGAAAATGTCATCCAGTCTGGGCTGAATGAATGCTTATCTCATCTAGAGGCTTAGAAAGCTTAGTGAGTGTCCCCATATTTAGTTTTCATTTTGATTTCCAAAATGAACGTTTAAAATGCAGCTGTTTAAGCAGCTACACATGAAGTAAACCTTGTTTGTCTTTTTCTCCCTGTGGTTTTCCTCAGATGCAGACAATGGCCCCATTTCGGGGGGCTACCGCCCTCCCCCCCGGACCAGAGAGGTGCTCATCAACGGTCAGACGGTCAAGCTCAAGTACTGCTTCACTTGCAAGATCTTCAGACCCCCGCGGGCCTCGCACTGCAGCCTGTGTGACAACTGTGTGGGTGAGTGTGTGTGTGTCCGTGCCTGTGTGTGGATGGCTCAGGTTTAGATTGTGTGGGTGTGTGTGTGTGTGTCTGTGCCCGTGTGTGGATGGCTCAGGTTTAGATTGTGTGGGTGAGTGTGTGTGTGTGTCCGTGCCTGTGTTTGGATGGCTCAGGTTTAGATTGTGTGGGTGAGTGTGTGTGTGTGTGTGGATGGCTCAGGTTTAGATTGTGTGGGTGAATGTTATGGCCTGTGCTTTATAATGATAGTTTTGGTGAATCACACTGGGATGAGCTGAAATGATGTGATTGTCTGTATTGTAACTGCTCCGGCGGAAAATACTTCCTTCAGAAATACTAGTCGTGGTTACATTACTAGCACTCACCCCCTCCTCTCTCTCGCTCTCTGTCCACCCTCCTTCCCTCCTGCCCTCTGTTTCCCCATCTTTCTATCCCTCTCTCTCTTGCCCTCTCTCTATCTCTCCCCCTCTCTATCCACCCTCCTTCCATCCTGCTGTTTTTCCATCCTTCTCTTCCTCTCTTCACCTCTCTCTCGATCTCTCTCTTTCTCTCTCTCTGCCCTCTCCCCCCATCACTCTCTAATTTTCTCTCTCTCTCTACAGAGCGATTTGATCACCACTGTCCCTGGGTAGGAAACTGCGTGGGGAAGAGGAACTACCGCTTCTTCTACCTCTTCATCCTCTCGCTGTCCTTCCTCACGGTCTTCATCTTCGCCTTTGTCATCACGCACGTCGTCTTGAGTGAGTGCCGCAAATCCAAGCGGCGACCTGGTGATGCGCCGGAAAGTCTAAAAAATCCGCCCACTTCCCCGCAAACAAAATCCGCCCACTTCACCGCAAAGCTGTTTTTATGCAGTAGGCTACCATGGTTCACAGTGAAAGCGGAACCGGAGCCAAACTCTCCAACAACTCTTAACAATCTGATGTCTAGAATTTCTCCGAAACGTTGAACCGCACTATTGTTGAGATTGGCTTGATAGGCCTTATCTTTAGAACTTCGCTTTCCTGTCTCCACTTACAAGCATTCCAGGTGTTTTTTCCCCCATGCCTGAACTTGCCATTTATCAGCCAAAGCACCCTGTGAAACTAATGTGTTTATTTATACAACCTGACTCGATACAATGGACCGTCTCTCCTTTGCAAATGCCTTTCTGATAAATATATTTTTGTATTTATATTTAATGTTATGTTCTGAGGCAAACTTTAACATTGCCAGTGTGGGTAAAGAATGGCATTCCGGACGACGAATAACTACACTGTTGTGCTAATCGGACACAGCGGCTTTTAGGGCTAGATAAACTACCTGCCTGGTGTCAGGGAAGCCGTTTTTGTAATCGGCCTGTCTCTGTGATGGAAGAGGGGAGGCTGGCGGTCTGCGCCGGCGGCATCCGAATCGACGCTCCCCTCCCTTCCTCCATCCCTCCTACCCGAGTGCTAATCACTGCTTTCCCAAAACCTGCCGATCGGGGCCCGGCCCGGGACGTATAAAGACCTAATGAGCGGTCGCCACGTGCCATCTGCATGATGATCGCATATTAATCAGCACGCTCATGGAAACCACCGCCCCCCCCTGCTTCCTTTATTCATATTTCATATTTGTCAGTTGGTCTCATTACCCCGGTAGCAGTAAAGACCGACATGACATAATAGATGTACGCGTGATACATCGGGCCGTCTTGGTTTTGTCGCGAGGCTCTCTGGTAAAAGAAAAGATTACCGTTTTCGGTTGTGGAGTCTCAGAAGTGCCCCCTCTCTTTGTGCTGTGTGCGGTTACGCTGTTAGCAAGAGGGTAACTACACTGTGCTGCTGCTGCTGCTGCTCTCTCAGAGTTAATATGTCCTCTGCTAAGCTCACTGGCAGCTGGCCAGCACTACACACCCGCCTAGTCCCATGTATTCCTGCGGGCCTCATAAGACACGTTCCAGAACTCCAGCGGTGCTCGGAACACTTCAGACGACACTCTGTGTTCTGCCTTCTAACCCAATGGCTGTTCGGCGTCCATTTGGTGGAAATAAACCGTGGCGTCGGGGAGCGGAGGTGGGTATTGTGATGTCGTGCTGTTGTCATGGTATCCTCGTTAAAGCTCTCCTCTGTCTGTGGCTCTCCTCGCAGGGTCCCATCGGACAGGCTTCCTCAGTGCTCTCAAAGACAGTCCTGCTAGATATCCTTTAGCGTGTGCGTGTACGCACCTGGCTGCGTGTGTGTGTGTGTGTGTGCTTGTACATGCTTGGGCGTATCGCCTTCTCCAATGGTTGAATTCCTTACACTTTGATGTTGCAGTGTGGATATGGTGGATGACAGGAACTGATTTTAAAGAGACTAAAGCCCTTCAGGCTCTGAAGATTAAATTTTCCTTGCTGATGACACACCTGGTAATCACTGACGGATAGAAAAAGACAACGTGCCTCTCCTAATTAGCTGCTGGAAGTGGTTATAAGTGTGTGCCAGTTTTTTTTGCTGCTGTTTTTTATGTGTAAAATCATTGCTTAAACAGGAAGGACAGTTCAGGACCTGATGAGATTTACAGCGATGTCCTTGCCAAAGTGGCTTTTACACAGCCGCAGTCTTTCTGGAGAAAACACTAATTAAGAGTACAGACCTACAGACAAACAATGACGAAATAGCCGATGTGCTTGTGTACATGTGCATATTGTGGTAGTGAGTGAGTGAAAATGTTTATTTTTCTGTTTGTGTGTGCGTGTGTGCATGTGTGAGAGAGAGCACGTGTGTGTGTGAGAGAGAGAGCATGTGTTTGTGTGCAATAGAGATGGGGGTCTACATTCACTCCGCTTGACTTGCGGTTTCCAGGCAAATGGTGAGACAGTAGTGATGGGAGGGGTCAGCAGTCCGTACAGGATGGAGACTGAGGCAGGAACACCTGTCAGTAACTGCGCTTCCATCTGAGGGATGCCACAAAAGTGCTTGTGCATCACATTAAAGCATGCTTAATAAATCCGTAAGGATCCCTTTGAAAGCAATAGCGGATTGTGTAATTGTGTAATTCAATGAGGTCAGGTGCAGCAATGTTGATTTTTGCTGCAGTGTTCTCTTCCTTGACTGTACACACTGTTCTGGAGGTGGTGGTGTGTTTCTTTTCCGTCTGGTCAATCGTGGGTCTCTCTGGGTTCCACACCTACTTAATCAGCTCAAATCAGACAACAAATGAAGATGTAAGTACCTGCCTACAATCTCTTTTTGAAGACTGCCATTTTAAAATATAGTTTATGTTTATCTCAGATATCATATTCTCACTATTGTAGTCAAAGGTGTTTATAGCAGGCTGGAAAGTGAGCATGTTTATGCTGACTGCGCTGTGTGTGCCCTCCGCCCCAGATTAAGGGAACGTGGTCAACGAAAAGAGGGAAAGACAACTACAACCCCTACAGCTACGGAAGCATCTTCACCAACTGCTGCTCTGCCCTCTGTGGGCCCGTTCCGCCTAGGTGAGTCATGTAGGGTTAGGGCTAGTGTTCACTTCCCCCCCCTTCCTGCTGCTCTGCTCTGTGTGGGCCTGTTAGGTGAGTCATGTAGGGTTAGGGCTAGTGTTCACTTCCCCCCCTTCCTGCTGCTCTGCCCTGTGTGGGCCCGTTCCGCCTAGGTGAGTCATGTAGGGTTAGGGCTAGTGTTCACTTCCCCCCCTTCCTGCTGCTCTGCCCTGTGTCACTCACTCCCTTCCTCCCTCCTCACACTAATTCACTCACTCCCTTCCCCCCTCCATCCTTCCCGCACTCGTTCGCTCACTCTTACCAGTTCACATTTGTGCATCAGTCAGCAGTCACAAAGCAGGGCCTTCTTCTCTGTGCGAATCCATCATCTTTTCAAGAAAACGTTGGTATCGAAAGGCCCCCTCGGTAATTGCGCAGACATTTTTCCGTATCGTACCGCCGTACAGAAATAGATTTATCGCGCGTCTTGATGAAGAGATGCGCTTGAGGAATGTCTCTCAGCAGCTGATGGGACTTCAAGCTGTGGGCAGATTGCTCGGCTGCAGAATTCTCAGCCTTTCAGCATCTCGCTTGTAGGCGCAGCTGAAACGCTGGTGGAGGCTAATGGATGGAACCTTTGTGTTCTCTCTAGTCCTCACACACAATTGCAAAATTAAAAAAACATAAAACCCATTTTGGCGATGGCATAGATATATATTTTTTATTTAAGTTATATTTTCGTGTATTTTAAGTTATGTCTTTTCAGCTTTATTGGACAGCACAGTGTAGAGAGACGGGAAGAATCGGAGCAAGAGAGATGGAGAGACATGCTGCCGATGTTGCAGCTCGCAATGAGCCTGTGGACTTAGACTGTAGGTTACGCCACCGAAACACCCCAGCGATGGCATTTCCACAAGGGGTTCCCACCTAGATTCATGTAATATGAGGTGGGAATTAGAGCTGGATGTTCCACCTGCTTGTACAGTAGTTTGTATGGGTTGAGATACATACATTTTATTCTATTGTTTTCTTTTAATTTGTAAAGCACTTTGTAAAGTCACCATGTTTTGACAAGTGCTATATAAATAGTTATTATCATTATATCTACTGCTCCTAATCTCCTCTGAAGATAGAGAAGCTGTCTCTGACATCATGCCAGGGCCGGCGAGTTTGCAGTGACAGGGGTCACCCTGTCTGTAGTATGTGCACAGAAAAGCGGTGAATTATTGAGAAATGCCTTCCGTCTTAAAAGTCCAGCACGTGGTGTTCCGCGGTGCGCGCGGGTGGAGATTGATGGGCTGGTCGGTAAAGTTCACCGCTAAAGCCAGAGAATGTTTGGAGGGGACAGGTGGCATCCATCTGCTGTGTGACCCTGAGACATACAGAGGATCAGGTGCTCTGCAGCTGGAGTCAGACTCACTCAGGCACTCTGTCACAGTACTGTCTGAAACACACACACTCAGTCACACACGTGCACACACACACTCTCACATAGTCACACACGTGCACACACACCCGTGCGCACACGCACGCACAGAGACATGCTTCATCTCTCGCTCTCACTCACTCACACGTGCGCGCACGCACGCACAGAAACATGCTCTCTCTGTCTCTCGCTCTCACTCACACACACAAACGCAGAGACATGCTCTCTCTGTCTCTCACTGAAACACACACACATTCTCATACACAGAGATACTCTTTCTCTCCTTCTCTAACTCACTAACACACAGATATGCGGATAGAGTTTGTAGCGTATGAGTCTATGCTACCAGCACAGCCATTTTCTCTTATGCTTTGCCGGCTCGCTCCCCTTGTTTATGGAAATAAACAAGTGAGCATGATGTCATCCCCTCCTTGTTGATCTGCTCGCCTCTTGTTTACAGGTATCTAACGGCCTGAACTATGTCATTGTTTAACCGTATCTACGCTCTTCTCTCCCCAGTCTCATCGACAGGAGAGGCTTCATCCAGCCCGACGCGCCCCAGCCCGCCCCCCACGCCAACGGGAGCACCGTGTACGGGACCACGCAGACTCAGAGCCACATGGTAAGGGTCTTCACTCCAACCCGCACTTTCTTTGCCAAGCGTAGATACCGAACCAGAGGCCCCCGTTACTCAAATCACGGTCTTTGAGAGCCGAGAACGGCTGGTTTTCTACCCTCCCTTAGTCCCTTTACATGGGAGTCAGGTGTGAAGACAGTCTGGCCAATCAGTAACACTAACTGTTCAGTTAATTACCTGGGAGAAAAGAAAACCAGGGCCAGATTTGGATTCAAGGACCAGATTTGAGTATCCATGGACTAAACTGTGCTGTATGTGTCCTAAAGGGATACACAAACCGAACCCCCTTAAATAAATCCGGTCAAACATCTACATTGTTACGCAACACTGCAAGCTATAACCAAACTTTATGCCTGACATGCTTTTGATAGTCCGAGGCTATCTCTAGAAAAGGCAGCCCTTTTCCCCCCCGAAGAGGATTCAGTAATTTGTTTCAAGGCCGGTTTGTGACCTCACCTACATGAGGGGGGAGGGTTTCTAAGCTTGTATTACACTCGTCTATAGCGCTCCATTGTTTAAAGGAACACGCCAACATTTCGGGAAATTGGCTTTATTTTCCCAGTCAGACAAGAAGATGAATACCCTTTTTTTCTGTGTGCGTGCAGTAAGAAGCATAAAGACCCGCACCGTTAGCCTAGCTTAGCCACAATCACTGGAAGTGGGTTAGACCAGTTAGCCTAGCTCCCTCAAAAGTGACAACATACACTTTCCAACAACTCCAAAACTTTCTTATTTACATGTTGTGACTTGTGTATTTACCACGTGTAGAAATAACGATGTAAAATGAGACATTGTAATTTTCGAAGCAGATACATTAGGATGTGGAGTGCAGTGATACTGAAGCAGCCAATCAGCCACAGGAGCTGAGAAGCTGAGAAGACCCTCACAGGGCAGCTCCGCCCCCGTCATTTGCACTGTCTGTGGCCGCACAGTGTTATTTAGTTTCCTCACTGTTCTTCCTCTGTGGTGTCCACCTTCTGTCCTCCTCCTTCCCTGTCACCTTGCCTGTGTGCCTGTAACCAATCGCCGGGGGCTGTTTCTGTGCCTGTAACCAATCGCTAAGCTCGTCCTCTGTGCCTGTAACCAATCAACAGGGCTGTTTCTTCGCCCGTAACCAACCACAAGGTCTGTCTCTATGCTCTAAACCCACATCGTTTGAAGTCAAATGACGAAATCAAAGTTACACCACCAGGCAAGGTGCCGAATGCATAACTGACTGCGCCTCACGATAACGATCCTAGCAAATATCCCCCCAAAGCAATTCTGTCTGCACTTCCTGTCTGAGGAATTTCCAAATCCAAAACACATGCTGGGGCAGTTTAGGATGTTTCGGGGAAGGCACGCGCACGTTGAAGTCATTCGCAGCGCTTGAGGGGATAGCTCCGGATCATGACAGTTGGGAGTAAAGGCAGGGGAATGTCTTTAAACTACAAAATTAGCGCCCTCCTCTGGCCAAGGGAGAGTACGCCACTGGAGCAGAGCTATGCTCCCTGGAGATGGAGCTGTGAAATGTCAGATCCCACCTAATGATGGAATAAGCAGTGGGAGTGAAGAAAAGTCATTGTTTTCTGTTCCACTGCTAAGGGTGGGTGTTAAATGCCCACGCATGTAATGTAACTACAGTGTTAGAGAATGAGTCCCTTAGGCCGCTACGTCGTGCTAATGACGGAGGCTGTGCAATCAGGGAAAATCAAGTGTCATGAATACAAGCCCAATCCTTCAATTCTTTATTTTTTATTTATTTAAATAGTCGCATTTCATTCTTTGGATAGTGGATGGTGAAGTTCAGTTCATTTTCTGCCGGTGATCCCTTTCGTTCAAACGCTCAAGTGATCCTCAAGTTGCACATTCCTGCTCTGATTGGCTCGGCTGTTAAATAGTCGACCAATGGCCGCCCGGATTCTATTAGTGGGCCTCTCCAGACTGGCATAACAATCCTTGTTGAACTTTGAGGCCTATCGGCTCATGAGTTATATTCAGCTACATGTTTAGAGGCCTTTGGCTTGCTGGTCAATATGTTTAGATGGTAAAGCTTGAATGCATTAGCCAGTGGTGGTAATGGTTGTATAATGCTAGCCTAAACTAGTGCAATGTCCCTCCCAATCTGGCCACATGGAAAACATTACAGGATCTCAGTTCTTTTTGATGCAATGTGTAATGTGAGGTTGTGGCCATCTGGTTCAGTTCCGTTTCGAGTCTTGCCTGTTCTGGGGGTAAAAACAAGAAGGAAAATCCAATGCTTAGAGCAGTTGAGTTGTGATAAATGTTTAATGAACAGACTTATTGATTCGCCGTTTTTGTTTTGGTTTTGTCCCAGATTGCACTTCCAAAATAATCGTTCAGATATGCAGGTGCTTGTTCTGTAGTTTGCCAGGCGATGAAATGTGTGAATTTTCCGTGAGCGTGCAAATGCCTCGCGCTTTTTCCCTGACATGGGAATTGTCGCCTCCTACCCATGGAAACGCAATTTTCCTGAATCCCGTGAACATGACAGCCTGTCAGACTCCGTCCCTGTGGTAACAGGTGAAGCGGTGAAGGCGGTCTGGGAGTAATTTCTCTGCAAGCGGACTGATGATAACATAAATTAAACAAGCCATAACAATGCTACTCCTTGTAGTATTAACATTTATTTATTCTTTATTGTAATAAAGTACTCTGCCAAGATGTCAATTTAGCTGCATGCTAAATTGAATTAGAGTGGAGTAATGAATACTCCATGAGGGTAAATTAAGCACCTTGGCGCTGTGCATTAGTTTGCTGCTATAAGAATGATGGACTGGGTGCTCGTGATGGGTATTGGAATTAATTTGAACTACACGTCCTGAGAATTGATACACAAATTGAAAATCCACCATTTTGTGTAGATCCGTACCTGTGGATTGGAGTATTGGAGTTTAGTGGACGGCGGATCGTAAAGGGGGTGGACAGGAGTTTTCAGATGGGCCCGCGGAGGGGGGGGGGGGGCGTATCGGTGACGGAGGTCCAACCCCACAGTGATGGAGGGCCTCCACCCACACCCCTCTTTACCTTCACTAATGCACAAGCACCCAGGGTGCCCCAGTGTACCCATTGACACATTCAGTGATGACTAATAGTCACTGTGAATCCACTGTTAATATTCAGTATTTGTGTCTTAATGCTAGACTTTTATCTGCGTTTTGAATGGGGGGGGGGGGTTTGCATGATGTCACTAACATTTTTCTTCTTTTTCTCTCTACCCTCCGCATACCCCATTCTTCATGTTAACCCACATCCCCCACTTTTTACATTCCATTGCCTACCACCCCCGTTTCTTTAACCGTCCTGACGCCCCTCTCTCTCCCGGACTCAGTGTGATCAGGACCAGTGCATTCAGAGCACCAAATTCGTTTTGCAGGCCGCCGCCACGCCCCTGCTCCACAGCGAGCCGGCCATGATGAGCGGGGAGCCCCCGCTGCCGGGCAGGACGTCCCTGGGGGGCCACTGTGCCTCCCTGGCCCTGGGCCACCCAACCCCGCCTTCCTCCACCACCAGCCTGTGCTGGGAAGGGGACCATCACCACCCCCACCACCACCCCCACCACCACTCTCACCCCCACCCCCACCACTCGCACCCTCACCAGCACCACCACCACCTCCGGACCCCCGAGGAGGCGCCCTCGCCCCCCGGCGTGCTGCCCTGCAGCCAGGCCACGCAGATGTATGACCCCGCCAGCCTGGACTCGCTGCACGAGGACTCGGTCAGGGGTCTGGTGAAGCTCAGCTCCGTCTGAGCCCCGCCTTTCCAGAAAAGATCTTTGCCTCCGAGCTTCTCAAAACGGAGGCCAGGACTCAAGCAACGCGTCAGGATAGGCTGTTCTTCCATAACATGTTAATATGTCCATATGCACAGTTAATAAGTTCCTCTACTCATACGTATATTCTGTTTAAAAAACATTTTTTGTTAAAGGTTCTGTTTTGCTTGCCAAGAATTTTGTTTTGTTTCCCAAGAGTTGCCTCCAGAGATGCTGTGAGGTCGCAATATTTTTATGGTCTTCAGAATATCTCTTGGGAAATGATAAAGGCAAAAACAAAGACAGAAACACTAAATGCATCCCAGCAAGATTTCAAAAACACTGCCCTATATTAACACTCCCTGTGCCAATCAACCACAAACCCTACCCCCAAATTCTGCAAGGGCTGGACCCCGTACCAAAATCGCCAGGGAAACTCAGGGAAGCCCTGAGACTCGTTACCCACTCGTCACATTCCAGTGCCATTCAACCCTGCTAGATCTCGAACTGCCCTCAAAGCCACCCGTTTCCAAATCTCCGTTACCTCTCCGGAGTGGTGCCCCAGAAAGCTGGAGCTGGGGCCCTTCTTGTGTGTCAACCCCCCTTCGCCCACCGGCTCTTTGTCCTGCCTAGCCTCCGTGCTGACGCTGTTGGTGATCGAACGGTAATATATTAATATATTGGTGATGCCATCGAACTTGCCTGCTCATAACAGGAAGCCTTTTATGCATTTCCAATTCCTGTACAAGCGATTACGTGATCCCTGGAAACCGGGGGAAGGGGAAAAAAGACATACGATTGGCTTTGAAGTAGGCTACGGGAGGTTTCTAGGCAACCAGAAGGCAGTGTGACAGAGAACTGCTCAACATGTTTAGAAACTGATTTTTTTTTCTCTCCCCAACATTATGCGTCACAAGCCTGCCTGCGCTTTTATAATAATAAAAAAACGGACAAAACCGCCTCGTTGATCGCCGACGGACTGCCTTTTCTATTTCTGAAACTCTTCACACTGTCAGGAACGTGGTTGGCACGTACTTCACTGTATTGTGTTGCGTGTCATCTGTAATGCTCATATACAAAATTGTGGTGTGCCATACCAAGATTTTTTTTTTTAAATTTCCTTCGAAATGCAATATTTCCTGTGAATATTAATGAATAAAATGACAACTTTTATGAATATATTTTAGATTTCTCTTTATCTCCGTCATGAAATTCATTGCAGTATTGCCTGGACTTCTTTCAGTATTCCCAGAGGAATGGAACTAAAGATCTCTAGATGAAATGACAACACCATACATAGTAATAGATACTGGTATGTGCAGGGAGCCTGGCGGCTCACGCTCAAAATAATATGTTGTTTTGTGACAGAAATGCAAATATCCCATTCTTGAAAATAAATCTGACAATGTAGCCTGAGGGAAAAATTCCTTATCTTGTTAAAATCTAAAAATACTGATGATGGCTATCTGTGTTGTAATGTAGGCTACATCAAAACCTTTGCTTTTCCAGTCATGTTACCTGCTTATTTTCTCTGGCAAATACTGTGAAATGCTCCTAGTTTCAGACGGTAAGTCTTTTTTTAAAAGGGTAACTACACTCTAGAACATTTATAACTATTTTTTTTTTTTGTTGTTGTTTTTGCTGTAAACGCGTTTGTATGCCGAGTGTATATTGAAACGTATTAATCCATTCCGTTATTTCAACAATTCTAAAATAACATAAATCAGAAGAAACTGATTCGAAAAGCGTATTGGTGCTGCCCTCTAAAGGCTAGCGATAGAATGTTGCTCCACTGAAATCATTCATGAACATTCTATTATCGTCCTACGTAGACTGGTCGTTGTCGTTCGCAAAAAGTATAAACGCACTCCAGCGACAGTTGACACTCGGGGCAATGGAAGAAGAAGCAGCTTTAATAGGCAAGGATAAACCTGGGTAAAACGCCCCCTTAAGAACAATGTCTAGGTATACATAATTTGAACATCAGTATAGAGCAGGGGTAGGCAACCCTGGTCCTAGAGAGCCGCAGGGTCTGCTGGTTTTTGTTGTTACTCACCACTTAATTGGTCAATTAGAGCAGTTGATTACACAGTTAACTCACCTCACCTGGTTTCTTTGGTCTAATTAGTTGCTGTGTTTAAGGTGAAAACAAAAACCAGCAGACCCTGCGGCTCTCTAGGACCAGGGTTGCCTACCCCTGGTATAGAGTAATGTGTACACAAGAAGTATGCTTTAGTAAACACATTGATGAGGTAAATAAATCACAACAGACTACAGCATTGTTATTATAAAACTATATGTACAATTTTGTAAAGGGGCATTTTTCCCCTGTTACATGGGATAGCCTAGATCAGGGCTGCCCAGCCCTGTTCCTGGAGATCTACCTTCAGGTTTTTATTTCAACCCTAATTTGGCACACATGATTCTACTAATTAGCAGCACAACTAGATCTCTAGCTGTTAAATGAAGTGTGCTTTGTTAGGGTTGGAGTGAAAACCTACTGGAATAGGGTTGGGCGGCCCTGGCCTATATAAATGCTACAAAAGCTACACACGTGTCATTCACAATACAGACCAATATTGGTAACTTTGAACATTGGAAGCAAGCTGGATTTGGATTGTAATAATTGTAAATGGTGCTCCTTTATAAGGCTATTCACACGCTTGCTGTGTGTTTACTAAAGCATACTTCTTGTGTAGGCTACGTATTGTATTGATATTCAAATGATGTATATTTTAAAATAAAATTGACATTTGGCCTCATTTACCAACCATTCTACAAGCAAATTTGTTCTTAAGACTTTCTTTAAAACGTTTTTATGAACATTCTGGCATTCGCCACTGTTTTGTTACTTGGGATTTTTTCTTAGGTAGAACAGAAGCTCTGAATGCAAACACCAGTTAACCCCGAAAGGTTTGTAAAAACGTTTTAAATTGGAAGAGAGGAGGCGCAATACTCTTTTTAGGCGCAAAAATAAATAAATAAAAAATAGCAAATTTATTTTAAAAACCAGGGTCAAGGAGACCTTCAGATGATACATACAAATGCCAAAAAGGGTATCTATACAGAGATGAGGAGGTCTAAGTGAAGGCAATTACGTTAATAAATCAATGGGCTTCAGGTGTGTAAAAAGAGAGAGGGCGGCTCACAATCTGCTCAAGAGACAAAAAAGGTGCAATAAGGCGAAAAATCAAAAGAGGAATAACATCAACATATGTATATATGAGTATCACAAAATGTTGAAAAGAGGGGGGTACAATATTAAAGAGCACTATTTTAAAAAAGCAATGAAATTTGAGTGTCAATAATTGGATCAATGTAGACCAGGGGTGTCAAACTCGTAGCTGTAGTATTTGTGGTTTTCTTTCAATCAGCAGCCAATTAAGGCCTTGAGAACAAGGTGTGTGGACTCTTTAGCCAATCAATGACTTAAATTACTCACTCATGCTGAAACACATGAAAGACCAGGAGACACTGTGGCCCTCCAGGACTGGAGTTTGGCACCCCTGGGTTAAAGAATATCGAGTCAGCACCTTCCACTCCAATTAGTAATGTTCCGCCTTGGTTTTTCCCAGAGATTAATATAGACATGAATATTATGGAAAAGAAAAGAGACTGGGAAGAAAGTGAAGTCGGAAACATGTCAAGCAGATATGTAAGGAATATTTTTTTTTACATAAGAATGGACCATGTGGGGTTTATACACAAATTTCAAGTTAATATTTGTGAAAGACTATCTGATGTATCTGTGTACATCAGAATTAATGGCGCTAATAATTGGTTTACAATGGGTGGAGGAGGTCAGGCCAGAGAGGGTGGTAGCATGTTCAGACTCAGCAACTGTACTAAAAAAGCTTGAAATCAACAAAGTCAGTTAGGGAGGATCTAGTTATAGAAACATGTTTTAATGTTATTGAGAATACATAGATTAGGGATAGATGTGTTTTTTTGTTGGATGCCAGCTCATGAGGGAATAGGAGGGAATGAATGTGCCAATAAAATTGCTAAAAGGGCATTACATCAAAGAGCAATAACGATACCTATTACATATGAAATACATGGGACAAAGATAGGAAGGGAAGAAGATACTATAACATTCAGAGATTTGTTGGAATAAAGAATTATAAAGAGAACAATAGGAAAGAGGAATTAATTATGACACTACTTCGATTGGACCACAATCTGCACAAAATATGTAGAGGGGGAAAGGTTGCACAATCGGGTGAGAGGTTGGACGGGGATGGGATTTGGGAGGGATATTGGGGACTGGGGGAGGGGTACGGGGTGTTAGATGTTCGTACGGGATTGCGGGCTGTGTCCGAATACGACCCCTACACCCTTTTGAGGGCGCATATTTGAGTCCGCTTCATCAAAAATCTTTTGAGTGGGCGACTTTTTGTCACAAATGGGGGCACTTAAAATACCAGTATGAACCCCTTATTTCCAGGGTTTTGTGGAGGGAATTCAGGAGCACACTCATCTGCAGAATTGTGCACTCATCCGACAATTTCAGTAAGTAACCCGGAAGTAAAAACGTAAAAGACAGAGCATATATCTATGGTACAGGAGTGGGTCATATTACAAACTACTCTTTTATTTTTGTTAATTCTATCTATTCTAATTCATAATCTACACTTTGTACAAATTGTCGTATGTTAAATGATTGATATTCTCAATAAACAAATTGTTTTAAATATTTTTGCAGGATTTCTTTCGCACACTGCTTGCAAAGTGAGGGGACAGGACACATAGTAGACAGGGGTCTGAGTGGACAGGGAACAGGGGTTGTATTTGTATTATCATGTGACCATGTTCCAAATCTCATCGGTTTGTTCTTAAGCAATAAGAGTTCAGTGCGCCTAATACACTCACCGATTCGTTTTTTTAAGTCATGCCTCTCTCTTTTCTGTGTAGCCTAAAAACTATTTGGACCCAAAAAATGTTAAATGTGATTGTCTGCTTCTATTGATTACTATATTGTGAACTTTTGGTACCTAGATTGGGCTGGGGTGACTCCGTTGACTTTCACAACGCTCCATTGGAAAAACATGGCAGAGCTCATCGGTAATACTATTTCCAGGCGATAGTAGCCATCTTGCAGCAGTGCCATTGCGGAAGAACCAAATTGAATAGGGTTGCATGGAACCACGTGACCACGTTTCCTTTCTAGTTTGTATATAAACATCGAAGAAAAAGTTCTGAAATTTGTGTTTGGTAGATTATTTCTCTGTTGTAACAATGCTTCTTGGCAATACATTTTATACTGTTGGAAAGCCTGTTTATTTCCCTTTTAAATGGTGTCCCATTTGTAAGGAACATGCATTTGTGGGATGAGCAGCACAGCTGAGTATGTGGGTTGCGCCCATGTAAAATTTGCCAAATCTTCTCTGCCAATGCCAAACAGCTTACACCTGCACTGGAACCTGAACATGTGGAGGAACGTTATGTTCAGCGATGAGTCCAGATTCTGCCTACGGAAGTTGGATCATAGGGTCAAAGTGTGGAGAAGGCGGGGAGAACGCTATGCTGATTGCTGCACCGATAGAGTAACACCTTTTGGTGGAGGCAGTGTGATGGTGTGGGGCGGCATCTCCATCACTGGAAAAACAAGGCTTGTCATCATTGGAGGCAATCTCAATGCAGAGCGATATCGAGATGAGATTCTGCAACCAGTGGCAATCCCATATCTCCACAGTCTGGGACCGAACGCCATCCTCCAAGATGACAACGCTCGCCCCCACAGAGCGGGGTTTATCAGAGACTACCTCCAGAATTTGGGAGTAGAGAGAATGGAATGGCCTGCCAACAGTCCTGACCTCAACCCAATTGAACACTTGTGGGATCAGCTTGGGCGTGCTGTTCGTGCTAGAGTGACCAACACAACCACGTTGGCTGACTTGCGACAAATCCTGGTTGAGGAGTGGAATGCCATCCCACGGCAGTGTGTGACCACGCTGGTGACCAGCATGAGGAGGAGGTGCCAGGCTGTTGTGGCTGTGTATGGTTCTTCCACACGCTACTGAGGCTCCTGACTGTTTGTTAAATTAATAAATTGTAAAATTGCCAATATGTCTTGTTTCTTCCTTGTTACTGATAGACTTCAATCATCCAATCCACCAAACAACACCAAACATGAGTCACTAGCAACAGCAGAATAAGCTGTTTGGCATTGGCAGAGAAGATTTGGCAAATTTTACATGGACGCAACCCACATACTCAGCTGTGCTGCTCATCCCACAAATGCATGTTCCTTACAAATGGGGCAACATTTAAAAGGGAAATAAACAGGCTTTCCAACGGTATAAAATGTATTGCCAAGAAGCATTGTTACAACAGAGAAATAATCTACCAAACACAAATTTCCGAACTTTTTGTTCGATGTTTAGTTCTGCGGGGAGCACACTTTTCAAGAAGTACACAAACATTTTGGTCACATAAATATGACGTGAAGCTTCGTTTTTAAAAAATTAGCTTCGCTGACGTTTTCCTTTAAATACAATAAAAACAACACGTGACATGGCAGAGTAAGAGTGGGACGCAGGGTTGCCAGATCTTGCCAGAAACTTTCCAGCCAAATGGCAACTCAAAACTAGCCCAAAATATATTTTTAATCGAAACCAACGTATTTTAAATAGAAATCATCATATTTTTACTTTAGAATACGTGTGTGCTTTGCGACTTTTCATTTTTACCCGTGACCACTGAAAGTATCCCAATTTAGCTGGAAAACCGCGGACATGGCAACACTGGTGGGACGTCTTATGACCTGCTTACGACACTTCCACAGTACGGTTGGAAAATAGTATGGCGGATATTTTTTGCGGACTGCTAAACAGTGCACATTAAAGAGCACACTTCTGCCAGTGCACTGTACACAGGAGACAGGGCGCAGTAGATAGGGCTCTGATAATTTAACGTTATCTTCTTTTTGCGGTTCAATACACATTTCCAACACTCATAGTTAGCCATCACACACTTTATCAATCCACTCACTAACTCACTCAAAACCCAAAGGCACTTTTAAGAGCCATTCTCTCTGCGTCTGTTTTTTGCTCTACCTTAGACTCTCTCTTGCGCTTTCTGTCTCCCTCTCATAATGAGCAAAGCTCATATGAGCTGTGCAGTGGCTGGCTGCACTGCAGCTAATGTGTCCATGCACACCCTTCCACGGGACACAGCTTTACGCCAGCTAGGAGTGGGTCAACTTTATTTTATTTTTTTAATGAGGTACCAGAGAATGTCAGCCAACACCTGCGTCTCTGCACTGCCCATTTCTCGCCCGACTGCATCGAGAATCAAGCCAGGTACAACGCTGGGTTTGCTTCGAAGTTGGTCCTGACACCAGGAGCTGTTCCTACAGTGTTGAACCCAGCTTCAGATATTCAACAGGTAAGCAGATAACGTTACAAATACTGTTAAGGAGGCAAGGCCTCCAGGTAATAAAGGTTCAGGAATAAGTCCACAATCAACAGCAGGAGTCATGGTTAGATAAACTTATTCCCAATGTATTGCCATGTGGTCTAAAAACAAATAGAAACTAAATGTACACAAATAATCATGAAATAAATCAAACAAGAATGTAACAAGAAATAAACAATAATGCTTAATGTATAGAAATAAGGAAACAAATTAATCATCTCACAAATCTATTTAAATATGTATAAAAGATTGGGCGGATTTTTTGGTTGTGAATTAGACTTGAACAAACGAAGGCTGGTTTTGATGGGTGGCGCCACCGCTCATCCAACATGGCCACCATGGCTGCCTTTGTGGTTGACAACGTGCGGTCTGGGGCATTTGCCAGGCTTTGCGGTGGCCTTGTTAATATGAACAATACACACCGGTGTAAGTTCTCTGCAGCAGATGTTTTCTGCCTCAGAGGACCTGTTTTTAGATAAATATAGCTATGAAAGTTTATAAGGATCCCATGTAAGGGAATAACAGCAACTCACAAGAATTTACTGCAACCACAATAATCGTATTTTACCACGTGGCTAGCGGCAAATACCATCATTTTTAACTCACCATTCCGTTAACACTTGGGTCGACCGCCTATTTTCTGGTGATGGTGGTGGCAGCGGTGGGACTTCATCCTCAAAATCAGAGTCTGTTGGTTCAAATTGGTACGGTTGTACCAACCCTACATCTCTGGCTTGCGCCATAATTTCACAGAGCTATAGGGGAGAGCGGGGAACAAACTAACACATTTCGTTATTTCCCCTCTCCCCTACACACAAACCGTTTAGCAGTCTTGCAAGCCGTTTGTTTCCAATGGGAATGCAAACACATTCAAGTCTGAAACGCATTAAAGTGATACTGCAGTCAAAAACCCGACTTTTCCCGTTGAAACCCGATGTTTTGGGTTAGATTATGATCATACACAAATGTTTAGTCAAAATGTTTTCTGAGTTTCTGTGTAAGATTACCAATACGCTGGTTTCCGGGGGGTTCGTGACTTCACGAGATCCTGAACATAAAAATGGGTGGAGTTGAGGTGGTTCTCGTGGTGGTCTCGGCTGGGCACATGGTATAAAAGCAGAGACCAATGTTTTTTCCTTCCTCTTTGAGACTGAGATCCTTGTACTGCTATCTAGCTAGTTAAGCGAAGTTCAAATGCGAATTGCTTTGTATTACTGCGTAACGCTAAAGTGATACTGCAATCGCTTTTCTAAGCCCTTTTTTACAGCTTCAATTTGAATTTGGAGCCGTGGGTAGGTGTGGTTTTCGACGATGACGCCAAACGGTCATATGAATATTCATACTGTCAATGAGTGAAAGGGCGTGTCTTGGTGAACTGACTCAGCCCCTTTACTGCTCCCTGCTCACTTTACTAGCCGAGACTCTACCTATTTTTATGCTAAGGATTTCTGGACGTCACGAATCCCCGGAAACCGACACAAAACTCAGACGCAATATGAGATTTTCGGATAAAAACTTGTATATGATCATAGTCTCACCCAAAACATCGGGTTTTAACGCGAAAAGTCGGTTTTTAACTGCAGTATCACTTTAATATTACGACTTATATCGAGCTACAGTTATTAATGTACAACGTCTTACCATTTGGTATATTTAGCTAACTTGTCTGCATTATGCCAAGGAGTCAGAGATGTATCGTTCCTCGGTGCAACGCCACCGGCTCTGTTAGCTTTCATAATTTGCCGAGAGACCCAGCGCTACTTAGGCAGTGGCTTCAAGCTATCGGTGTAGAGCATGCGGACTTGCCGAAGAAAGCCCTAGTGTGCAACGCGCACTTCACACCGGACTGCTACCACAACTTAACTGGTTTTGAGATGGGCTTCTATAAAATTCTGTCTCTGAAGCCAGGTGTCATTCCAACAGTGATGGATGGATCGTCTGCCGCCGTAACGTTACCCAGGGTGAGTAAGGGCATATTATTATAGCTAACGTTACAAGCTTCTTCTTTTTCTTCTTCTTCTTATTCCTCTTCTTCTTCTTATTCCTCTTCTTCTTCTTCTTATTGTGGTTTTCCGGCAGAGTGAACGCGTCTATGGGGTATTGCTGCCCTCCTCAGTTCATTTATAGATCACAGGTAAAGATGATCAGATCCGTTGAATTAGTCCAGAGGCTAGAATAAATCCATAATGTTGCGTTCCACCGCTTGATTTCCGTTTGAAACGCTGCATACATAGTGTTTGCGGCTGATATTCTAAAACCCCATTCATTAGGACACTTCTCTATAGCGCACAATGCTTCTTGAATCTTTTCAGCTAAATATGGCACGTTTTTCCCACTTTTACAAATTGCACCATCATCTGCGAACAATTATAAGCCTAACCCAGGGTTCAAATTAGAAAAAATATAATTTATCATTATATTGAACAGAACTGGGCTAATGACACTTCCTTGAGGAGTACCATTTTCTATCTAGACTGAATTCGAACTTACTCCTCCCACTCTAACTTGAATTGTTCTGTTTTTTAAGAAATCCTTTATCCAGTTAAACATCCTGCCATGAATACCTGCATCATATATTTTTTTATCAATAGACTCTCTTTCCACATAGAATCATATGTTTTTTCTATGTCTATAAATACTGCTAGCAATGCTTCCTTCCTTACCATTGCTTTCCTTACATACAAATCCAGGAGCCCTAATGAATCAAAGGTAGATCTTCCTTGCCTGAATCCATTTTGATAGTTTGGAAAAAAATGTCTCTGTATTACTTACAGCCTCTCTCTCCCTCTTATAAGGGATTGACTCTTCAGCCGCTCTACTTAACATGAAGCTCCAGGATTCCATTCATCTATATTCCCATCGCTATTCACTTTATCAATACGTTCGTAAGTTTTCTTATCAAGTCTTCCCGTGCTGCCCTTCCAAATTCAAACCTTATCCATTCTTCGGTCTCTAAAATCCCACCCCTCCCAAGACGTATTAAGATAGGAAAGTGATCACTGCCCATTGAGTTTCTATCCAGCACCTCCCATTCACCAACTCAAGCCAGCCCTGTCGAAGCTATAGCCAAATCCAAACAAGACATCCTACCCCTTCCTGTCAAATCTCGTTGGCCTGCCGTCATTCAACACCACTAGATTGTACTTATCCAAAAATTCCTCAATAATTTCCCTGTTCTTATCTCTGCTTTTACTACCCCAAAGGGGATTATGGGTATTTAATTTTCCTACCCATACTACAGGTATCGTTACTGAGTTAATTACTTCTTCAAAGTCCTGGATATCTAAGTTCTTACATGGATTATAATAATTGATCACCATGATTTTACCTTGGGGGCTCCATATTTCTGCTCCAATCATTTATAGATTCGTTTTATCCTTCACTTGCTTACATTGAACACCCTCTTTTATGAATAACGCACATCCTCCGCCTGCCTTATCAATTGTATTTTTCCTCAAGGACCAACACTTAGCGTCTTTAGGGGAAAAATCTTCAGTCTGTGATGTGAGAACATGATCACAGTGCAGCAGAAAAGAAAGCAAATTATGTCGTTTTTGACTTGATTTCCTAAAGGTGTTTGGAAAATATGTAAACCACAAGTTGCAACTGTCCGAATACTGTACGTACTTCTGGACACTCGCCGCCGCGGCCGAATACCGTCACCGTACGTTATATAATGAGTGAGCATATGCTCATGCTATTTTTTTTCTAGACAAGAGAGATTGGGTGCCAGACTGAACCGCTGTACACGCGTGACTTTGGTGTTCAAGCACGCCTGGTACTCCGCAGAATGAATAAGGGTTAGTAATATCCATAGCTATACATAAAAGTACAGCTTTACCAGACTAAACTATTGTCAAGGTTTAGCTAGGAGACATAACTGCATGTTAAGGCCGTAATATACATCACGCTAAGTATGTGTACGCATACGCAGGACGGCTGCCGCACCTATCTTGCATTTGTTTGGTGCGTCCTTTGTGTGCGTCTCCCTAGGGCCTAGGCCTTGAGTGTATGCATACGCAAGGTGCAATACCAGCAGAAATCGTGGGGCAGTATACCAAAGATCCTCTGATGTTCTGCGAGATGAAAACGGGAAACGGCGAAGAAGTAGTTGTACACAATCCGGTCAGGTAGAAAATGTTTTGTTGCTGACCTGCCTCCTAGTGGACATAACTTGTAAACATCCATTTAGACATAAAGCAAAGATTTTATATACAGGTGCAGCTCACAAAATTTGAATATCGTGAAAAAGTTCAATATTTTTTGTCACTCATTTCAGAAAGTGAAACTCATATATTATATAGATTCATTACACATAGAGTGAAATATTTCAAGCCTTTATTTCTTGTAATTTTGATGATTATGGCTTACAGCTAATGAAACCCAAAATTCAGTGTCTCAGAAAATTTGAATATTTTGCTTTAACATATTTTTAAAGTATTATATTTAATATTTGGTCACATATCCTTTGCATGCTGTTACTTCCTGAAGTCTGTGACCAATCAACATCAAAAGACTCTCGATATCTTATTTTCAGGTACTGTTACAAGCGATACTATAACTTCTCTGCATTTGAACTGATCTCTATGGGAATTTGGGGGTGAGACTAGATTCAGCTGTAAATTACACTGGTACGGTATGGAACACATGGCTGGCTAAATGGCTGTAAGTCATCAAGGGTCTGAGCTATCGAACGAGCCCCAAACCATCACTCTGTTGCCAGATATGGAGTAGATGTGGATGGATCACTGCAAGGGTTATTTCTCCTGACTCATTTTCCTATAGAACTCTATGGGGAAAAAAGTCAGGAGAAACAACCCTTAAAGGGATCCATCCACATCTACTCCATATCTGGCAACAGAGTGATGGTTTGGGGCTCGTTCGATAGCTCAGACCCTTGATGACTTACAGCTAGGGATGCACCGATACCATTTTTTTCAGACCGAGTACGAGTACGAGTACTCACTTTTGAGTACTCGCCGATACCGATACCGATACCATTTTTTGTGTGTTTTTTTAAGTATGAGTAGTTACAGCCATTTAGCCAGTAATATTTCTCAAAATTACAAGAAATAAAGGCTTGAAATATTTCACTCTATGTGTAATGAATCTATATAATATATGAGTTTCACTTTCTGAAATGAGTGACAAAAAATATTGAACTTTTTCACGATATTCAATTTTTTTGAGCTGCACCTGTATATGACAAGATACGCAACCGGCGCTTTTCCCCATTGGATTTCTGTCCGCACAAGAGGAGCGATCATGCATGCGCAGCAGTGTTTTCAGTTAGCTTAGCAACTAAAGTTACATAACGTATGCTTAGAGTGGCGTGCATCTGACCGGATTTAAAGTTGGTTTTTGTTGGATAGTCAAAATCATAACTGGTTTTAAGTAGTAGTACTGGGTTCTGACAACCTAGGCATATATAATCGAAAAAGAAAAAGGAGACTTTTGATTTAGTCTGTCTGATAATGACCCGTTTAGCAAACTGTTTTGTAAAAACTCTATTGACCGCCAGTCATTCAATGAGTGCCTGTTGTCTGTCTAATAAGTTCCAAGTACGGACGTTCCAGCCCCGAAGTTGGACCTCCTGCTCCGCCTACCCTTTTTGCATAAAGTACGCAGTGGAGTATGGCCATGTCCGAATCAGCACTCTTCCACACTGTTGAGTAGCCTTGGTGAGTAGATAGGGCGTGAAAGTCGTAGAGTACGCGGACATTTTTCAAATTGCAGTGTACTTGAAACAACCGGATGACACACTTACTTCCGGGGTTTCGCTGAGTACATTCGGGAGCACACTCCAAGAAGTACATGAATGTTTTGGCCACATAAATATGACGTGAAGCTTAGTTTTAAAAAAAATTAGGTGCAGCTTCACTGACGTTTACCTTCAAATACAAAAAAAACAACACGTGACATGGCAGCGCAAGGGTGGGGCGCAGGGTTGCCAGATCTTGCAAGACTTTCCAGCCAAATGGCGTCTGAAAACTAGCCTAAAATATATTTTTAACCAAAACCAATGTATTTGAAATAGAAATAATCATATTTTTATTTTTTAAAATAAGTGCGTGCTTTGCGACTTCATTTTTACCCATGACTGCACTTATCCTAATTTAGCTGTAAAACCATGGACATGGCAACACTGGACGTCTTATGATCTGCTTACGACACTTCCTGCGAACAGTGCACTGGCAGAAGTGTGCTGTTTAATGTGTACTGTTTAGTAGTCTGCAAAAAATATCCGCCATAATATTTTCCAACCGAACTGTGGAAGTGTCGTAAGCGAATCAGAAGACGTCCCACCAGTGTTGCCATGTCTGCGGTTTTACAGCTAAATTGGGATACTTTCAAAGTGCAGTCATTGATAAAAATGAAAAGCCGCAAAGCACGCACTTATTTTAAAAAGTAAAAACATGATAAAATACGTTGGTTTCGGTTAAAAATAGCCTATAATTTGGGCTAGTTTTGAGTCTCCATTTGGCTGGAAAGTCTTACAATATCTGGCAACCCTGTGCCCCCACTCTCGCGCTGCCATGTCACGTGTTGTTTTTGTTGTATTTGAAGGAAAGCGTAAGCGAAGCTGCGCCTCATTTTTATAAAACGAAGCTCACCTCATATTTATGCGACCAAAATGTTTGTGTACTTAACGTGTCCCAATAGTTGAAAAATGCAACCTTTCCTCCTCCACTACCACTCCTCTACTCTGTGCCCAAAAACGGATCTTTGTGTTTTAATCTATATGTTGCTAATTACATCTTTATTAATTATTAATGGTTACATATTAATTAATGTCTCGACGCAAACCGCAATGTCAGGTACATTGTATACTGAACATGCAAATAATTGTACTCGAAACGAAAGGCAGTTTTGCATACTTCCGGGGAATGGAGGTGAGGAGGTGGGGAGTGAAGAATATTGGGACGCACCCAAAGCGTGCTCCCGAATGTACTCAGCGAAATCCCGGAAGTAAGTGTGTCATCCGGGTGTTTGAAGTATACTGCAATTTGAAAATTTCTCGCGTACTTTACGACTTTCTCGCCCTATCTACTCACCAAGGCTACTCAACAGTGTGGAAGAGTGCTGATTCGGACACGGCCTAGGTATATTATTGATTCCCAGTTCACACTCCAGACCAGTGGGTGGCGGTAATGGCTCCACTAAAGTTTATACCAACCGCCATAAAATAAAAAAGAAGAGGAAGAAGATGGCTAGGTATTAGACCGAACCTGTCAGCCTGTAGCATTTTTATGAGGTTTTCGTCGTTGTTATTTTTGTTTGTTCGTAGCTTATTTAGTTCGAGGTAGTGTATTAATTAGTTAGTTCACATAGTGTGTCGTAGTAGTGTTAAAGTAACGTTAGGCCTAGTTGTTAGTAACTTATTAGTTAACATTAGCTAGTCTGTTTGTAACGTTAACAGTTAGCTACTATGTTTATATAGCCATAGACATAGTCCAATTTTTAGTTGTAATAAATTCACCCAGCCTAGTATTTTTATTTTTTTTGCAAAAAAATGCCAAATTTACATTGTGCTTTTCGTGGGTGTCGGAGCACCAAGAAGTTATTTTCGTTCCCGACTGACCCTCCGAGGTGTCGCCGATGGCTGCAGGTACTTGGCATACCCGAGGACTCGAAGACCAACAACAAGCGAGTCTGTGGGATTCACTTTACCCCGGATTGCTTTGAAAATTACAGGGAGGTGCAAATGGGATTTTGTGTCCATCTCCGTCTGACTAATGTCGCGGTTCCGAGCCCCGCCGAAGGTCCATCGGTAAGTTATGGGGGGGAAAGAGCATGAAACAAAAGTAGTGATTGCTAACGTTAGCAAGATGGTACTCGTAACGTTAGCGATTCAACTAAATCAGGGGTAGGCAACCCTGGTCCTGGAGAGCCGCAGGGTCTGCCGGTTTTTGTTTTCACCTTACAGCGACTACTTAGACCAGGGGTTCCAAAACCGGTCCTGGGGGCCCCCCTGTGTATGCTGGTTTTCGTTGCAACCACAGTTGCAGTCCCAGAATTTTAACAAGCTGTTCATTTTTATTAATTGGGTGCTTTTCATGTTTAGAGGATTATTCACCATCTTAAGACACATTATGTCAGAAATGGCTATGCATGCCATGTAGAATAAACTTCCCATGTTCACGGGGGGATTTCAAGAAGCGCGATTAAGCTGTAAACCTGCCTTATTTCAGTAAGTCTGGATAGGTTCTCGGATAACTCTTTCATGAAGCAATGTCGCTAAGGCAACATATGCGTTGCGGCTAACGTGGTTCAAGCTTGGCCGTGTGCGAATCAGCACTTTTCCACACTGTTGAGTAGCCTTGGTGAGTAGATGGGGCGAGAATGTCGTGGAGTACGCGGAAATATTCAAACACCCGGATGACACACTTACTTCCGGGGTTTTGCTGAGTATATTCGGGAGCACACTTCAAGAAGTACACAAACATTTTGGTCACATAAATATGACGTGAGCTTCGTTTTAAAAAAATGAGGTGCAACTTCGCTGACGTTTTCCTTGAAATACAAAAAAAACAACACGTGACATGGCAGTGCAAGAGTGGGGCACAGGGTTGCCAGATCTTGCCAGAGACTTTCCAGGCAAATGGCAACTCAAAACTACCCCAAAATATTTTTTTAACCGAAACCAACGTATTTTAAGTAGAGATCATCATATTTTAACGTTTTAAAATAAGTGCGAGCTTTGCAACTTCATTTTTACCTGTGACTGCACTTTGAAAGTATCCTAATTTAGCTGTAAAACCGCAGACATGGCTACACTGGTGGGACGTCTTATGACCTGCTTACGACACATCCACAGTACGGTTGGAAAATAGTATGGTGGATATTTTTTGCAGACTGCTAAACTGCACATTAAACAGCACACTTCTGACTGCACTGTACGCAGGAGATGGGGCGCAGTAAATAGGGCTCTGATTCGGACACAGCCATTGGCCGTGACCGAATATGACCCCTGTTCCCTGTCCACTGTCCCCTGTCCACTCAGACCCCTGTCCCTATGTGCCCTGTCTCCTCACTTTGCAAGCAGTGTGCGAAAGAAATCCCGCAAAATTCTTTCCAAACTATTGAGGAAGTAGTTCCTAATATTTATTTTTATTGAGAATATCAATCAGTTAACATATGACGATTGTTACAAAGTGTAGATTATGAATGAAGATACAATTAACAAAAATAAATAATAATATTTTCTAATATGTAAGTAATCTTATACCATAGATATACGTATACGCTCTGTCTTTTACGCTTTTACTTCCGGGTTACTTACTGAAATTGTCAGGTGAGTTCACCGTTCTGCAGACGAATGTGCTCCTGAATTCCCTCAACAAAACCCCAGAAATAAGGGGTTCATCCTGGTATTTTAAGTGCCCCCATTTGTGAGAAAAAGTCACCCACTCAAAAGCTTTTTGACGAAGTGGACTCAAAAGGGTGTCGGGGTTGTATTGGGAACACGGCCCTTGACTTATTTGCAGCCGGTGTTAGTGACGGATCACTGGCTTCGATGTTTCAGATCCTTTTTTGTCAAGTAATTCCTTTTTGTGTTGTCATATTATTAAAACAAGTTTAATAATATCAACTTTTTGACTGTTTTTATTCGCAGGTTATGCGATAAAATAATTCCCTTTATGTGATAATATTATGAAACCATTTAAAATTCATGTTTTTTGGTAGGATATCTCAAAAAAACATTCTGTAATGACATACAGAACGACGTAGACATTCGCAACTTAGATGGTCGTTAATGTAAATATTGGACCAGATTATGTAGTGTATAAAATCAAATGTGTCTGGTTCTGTTTCAATCATGGCATGTCCGTTCATTGACAACCATATAGATGAGGGGGCACAGATAGTAAGGAGAGCGTTTTGAGCGGGGAGGGTGTTCCGAGATTGGATCTGCAGGCAGCTGTGAACGCTACAGATTTTACAGGGAGGGAATAATCTTGATTTGGAATTTGCTAGAGGCCGATGTCACAAATGAAATGCATTGCAGTCCATTAGTGTAATACAAAGCATTTGGATTGGATTGGATTGAATTTATTGTCATTTAACAGGTACAGGTACATGTAAACGAAATTACTCCCGCAGCTAGAGGTCACAAAAAAAAGAATACAAAAGAGAGAAAAAGAAAGGAGAGAAAGAAGAAAGAAGGGGAAAAAAAAACAAAAGCCCCCAGCAACGTACAATTTAACACGAGACTACACAGGCGAGAAGAGGGGGAAGGGAAGGGGGGGGGGAGGGATACAACACAGGCAGCCGGCATGTGCAGTAAGTTGTGTTTTTTGGCAAGCCGCACTCCTAAATGTCTTTATAACATTTATAACAAACTGCACACCAAGGAAGGTTTTTAAAGAATTGTAGGTACCCTATTTAATTTTATAGTTCCCCTGAACTAAATGTACTAATGCACTATCGCTATGTCTGCTCCAAGACAAAGATCTTCAGCGAGGTGGCATGTCAGACTGAAAAAGATGTTGAGTGTCAAACGGAGCCCAGTGACGACCATGCCCAGCGCCAGACATGTCCCATTGGCATGGCCAACAAGATGACCTCTAGAAGAAGCAAAGGTAAGTGAGTTTGCGCCTGATATTGATGAGGGCATTGAACTCGTCAGAAAATAAAATTGTGGATTTCTGAAAGCAGGATTATTGCATTAACCATATAAGTTAGACATTTTTTTTAAACTACAAGTATATCTATTTTTTTTCCTGCAAACAAAATATCAGATGTTAATAAATTATAGTTTTGTAAAGATGACGTCTAACTGTCATCATGCTTTTTGAATAAACCCCCTGGTGATATTATATTCTAACATTCATAGTACATGACCGTAGCGTGTAATTTACATTGCATATTCACAGCCACGTCCACACCTGTGAAAAGGCCCAGACATGATCTGCCTGATGAGTCAAGTTACCACCCTGATATGACTGACGGCACCATCAATGGTGACGGGTATGTATTTTCAACAGTGAGGCTGTGAGCGGAGTATACCTTTCCTCCACGTCTGTCACAGTATGTACATCATGGAGAAAAAAAGTCCAGGTCCTGCTTGGTTTGTAGTTCAGTCTGCCATTCACTCGTCTACATGTAATGTTTTCTGCCTCTTTTTTACAGGACTTCAATGGAAACGCCTCCTCACAAGATGAGGAAGTTCATCGTGTATGAAGATAAGCTGATGCAGCTGTTTCAGCGATGCCCCGCGTGCAACAGGAGTTGTGTGGTCACCACCACGACTATGGGGACACTTCTGCTCGTAGATCAGAGCTGCCCTTACTGCGAGTACTCGCGGAAGTGGAGCAGCCAGCCCTTTGTGAACAAATTCCCTGCTGGTAACCTTCAGTTGGCACAGGCTGTGCACTTCACTGGATCCTCCTTTATGAAAATACAGAAGGTGAGTTTAAATAATTGTAATATGTTTCGATCCACAGTTGTAATCTTGTAACTGGCTTCTATGGCTGAAAGGGTACTTTGAATTTTGTCAGCAAATCCATGATAATGAAGTTCTATTTTATGCTGTTCATATTATTAGTGTTGTTATTATTTATATTAGTATTTATTGTTATTATTGGATATCTGCATTTTCAGTTGAAGGTTTTTGCCTCGTGCCACACGAACACATGTGGGAAAATCACATTAGATGGAAGACTTTTTTTCTAATTTTGTTATAGCTGGTAGCCAATAACCTAACTTGGCAGTTTTTCAAGCTCACCTCACAAAAGTAGTCGGCCAAGGGGCAGAATATTCTTTTTTAGAACCACTTGCACAAGCCAGGGAAGTACTCTTGCACCACTGTGGACTTATTTTTCTTCCTCTGTAGTTCATGAAGGCCTTCAACGTTCAGTGCATCTGCCGAGCCACATACCGCAAGCTCCAAAGATTTCTTCTTCCCACCATCAACTGGCAGTGGACAAGGGAGCGGAGCGAGCTCAGCGAAAGTACAAATGCCAGCGTGGAGGTGGTGCTTAGTGAGGATGAGAGCTGACACACCACATAGCAAGCATATATCGGTCACTTCTGTGTGCTATCAATATATTGTTCAAATTGTCTTATAAATTGCAAAGTTATGACATGCACGTTAGCATTTTGGTAAACAATGTTTTTGTAGATGTTGCCGGGTTTTTTTTGTGTGTGTGTGTGTGTGTGTGTGTGTGTGTGTGTGTCAGGTTTCAAAAATCACTTTTCTAATTGTTAGTCTGGTTATTCACTTGTATTTGAATGTGTCGGCTCACCTTGATCACATGTGAGCCGTTGGATTTCAGTCACCTGACCTTGTTAGGAAGCTGGGCCACAACTGCAAAACGGTCAGGCCAAGTTTAGTCAGTTCTGAACGGTTTAAATGTTCTAAATGAACCCAGTAAACTACAGTGTAATGGAGATGTAGGATATCTAATATTTAGATATAAGTAAACTACCCGGCTCCTCCATCTCCCCTCCTCTCTCACTCACCCCCACAAACATCAAAGATAAGCCAGTCTGTCTGCCCCCTCCCCCCCTTTCTCACACATTAACCCAATCAGGTCAGGGATGCCATTCCTGTGGGAAACGGGTAGGGATGCACCGAAATGAAAATTCTTGGCCGAAACCGAAAACCAAAAATGAGAAACCAAGGCCGAAAACCGAAAACCGAAACACCGAAAGAAATGATTGTCAATTATTAGAACCATTGCATTTATGGCTATGACTGTGTACTAACCTCACTAAAATCAAAGCATTGCAATTCAAGAATAAATCAATTACAAAAGTATGAAAATATTTATTTAGCACTGACATTACAGCAATGCACAATATAAATTAAAATTCAAAACAAAATGTTTAACTTGACCCCGCTCATGTGTACATTAAATAATAATGTACAGGCCTATAACTGACTGGCCTGCTGAAAGATTGTAAAATTAAATATGTTCTCTCATAAAAACACAAAGTGCATTTAAGTCACCCGACGTGGAGAAACTCTTTGCAGATGCACCCCCTCTTGAAATTTCAGCACTGCATTTTTTGCAAATCGCTATCCGTGGGTCTTTCTCCGAGATATTGAAATAACTCCACACCGCCGACATGCTGGCTCTTATCCAGATAACCGTGTGCTGGCTGCGCTTTTTGTTTGCGTCATTACAATTCTGTTTAATTAAAAAAAAAAAAAAAAAAAAAAAATTCTGTTTCGGCCGTGTTGTTTCGGTGATTTAGGTCTTTCGGCCGAAAACCGAAAATGCACTTTTGGGCCATTTTCGGCCGAAAATTTTCGGTGGCCGAATTTTCGGTGCATCCCTAGAAACGGGTATTTATGGGGGGCTGATGGAAAAAAAGTTCCGTTCGGTTTGGAGAATAACTTTTTTCTTATTTTGGTGGTGGTGGTTCCTTTGGTTCCTGTTCAGCTGGAGGGTAAATAATATTGGCAAATTCTGGCTTATTGGTCTCTCTCTCTCTCTGCTAGTATATTCTAATTAATGTCTGGTTTAATGTCTTCCTCTTTGTAAATTATAAGTAGTCAACCTACATTCATTAGTGAATGTATGATTTTAAGTCATTATTCTAATTGAGTTTTTTCATTTAATAAAATAATTTTACCTTAAGACCTGATTTAGACTTTGTTTTGGCTTGTTGGTTGATCCACCAGGTTACTGTTCGACTTGCCTATCAAAGAATTTGGCGATTTAATTGATGATTGCCATTTTTAATTTCAATTAAATCACGTAAAACATTTTGAGTGTAGGTTAAGTGAGGGTTCTAGCACGCAATATCACTTGTGTTCAGTATTCAGAGTGCTGAACGTTTTAACAAGGGCATTGACTGTTGGAACCGCTGGATTCAGAAAATACACATTTTACCTAATCCTCACCTGCCTGACAGAGATAATAGAATGAAGTCACATTACAGATGTGAGAAATAATGTATGCTGGGAAATTGCTTGCCTTAATCTCCATATTTATAGTAGTCGGCTTCATACTTTGATATGCCCTTGATTGTGTCTGAATGTAAGAGGGGGAAGATAAAAACATGTAGGAATTGTGTCTCAGTATACACCACATACACAGGGTTCAGTGTGGTGTACATCACATCACCATGAGGAGCCAGTATATGCAACATTTTGCATCTAACATTTCCTCAATATTAACACCACTGATTATAGCCTGCCTCAGAATCCTCAGCTACAGGTTTTAGGACTACTGACAAAACATTTAGTGGAGCTGGAGATATTAATTTACTTCATAACCACTCAAAACCAAATTCTAGACATTTAATCTGTGTATGTAAAGTTCAGCATTAATAATTAACACTGCATCAAAACACTGCACTTTCACTAAAGTAAAGTAAAATTCCCCCCCCATCTTCTCTGTGACCTGAATTTATACTTACTATGTTCAATATTTAAAAACGGGAGGGATGGAGATTAAATGCATCACAACCATATACAACCCCAATTCCAAAAATGTTGGGACAGTATGTAAAATGCACATAAAAGCAGAAGGCGTTGATTTGTAAATGATCATTTACATATATTTAATTGAAAACTTATCAACTTTATAGATTTTTGTGAATATACGCTAATTCCGAATTTGATGCCTGCAACACTTTCCAAAAATGTTGGGACAGGGGCAAAAAGCATTGAATGGATCTCTATGGGAATTGGGGGGTGGGACTAGATTAAACCGTAAATTACACAGGAATAGTATGGGACTCATGGCTTTCAAAATGGCTATAAGTCATCAAGGGTCTGAGGTATCAAATGAGCCTCAGACCATCACTGTGTTGCCAGATATGCAGTAGATATGAATATCACTTTAAGGGTTGTTTCTCCTGACTCATTTTCCTATTGAACTCTATGGAAAGCTGTCAGGAGAAACAACCCTCCATATCTGGCAGCAGAGTGATAGTTTGAGGCTCGTTTGATACCTCAGACCCATTTAGCCAACCATGGGTTCCATACTATTCCTGTGTAATTTACATCTTAATCTAGTCCCACCCCCCAATTCTCAGAGATCCAAGAGTAACTGAAAATTAAATATCAAGAGTCTTTTGATATTCTTTTATTCCCAGTCATGATAGCATCACCTGTTTACCTGTGGATGTTCCAAACAGGTGTTTTTTGAACTTCCAAGTCTTTTTTTTTTTTTTTTGCCCCTGTCCCAACTTTTTTGAACGTGTTGCAGGCATTACATGACATTACAGGCATTTAGCAGACACTCTTATCCAGAGCATTTATACATAGTATCCATTGATACAGCTGGATATATACTGAAGCAATGCAGGTGAAGTACCTTGCTCAGGGAGGGGTACAACAGCAGTGTCAGCAGAGAAGGAGCTTGCATAGAAAAACAAACCACTGCATTTTTCTCTCATGTCTCATTTATTCTATTATCTCATGTTTCACCCATCAACCCCCTACCCAAGACCAAGAGTATATTCACAATGACTATATGAATCTTGATATAATCTAAACAAACCAAACCTAATGATTAAACTCACCGTCAACAGAGAGATGTATATCAAAGTGACTAAACACGGTCCCCAAAAATATCTTTAAAAGCATAGCTGTTAACACCAACAAAAAAAAAGGCACGCAACTGTCTTTTTCAGTTTATTGGGGTAACCAAAAAAACACGTACAGAAATGCCATATTATAGAGTCCTGTTTAATGTGTAGTGAAGCCTGTAGAATATTGCTGTATTAGTGCTGAGACAAGGTTGTTTAAAAGGTGAAGGGGAAACCACGAGCGCGTACCACGGCAGCGTAAGAGCCAGGCAAACGAAGGGAAAGCTACTGCCTCAGTAGGTCAAACGGAGCTGTGCTATAGGTCAGGTGTATCCAACGAGGAAATGCACAATATAAACTTGCATAGAAGTAGCTGAGATTCCCCAGTGTTTGATAACCGGCTTCCTAGTTTGATCTGTCTCTGTCCGTATGGCTTTGGAGAGAAACGGGCGCCTCCGCTACAGGAACAATGAAGCAGCGGGGGTGGGAAATTGGATGTGTTTCTCTACCTCACGTCATTTACTTTGACAAGAGAAAAATATTCGGAATAAATAACACTTTCAGCCAGATTAAATGGCTGGTTTTAACATGGGCTACTGGGGTGACGTGTCTTGGGCAGAAGGTTGAAAAGCTAGATCTTAACTAAGACCTCGGATCTGGAACGCTCTCCACTTCTCCATGTTGCTGCCACATATACCTCAGCAATCCCTCCTGTACATATTCATATAAATCTGTTTTTGCAGAAAAGCTGTGCTTTTTTGTTTGCCTAAATATCCTAGAAAACTGATTTGAGCCCCACCTAAAGGAGGTTATGAAACAAGCGTTTGTACGTTAATGTGCCCGTCGTCAATACGTAACGGCTAGATGACAGGAAACTTATGAAAACCACAAGTCAAATGTTACAAACATGCAAGGAGGCAAATTAGAATGAACATCACAAGTTCGTTCAAACAGGCCTCCTACCACAGCCAAACATACAAGAAAACTATGCACTGTTCTATCACTAGGTACAATGACGTACCAGTAATTGCGTGTACATCTTCTGTACTTCAGCTGCCCTGGATTTACATTAGCCATTCATCATTTAGAATATACTTTTTAGGCAATGTGCCTGTGTATGATATGGGGCACTGAAGTGGGTGAGCCATGTGGGAAGGTCATAGTTTGCGTTTGCCTGTTACATTCAGTCAGTCTCCTGCTTCAAAAACATTTGTATTTTTTATTTTTTTAATTTTAAACAGTTTTGGGAAGTGGTTGTGAATCGTGATTCAAATGGTTAAATTGAGGGGGAAATGGCACACACCCTAAATCGAATGTAAATATTTTAAAGTCATTTTCTGCCTTTCAATACAATGTACTACAGCAAATTAACCAAATGTCTGACTGACTTGGTTGAAAGTTACTGCGAGGTAAATATGGCATACAGTTTTCAGCATGCTACCTGACGGTATGTCGACTTGCTGTATTCAGACACTAGAGCTAACAATGCTAGCCACTGCTAGTTTTTTTTAGCAAATTTGATAAAAACTCTTTTTCACATGCATAATACATTTTACTTAAAGGCAAAAAAAATGATATTCACATTAATCTGTGGTGAAACACTACTTTAAAGTGTGGATATGTGGGGGGGGGGGTATTAGGAACACGGAGGGGGAAGTTTTCTCTTGTTTAAGGGAGTTTTCAGACTGGTTGGGTGGGGGTGGGTATGAGCGAAGGTGCATCACCACAGCTTAACATCCAGAAGCTGCAGGTCACCCACAATCTCCAGCTGGTTGACTCGGGTCAGGTCCTGCACCCGATGCTTGTAGTCCAGCAGGTGGACCCCGTTCACAGCCACCTTGAACTTGTGCGCCTCGCAGTGCATGATCATCTGCAAGGACATTAGGACAGGAGAAAGAGAGAGATGCTCTTAAGCCCGATGGCTAAGGACATGCTCACAACCCTTGTGTCGAATGCTGTACTGCAATTTATTTTTTCTACGGCATTTTTGTTGTGTTCAGTTGAACAAACGAGTCACATAAACCCATGAAATTGAAAAGATAATCATGCATAAAGTGGAGATATGAGCCCGTGGGTCTACCCCCTGAAGAAGAGGAGCGGGGGGCCGCCGTACCTCAAAGTACTCCCCCGGGGAGAAGGGGAAGTTGGGTAGCGTGCGCTCCTCTGGTCCCCAACACTCGTCCAGGAAGGAGTTGCGGACAAAGACGCCGGCCTTGATGCGGGGGTTAAGATGCACGGCGATGTCTTCCGAATCGCTGGCGCGAAGGTTCACGGTGAAACTGCAGGTCACACGCACAGCAGGTCGCACGCACAGCAAGGTCACACGCACAGCAAGGTCACACGCACAGCAGGTCTTAATCTAAATCAAATAATTAAGAGCTCTGCAAGAATTACATAGCCCCACACCATTCAACTGCTTGCCAAAAAAAAGGTTACTTTTAAAATGAGGCCTGCTTCACCTGTGTGGGTACACGCTGATCTTCCCTTTGATTGTTAGGGTGTTTCCTGGGCTGATCCCAGTCTCTAGTCTGCCGTTGTAGGGGACGCTCTGCAATACAATCACGTCAGTTAGCATGACAAAACTACACATTATTATGTTATTATGGAATTCCATTTAGTTTCATGTTCTGAAACATCTTGTCAATCTCTCCCCAATTCTGGAAGTCTACCAATGATACAAATCAGTAATTAATGGAGTCAACTCACCAAGTCACCTGACTCTGAAAAGAGAGCCTGAAAACAGGAACAAAAGAGCATTTTATTTTTACGTTTTTTTTCTTTTTTTCTCCCCATAGTAGCGAAAAAGCTTGCTTTGATATCAAATGGAATAAATAGCATGTTAGCACTTGACAAAGCTACAGTATATTAGGATAGATTAAGTATGCAATATTATGTACACTTACTACATTTAAATTATACCTAGTCTGTGTAACACCTACGTGAAACTCTGTACCTGTAGCCACTATTGAAACAGTGTAACCAGAACAGAGAAACAAACAAACTTGATTTAATTAGGTTGATGACTGGGGTAACACAGAACAAATAAGGCCCTTAAGCGTATGGTATAAGTGTCAATATGTTTAATGCGTATGCATGTATGTGTGTGGCATCTTATTTGACATTAGTGAGGCTTTTATCCTTACATTGGCTTTTGTGACTTTGCTCATCACAATAGATGGGGTAGGTGGGGCTGAGCTCTGCAAACGGAAATAAAACACTCCACACTATGACCACCAGCAAAACTACACACACATCAACTACACACATCTTACACCACCATGCAGCATGGACATGCAGTACATACATGTGCATATACTGTATGTCACTGAAAATATCCTTCATAATACAGTGCTTCATTTGTGCAGCGTATATGTCTAATATGATGCACACAGTGACTTCAGTTAGTTGTTTTTACATTACGTTTCTTAGTGTGGGATGGATTCAAAAGGCCAATCGCCACAGAACATTTCACAAAGGGGCTGATGGGAAGTGGAGTTCATGGACTTCACCATTACTTTCTCTGTGAAATGGTTCTGCAATACTGTGACGTTTGAATGCAGCCCTGGTGTTTCAAGTATTCGCGATCACTAACGTTGAAGGCAGTGGTGGTAATCCAAGGGACATAAAGTAAAATTCCTCCACAGAATTTTGTTCCAAAACCTGGATTTGCTAATTAACATAATTATTCAGCGAGAAGGTAGAACTAATTTGTGAAATCAGCTGGCTGAGTCTATGGATGGAAGAAAGACATGGTAGGACTTTTAATTTTATGTCCCCTGGATTTCCACCTCTGCTTAAAGGTGAAACCTGACTTCTGCCGCTCCAGGACTAGAAATTGTCATGTCTTGTAATGAGCAATGTAATGAGTCTTACAATGGACACAGCGATGGAGAGTAAAATAAAACGCAACAGTGTACACACCACATTGGGGATGAAGCCGATGGCCTGGATTGTGACCTTTCCAGATATCAGTAGTGTGTCCACGTTTGCAAGATCCATTCTTTGTCTGTACTCCAGCACGTGAGAGCCATTCACTGCCACCTAGAGGAAGGGAGGGTTAATGACACTCATTCAAAAACCTTTCTGAATAAAACATGAAGCAGGGTTTCACAGTGGCGTGTGCCATATGGCCACAATATTACAGGTCACAGATACAATAAGCTCTCCAATATCACAATATTGTTCAGTATCTAGAGGTGGGTGAAAGAACTGAAGTAACCCTTCGCCATAACCAACATTTTTCATAAATTAATATAGGCTAGATACATTGGTAGCATTCACTCATTTTCTCTCATGTTTGGCACATTAAACCTGCATGGATATACTGTGTGTGTATGAAAATACAGAGTATCTTGGCACATGAATTGTTATTTGCTCTTAAATTATTAATGAGAAAAACATTAAAAATGTATTGTCACAGATGGCAGACTGACAGGGAGAGACCAGCACTGATCACTTTAGTTATACAAATCGAGTGGAATCCAATGAAAGCCAATAATAATCTTCATTATCTTAAGTACACAGCAAAATGATTGTTTACCTTGTCAATAACTACTTTTGTCACCTCATTTCAAATGAACAATTATACTGAAAATCCACAATCCGGAAAAGCACAAGTCATATTAAGCCAAAACGTGCTATAAATGATCAGTTCTCCACTCTCCACCTGCAAAATGTAAAACATGGCCAGGTGTTCATTTTAAACTGCGATATCATGCAAACCCTTTCGAGCGTCACTTTATTTACGTACGTCAGCAGTAGTGATTTAATGGCTGTTTCTGTGTTTACTGTGAATGGAAAAAAGCAGCCAGAAGACATTCAGGCACTGTGTAATAGCATCCGCATTTACACCAGGATCTGCATCATGAGAAGCTTACAATCTGCTATAGCACTTCAGTGCAGAACACAAACAACCATCCCCAAAATGGTTGTAAACCACTGCACGAACCAAGAACCTGCACCCATACCTACTACCAATAGTGCAGCTGGTGCTTCTAGTACTACCTTAACAGTAGGGAGGAACTTTGACCGGCTTATTAGACATCATAAACTAATGTCTGAAAAACAAGGAAAAGCAATGACCCAGTTGATAAGGCAAAATACAGGGACAAGGGTCCCCTTTTGAGGATACACGACAAGCACTGCTGTTTTTGGAGGCTTGCCCCATCAAGCAGCTCACCTTCATTACAACAAATCACAAAAATGAAGCAGTGCAACCTCACCCTACCAATGCCCTTTGTTTCACTAATCAAAGTGTGGCTTTGAAACTGCGGTATATGAACTCAGGGTTACCAAGTGGCTTGCTAACCCACTATCCAACACCTTGACCACTCTCAGACAAATTAAAGCCTCTATGAAACAGCCACGGGGGAGTCATAATAGAAACCCAATCCCGCACTTTGCTTTAAGAATATCCTTTCTCCTTCCCACTTTCAGATATTGTTCAAGTCCTCCACCCGGTTCCTTGTCACTGCCGCTCTGCACAGCAAATGAACTGGCTCGAGGCCAAGGGTCGTGCTCGAAGGAAGTCACTCACATGCCAAGAAGGGTAACAGGAGCCTCTATTTACATTTGCGGAAATGCAATATGTCTCAACAGACTTTTCACAATCATGGTCAGTGCTCACTTATTTAGAGGAAGCTGTCGCCCAGGGAGACCTGCATAGCTTACATAGCTTAAGATTTTCCACATTACCCATGTACACAGCTGGATATAAAGACATCATGATGGGTGAGCACCTCAGCAAAGATAAGTGTATTCCGACAGTCATGCCTCAGAGTTAAAGCTGCAACTTTTCCTGTCACAGTTCAGTTGTCAAAACACCCTCCCCAACCACACACACACACACACACACACACACACACATCTCTACATTGCTGTCTCATGTATATAAATATACACGTATGCCTTACACGCATGCCTCGGGCTTGGCAGCACTCTCACCTTGAATATGTCTTTCTGTACCAGGATGATGATTTCAAAGGCTGCCCCTTGTCTGAAAGGCATCTTGTAATGGATCTCCTCCTTGCCCCAGCGCTCCTTCTGTAATGTATTGCACACGATGCAGGGCGACTTCTTGAAGCGAGGGTTGAAGTGGATGGCCACGTCTGCCCGTGGCTTGGTGCTGCTTCCGCATGTCAGATCCACCTGGAACCTAGACACAGTTCAAGCTTACATCTGGGCCAGGAGTTTGCTTTTTCTACATTTTCCAATCACTCATAGCCCGATCAAAGGCTTAAATTTATTTAAAACATGTTTCACATTAACTATATTTTCTGCTTCAAATTCTTTGGATTACCCAGCAGCATTACTGCTCCCTGGCCTGTTATGGACAATTTCAAATTTCTCAATTGTAATTCAATCCATTAAGATTTTTAATTTTTTTTTTCCTTACATTTTTACTGAAATACAACCTCATTATTTAAACCCCTGTCCTTCACATAATTGTTTGTGCATACACAAACATAATTGAATAAAGGAAGTTATGTAAACCTGCAAACGTTTACCTGTCTGAATCACTGGGAACTGCACCCTGAATTAGAACCATCTCGCCTGGCAGCAACCCGCCCAGAATCGTTCCTGCGAAAGGAATTGTCTACCGGCAAAGATAATTGCGTCAATGAATTACAAACAAATATATCCGATTTGTTTACGGTAAAAAAAAAAGAAAGAAAAAGTATGTGACTGAATTAATCCATCATTGGTAACACTAACACCAGTTATGCACGCTAGCTAAGTACAGCACTGGTACCAAACTATTATCACATTGCTAAAGTAGGTTCACAGTCACACCCAAGTCACCACAGGGAGAGGCGTTTCGATTTGAAGAAGCTCTCAGTCATGGCATGTCAAGTGTGCCGATTTATCTGCACTGCCTCTGTGCAAGTAGCATTTTCCCAGTCAAACGGCTGCCCTTAGTTTTAGCTTCGCATCCTCTTCGGAGTACATACAAATTATACGATTGTTTATTTCTATTTACACCTGAAGTGTTCGTATAATAGGCAGCATTCACTCGAATACTCTGCTAGATGATGTTAGCTACAACGCTGCCGTAGTGTATTGGCGAACACTAGCTAACAGCTAATTAATTGGACAGCCAGAATGCCATGTCTAGTTCTTGAAATTTCACAGACTAAGACTAGGCCACCAATGTATTAGCGGTTTTTAGACCTTGTTCAAAAGATTGAGTTCACTCCCAATGTGTGGACATTAGCTAAACCACTAGTGCTAATCTCACTGTCTACTTGCATTACTTCCCACTGAAATTTGGAACGCTACATAAACCGTTATTGCTCATATTAACCTCCCACCTTGATGGAAATCTGTTTTAATTACGTGCAATAATTCCAAGTCATTGTAGCGTCGTATCGTTGTAGTTAACTTACTGGATAGGCCGTTAGTTCAAGATAAATGCGTAAGGTTGCATAGCTTGTCAAAACACTGGTCTTAATTGGAAATTAGACAGGCAACTTTACGAGTGGTTTGCTCACCAGAGGCCAAGTCAATCTTATACACTTAATTTAGGTATTCTGGTAAAGCATTCGTGCCAAGAGAATTACTCGAGCTGGAAAAATCTCTTGGAACATATTAACGTTATGTATCGCTGCTGATGTACGTTAACCTTAGAGTGGCTAGCGTTGTTAGCTACAGGCCATCCCATATACTTCACGAGCTACACATTTGCAATATTGATACTTTCTTACCGGATTTAAAACCGTTTGTTTCGGTTTTGCAGTGGACATTTTTCCGTCCTCAGTGTGCAAAGTCTGACAGGTCAGTCCGATGTGTCCACTTCAGAACCCCGTGTTTTTCATTAGAACGCTGCCTCAATTCCGCATTATCGCTTCGTAAACTTCCTGGTTTGTCATAAGAGGCGGAGTTGTTTTCAGCCAATGGCACATCAAGATCCGGCCACTACGAAAGCATCCCGTGATTTCTGAATAAACGAACAATCGGCGACAGGTCTCAAATCACCGACCCCGAATCAGGGCATTTTATGCTGTCATAGGCGCCGTAACAAATTATTCAGTTCCAAGTCTTGATTTACATATGCGGTCTAGCCACTGATTAAGCGGCATCTTAGCCTCAAGTTATAGCTCATTAGAGGTGGAATTGGCGCTAAGCTATTAAGCACTGCAACAAATCATTAATTCAGTCTTGATTTGTATAAGCGGTTTTACCACTGCTAAACGGCATGTTAGCCAAGTTATAGCTCAGTTTTCAAACAAAACTTATTTTTCTGTATTCTAAAATTACGAGATTTTCTAGTCTTATTTGCGAATATCGAGAATTCGTCTTGAGTTAAAGGATACATTAGCGGCTTTAAATGATTAAAACCTTAAACAAGTTTCATGTCTTTAAGGGACCTTTTCTTGGGAAATCCAGTTCTCCCTCCATAATCTATGGTTTGGAGCATTTTCCATAATACAAATAGACCAATACAAAATACACGAATAATTACTTTATTAAGACTTTACATTTAAAAAAATAAATAAATTACAAGATGTCTTAAGAGCATGTACTAAATTAAGAAATTTAGTCAAATTAAAAAAGAAAGTTACTGCATTTCGGATTTTCCCATTACCAAAATCCAATACACCACAAAAAAAAAAAAATTTTCAACAACAATATATACAAAGTAATGAGCTGCTGCAATAAAGCGTGTTGTGTGCAAACAGTTGTTCGAGTGACTCCTGTTATAAGCATGAGCAAGCAGCTTCAGGGCTGGAAACAGAATGGGATATTATGTAGAATATGGAGGTGGATCACAATGTTGGTTGTCCCAGCCTCTTCAAGTGTTTAATGCATTTTCAGTGTCCCAGGTCAGTGGGGAGGGGACAGGCTCAGAAGTCAGCGTCCAGCCGAAAAGAGTTGTCTACGGTGCCGGACATCACGCCCATGCGCTGGTATTCCCCGACCCGCTTCTCAAAGAAGTTAGTCTTGCCCTCCAGGGAGATGTTCTCCATGAAGTCGAAGGGATTTTCCACCCTGTAGATCTGCAGAGGCAATTAAAATGCTTTAAGAGTTTTTCCAAGGGAGACCCAAAACAAAAGTAAATTTACCACTTGTACCTTGGCTCAGATTTCGGCGTCTGTATCGTGTTGGTACCCACCCAGTCAGCAGGCCACATGTCCACCAACTGAGAACCAGCACCAACACTCAGCCCCCATTATCGGCTGAGGTACGTACCCCTGCGCCAATCATCATTGCCAACTTGCACATGTATTGTTTGACAAGTGTCCATACAATTATAAAACACTCCTTACTATAGATTTGGGTCCAAAAAGATGTGGGTTCACATTTAGCCATGTACTACAGTAGCATATCCAGGTATCCAGCAGTTTATTAAGCCTCAACCTACAACTCTGACAAGCATGCAGCCGATATGTTAGCGTGTGGGGCACGGAGTTTAGTATCAATGTCAATAAGACCAGGATTACCTTACTGAAACCCAGTTCCAGCATTAGTCTGTCAGCCACAAACTCAATATATTGATTCATCAGGTCACAATTCATGCCGATCAGTTTCACAGGAAGCGCTTTTGTGAGGAACTCCTGGAACACAAATAAACATGCAAGATGAGTTAATCTGCACAGAACGAAATTGAAATGGTTGAATACAATATGGTGCAAGTTAACATACCTGCTCGATCTCAACAGCATTCATTATTAGTTTTTTAACCTGGTCTTCTGAGGGTTTATTCACTAGATGCTTGAACATGAGGCAGGCAAAGTCACAATGAAGGCCCTAAAAAAAAACAGAGCACATTTAATGACAAATATAACATAGAATAGTGTCGTTTTACTGTGTACCATTTAGTATGACATGCAGCATGCTAAAAAATATTCATACTATTATCAGCGAACACACGGAAGTAAATGATTCGGGGATTGTAAGTACACTACGAACATTGTGCCTACTTAACTTGCCAAAAGCATTCTAGAAGTAATGACACTTAAAACTAAGGATTGTAAAAGGCAGAGACCTTCAAAAGGAGTTCACTCATACCCATGTTCACCATATGCAATACGATCAATACACCATTAGAGAAATTTTAATTTAGAGTTCACATGGTTACCAAAATAAACAAAATTAAAGGTTGAGGATGCATGAGTGGTGGGGGGAATTTCAGCCAGTTTTAGTATAACCCCCACTTGCAACATTTGAGGAAGCTAGAACTAAGCAATGGCCCCATTTACACCTGGCTTTTAACACCTGGCGCTTGGATTTTATGCATATCAGGCTAAACCACTTAAAAATGGGAGGTGTAAACAACCCCAAGACGCATTCAAAATCTGATCTCCAAAACCACTTCAGGAGGTGGTCAGACACATTTGGCCACACTGATAAACAAGTGTAATTGCAATTGAGTCTCCAACTCATACTTCTACACCTGGGCAAAAGTGAAATTTAACGTGCAGAGCGGATCAAGTGCATGTACAGGAAAGTGGCAGCTAGCCAGTGTAGCGTTTGTAATGGTTTGTGGTTTAAAACTTGCAAACTGTGGTCAGCGATTATTTTAAATGTATACAATGTTGAGCCCTTGTGAGCTTTGTCAAACAGCCGATTACTCCGTTTTTGTAATCGTTGAAAATATTGGCGCATTTAACAGCCAACTATGGATAGCTATGGGTGGAAACAAGCCTTTTCCTCAGTTGCCTTTCATGGCATGCCTGAGGTCTAAGATGCTTTTTCAGTCAGTTTTGAATAGCAAAACATTTCTCTGGCACTTGCCATCCCTAGAAAGCATGTTAATGCCAGGAGTAAATGCAACCCGGTTAAATCATAAATGGCCACAATCTGAATACTACACACTTGGTTGATGCCAAATGTAGTCTCAAAATGGTGTACGCACACATACCTACAATATGGCCACCATTTTATGATTCAAGTAGGACCGTTTCTAAGTATACATCAATGGGTGTGATTTTGGATTGTTAAGCCTGGAAGCCCGTATGGCATCAGTAGGAGCAGCTAAATTCACAGTACGCATGAGAAGGCAGTACGTTGCTGCCATTGTACATCCAATGGAAACCGCTGCTGTCATTTTAGAGGGAAGGAGACAGGAACGCAATTCACCTCATCTCTGCTGATGAGCTCATTGGAGAAGGTGAGACCAGGCATCAGACCCCTCTTCTTCAACCAGAAAATGGAGGCAAACGACCCAGAGAAGAAGATTCCTTCAACTGCAGCAAAGGCTACCACACGCTCCCCTGAAATGTCCACCAATCAAACCTCAGATTAATAAACAATTAAATCTAAAAAAATTTTTTTTTTTTTTTTTACTTTACATATCAATAGCAACTCAAGACATACCAAACGGTGCACTTTGGTTTCCAATCCAGTTCAGAGCCCAGTCAGCCTTCTTCTTCACACATGGCAGGGTTTCAATGGCATTGAAAAGATAGTCCCTACACAAGACAAAAAGCTTAAGTCACACAGCAGGTAATAGCCAAAAGATGGCAAAAAAAAGAAAAATGTTAAAGGTTAGTTCAACTTAATTTACATAAGATAATGTTTAAGAGCAGCTCAATTTCTGACCGGTTGATCTAGTGAGCCTCAGTTTCATACCAAACTAAATAAAATGGCTTAATTCAGAAAGGGCAAATGGACCACTAATGTGAGCGCAACTGTGGCTCAAATTTTTGTGTCTCAACAGCCCGCCAAACAGAACGAGTGGCAACACTTAGCCCCCATTACCAGCTGAGGTACATAGCCCTGTGCAAATCAACAATCCAACTAAGGTCTCGTGTGTAGTAATGCTTCAACAAAGTCCTCGTTCTGTACGAGAGCTTTGAAAAGGACACCTTCCGTTTCAATTTAACTATTGAAGCAACAGATTAGGCAATCTAGGGACCTGGCTGTCGCACTGACCTCTCTTTGGAGTCTTTGATGTAGGTATCAATAAGTAGGCTGTACATTTCAGAGTGGATGTTCTCCATGGCAATTTGGAAACCATAGAAGCAGCGCGCCTCCGTCACTTGGACCTCTTGGGTGAAACGCTCCACCTAGAGAAGGGTGAGGAATTATAGGACAAATTTATTCTGCTGCAATTAAACCGTAGGGATTTCCCTTTATATGGGAGACGCATCCAACTACTGGCATCACACGGCTACATTAAGTATACTCTAGGCGACTGCATGTTATCCTAAAGCAGTTTCTTCACATAATGACATTACACACTGGCTTAGATGACAGCCTTACTAAAGGTCACGAATAATAAAACCCATAACACTGGCATATATAAGAATTTGTTTAATGATCCACAAACATGACAGGTTTTGGAGGGTGTCTGTAAATTTACAATATGCTCATGTTCTCAAAAATGGTCCCTTAAATTTTTAAAACCCATTCTAAATGCAACTTGTTGTCAATGTATGCAAGAACTGAATTTACACAACTTTGTTGGTTTCATTAATGCAGACTGGCAATTTATGCTTCAATACAATTAACAAAAATGAAACATGCAATATTACAAAATAACCCGATACTCAATAGTTTGAAAAAGCATGCTTGGAACATCATTGTATTATTGAAAAGCAAAAAATTTAAGTTGTTTTAGATTTGCATTGAGGACAAGAAACTGGAATGGGGAATCCTGACTCCAATTTAGGGCCAGCACAAGACTAGTTTTATCAGAATTAAGTTCAAAGTTCATAGGACTGAACCATTTGAATCCACACAAAATGGGTATTTTATTAGTATCACCAGGTCTGATAAAACGGCAGTATCGTCTGCAGTGAGTGTTGCGATTACAGATATGGCCATGAGGTAAAGACCTAAAATGGGTGCTGTAGGAATGTCATTCTAGGCGACTGGCTTAGTATGACCCTACAACCGGGACAGTTAGTCAATTGTTATTCTAAAGTGTCAGCAATTCAACTACTACTGCAGTTAGATTGTCAATGAAAATGGGAGAAGGGGGGTTGGGGAGAGAAACTTACCAAATTCTCGTTAACAATGCCATCACTGGCGGCGAAAAAAGCCAGTACGTGAGAGATGAAATGTCTCTCATCGTCCTTCAAGGATTCCCAGTGCGCCAAGTCCTTTGAAAGGTCAACCTACAAATTCAACATATTTTGGCACAACATTTAGATAATAAATAATTGAGGACCAAAAGACGTGCTTTTCAGTAGCAGCCGTTTAAAGCAAGAGTTTCTTCAACAGTAGCAACATATACGCATATACTACAGGGGTTGAAATTAATAGCAAAAGCTAGATCTTTACTCAAAATTGATGACGGCAAAGGATTTCAGTCATGCTTTTTCTATTTTATTACAGTAATACCACCCAGTGGTGTAATTAAAATAATTTAGCTACAAACCTCCTCAGCAGTCCAGAAAGAGGCCTCGGCTTTTTTGTACATCTGCCAGATGTCATGGTATTGAATGGGAAATATGACGAAACGGCGGGGATTGTCCCTTAAAAGTGGCTCATCTTGCACGCTTACTTTCTTAGAATGTTTTGATGTAATCTAAAAAGTAAAACAAAATGTTAGCTTAGAAATAGGCAAAATCTTCAGCAATAAAAGTTACGCTATTTATCAATTCTTTACTTCAGTACCAATTAAATGTTAAGTTTGACTAGGACCCTTCTTTGTTTAACTTATATGGAAAGGTAACTAAGTTAAGTAAACTTAGTAGACATAATTAACCGGCTAATGCTGCCAACCTATTGATGGGCCATCTCGTTGGCGCCAAATAGCCTACCAAACACGATTTTCCCTCCAGCGGTAGGACGATATTTCCTAAACAAAAATAGATTACACAATGTACATGTTGAAACCGTTTTGAATGTCTTAATCAAAAACATCTTACCTCAGAATCGTCAAAGATTTTCCGCGCAGTTTTGGACGCCAGAATCCGAGTACTGTTTAAACTAGGGGGCTGACGAGGGAGATAAAATCAAAGTTACAACCTTACCCATTTCACTTGAAAACGCTAAAAACTTACTAGTTAGATATTAAAAATGTATGTTACATTTCCGTATTGGTAAGCTAAGCAGTTTTATTTTCCATTTTGGAATAGCCAGTATTAGCAAACTCCCTAACAGACGGTTTAAAAAGTTTGAAAACATTTTTGAACTAGCAAATCAATTTTATCTAAAGTTAACGTCGAAGGAAAACGTTCAACTTACCGTGTTCTCTTTGTCAGTCAGTGAAATACTGTTCAGTGTGGAAACAACGCCGTTTTCATTCTTCTTGGAAAGAGGGGAGCGAGTGGTCAGCATTTTTAGATTTAGCTTAACGTTATGTAAGCAGCACTAAACAGTAGTTAGTTTGTTAACAATACTTAATTTATTAATATACTAGCGACCGTACGATGTATAGTATAAATACTTAACTAATTAAAATAAAATTAGAAATAAATAAAGCTAGCAAGACTGACTTTTAGCGCTAAAACAAGAGAAGAACTCGAGCGAACGTAAACAACCGTAATATGTTAGTGACTGAGGCTGAGCTCCTGAGCTGCTGCCTCTATTTATTCAAGTCTTGGCGCGTGAATGCGTACAACCAATAGATTTGCAGTATATGCTGCTCATTTCGATCGCTAGAACCGCGACCAATCAGCTCGTCGATTGAGGTTTCTTAACTTGCTTCAGATTGCGGGAAATTCAAGCGCTTGTTTTGTGACCAGCTTTAGAAAAGGCGCGCTTTATAAAACAAAAAGACTAAAATATAGCCTATCCACCCCTATAATTGTTACTTTATTTGTTAATCCAAAAAATTAAGAAATCAAATATCTAATGACTGTCTGAAAATGAGAACAAGTGAAATTTAGATGAGCCATTTAGCTATAAATTAGCTACAAACCAAACGCACGGAAAAGAGCCTAGCCTACTTCCCTTTGTCAGATAATAATGTTACAGAACTGTATGCTACGCTTATACTAGCTAATCAATATATCTTACAGGTAGGCTATTATATAGGCTACTTTCTGTGTTAAAATCTTGATTTTGAGAGGTGATGCTAACGTTCTTATTACTGGAACTGGTTTTTTAAAAAGGGGTAGGCTATCAGCATTGTGTCGTTGCCGCCATAATCATTAGATAGCTGCAGCCATTTGTTATTATCCACTTGGCCCGGTACACACATAAAGATTTTCTAAATCTTAACAGATTTTTTATCTGTGAGAGACCCCACACATGAAGATAAAAAATCATGGATTGAACAGTTTTGATCGTATTGTGTGTGGTGTGCTCCGATATTCCCAATACAGCACACCACATACATAAAGATTTGTCCTACGACAGTCTAGAGCAGGGGTGGGCAATTCCAGGCCTCGCGGGCCGGTGTGTATGCATGTTTTTACTGCCACCAGTTACCACGGCTCAATCAGCTAATTAGTCATACACACAATCACCGATTCACTCGTAAATTACAGAACGATAAAACGCTACAATACACGCATACCGGCACAAGAACATTCATCAGCTGCTGTTCATATCGCGGATATGTAGATTAAAATATCAGATCATGTAAACGATTGGGCTAATTCAATAATTGTTAACTGGCGGCAGCAAAAACCTGCATACACACCGGCCCGCGAGGCCTGGAGTTGCCCACCCCTGGTCTAGAGTCTCGTCCCCCAAGCCAGAAATCTCGCGTGATCAAACGTGATCTAACGTACTGTTACTTTCTTTTCATTCTCTGTCTGTCTCAATTCAATTCAATTCAATTAGCTTTATTGGCATGACAAGACATTACATCCGTATTGCCAAAGCATACTGCATTGAAACAGTCCTACAAGACATACTAACTACACATACTTTCTAACACAGAACAATACAAAACAGCAAAGACTAGTAACGAATGAACAGTAACCATACATATAGATACAATTTAAAGATACAATTAATAATAATTATGAATGGCAATGATAATAATGATGATGATATTGATTCCTGTCACTCACTGTCCCTAAGACGATGGCAGGCAGCTATATATTGTGCCGCCAGGTCACAGTACGTCCTCTCCTCTCCTAAGAGGATGGGGAGTTTTTGGATGTTTGGTAAATTTTTAAATTGAGGGTATCTCTGATCTATTTTGGGAAAGTATTTATTTCTAATTTGAATGTATTTTTCACATTTTGTGACAAAGTGCAGCTCTGTCTCGACTTCGTTGAGATGGCAATGTTTGCACAGCCTTTCTTCCTTTGGAAGCCATGTTTGCCGATGTCGGCCTTTTTCGATGGCCAGGCTGTGCTCACTGAGTCTGTACTCACTGTACAGTCTGTACTCACTGATGTCGGCCTTTTTCGATGGCCAGGCTGTGCTCACTGAGTCTGTACTCACTGTACAGTCTGTACTCACTGATGTCTCTCTCTCTCACCCACGCACGCACGCAAAGCCATTGTACAATAATCAAGCTAGAATACTGGAGCTAGACTAGCTAGCTAGCTATTAGCTTACCTGATAACTCCATTGCGGTGGCAATTTCTTGCCAACTCTTGTCCTTGTCATTCCTATTATGGTAACATTTGGCGGACACATTATATAAACACTTGTGTGTTTGCCATAAATCAACAAGTTGGTCCTCCATTTCTGAAGTCCATCTGACTTTGAGCTTCGCGCGGTTGCTGGTAGCCATGATTATGTCTTCTCCCTTTTTATGCTTCCGTGTTCTTCAGTCAGCTCGCTTCTTGATTGGCTACATTCCATTCCACGTCACGATCCACAGAGTCGTGACTCGGGAGCTGTCGGCTTTCCCCACACACAAGAGGACTTTTGATCGTAAATATTGAACAGGTTTGATATTTACGATCGTCGGCCATGACCATTTTTCGAGCAGATTGTCGGGAGGAATTGACTCTTAACACACCTCACACCACAGGATAATCTTGTAGGATAATCTTTAGAGGCATCAGATAATCGGGCGTTTGCTGTCCTTGGTCGGAAGGGGGAAAATCGGGCCAAAATCAGCCAAATTATCTTTATGTGTGTACCGGGCAGCGAGCTATTGGTAATTGACAAGATAGCTGTTGTTACCAGTTGAATGTGCCTTTCGAGTTATTTCAACCAAGAAACTGGTGGAGGATGGCAGTGCATATTTGCCATTCAACTGTGTCAACAGGAAGTTATCGCTTGAAAATAGCTACCGTTTATTAATTCCATTAATACTGGCAAGTGTTTAACGTAATATTTACGTTAATATATTAATAATTCCATTAATTTTGTCTCGTCTATTGTCATTTCGCTTGTCAGGCAAAAAGCCTAATATTGACTTTTGCTAATTCTATTGGTCCTGCATTCCATAGATTCCTATGTGGAATTATTAGTGAACTCGGGTAGCTCAGGTTCTCTGGTCTTGAGTCATAGTCTGTATGATTTGAGACTACACATATAAAGCCCAATTCAGCCGAAGCATATCTGTCTAGTCAACAATATATTAAGCTATGCATGAAATATAAACATGCCATGCCTGGTTAACTTTGCAGCTCACTTCATGCAGTTCAGATAAATGTTAACTTACCAAGTTCTCCCTGGACACTGGCTGGTTGCACATTGCCACTTTGTGGTCAAGATGTGCAACTGCATATTCCATACAATCTATCAACATGGGTTTTTTAGTCTATTTTCAGCAGGTTGGTGTTATATTTATTGAAATGTCTTCTGAGGGCAGCATTGCAACCCTAGCCCTAAACCTAACCCTAACCCTCTCGCTGATTGGATGGCTGAGAGAACCAATCACATGCAATGCTGCCCTCAGAAGACATTTCAATAAATATAACACCGACCTGCCTATTTTCAGCACATTTATAATCTATTCTCAGAATCTCCTAGTTCTCTTTCTCGGTCAAGGTTCCAGCAGAACTACGGATATATACGGAGAATCTTGTTTTATCAATACTTATATATGCCTTCCACAGGTGGTGTTTGCATCTTATATAGGGTGTTAAATTAAATATTCATTTTATCATACTGTGCATCTCACACAGTGGTTCACTTATATTGATACCGGCCATGGTCAGGCCTATATTTAGGTTCTATGTCGACACTGATGCCTACGCAGAGTTCAAGATCAAAGAGGCTGATGGAAATAATTCAAATGAGTATTTCCTGTGACAACAGGTTCTATTGCCAACAGAAATAAATAATAAAACACCAATCTAATTAAATGACGCACTTATAATGAGAAACATAACATATTATGTGAATTTGAAATAAAATGAAAAGTACCATGAAAATGATTATAAATTCTTAAATCCTGCAGCCTCTATCTAGTAAATAACTGACATACAAGTGACTCTTTGTTCTTTGTGTTCTTTGCATCCAAAGGGAAGATGCAATTTGCATTTTACAAACATACATATTATAGGCTATTGTAGCAACTTTTATTGTAGTGTTCTCTGCCACCAATTAAAAGGCTGAAAGACCTGGAAAGTTGTCATCTTTCTAGTCTCGTTCCGAGATGCTTTCTCTGTAGAGAGTACGTTATGAGCCTGACGACTTCTACTCCAGAAAAGGTTGCAACTCGCCAGTCCCTTTCCCCGCTACAAGTTAGGAGGAGACCAAACACCTAGGTGGTTTGACCAATTTTATGAAAATTGGTAAGCAGCATGTGCATATGAATATCTTGAAACCCATAAACAGTGATGACATGGATCACCACCATCTTCACTGTCTGCCTTTGAATGCTTGGTCCTCTTATCTCTGATTGTAGCAATGTTATTTACACAAAAACTGTAAACGACCGTTTCTAACTTTTAAACGGCACGTGCAATTCGTAGTTTCAACATGGATCTGAATATAAGCTATGCCTATAACGTTAAAAGCAAAACCAATGTTCTTCGTTAGGGATAGTATCGCTGTGAAATTGTGTATTATTAGGCAATATTGCTACAGGGGTATTGCCGTCGACATCTGTTGATCATTATTTACAACTTGATGAAATCATCCACATCATCTTTTTGCTGAGCAATTGTATTGCTATAAAATAATAATTTTGCTTATTTTTGGGGCATACAATACAACCCAATACCTGTATTTTTAAATTTCATATAGGCTTCCTTGTGCATACTATATGCTGTAAATTGCAGAAGTTAAAATAATAAAAAAATGTAAATACCTAAAATAATAAACAAAAAGCACAGAAAAAAAAAAAACTATCTATTTTAATTTGTTGCCCGAGACTCTGGCAGCAGGCACAAATACAATTTGTCACATAAAAAAGGGAGTCTTCTTCTAAAGTGGACTCATGAGAATTACATTTCAGGACTGCTGTAAAATGTAATCATATTTATTGCTGTGATTCAGAGGATAAATTATCTGTATATAAATGCTCATAAGCGTTTCCCTTTAGCCAAATCTCATAATGTAATGTACAGTTCCACTATACTGTGTTATTTTCAGAGCAATATAGCATACACACAACATAGAACAATTTTAGACATAGCTATAATGTGGAGCAAGGATCCATATCCTTTCCTTGTTCAGTAATCCCTAAAGGGCAGTGACCACAATTGACAATAATATCAAAAACTTTTTATTTAGGCCTATATTGTCACATTGTAACCATTGGCTAGTAACCTATTACATCTTGATGTTTAAACTTCGTGTTCATGAAAAGGCCCTGGAATACATGCGTACACGCTTTACAATCCCGTTTACATAAACTGTTGCGAATGCTGACTGGTCCATGATCGATTTAAGCACCTTAAAAGTTTATCACAACGCAAAAAAGCTTGGGTTCATGTTTTCAGTCCCCTACAAATAGTCAATGCCTTGCCATTTGTTTCATATAGTTTGCTAACTTGCTGTAGGATGACCTCGAGAGGCACGCCTGTGGCCTGTGATTATATAACATTAAGGTCAATGCTGACGCCCGCATATACAGCCCCCCACCCCAGTGTACGTTTAGTTTAGTATTCGTTTTTAACCTGAAAGACGTTGTTTTTTATTGTTGATGGTGGCTTGTAGTCTGTCTATTGATGTCACACGGTCAAAGATTAAATGAAAAACTCCCGGTAAATTTGGTCGCACATCACATACTCACCACGCTCTGCTGCCGCGCCTTGAAGCAGGGGGCTTATTCAAATCATGCAGCTGCTGTTTTTTCATCCTTCGAAAGTCGGTCAGTAAGGCAAAGGGGGGCGGGCATGAACTAACCAGTCAGAAGCTCGCGGCTGTCTTCCAGCTCCATGTATTCTCGGATTGGTCGCGCCCCCGACCGTGTTTTCTTCCTGTAATCTGATTCGAGTAACGTTGTTACTTACTAGGCGTCAATGGTAAATTCAAAATACAAAGATGAGTTTTCTTTTCTTTCGTCGGTGAGGTCATCTTGAACTGAATTTAGTGACGTTTTTAAACAATTTACGCTAATATTGGCGCGTTATATGATGTTTAAAACAGGTCTTGAGCATTGCAAATAGCAATACGCAGCTACATGGACTGTGAGCCAAGGCTATTTCTAGGCTAGAACGAACCCTTATTATTTCTCAATAACGAGATCGAATGTATTCGAAAAAATATAGGCTAATTTATAGGTCTACTCATGCCTTCTTGTTTGTTCTACATACATACAGTTGAAGTCGGACGTTTACATACACTTAGGTTGAAGTCATTAAAACTCATTAACCACTCCACGGATTTTATGTTAGCAAACTATAGTGTTGGAAAGTCAGTTAGGACATCTACTTTGTACATGACACAAGTAATTTTTCCAACAATTGTTTACAGACAGATTATTTCACTTTTAATTCACTATATCACAATTCCAGTGGGTCAGAAGTTTACATACACTAAGTTGACTGCACCTTTAAATAAAAAAAGAAATGTTTTGGTCACATATCCTTTGCATGCCATGACTTCCTGATGTCTGTGACCCAACAACATCAAGACTCTAGATATCTTATTTTCTGGTACTCTTACAAGCGATACTATAACATCTCTGCATTTCAATGGATCTCTATGGGAATTGGGGGGTGGGACTAGATTTAGCTATAAATTACACTTGGTCTGAGGTATCAAACAAGCCTCAAACCATCACTCTGCTACCAGATATACAGTAGATTAAGGGTGGTTTCTGCTGACAAATTTTCCGATTGAACTCTATAAAAAAATAAGTCAGAAGAAACCCTTCAAGTTATCCATCCATATCTACTGTATTTCTGACAGTGGAGTGATGATTTAAGGCTTATTTGATACATCAGACCCTTGATGACTTAGAGCCATTTAGTCAACCATGTGTTCCATACTATTCCAGTGTAATTTACAGCTAAATCTAGTCCCACCCCCCAATTCTAATAGAGATCCATTCAAATGCAGAGATGTTATAGTATCGCTTGTAAGAGTACCAGGAAACAAGATATCTAGAGTATTTTTATGTTGTTGGGTCAGACATCAGGAGGTCATGGCATGCAAAGGATATGCGACCAAAAAAATGTTTAAAAAAATTTAGACAGTCAACTTAGTGTATGTAAACTTCTGACCCACTGGAATTGTGATATAGTGAATTAAAAGTGAAATAATCTGTCTGTAAACAATTGTTGGAAAAATTACTTGTGTCATGCACAAAGTAGATGTCCTAACTTACTTGCCAACACTATAGTTTGCTCACATAAAATCCGTGGAGTGGTTAAAAATTAGTTTTAATGACTTCAACCTAAGTGTATGTAAACATCCGACTTCAAATGTACATGTGCATGCACACACACATACACACGCACACACACACACACCAGTGTTGGGCAGTTTGATTTCTTAAAAGCTGTAGTCTAAACTTTTGAACAAATCCAATCAGTCAGGAATATATTCAAGCAAGACGTGTTAGCAAAAATAAATACATTGTTTTGTTTTAAAAAGAATGTTTTTTTTGATTTTTTTTTTTTGTGTAGCTAGACTCACTTCCTGCTCATCCTGTGTGGTAGTACATGTGGTGTGTGTGGATCTTTATGTTTCATGCTGAAGTTATCCAAAATGTAATCATGTAATCCTCAGAAAATCCTAGTAAATGTGGCTACACTTTGACCTGTATTAACTTATACAAACTGCAAAAAAAAATAATGTTCAATAACTGACGTGAGCCCAAAAATGCTTTGTTACAAATGTTTATTAAATAATATGCAAAATGAGATAGTATGCATTAATCACAGTATAGAATACTGATCACGTACAGACTTTTATATCAATAACATTGTCATATTCTGTAAATAAATGCAGATTGAAACACACAATACATTCATATATAGATGTGTATATGTACAAATATACAGACAAAGACAGTCAAACAGTAAGACTATTTATACAAGGCTTTGGCAAATAGTGAGTATACAGTCTGTAAAACACGATAAACAGAAAAATATGTACAAATGAGCACAAAAAAAAAAGAGAGAAGTCCAGTGCAAGATCAGTCTTTTTTTTCTCTCCATGAACTGGTAGCAGCCTTAATTTTGTTTTCGCAAAAGCGATTGGTGAGAGGTCAGTCCTGAGGCAGCTGATTGGCTGATGAGGGTGAACTAGTTTGAGGCAGGCGTAAACACGTTGAGGGGTAGCGCGGTTCCAGGCGTGGCCGGCGGCTTGGCCGAGGTGATTTTGTTGAGGTCGCGAACTTCGGCCTGCCACGTGGGGATTTTCTTGGTGGTCATGTGTCGACGGGCATGCTTGGTCAGGTGGTCGCTGCGCATGAAGCGTCTGTCGCACACGGGGCACGCAAACTTCTTTTCGCCCGTGTGCGTGCGGCGGTGGCGGGAAAGCTCGTCCGAGCGTGCAAACTTCTTGTCGCAGCCTTCCCAGTTGCAGCTGAACGGTTTCTCGCCTAAATGGGACAGCAGGAGTCAAACACTGTCAGAAATTGGTATTGCGTGTGACCCCGACCTGAGGTCACCGACCTCCTTATCTCTGCAATAGTGATTTACATGTGTAGTGTGTACTTATTGAAATTTTAGTCAAACACTTTATCAATTAAATAAAGATGATTATTCAAAGCAGACCAAACACATAATACAATATATGACCTTAGGGTTGAACTATTAGATCAACACATGCAATGTGCAACAGTGAGTTCCTGTATGACCCATTTCTCAAGGGGAAACTAATATATCTACCTGTGTGAGTTCGCAGATGGGCCTTCAGATGAGAGCTCTTGAAATATGTCTTTCTGCAGCCTGGAAAGTTGCAGATGTAGTTCCGTCGCCGAGACAAGTCAATCTGGGGAGCGCCGCTGCTCTGGCCCGATGGCATGTAGACCGGCGCGGGCGCCAGCGGCAGCAGTTTGGTGTTGCCCAGAGTTACCACCGTCTGCGCGCACTGGGGGACCTGGGACAAGGGCGCCTGGGGGACCACAAACATCACTGCCCCCTGGGGCATCGCGGAGCCCACGAGGATGGGATGCGTGAGGGACGAGGCCTGGCGGAGGAGGGCTTTCGCCCCGGGCTGCGACTGGACCTGGGCCTGGATGAAGGCGGAGATCATGCCGGGCTGGCCACTCACGGGGAACATCTGGCAGATTAGGGGAGGGCTGGCGATGGGCGCCGGGCAAATGGGAGTGCTTACGGGAGGGGGCAGGCCCACGTTCTCGGATGAAGTGGGGCAGCTTTCTTTCTTGATCCCGGCGTGCGCGGGGCTGCCGCTCCGCGAGTCAGTCTGCGAGGGAAGGGCGGGGGGCGCAGAGGTCGCGGCCGAGCCCTGCGGTTGGGCCTTCTGTTCCTGCGGTTGTTGGGGGGAAGGAGCGGTCCGTGCCAGCCTCTGCTGCTCGGCGCTCGCTGGTGGAATGTGCTGGCCGGAAGACCTGTCAGCTGTGTGGCGTATCACGCTGGTCGCCATGGCTCTGCAGGGCAGCGCGGCGGGGCAACGCGGCTCCGCTGTGCCCGGCCGGAGGCTGGTGTGAGCGGCGGAGCGGCGCGGCAGGCCAGAGCACAGCCTGGTCGGGACGTGCCTCTGCCCCGCGATGGTCACTGGGGAGGCAGTGGGGCTCTCTGTGAAACTGGGGCTATGAGGCGGGGTCATACACTAAGGAACACAGAGCGAAAAGGACAGTGAGCGCACAATTCATCTGCATGTCCACTCAGCCACAATAGGCCATTAATGCATGAAGACCATACATTATGCATTGGAAAAACAAATGCAACCTCACTGTGCTAGGGTCTACCGATAAACAGTAATTAGTAACATTTAGGTGAGAGAGAAACAGATTTTCAGAGAAAGAGAAACAAAGTCACATATAGATATTGTGAATCAAATTATTATTTTTTTCCCCCCATTTGTTCCATTAATTTAATTTGTTCGATTTCAAAAAAAGAAAAATAACATATTTGTTGTTAATTGATAATTAACTGGATAAACTGGTTAGCAAATAGACATGCACTTGATGGCTTAACAAAGCCAGGGAATATTAACGCTAACAAATACAGCCAAATTAAATGTGTAAATCTGTGTTGATTAACAAAGGTAGATGGCCATGTCAATAAAAAGTACTACATTAAGTCAGTTACTATAAGTTACAGTGAAGCGGGGAAGTGACTTCTCTGCTTTAACCGTTTACACTTAAATATTCATAAAAATTTGTATTGTGCTACAAATAATTAGCACTGGTATTGTTTCTACTATAATGCAGAATATATCAGGGAGGGTGATACAATGAGAAGACACTGTTCTTCTCCATCTTGGCACCGTGCCGTTTTGCTTACCAGTGACGAGAGAGAGACAAAGTCCTTTGAGGGCTCCATGGGGTCTGGGTGCTGTAGGAGGGAATCACAGGAGTCGGAGGTGGGGGTTAGTGGGCGGGGTCTGTGTGACCTCTGACCCCAGGAGCTCATGCACACCAGTGCCTCCGCCGCCTCCAGGTCATGGTATTCTAGCGCACTGCAGGAAGACCGCTCGCTGTCGTGCCTCTTCCTCTCCATGATCGACTCGTAGATGTCCATCAGATCTGACTAAGAGGGAAAACAAGGCCGTCACGCTCTCGATACTGATAAGAATATCACAACCTTTTATAGCTGCAGTCATTCAACACGATTAGCGACATTTGTGGGTTTTCACATAGCGTATTACCGCAAGCAATTACATCTGAAACAATGTCATCATACTAGTTACCAGAAAGCCCACAATGCGTAAGTGGCTATATATGTTTATTTTTTGTAAAAATGTATGCATGGCCATGGGTTGAAGCATTTCACAATGATTTCATTATAAGTAGCGCTGATACGTGGGGGTGCAACACAATGCAGTTCCGCGACAAATCACGAAAACTGAGCCCTTTTAATAGCTTTCACATGAATACTATGGCTAAAGCAATACACTGAAAGCTCGGATAAGGAGTGGCAAGCTGGCACATTCTTTCCCATCATCAGCTAAATGCTAAACTGCACGTACTGCGAGGTATTCTGAGGGGCCACGGCACAGTGCAGCGGTTTCGAGGCTACACCCAATGTCTCATATAGCAAAAGACTGCGGAGCAAGGAACCTCCCATTGCCAAATATAGACCAACGTGCCCCCAATGCTAGACGTCCGTGCAGGGACAGTTGCAAAGGCAGCGAATGTACAAACACCAGGAAGTCCTCAATTCGGCATCGCCTGCCTATGGCTGTGACCTAAAACCACTCCCCGCCACTACAATAACGTTTACCGTTAGCTACACTGTAATAATTGTCAAAGATTGACTGCCACACTTTGATGTTGACAGCAACAAAGAAACCATCTAACGTCATTCTTTAGATCTCTTGAAAGGCGCAAGAAAATGCTGTCATTGGCGAGCAAAAAGATTCGAGGTTATCTCGTGTCACGCATCAGAAGGTTCTGTATGAAACATGTAATTCATGAAAATTTTGATTTAAAAATGTAAAATGACTATCTGTCAATGATATGCAATATTGTTATAATAAATTGGATTGTTGTCAGTTCATATTTATTCAACAGTTGCCTCTAATCTATGAACATACGCTATTATTCTGCTGAAAGGCTGGCTATTTTATGATTACACACAAACTAGCAATATACATATTTAAAAGCAAGCTAGCTAATTATCTCCACTGTTTAAGGGGTGGTAAAATGACACAAAATGGCTGATTAAATATGACTGGCTAGCAAGTATAAAGTCATGGCTATAATGGACAGTGAACCAGTTGAATCAACGCCACATGATCCAGAAGGTTGGTAGGTAGCTAACACATATCCTTATAATACCTGCAACTTCCCCTTGCAAATATATACCTAGCAAGTCATTAGAAATGCACTGGCAAACATGTAACGTTAATCATTCAACAAACTGCATATGAAAACAGTTAACTGGTTGGCTAGCAGGCTTAGAGCCACATGTTAAGTAAGTAGTAAAATACATTCTTAACCAAAACAAAGGCAGTAAGCAAAATAAACAGGTGTTAAGTCCACATATTCCCAATGAAAAACGATAGCCAGCTTGGGAGTCCACTAAAATATACGTTACAACACGATTCTAACTCACCCCACTTGACTCCTCCATCTCCGAAACGTGTCGCGACGTAAAAGTCAGCATTTAAATAAAAAAATGTCCCAATAACTGTCACTAATCAATGCAACTGAAGGCAGAGTCACCGCAACCGCCCTGTAAACAGTGAACATAGAAGTGAAACTGCTTTCACCAGCAGAGTCTATCCTCAGCTGTGTGTGAATCAGAGACGGGAGAGAGAAAAAAAAGAAAAACAAAATTCAGGGAACTCTGGCGGGTGGCAACATGCTACCAATCAAAAACAAAGGTGTATCAGACGTTATCCAATAGAAACGAAGATAGCGCGTGATCAACGCATGATCGCAGGGCTATTGGGGGAAATAGGGTGCGTGGCTGTTGGAGGGCGTACCGGGGGAGTCAGCGGTGTCAGAATAAACCCGGTGAACTCGAAGCTGGAAAACTAGGGGAAAGGTCGTAGCGCTGAACGAGCAGAATCGTGAGATACTAGCACGCGTCTGGCTTGCTATGCCAGGAAAGGAAGCCCTGCACATTCTGCAAGCACAACAAAGAACTCCTAATTATCCGCATTAGCATGCAAGCCTTTAGAAATTGTTTCGCTTTTTAAAAGTTATATATAAATATATATATTATATATATACAATGATTCGATTAATATATAATCAATACATAATAAATAAAAGTCGTAAGTGACAACACGGTTATTGATATTAATACATAATAAATATAACAACAACGACAACGAGACAACAACATAAAGCACGCTATAATTAATGTATTTGCGGTTGCTGCTGGGGGTTTATCTTCAATCTGTAAAGAACTAATGCAGGCAGCTTGGGGCACACACATAAACACATAAACATTTTGTGTATGCAGATAACAGATTTTGTTCTATAAGATGAGATGGAAAATACTGGGGTGCTACAATAACCAGCCTACCCATTGCACAGTCCATGGAGACAAGTGAAATGTACAGATTTGTGTATTGACAAACGTAATTGACAAAATAACAGTTTTAATTCCCTTAAAATGTTATTTAAAAAATAGAAACATATAAGCTTTATGCCTGACAACATGTCCCAAGCTTGGTCTCCCATTGGAGCTGGGATCCTACCCTTCACCCCAACCAACATCCCCCTAGATGGTATTGAACCCTATGACTCCACTGCAGAAAGGTTGTAAACAGCCATCCTTCAAGGAATTTAAGGGCGGGGTCTTAAGACTGAAGGGAGTTGGTCTTTGCCTCTTTGTAGTGGTTATCCATTAACCCTTTAACAGGACTTTGTATTATATTTACTACCAAAACACTTTTTAAGTCCCTGGTTTGAAGGCTTTTCTTGGCAGTATGTTATCACAAGCAGTCAGCTATTCACAAACAATGAAAGACACTTGTGTTAATAATATGTAAAACACAAATCATGGGAAATTCTTCTAATCTAAATGTTTGTTTTTTTCCGGTCTGTCTGAAGTGACAGGGACCTGGGGGATAACAGACCCCTTCACACCTTATGCATTAAATTTAGCCTGGTGGGAACAATCACACAAACAATTAACATTTCACACAACCAGGAATTTTTCAAAAACACTTCCTGTTATGTATCAGGTGGTGTAGTTTGAAATGTTTCCACTTTTTGTCTTGCAGAAGCCAGAAGGATATCAGAATTTGTTACCTTTTTTGTGGCTGGGCAGAGGAGTATTATAATTTGAAGGATTGACTCCCAGGTAGAGCACTATCATTGCACCCTTGAGCATGGTAATTAACCTGAATTGCTTCAGTGAAGCTCTGAAAATGAATACTGTGTAAAAATGAACATAAGTTGCTCTGGATAAGAACATTTGCTAAATGCTTAAATGGAAATTACTGTTAAATTACTGTTGAAGCAATAATGCTGTTGATAAAAGCTCCACAGAATTGAATTACAAAGGGTGAACTAATATTAACATATAACGTTCCATTATTTCTGTTAAACCAATCAAGGCCACATGTTTTGGTAATACATCAAAATGCCACCAATATTTTGTGGTAATGAACTATTACGCAATCCTCATTCCCAGTGCCTTCACCATGGCCGTGACATTTTGAAATGTTGTGTTCCTGTGGCCTAACTTTCCTTCATACCAATCAGCCCATGCAGAAAAAAAAGGTGCCATGTGGCGCACCTGCCAGGGTCGTGCTGAGCAGTGACGTTGCCGTGGCGTGGCAGGGGACGGGCACTCTCCCCGTAGCCTAGAGAGTTAGCATGAGCTTGACCTCAAGTGAGGTGCAGCTCTTGGCTGTGTAATGCCAAAAAGCGGCAGGAGGGGGGCCGGAGAGGCAGGAGGGAGGGAAAGGGGGAGGGATAGGGGGGCTGTCTGTGTGTTAAATAAGAGGGGCAAATAACTCCGCTGGAACTGGAGGAAAGGTTACACATACACACCCCTCCTCACATAGTGCTGTGTGGGAATGGACTAGTGGCAAACGTATAAGTATTGTATGAACAACAACAACAGAAAGCCTGTGAAAAGCCTACAGCTCAATTTATCTAACTGGTATTGGATTACCCCCTCGTGCATAAAGTCATACTTTAGTGTCATTTGGGAATGGAGACGTATAAAAGTCCCATAATCTCTTTGGTCTCTTTGGTCACTTAAGGACAGCCCTGAATTTCTTCCTCATGGTTTTAAAAACGATTTATGAATGCTGCCAGTCTTGACCCCAGACAACCTCTTTTCTTTTATGTGTCTGGAAAGGGAAATTACAGTTTGAGATTGGTTCCCTGTAATCTGATTGGTTCTAGCCAGTGTTTTGCGATAGGTTAACGGGTAAACTGGCTGGAATCATTCCAATGTGAATTCCACCGACACAAGATCATGTATTTGCCTGAAAGTAGCTGTCCATTGGTTTATTAGAAAAGCCTATCCCTAGAGCTTTTGCAGACTAGTCATCGCATATCGCTGTCACTGGGTAAGGTTCATAGTACTGTTAAGAGTTAAGAGTCTGACAAGTGACTGGCAGAGTAACATTGCAGCCATGTGAATACATAATTCCTGATTCCTTGTGGAGAACAGCAAGGCTTAGTCATTTGTTTGGAAAAAAAAACAAAAAAAAACAGCAGCTCTAAAAATAAATGTAATCGTGTTTTAATGAATTAATTTACATAATACATTTTTTAGGCAGTTCCACTGCTGCAATGGCCCCTTGTTGATTTGGATGGGCATCGACTAGCATGTGTTTCCACTTGTTTTTCAACTTGCAGGCTGCCAGCTCGGCCAGCTAAACTGTTCTAGAGGATTGTGCCGCTGGAGTGATGTCACAAATATTTGACCAGAGGAGTTGCTTGTGCATGATGAAGTGGGGATTATCCTGTCAACAGAAACCCTCCCTCTCTCAGCAGATAAGCATCTATTTACTGGTACGCATCGCCCCACAGGACTGGTACGCATCACCCCACAGGACTGGTACGCATCGCCCCACAGGACCCCTGGCCATAGTCAGCATTAGCACAGTCTGGATGTGGAGCATAGGGCACAAGATTACAGGATTACTGTAATATGCACAGGTGCCCCAGTTGTCCAAAGGGGAAATGTATCAACGAGGGTCTTGATCCGTTGTAGATTCTAAGTTGACACGATCCACTCAAACACTGGCAAATCAGCCAACCTATCATAAATACAACGTAGGTTAAAAACGTAAGTGTAAGCAGTGACTCGTCGCCACTGATAGGCATAGTATTCAATTATAGAATAGCAGCTGGGAGTGAGTGATCAAGGCCTATTCCAACCAAGGAGACTAGATTAGCAATACAATAGACTGGTTCCTGGTTAGACCAGAGGAAGTTCAACCTTCAGACCCCCTACTGATGTACTGACTGACAGTGGCTTTCGTAAATCAATCACATCCTTTTGAATATACATTTCTGTTTCCCGCCTTAAGAAGGCAGAGCCCGAAAAAGAGTATTTAAAGTCATACATTTCACAGAACAAGATTCTGATAGACTCCGCTGAATCCAGAGTGCATTGCTGTATCTCTGACAACTGCTGTTACAAAGAATAAACTTTGTAATTTTCAACGACCATCGGAGACGTTCCTTTTTTCTTACACCCTCATTGATACATTTCCCCTTTGGACTCCCAGTTACGGAGTACCTAGGGTAACCTTATATTGGATTTCAAAAACAGGACAGGGGCAGGTTGGCCTTATGAACATAATACTAGATATTTGTTTGTTTACTCTGTTGCCAGATATGTAGTAGATATATATGGATAACTTGAAGGGTTTCTTCTCCTGACTTATTTTTTCATAGAGTTCAATAGGAAAATTTGTCAGGAGAAACAACCCTTAAAGTGATCCATCCATATCTACTGCATATCTGGCAGCAGAGTGATGGTTTGAGGCTTGTTTGTTACCGCAGACCCTTGATGACTTACAGCCATTTCGCCAACCATGTATTCATGCTGTTCCAGCATAATTTACAGCTAAATCTAGTCCCACCCCCAAATTCCCATAGAAATACATTCAAATGCAGAGAAGTTATGGTATCGCTTGTAGGAGTACCAGAAAATAAGATATCAGATGTTGTTGGATCACAGACATCAGATGTTGTTGGATCACAGACATCAGGAAGTTATGGCATACTAAGGATATGCGACCAAATATAAAAAAGTATTATTTTATTCTACATTATGTTAAACTGTGCAATATTTTTTGATGCCCGAAAATGGGGGGGACTATGTACAAAAGGTTCTATAATTTCTAAACGGTTCATTCGATATGGATGAAAATACCCTCAAATTAAAGCTGACAGTCTGCACTTCAACCTCATTCTCATTGTATCCTTTAAAGCTCAAAGTGCTAGACTACAGAACGAAAATAACAAAAAATGTGTCACTGTCTAATGGTGTCTCTATAGTGCTCACTGTATTACCAGGTAATTTATTTTTCATGTTTCGGCATCATATTCATGTCATGTAAAGATCCAAATGAGACCACATGTGCAGGAGCGAATTAAATGCTAGGATCGAATCTGTTACCCTGACACACAGCTAAATATGCTACTAATTGGCTGGCTGTTGCCTTGGAAACCACGGCACATGCATCGTAGTTTAGCCACGGTTCTGCTGGTCCTCCGTGGGGAGGAAGATTAGATGTTAGCATTCTCTGGAAAAAGGTGTCCTTGAGTAAAAATGAGAGAGGCATTCGGATGACGAGTGAGCCTTTATACATTGCAGTTTTCAGAGCTGAAAGGTAGATCTGTAAGATGTGTTTCGAAGGCATTCCACCCTTGAAAAGTGTTGCTTTTGCCTCATAGATGCTCAGAGCTAGTAAAATTCCTATAGGCAGCCACCTCTCCTCATCTATCTTCTTGAAGGGGGTTGTGACCCAGAGGCGAGCTAGAACTGCGTCTGTGATGGAAAGCTCTTCTTTCTCACTATTTCATTTTGAGATGAACACCATGCACTGTTTTCTTTATTCTGTTAGGACACACACTCAAAAAAAAAGGGAACAAAAAGTATGTAAAAAGGTACAAACACTTTTCACTGGGGTGGTGCCCTATAGGCACGTAAAATAGCCAACAATTAATATTTTAAGTTACCCTTTTTGCTTGAAATTAGTACCCAAATAGAACATGAATGTAATTTCAGGGTACATTTGGGAAATGTGTTCTCTACAGAAGAAAAATGTACCTCTTCTGTAACTTTATTTCTGAGAGCGCAGGGTGGGGAATTATATACATTTTGGGCACATATTTAGGTATATAATATTGTGAAAATGTATAGAATTGTGCTGAAAACTGGTATGCAGTGAATTCCTGAATAAGGTGTCTAGTAAAAAAAGACCTCAGTTGTCAACAAGCGTATTCTCTTTGGCTCTACTTACTTTTGGGTGTTAAACTTCAGCCATGGTGTTTTCCAGCCTGTTGGGCTCATTTGCATACATGCTGCACTGATGGGTTGCATGTGAATGGAGTGGATGTCTGAGGCACAGAAGCAGGCGCTGTAGGGAACAGCCTATTGTTCTGAAAGTGCATGACACCCAGAGGTCAGTCTCTGTGACCTCATCCAAGTGACCGTTGTTGCCTTTTCCCGTCTCTCCTCCCCTCCTCCAAGTGCTCGGATTGTCTGGAATCTGGGGCGCATGCCTGGCTTGAGGGTGTGAGGAAACGGAGCGGAGAGCTCTGCGCCGCGGGTGTAAATCCCCTCTGAAAGTGGACCAACAGTTCCAGGATTTCTGAGGAACTGCTTCAGCATGGATGACACAAATGTATAGGTGGGCAGGGCATTGACTATTGATTGTGAAAGAATATTATTTTGAAATCGCACATAAATTACCAAGTGGGTTCCGAAGGGAAAACGATGCAATTAAAAATAAAATTCAAACGCTTCCATGCTAAAGTTATTTTCTACAGCCGCTTGTACTGAGAGAAAAATAGAGCTATGGGAATTTACGAGGAACCTACTAGAAATTTGTGATGCAGGCCATTGACTAAGTGTGTGCTGGCTTCATTCAGCTTAACTATACTAGAAAATTTCCATTTCCAATGTCATATCAATCTTAAATCATACCTGACATGTAAGTGGCTTAAATGTGAACGTTTATAGTAGTACCGCCAAGGCCCTTAGAGATTGAATTCCATGCTCCTCCCGAGTGCCCTGCTCTTTACACAAACACTAATCTTAGATCAGTGTTAAGGGAGCCAAACTAGCGGAATAGTTGCTCTCTACACTCATCTGCTAAGCAATCAGAGATTAGTGTTGAGGTGTCACAGAAAAAGGGAATGCTTTTTAACGCAACCATAAAAATGCAACTCAATATAGTAGACAGGCTGGGTATATAGGGAAATATGCACACATCTGTGTTTGGTCTTTTGCCAATATGAGGTTCACCTGTTGTTTTGGGTAATTCCTTGGCTGCTGCGTGTCTGATCCATGTGGTTTCCACAGCAAGCATCTGCTCTCAGTCTGAGAAACTTGTGAGACTGTGAGGGTGGGGTTGGATATGAAAGTTTTAACGGGAGTGAAGAGAAACACCTTCATTAAAGATGACATATCCATTTAATGCCTTTTATCCAAGTCTAATTTCAAATCCCTGAGCACAGGACGAGAAAAAGGAGCACTCAGCTTTAGCAGAACTGCTACATTCTTCCCACTGGCAGGTCTGCCTCAGTGCTATTTAACTGAGATACTGCTATCAACGCTACAAAAGTTAACACTTGAGGTACAGACCATTCTCATCCGAGCACACCCAAAGCCCCTTAGCAATAATGCATTTACTGAAACAAAATGTACAAGTCATTTGTACTTCCATAAACCAAGAAATTCCATTCAATATAAAGCATTTTGAATAGGACTGCATGATGCTGACATTGCAGAGGGATGGTTCAAGGTGCCATTCCCATGGAGGTGGGTCATGTGTAATGGGTTCCTGCTGGTCGATGTGAGATTAAGATTCATAGATAAGGAGGCTGTATAAAAATACAGATGTAATGGGCCCTATTAGCATGTGAAAGGCCACGACTGCAAAATTTCTCATTCATTTCGAGGCCTACTCTTGCTGTTTTTATCTTACTAAGCAATTTCCCGGACACTCACAAGCGCTGTATCTTCAGTATTACATAACCCGTGTGCGTAGCTGAATTCCCTCATTGACATCAAAGTGAAGCCTCAAACCTGACTGTACGATAGAGTACAATCCTGAACGTCACACCTGTCTATAGTCCAGCGCTCTAACCATTCCATTATAATAACCCTACTATCATCAGAGCGCTACCGGCGTGAGCGGCCTACGTGCCGTTCTCTGATATTAACTATCGGGAACACAGCCAAGTGTAGATTGGGAGAGTCACACGGGGCCACGTTGCACCGACGCTTTCGTAGGATTGAGCGAGCAAGAAAAACCAGACGGCTCAGAGCTCATGGCCTCAGTTGCCCTGTTAAAATGCAGCCCAGCTCTTCTCAGCTCCATAAACCTAATGAATTCAGCAGCCGGGGCTACACAGCCCCGTTGTCTCTCTGGACTCCACTGTATTCACAGGACGCTCACCGCTTTAAGGTATGTTCCTTCCAGCCACATCAGCATTTCAGCGCCCCATCTCACCGTACATCTGTCCTTGACACGTTCTGTGGTAAGCAGTTGACTTTCTTTTCAAATCACTGATAATACACAATGGGCCTGATTTACAAAAGTTTTAGCACATACAAAACCAATAACATGACCAATGATTGGTCAAGGTATTTGTATTGCACCAATCATTGATTATGTTATTAGTTTAGCAAGGTCTTAGTAAATCAGGCCTATGTGTGATAGATAGTATGCCGGCAGGCTGCTAAAATGCCCGGGTGCAGGACTTCTTTCCGGATCCTTTTCCAAGGGCTACACAGGAAATAGTGTCCTTTTAACAGAATTTTCATTTTCAACATACACTTTTCTCTCTGGTTTAAATTCACTACTGAAGAGCCACAGAGTTATATTGTGGACCTTAGTGGTAGGTGAGATAAGCTTCGTGTCGGGACACTCAATTATATGTGCAGCACAAATTCATTTATATATCCGGAACTTCACCCCCATCTCACATCAGTACAGCAGACTGGTGGTTAATAGTTTCTCCCTGTTCATTCACTCACTTGGAATTCTACTTCTTGGGAATGTTGTATTGTGTCTGTTCACTGCAGAAACTTGAGTGCTATTGGAGCAAATGCAGCCCCAGCAGGTCTCATTGGGAGGGTGTAGCTGTGGTTTATAGTGCGTTTACAAGCCCGGTTCCTGGCAGCAGGACTGGGGTTGAGAGGTTGAGACTGATGGGAGTTGGGAGCCATGGTACCCACTTTGTGACACAAAATCCGGCCCCCTCATGTAGATCGCAAGAGAAGACGGTGAAAATTCCAAAGCTAGGTTTTATTTGATACAATTCGCTTATGCGTGTGGCACATGTTAAATGTACAAAATCTCACAAAGAAACACTCAAAAATACATTTGAAAGAACAACAATTAGCATGCTTGCTAATAATAATATTGTTCGAAATCCCATACCCTGACCATTTGAATTAAGATTTAGATTTTAATTTAGATTGTAATACTTTGACACAAATATCTTTGTAACCAGTAACCCGCTTTTTTATGTACAGGTCCAACAATAAAAACAACAGTTTTAACACAATTGTAAATATATGGCTCTATGACTTTTAAATAAAACTTTTTCCTCCTATCCTTACAAAACGTTGGCTAAAATATTAATATATCTATTAACATACTATAAATATGTACAAGACCCAATTCCTATAAATATGAAAGGAAAACTTTGCTGATAATCTAAAACTGAACATGCCTCTACCTTACAGTACAGTATGGTGGCATACAGTTTAGTTGCTATGCACAACAGTAAATGTTCACTTAGAGCTTAATAGGTATACATTGGAAAGTAAGGTACTGGTTTCACAGTGGAGAAGCCTCAGCTTCCATCCTCATAATACCATGCTCTAATGACATGACATTCCCTGCCTGTAGGAATTTCTGCTCCCTGCAATGAGACTTCTTTCTCTGATTATGAGCCTTCAAAAGAAATATGTTACTCGTCGCTTTCCTGGACCATCTAAGTAATCTGTTTCATTGCAACACTGAAATTTATTAAAATCTTAGTTGCGACTGAGTGTACTCCTTTGAACTTGACTTATTTTATCTGGCAGTGCGGCTGTCTGTATTCAGCATGCTGCTTGTAGTAGCACGTTCGCTGATAAAAAGTGAAATGCATTCAAACTTCAGACAGTGAGACACAGACCAGCGAGATGTGTACAACGAGATGATTATGTCCATATCTTAGCAAAGCATGTGTGCCTATATATACAGTAGATGGTCCAGAAAGCTTTTGTAATAAATGAATGGCAACCTGATCTGAAGGCACAAGGAGAGGTTAAAAAATTGATTCTGGGCTTCGTATGTGGATTTGATTTTCTTAGCCTGACGAAAACTAAGAAACCACACAAGAACCGCAAATTAGCTTGTGTTCTTATTTAAACAATGAAAGAGCCTTTCCATATGGATACCTACAACTGTAAGGGCAAACAACAAATTACATTTTACCCTGTAAAAGGCTAAGCACTGATCTATTTTAACACCTGTTATCTGAACAGGCAGGTTTCACAGTTAACACTTAAAATGACCCCTTTATTTAAAAAAATAGACACTGATGCCTACTGCCACTAACTCTCTTCTACATGTAAAAACAATACAAAAAAACACATATGAGGGAAGGTGATACGAAAAGTGTACAGTATCTACATACTAAATACTTCAGGGTACTGCCTTTCAAAACAGCATTCTAGGGATATTTGTGTCATTCCTTGTAACTATGGACACCGGTTTATCCAGGGCAGTTTTCTCACCTGCAATTCAGTCCTCCCTCAGCTAGAGGTCGACAGAGCCTTAAAGTCCATTATGAAATTGCCATTCTCCAGTAATCGGCCTCACCCAGTCGCTCACAGACTTTTTTGTCTTTGAAATTTTGTCCGTGTCACATTCCTACCCCTCACCCAGTCGACCACATCAACCAATTGCTTTTACGAGGGTCACAATTGATCTTTAGTTGCGAAATTAGCCAGGAGATTGGGATAATACAACACCTACAGTGACCCCATGGGGATTCAGACGGTAATTCGGGTTGAAATCATTTTGGGTCACATGCCCTGGATAAACTGGTGTCCCTAATTTTATCACAAATGACAATTTAATGGCATATAATCTTGGCCATTAAGTTCAGTTCTATGGACCTCAATATTCGGGGAAACAAGAGAAGGGGACAGAAACCTTCTTTTGGGTACAGAACATTTCTCAAACCCTAAAGCATTAAGCTTCTATTCCAAATAATGAGATCCTCCCTCACAGTCCATAGGTTGCTGCACTTAGAGCATGCCACATTTTAAGTAAAAATCAACCTGAGTATACTTACCAGTAGCATGTGAACCTGGAGAAATAGTGATTTCATATAGCAGAAACAGGCCTTTCACACACAGGCATGCACACGCGTACATACAGGGAAAAAAAGAAATGAGTTCTCCCAGAATGCCCAGTTTCCATCCTGCAGGTGATGCCACTGCGCACCGGGAGACGGAGGCGTGTGTCGGACGGCTCCTCGCCGCGACTCGTACGACGCATGCGCGGGACCCAGTTCAGATCTCTGTGAGTGTCAGCTTGTAAATTCCGTCCTGCTCTTCCAAGCGTATCTGGAAGGTGTCCTCGTTCGAGTAGTGCTGTATGACGTTGTCATCCATGTTCACGAGAATCCTGACGGAGGAAGAGAAAGAGTTTAGAAGGTTTCGCTTTCACTATACTAGACTTTATTGTCCACTTCTGTGGAAATTTGTCTTTGGCCTAAACAGGAGGACGTACATTCAAGACATAAATAACAGTACATACTTCAGGATGATACATCCGAAAAAAACACTATAACAATGTACAACACTGCAATAGATTAACATACAATACTAGTCAAGTAACATACAACCAAGTACTGTGTGATATTCTACGTTGATCTGATCCACTCAACTCTTAAACACAGGCAAATCAGTCATGGCTGCCACCTGGATAGTTTCAGCCGACCTATCATAAGGACAATGCAGGTTATAAGTGTAAGCGACGACTCGTCAACACCGACAGGCATAGTACTCATTTACAGAATAACAACTGGGAGGGGGTGATCAAGATCTATTCCAAACACTGAGATTTGATTAACACTACAATAGACTGTTTCCTGGCTAGGCCCTCTGGAAACAGGAACATGAGACCCCCTACTGATTGGCAGACTGATTGATTCTAGGGAGGCCAGACTGGCTTCCTTAAATCAAATCACATTACTTCAGACATACATTTCCGTAACAAAGCCTGGAAAAGAGTATTTAAAGTCATTCAGTTCCGATAATGGAATTCAGATGAACTCCGCTGAATCCAAAGTGCGTTTCCTGCGTCTCTGACAACTGCCGTTCTTGTAAATAAACAACAATTTGTTCAAATTCGAGAGACAAATGTTTGGGGTGTCACGGTTTTGGGAGACTACACTCCACTGATGCCACGAAACGACGTACTTTGCATTGAGAAGTTTGCCCTGCCTCGTGGCACAAGCATGGTGCAAGTGTGCTGCTCCACCATCCCTCCCCAGCACCACCACAGAAATAGCAAAGATAACACCAAAAAACAAAACCGAGAAAAACCTGTCGCGGTCCCAAGGACAGTAGTCGTGCTGAATAAACAACTTTCATGTACGACCAGTTGCACTGAGATACAGACTACATCTGTTTGACTGAACCACAAGCAGGACAAGCAAAACATACCCTTTTTTGGACTTCTTATAGACTTTCCCCACTTTCTCAAGTGGCACTCTGTATTTGTCAGATACCTAGAAAAAGAAGGACAACATATAAAACAGGAGTTGCAGTGTTTGTCCCACATATTCCAGGGTGAAAGCATGCAAGTTATACTGCAAATGTAATCCCCTGGAATGGAATGTCGATTGACTTTTGATGCTGTTGGGCCCAATGTGATATCATGTGATTTGCCGTTAGATCCTTGGCGGTAACAACAGAGACTCTGGGCTCTTGTCCGCTTTAGATATATGAACGGATGCTTATAAAACACAATCGATCTGTGTTTCTGACGTATCGTTCATCGTCAAATGTGTGGTTCTCCAAGGTCGTTTTTTGAAGATCAAACAGCTTGTTTTTAGACATTGGCATAGCCATTATTTATTGTGATAATATTATTTATCAGAGTGCTGCTGTAATTTTGTCCAGTTGGCTCAGCTTGGGCTAACGCTAGGGCTGCAGTGGCCTTTACTTTGCTGACTCTGCTATCTAGCTACCTGGCTGCCTCCAAAAGGAAGTTAAAATGCAATAGTTCCTGTGATAGAATGCCATGATTCTGAATGGAGGTGTCTGGCATTGCACCAACCCATGCATGGCCTACCCCAGGGAAGGCAGGGGGAGCATGTTGATTGATGTTATTGTGGACCGGGGTGGGGGTGGGGGTGTGTGTGGGGGGAGGCACACACACACACGCACACACACACGCACACACACACACACACACACACACACACGTAAACAATTATGCAAGTGAACACAATACATATTGATTGAGATACATACACACTTTGTACACTTGTACACACAAAACCTTGTCCTTCAGTGCACTGATCCTTTTAGGGAACTGAGTGTTACATGAAAGAAATACATTATTATTCACATTGCTTTTGTTCATCCAGCAGTACTCCCACTCCAATTACCATTTTTTCTTTTTCTCTGAAACCTATGTTTTTCTGTAACCAAGTATCCTGCTATGTTAAGATCAGTGCTGAGGCCTGGAGTGGAACTGCAGTCATGGAGACCCAGGCTGTGACCGAATCCGACCCCTGTTCCCTATCCCCTGTCCCCCGTCCACTCAGACCCCTGTCGACTATGTGCCCTGTCCCTTCACTTTGCAAGCAGTGTGCGAAAGAAATCCCGCAAAACTCTTTCCAAACTAGTGAGGAAGTAGTTTGTAATATGACCCACTCTTGTACCATAGATGCATATATGCATATACGCTCTATGACTTTTACATTTTTACTTCCGGGTTACTTACTGAAATTGTCAGATGAGTGCATATTTATGTGGATGAGTGTGCTCCTGAATTCCCTCAACAAAACCCCGGAAATAAGGGTTTCATCGTGATATTTGAAGTGCCCCCATTTGTGACAAAAAGTCACCCACTCAAAAGCTTTTTGACTAAGTGGACTCAAATATGCACCCTAAAAAGGGTGTAGGGATCGTATTCGGTCACAGCCCCAGAGCGCTAGAGCAGAGTCACAAAGTAGTGTGTGGGACAGACCGGACCACCCATTCTGCAGCGCCACGACACCATCAAACCGGCCAGCTCGTACCTGTATTTACACTACTGCTAACCGCTTCTCTGTTTGGCTCTCTGCTAAGCATTCGCCAACATTTCTACTTGGAAGGACACTGTGGTAAATATAATTTCATTGACTGATTTATTGAAACCAGACTGTTGTAACTGCAGAGCATATACTTGATGTATTTCAGTATATTTTTGTAAGAAGTCTTGGAATAGGAGGTATTTAGAGATGTTGGTGTTTGGCTCATAGGTATTTAGGCATACATGGATATTGATGTTTCGATTGGAGGTATTTAGGCATAGATGGATCTTGGGGCAGAGATCTGTGGGGATAGGCTGATATTGTTTTTTGGATCAGAGGTATTTGAGGATAGATGGGCATTTTGTAAGTCACTCTGGATAACAGCATCTGCTAAATGCCTATATGTAAATGTTATTCCATTAGTGGGGGATAGGCAGATATTAGTGTTAGGATCAGAGGTGAAGAAACTGAGGGTCAATGGACACTCACCGCCTCAACCAGGCCCGTCAGCGTGGGGGTGTTCAACATCAGCGCATCAAACACTTCTTCCGTCTCCTTCCGCACATACAGCAGAACTGCAGGGAGTGAAAGATTGTGAAAGTCACACACAAGCGCATGAACAGACGGACCGACAGACTAACACAAACACACACTGACACACACACAGCATCTTTTCTGAGAGAGAACCACTTCCTCCCTTTGTTGTACTATAGGTAAAACTAGACTTTTTTTCCCATGATGAATGTGTGTTCTGGACCGGCAGTCTGCGGCGATTTAGAGCAACACAGTAAACCAGGAACCACATCCTGCTGAGTGCAAAGGCCGCCGTCATCTTTCACACAAAACTTTACCGCAATAACATTCACATTCTGTTTTACTACATAAAGGCTCTTTACTCCTGAAGAAAAAAGGCATACGTTCATCTTTTAAATCACTACACTAAATCTCTTTCTCCCCAGTCATTATATTTATGGGAGTATTAATATGTGGCACCATGAGGACATGGGTTCTGTGCCCCGAAGCTTGTACTTCGCAGCCTATAGCTAAAGCCCCTGCTGACAACTGCAGTGGTGCTACTGCTAAATCACGTGTCCCCAGAAACACACACGAAACATATCTAGTTCTATTAAACTCAAGCACCACCGTTTTTGAGCACAAGCCCAAAAATGAAATGGCTGCTGCTCTTGAACCCGTTGACTACAGGCATAATCCTGGTCTGTTCTGTAAGGTAACATTTATGAGTTTGTTTTCCAACTGTCATAATTACTGTACATATTACTGAAACAAAGCAGCAGAAGCTCAAACACAGTGGGAGTTTTTTTTCTCGCCTAAAAAAAATTCTTTATTTTTTGCCGGGATAAGGATACCAACAGTCCTCATTTTGATTGAGGCTGTTTTGTTACAAAATAAGAAACTGTTGCTGCTATTACATTGGGATCGGAAAATAGTTTATAGAGATAGAATCTTGAGTTTTAACACTTTCAAACTGTATATTGTGTGACCAGTGAAAAGTTCACCGTAAAAAAAAACACAACGAATGCAAATAAACTAAACCACATGCTAGTTACGAGGTTAAACATCGTAAATGATGAACTGCTGACCCACAGCAATTCTCACAATCAGTCAGGCAAGATACAATTAAATGGTGATCTATGGCACAGATCTATAACCAAAATGTACTGTGCACTGCAGAATTGTGAGTGAGTGAGACAGTGAACCCTGCTTTAAAAAACTGGCCTGTGTGGTGACTCATTTATCCACTTTCCCCTGTTTTAAACTGCAGTCCTGGTCTTTGGCCAAGAGCCCGGTGAAATACAGAGCAGCCCGTGAAGTTGCCCCAAACCACAAACATCTCAAAATAATGAGCATATCCACCACCCTGCTCATGACAGTGAGAAAAGTTCCCAGGGAGGAGTCTGGGAAATGGCCATATTCCTGCACAGAAATGCACACAGGCATTGCCTGGTCCTGATGACAGTGGCAAAACTTAAACCATACTGAACTCTTACTCAGAGAAGTGAACACCACAGAGAGAAATATAAAAAATTGACAGATATCTGTGATTTGATATAAGATATGGCAGGGGTGGTGAATGGGCTTAGTGTGGCAGTGTGTGGTCTGCATGTCTCTGTCTGTGTCTCCTGTCTGTCCTGTCTGTCTGTCTGTCTCCTCCTCTCTTTCTCATTGTTTCATGTTTCTGTTACACAGTTCAATTCAATTCAGTTTGCTCTATTGCTACAAAAAAAAAATAAAATTCAAATAAATTTCAAATAATTTCCTAATTCTGGGGCTCAGTCTCTCTTTCTTTTTTCTTCTCTCTTTCTCTCCAATTCTCACAATTCATTTCACAGTTCAATTCATGTGTGGTACAGACAATACATCTGGATTGATTTGCCAATGCATAAACATAAAGAAAAAAAAGTAACACGCACATATCGAGTTACATATCACACAAAATAAGAAACGAGTGACAATATATATAATAATAAAAAACCAAATGAATCATGAAATCAAAAAAAAAAAATGTGAAATAGCAGAGACTGTAGTCAGTAGAAGTTAGTAGAGTAGTTAATAATCTGGCAAATCTCGTCTCCTCGCAGTCTCTTGTTAATGTAACAAGGCGGGTCCAGAGTCTTACCTTTCTTTGGCTTGTCTGTCCTGGCCACTTTGTCTGGAGGGGAACCAAACTCATCTTCGCCAGCGTAGAGCAGTCTCTTCATCTCCGAGCTGCAGTACAAGATACAAAGGCACGTTCAGATCATTTTATAAAGCCACATTGGAACAAACGCCAAACGAATTAGGGCCTGATTTACTAAGACCTTCGGCGGGTGCAAAACCATGTAGCACACGCAAGACCAACGATTCCTTTCATTTTATTTCTCCTTTATTTTACCAGGTGAGTCCCATTAAGATATCCCTCTCTTTTTCAAGGGAGCCCTGGCCAGATTGGTCCTGGAATTTGTTTTGCACCAGTCGTTGTGTTGTGTTATTAGTTTTGCGCATGCTAAAACCTTAGTAAATCAGGCCCTTAATATGCCAACAAGGGCATAGATACACACATGATAACATCAAACTCATGACATCTCTGGAGCCTTATTGAAACTGAAAGCTGGTTAAATACTGCGGCTGATGCAGCGGCTTGGCCAATGCAATCGAAAAACCTTGGTTTTTGTTGGTTAGAGCCCCAGCTGGGACTTAACATATTAAGTCAACATCACAGAATACGCTGAGCATGAAACCGTGAGTGCGGTTCGGCCGTCCGCTCAGCGCGGAAACAACGAGATCTCGAATAGGGAGGTCGGCATCAGAAAAAGAGGTAAGTGAAGAACAAGGACCTCCATCAGGTGGAGTTAAGAGAAGCCTCTCCGGTGAGATGGAGGCTCCTCGCAACAGAGAAGAGAGAAATAATATTTATTTCTCTAAAAAAAAAAAAAGGGAGAGCAGAGGCCGTTATTTTTTTTGCTACTACTATGAAGAGAAGTGAAGGCATTAATTAAAATATAACCAAAAAAAAAAAAAAAAAAAAAAACCTCTCACGTTACGGTTTCTCCACACTGACTGTACACACTCAGAAATAAAGGTACAGTGGTACATTTTTATTTTTTAAGAAACACATTTCACAAATGTATAATAATAATATAAGTACAATAAAGTTATATTACCTATATAGGGTACCACCCCAGTGACATGCGTTTGTACATTTTTTTCGGAGAGTGTATGATTAGGGTTAGGGTTAAGGTAATCTTTGGCTTTCATGGGTTTTTGGTTCCCTTCTACTACTAAACTGTAATCATTTTCAAGCTTGCAAAACATAGAAACATCTGTTCTATCCACCATAGACTAACACACCGGCTCCCATGGTAATGGGCAGCAACTATTAGACTAATAATACTTGACATGACCGTGTCGCATTTCATTTAGGTAGGATTTTTTTTTTTTTAAATAAAAAAATTTGGCATCTAACGTTGGACTAAACGTATCCAATTCCCACCCTAATTTGGAATGCAACGGCAGCCACATTCATGCACGAACCCCACTGCAGAGCGTAGACAACCACAGTTCTCCTCCGAAACACATTCTTTTCACGTTGCTTGCATAGACTACTAAGCTTGCATAGAGTAGAGTTGGAGGAGGACCTTTAACATGCTTTAACATGTAGTCCAAAGGTGCCCAATCGACCAGCAGGGGTCACTAGCAATGAAACATGGACCTGACTGAACCCTTCCATACAGGCGATACAATCGCCAATTGCGCGTCACCCTGTGGAGCTACCAGCCACAGTCGGCACTGTACGGTCCGGATTCGATCCGTGACCATGTGGCCCATCTATGCACTACAGCGTGGGGCCGTAACCAAATGAGCAACCCAGGGAAATATATTTTTAAATAACAAGGACGTTTTTCTCACCCTTCATTGCTGTCCTGTGCGAGGTATGGCTACAATAGAAAAGAAAACATAATGGTCGATAAAAAGCCTTACAACATTTAAAATATGAAAAGAAAAAATGGACTTATAAACAGTTCAGCAAAAAATGAACAGCAAAATGCAAGGCTATCAAAACAACTTCACCCCTCCCTCTACATTATACCAACTCTGTTATACTGTTCATACTCACTGCTTGAACAGTGAACTCCCCCTTTTATCTTTACTTCTATTTATCTTTACTTTATATATCAAAGTCCTGTTACTTTACTGTTTTGTGAATGCTTATTTGTACATGTTACGCAAAACTGCCCTCTACATACATTCTATGCAGCTTCTTGTGACAAAAAGTAAATGTTGAAATAAAACATGGATTATCGCATTATTTCTCTTTCTAGGTTGTACATTCATCGATACTACAATAATTAAAATTTTCCCCTTGTATGTGACCTCACTCAGCTCCACCGTTAACAAAAGGTAAATGCTTTCTTTTTAAATCGTTCTTTTCTCTCTCGTTTGGCTTCGAGACAATACAGCTGTGGCTCTTTTATTTGGGCTCCGGGGAGCATACCATTACAGCATTGTCAAAATCTCCGACCGTCTCTTTTAACCCTGTAGCTGAACGCGGCGAGAAAAAGCCCCGCAGGAAAGTGCCGCCGCGGGGTTCAGGAGGCATTTATAGGGTTAAAGTTCCGCACAGCCGCAGCAGCGACGGCGCATGTTTTTAGCGCACCGCCAGTGTCCTCACATAAACTCAAGCGCTGGTAACGTAATGTAATTCTTACCCACTGAACCCAGTGTTTCCATAAACATATGGCTCTGTCTCTCTCTCTCTCTCTCTCCCTACTCCACTCTTGTGTAATATACTCTGGCTGAAGCAGGGTCTGTGCAGCAGTACACACAGAGGTATTCAGTAATAAGCACCAGTACTCCCTATTTTCTGTATTCTGAAATTACATTTTGCTGGAGGTATTCAAAATGGCTGATAGCATGCTAACATTACACAGTGCTCATGCGGTTGGTTTTCTTTTTTATCCCGATAAATATAGTATCGTGGAAAATGCTCACGTGATGGTGGATGCTGGAGAGAAAGTCTGGGACAAAAAGAACAGGCTGGGTGTCGAAGGCATTCGTTTCTTTGAAGGTGGTGACATCGACGGCCTTATGCAGCATGTGACCTTTCCCATCTGGAACTGCAGGGAGAAAAACAGAAACTCTCTGTTACTCTATGAAAAAAAAACTGAATAGCACAGCTCGAGATATAGCACAGGGATATGATTCAGTGCGTTGGCGTGTCATTTCAGGTCTGCGTTGTGGGTGCAGGTGTGTCTGTTATGCCTGCATAGGTGAAGGTCACGGTGGTCTGTTGGTGAAGGTATACAAGATGTTGGTGCAAGTGTATGTGCTGTGCTGGAGTGAATGTGTGCAGTGTTGGTATAGATATACAGTATGTGGTATCATGGCATAGGTTTATTTAGTTTGTTAGTGCACATATAAATAGCGTTGAGTGTTATTTGGTGTGTTGGTGTAGGTGTAAGTATAGTGTTGGTGTACATGTAATTTACTGCGTAGGTGTATGCAGCATTGGTGTAGGTGTTATTTGGCGTAAGTGTAGATGTTATTTAGTGTGTTGGTGTAGGTGTCTGAGGTGTTGGTGTATGTGTATGGAGTGTTGGTGTAGGTGTTATTTGGCATAAGTGTAGATCTTATTTAGTGTGTTGGTGTATGTGTATGTAGTGTTGGTGTAGGTGTCTGAGGTGTTGGTGTATGTGTATGGAGTGTTGGTGTAGGTGTCTGAGGTGTTGGTGTATGTGTATGGAGTGTTGGTGTAGGTGTTATTTGGCATAAGTGTAGATCTTATTTAGTGTGTTGGTGTATGTGTATGTAGTGTTGGTGTAGGTGTCTGAGGTGTTGGTGTATGTGTATGGAGTGTTGGTGTAGGTGTCTGAGGTGTTGGTGTATGTGTATGGAGTGTTGGTGTAGGTGTTATTTGGCATAAGTGTAGATCTTATTTAGTGTGTTGGTGTAGGTGTCTGAGGTGTTGGTGTATGTGTATGTAGTGTTGGTGTAGGTGTTTGAGGTGTTGGTGTATGTGTATGGAGTGTAGGTGTTATTTGGCGTAAGTGTAGATGTTATTTAGTGTGTTGGTGTAGGTGTCTGAGGTGTTGGTGTATGTGTATGCAGTGTTGGTGTGGGTGTTATTTGGTGTAGGTGTATATATTGTCGTGTAGATGTCATATAGTGTTCCAGGGTACTCACAGGCCCCCAGGTTGACAGATGTGTCGATGCACTTCCCCTTTCTGCGGGTCTGCTTCCTCTCCTCGTCGCGGACCTTGCGCTCTGCCCCCTTGTCACAGAAGACCTTGATCTGACAGCAGGCTCGATGGATGGGCTGGCTGCTGCCGTTGCTGTAACTGTACGTGTCAATCTGCAGGCTCAGGGGCAGACCCTTCACACCCTTCTGAGAGGAGAAGTCCGTGCTCAGGCAATTCACTGAGATGTAGATCTGAGAGAGAGAGAGAGAGAGATAGAGAAAGAAAGAGAGAAACAGAGAGAGAATTAAAAAAAAATTGAAACCCCCTTTATTTGGGCAGTAATTCTTTCAATATATGAACAATTTCTCAATAATAATACTAATAAACCTATTACAACCAACCAAAACAAAAAACAAGTAGTTACATTATATCACAAGGTAAAAGAAACTAATTAGAAATGAATCTCTAAGCTGCCATCCTTCTCATCGACTGAACACAAAGTACTTTGCAGTCCCCATACATTCACAAATTGTATCAGGTCTCCTACCAGTTTATAATAGGAGTATTCTACCCTCAAACAGAAAAAAGAGACAGAGAGACAATGAGAGAGAGACAGAGAGAGGGACAGAGACGGAAAAAAGGAGAGAGAGACAGAGAATTGCATTTATAACCATCTTTATTGCGACAGTTCAATAAAATACACAGATTACAGTAAAAACACTATCACAGGAAAAAACAGAGAGAGAGAGAAAGAAAGAAAGAGAGAGAGAGAGAGAGAGAATATTGAGAGGGATATTGATTTCAATGTCTTCTGCATTCAGCTTTTAAAAATGCTTTTGGTGAAGTGACTTATTCCGGCCCAGTATGTCCCTGCTATAGATTAAATACAGTACGACTACATTATTTCTGTTGCCTATTAATTATGGGACTTGGGACTGTTACTTTGTTCAAAGGCTGTTTTTCCAGAGGGCTTGTGAGTGAAGTTTACTGTGAAGGCACTTGTGGATAGCGCTGTGAGGCACTCTACAAACAGGACTGAATCAGGACAGCACCAGTGCAGATGTCCTTACGCAGCCTGCGTTTCAAGGCCTTGCTGTGCATCGGAGGGGAAGGACAAATACATGGTCAGCAATACAGGAGTTTAAGTGTGTGTGTGTGTGTGTGTGTGTTAAATTAGACCTGTGTGAGAGGGTTTACAGTACTACAGAAGAGGGCTTCTTTTTCCAAAATTTTTTTGTGTGCACGTCGCCCTCTTTTGGCACTTCTATGTAACTACCCCTGATTTCTGACAATCTGCATCCACCTTCATCTGGGTCAACTGGATGCTCACCCAAAATAATTCCAATTACTGTAGCAACATCTATTTTCTTTCTAGTTTTCATTGCTTTGTTTTTTTATGAAGGTAGTGGGAATGTGGCTCTGTTTGTATTTGGCCAATTGGCCAAATATAAAAATGCCATTCAGTGAAAACAAACACGAGCGTCCGAAGCTGATGAATCCAAAACCAGAACCCTGAAACCAATCACGGAGTAGAAAAACCTGTTCATATACATCACCTCATCCCCGCAAACACAAAGACAAAACTCAACCTTGTAAAATATACCTGGGGCTCACCATCCCCTGCTGGGATATCTCAAGTGTATATCCCCTATATCCCTGGTATTCAAATCATGGTCCTCGAGGTCCGAGACCTGCTGGTTTTCCACCCTCCCTTTACCTGGGAGTCAGGTGTGAAGACAGTCTGGCCAATCACTAGCACTAATCGTTCAGTTAATTACCTGGGAGAAAGAAAACCAGGGCCAGACTTGGATTCGAAGTCCAGAGTTGAATATCCATGCCCTATATTATTCTTCAGGAACTAATAATAACTAGAATAAGACTCAACATCGGTCCCACTAGCACAGTCGGGCTTGCGAAAGAGCACGCAGCTCACCCGCGCCTCCTCGTTGGTGTCCCAGGTGAAGGATATTGCGTTGTAGGCGATCTCCTCCATGTTGGTAATGGTGTGAAAGCTACCCTTGTAGTCAGCTGTGAAAGAGACGAAAGAGACCTGTGAAAGTGACCGGGCTGTTCCTGTCTCTCCAGAGCAGGAACGGGCAAGGTGGTGCCATATCGGTTTCTGGATTTCAGACTACCTTCTGTTCTTAATTATTTAATTAGCCCAATCGTTTACATCCACATTCCACGATATGAACAGCAGCTGATAAAAGGTCTTGTGCCGGTACGCATGTGTTGTAGTGTTTTATTGCGGTCTAATTGGCGAGTGAATCAGCGTTGGCGTTCATGACTAATTAGCTGGTTGAGCCAGGGTAACTGGGGGAAGAAAAAACCTGCATAGGCCCGCAAGGCCTGGAGTTGCCCACCCCTGCTCCAGAGGGCCAAACGAGCAGGTGGGGGGCTATGCTTCTCATTAGCGGAAAGAAGTCGTATGATTCTGTCAGGCCTAGTTCAGTTACAGTATATACTGTCAAGTGTGTGTGTGTGTGCATGCGTGAGTGTACATGAGCCCTGTGTTTCTATGTGTGTGTTCTTTAGTGTGTATGGACACAATGTGTGTGTGTGTGTATATGCATGGGAGGGTGTGCGTGCATGCACTGTGTGTGTGTGTGTGTGTGTGTGTGTGTGTGTGTGTGTGTGTATGTGCGTGTGTGTATGTGTGTGTGTGTATGTGCGTGTGCGTGTGCGTGTGTGTGTATGTGCGTGTGTGTGTGGTAGGTGTTCGTGCGCATGGCCCTCACCGATGTCGATACAGCGTTGCTTGGCCGTGTGCTGCCTGGAATGCCAGTACTTCCAATGTTTGAGCTGCTCGTCTCTGCTCTTCTCCTCCCCAAACACCAGCATCACCACACTCTGAAACACAACCACACACTGGGGTCAGCTTTCCATCACCACACTCTGAAACACAACCACAAACTAGAGCCAGCTTTCCATCACCACACTCTGAAACACAACCACACACTGGGGTCAGCTTTCCATCACCACACTCTGAAACACAACCACACACTGGGGTCAGCTTTCCATCACCACACTCTGAAACACAACCACAAACTAGAGCCAGCTTTCCATAACCACACTCTGAAACACAACCACAAACTAGAGCCAGCTTTCCATAACCACACTCTGAAACACAACCACAAACTAGAGCCAGCTTTCCATCACCACACTCTGAAACACAACCACACACTGGGGTCAGCTTTCCATCACCACACTCTGAAACACAACCACAAACTAGAGCCAGCTTTCCATCACCACACTCTGAAACACAACCACACACTGGGGTCAGCTTTCCATCACCACACTCTGAAACACAACCACAAACTAGAGCCAGCTTTCCATAACCACACTCTGAAACACAACCACACACTGGGGTCAGCTTTCCATCACCACACTCTGAAACACAACCACAAACTAGAGCCAGCTTTCCATAACCACACTCTGAAACACAACCACAAACTAGAGCCAGCTTTCCATCACCACACTCTGAAACACAACCACACACTGGGGTCAGCTTTCCATCACCACACTCTGAAACACAACCACAAACTAGAGCCAGCTTTCCATAACCACACTCTGAAACACAACCACAAACTAGAGCCAGCTTTCCATCACCACACTCTGAAACACAACCACACACTGGGGTCAGCTTTCCATAACCACACTCTGAAACATAACCGTAAACAAAGGGCAGTTTCCCACCAGAACACTTAGAAATGACGCGTCACTCCACTCTGAAATACAGTTCAATTTTAAAGGGGTTCCCCCAAAAATGTCATTTTGATATGTTTCTACAAACCCAGAGTGCTATCTCTCAATCCAAGTAGTTTCGCTGAGAACTCACTAGTTTTGTAGATATCCGCTGAAACTCACATTGACATCACCCCGATATAACAGACCCCAACAGGTCCAAAGTTTGTGGCGGTCAAAGCGCCAAAAAATCACATTTGAAAAAACCAACAGCAATGTGTTTTTACAGATATATTGGCACGGTTATTCACGAACATCCACAGACCTTGTCCACTTTTGTTTTTAGAAAACTACTTTCTACCGAAGTACGCCAACTGTGTATATAAGTCTTAACCAAAGCACACCGTTATTCTGGGGCTTATGTCAACACCAGTGCACCCTAGAATACTGGCATGCTTCAGTTGATAATTTGCATGGATCCCCGCAGCAATGTTCCAACATCTAGTGGTAAGCCTTCCCAGAAGAGTGGAGGCGGATATAGCAGCAAAGGGGGAGACCAAGTCCATATTAATGTCCACGATTTTGGGATGAGATGTTGGACGAGCAGGCGTCCATACAGTGAGATTACAGTGAGAAGAGTCTGCTCCTTACCCGTGCCTTGTTGATGGAGTTGGAGAGAACATTTCCATTGCCAAGTTCCCTGAGACTGATGGGATAGAACTGGCCTTTGTTGAGGTAGGTCAGTTGGTCCCCCCCAGACTTCTGGCGCAGTGACTTGAGAGCTTCCAGTGTGTACTCAAAGTTATGACTGACAACAAAAAAGACATTTTAATATTTTTTAGAGACAATCCTGCTACATGCACTGAGGAGTCACAAACTGGGAGAAATTGTGCAATACTCAAATAATAATAAAAATAATACATTTATGTCATTATATCAGTTAAAATACAGAGCTCATGCTGAGGTAATAACAATAATAAAAATGGCTTGCATTTATACAGTATATAGCCCTAATCTTATACTCAAAGAGCTATACAGTGAAGAGAGGGAAACTCCTCAATCACTTCCAATGAGGTACAAGTGGAACGTATGGGGTTTCAGTGCACAAATAACACAAGAGGGCAACAGCGATATGAACAGATTGAGTGAAATTCTGTTCAGGTGGCTGGCTGGCTGAATCAGTTGGGCTATCTGAATGGGTCGACTGACAGACTGTTTTTACCATGAGACTGTGTCGAATGGTGAGCTGCCATTTGCACTGACTGCAGCAGAGCCCACGTGTAGCTGGAGATCACCTGGGAAAGAGAGCACCTGTAGAACAAATGAAGGCAAGAGGTTTACAAAAGATGAGGACTAGACCGTACACTTTGAGGGTAATACCACCATGCTCTTAGAGTACAAGACCCTACTTTGCAGAGAGAAGCACCACACACTTAGAGAAAAAGACTGTACACTTATAGAGCAAGACCGTACCCTCAGAGAGCAAGACTCTACTCCTAGAGGACAAAGTGCCTTCCCAGGTCCCACCCTTCCACAGACAAAGCTCACGTATTGGTTTTTGTTAAGTAATCTCTTTTACAGAAAGCAGTACAGTGCTTCATTGTATTCAGTGTACAATGGCATAATAATATACTAGCTGCTATTGTAGGTCCCTGGCTGTCGGGCCTCAGGTGAGAGAATGACTTTGCGGAGGCACAGTACTTCACCTCCTGGGAGCTATCTTTGAAGGGCTCGGGGAAGGTGGAGTCCGGGGCGTGGGAGTGCGTGCTGGAGCTGAAGTGTCTGTGTTTGAGCTGCCCGCCGGTCGGCGGAGCGTGGACGTTGGCCCGGGAGCAGTGAGCCCCGGGGAAGCCGTGCGCGGTCGCCTCCGTCTTGGCCGGGTAGGCGGGCGCGGCGGCGGCAGCGATGGAGACGGTGACGGTGGTGTCCGGCAATGGGAACAGGTCCCGTTTGTCCCGGCACTGCTGGTCTCCTGGGATGACCATGCTGAAAGGAACGGTCCTAAGAACCTGAAGCCCGCTGTCTGTCATCGCCATGGCAACCTCCTGAAACGGAACCATGTGGTTCCTACAGCAAAGGCACAAGCACACACACACACGGAGAAAGGAAGACACTGTGACTTAACTGCTTTCAGTCTCATTTGAAATTGAGATCGTGGAAATATATATATCTTCCAACTTCTGTGAGAGTTGGTTTTTACTCAGGTTGATTCAAATACTTACAATTATATCACCTTTACCAACAAAACGCATATCACTAAACCGGAATGCAGAGAAGACTGAACATGTAGACATGAAAAAAAAATACTAAAATGAAAGCAGGACATCTGTCCAAGTCATAGATTATATAATTCTAATATAATTTTTATATATTATAAAGTTAATAAAATATATTTTCTTTCAGCTATCTTTCTTTCATACAGTTCAGATGTTTTATATGACACACATTGTATCCCCACAGAAGAAGGGAATGTCCTATCATTTGCTGAAACATGAATGGGATGATACCGTTTGTTTGGATCGACATCTCCGCCCAGAGTGTCGGTCTTAGCTGCAGCTGGCCTCCTTTCCCGTGGCACCTAGAGACAAAAAAGGCAAACGCACTATCAATGGCTCATTCTCAACGCTGGCTTCATCCTTACTAAAATTTTCAGGTGGTAGCACAGGGACCCCTGTCTGGACGCCCAAGGTACTTTCCTTCCCTCAGTGACTACTGGAAGGCAGCTGCTTCCTCCAAGGCTGCAAGCAGTACCTAGGTATTTCGCTTGTAGTTCGCTAATTCTTAAAAGGATTGCCCTTGCGCACAAGGCGGGTCTGTTTCAGAATGGCACGTATTTTTCCGTATAACTTTAATGCAGTTGGAGGTGGCGGCTGCCGTCCAGTCGTCACAGAGGGAAGGAAAGTACCTTGGGCTCCCTGGACCTATCCTGAGGGCTCCAGTACCTTGTAATAATCATAGAGCAGGCTCAGGGCAGCGGCGCTGTCATCGTCCCCGTTGACGCTCATCATGGCCTTGGTGGCGGCCGTCAGGGGGTTCTCCAGGAAGGACCTCCAGGCCTCGTCTTCGTCGTTGTAGACCCGCCGCTGACCATAGCCCACGTCATTCTGCATCACCAGGACCGCCCTTCTGCTAACCAGCAAATCAGACGGACCGCAGGAATAAGCCAATTACAGATGACCACCATCACCACGTATGCAATCAATCACTGCTAACTGCAGTTATGCACGGGACACATGACACTGAATACTGGGGGATAGGAGCTTGTTTGTGACGGATAATTAAAAGTAAACTCATATCAAAGAAAAAACCATTGACCAGTAAATGAAAGCCTGCCGCTTGGCTGTGGGACTGTATAGAGTGTGTGGCTCAGGTCTGACAAAGACACGCTGCCTCTAAAGAAGAGGCCCTTGTACTGGGTGTTTACATTTTACATTTGAGCCATAAATAAAGATGGATGAAAAAAGCACAACAGCAGTGTTTCACCAGAGATATGAACAGCAGTGTTTCACCAGAGATATGAACAGCAGTGTTTCACCAGAGATATGAACAGCAGTGTTTCACCAGAAATATGAACCGTCAGACATGCAGAGTGCATGTTTTGTATCCTAACAACTATTCAGCACTGCTCAGAAAAAGAACAACAAAAAGACTGCTTCGGGGTCAGGATGAGATGTCAATGGTAGTTAGCTTTGAAGAAGCTCTGTCACATTCTGCATTGTGTTTGAGTTAAGCTATTTTTTTTAGTTGAAGGCATGAGATTGGTAGGCTACTGTGCAATATTTCGTCCATTAAATTTCGCCCTCAAAACAAATAACCAAATGATTTAGACAGCCTATGCTATGGCTGGCTATCTTTTGGGAGCCATTTGCATAGTCATGCCTATTAGGAATGCTTTCTGCAGACTGTCTTTTGCCTGTAAAAAGCAGGGCTTTACTGTTGACGGTACTGCAAATGGTTTGAATCGAGCTGTTAGGCTTACACTAATTGATTGCATAATATTTTTCGTATAAAGTTTGTTATTAGCACATAATTGCCTTCAAACTGAAAGTCTATGCATGCATATTGACACTGTGAATAATTATTAATAATAATTATGACTCTAGAACAATTCTGTAATTCAGTTAATATAACCTTATGAATAACCACAAAGTCTAAAAAGGAGGCATAAGATCATTTTTATAGATAATGGAAAGTAGGCTTTCTGCAATGCCCTCATTGACAGTTCATGTAAATTCTGTCATTTTCATTTAAACGTAGAGGGGGAAACGACTGCTGAAAGAGGGGTTTCATACTTGAAAAATTGTGGCTTGAAAAAAAATTCTATCTGCATTTAAATCTTAAACAAAAAAAAAAGAATAAGAACAATAATAATTTAATAATTGTGTTCTTATATAGGCTATTAGACTTTAAAGTTCACATTGAAACCAACTATTTCCCAAACATATTTACTCAGAATGAGAACGAGCTCCTTGGTTTTTGCATATAGTATTTGTATATGTTCAGTACTATTTGGCACTTGCAGTGCTGCTAATACAATTTAGGCAGTGTTTTACGCACTTTGTTGAGCCTCTATGTTTTGACGTTTAGTTGCTAGCCAAGAGGGATACTGAATGCCAGTCGTCAAGGTAGTGGTCAGAGCCGATGTTTGTAATTCAATACATCATTGTGCCATTCACTATAGCCAGGTCCAATGGTCTTTAAAAAACCCTTCAGATTTGCAACCCGATAGATCCGTAATTTGGACGCAATATGCTAAAACAGGCGGACAAGCAATTGCCCAGCAAACAGTAGACGTCCTAGAGACGTACCATTTTAGTCCTCTCAAAGTTATGATGTAACGTTCCCTATGGATGTCCTAAAAACATTACTATAACGTTATTAAAGTCCTAGGAAGGTCACTATTTGGTTACAATATGACATTTAATTAGAATTTTTCGTGGACGTTCAAGCAACGTCCCTATCCGGCTATGATATGACGTTATGCTCATAACATGGGACATTCGGGGACGTTCGGGGACGTTCCTGTTAATGGTTACAATATAATGTCATGTAATGAATGTCTGGGGGGACGTTATTCGGACGTCTCAGGAACGTTCTCCTTGACGTCCACGTAACATTTAGAAAAACCTACAAAAAGACGTCAAGGCGACATCCAGATGACATTTTGAGACGTCCCGGGGACCTAAGTTTGCTAGCTGGGCGGCTATTAAACCAGAGGCGGTCACTGATGCATGCCCACATAGTAGCCTACTGGCAAATCGCAAGTTACTCGGGCTAATGTGGTGTTCCCTTGTGTTCATTTAAATAAAATATCCCAAAATGATCCATTAAACTCACCTATATCAGAGCTCTTGGAAAATGACCCACATGAGAATTAGAACGCGGATAAAGAATAGGTATACGAATAAGTAGCTATAGAAAAGAAAACTCTATTTTGAAACACACAAAGGATGTAAAAATAAAGAAATAAAATGAAAATCAGGCTCGTCTGTAAAAACGAAATGTCCCTTTTTCGTGATTGGATGGGAAAAATAGTTATATTAACGAAATATTCGGTAATTTGTTTTTTTAGGTCAATGCCGACTGTTTGCAGACACGTTGCTGCCGGTGGGTTCCCATCAGTGAGAAGAAATAAATAATGTCATATTTGAACTAACCAGGAACTAAAGCGTTTACAATGCTAAACGAACCTATGTAGTTTCATCCAGCGCAGTGCTTTGACACGCCTAACAGGTGCAAATACACCTGTAACTTGACAGTTGAAGCTACATTCCTAAACACTCAACTGGGACAAACCAAGTCTAAAACTTTTTTATTTTTTACATTTAATAAAATAAAATAAACGTTCTTTAGCCTATAATATGCATTAGAATAAATTAAAAGATCTAGATCAAGATCCAGACATCCTACCACTAGTGTCCAACTGCAAGCAACTGAGCATAGTATAGTAAGTACACTTACTTGCTCTGTTCCTGTGTCATCTCGGTCGGTTTAACTGGACTTTCTAGTTGGTACAGTAAATCCGATTTGGCTGCTTTATATGAAAGAATAAATTTAAGCGGTTGGATAAGCGGGCGATGTCAGAGGTGTCTCCGTGAGAACTGGTTTAGTTGGATTTTCACGCTCTTTGAGGTTATGCGCAATCAGTAGTCCGTTTTACCTGGGACAGGGTGGGGGCAAGGTTTGGATCGATAGAGAGGCGGGGACTTACTCACTTGAAACACTCTACAACGTATTTAATTGGGCCAATCGTGGGCTCCGTTCACGCCCCTAGACAAAAATTTGCATATACATGAGGTTACTTTTACAATACATTACAAACGCTTACATTTACAGGAGTGGAGAACAGCATTGTTAGTTTCAGGAATGCAAAAGTGCGATATCACAAAAAGGCACAGAAGGCTCCTTTGTAATCTATAAAGACAAAATTAACAGAACAATTAGTATTATAAGAAAAAATAAAATAGCTCTTTCTGACTCAATATCAGGTATTGCTGATTTTGTTTTAATGTCAGTAACAATATTCAAGTCAAGAGGAGCCTGCTAAGTGACAAATGTAGCCTACCCTGAAATAGGCCTACAATAATATACTATTATAATGCCCTACTAGTAATAAGTAGCTACCTTGTACAAGCAAAAAAGGTACAAATTAATTATCCCAAATAGCAATTGAAGGATGACCCAGATTACCTAAGGCATTACATGATCTGGCATTCAAGTATATTACTGAGCTTGTAATAAGATTGCACAAGGTCTTCCAAGAAAACCTTAACGGCTATTTCAGAGTCTATGTTGAAAACAAAGGTTAAGGCTCGCATTCTCTGGAACAGCCTTCCACTAAAGATTAGAACCGACGTGTCAGTACCTTCACGAAACATTCTGTGGAACCTTTCCTTTTAAATGCAGTTTTGAAAATCAGGGTCTTGGACTAATAAGAATAACGATGTATATAGCACCTGCAAAGCAATACAGCACAAAGTTATTTACAGGTAATTAAGGAGGTAAAACAAAGATGCAGATAGGGGATCAGGGAGTGGTTATGGGTTGGGTTATTTCAACAAATGTTTATGCATACATGTGAAACGGCCAGAATCAAATCCGAATCGATGTTACATAAAAAATACAGCTTTATTGATATTGTTACACATTGATAAATAACAAATACAAATCTGCTGATGAACACCACAAATTCTCCTTTTACAGCGAGAGAAAGTCTGTACAAAATGTAGGCAGAGTGTGACAAACGTGAAGAGCTAGTCCGTAGAGGGCATTTAAAATTTCATTTAGACAGAGGTAGTTTTCTGGCTGGTGGTCTACTGCCCGTCCAGTCGTTAGTTTGTGCTGTTCTTTTCCCCCTCTCTCTTCTGGCTGGTGATCTACTCGTCAGTTTGTGCCGTTATTTTTTCCCCGTCACTCTCATCTAGCTGGTGGTCTACTGCTCGTCTACTCATCAGTTTGTGCTGCTATTTTTCCCCGTCACTCTCATCTGGCTGGTGGTCTACTGTTCATCTGCACATCAGTTTGTGCTGTTCTTTTTTCTGTCACTATCATCTGGCTGGTGGTCTACTGCCCGTCTACTTGTCAGTTTGTGCCGTTCTTTTTTTCCGTCTCTCTCGTCTGGATGGTGGTCTCCTGCTCTTGGCTGCAGGGCTGCTCTTAATGAGTAGTCTCTCCACGCTGCAGACCTCAGCGTGCACACGTGCCGCCTTCACCCCAAGCAGGAAAGAGAACAGGCCCAGTACCCACACGTAGGACCTGGGGAGGGTCGGCTCCACCTCCGGGAAGTGGTCGCCGCATTGGCTGGAAAACAACAAAAAAAAGGCTTGTATTTATTTAGCTCATTTCATGATCTCAAAGGGAAGCTCGCCACTCTATGCGCAGCACCCACATGGGCCCCTCAAAAACTGTAATTGACACTACTGGACACATGGTCTCTGGGTACCTCGGCGATTCTACAGGCAATACTGTTGTGACCAGAAAGCTTAGGCCCTGAGGTCATTAAACTGAATTGTTTCAGTAGATACCTGGCCATGCAGTGGGTTCACAGAATGTGAGAAAACAAGCATCAGCTGCCAGCCTGTGTTACCGTAGGAGGGCACGCTGACGTCCGAGACGCCAGAGCATTTACCGTTCCGTTATACAGGGAGAAAAAATGACAAAAGAAAAATATGAGAACAACTACAACCAGAAAAAAAACTTGTGTCACACCTATGCTCGCCACTTTGATTGAAAGAGAAACATGCAATGCCTCAGCCGGAATGCCAAACAAAACAAAGTTCAGAAATGCAAATTTGTGACAAACCGATTGCCCAGAGCATCTCCACTCCAACGCAGGCTGAGACACGCAGGCGCATGTGACTGATCTCACGCCCGCATGCTTATAAGGTATCCGTGCATGCAATGCCAGCCGGTCTCAATCCTACCGATGATGGGCTACGTTGGTCAGGAGATTACTTGGGCAGAATACTCTAAAAATATATTTTCTTTATACTGTTTTCAATTAAATATATGTAAAAAAAGAATTTACAAATCCCAGCTTTATGCTTTTATGTGCATTTTACATACTGTCCCGACTTTTTTGGAATTGGGGTTGTAATGAAACACATTATTTTACCTATTCCAACATCATTTGTGGTTAATGACAACAGATGGCACTAAATGGCACACCTTCTGGTTCAGTTCATTATTAGAACAATGTCAAACAATATTGATGGAAATATAAATAACTTATTTTCAGTGCTTCTTAGTTTGGTCAACATGACTCTTACATTGGTGATGAACAGTTTTTCATTCAAATCAGCTTTTGTATAACTATAGATATGTAAAAATAAACAATAAACATAATCACTGGTCATTTGTATAGACATGTACAAATGAGCTGTCCACGTGAGTTACTTTGCATCAACCGTTTCAAACACAAAGTTATCCTGAGGCAAAAAGTAACCTAGGCAAATATCTGTTGTGTGAGGGACTTATTCAAAACGGAACCAACATAACGATGGTCACTGGAGGAGATATGGGAAATAACTGGACAGAAGTGGAAAGCAGAGAATTATTAAATATAAGTCAGAAAAGAAATATTATAAAACTAATTGATGGTAGGCTACTCGCCGCGATTCAAACGTTTACCAGACGATCGTGGAATGAGTCATTTTCTCCCGTACTGAGACAGTAGCATAGCACTTGACTGTGTTCAATTTCTATATATTCTTGGTCACTGGCGCAGAAACGTGTTGGTACAAATTGATGGAGACACGTTATTCCCACGCCCCGATGTTGTTGTTTTTTTTTTAAACATGGCATCAATAAAACTTCAAATATTTCCATCTAGAACCATGTAAAAAATAAAAATAAAAAAATAAAAATAAGAGCAAATCCGAGTAAAAGAGGGTAAAAGAACGTAACTGTAAATTTGTCATCGTTTCATTCTTCCCGACTCAAAGCCAGAATTATTTACCGGTGTAGCAGAGTAAAGATAAACGTAAAACTAGAAATAAGCGCCTCGCGGTTGTATGCCTCCGCCAACAAGTCAAGCTGCAGTTTATCTCATGTTCACAGGTATGTGACCATAACAGATGACAGCTTAGCTAAATAATTTAGCTATTCGATAATAAAACGGCACCCAGCAGCACTTTAATTCCAATGGCAATTATACGTATTTATTCAAGAACTTTAATGAGCTTGGCGTTTCACTGTGGCACAATTCATGGTGCTTAGCCAAAGACACCTCTCCAGTACTTCAGCCCTAGCTCTTCACCCATTCATCGCAAGAGGGTCATTCTACAGAAATTCCCTCAAGACGTTCCTGAGATATCACGTTCACGAGAATGGGACGGACGGACGTACGTACGGACAACCCGAAAACATAAAAAGGCATACAAAACTGTGGTCGACTTCAGTCGCCCTTGGCACTTTAGACCGCATGTTTGCGTGTTCGTCGACTACAGTTGCCCCACGGCACTGAATTATTTAAGGAGGTCTAACACTAAAAGCTTGGTTTTTCAACTTAAATTCTGTTGAAATGAAAAAGTATACAAGGGGATAAATTTTTTTAAACTTTTTTTGAAGTTGACATCTCCAAAGTGCAAAGATATCTTAAGTAAATCTTAATTTCAAGAATATTTGCATGGTTTTACTTGGGATCACAAGTCGCTGTGGATAAGAGTCTCTGCTAAATTCCAGTAGAGTAAACTAAAGTAAAATGTCAGGGGGGAAATAATGACAACTAACTTGGGTTCACAAGGTCTCAGTGCGGTGTGCCAGTACTCGGGATTAGATAGGCGAGAGGATCCGTCTCTCTCCTCGATCACACGGTCCAAGTTCTGATGGTGGAAGCTGGGCCCGTCTGTGCCTTCCTTACCCCACTGGAAACGGAAGCTGGAGGGGGAGTGGCCTTGGGGCTCTGGGGCGGAGCCACACAGCTTCCGGAAGTTTGCCTGCAGATGTTCCACCACACCTGGGGAGAGAGGTGGGAAGAAAGACAGGCGGAAGGGATGAGAAAGAAGGGATGAAAGATGAATGAGAGCAGGGCGAGGATTAAGATGGATGGATAAGATGGATCACCTATATCTCTATTAAAATCTCTTCTCTCCATCAAAGTCACCCACACCATGTTCCAATGAAGAGCATATTATATTAGGCTTATCTCTCAACATCAGTGAGGCAGTATGGATGCATCAAACACACCGACAAACTGCGCATAAAGAGACTATTGGCTATACATCCTTCAGCTGATTGATTGGCTGTCATTCCACCATCAGTAAACATCAGTTGGAGGTGAAAGATACGCTAAGAAATTCAGCGGGTGAGTTTTGTCAATCTCATGAAGAATGACACACAGGCAGCAATATCTCAGTTTTTCAGGTCAGTACAGGTTTGAAAGACATGTAATGACGGCACTTTTACTTTCCATTTCCTCCTTTTCCTGACTAAGCAGGTCTGCTCTGAAAAATGAAGCAAGCCAGGGCATGTTTTTTACCATTTAATGTTACAGGAGAATTGGGCTCGGCAACACCGCCCTACCAAACTGTGCCAACTGCCAACTGACTGCCACTGGGTCTTTTCATTATACAAAACATGTAACTGTCAGAAATGTTAAGGCGCAGTACAGAATTATCAAAAATCACATGACAGGCTCCAATATATAAATAAACATTCCTCCTAACATAAATGATGGGAAATAGCCTATAGCATATCCTAAAGACCCAAGGGCTCATGTCTGCTGGCAGGGTATGAATTAAGCCCTGAACCCACAGAACATTTTACAGGGAGCGCTCTAATGTAGGTGCCCAGCTTGAGGAGAAAGGCACCACGATGCGGTGAATAGATGAGCCCCGTGGTCTCGGATCAAATACGGACCGTGCCAGGGCCGACTGTGGCCGGTAGCTCCATAGGGCAATGTGCAATTGGCGGTTTTCATTGGTATCCAGTGACACCGACTTGTTGATCAGGTGCACGTAGACTGCATGTTAAAGCTGCATATAAAGCTCTTCCTCCGACCTCGCTCTATGCGAGCTTAGCTATAGTCGTCGGTGAGAGAAAAGGCAGCTGGTGACACCACATGTTTTGGAGGAGGATGTCTAAAGTCTCCCGACTGCAACTGCTGTGGTTGCAAATAATTGGACATTCCAAATTAGGGACGTTGGGGGCCAAATATATTTAAAAAAATAAAAAATGATTACAATGATACGTACGTCTTCGCTTGAGGACGACAGACTTGTCTTTCTTGGAGGAATACATAGGTTTGTGTGGTTTCCATGTCTTTCTGGAGAAAGAAAAGACAGGACATTATGTTAAAAGGATATTTCTAAGGGCTGCTGGGTGGCTTATCCTCTTAAGACACCGTTTTAGTGCAAAAATGGGCCCCACACTCCGGGATCGAATCCAGACCAGTACCGACTGTGGCCATTAGCCTCAAAAAGTGACGTATACTTGGCGGTAGAATCGGCCAAGGTTACAGAGGATTCAGTCGCTAGAGAACCCTGCTGGTTGATTGGGCGCATGAGGTCTGCTTGCTAAAGCTACACATGAAATGTCTTCCTCTAACTCATGTCTGTGCAAGATGGGCTTGTGGGCTGTGGTGTGAAAAGAAGCAGCTGGTGACATCACGTGTTTCGGAGAAGATTGCGTGTGAGAGTACATTGTTTACAAGATGACTACTGCACAGTTATTTTGCAAACACATTTAGACAATTGTTCCAATATATTCTGTCATGCCCCTAATCAGCTGTTGCTGGGATAATTTTCACTGTGACATGTTGTTATGTTAAGAAATACTGATGTCATAGTTGCATATGTAAATATGTACATGTAATGTATCTACATTATTTTGTGTCAGGTTTGCAATATATAAAACATAGAATATACAAACCAAAATTCCAAAAAGGTTGGGACAGTATGTAAAATGCAGTGATTTGTAAATTTACTTTTACATATATGTAATTTAAAACAGTACAAAGAAAAAATATTTAATGTTCTACCATATCAACTTTATAGATTTTTGTAAATATACGCTAATTCCGAATTTGACGCCTGCAACACGTTCCAGAAAAGTGGGACAGGGGCAAAAAAAATCACTGGGAAGTTCAAAAAACACCTGTTTGGCACATTCTACATGTTAACAGGTGATGCTATCATGACTGGGTATAAAAAAATATCTTCAGGTACTCCTACAAGCGATACTATAACCTCTCTGCATTTGAATGGATCTCTATTGGGGGGGTGGGACTAGATTAAGCTGTAATTACACAAAAATAGTATGGAACCCATGGTTGGCTAAATGAGCCTCAAACCATCACTCTGCTGCCAGACATGCAGTAGATATTGATGGATCACTTTAAGGGTTGTTTCTCCTGACTCATTTTCCTATTGAACTCAGGACAAGTCAGGACAAAAATCAGATGGCTAACTCCTTAATCCCAGTTTGTGAAATACTCCCCCAGGTTGATATCATACTGAAGAAAATGCAGCATGACAATAAACCATCATAAACTATTAATCTGAAATCTCCATTTGACTGCAGAAACAGGGAGAAAGCGAAAGACAGAAACAGATTGATAGACACCGCCTGTCACCTGGCCAAGTCTTGCTCATCCCTCTGTTTGGCCAACTCCAAGGCACGGTGGACCGTCTTGTACCACGTCCATAATCTGAAGCTCTCGTCCCCTGTAAAGTCAGTTTCATTGCCAAAACCCTCTCAATTCTAACAATTCTGAGTAACCAAATATATTAAATTAACTATACTTATATTCATAATATGACATATTATTTCATATTATATTTTGAAGACAAAAGAGCAAAGACGTAACTCAGTATTGTGTAATGCATTGCAAATTCTAACCTAATTCCAATCGCAGGACAAACGCTACCTTTGTACAAAGAATTTCCTCTTTATACTGTAAACACGGTCCTCTCACAAATATACAGGGAATCTCCTACACTCTCAACGTGCTGCTAATCCTGTCCAATTCACTTGCATCGATCTAATTTGTTCTTCTGAAGGCCTTTCAGAGGCTGGATATTTACTATTTACAGGTGGATGACATGTCCCGGAGGAGTTTTGGAATCCAAGCCAACAGAACATACAGCATTCCAGTCGGATAAAAGCAATGAGGAAATCCTTTTTTTTTCCTTTTCTTTTTTTAAATATAACTGCCGAATGCTAAAGAGGTTCTAAAAAAACCTTTTTTTCTTTCTTTTACTGCCAAGTGAACCTGAACAGCGGTACAGTAGTGCATGTGTGTAATAATATTCACGACAAAATTGGGCCAAATTATGGATTTACATGGTGATTTAATTTGTCACAGTATAAGTCTGTGGCTGTATAGGAGGAGGTGTTATTTCACCTCAGGGTAAATATGGCCTCTTCAGTCACTCTCTGGTGCTATGACAGTTTATTCAGAAGGGAGGAGAGGCCATGCCACACATTCCACCTCTCGGCCCCCTTTTGTGCAAATCTGCCTAATTTGCTCATTGGGCTTTCGTCATTCTTGCATTGCTCTGAGCTGAATTCAAATGTGCTTTTCTCGGAAACCAGCTCACACTGAAATTCTAGCTCCCAAACTCACTCAACAATATGACAGGTGAACAAATGAGAGCAGGAACTTAAGATTACAACAATGTGAATAGTCACGATTTTTGGGTTTCCTTGGATACACCACGAGATGGTGATTTTGCGTGTGGATCGGTGTGTCCGTACAGCGTTTGTTTTCAGCCATATTTCATTCATGACTTAAAAGGTTAAATGCTCTGTCACTAAAATGATTAGACATTAAGCAGCTAGCTTAATGCAGATGTGTATTCCAATGGACAGGAATGTGGTTTTGATTCTGGGTGGGACAATTTACCTCATTAACTATAGTGAAGAAATACACCTGTATAAGTGAGGTTGTATTATGTGTGGGCGCTGCATGCTACCCTCAGAACTGTATAAGAACTTATACATAAGTGTATATAACTCAACTGTACAAGTTCTTACACAGTTCTACGATGCTTCCCCGAACAAAAAAGACTGCTAATGTTTTCCTCACAAGATATTCTGTACCTTGGTTTTTCTTGCTTTCGTCATCTGCTCCACTGCTTAACTTCCTGGAAATGAGAGAAAGCAAAAACAAGATAAAGCACGCATTTAAAAATGCAATATTCATATTTCTGCACTTTAAAAAATGGTTTGCCACTATTTATTCTGCAGAAAAAAATGCACTGACAAAGGGGGGCGGCAACCGCTCAAAAAGACATGCAAACCCATTCCACGACAGTTATATCCCAGCTCAACTGTGGGCAGAGGGCACATTCAAATCTCTACTCAAAACAGACTGGGCTGGAGGAGCACAGGCTTAGTAGGACAAAAAAAGGGAGGGGGGGGGGGGTCACAAACATATTTTCCTTCCGTGAATATTAATACCCAGATACCTTCAAAAGCATATTTGCTTTTCATTGGCTCATCATCATATTTATCTGTATAATTTGCATTATGAAGCCCGTGCTTTGTCCTATGCATGCATTAACCGCAACGTTTATTCAACGTTTCTGTGCCGTCACAACGTTATGGCAGCATTGGGAGAATGTTGTCAGCAGGTGACGGGATTTCACGCCGATATTAAAGGTGCCTGAGAGGACACTCACCACTCCACCTCGTCATCTAGCTTAAACAGCAGCTTCATTGTGACTACGATGAGGGCCGCAGCCTGGAGGTCATAGCTGAGAAGTTGGGCTTTCCGGGCCGTGGGGTTATAGGTCAGGAAAGCCTCTGCACCAATCCCAGTCTCCGCTATCACCTTGCTTACCCAGTCATGCAGCTCATCTGAGAAACATGAGGGATGGGAACTAAATTGTAGACCATTTCTATCCTCAGATACTTCCTCACAATTTTCTTTAAGATGTCAATGGTCTGCAGTTTCAGTAGAACATACACTACATAGCCAAATGTATCTGGACACCTCTTGGTCTGGAGCTGTTTTTCATGCCCCTTAGATCCAATGAAGGCAAATCTTAACACTACAGAATACAATGACATTCTAGACGATTCTGTGCTTTGTGGCAACATCTTGGGGAAGACCCTTTCCTTATTTAGCATGACAATGAGGTCAGAAATTGAGGTCCATACAGAAATGGTTTGTCGAGATCGGTGTGGAAGAACTTCACTGGGCTGCCACAGAGCCCTGACCTCCACCCCATCGTACACCTTTGGGATCAATTGGAAAATCGACTGCAAGCCAGGCCTCATCGCCTAGCATCAGTGCCCGACCTCACTGATGCTCTTCTGGCTGAATGGAAGCAAATCCCGGCAGCAATGTTCCAACATCTAGTGGAAAGCGTTCCCAGGAGTGCGGAGGCTGTTATAGCAGCAAATGGGGACCAACTCCATATTAATGCCCATGATTTTGAAATGAGATGTCGGGCGAGCAAATGTCCATAAACTTTTGGCCATGTAGTGTACATTGTATATGTGTGCATCTTTTCCGTGCATACATATGCACGCTATGCTATTATACACGCCCAGTTCTCCTGCTGGCTGCTGAAGCTCGGTATAGGATGACCCACCTGGGAGGTTGGCTTCAATCAGGTACCTGAGGCACAGCAGGGAAGGGTGAAGCAGGCAGTCCGGGGTTACGGGAGGGAAGTCGGGAAGGTCCAGGAACACGGCCAGCCTGTGAGCCTCCTTCCGGACCACCTTGTGGGTGGGGACAGACTGCAAGAAAACAAATGCCTCAACAGATACCATGACGATAACTGTCACTGGCACACAAAGTCACCAGAACACACGCTCAATATGACGCCATTTCTACTCTTTTTTGGAAAGCAATTATTTGAAAATATCTATTATTTACTCCACCATTTGTTGGCAGTATTATCTCACTCCAAACCTCTCGCCTTTTTAGACTACTTTACATTTTCGCGTTTAAACGCATAAACAGGAACTGAAAAACGGCACTCTTCAGTTTAAGATACTTCAGTTGCCAGCTGTTTTGTCATGTGAGCAGTCCTTCCTCATCGCTGAGTTTTCACATCCACAAGGAATCAATTCAGCGACTGATTTCTACCTCTCAACCAGAACTGGTGTCACAAAAACAAGGTATTGGGTTTGATTCTTTCTGTAACAAAGGGGAAATGTTGAGTGTGTATAAAATAACGCAACTTATTTTATTGCATTTTTCAAAGTCAGACAAAAGTCAGACATAGGGCGGCAGTGTAGTATAATGGTTAAGGAGCTGGACTTGTAACTGAAAGGTTGGACACTGCCGTTGTACCCTTGAGCAAGGTACTTAACCTGAATTGCTTCAGTATATATCCAGCTGTATGAATGGATACATGCAATAAGAAGTTGTGTAAGTCGCTATGGATAAGAGCGTCTGCTAAATGCCTGTAATGTAAATGTAATGTAATAAACCATGTTGCAGTGAGATGTTTGCTGTGAGTTTGTTTCTGCACAATTTATGAAATTTGAGGAGTCACCTTGCAGGCTTCAAAAAGGTTTACAGTGCAGGCCCGCTTGTATGCAAATGTGATTTTACGCGTAAAGACCACCTCAGGTCTGCCCTTTGACCCCTCACCTCCACTCTGAACACACAGATGTCTCTCCCGTACGGCTTCATGTCCTCTGGAAAGCCCTGGAAGGCATTGACATACGGGACATGACCCTCTGCCACAAACCTGCCCAACACAACCCAAAAGTAAGGGTCAACAACAGTCACTATAGCCAGAACACACTGACCCCAGGTCCCCTGATATTAAAATGTTATATTCACACTTTTGAAACAGTCAATTGATTCATGTTTGCAGCTAGAAATAACCGTCTTGTGGTTGTATGCCTCTGCCAACATGTCAAGTCAATATCCCACAATGCGCCTTAATATCTAGTAAGCAACTGTGGTCACTAGAAAGGTAGAAATTAACCATAATGTTTTGCAAACTGTTTGAGAGGCCTTTTTAAAAAAAACTTTATAAAAAGCCTGCATCAGTTTGTCCACTAAGTGGCAAAGTTTACTAGCTAGCAAAAGCGGTCTTTTCTTATTAGTTAACAGTGCGAAGCTACGATTCGCCGTCCACCACGTCTCTTGGCCAAAACGCCAATAGCAATATTATTTTAGTGAGCTGCAGCTCATCTTTGGGCATTGCGTGATAAAACATTTGTAGCTAGTTACTCCAGTGGACATTTTTGTGTTTAAAAGTCAGTGAAATGCTGTAATTATCAGGTTCAGGTAAAAAACCGGATAAATTTGGTTGAAAAGTGAATGTTTTTTAACCGGCTAGGATGTAGCCAGGCTACATCCAGGTAAAACCTGAGCTAAATTAGTGCTAAATTGAGCTAAATCAACACGTTTTATGTCAAAACGTCTGTCAACCTGAGAATTAGGCTGCACCCCTCCAGACGTCTAGATTCTGTCTTTTAGTCACGGGGACGCGACAGACTTGTTGCCTAGGTAACGACGCTGAATGACAATAAAAAACAACGTCTGCTGTCCGAATTCATTGTTTGCTTAGTACACTATTTAACGCCCTATATAGGCATTCACTAGTAGGGGATTAGGGATTAGTGAATAGTGAGCGATTTCAGACACAGCCTATGTCTTTGTCTCAAACATTATGGAGGGCACTGAATTTAAATTAGACATTTTTAGACTGATTTTCCTAGCATACAGTATGACATCATATACAGAATGTTATCATTTGCTTGAATTAGTGCAACCTGGTTCACACTGTATGCTGTGTGAATATGCTGGCCCACTCTCGCTTATACTAAAATTATTCAGAAAGAAATTTGCTCATTTTTAATTAGTCATGCAGATTCTTTAAAAACTGGGGATGAAGCAGAAAACATTGCATTTTATATTTGAAAGTTAATTCCATGACCCCCTGCATGCTAAATTAAACGAAACAGTCTGTCCATATAGAATCAGAGTTCATATATGGCGGGGTGAACCGGTTCAGCCAGTCTGTCTGCGAGTGACATGGACGAGTGCCACAGCAAAGGGCCCCAGGCTTCAGGCTGAGTGCTGATCTGAGAAGATACCGCACGCTAGCCCCCACACACCCCCCTGCACTCATAACCTGACAGGACCCACAGACCCGCACCCCTCTCCCTGCCTCTCACCGCAGCAGGTCGGCCAGGGTGACAGCCTCTCGCGCCCAAAGCAGCGCTAGGTGGCAGAATGCCAGGGTCATCGGCATGGTCATCAGGTTGAGGGTCTTCCTGGTGTGGGTGGAGCTGTAGAAGCTGGCGTCCAGAGAGCCAGAGCACACCGAAGAGGCCCCTCCACCGGACCAGCCTGACAGGCAAACACACACACACACACATGTAAATACACATACACACACACACACACACATACTCATGTAAATACACATACAGTGCCCTCCATAATGTTTGGGACAAAGACATATTTTGTCTTGATTTGGCTCTGTACTCCACAATTTAAAATTTGTAATCAAACAATTCACATGTGGTTAAAGTGCAGATTCTCAGCTTTTAGTAAAGGGTATACATCTTGGTTTCACCACGTAAAGGTTACAGCACTTTTTATACATAGCCCCCACATTTCAGGGCACCATAATGTTTGGGACAAATGGCTTCACAGGTGTTTCTGATTAGTCCGGTATGTTCAATTGTTTCCTTAGTGCAGATATAATAGAGCTTTCAGTATCTAGTCTTGATTCTAGGCGTTTGCTTGCCTTTGGAGTCTGTTATTGGTATTTATCAGCACGAGGACTAGAGTTGTGACCTCAAAACAAGCAGGAGCTGAAGGTGTCTGTAATGCAGGCCTGGCAAAGCATCAGCAGAGGAGATACTCAGCACCTGGTCATGTCTATGGGTCACAAGCTTCAAGCGGTCATTGTACGCAAAGGGATATACGACACAAAGTACTAAACGTAACTTTCATTTGCATAACATTACTATGTCCCAAACATTAGGGTGCCCTAAAATGGGGAGCTATGTATGAAAAGTGCCATTTCTCCAAAATGTATAAAAATACCCAGATCTGAGAATCTGCACTTTAACCATATGTAAATTGTTTGATTACAAATATAAAATTATGGAATATAGAGCCAAATCAGGAAAGAAATATGCCTTTGTCCCAAACATTATGGAGGGCACTGTACACACACAGACACATACACAAATAAACACAAACTTGCACAGGCATGCACCCACACAGACATTACACACAAATGTGCACAAATACTCACATGTACAGGTACATATTCGCGCGCACACACACACACACACACACACACACACACACACACACACACACACACACACACACACACAGAGGATAGGACAATTGGGAAAGTACCCTATTCTTTGCGACAAATGGAACGGGTCATTTCATAACAGCAGCGAGTCAATGGTGATGCTTAGCTGGTTCAAAAGGCCGCTTTTAAAAGTTGCTTTTCTGCTTTTCTATGCTTAGTTTCAAGTAATTTGGCAACATGAAGGTTCCTACAACAACTACAGTCCACTCCTGACGGACAGGTATTGCCCATCCCTGAAGAACAAAGGGAAGGAACTGGCCTGACAGTTGAACCCGGCCAGAGGGCTCTGTACCTGAGGTGGAGTCGTGTCTGCTGGCCCCTCCCTCTGTGTCACTCCCAGACTGCAAGGAGACCTCACTCTGGAGGCCCAGTGACTCCGGGGCACTCTCTGACTCAGAGGCCTGTGGATTAATAGAGAGGGAGAGAGAGCACTGTCTGTCACATGACACGATCATAGAGTGCAAAGACTTAGGCTGTGTTCGGAATGGCTCACTCATTCACTCCCTCCCTATACACTACTTAGGGGAATCTACATAGAGCACTAGATAGGGATTCACTAGTGAAAGGAGGAGACGATTTCAGACACTACCATTTCTGAGCAGGTTACTTAGCAACGTGCGACGCTTGCGTGACAGCGGTCACCGGCTTGGTCAGAAAGCATGCAAGAAACGGTAAAAAAGTGTTCTTTTTTATTTTGAACAAGGGTTTTGTTGTCTCATTGTAGGTAGATAGGTAAGTTAGGTAAATAGGTAGCTAGCTAGCTAATTAAGTTGTATTTTCCAATGAACAGTAATAATTGTTAAATTAAAAAAATTGTAAACACTTTGTAATATATTTAATCTACCGCATTTATTTACATTTCGGTTATAAAGCCGACTAAACTGATTTAATATAGGCTACAAGATGAAACTTGCATTTATATTTACATTTGTAGACCAGCGCAGGCTTAGCCGTCGCCATCTTGACAAAAAAAATGTCTCATTTAGTGTACATTGTTTGTACCCTACATTTTGCAGTGCATTGTGGGGGATATTGAGTGAACTATTTAGGGTGTCAAATTTGACATTTTGAATTTTGGACACCCTACGAAATGGCCGATAGTGCACCATATAGTAAATACGGAGTGACTCCGAACACAGCCTTAACTGACCACATACGAGAAAGAGCACTGTCTGTCACATGGTCACATGACATCATTCAGCACAAAGACTGGTAACACACTGGCATTAGGTGGGTAAGATATAGACTATCTGAGATACCTACCACAGATTGGAAGACCTACAATAGAGACCTACACTGCACAACAGCCCCTGTTATTACAGACAGACCCGTAATTTACTGCTACAGACCAGGCACAATGAGAAGGGTAACAAAAGGGGGGATTTGAAGGCGGATATCATTTGAAGGCGGGTATCATTTGAAGGCGGGTATCATTTGAAAGCGGGTATCATTTGAAGGCGGGTATAATTTGAAGGCGGATATCATTTAAAAGCGGGTATCATTTGAAAGCGGATATCATTTGAAAGCGGGTATCATTTGAAGGCAGCTATCATCTGACCAGTTGTGCTGCTCCTTGTCTGTACACTGAAATGCAGCCTTTAGCAAATTATTTGGTTGAATGTGAACGAGAGCAGACCAGCCCAATGGAATAATGAAGAGCTCCCTCTAATGGCTACTTGAGTGACCGCAATGCATCCCTTGCGCACTTAAATTTTTTTATCATCAACTGTAATTCACATTCAGTTCAATTAACAAAAGCACATTTAAAATATGCCAGACATAAAGTTGTGGGCAATAATGCACTGTGATCTATACGCACACACAAGGCACAGCTTAATGAGTGGAGGACTTGAGTAGCCTATTCAGAAGATCTGGAAGTGAGCTCACCGTCGTCCAGCTCACAATTCTCATTCTCACCCATTAGTTTTTCACCCATCTATTATCGAACCCAGTCAGGGTCGCAGTGGGGTTGGAGTCTATCCCAGCATGCACTGGGAGAGAGCCCATTAGTTTTCCCCCCACCATTTAATTTCATACAAAGGCTTTTTTTAACTGCATCAAAAAAACAATAGCAAATAGCAAAGAATGTACTGTGTTGTGTGAATTAGTGGTATTATTAATACAAACATTGAGTGTGCATTCGTACTATTATATGATGTCATCGCTCAGGGGACAAATTGTGGAAGTTGCATTAAATCTGTCGTGCACTTCCAACTGGGCGACGGCCAGAATAAGTAAATACCTTTTTTGAAAACATTTCTGCACACAGCAAAGAATGAAGAATAACTGCACCACTGCCTCTAAGCACAATCTGCACCAGAACTACTTAGTCTCACAGCTAAAATTCTAACGGAAAGCCCTTGTTCATGCATGGGGGGAGTCGTCTTTAGAGAAACCAGCTCCCCTGCTATGTAAACAGTATAATTTATCGGCCACTAGATGGCATCATAAGATCGCCTGCTAACTAGTTGCTTGCCCAGCCCATTCTTTTCAGCAATGCATCATAAGGAAATGCTGTCCTGTGGAGTGACAGTGATATGATGACTTATCTGGCCAAAGGGAGTACACTTAAACACATTATATAAATGCATATCAGTGCATATACTCATGTGAGTACACTCAAACACATTATATAAATGCATATCAGTGCATATACAGGTGCAGCTCAAAAAATTAGAATATCGTGAAAAAGTTCAATATTTTTTGTCACTCATTTCAGAAAGTGAAACTCATATATTATATAGATTCATTACACATAGAGTGAAATATTTCAAGCCTTTATTTCTTGTAATTTTGATGATTATGGCTTACAGCTAATGAAACCCAAAATTCTAGATTCTAGATTCAGCTGTAAATTACGCTGGTACAGTATGGAACACATGACTGGCGAAATGGCTGTACGTCATCAAGGGTCTAAGGTATCAAACGAGCCCCAAACCATCACTCTGCGGCCAGATATGGAGTAGATGTGGATGGATCCCTTTAAGGGGTGTTTCTCCTGACTTTTTTCCCCATAGAGTTCTATAGGAAAATGAGTCAGGAGAAATAACCCTTGCAGTGATCCATCCACATCTACTCCATATCTGGCAACAGAGTGATGGTTTGGGGCTCGTTTGATACCTTAGACCCTTGATGACGTACAGCCATTTCGCCAGTCATGTGTTCCATACTGTACCAGTGTAATTTACAGCTGAATCTAGTCTTACCCCACAATTCCCATAGAGATCAGTTCAAATGCAGAGAGGTTATAGTATCGCTTGTAACAGTACCTGAAAATAAGATATCGAGAGTCTTTTGATGTTGATTGGTCACAGACTTCAGGAAGTAACAGCATGCAAAGGATATGCGACCAAATATTAAATATGATACTTTAAAAATATGTTAAAGCAAAATATTCAAATTTTCTGAGACACTGAATTTTGGGTTTCATTAGCTGTAAGCCATAATCATCAAAATTACAAGAAATAAAGGCTTGAAATATTTCACTCTATGTGTAATGAATCTATATAATATATGAGTTTCACTTTCTGAAATGAGTGACAAAAAATATTGAACTTTTTCACGATATTCTAATTTTTTGAGCTGCACCTGTACTCATGTGAGTACACTCAAACACATTATATAAATGCATATCAGTGCATATAATCATGTGAGTACACTCAAACACATTATATAAATGCATTTCAGTGCATACTCAAGTGAGTACACTCAAGCACATTATATAAATGCATATCAGTGCATATAATCATGTGAGTACACTCAAGCACATTATATAAATGCATATCAGTGCATATACACATGTGAGTACACTCAAACACATTATATAAATGCATATCAGTGCATATAATCATGTGAGTACACTCAAACACATTATATAAATGCATATCAGTGCACATACTCATGTATAAATTGAATCTGACAGCTTGAGCAGTAAAAAGCGCTTCCTTGTCGGGGAGGTTTATGGGGCTGGAGCTGACCCAACTGTAAGGAAGTGGTCTGAAAATGTGCTGCGGAGCAGATGTTCTCCACCACTCTGACTTACAGACAGTAGCTTACAGTCCTACAGTAACCATCTTATGCAGAAGGATATTTACAAAAGCATTTCAGGATAACTATCTTGTTTTAGGATGAAAGAGCAACATACCACACATTTTATCCAGAAACCTTTATGAAAAAACTGCTACTGCTACTTCAACATCTGTACTCTCTATGGGCTGGAGGTAAGACAATTACTCAGTGTATGAAATGAACATATTCACCCACCGGCCAGAGTGGCTTGTGGATTCTAAAAATCACCAGCCATTTTCAACATTTTACCGGCCACATTAACTTTTACAACAGTGCAAGATCAAAGTTTTAGCCCCATATATATTACGTTCAGGGTCGAGATTAGCACACAGGCGGGTGTAGCATCTAACCAGCCACAATCAAAATTTTACCAGAATTTGGCTGGCGGCTGGTGTTAATTTCCCACTCTGCAAGAGCTATTATCCTGAGAACTGTAACTTTATAACATTGATTGTGATGTCAGAAGGTGGTCAGACACATTTCCAGTGGCATCTGATCACATGTTAAAAATAAGGCACCTTGTTTCAGTCAGCTGCACACAGAGTGCTGAAGAGAAGCACCCCAGTGCCAAGTCACTCACTCACCAATTTGAATTTCCCAGCATGCACTGGCTTTTTAGTGTAGGCCTGCTGACTCTTCTGCAGATACCTCCTCCACATAGCATACAGCACCTCATCCTTTGAAAGACAGAGCAAATGAAAGGTTCACCTCTAACATATTCCAACACTGTTGGACAACATGTGGGTGAGAGCGTTACATCAAGGTTCTTGTCTTCGTTTATTTTAATCTTTTTCTATTCACCAACAAACAGTCAATATGCCTTTTCTGCAAAAGACTGGAACTTGTTGATTGGCTTACACAGCAGTAAAGACTGTTGTTGATTGGCTTACACATCGGTAAAGATGTGTAAATGTTGAGTAAATGTTGAGCCTCACCTTGAACTGCGGACAGACTCCCATGGCAAGGAGAGCCTCTGCCTGGTGTTTGAGGATGAACTGAAACCCCTCACACACCATCCACTCTCGACCATGCTCTGGAACAAAACAATGCATTTTTTTTTTACTCAAACCATTTACAGTAAGGGTTACTAACTCATGTTGACCATATTAATTTTCATTTCAACCAATTAACTAGCTTCATGTGTCTGAGTTGGTCTATTAATATTTCATACCTACAGCCGGATGCTAAACATCTGGGCAGCGTCTGCAAGTGTTATCTTTTACGCAAGTGCAATGAGAGCAGGTCTGGTGCGCAATTTGAATCAAAGGCCTTGCTAGTTGCATGGCACAACAAGAGATGTGATTAACTTGCTGAAGTGAAGATTAATATCCCCAGCCAATGGAAGAAACTGCTCTCTTACAGAACCTCCGTGGCGGATGAGGTCATCTTCTGTAAGAGCCATTCGCATAATCCTCGATGTCTCTGAAATCTGCTATGCAAGCTCAGCATGACATCACGTTAGAGGATAACACCTGTTTTTTTAAAACTATTTCCACCATGCTGATCGGTAATAATAACAACTTTCTCACATCTTTCTCTGCAGAGCTTTGGTCACCCCGAGAACCGCTCCTCTCAGCTTCACAATGCAGTACAATGGGTCATGTAAATGAGCCTCGAAATGCCTTCTAAATGTGATTTTCCACAGAAGAATAGCTCAATTAGTGTATACAAATGTATTTATTAGACAGCTGCGAGCAGTTATTACTCCAAACTTTAACAACAACGTTAATTTTCATTACATTGATGCAGCCCGCCGCAGTGAAAGTATGGAAGTGTTTCTACAGTGCAAATAAAACATCGAAAATTCACATTATTATTAAAGTTTGGAGCAATAACTGCTCACAGTTATCTATTAAATACATTTGTATTTGCTAATCAAGCTTTTATTTGGTGAAAAACCACATTTAGAAGGCATTTCAAGGCTCGGTGTTTATGGCCAATTGGATGGCATTGTAAAGTAGAGATGAGAGGTTCTTGGGGTGACCAAAGCTACACAAAGAAAGATGTGACAAAATTATTACACCTGCACGTGCGTAGCGCAAGCAAGGGGTATTGGTTTCGCTCCTGTCTGTGTGTGTGTCTGTTTGTCTGTGTCCCTATCATCCATAACTCAAACAATTCTACTCCGATTGTGATGAAACTTTGTGGAAATGTTGACAGTTGGGCAATGACCTGAATCTTGGAATTATTTTCCACAATCGGTCAATGCCCGTCTTCACCGTGCAAGATCAATGTTTTAGCCCCATGCATATTAAGTTTGGGGTCGAGATTAGCACACAGGCGGGTGTAGCATCTCTCTGAGTGCCATTCTAGTTATTATTATTACCAATCAGCATGCTGGAAATAGTTTGTAAAAATAGGTCCAAGTTGAAAAAAAGTTATCCTTTAACACGCCTGATTTAAAGTTTAAGAACGATGACTACCCCACACAAACAAATGCCTTTGTAGGGGAATGGAGGAAAACCTATGGAATGTGGAGTGCACCAAAGATCCACTGACAGATCCATACTGTAGGTAGGTTGGACTGACCTAATTTTTTGTTTTTTACTCCATGGGAGACCCTGAAGGCCTGACTGTTGACAAGGTAAGTTGAATCCACAAATTCTTGGGTTCTCTGTCAAATCAAAAAATCAAAAATCAAAAACTCAGTGATCCACACATTTACAAATGACAATTTCAGCAACTGGAAATAAAACTACATTTGTAAAAAGTGTCCATTATGACAGTTCTGGGTTTGATTTCTGTTGAAACCACATGGATTATCCATGACATGTTCAAAATAAAAAAGTTAAAGTAGTTCATTTTTAGTTGAAGGTATTTACTGAACCCTACCTTCAGGTATCACCACCCAGAACCTGAATGTAGGCCTATATGCTGCTTATAAAACCTGCCACCTGAAAACGTCCGCTTCATAGAAATCAGACTGGTATGCTCAAATTTCAAATCATAATTAAGCCTCATTTATGTGCTGATATAAATCTTATGGTTTGCTTATATTTTACCTAGAGGGTGTATAAACCTTCTGTGGGTTAAGATTACACAAGTGGCAGTAGCTTTTCAAACGACCGTACATTTGGAGTCCCAATTTGAGATATTATGCCCTCGTGCATGTGTGTTGCCTCTGTAATATATGCACTGCATGCCTGTTAAGATTGACGACTATACAAGACATACTGGACACTTGACATCCCAATATCCGACTCACCTCAATCACGTTATGACAGGACTTGCAGTAAAATTTGCACTCGTCTGTGATGCCCCAGTCCACTGCAGAACACTGCACACAGGGTTCAGTATAGTCACTCTGCAAGAGCAAATTTTCTCCAGTTAGCGCTCTGTAACATACTGTATATGAAACGAGCACACATTTCTAACATCAACGACCTAGTAAGATATCCTCCTGGCACATATAGCTTGCCGGATGTACACATCGAAGGTTACACACAGAAATAAATGGTCAACTATACAGGCTTTCTCTCTGGATTATGAAGGGACAGATACTTCTTTTTTTCTTCGCCACTAGCAATAGCCTACCCAGCGTTACGGTGTAACATCAAATTACTTTAGTGCATGCATGCATGCTATGAGAAACTAGAGAACAAAAACGTACAGTATGTTCTTCGTCCATTTTTTATGTTCAGTCAACCACACGTGTGGAAACATCTACAGTAGTAAACACAACATCATTTCCGGTGTGCGACAATGAATACCATCCGTCTTACAACCAAATTTACGTTAGCTATTACCACAAAACTCAACTGTCTGTGGCTATTAATTACCCACTGCAACTTAATGGGTTGTGAATTACATTGGATTGATAACAACATACAATGAGTTGCTGAAACATACATGTGACTGCACATTACCTCCACAAAGAGTATGTAACAATACATCTGTACCGAAAGCAAATTAAAGTGATTGATTCATTGATTGATTTCCATTAGAATTCAACTAACATCTCAATCAAATCGTATACGACCGACTGACACAAAGATCCGCATACAGTGGACCATAGCTGAAAATCTAGTGATGGAGTAATACACGCGGAGTTCTATATGGTAAAAATGGGTCAGTTGTCTTTCATGGATAGATTAGAGGTTACTGTTATTCCCAAGAAACACGTCAACGCTATATCCACTTAACATTGGGCCCGCGCCTCGATTGTTTGTGGTGTGTGTCGAATCTTTTACTTTGTCAAATAAGATCATTCGCAGTCATTTGCCGAAATGGCGAACAGAAAACGAGTAAAACAGTTTTGCAGTTGCTGTTACACGTGTACTCCAAGTGGTGGCAGCACTTGAGCTCAGGTTCTTTTGTAGATTACAACAACGCAAAGAATGAACTCATAGTTTAACATAGCGTGTGCATTCATTACATTAAGTGACTGCATGTCTGTTTAATTGTTAATTTGGTTGCATGAGTGTACCATCGTGTCACACGCATTATGCAAAACATCTATTCACCTACAATTGTATGTGCCTTGAATAAATAATTTAGATAACGTATACTGATAAAATAATACAAATGTATGCTACAATGCTATATGGGGTGCCAGTGTATCAGTATTATTTTGGAACTGGGCTCGTAAATCAAAGGTTGTGGTTCTGATTCCCTACTGGCATGTTGATGGTGCTGTTCCTTTGAGCAGTGTAGGCTAGGCCTACTTAACCTCAATTGCTTTAATAAACATCCAGCCGCATAAATAGATTGTATTTTTAAAATTACATAAATAAAATGAATAGATTCCCTGTCAGTTCCTCTAGATAATATAATCTGATAAACGCTTTCAGGTAATACTCAAACATATTCTGTTTGAATAATGCATGTTTCAGATGAAGGAATTCCTATGTGACTGTGTATTTGAATAACATTTAATAACATAATTCACCTGTAATCAGCACATCTCACAACGGGATATATAAGACATATTGCCGTACATCATTCTTAAAATATACAATTGCTATAGATTGTATCATTGGGGAACATATGGAATACAAGCAGAGGAGTTTATATGATTGAGAGGAATTCCATATTAAATATTGAGCCACACTAAAAACATAATCAGAAAAATATGTTTGCTGTTCTGTTAGTCAATAATTAAAATCTCCCACCATGTAAATTTGCAGTTTCTTTCTGTTATTCTTTTGCTAATTCTGGCATAGCATTTCAGGGACACACAAGATGGATTATTTCCCCTAGTCTCTTTCACAGGATGTTGACAACTGTATAATTTGCTTTTAGAGATATTTATAGGGAGAAAATGTAATGTGCATGGCTGCAAGGTATTTGTAATAGCAAAATCTCAGGTCACATAGAATTAATATGTTAACGGTCAACACTGTCGAGACAAATAAGCGTTAAATGAAAGGATAAATAAATAAACAAATAAATAATTTAGCATCTTTTGAAAAGTCTATTCAAAATTGCTTTGTGGTTTTGTGCCTAGTTATAGGACTGGTTTCTTTTCTTGTGACACCATGCCTCAGCCATTTTTGATGTCAGTCTTCCTAAGACTCCTCCTTATTAAGTGCAGTCAGCAAAGTGGCTGCACTTCCTCTGTCATTGTGTGTGTGTGCGCGTGTGTGTGTGCGCGTGTGTGTGCGTGTGTCTGCGTGTGTGCTTTCATCCCCCTTGCTTTGTCCTCCAAATTAATGAGCTCCTGATCCTGCACATCGCAAATATTCTGATGTGATATAGCCAAGTCTTTCAACAAGACCAAGTGGCAGCTGTGCATTAATTGAATTTCAAAGAGCTGTTCTGCATTGAAGCGCAGCCATAGGAACTACAAAGCAAACTAGAAAAGGTGCACGCAAGGTTGCACAACGAAGGCTCGCTTCCATCTAATCAACAGTAATCATCCGTACCCTTATTTTGTCTCAGGGCCGTCTGCGCCCATCCCAATTGGAACAATTGTTGTTTGTATTTCTAACTGAATTCAATAGCCTAAGTACAAGATTAAGAATGAATGAGGCTGTGTTGTGACTCAGGAATATGGCAGGGCCCTGTGGAGGAAGAAAATGTGTGCTTATCCGAACCTCGGCGGCAATTCAATCAATTTCATTAAGTTTCAGAATGCTCTCGTAATGAAGATGCAGCGTTGCAGGATGGTTACAGTACCACAGCGATGTCAAAACAATGTGAAACACTACAAACGGCCCTGCCTGCGATAACCTCTCCCCGCCCTTCTTGACCACCGCTTCCTTTTATCTTTATTTGACTTGTGAGGCTCCTGATTCGCAGGCTGAATTGTTATGCTCTGCTGCACCTGGGCTGACTCCAGCATTTCCAATGCAAAGCGCATTCTTGTCTATGGAAATTGCTAACGGTTTGTAACGGTCGGTCTGCCCACCTACCGTGACAGAAGCGCAGAGTAGATTTTTTTTCTGCCTGCCAGGTCACATTTTTAAAATTACCTGGATCAGCCATTACACTTGTGAATATTGGTCCCAATTTATTTTCCACTCTCCATTGCCACTGTCTTAATGCATGATGACAACCTAGCTATTGCTCATAGTATAAGGGCAACTTCATGAGGCTGGAATGGCCTCTGCCTGAGACACACTTATTGAAGGAGGGTGATTGGCTGAGGCTGGAATGGCCTCTGCCTGAGACACACTTATGGAAGGCGGGTGATTGGCTGAGGCTGAAATGGCCTCTGCCTGAGACACACTTATGGAAAGAGGATGATTGGCTGAGGATGGAATGGCCTCTGCCTGAGATACACTTATGGAAGGCGGGTGATTGGCTGAGGATGGAATGGCCTCTGCCTGAGACACACTTATGGAAGGCGGGGGATTGGCTGAGGCTGGAATGGCCTCTGCCTGAGATACACTTATGGAAGGCGGGTGATTGGCTGAGGATGGAATGGCCTCTGCCTGAGACACACTTATGGAAGGCGGGGGATTGGCTGAGGCTGGAATGGCCTCTGCCTGGGACACACTTACGAAAAGCGGGTGGTTTGCCGGTACTCCCAGAGGTTGAAATGGCCTCTTCCTGAGACACACTTTTTTTCGCCATTCGGGGGATTGGCTGAGGCTGGAATGGCCTCTGCCTGAGATACACTTATGGAAGGCGGGTGATTGGCTGAGGATTAAATCTTATCTCTGCCTGAGACACACTTATGGAAGGGGGGGGAGTCATTTGTTTCGTTTTGAAACTCGTCGCTAGCTGCCTGTTGAAAAACTTATGGAACGTGGGTAATTTGTCACGATGTACGTTGTGAGAGACCTTTGCAGAGCTTTTTTTTTTTTTTTTTCCTTTTTTGCCCTTTTTTTGTTTTTTGAATCTGGTGCACTGGACTGGGGACCTCACATGGGGCATTTGAACGAAATTAAATCTTAATCGCCTCTCTGCAATCAGAGCGGTAAGGGGGGGGGGTGGATTTTTTTTTTTTTTGAAAACTCGTCGCGCTAGCTGCCTGTTGAAAAAATGCTAAACGTAGTGCTAATTTGTCACGGTATCTTCTGCCCACAAACAGTTTACTATAAGTAGGCTCTTTATGAGACCTCTCATCACTGGTTCTGCTTTTTCCATTTCATTTGCCCTGCCCCAGGACAGAAGCATAATCCGAACAGGAATGTCACAGCGGCCAGGTTGTGGTTTGGTTTTTGGGTGTGGCCGGTCTGCGTCTCTTGGCTGGAGCAAGGTCCAGCAGGCAGAGTTTATGGGCATGCCTCTGCATGCTTTCACTGGAGCAGAACTCATGAATCCAGCTGGAACCCAGCCAGGAGAACCCGGGACGATCTCTAGCCTACTGCAGTGCGATGAGAAACAAGAAAGGGAGTAGGCCTACCGTCGTGATATTACGCATCCATCTCTTTGAGACTCCACAATGCACCATCCATGACAAATATACAAATATAAGGTTTCAGCAAATGCATTGTATTGTATTGCACATGGTGTATCAATAATGTAAAAAACAAGATACTCTCTCTGATATACATTATTATAGCTTACAGACAGCTCAAACTATCAGTGCTTTTCAGAATCAATCTATTAATTACTTTGCCAAAATTACAATTGCCTCAAAAGGCATTCAATTTCACCATCCTCATTGTCTGATCACCACACTACATGCCACACAGAGGCAAACTAGGTCTTCTTTCTCAAGAGAATGGCATGCGATGGTAACGTGTAGAATGGAGTCTATATGGTGTGACGGTGCCGGTTCTTCCCGTTGCCGTCTGCCGGACTCCGCTCCTGGTTTTTCTCAATTTTATTCCCAGGAGCGGGTAGGTGGGCGGAGCTGAGGGCACCAATTCCCTGACGGAACACACCTGGAGGCTCTGGAGGCCTACTTAAGAAGAGCCCTCCATTGTTTCTGGCGCTTCCCGCCTGAATGGACGCCTTGTTTGATTTAGATTCGTTCAAGTTTAAAATGAATTATTTTGTTATTTCTTAAAGTTGGTTGTGGTCTCCCCTTTTATGTCGTGATCAAACGAGCCTGATCGTGACAATGGACAGCTACCGCACTCAGTCTAGTTGGGTGGCACTGGGTGTCATTTCTTAGTTAGACCTTTTAAAGCAACCTTTAACCACATGCTGCAGATTTTCGATATTAGAATATAGTATATTGACCCTTTATTTTCTTAAAAGTAAAGATGTTGGGAAACAGACGTTTTGAGGGATGTCTCAACGTGTTATTTGCGCGAGGTGAGGTGAGAATACGTGAGCTTTTCTCTCTCAGGCAACAGGAAAGGGACGGTTCCCCGAGAGTCTGTTCTGTCTGAAACTGTGATAGCAGCTGAAAATACCAGCTCTCATTAGACACCAGCAGCCTCCCACCTCCTGTTCCACACTGCAAGCCAGCAGGATTGTCGCTGTGATCCAATGTCCCTGAAAATCATGATGCAATTTGATGCTGCCTCTCGTGACTTGTAATTTAGGCTCATGGCAGCGAGGCGCACGTAGACCTGCTGACGGGGTGGGATGGGGGTGGGTTTCGTGATTTTGTTTCCCCTCTCGAGGCTCCCTCATGAAACGCCTCGGTTGGTAGCTTCCGCCCACTTTTCACGAGGCAGCATGCCGGTCGTCATGACGACCCCCGAGCCCATCAGAACCTGCGGTGCCGAGGGAGGGGAAGTGCTCTCGGCGCCCAATCAGAAAATCCATACCATCAGGCATTTGATGAAAATAAAAATGCTGTAAGATTTCTCACACCGAAGGGCAAAAAGCTGTTTTAAAGATTCAGCTGCATTTTGAAGAAAAAAAATCACTGTCACCTTGTCAACATGTTCAGAATGTTGATGCACAAAGTTAAACTGGCTCTATTGATGAAGGGCAGCGACTATGATTTGATTATCAGTAGGGAGGTTCCTTATTGAAAGGATCTTCTCATTTGTCTAATTCACCGGTTGCGGGTTTCTGAGAGTAGAAGTGGGTGACAGTAAAATGAAGAAATAACTATTTCTATTTGGAACATAGCAATTAAACAGCAGCTCAATTGAGGGTCGTTCGTACGGGGAACTCGATCCAAAGCGAGAAAGAGCAGAAGATGTCTCTGACTGATCTCTGGACTGCTGTTATTTATGGAATGTGGAAGCCTTGCTGAACGATCGTGACAAACGTCATCCTCTATTTCAGACTGTGCTTTTTCATTCAGCAGTTTTCAGCGTTTCTCGGTGATACCCGTTTCTCTCTATAGAGTGAGCTGTTCTGCCGGTCTCTGCTCTCTCTCATTCCTCCCTCTCGCTCTGTACTGTCTGTCTCCTCCCCCCACCGCTAGCTCTCACCACCCCCCTTCAAAGCCCCTCTTCCGGAACATTCTTCAGGTCAGGCCTGGACAAGATTCCACCCCTCACGGTAGCAGTGGCTGCAAGCCCCTACGCTCCCTACCCCACCTCCTACTTGTTACATCCCACTCGCGCTCACACTCCCACAATCCTGCTCGGGGGATTCTCCTCCTGGCTCCTGGCTCCTGGCTCCTCGTTGCTCTCCCTACACCCCAGTTGTTTTCCTGGCTGTCTTCTGCCGGATACAGCTGCATTCCCACACTGAGCCTTTTCCAGACCTTTCTGTGCTGGCAGCAGCCAGCCTGGCAAAGAATGCCCAGTGTGTGTGTGTGTGTGTGTGGCTTGGCCATTGTGGGTGTGAATATGTTTTTTTTGCACCTTGCATATCTGAGCTGAGTCTCTTCCCCATCCCCCCCCCCCTCCCCTCTCCCACCCTATGCTATTTTTGCTTCTCCCCCGAGATAACCCGAGAAGGCCATCCATCTGTGGGCGAGCCCCAGGCCCTGTGCTGGCTGGTCAGTGAGCACACCGCCGCCCCTCCCCTCCCTGCCATGTCACTCCGGAACAGATGACCTCACCGGAGTTATCAGTCACTCAGGCAGCTCTTCAGCAGGCTCCGCCGTCGAAGCAGACCTTTATTGCCATGGCGATGAAAGCCACACATAATTCCTTGTGAGATTAAAGATCCTAATGTACAGTCCCAAGAGCTGAGAGAAAGTCACTTTGAACCAAGAGGTTTCAGATGCACACAAACACACCCACACACACTTACACATCGTTACACGCAGTCTTATACACGCATGGACGCATTTGTGCACACAAAGACGCATGCAGACACACACGCACACATGAATGCATTTGTGTGCACAAAGACACATGCAGACACGTGCACATATGCACCACAATGGATTGAAAACATGATACAAATGCATTATTGAACATATATAGCCTTTTTCAAAAGTGCATTTAAATTCATAAAGTCTTAAGAGATAAAAAAAAAGGGGTTAGGGGTTTTCCTAATTAGGTAAAACTAATTGGAGACTCCAAATTGCCTGTAGGTATGAGTGTGTGAGTGAATGGTGTATGAGCCCTGCGATGGATTGGCAACCTGTCCAGGACCCAGTAGTTCAAAACTTTTAATTTCTATCCGATTGGATCAGATTTAAAAATCCCATATTTTGTGATCCAGCATCAGACAACATAGCCAAATTTTGTCCCTGTATTTCAAAGCAATTCAGAATAGGATCACCCTGATCCAGATTCAGACTTTTCAAGATTACCAGATCCTGCATATCAGTGCTTTAATCCTACCTATCACCACATATTGGATATGAAGAACAACATAAGGAAGTATAGCAATTTACAGCCATTATTAAGAATATAATGATACATTATATTTTCCAAGTACATAACACTTGCTTAAAATCATAATGGAATTGTAATCAAAGATAAGGAATCTAATAGGGTATCAACAACAAAAAGTTCATGGATCCTCTTCATTAAAAGGCAGCTTCAGAGCAGCAGCATCATCAAGGCGTGCTTTGAGGAACTGAATCCAAAGTCTGGTTTCAGTTCCGCGGCTAACAATGCATTTGGAAGAACAAGGTGTGTCATTGAGCACCTAAATGGGGTATCGAAGAGGCGCTTTGCGTACCTAAACTATCTGCGAGTGGAACCACAACGAGCATGCAGCATAATACAGGCTTGTTTTGTGCTACACAATATCACTACCTGCCGCAGTGTCCCCCTCTGTGACATCAGTGATCCTCCAAAGGACCACCTGTGGATTCTCCTCTAAACGAGTGACTGTGTGGTTGTGCAATGTGAGATGCTGTTGTTCACAATTTGTGCCTATTTTGTTGAAGATATTCTTTGATTATTCAGAATTACATTTCTGATTGACATAATCTTTGTTGAGATAATTTTATGATCACAAACTCATTATTTGGTTGAATACATTTTTATATAGTATAGTACATTTTGCTCTGGTAATCCACCCCTCCAGTTGGATCAAGATAATCCAGATTTTTTTCCAAATATGATCCAATTGGATAGGGATTAAAAGTTTTGAACTACTGGGCCCAGAGGATATTCCTGTCTCTCACCTAATGCATGCTGGGATAGGAATAAGCGTTTTAGATAATGAATGGATGGATGGATGGACTTGAGAAATGCATTAAATCAGTATTAATCATTCTGTTTGTATTCCTCAAACACTCCTCCTCCTGGTCATCCCTCCTTTCCTTCTCTGACACCATTGCAGGAAATGAAATGTAGTGTCATAATGACATCACTAAAAATGATGGTTGAGGTGAAAACATTGCCTCAACCCTGGATTAATGTTGTGAGAGTGCAAGCAGTTCCTTGGAGTTCTTCTGGAGAGCGGTGGATTGGAGTCGGGGCGGGACGAGGCCATTCCCGGTCACTGCGGCGATGACGTGTCTGCTGGCAAGCGGGATCTGCTTTGCATATTCTCTGCAGCATTTCCAACAGGGGCCTTCTAGTGAAATTAGCTGAAAGTGAAATCTATTGTCTACACTCTGGACGGTGGATTCAGCCATTTCATTAGCCTGGAGCGATAGAAGCGAACAGTTCCTGCCGCTCTCCATCTGTCTCGTTCTCGCTCTTATTTCCTGATAAATAACAGCCATGGGCTGGAATCAGGCTCAGCAGAACCTGAGCCTCATAAGACTGGTGGTCAAAAGATCAAAATGGGAGTTTTACAGTCCGTGGTTCTGTAGCATAGATAGAGACTTAACATAGAGAGATATATGATTGCTGATATATGAGGAATGACAAGAATAAAGCATTTGTGTGTGCATGTGTGTTTGTGTGTGATTGTATGTGCCCGTGTGTTTATGTTTGTGTGTGCCTGTGTGTTTATATGTTTGTGTGTGCCTGTGTGTTTGTTTGTATGTGCCTGTATGTGTTTATATGTTTGTGTGTATGTGTTTGTATGTGCCTGTGTGTGTTTATATGTTTGTGTGTGCCTGTGTTTCTGTGTCTGTGTGTGCCTTCATGTCTGAGTGCAGGAGTGCATGCAGATACACCTGTGTGTGTGTATGTGTGTGCACATGCGTTTATGTGTGTGTGTGTGTGTGTGTGTGTGTGTGAGAGAAAAAAGAGAGAGCGAAAGAGACCTCACTGTGTTCCATCTCAGGCAATAAAGCTACTTGAGTGACATTGTGCCTTATATCTGGCTTGTGATTTATTGACAATATTTGCACTCTCTGGACACCTAACAGAGAAGAAGCCCTACTGCTAGGCTGTCAGACATGAATCCGGTCCTCAGTCTTCACACTGCACACATGTAGGGGGGTTAGGGTTGCAGCATATGGTCGCTGCAAGGATCAGCCAGAACAACGGAGCCAACCTGACAGACGACATCAGTCATGCAGGACGACAGAGGGGCCAAGGTCTATGACCAGCGTATCCACAGTGACAGAGGCAGGAAGTGACAGAGTAGTTGGAACAAAGAGGGGTTGAATTACCTCAGAGGACTGTGGGATTTTTTAAATTTGCAACAGGCACCTTCCAAAGAGAAAATTACATTTAAGCCTAATTCACATTATTAGATACAGAATAGGGTATTTGCTAATATCCTGGATGATCTTCTGACTGGATCGATCACAATCTGATTGTATTATCTGAGGAAAACTATGGCTAATGAGCCTACTATGTCAAAACCACTAATGGCTTCATCTATTTCCAGCTACACAGTCGCCACCAGTGAGATCCTGTGAATACAGGAAGTGCGCAGAAGCAGTTTTACATTTATCTATTACACACCTAGTGACACTTTTTATGATATTTGGTTAATTTGTAATTAGGCCAGTGTGGTTTTTTGTCAAGGTTTTGCTTGTTTTGTGTAAAATATTACAATGGCAAGCATTTCAAATGCACAGTGGCAGGAAATAAAGGCACAGGGGAATCAAAATAACCCCATAGGGGCTTGTAAATACCCCATTTTTGTCAAATTTTAAATGAAGCATGCGCACAGCAAGACTGCTTATACATGTTATCAACGCAGTTCATTTGAGAACGATTGGAATTGTGTGGGTTGGTAATGATACTGTGCACATGGCGACATGGTTTGTGTGAGCTGTAGTACAGAGCGGGCATTCTGAAGCTCAGGGAAGTCATGTTGTGATGTGGTTGATGGAGAACAGTATGATACAATCTGTGCAGGGTCAGTGACTCAGTTACTAAGGTTTTATCACGGTGCTCAATAGGGTCACGTCTCTACTTCCTCTTTCTGGTCTGACTCCAAGATTCCAACCCCACAGCCAAGGGCAAGAGGTATAAAGTCCAAGTTGTGCATCGGCCATTTTAGTTATGAAATCTTCCTTGCTTGCATAACAGCGTACTTTGTCCGATAGGCATAGTTCCCCCACCCAGGTGGCGAATGCATTATTTACGTAAGGTAAGACCTTTCTTCTTGTTTCTCCTGACAGCCATTTTACAGGCGCTCCATAAACATGTTTATCACGCCGCGTAAGATTTGTACATAATGCAAACATTTTACCTGTAAATGTAAAAAAGTTAGAAGAAATCCCCGTCCTTTGACAGGGAAACGTCAACGAAGGGCAGCGATTCGCTGCCCTGTCGCTACCGTGGCGCAGAATGGCAGCGAATCCATATTCCGATCAGTCATCCGCCTCGGCCGGCCTTCAGAAGCGCAACAAAACGATGCGTGGGCCGTCCAGTGCCGTCGCCATGGTAACCCACTCTTACAGTCTATCAAATGCAGCGTGGCAGGGACTGTCCTCTGGGAACCCCTCTTAAAAGTTGCTTGCCACAGATGCAGGGCAGGGGTGTGCAAAAGGGGAAGGGGCGCGAGGGGACAGGGGTGTGTGCGTACGGGCGTTTGGCGAAGGAGGAAGCAAGTGTGCGCGTGAGAAGAAAGCGGGGCCGGGTATGTGAAAGCAGGGATTTGGGAATGGTGGGGGAATGGGGCGGGTAGGCGAGCGTGGAGACGGCAGGACTGCGCACGCTCAGGGAGCACTTTGTACATCTGGAGCTCACAGCGTCCTGCTGCGGTCTGAGAGAATAGCCAGAAGAGTGGCTGAAGGGTTCTCCCTCATTAAACGCTGACTGAAGAGGCACACAGGTGCAAGCACACACACACACACACACACACACACACAGTCCCCACCGTCTGCAGAAAGCACACCCCACCAGGCAGAAAAAGAACAGAGCTTTTTGGTACAGTAGTAAGTAGCGGTGTATAGCGGAAACCTAGCATGAGCTTCAACAGCGACGGAGCGGTCAGATTCAACAATAACACACTGACCGTCTCTTTAACCAGTGACTAGACACTGCAGATGAAACAGCTCTGATCTTCAGATTCATAGTGAAAGCAGCCAGATTGCCTTTACCCAATCTTCTGTTAAATTGGCTGGCTGTGTGTAAAGGGTGGGGGGAGCCTTCTCTATCAAATCACCAAAGGTAAGATCAGACTTACAGCTCTCCATGATATCAGTCACAAAGGCTACAGAGCCCCCTCCTGTATCTGTGAAATTAATTTAATTGAAATGTTTTGCTCAAAGTAAGAATGAGCGAAGCTAACCCATTTAATACCCACTTTGACCCCCCTCCCTTTTACCGCCAAGGAAATAATTAACTCTGAATATATAATTTGAAGCTTGTCAGCAGTATCCAAGAATGCAAATGTCATATTACCAAACACAAACACCGATTCAAGGGCATACATACAAACATACACACACCCACAAAGGCACTCGTGTACACATGACACAACACACGTGCACGCACACACACTACACACCACACACACACATTAATGATCACAGCTCGGATGAACAAAACCAGCTTCAAACCCATAAAAAAACACATATTCATGCACATAAGAGATGGAAAGCACAGCAGCAGGCAGACAGGTTGAGGTTTCGGAGCAGTGCATTGTGGGCCTGTGGCTGTGACTCAATCCCATCTCTTCACCATGATTATCGAAATCCATGAAACAAGCTCCTCCCCACTCATGACTATCTGATTATTCATGAACAGCTATCCCCTTCGGTCACGGCAGTACTAGTGACCGTCGATCTAGCCGCAATGCTACCACGAGCCGTAACGTTGGCGTGACGTTTCGAGGACATCTGCACAATGCGTAGAACAATACAGGTGTGATATTAGGGACCCTCTCTCCGGCAGTCCTTAGATTATGCTTTCCCTTTAATCCCATATTCATTCTGAGCTGAGGAGATCTGGACGCTGGTGCATCCATCTGACTAATCACACAACGGTCGCATGGAAACCTGCAAATACGATTAGCATTTTAAGATGATGTACATTTCTACATGCATATTTACTAGGGCGTGTGGGTGCGCTCTATGTTCCTGTTCACTTCACTATTAATTAGACTCAAAACACTGTTATTACTGTTGTATCATACAGTTTTACAATACAATCTAATAGGAGCCAGGTGCTGATGGTGCAAAGCCATGTCTTGGTTAATCATGGGACCTGTAACACCAATATATAGATAGAGAAACTTAAATGCAAGCTGCTTATGAGCCTCTTCTGTCTGTGGCAGTGACAGCTCCTTGCCTAAAACACCTGGTACATTTGTTATATTCTTACATCAATATTTTAAACGGATGACATCAATCACCACCCTCAGGGCTTCAACATTTTTTATGTACGAGAGATGAACGACATCGAGACTCATTCACTCATGACAGACTGCAGGCCATCTCTTTGTCTGGACTTCTGTTACGACTACCAAGCTGTTGGAAAGCAGTTTAGTGCGAGAACTACTGGCATTTTCTAGGATTCAGTGCGATAGTCTTTCGGAGAGAGGGGAACAGTTGGCATAATTGGTAATAATTTGGTTCAGTTCAGTGCCCATAATGTTAATTATCGTCATCATTGAGCTGTGTGTTTAGTAATTGTTCAGAGGTTTGTTGATTGCCTTGACATTTTGCACGTCTTGTCAACAAATGGACCCTGAATTAGAAAATTTAATTGAAGTCGAAATGAGATAGAGGGAGAGAGAGAGAGAGAGAGAGCTTCAACCTCCACACTAGAATAATGTAATCTAACCCCATTCTCTCTGTGGGAGGTCACCCACCTGCTACATAATATAACGCTTTCTCCTCCCCCGCACGGCACCAGAACAAAGTGTGGGAGCCGCCGTTTGAGGGCTTTTCAATTCCCCAACGCTTCTTCCTCGCTGCGCCGCTGACAAGGGCTGCCATCGCACATGCTCGTCTTCCTCCCCTCTCCTTCGCTCTCATTTTTACAAATCTATTCCTCTTCTGAAGTATTTTGGTAGCGATGAAGCCAACGTTCACATCCCACGCAGAAGAATGCCGATTCCCAAACTCGTTTTACATCGAGCATGGCAGTTCATTACGAGGAGCGTATTTTTAAGGACGTTAGGCATTTATAAATAAATAGCATATTTAAATAGTATTCCAGTGCATTCAACGAATCCATTTTAGAACAACAATGCGTTATGACTGCGTATGAATATATGCATATGTGATTCTTTTTTAGCGAATTTGAAAATTGACTTATTTGGTAATGGCGTGACATGGGTGAGTGCACGGTCCGCGAGGAGGGCTGTGATAGGTTGGTTATGCACGCTTCGCACCCTAAGGGTCGGAGACTGCGCAGCGGCTGCTGCCGCGTCTGATTACGGGCCCTCGGCAGACGTGTGATGTCATGCTGCCTGGAGGGGCGTTCATCGGCGGCTTTGGTAGAAACGCTCTCCGCGATTATGCGCGCACACATGCGCGCACGCACACACACACGCGCGCATGTTGGGCTGCACGAGCATGGGCACGTGTTCGTCCATCGTTGCGTGAACTCTGCTGAGAACTCATAGAGACTGTGTGACGCGGGCCTTCTTACCTCTCTATGCTAAAAAAAAGAGTTGCTGAAAGACCCCCCCCCCATTGACCTGCTCAACATGAACAAGTTGGAGGAGGGGGCTCTGCTCTGGGGGTGAGGTGCCGTGGGTTTGGTGCCGTGGCTATTCACCTCTACAACTCTGCCATTGTTTACATCCTCTCTGGGTACTTTCTGCTGACAACATCTAATCCAGGAAGATTTAAGTAAATGAAAGAAACCATAAATCTGATCCAGGATTAGCATTATGAGAATCTAGAATCAACAGGAGCAGAGCCAATCAACAGGAGCAGAGCCAGCCCGAACCAATAAGCAACATAAGCGGCTAATGAGGGCCTATTAATTACTCTAATATATATATTATTTTGTTGGGTTGGGGGGCCCAAATCGAATCCTGCTTAGGGCCCCTCAAAGGCTAGGGCTGCCACTGAGCAGTAGGACAATGTTTTCAAGACAAAAAAAAACGTCCGTTACTGAACGCGACACACAAAACCTGCTCTGTGCCCAATTTTGTCCTTCATGGGAAAGCTAGTGCCTTTTTATCTCACGCCGGGACAAAGAGAGAGGACTTTCGTTCCCTGAGGAAAGTTTACTGGCGTGACTCATTCCACTTTGGAACGTGGAATTATGCAATCGCCGTCTTGCCGCCGGCCTCCTGACTCTCTGTACCTATAATCTGTGCTATTGTTCCCTTCGGCGGCAGGCCTCCTGAAACGTCCTTCAAGAAACCGCAGTTATTACTCTACCCATCCATTTTATGTTTATTTCCCCATTTTCAATTTTAACGGAATTACTACGCCAAGTATATGAACCAAGGAATCTGTTCGTATCTTCTCAAGCAATGACCTCAAGTTAAAATGCGTCTGGACTCGAGTGGATGTCCATAAATACCTTGTAGTCAGGAAGACCCAATGAGCTTTACTTTATGATTTAGTTGAAGAAAAGCAATTACCACCGCATGTGAAAGGGTTTCCTGGGAGTGTTGGAGTCACTGAGATAATCAATTACCACCGCATGTGAAAGGGTTTCCTGGGAGTGTTGGAGTCACTGAGATAATCAGTGAATTTGGGCTGGTGATATTTTCAGCATGGCAAGAGCCCGTATGTGTCATTGTTGGTTTTTGTCGTTCTTGATGACGCTGCCATAGGGAGAGGAGCCTGTTTAGGCGATAGACTAAGGCCAGCTAATGTAGCCCATCATACTCTTATTCTAGGCTTTTGTTTCCTTGTGTCACCTTCTCTCGCTGACATGCACAGGGTCAGTCGTGTTTCTGAACTTCGCGGCCACAGGAACAATGGCTCAGAGCACCGTGAAGGAAGGCGATATAAATTAAATCCAGCGCCGTGCGATATAATAACATCCCTGAGCAAGCTTCCCTCACTGTTCTGGTCACTTTGTAATTAGACTAATGGCGCAGACCTGCTTGGAATAGAAATGCTGATCTCGGCCACATTTGTTTGAAGTGTTCCGTGAAGAAGTTAGTGTGTCGCAATTACAATGCGCAGATGAGTGGGAAACAGCCCTACGGTTTGGCAGCCAATCGACCAGGGGGCAATCTGCTGCTCGGCAACCAGTAATGTGTGGCCTGCACCTCAGTGACCAATAACATTGACCCACCTGTTAGCTATATATGCAACATAAGAACATGGTCTCAGGGATGTATTCATTTATATTTCTTACATGTAGAGTGCTTATTGAACAAGGTGTTTTCATTTGGAGGGGGCGTCTCTTCACCAGTCAGAAGAGACGAGTTATGTCATGGGTTGTGCCTGCCTTGCCTTATCTCTGCGGGTGTTCGTTCCGTTTACTTGTATGTAAGGCATTGTGTTCCACACCGGGTTTTTGTTTCACTCTGGCACTTAGTGATTTCACCTGTTCGTTGTTTCCGCCGGCTATTTATACTCTGCGTCTTCCGGTATCGGCGCTTCCATGTTATTTCGTTTTAACATTCAAGCCGGTAAGGTATAGGACAAGTGCTTTCTATCGACCGCTTTGTTTCTGCTTTATGCTAAAACAACGCGGGACTTGATAGCAGTACTTTAGAATTGTGGTTACATATTCTCTTTTATCGAGAGCTTAGAGTTTGTTTCTTTTGTTCTTTTTCTCGCTCTAGCCTACGAGCATTTCGCCCGATACGTCCGGATTCTTTTTTTTACCGTTAGTTTCTGCTACCTTTTTGGATTTTTTTGCGCTCAATTAAATTATTGGATTTTCAATCAATTGGCTTTCCGGTAGGCACACATCATTACAAATTAATTTGTTTTAATTTTTCATCAAATTAATAAAGTATTGCGTGGCGGGCCATCAGTTTTCCAGCTCACCTCAGACACTGCAAACTACTCGCTCACAAAAGCTGGATGTTTAAATGCTTACTCAGAAAAACTGAGTGAACGGAGGCGGGAAAGCTATGGTAAACGACATGGCATTGATCAAATAATTATTGCTATTTCTGTCATTGAACAGTCCCCGGTAGCTTCTAGTTCAAACCTATTATGAGGTGATCACTCATCCAGTGAGATTTCAAGACGTGAAGAATTTCACAATGACGGGCCACAGGAAATTTGACTCATTGATTGACAGGAAAACAGGAAATTTGACTCATTGATTATTGGAGTGGACAAATCAGGCATTCGTCAGTACTGGATGGGACGCGTCCACTGCCAAAGATGCTCTATCGTTCTTATGTAAACAGAAGGGTAAAGACGAGATGAGAAGAGGGATGAGAGTGAGTGGGTGACTCACTTGTTTCTCAGCGCTCACTAATAACGTATGTACTTCCATGCCTGCAGACTGATCTCAGTTCATTCTATATCAACAGCCCCCACACCTACTGCGGTGCGCTGCACACTCTCTAAACACGCCTCCTGTTCTTGCCTACCCTCTCCACTTTTCTCCTTCGCGCTCTTGTCACCGTCTCTCTCTGTTTTTCTTTGTTGCCTTGTCTGCTCCTTCCTTTCTTTCTGCGTTCTCCCTTTTACTCACTCCCTCGTTTGCCTCCTGTTTTCTCTCTCTTTTTTTGACACACTCACTCCGCGAGCTGCCTCCCCTCCTCCCCCTGCTTCCTCCTGCCCTGCCAGGCGAATCTCTCCAGCTCGGAGGAGCTGTAGTTCCGGTGCTGTGGGTTCTTACAGACAGCTCAGGAGCTGCTCTGAGAGGGAGGCGGCAGCTTGTAGTGGTGTGGAATAAATCCTGGCAGCAGGAGCAAGGGAGAGACCAAAAAGGGAGAGTGTGTGTGTGTGTGCGTGTGTGCGTGTGTGCATGTGTGCGTGTGTGTGCATGTGTGCGTGTGTATGTGCATCTGTGTGTGAGTATAGGCGCGTGCGTGCATGCGCGCGCATGCGCGCGTCCGTGCGTGTGTATGTGCATGTGTGTATGCGTGCGTGTGAGAAAATGCACGATGACGCGTGCGGAGGGGGAGAGGTGCGAGAGCGTATGCGGTCATCGTCTGCACGAGGATACCGAGCACGAGACTCAGTTCACGCGCGCGAGCCGACGGTGTGAGTGCGTGGCTCTGTGTCATGTGAGCCCCGTGGGCATGTATGTGCGAGTAACCGCGCACGTGCGTGCGTGACTCAGTGACCGGGTAGGAAGGTGGAGGAGAGAGAGATGACAGAGGAGGGTTGTGGAAAAGGAGGAGGAGGAGGAGGAGGAGGAGGAGGAGGAGGCAGAAGTAATGGATAACACAAGCCCTCCACCACTGACAGCAGCACAGTTAGTCTGTGAAATTCACATACCATTTGTATTATTGGCTCAAAAGCTAATAAAACGCCCGTCCCTTCCCTCCAGTCTTAGGTAGGTGCATGTAGAGGCACCGCTGCCTTTGAAACATGTGACCAACATGTGACCAAAGCCATCTTGCATTGACCATGAAGCCCCCCCCCCCCCGCTTCCCCGCCCCTCATCAGCAGCATACAGCCCAGGTGAGTTCTGCGAGCTCTTGAATTCAGTAGAGACTTAACAAGTTTTAACAGGTTTTATTCAAACTTCACTTCAACAGGCGGCCCAGAATCGCACTGCCTCCAGCCACACAGTTAATCCTTTTATCCGAACCTGGCCAAGTCTCAGCTCAGACACCATCTGCGGGAACAGCCGGGTATAGAGGTAGAGGAACAAGGAAGTTAAAAAAAACACAGGAAGATAAATTTATACGAATGCACTTATACGGCCTACTTTGATTTATTAGTCTCTCTGGATGAGAGCGTCTGCTGAACGGAAGTAAATGTGATTGAATGTAATATACTGTAACTTCATTTATAGAGATGTAAGGGCATTTACACAAAGTGGCAGAAGGACAAATGGGCTTAAAAAATTATGAAAACAAAATGATATATACATCTGTGGTGATTTGGAGAATATTCCATTCAATATGATGGTCTGGCCTTGCCCGGTAGAGACCTGGACAGGCTTCTGATTCATTTATTGGGGAATGACCATCTTTTTATCTTCCTTCTCTTAGTGCTGTTCAGACCAGCAGGTCTCACACTGACCGCAATTTAGCTCCAAGTCGAAGATCGTCTTGCGACAAGAGAAGCGAGGCTTGATTGTGGAAGAGAAAAACTATTGCTGTGGGTTAGAAATAATGCTTTGCTCACCGACATCACCCAAACGAGAAAGTCGATGGACTGACCGCAGCAAAATAAATGCTTGAAGCGATCGATGCATTCCGCAGCCAATCAGGGACCGGGGTCTGCTACTCTTCTACAAATGTTCCTGTGACTCTGTGTCTGCTCTTCTCTTCTCGTTCATAACAAAGGAATACATTGTCTGTGCTTCAGTTAATTGTCACATGAATTATATATACAGAACGGAACACAGACCATATTTGTACTTTGAGCCTCTATGACATCATCAGCAGCCTACTCTGCTGGAAGAGGAGGGCCAGTCTGTGCTTATTAACCCCCACGAAAGGCTTTATGCCTCACTCCAAAAAGGTATTCACTGTGGACAAAATGGCCGTTTCTCATCACCAGAAAGGAAGGGTTTATTTTTTAAATTCTTTGTTCTTACGTGAGATCATTTGTTCTTTCGGGCAAGTGTCAGGAAGGAGAGAGAAAGGTGAGGCAGTGCATGAGAAAGGGAGCGAGGGAAAGAAAGAGAGGAGGAGGAGGAGGAGGTGCCAGGGAGGATGGAAACGGGGACCCTGCAGCAGAGTGAAACAGCTCACCTTGGACAAGGTCACATATCCCTCCCCATCCTGAGCGGACTCACCGTGTGATGCAGGGCTACGCTCCAATCTGCGGAGAATCCCTAACACGAGCTTCACTAAAAGAGAAAGAGAGGAGACTGCATTATTCATACAGGCCCAGAAAGAGAGCGAGAGAGAGAGAGAGAGAGAGAGAGAGAGAGACAGGGGTTGAGGAAACAGGGACAGAAAAATAAAGAACTATTCTAGACGCACATAAAGAAAAATAAATCCTATTCTAGACCCTCCTTTAACACACAAATCATTATTTTCATCGTCGTTATGTATTTTTTTAACAAAGGCAGGGGAGGGGTGAGAAAGAATGAGCATTTTAATTGGCTGTAATTAGAGCAGTGTAAGGGCACAGAGCTGGGGTACAGAGGCATAATTACAGCCCCGCTTCCCTCACTCCTACTGTATCTCTCCCTCTCTCTCTCTCTATCTCTCTCTCTCTCTCTCTATCTCTCTCTCTCTCTCTCTCTCTCCCTCTCTCTCTTTCCCTGTCTCTCATACACATAGACACACAAGCCAATCCACCCACACAACCACTCACCACACACGCACATACGCACAATCCTCTCCAACCTACACACACACACACACACATCCACCCACACGCGCACGCACTGGCTCTCACAGCGCAGGGCCGAGCGGACTGCATCGGCGGTGGGGGTGGGTGCATGGGAGGCGGGGGTGGTTTCATCCATCCTCTCAGCCGGGACATGCACAGAGCGGATAGACCGCCGCAGCGTCCCAGAAACCCCGCTAGCAGCCCAGAGACATGCGAGAGTGGGATTTGTGCTCTGTTAAAAAAACTCAGTATGCTACCATTACTCATGCTGAAACATTGAAATCCACTGACACCGCGGATAGCACTGTCGCCTTACAGCAGGTTCGAATCCCGGCCGGGACCCTTTCTGTGATTGCACGGAGTTCGCATGTTCTCCCCGTGTCCGCGTGGGTTTCCTCTGGGTACTCTCATTTCCTCCCACAATCCAAAGATATGCAGGTTGGGCTAATTGGGAGGTGTTAACAGTGCGTTGCTGTAAAAGAGCGTGCGTGCTCAGTCAACCTACCCCGTATAAGTAATGGTTTATAATAATGATAATAGTAATAATAATAATAATACTGGCTATATGATTGGTTGGTAGTTGGTAGTGTTCTCATGCTGGCAAAAGGTTGATGGGAAAGGAGACAGGAGTGTGAATGTCGCCTGGTCTGGTTAAAATGTCTGGTGAAAAGGAAGTGGGGAAGACCAGTTCACGGGTCGTATTGATGGATTTCCCCAATGCTCTTGGAGAGATCTAATGGCATTATTGCATTATTGATGGAATCCTTTCAAGGGCTTTCTGCAGCATCTCTGTCTGCTAGCAAATCTACATAATCAATGACTCCCTCTTTCCTGCTGAACATCATCCCCGCGGGCAGTGACACACACACACCCACACACACTCATGTACAGGCACGCACACACACACACACACACACACACACACACACACACACTCATGTACAGGCACGCACACACACAGACACACACACACACACTCATGTACAGGCATGCACACACACACACACACAGACAGACACACACGCACACACACACACTCATGTACAGGCACGCACACACACACACACACTCATGTACAGGCATGCACACACACACACACAGACAGACACACACGCACACACACACACTCATGTACAGGCACGCACACACACACACACACACACACACACACACACACACACTCATGTACAGGCACGCACACACACAGACACACGCTTGAATGCACGCACACATATGCCCACACGTGCACTCACACACACACACACACACGTGCACACACACACATGCACATCCTTATACACACACACACGTGCACATACACACAACACACACATTCTCACAAATAATTATAGGCTTTACCCCTCTGTACCTTCTTTTACCATGACGCAGCTTGTTTTGTGCACCACAAAGACAAGCTCAGAAATCCCCAGAGATCCAACCCGGCAAGAGGAAAAAAATATGCTTGCTGGCTTGATGTCACTGGTATAATGCAGTAGGCTTTCATAAAATAATTCACAAGATCTTGGGCACACACCATGCCTTTTTTAAGCGCATCACCAAGTATCACAGAGATTATTATCTATACGATCTTCCTCAATGAATTCAAAATATATTTTTGTGTGGAAAAGGGCATCTGCGAGCGGTGTGACGACTTCCTGGAGAGAGAGTACTTCCTGCTCTTTGCTGTTTTGAGACGTGGAAAGCCATCGCTGTGCTATTTTTGAAAAAGGAAATTTAATTTTCACACTCCATCCGGTGTATGTCATGGTTTTCCAGTGTTAATTTGTGGTGAGAGATTTACAAAAAAAGAAAAAATTTCTCCCGTCTCTCATCTCTGTTCAAGATAAGCAAAGCTTGAGTCAACAGAGTCAATCAGACTGTGATGTGAACGTGGCCGCCGAGCTCAAGCCAACTCAGATCACCGTGAGGCTGAGGGCTGCGTCCCGACAAAACACCGCAAATGAAGCCTGTCGCACAAATGGAGCTGGTTTTATTCATCCTCTTCCTCAGCAGTCTGTCACTATCTGCTTTCCTACCTGTTTCAGTGACATGATGCAAGCGCTGCACCGGCAGACCAACCTCGACCCCATGGGTGTGGCGCTGACCCACATGCAGGCAAAGATAAAGGAGAGACCTGCCTGTTTGTCTATATGGGTGGGGCCACACCTGCTTTTCAGGCCTCCTCTCTTGTGCTTTTGTACGATAAGAAGAAAATGACACAGACAGGTTCTTCCAAAAGCACTGACACTGGATCCGTTTAAGACTTTAGCGAGTAATAAATAGGGTTAGGGTCATGGCTGGGCAGGCTGACCAAATCCATTTGTTCTGATACTCTGGTAAAATGAAGTGGGTGCATCATAAAGGAGGAAATGTTTGAAAATCCAGTCGAATTAGGAAATACGGAAATCAGATTTTAAGCAGTTATGCGCAATTTCTTAATATAAATGGCCCCCGAATTCTGAGATTAATAGACATGCAGAATAAGAACAGCTGAATCTTCTCAGGGATCTCTTCCAAAATAATTATTCATTGACGGTACTACCCAACACACACACACACACACACACACACACACACACACACACACACACTAGTACAGTTCAATAGCCACTATGCCGAACCTTTAAAAAGCAGAACCATGCAGCCTGGATGGCGGCACACTTTTGTTCCGGCCAGACACTTAACCCTCTGATTCGACACTAATCATAATCATCTTCATTCCCTTTTCAAGTCTGAGAGCAATCAAGGCATATAGCCAGGCCTTCAACCAGCTGGACTGTGTGCAATGTCCTTCGCGTCATGGTTACAGTCAGGGTTGTCCTGAACATGGCTCTGTTCTCCCCGTCTGAATAACTGATTCCATAAAGCATATAACCTACATGCTTTTATTTCACGCATTCCTGAGAATCAGCCCACCCAACCCACCCAGAAAAAAGATGGCAGCCTAATCCTACCGAAACACATTTTAAACCAAGTACATTATTGTTGATTTATATATTCCAAGAACAACATGTTCATTTTCATTGTGTCCTCATAGCTTCCTATGATCCATTCAATGAGAATCACAGATCAGTCATTTTTTTGTGTGTTCAGCCCCTGTTGCTGTTACTGTTGCCGTAGAGCAGAGGTTCCTAAACTATGGGCTGGGAGAATATCTGGCCAATGTAAAGTTTCTGAGCTGTCCAACACAAGGACTGGAAAACATGCAACCGCACCCTTTTTCAGATTGCGCTGTGTAGGATAACCAAACATGCATAGCCAATGACTATAGAATAGAATAGAATAGAATAGAATAGAATAGAATAGAATAGAATAGAATAACTTTTATTTTCCTTTTAGGAAACTTCAGTTGTAGCCACCAGCATCAACAAAAAAAGACATAGACAGTGGGTTAGACCCACAACACACAAACAAACATATCAAATAAAGACATTCAATAGAATCATTGCATAAATCAAACTAATTAAGTGAATTAAAGTGGAATACAGCCATGATTAAAAATAACCTCAGCTGTCCCGAGATGTCCAGTGTCATTAAGCAGTCCAACACACAAACTCCGCCTCCACGACTTTCCTCTGTACACGCAGTGTTGTGATTTCTTTACACTGTCAAAAGGGAGCACCGAACTGCGTCAGCCTTCCCACTCGTCGCCTCACTCCTCCCCTGTATTATCTTCTCCTTCCCTTTCCTGGTTGCCTTTTGGAGATTGCCTGCACTCCAGGATCAGTCCCGACATCTTCAACTCCAGTGAAGAGCGATGGTAAACTTTGTTGCTGCAGATCCAACGGACATTCCCGAGCATATGTTGCGAATGCGTCTCTATGGTGACGACCACAAACAAAATTATCCCGACAAGACAATTCGTCAATATTATCAAAACAAGCAGCAGGAGTGCCCTGAAAAATCTCCAGCCCGCTTCCCCGTACCACAACAGACACACAGCGCATGAAAAAAAAGAAAGACAAAAGTCTGACACAGCAAAATAAATTCAAATTAACAAACACGAAAACGAGAGACAGTTGGACTACATGTCGCCATTACAGTGCCACATGACGTCATATCAGGGTTTACACAGTCTGAGAAAGGACAGTGAAGTGAGATAATATATTTACTGTGACGTCAAATGGAAAGTCCTTCACTCCCACCACTTAAGCTACCCACAATAAAACAGAGACAGCTAGACTTTAAATCTGGGGATTTGGAACAGACAAATAAATGCTCTACAATCAATATTAATAGAAAAATAAATAGAGGCCTACTCGATGCGGTATTGAGCAAAAGTCGTGCATAAATAAACAGACAAAAACTATTTGGTGTCACTAGAATATATTTAAAACTGTATGCGAGTAGCCTAATGGGAAAAAAATATGTGTCTTTATTTTGGTTATAATACCTTAGAACTTTGTGAGCTACCTGGCAGAGTAGTTACAGTATATATCTATTGATAACATAGCTAACTAGGTCGCTAGATGGCTAGCTAGCTGCTTAAAAAGCTAATTAGCTAGCTGTTAGCTGGTAATTCTGAAATCCTAAATTTTACATTAACATCTATCCTCCTCATTATCATCATTGCTGTGTCCATTCTGACACGTAACAGTAGCCAGCGAGTAAAAAGAAAGCCCATAAACCACAGGGTGGTTTCCAGTGATTAATTTCATCCTCCTTCTCGAGAACACAAGTGACTGTTTGATTAAAGAATTAGTGGACCCCTGTGCAGTATATGTTGTGTGGAGCAGTCTCGTTAGCTACCGCAATGAATCATTCAGTTCTTGCGGTCCGTAATGTGGATTCATGTGGAGAGGAAAAGGAACATGTCTGTCCAATGCGGCTGAATATAAACTGATACCGTACTTCTGGTGCCATGGGAGACGTTAGAGGTGACCTGGACACACCTGCCGATGGGTTGCGGTCGTACGGCTTGTCTGTTCTGAGCAGTGATGTCCTCTGTGTTTCATTGACTTGGAGACTGCTGGGACTTGTGGTTCCGTCCTGACAGGTTTTAGAGGAATGAACTGGAGGTGATGTCCTACTCTATACTACACTACCCTGCACTGACCTGTGCAGACCTTTTGATTGGATAGAAAGTGTTTTCAGGGAAAAAGCCAAAGAGTATGGATTGCTGTAGTACTAGAAAACTCTGGAACACCATGAATACAAAAACATCATCCAATTCCCATCAAGTGTTACAGTAGCCTAAATTGCTGATGCATACTTACCAGCAGAGCAACCCCATTTTCAACCAGGCATGAAATGATAGACTATGACCATAAACATGTCAGGGCTGCTATTTATCACTTTGATATGATAAATAGCAGCTTTGAGATCTCTACAGTACAATGACATTCTCTCTCTCTCTCTCTCTCACTCAGGTTCAAGTTCAAATGGCTTTATTGGCATGTATAAAATAATACTAATAATAATAATAATAATAATAATAATAATAATAATAATAAATTAATTAATATATACATATGGTACAGTAAGTGATGATATGTGGTTCTTATTTTAATCACATATTATATAAGTAGATAAAGTTAATAAAAATATAATAAAAAATACTAAAATAATAATACATAAATAAATAATAATAATAATAAAAAATATTACAATTACACAAAAATACATAAATAAATAAAATAATACAAATAAATACAATTTGCTAGAAGATTGTTAATTTATTTATTTTTCCCCTCTTAATTCATGGCAGGCTAGTAGTCACATATTATGCAGAAAGTTTCATTAACTCTGGTACTTCTCCCAAACATATTTGTAATTGTTCATCTTGTGTTTTTCCATCAAATGATGCCATTTTGTTTTTAACTTTACATAGGAAAGCTTCTCTTAAAGAAACATACGAGAAGCAGGAGAGGAGAAAGTTGAATTCTATCGCTATTTCTCCTGAACCACAATGTTCACATGTTCTCTCCTCTCTGGGCTTCCACGTTTTCCTATGGCGCCCTTTTTCTATGTCCAGATTATGGTCACTGAGTCTGTACATTGTTAAAGTGCGTCTCTGTTTGGAATTTTTGTATATTAACAAGGTACTGTGCTCATGTATATTTTCTGTTCAGTGATCGATAACATTCCAATTTGTTAATGTAGTTTATTTTGTTCATCCAATTATCAATGTAATTATTTTTGTTCTTGTTATCCATTGTTTTTAGTTCTGTTTTTGAAAGAGTATGGAAGTCATTGTTTTGAAGATGGTACTTATCTTTGATATGTTTAAGGGGGTGTGTGTCTCTGGGCAGAGGCAGTTACTCATGAATGCTCTGTGCTGGTAGGATTCAGGATCAGCATTTGCTAAGTGAGCCTGGATAAGCCCTTTTTACCCCGGGGAGGGACAAAGGGAATTTAGCCAGTTCTGCTCTGCAGCAGCAGTTTGGGCTATTTCTATGAACCTTGAGAAGGTCTTTGCAGAACTCAAGGTGTAGCTTCTCTATGGGATGTGTGTCCCATGACGCACATCTTTCATTAAAAGGTGGGCCCCATATCTCACTCCCATATAGAAGAATAGGTTGAATGACATTGTTGAATATTTTAAGCCTATCAGTACAAAGAGTTGAGTGGTTAGAAAGACAATTTGTCCCACACTAAAAAAAAAGATAATTCAAGGTTGGGGTTTGTTTTCATGAGGTTCCAAGTTAGATTTTGGGAGGTGCTTAGGATTTCTCCCGGTAAAATTTGTCCTTGAGGGGAGGATTTTTTGCGTCATCTCTCACGGACATCGTCTATCCCAGAGGAAATATGACATCAGCGTTATATTCAGGCCTGAGCACAGCATGTCACCACCAGAAAAAAATAGAAGAGACTTGTCAAGAAAATGAGGACACCGCAGGACCAATTTTTCATAATTTTCAGTGCAAAAGTGTCTATCATTTTCTGTAAAAGCAGTTGATTGTGTTGAAAAGAATAACACCGCACCTGTACATCCGCTACGTATTTCAGTTAGCTTTGTGCCTTCAGCATTCAAAAAATTATTTTTTGACATGCTGCAGTTATTGTGAAACTATAAACATCCATTGCGATTGTACTGTAGATCCTGATAAAGCTTCAGTAGCTACTATTTTTTATCAACATCAACAATGAGTAACAGAATGCAAATGTTGCCATATGCTTTTCCTGGCCTCGTCTTCAAAGTAGCTCTCACAGTGCTGGATGAGGGATCCTCTTTTCAGCTGAAGCACCCTGCAAATGCTATATTGTTGAGCATGTCGGGCTTGATCCTAGAAAAGTTGCCTTTTGTGCTTTTAACTACTGTAAAATTATTGGTATGTTGACATCTTTATATCCAAGATATGAAGAGACCTAAATTCTACACACAAAGCATGTAAGAAAATAGTAAAGGTTGGGAAACACATATGACGTGTGTGTGTGTGTGTGTGCGTGCGTGTGTATGTTGGGTACGTGTGTATATAAGCATATAGGCTATGTATTAAATGGCTGTAGAGAAATTAAGCTTTCAGTATACAGATGCACATAAGAAGAGGCTCAATAAGGACTGTGAACTGCCCCAAACAGGATGGACAAAAGGGCAGAGGATGTTGTCACTGCTGAGAAAAGAACTCTTCCCTTACATGGTCTAAACCTCCTTGGGTCTTGCATTTTTAAAATATTCATACAACCCATTTTTATACCAATTCAAAATTGCATTTGTAGAGCCCCTGTTGATCCGGCAACTTCCTCCAGTTTTATCCGAAATACGACTGCCACCCGTCGAGTGCTTTCCTTTTGTGGTCCACCGGCTGATATGCTCAATCAGCGCATCAGAGGATCACACACGCACAGCTGGGGCACGCAGACTGCAGGCACCCAATCAGGCCACGGAGCTGCCGCAGCTCCTCCCTCTCTGGGTGACACCAGGGCCAATTATGGACCGCTGCTTTACAGGGCCCCTGGGCATAGTGAGCACTGGGATGTTCAGGATGTGACATCAGACCGCGGGGTATATCACACACTCATTCCTGAGCTGTGTTGAATCAGCGCCCTTCTATACTATCGAGTATGCTTGTACAGCACACTGATGATGATGATGATATATGATAGATGATAGATGATAGATGATAGATACTTTATTGATCATTCACAGAAAATTACTTTGTTACGGCACCTATATCCAGAGTCAAAACAAGACAACCACACATAACATAAAATACAACATCTGTACCTATCCCCAGAAAACATAACATATGTAATATAATAAAGTACAATAAAATACAATAAAATACAATAAGACACAAGAAAAATACAATAAGACACAATAAAATACTTAGGTGTGCAAACGTGCACAAGGTGCTCTGCAATAAGTTACATAGAAACATTGGCAGCTGGCAGGAAAGACTTCCTTCTGCGTTCAGTCCTGCACCTTGGTGGGATCAGCCTGTGGCTGAAGGTGCTCTGCCGAACCACCTGCAAGGCATGGAGAGGGTGTGACAGACTGGTAAACGGTACACAATAGGGGCTTGCAGATGTCAAAAGATCTCAGCCTTCTTAAAAAGTATAGTTGATTTTGACCCTTTTTGTACAGCGCCTTCATATGGATCTTCCAGTCCAGCTTGCAGTCAAGCTGCACTCCGAGATATCTGAAACTGGAGAACAGCTCTAAATGTACTGTAAGTGTACTTAAAATTCCAGGATGATATACTTATATCCGGGGTTTTGCCAAATATATTCGAGAGCATACTTCTCAGGAAGTAAACAAACATTTTGGTCCCATAAATATGACGTCCAGCTTCGCTTTAGAAATTAGGTGCAGCTTTGATGACGTTTTCCTTCTAAACAACAAAAACAACACGCGGCATAGCCGCGAAAGGGTGGGACGTCTTACGACACTTCCACAGCATGACTGGAAAATAGTATGGAGGATATTTTTTGCATACTGCATGTCACATACTAAACAGTACACAGTAAACAAAACCAAGTTTCTAGTACACAGTACACAGGAGACAGGATACAGTAGATAGGCTGTGTCAGAATCAGAGGCCTATCTACTGCCTCCTATGTACTAGTAGCATACTGTGATTTTAAGTAAACAAAATTTAGAGAACATTTCACCTCCTTTCTCATCTGTTGTACTCCAGAAGCATACTCGATAGTATGGAAGGGCATTGAATCAGACACAACCACCGTCTGCTACTGCACAGTATACACAGGACACAGGAGATAGGGCACTGATTCAGACACAGGCCCAATGTTTTAAGCAGATGAGCCACCAGGCAGCTCCCTCAGAGAAGCGTTATGAACACCCTGCAGTTTGTGACAAATTTTTGTCGCCTTTCTCTACAGACCCGTGAGGCCTCTATCTTCAAAGACACTGAAGAGATTAAATAACCTGGTTGCCGTTACTGTTCGCATAGCCGACCTACGCATAGGCAGCCTATCTTCTGTAAATAAGCACAAAAGTGGTAAGACAGGATGTGGGGCAAGGAAGTAAACTGTAAAAAAAAAGAAAAAGAAACCCACTTCCTCTGTCTGTGGACTGGTGAGACACCACAATGCCCAAAAACACAATCAACGTAGGGGGTAGCAGATAAGACCAAGATAAAAACCGATATAAAACATGGAGGAAATAAAACGACAAGATGAAGACGCGAACAATTATTTTACAAGATCCTTCCTAGAATGAAAAAAATCTTTACACCTTTACACCAGGCTGGAGGGAATTCTGCAAGAGCACCAACGTGATGTTAAGAACTGGTTAGTTCACTTGGTCCGCTGTGTTTTACACACGCTTCAGAAAGCAACGCAAAATAAAGAGGACGAACACTTCAGTTCTCCAAGTACGAGAGAACACCTGACGTGTACGTGTGTTTGTGTGCGTCTTTGCACGTGTGTGCACGCAAATGCGCAAGTGTTTGTACCAATCATCACTGATACTTGATTGTGTAGGACTGTGCACATGTGCATTTGCCCACGCACGTACGTCCAACTGTGTGTGTGTGTGTGTGTATGTGTGCATGTTAATCTCCTTCACACAAGTGCTGACTATATGAGTGGCAGGCTTGCCTTCTACCTTTTTGATTGACAGAAACTCAATGATTACAGGATCTGAACCTAAAAGCTGCTGACCAAATAGAATGAGTAATTCAGGAGTATCGGTGAGATGGGCGGGGCGTGCTCTAGATAGGAATCTCAGGTGTCAGTTTGAGTCCGCATGTCAGTCATTAGGTATGTGTAGAGAAATCAACTCATTCCTTTGCTGTCTGATTTTGGGAGTCAATTTGCTGACACTTCAACACGTTTTTGTTTTTTTCAACATTTGTTTTCTAAGAAAGAAATTTTCTTTTCATGTATTTTTGAATCTTTTTTTAATTCTCCATGCAATTAATTAAAATTTTATATTTGTATTTTTTGGAATCTTTAGTAAAAAAAAAAAAATCCTTTCAACTTAAAAAAGAAAAAAATACAAGAAACTACACATGTTTAATACCAATGGATATCCCATTGCATGACACTGAATGGTCATTGGAATGTTATCATACATATTGAGCAAACGCTAGAGGAAAGATTTCAACCCCTGAATAGAGATCAAGCCGAAAGAACCAGCAAAGGGTCATGAGCACATCTGTTACACAGTGGTTCCATCTCTCCACCATTGTCGAAAAGCATTCTGGCTTCACAACATCTGAGGTTTGGCTGAAGAAACTCTCGTATAAAAACCATCACACTCCCCAAGGAGTTAGTGTGCTAACAGAGCGCTACCCGAAATCCAAATGTGCCTCCGTCATTCCTTCACTGTAACAGCCTTCTATCTCATCTGTCGGTTTGCGATGACTGATGGGTCCTTGTGGTACCTCGGCTGATTCTTACCCCACGACCGTGCCGTTCGAGGTGAGACTCGCAATACCTGTCGCTGATTAAAATAAGGATGGCACAAATACAGGAAATTATCTCTATCATCATTATTATCTTAGCGGCAGCTAGCATTCTCACCGCAGGGCTGCAATCATTAATTACTGTAGCTCGTACTGCATAAAATGTCTCTTATAAAGTCATGTCATTGAGTTTGATTGTATAGACCCCAACCCTGGGTCCTGGAGAGCGCCAGCCGCAGGGGTTTTTGTTGTTGTTGTCGCTCGCCACTTTTATTAGTTAGTTAAAGATTTTACACACACAGTTACCTCTCACCTGGTTTTTCTTCTTGGTAGTAGTAGTTGTCGTATTTAAGGTGAAACCAAAAACCAGCAGACCCTGCGGCTCTCCAGGACCAGGGTTGGCCACCCCTGGTATAGACAGATGTAAATCCTTCCGAGATTCTGGCTACACAGGGATACCTTTAAAAACAGACTCAGATACAAAAGAAAAAAGGAAAATAAAAAAGAAGGGTGAAGAGTGGCTTTCACTCAACAGAGCAGACGCACCAATCTTCATCAGATACGGGCCTGCTCCTACGTTCCTGACCTTTTTAGAGTTTTCTACATGGTCATTGCTGGGCCATATTCCCGTTTTGAGACTTCAGGGGTTGCACAGGAACATGTGCATGAAGTGACAAGCCACAGTCTTCCCACTGGATAATCACATCCTCTCTCTCTCTGTCCCTCTGTTTTTCTCTCGCTTTCTCTCTCTCTCTCTCTCTGTCTGTCTCTCTCTCTCACTCATCTGAAGAGGCTGCAGGAGGGATGCAAGTGAGCTCAGACAGTCTTCCGGGATGTAGGACACACTCTGGAGACCAAACAAGATTAGCGCAACAAAACAAAAAAAATAGAAAAAGGTTAACAGTTTTCAGCTCATTAACAGTAGGGAATAAATTGAATTTAATTGCACACTGTAGCTGGAAGCCTTCAGATAAGCTATACGATAAGCCAATGTTGTTTATGACGTGCATGAATGCTGTTATGCAAGAGAGTGAATGTTTCCTTAGGTCAGCCAGTAGCACTTCCACTGCTTCATACCGCCTCATAGAAGAAGAGCTGCACGCGAGTAGTGAATCATGCATCTCTGCCAATCCGCCCCTTTCCCACCAGGCCACAAAATGGAGGATCTAACACTCCAAGAAATGTCTTTTTTTTGCTACATACAAGCGAACCCAGACACAAAGCCCCTGCAAACGGGGCGATGGTGAAATTGAACGGTCCATTGTGTTCAGGCGCTCTGAAGGGTCCCCCGTCATGGTCCTGGAGGGCCACAGAATCAGCTCATTTTAGTTGTGACTCAGCTAATTAACTGATCAATGGCAGCAACTAATTACACAGTTAATGAGCTCAGCTGGTTTCTTCTAAATGTGTTGTTTTAAGGTGAAAATAAACCAGTGGACCCTGCTGCCAGGCCTTCTCCAGAGGCCCAAATCGACGCTGAGGCTCAAATAATCTCCCAAATTAACATATTTTGTGCGTTGGGTTAATTAGTGTTCCCTGTGCTTGTAAAGCTTGCTACTATGAGCCCACTCTGGAGCTAGGGCTACAATGGCCTCAACACACATGCTGTCTCTGTCTGGACATCCTGAGAGCAAAACAGGTGGTATCCGCAGCTTTAGCTACAGCTGGGTTTCCGTGCTCGGACAAAAACATGTGACATCTCAGAATTTCCCACAGCCACATTACAACATGGATTCCGTCAATCAGACATAAGGAAGAAAATGTGCATGGTGATTGCTGTACAAGTCTAGTTTATTCTTCCATTCTTTGCAGTACTGTGATGTCGTTGCCCAGTGCAGTAGACACCACAGTGAAGTGACAGATTTCCTAAGGCTCTGGAGAAATCTTTGGGAGACATGCGGAGGTGTGATACTGTAAACCCTAAGGAACGGGCCTTCTGCCAAGCCCAAGATGTGCGGGGTTCCGCTGTGGGAAGAACCGCGGGGAATTCAGCCAGACTGCCGCCAAATTCTACCGCAGTAAACATTTGTCGCGGCTCTGCATAATGACGGACAAACAAGACCCAGCGAATGGAGCGAACCACAGCGAGAGAAAAGTGATACTGCAGGGCTCGACGCTGCATAGCGAAGGTAAAGCTGCTGTAGTAATTGCTTTAAGTGCTCGCCGAAATGCCTTCAGGTTATCGATGGCGCCCTCCTTCCTCCTCTACCTACTGGCTCCGGTTTCATTTCACATTTTGTGTGTGTGTGTGTGCGTGTATGTTTTTTGTTTTTTTTGCGAGCACATCCATTCTCGTATCGACACTTTTAGTCCGGCAGCTGAGATTTTCATCTGGCCACTGTCGGAGGCGTAATTCCCCTTCCTACACAATACCGATCCTCACTCTCCCTGAAGGCCTCCCTGCAGTGCTCTAGATCCCATGTGAGCCGCCGCCCTCCAGACGCACGCACGCATGCACGCGCGCACACACATACGTACACGCACACACACGTGCACGCACAAACACGCACACATACACACACATGCACACACATGCACACAAACGCTCCAACCAACGAAGGCGGCGGGTGTGTTTGTGCCGCGCGTACTCCAGAGTCCGGCTACTGTTCCACCAGTAATGTAAGACCACCTGGGAAAAAGCACACCTGTGAGATTCAACACAAAGGTTTTTTCTCAGCTGCCTCATATTATGCACTGAGCTTTAAGTTTTTCAGCTCTGCAATGCATGTACTGTCTGCATTTTACTGCCTGCACACATTTCAAGACGCTGTGAGGACACGTGCCAGTAGCCTTGAAAACAAACATGCAAACAAACAAAGCCTCCTGACAAAGCAGTTAGTGAAATTTTCAATTTAACTTTGGGAAAAAAAAATATATATAGTTTTGAGCTCTCATGTCTACCATGAACTTCATTGCTAATGTAACAGAACAGACCTCCCATACATAAACATAGAACAGTGCAAACCATTAGCCTATGAAATTTCAAAGCTCAAGCATGTCTTTTAGTCCCAGTCGTGCTTCTTTTTGCATTTCATCTGCGGGGCTTCACGAAAAACCATTAACTAAATACTTGCTCCAGGACAAGAGACACGCCCATTCCGGGAGACTGACAAGAAAACATGTCGGGACTAAGAAACGGCACGAGAAAAATGAATCTCATTCTTCAGTGCTATCCCGGAAATGTACAGTTTACTTTCACATGAATAACTGTCAGGCAGGGTATATTTTGAATTCTCTGGTTATCTTTTTTCCATCAATAAGAATTATGCCTAAATATGATAAATATGCCCAAAGTGCTATAGTTGATAAATCATGTGGCACGCTTCAATGAGCTTAATAAAGGCCTTGTGAAGGAAGCATATTTTTCTCTGGAAAGAAGGTGAAATTTTCCATTACCGGAAAAGGCCACAGCACATATTACCAACGGCAATATATCACCATAGTTTAAAAACTGCCTGCTCCTAAGAGTGCAATTTTGGTCTGAGTAGAAAGCAGTATCCGAGTGTATATATAATGCATTCTGTCATAGCAAAAGGCTTGAATCTACTCAGTGCCAAACAACCCCCCCGCCCCCCCTACTCATCCACCAATCTCCCTTCAGTCTTTAATCACGGTTTCTCTCATCACAGACAAAATTTCCTTCCTGTCATTTCATCATCATTCTCATTACCCTGCTGCGGTCATATTTTGATTCGTTTGACAATAGCTAATCAGCGCACTCTCCGTTTTGTTCAGCTCTTCAGCAAATTGCGTCGTCGCGATTCAATGTTCTTCTATCTAACGGCGCAGCCTGAACCCACACAAAACAGCTGCCCTGCGTCTTTGCCAGTGATTCTCCCTGATATTTTATCATACCGCAAAATGAAGACGTTCTGAGTCCCGACGTATTCGCATAAGCAAAGAAATTAAAAAAGAGACGCATTTCAAAATCATTGGAGTGTACCACGCAATTTTCATTCGCAGGAGTGCTGTTTATAATTTCAAAAATATATATGTTTGAATACATTCATCACATTCTATTGTTACACTACAGCTAACTAGGAATTAGTTCTGCTTTGAGCCTCCAGTTAATCACTACGTACTAAGCAACACCCCAACATAAGCAATAACATGCTTGTAAGGTGCTTCTGTCATATAATTACTACAAAGGTAAAACATTTATTTAACTGAACCTTTGACGCACTATTGTATACTATAAGCATGGCATTTGACTGGTGTAACACATGGCTAACACTTATAGTTCCCATCCACTGCTGTTAAATAATCATCCTCTCTTAAGTGTCTTTGTTTTAAAGCATCGTGGGCTTGATTTACAAAGACCTTTAGCATGTGAAAAACATTTTAGCACATGCAAAACTAATAACACAACCAATGATTCGTGCAAAGAACTACCATGACCAATCATTGATCATGTTATTGGTTTTGCGTGTGCTAAATGTTTTTTCAAGCCCTAGGTTTGTTCACGATAACAAGATTTGTTTAATAAGTTAAATTGATTAAGCATTACTCAAAACCAAGCTGCGTTATGTAAGACAGGACTACTCAAAGAACCAAAGCAGTTTGGTGCCGTACAGGCCACACTGCTGTTGCTAATCTTTAGGGATGGGTCTCAAAACACAGTCCCCATGAGGACTTATCATTGTTTGTATTTGCACCTCCACCCTGGAAGACAAATTAAGATCATTGCTTTTACCCAGCTCCCATTGGACCAGGAGAAATACCCAGCTCCCATTGGACCAGGAGAAATACAAACAGCGATATCACACAGCTGTCACACAAACCAGCTGTCACAGGTAATTGATGTAACCCATTGTAATGGTAAACTGCAAAAATACAATAACTGTACATATAAGCGTATACTACCAAAATAATGCAATAATTAAAGATATATTGTGTTGTATACATTTTTGTAATAGAAATTGAATGCATCAAAGGACAATAAACTATACTTGTGTAAAGAAATGCCATACTTTCTTTTTTGGATTGTATATTTTGCCATAAATTGAAATATTCACATTTTCTACAGCGGAACTGTTGGATATTTTCACCAGACTCATTTTAAACTATGTTTCTCATGTTATAAATATATTTAACATGAAAGACAAGAAGAAAAGTCTATTGAAATAATAAAACAAATTTTCATGTTTCAGGGTCACACGGTGGTGTCATGCCCTGTACGCGGAGGGTCACGGACGTTGACATATAAGGGACAGCAGGTGGTCATGAGGGATTCCTCTGACCGGAGAAGACACTGTCCTCACACGGACTGTGCTGTCCATTCACTCACGCTTCTCTTATACGGCAGTTAAGTCTTGTACCCTGTCAACAGCCTCTTTAAATGATTATTGCTAAAAGGTGCCATTAAAGAAGACATGCCTGTTGGTGACTGCGCTTTAGCACTGGCTATCAGATTCAACACCATTTGATTGAAGGCATGGGTCCAATTTGTGTCTGCCTTGGGGGAGAGGTTACAGCAGAAGCAATTCATCATAATGGAGGCTTTGAGACATATATTACAGTCCGTTTTTGTTTGTCCACAGTTTCATTCCCTTAATATCTTAGCACTTTAGCCTTGTCTGTGCTCTGACTGGTAGAAATGAGTTTAAGAGTCCCCGAAAGACTTCCTGGGTAAGGTTACATTAATCAGAGTGAGCCAGTTGGAGGGAAGGTGTGCTGAAAATGGCAGCCGGGCCAAGACGTGTGTGACTGACAGCTGGAAAGGCGACAGTACAGGGTTACAGAAGATTCATGAATGGCAGGTTGTTTGTCACGGAAGTAGCAGGTGACAAACAATCCGTGATTTTTGGCCTTTTTTTTGCGAGTTCCGTGGTTTTCACCATTTATTTTTTTGCCATTTCTGTGATTTCACCAGTTTTTGACGCTTTCTGCGATTTTTCAGCAGTTTTGGATGGTATCTGTCAACCTTCTCTTCTTTCCTGTTCTTCACCAACATCTCTTTTTGTTTAGAGACACACATCCACCTCACCTGGAAATATTTGACTTGTGATGATCCGCTCCTCACATCTTTCGCGTCTGTCTTTGTCTTGAACGTCTGGTATGTCAATTGTAATAGGATGAACCTTCCACAAATAAAATGAGATTCACAAATAAATGCAACTAATTCACAAAAAAATGTAAATGGTTCACAAATAAATCAAACTAGATCAAACTAGTGTGCAGTCTGGGAAAGGGTAAGGATTCTAAGAACATTTGTCTTTCACTAAATGCACATATAATTCTTTCTTCACGGAGAGTTCGGTGTTCATTTTGGTGATCACTAAGCTTGCCCAACTGAGAGAGAAACATGTGAATTGAATAACACAAAATAACATTCTGACCCCAGCACAAAAGAAAAGATCACATTGAGTTGACAACAGGTTCAACACCCCCCCCCCCCCCCCCCCCCAAAACAAAACAATAAGATAGAACAATCAATTACATTTCACAGCTTCAGTCTGTTTAAGCAGAATCCATATCCAGCCCTTAAAATGATGTTGTGCTATACCAACCAGTTACTCTAGAATTGAACAAAATTAACCATATGCTTCAGGGTACTGGTCTGCCTTCTGGGTACTTTCTAATTATTACCCGCCTTCTGATTCCATTAAACTGTAATTTTATGACGGAACACATCACACAAGAAAACTCATAATCTGAAAATGGCAGGGGGCAATGTTTCAGGGAAAAAATATCGATTTGTAGTTTTGAATTGATTGAATTTTCCAGATATTTCTGTCCCTGAAAAGAAAAGGCTTCCTTTCTGGGGCACCTCTTCTTCCTCTGAACACATCCTTGGCCTTAGATGGCGCTCCGCACCCCCCAACACTCACTCGCTCTACCACACTGCCTCCCTTCCGACCTCACGCACACGCCCTTCTCTCCATCCCTGCCTCACACACTCTGCGGGGCAGAGCTGGTGGGTGTGTGGGAGTGGGTGCCGGGGCAGAGCTGGTGGGTGTGTGGGAGTGGGTGCCGGGCAGAGCTGGTGGGTGTGTGGGAGTCGGGGGCGAGGCTCTGAGTGAGCAGTAAGCTCTGTTGCCAGGCAGGTTTCAGAAGACGAGACAACACCCCAACCCCCTCCCCCCCTCTTAATGCCCTGGATGAGTGTGTTACATAATCCCACTCACCCGCTAGTTCAGAAACTGTTACACAGCGGCCTGTGTGATCTAGTTCACAAGCAGCGATGGGAGGGGATTTTTTTTCTTCCTGTTGGGAGGGGATGGCGGGGGAGGGGAAAACTGCACTGTCTTGCGAAGAGAGCGCCGCTTCCTCTGTACCTCTTAGTGCGCGCGGTGCCTCTCACAAAGCAGCGTTTGTGTTCCTGTCCGAGGCCCATCACACGCCCACATAGACGCTGCTTCGCTAGAGGACACTGCTCTTATCCGCGGCCGGGCTTTACCGCTCCCTCTCCCGCCCTAAGTGCCTCCTGGACGCCAACCGCGAGCATTCTCACAAGGCCTGCCCACCTTGCATTTGTGACTGGCTCCTACTAAACTTTACCCCTCTGAGATAAACCAGCCTCTGATGCTATGGGCTGGCTGCAGTTAGCACGGGGCAGCAAACAAACAGATCTCCCGTACCGACGAATCTCCCAATGTACATACATCACCGGAACTGCAACAGTGTCGACCTGATTATATGGCGCAAGTTATTTTTGGTGCACAGTTGACTGCCTGATATACTGATAACTCAACATTGAGTGCGACGGTGGTTAAACACAATTGACCTACCAGACGTTCAAGACAAAGACAGACGCGAAGGATGTGACGAGCGGATCATCACAAGTCAAATATTTCCAGGTGAGGTGGATGTGTGTCTCTAAACAAAAAGAGATGTTGGTGAAGAACAGAAAAGAAGAGAAGGAAAAAAAAAAAAGAAGAAGTTGATACTCCAACATAATGGCAGGAGAAGCCATTTATGCCATCCCAACCGACTCAGCGCTAACACGGTTTCACGTTACAGGACCTCAGGTGAACATTCCAAAGCTGTAACAGATCCCCAGCTAACCTGCTACTGAGAGTCACCCCAACGTGCATGACCCATTGTTCCCTCACCAAAAGATCCTGAAAAATCCGCCCGCATTTACATTTCAGTGGGTGCTATCCGAGCCAAAAATGAAAAAGGGAAAAACGAGCCAGGTAATGGCTAAAGGCTTTGTTACTTCAGCCACTCTCATAGAATGGGGGCATCCCTCCTCCCTGTGGCATTCTGTTTCCCGCCTCATTCTTTTTCTCACAGCCTCCTCCTGTAGCATAACCTCAGAGCTTTCACAATAGTCCTGTGATTACACTGAGGTGAGTGTAACATTTTCATCGCCCTATAATCAGGGTTTAATGAACATTGCCTTGATGTGAAAAGGCACCGGGGACGATGTGGGTACAGCCTCAAACAATTCATAATCATTTTGACGTTTCGCTCAGAGTTGCCTACGTGCCACAAAACGGTGGCTGAAAAATAAATCAATAAAAAAGTGGCGGAAGCATTGGAGAGCATCGGTACGTGGCAGAAATGACACCTTGATAAGGAAAGAGTGAGAGTGTGAGCTCTGCTGTTTTGACTACGCAGACATTTTCAGTCACAATCTTCTGACCCTGTGTTTTGTTTTATGGCACTATATGTCAGACAGGACAAAACAAGACAGTTAAAGAAGGACATATTGTACCCCGTCTCCTGAATTTGACTAAGATGCCACACTACTGCAATATAGCCTTGCCCCACCACACAAGCCATTTCTGTACTCTGCTAACATGCCCCCTTCCTGCCTAAATGGACATTATCCTTCAGCAGTTGGAGGAATAGTGTGTTGCATCTTGGGAAAAGTGGCAACAGGGATCTTTCTGTGCCCCAGCTACAGTATAATCATAGCATTTCTTCAAGTCATGTAATTTTAACAGTGCCAACACTACATCATGACCACAATGTTGGGAGCCCATTATATAAAAGAAGGTTGCCAAAAACTACATTTGATATCATTATATTAAATTAATTGAGCAAAGAATTTAACAATACACAGGGGAAGAATATATAGACAGACTATCCAGGAGATTTTTAAACTGAGAACAAGGGTGGTTTAATGTGTACAATACTGCATAGAATGGTTATCTGTTCTGTGGAGGACACTTTATCCCTTTAAGCCAGTAGCAATGGGGAGATTTTACCTCCAGGATAATCAGCCCATATTTTGCTTGGGGGGCATGTAGCACAGAAAATGATAATTGGCGCAGAGTGACAGCAATTACTTGTGTATATGCATTAAGTGATTTAATTAGTCAGACCACAGCTCTGCAGTAGCATAGAATGCTACATAGAGAAAAGCGAAGAAGCCTTTTTAACTGATTCCAGCATCATGGGGGGAAATATATTCCTGGCACAGAAAAACAAAAACATCTGTTGTACTTCACAAATGGAATTTGGTTTCCCGGAACAGGTCTTGTCCCACGCTTACCTTACCTTACCAGATATTGATGAAAAATGTATCTTCAGCTGTGCTCCCTGCTGTGGCTGTGTGAGATCAAGAGCTAGAGCTGAAGGAATTGAACAGAGCTGCAGGTTCTAGTTACTCGCAGTCAGAGAACATTTAGTGGGAGAGACATATTACCATGGACAGTTTTGTGAGGGCTCTTGCACGAAGCCAATTTTGATAGTCATTCCTATGCAGTTAACTTCTGTAAATGTTACAAAAACAACCATCTCCTCCATTCACTCCCTGTGATACAGAAAATCATAAAGACCCCAAAACCACCCCTTCCACATATGCAAAGTCCGCCATCTTGTATATTTTTTTCTTCTAAAAATAATTAGGCACCCAACGGGCTGTGTATGTTCAATTGCCACCCTAATTTGGAATGTCCAACTGTCCCCCAACCGTGTTCATGGAGCAACCCCACTGCAAAGGACATACAGGTATCATACCCCAGCGCAAACCCACAGCTTTCCTTCAAAAAGCGTTGCTCAGCCACCTGCTTCTCCCTACGCACCACCGACAAACTCACAGAGCTAAATCGAAGGAAGACCACCTATATGCAGCAACGTGCAGACCATGGGCTTGCCCATACCCAGCGGCGTTGCCAGATGAATCCGGGCCGACAAAACCCACCCATACGCTGGGCGACACAATAGGAATCCGATACCGAACACCGAGGCTCACCCGCGTCCCATTTTCATGACAGTGCTGCTGCATGCTGCTCCTTCCTCCTCTCCTCTTCCTGTTTCCTCTTCTGTCCTCCGCAGAAGAACTCCATTCCATCTCCTCTCTCTCCCCCTCTCCCTCTCTCATGGGGGAATGTTGACAACTGAGTCCTGGGGGGGGCCCCCATGGGATCCACCACCACCCATATCAGGCAGGTGTTCACCAATTATCACCCCCCCCCCCCCCCCCCCCCCCAAATGCAGAGCAGTCCTAAATATAAGTCCTAATAATGCAGCACATGCATGTCAATAATCATATAAACACAACATGGAAATGGAATGCTGTCATTTTACATTTTTTTTTTTTTTTTTTTTTTTACAACAAGCCAAACAGCAGAACTAGCATCTTTATGTCATTATTTTACTGACGGATGTACGTATCGACAGGATATTGTGCAGCTGCAAAACTCTCCGTCTCACAGAGTTGAATTAAAAGTGCATGCATATCATACGGATCTAGACCTATATACACCGATTTGTATACACATAAAATACATGCACAAACATGCACGCACACACACACACACACAGAGGTGTGCATACAAGCACACTTAGACTCACATGCACATTGACGTGGTGCTTGGAGAAGCAGATCTTGAGAGAGTTCGTAGCTATTGGCAGATTGACAGCGGACGCCGTGGCCTCCATCCAACCTGCCTTCCATGGGCAAACTCAACCTGCAGTGCAGAGCACAAACATCAGCAGAGCATTGGGTTTCGTAGCGAAAACCACGGAATGAGATTCAGCTACATCTTTTGTGAACATACCACAAATTAGCCACACGCAAGAAGCCTATACAATACAAAAATCAACTAACAAACTCCATTTTCAGCTAATTGTGGCAGCAGCGTCATCAGCAAGCTGGTTTCCACTTAATCACCAGCATTGATTGCTGTTCAGTGCCAGTGTGCAGTTGATGATGATGTACCACACACTCTCGAGGGGTACAGATTGGGGTCCAGTGTTAATGAGGACACTGGGGGAATATTTCTGCTCATTTTGGAATGTGTTTTCACCTGCTGACTGATGTGACCCCCCCTCCCCCTCCCGAACTCACCTCTATCTAATAGTGCACTGCATCTACGTAGGGTAAATATCCAAGAGTGCAGGCGGTGTGTGTGTGCGTGTGCGTGGTGGGGGCTGACTTCCTGCTCTGTGAAACACAGCCGTTGAACCTTATGCAGGGAAAGTGGTGACTTGCCTGGGGCGAGGTGAAAGGGGGAGGGGGAGGAGTTATTCTGATGCACTACAGAGGCCTGTTGGCACTTCTCTCATAATGTAGTCACACTGGGGCTTCTGTTAAAATGGATGGCCTGATCAATTACAATATTTTTATCCTTCAGGGATATGTTATACATAGAGGTACTATACATATGTAAGCTAAATGGACATTATATTATAGTATGTTGAATGTTGAATATAAATATGTTGTTGACTTAAATTGTACAAATGTAGAATTGTATTAGATGGTATTGCCTCTGAATTGCAGTGCCCTCCAGTATCACTCACATCTTTAATAAAGATTAGCAAAGAAGGCTGTATAAAATACATTATAAAGGTAATATGCTGTATTGTAGGATGAAAATTTAAAAAATTATATTATTTTATACTAATACAGTTGCTCCATACAAAATCATTCAAGACACTTTGGTCAGTACTGGCGGACTACCCTCTTCAATTCAAACCACAAATCTTTGACCAGGTTCAAGTCTGGAGACTGAGTGGGACATTGAAACAGTAATTCTCTCATGCAATGGCAAAGAACATTAGGTGCAAACAACCCCATAACATCAAAGTCCCAACACCATATTCACTGTATGCATGAAGCCCTTTTTGACATAAGCGTCCTTCTTCCGATGCCAAATCCACTACCGGTGTACACAGCCAAAAAGCTCAGGTTTGGTCTCACCTGACCATGTCGCCTGATTCAAATCAAAATTGCAATACTGAACTTTGATTGGACCTAGGTGTTATGGTTATATAACATAGAATGTATTTTTCTCAATTATGTGAGCATACAATATAGCTAATTGCCCGTATTGTTTATTTTAAACAACCTTCTTTGCTCATCTTTCTCAATGGTGTGAATAATGTTTAGAGGGCTCTGTATGTATAATAAAAACAGCAGATAAAGGGCTCTTGTGAAAGGCAGTGGTCTGCTATTCAAAAGCTGGTTGCAGCAAGCCTCTGTTAAAAGCTCAATCACTGTCACATGGTTCATGTTCCATATGGACATTAGGATTCCCTTCAAAGCAAAAATGCCTCATCTGCTTTTGAATGCTTCATAACCTATTTATTTTTTCACGTTACACAAGCATGGATTTTTCATCTGGTAGGGAACCTCAAAATAGACCCTATCCATCACATCAATGACCCAACTATGTGCTTCACCCGCTGAGTGTTCCAAGTCGGAAACAATCTGTCACAAGCAATCTCTTGCCACAGCCTCAGACTTTGTATGTCATGTGTATGATCCGTTACCTGGATTTACAATGCAGCAAAAATGGCTTTCAGTTGTGTGGGATTTCAGCCTCCTGCTAATGATCCTCTTGTATTCATAGCCCGTGCGTCTCTTAACACGATGAATTTGTCCAAGGATGTACGTGGGATTGGTGTTCTCGCAGTCGTATCGGAGTTTGCAGTGAGGCACTGGAATTCAGGGCCAAGACTGGACAGAACTTTTGTGACGCGCAATACAGCCGTCCTCCACGCCGTGCCATTTTTGTTACTCAAAATCCTTCAGAGATATACAGAACAGGGTTTACAGAATCAGTGCTGAGTCAGGAGATTTCCAACAGATATCAAACGGTGATTAGAACATACAGTACAGTACAGCCCTAATGGAAGAAACTGCTTGCGTGATGACAAACAATCTGTGACATAAATCTGGTTTTAACGCAAAAAAGATATTTATGACACGGGCTATTTACCACATTTCATGGAACACATATTTTGCCAATACAGAATCCCCTCCAAGCATCTCACTGACGTACGTTACTGATCTCAGGGTTGAATCTTGTTTTATGTCACTGATCTCCGGGTTGAATCCGGTTTGTGTAAGGTAAGTCCAGCCAGTGTTACATCAGTATAAGCATGAATTCAGTAGAACCAATTAAAGACATGCCTACATGATGGCAGCAGTCAGAATACTGTACACAAGTAGCTCATCATCTGTTCTTTTGCAGTGCAGTATGTGAAGCCAGGCCAACAAAATGGCTCTTTAGAGAGTGCTTACGACAGCAAGCACCAAACAGTTTGCTATTTAATAAATGCAAAGCAACCACAAAAGAAGGACAGGCAGAAGACCACGGCAGGCAAGCAGGCATGAGACACTGCTTGTGTTAGCCTTGTGAAATCAACTATGTAATTAAGAGGTCAGGTAAAGAGAAAACCAGCACTATTTCAACTCAATACCAGGAAGAAGAAACTGGATTTGACATGCACGTAAATTCATTTTCATACACTCAGTGGTGGCCCGTGACCAAGAACCATAAATTATTTTTTAAATCATAGTACTGCTGAGAACTTGTTTTTAATCCTGAAACTGTCTCCAGATTAACAAGCTTGCCTACTTCAGTTTAGCTTTCATATCAGCGACTGATTCCTTTGTACATAATTGTATATAACGGTGCAGCATTACAGTACAGGACAAGGTCTTTTGCCATATGGTAGTGGGGTGTTCATAAGTTTCCTGGTGTATTCACAGGCTGCTGGCATGCTGTTGTTTTTGACTTTTGGTTTTGAGGTGCCACCATTTAAAACCCACCAGGTGAACATAACGCAACTCAGATCATCACAGTAGAGATAGCAGGACCCACCTGTGCGAGCACATAAATGAGAAATGTCAATGTGTTCAGGAACATCTCATCTGAGGTCATCAAGACCTCAAAATGTTCCCAGCAACATTGAGGATTCTTTCACAGCATTACTCTTTTTAGGACACTTGCGGTCAATGTTTTTACACCTCTCCCATTGGTCTTCGTCAGAATAATCGGAGAAAGTTTAGAGGTTTAATGGAACGTTGTGAGAGATATTTTAGACTGACTATAGGCCTACCATACTATAGAGAGTCCTTAAATAATCCTGGGTATACTTTTAACTTTAGCACATGCACTAAGTGTTATTAAAATATATTTTAAAACATTCTGAAATAATAAACTTCAATTAATGTTTTTTTTCCAAATTACAAACTTCCACATCGTATAGCTTGGTAGGCTACTAGCCTATATTCACACATCCCATTCTCAATTGCGATAAAAGGGCAATATATCAAGGTCAACCTGGCATTGCTGAAGCGGGGGTTATGTTGGTTTGAGGGAAGACGGTAAGCCACCATATTCAATTCAATCTTTCCGTGCCACACCCGCCCCGGGCCCCGCTGATGCTGTAGTCGGCGTGTGGAGAAAGAAAGGGGGCCCGGATAACCATGGCAATGGTGACGTATCCCCCTTGCTCTAATTGGAGGAAACCCCGTGTCCTCAGCCGCAGCCTACAGGCCTGTCAAACTGCCCCTTAAAGCCCGCCTTCTTCCCCCGCGCTTAACTCCCACTGGTCAAAAATTTGAATGAGAAGCCTTGACCGGTTGAAAAAACACAGTTTCATTGGCGTTCACCTAAGTCTAGCAACGCCCTGTTCCTCATGTTCGGTTGAGTGGGACGTAATTTTTTTTTTCCTCTTCAACCTCAAAGCGGATCAATTTGGAGGAGCTGAACGGATCGCTTGAAGGTTGGAAAGTATTTTGGTTTTTGGTCGCTTTTAATTGTATAAATCTAATATATTATTTAATGCAACCCCATACATATCATTATTAGGGGTTTTGAACAAAATGATCAGATCCGCTAACTTACAACTTAATTGTGAGCGCGAGCTACGAAAACCGATGCATCGCGGCTCAGTTTTGCCGCATCCATTTTGACATAACGTTAGTTAGCCTGCTAGCTGGCTCTTTTTATCTAGATAAAATATTTGTTCTGTGGGTGACTGTTTAGCTAAATTCTCATACAAGTTAAGTATTACTGTCATTTCGCCATTAACGCATATTTAATTTTGCGAGTTGGAAACAAGGAGCTGGACTAAAAAAACGTCACTTTCCTTTTTTTCAGCCATTTGACAATGGACTAACGTTAATATTAGCGCTAGCTATCTTGCTTGGGAGGCTTCAAAATTTACGTTAGTACCGGTACTAGCCACTATGGTATCTATCTCGCCAGCTAACGGTAAATTACATTAGCTATTTATGAAAACAGTTAGTTGATGCACCCAGATTAACGCTGGCTAACGTTAGCTCCTGTTCTCGCATTTTTAAAAGTTGTGGCTAGCTAGTGCTACATGGATTTTGGTAACGGTAGATTAAAGTTAGCTACCGTTAGCTATCAAGCTAACTAACAGACTAATTGCATAACGTTAGCCCTGATAGTTTGTTTTGAACCCCACCGTAACCCATTAAAGTTAGGCTAATAATCTAATGTCAGACGTTAACGTTAGATTATCTAGAAAACTGGTGGTAGATTAACGTTATCTATTGATAAGTAATGTACGGTAATTTACCAGGCTTCTAGTAACGTTACGTTAGGTGATCACATCAACGTTACGTTACCTGTGCTTTATTGTAAAATAGCAGGTAACGTTACGTTACCTAATTAGCTGGACTGTTGCTTATTGCTGGTTTACCACGATGTAACGTTGTTAGTTAGACTGATAGCAGGCTAACTTTAGCTCGCTAAAGCATGCTAATTGTGAAATATTTGAAGCTTGACACGTTGTCAAGTTCTGATTTTCTGGCGTTGGTCGAAGTGACTGGCGAGGAAATGAATGCTAATGTTAGCTGTCTTTCGTTACATCAAAGTAAACGTTAGCTATCACTTCTCCACAGCACTAACGTAGCTACCATTACTAAATTATTGGATGAGTAACGTTGACGTTAGTAATTATAGCAATAGTCTAGTGGTGTTTTATATAGGTTTGCTAACGTTAAAATACTACAATGTAACGTCATTTCACTATTATTGACAACCAGAGGTGGAAATCCAGGGGACATAAAGTAAAAGTCCTACCATGTGTTTCTTCCACCCATAGACTCAGCCAGCTGATTTCACTAATTAGTTCTACCTCCTGGCTGAATAATTATGTTAATTAGCAAATCCAGGTGATTGGAGCAAAATACTGGGGAGGACTTTTACTTTATGTCCCCTGGACTTCCACCTCTGTTGACAACCACCGTTAACCAATTGATTGGGGTTTCCTTGCTAGCCAGATATTAGCAAAGTGATCCCGATGTGCAACGTTATGGGTTGTACCAAGGGTTAACACACAAGCTTAACGACGTTAACACGACAGTTAACTAGATATTAATATCCTTGCTCTTTTTGTTTTTCTAGGTCTTAGAAAGGATTGGATTCCCTCTTCACGTCACCATTTTTGCTAGTTAGCTTGCTACGTCTGCCTGCTTTTTCCCTCCCCACAAATTATTTCCCCCCGTTCCCTTTCTGGACTCGTTAGAAAATTGGTTTAGCGAAGCTGTAAAAACGAGTTTTTGAATAATAAAAATGGATAAAACGGAGCTTATTCAGAAGGCCAAATTGGCAGAGCAGGCCGAACGGTACGACGACATGGCCGATTCTATGAAGTCGGTAACGGAGCAGGGAGTCGAGCTGTCCAACGAAGAGCGGAACCTTCTCTCCGTCGCCTACAAGAACGTGGTCGGAGCCCGAAGGTCCGCCTGGAGAGTAATCTCCAGCATCGAGCAGAAGACCGAAGGCAGTGATAAGAAGCTTCAGATGGTCAAGGAGTACCGGGAGAAAGTAGAAACCGAATTGCGAGACATCTGCAAGGATGTGCTGGTACGTGCCACACTTGTGTTTGTTTAAAGTAGTACGACTGCTTGTTTTCATCTTGGCGGGAAACGCGTATAATTATGGAACTGATTTTCACTAGTTTTTTTTGCCCTGGGGGCTACACCGACGCTCCCCTTACACAGGAGTTCGTGTTAGTGTTCATAGCAACGTGACCCAACCGCTGGTTCTAAACTGCAAATTTGTTCTCCTGAAATTACATTGCATTCATTTAACATAAGCGTTTTATCCTGAGTAGCTTTCAGTGAAAGGGAACAATTATGCGGAGGAAATTAAGTGGACGAAATGTATGCATCTAAATATGTAAACCAGAAATGGGCATATGAGGGAGATGCCACGAGAACTAGGATATGTTCCCAAGTGCCCTCAATGTTGGGGGAGGGAGTCCGTTGTCAGCACGCTGACGTGCTCCGTTTGTGGACTTTGACATTGCAGCCCTGTTGGGCTGATGTTTATCTCTAACCGTGCAGAAGCCCTACGCTGTTGATCCGCACAGCAGTGCTACAGAGGACTACCCTCTCAGGGTTGAATGGGTGTTGCAATAGTTATGCTGCACGTGTATTTTTTATTTTATTTTATCCAGAAAGTTGCACCTGTGATGTTTGCCAGTTTAGAATTCACAATGCATTGTTTTAAAGCTAAGGTTTCATATGAAAATGTGCAAAGAACCCAAATTATGCTATGACACAACAGCACTGTAGTAATGACTACTAGTTTTCACTGTTAATGACTAAACAAAACGGTAGACTTTTGAAGTAACGTCTACACTGGCTAATGTGGAAAAGGGTACAATAGCATGGTTTTATTTCTAGATTGTCATTGACAAAATTACATTTTAGTTTTGTAAATCAAAAAAAAAAAAAAATGACACCAACCTGAAGATGAAATTTGATGTACTATTGTCTCATGTCCAGTGTTCATTTTTAGTGCAAGTTTTCATTTTACATAGCACATGACCTTTGTCATAATGGAACTCGGAGGGACATATTTGGATAAGCCCAGTTGCTAAGCAGTATGTTTTCTCATGCTAGAACTTGATTAGCTGATTATGATTTTATGACAGGCTAAATGAAGCCCAGTGCTAGGAATTTGTTGAAATTTGGTGAGAAGAAGGAACGATCGTTAAAAGTTCTGAATGAATACTGATGAAATTTACAGGCCATTACAGCCACGCCTCACTTTTAAGGAGTGGGCCTGGCTTTATCTTTCTTTCTTTTTTTTTTTTTTGACTGTTCACAAACGTATCACTGTGACAAGGAAACTAGGGTCAAAGGGCATGTGGTATGCTTCCTGTAATGTTAAACTGATCTCATTTTAGTACCCCTCCTCCCCCAACCGTAATAAATGAAACATTGTGCTCATGTAAAATTTCTATATCAGGAATGGTAAAGGGAACAATGGTTGTGTCACATGACTGGGCAATGGGCTCACTGCAGGGCTGGATTAGCTAAGGTGTGCTTGAGTGGGAGGGGCAGCGGCACCTCTCAGTCTCTTGGCCGTTTCCCACGTGCCCCTAGAGTTCAGTTTAATGAGACTCCATTTAAAATATTTTTGTCACATAGTGCTTGCTTTTTTGATGTGATGCGTGAGGTAGGTTTTCCAGCGCGAGTCGAGTCATGGCAGCTATATTGGGCCACGCGTTAATACTGCGCTCTGAGCCCGTCTTGTATTCGCGAGGCGGGATTTTAAAATGAAATTGCACGCTGTGACATTTGCGGGCCCGCCTCATCGCCGCGTCGGGTTCAGATCACGCCGGGTGCGCGGCACAGGGCCCTGCCTGGTCTTCGCGCGCCGTGCTTGCGTTGGATTCACGGGGTTGTTTACGCGAGGCTCAGCCCTGCTGTATGAGATAATCTCTCTCTTGCTCTGAACCCTGTGCCCTTCTTGACGTGAGGAAGCTTGCGGGGGCTGGACAACGGCGAGGCGGGCGGGGCATGGATTTTACACGCGCGCTGCCGATCCAAGCGCAAACGGGCACAGATGGAGGAAGGCTGATAATTCTGGAGAAAACCACATTGGCGTAAGCCCCTTTAGCAGGCCTGGGGGAGGTGGTGTTCACCCTCGTTTCCAAGGGAAACCATATACTGGGCTGTGGTGTTGGTAGTGCGCTCAGTGTGTCTAGAAACAAGCGGAAGGGAGATATTTGCTCAACCTACCTTTTGAGCTCCTTGATCATTTGGGTGCATAACACTGTAGTCTAATGATTTTCTCCAGACACACTGGCTTGTCGATTTAAGGAGCATTTGAGCGCAACCCACTAACCTTCTGCTACCACTTATCATAATTTAGGTAAATTGTATTTGTATCAATTTTTCAGCCCACCATAATATTCTAAATCCCAAAGGGATACCGGTTAAAATGCATTTTAGGTAATTGGAAAAAATGGTGAGACTTGTTGGTTTTTGCGCGCTTTAATGCGTGGTGTCTGGGCGTGTGTGAGAGCATGGGGCTCTGCGCTGACGTGCCTTTTACCACACCTCCCCCGGACCGCCGCTCCGCTTCCCGCTGTTGGCCAAAGGCGTGGCCGCAACGCGCTGTCGATCCAGTGTGTGGGTTTCGGGACATCGGAACGTTTTTTTTCGGGTTTGAACGGGCGATGCCTTCGCCTTGGGACGGCGTGGACCTCGTGCCTCGTTTCGATTCCCGTACACCGAGGCGGTTGCGAGGCAGCTCGCACCTCCGCTCTGCCCTGCTGCTTGGCTACAAGTCCCATCATTAAAGCGGTGATCAATCCACACACCACTCAGGGAACTGAGGACCCTGCTCACCTGTCCCCTGGGCTGGCTGAGTGATGCTCAATCCAGGAGGCCTTGCCCATTCATATGAGGCGCGGTGTGAAATGAACGCCCGCCACCAGCCGAACGCTGGTAAAATTTTGATTGAGGCTGGTAATATTTTCTTAAAATCAGAAACAAATTTTTTTATTTTTTTATTCCCATTTTTCTCCCAATTTAGTAGCCAATTGAACCCCTATTCTAATTCAATTCCCCCCGTGTAGCAACCGCTAGAGAATCACTGCTGCACAACCTCCGTCAGCTGGCAGTAGAGCGAAGGTAGCCAAAGAGCGCGACTCCTTCCGAGCCTGACCGTGATTCCAACCCGTCTGTGGCTGCTATATGCGCAGCGATTCTCTCCGAGCCCCTCCCCCCACCCGGAAGCAGCCGCCAATTGCTGCTCCCTCAGGGCGCCGGCCATGCTCGGAAAATGGCAGGTCCGGGGCGCGAACCCCGATCCTCGGAGTACAACTGCGCTGACAAAGTCAGCGCTCTTACCGTTGTACTACCGCAGCGGCGCGTGTGATTTGTTAGCCGGGCGGCAGGCCTGGGGGGGGGGGGGGGGTGAAGCGCCGCCCGTCATTAAGACGTTTCCTTGACTGCAGGCTGTGCCGCAGTGACGAGATGGAGCAGGCTCTAATAGAGGGGAGGAATCCGTTACCCCCCCCCCCCCCATGGCTTTAAAATGACATCTAGGAAAATGTGCAAAGTTTGCAGTACCGCTCGAGGAGAGACGGCTTGAGCGCTCGCGGTTGGCGCAGGAAAACGGAAGCGAGGCGAGCGACGCCCCGCCCGCCCGCCTGACTGAAACCCCCGCGGCTCTCCGGCGCTGTGAAAAGCGCGGCCCCTTCTGCATCACGAGGCTTTTAGGCTCACTGAAAAATGCGGGCGGAGTCTATTCCGCACGTGGTTAAGCTAAAGGAAGCTGACCCGCCGCCAAACGGCTGCGTGGGTCACATCGTTACGGGCTGCGTACGCAGGTATTGTGAGCCACGTCTCAGGAAAGTCCCGTGTTCTATTGCGGGGTTCAGGCACACGGCGCCTTCATTGTCACGCCGTCTATGCACACTGATCTCATTCGGTGGCGTAGGCGTTATGGCGTGAGGTTCCCACTGCTGTTGTAAATACACCTGCGTGTGAGAGTCTGTCGTCCATGGGTGTCTGAGATTTTTAGGCTTATGAGTGTGTCTGAGCGAGTCTCAGTGATGTGCGTGCGTCCGTCACTCCACTCAGGGTGGCATTCGCTCTGCAGACCTGTAGGCACACATTGCACACAGCTATACTGTACTGAGTGCACCTCTCACTCTGTACAAATAGGGGCGCGGGATAGCTGGACCACAGCACTTTTCAAATCAGAGATTCGTGGCGTCGCGAGCTCAGAATGCGGCCAGATTCCGCCGAATTCAGCCATTTTGCTATTTCTTTACACGCGGGATAAGACGCGGTGACGTCTGACTTCGAAAAATAAATAAATGATGATTAAAAGCTTTGGTCGGTGCTAAAATTGTACCGTGTGCTCTGGGCTTTCGTCTCCTTGGGACAGCAATGACCACAAGCTAGCGCCACTCGTTCGAACCTCATTTTCTTCCTCGCATTGTCGACCAGCGATACCTTTTTCAAATCCAAAGGAAGGGAACTGCGTCGGGCGTGCGACGACTGCGTAGAACCTTAAAAACCTGATATTCTGCACCAATGTGACGCGTTCCGCATGTTTAGTGTGTGAGGGAGGCCTTGCCGTTTCTTCTGACTAAAGCACTGGCGCCTTGTCTGAAGGTACTACAAACGGGCGTGTCTGTGTGACGAGAGGGAGGTCATGGCGAGGCCAGTTAAAGCAGAGGGTCTGTCCTTGAGCGCTATTTAGGTGATCCCAGAGGCTTGCTCGCATCCTCATCATTTCCAATAAGTGCATTCTCTCTCAATCTCTCTCTCCTCACTTTCAAAGTGGTGCCTTTTCACAGTACTTTACTGTTTTTGCAATCGGCTACATCTTTTCTTCTCAGAAAAATTTTTTTTTCTTAATCATATTTTGCTGGAAAATCTTCAGGCTGGAAAGGAGACCAGTACATTTCTTGCACATTATTAAGAACAATTTTCCACTCCTCTCTCCCTAGGAACTGCTGAGCAAATATTTGATCGCCAACTCCACGAACCCAGAGAGCAAAGTCTTCTATTTGAAGATGAAGGGAGACTACTTCAGATATCTGGCTGAAGTGGCCCCTGGAGAGAAGAAGGGTGAGCGATTCGGTGCAGCCGCTGCTCGGGCGGGCCTGTCTCCCTGTCTCCCTGTCCCCGACCCGTTCGCACACAGCAGGCCCGTGCGCTTGGCGTGGTTTCTGAGCAGTGGCCCTCAATTTCAATGAGGGTTTGAATGCAACAACTTAACATTACATAACCAAGGGGACCTTGTGTCTGTGTGTGTGTCAAGGGATAGCTCTGTCGGTCTGTCTGTGTATTTGTGTGTGTTTGTGCGTGTCGGGGGCTATATACAGTGCTGCTCGAAGGTTTGTGAACCCTTTTTTTTTGTGTGAATTTTCTGTATATCGGCATAAATGATCACATTCAGCTGTAAATTAGGCTGGTACAGTATGGAACACATGACTGGCTAAATGGCTGTAAGTCATCCAGGGTCTAAGGTATCAAACGATCCCCAAACCATCACTCTGCGGCCAGATATAGAGTAGATGTGGATGGATCACTGCAAGGGTTATTTCTCCTGACTCATTTTTCTATAGAACTCTATGGGGGGAAAAAAGTCAGGAGAAGAAACCCTTAAAGTGATCCATCCACATCTACTCTATATCTGGCTGCCGAGTGATGGTTTGGGGCTTGTTTGATACCTTAGACCCTGGATGACTTACAGCCATTTAGCCAGTCATGTGTTCCATACTGTACCAGTGTAATTTACAGCTGAATCTCGTCTCGCCCCCCAATTCCCATATAGATGCATTCAAATGCAGAGAGGTTATAGTATCGCTTGTAACAGTACCTGAAAATAAGATATTGAGAGTTTTTTGATATTGATGGGTCACAGACTTCAGGAAGTAACCGCATGCAAAGGATATGCGACCAAATATTAAATATGATACTTTAAAAATATGTATGATCCAAGGGTTCACATACTTTTGCCAACAAAGCATTTAATGTTTGATAATTTTGCTCAATAAATAAATAATAAAATAATAATGTTTTTTTTTTTGTTGAGCTTGGTTCACTTTATCAAGTTTTAGGACTTAGATGAAGATGTGATCACATTTTAGATTGAATTTATGCAGATATACAGAAAATTCGAAAGGTTTCACAAACTTTCCTGTGTGTGTGTGTGTGTCGGCCTGTTTGTCTGTGAAGGAGAGAGGGGGGGATGAGGTGTCGCTTTAACAGAAGAAAGAAAGGTGTGTGTAATGCACTGCTGTTGGTGCCAAGTCTATCGGGGCCTTCGAAGCTGTCAGGCTCTTATCCATTCTGTTAAGGCCTTTAGTCAAGTTTAGCATTTTTCAGTTTGACCACCTCCACCATCCAGGGGTTAAAGCTGGCAAAGGCCCATATGACTGCAGGGCAGTACTATTTCTGCACGGAGTACGTGCACATTGAGAGAATTTTCCTGTTAAGAGTTTTTCCAAATTTGACCATGGAAGTAAGGGCACTGTTGAAATTGTCACCTGAATATAGGATTGAGCATATTCAACCTGTAAAAATGGCTCATTCTTTTTTTCTTATTTTTTTTTGTTCTTGGTAACTAGGTGAGTTGCATCGTGAAATCTGGGCCACACAGAGCTTGACGCTGCTTTGGAGGAATGTGTCGTGCTGGGGTTTATAGCTCCTGTCCATAAAGCATTTTGACCCCCGGGGGGGACACTTAAAATACCTAAGCCAGCGAACCTTTCCCAGCCTAGATATTTTCCCGCCTCTCTGGTTACTCTACCTCATGTGCCCAGTTCATTCCAACAATTATGAAACCTGGAAGTAGGCCGGAATTGTTTTCTTTGTTCCTCTTGTAGTGAAATCTAATCTTCCGTTCTGCATAGTTCATACAGGACTTGGTGCGTGCATGCGTGTACATGTCCTTGTGTGCACGCAGGCATTTGTGTATGGTGTGCAGTGTTTCCTGTGGAATTGGTAGGGTCCGCTGTGGTGCTGTCTGAGAAAGGCCCTGATGGCTGATTCGGTTGGGGGTTGAATTTAATTGAATTCTAGAACATTACATTACATTACAGGCATTTAGCAGACGCTCTTATCCAGAGCGACTTACACAGCATTTTTGCGTTTATATATAGTATCCATTTACAGCTGGATATATACTGAAGCAATGCAGGTGAAGTACCTTGCTCAAGGGTACAACGGCAGTGTCCTACCTTTCGGTTACAAACCCAGTTCCTTAACCATTGTACCATTGTACTCCACTGCCGCCAATTAAACACTAAACATTAAACACCTAACCGTATTAAGATGATTAAAGAGGCGCCATGGCTGATTTTTCTCATGCGTGCGTGCGTATCTGTGCGCTCTTGTGTGTTTCGCTCCAGCGGGGATTCAGGCTCGTTGATTTGGTTATTGCAGAACGCTGTCAGATGCCTGAACGTCCCCCTCCGCGTCTCATGAGTTTTGCGCGGTGACTCGGAACCCCCCCACCACCACCACCACCACCCCCACCGTCAGCCCTCCGTTCGAGTCCCACCAGCCACCGCCGCTTCCTCGTCCCCAGGCTAACCTCAAACTCCAGCCGCTGCGCGGTTATTAATTACAGGTTTTCGCTCCAGAGGGAGGAAAGATTCTCCATACTAGGCAAAGGGCAACCCGCTCATGTGGGTAGTTGTTCGAGGTTGTATGTGCGTAAGAGGAGCTTGATTCAGAATGAGATTTACGTGGTCAGCATTACTCATTACAATTGGTTATTCTCGACCTGAAAGGAATATAAAGACCACATTGTTCTCAGGAGAGGTTGTTTGTGAAGTCCTGCGAGGATGGTAATGTCATAGTCAAAATAGTCTCAACTGAGGCAGGATTACTTGCGCGCTTGGGTTCATCTTTTGTTTAGCAGATGGACCTGGTCAAAGTAGGGTGGCCTCGGAGTTGGCATTGTGTTCATTAACGACACCTCCTCCTCTCTCGCAGAAACGATAACCAACTCTCAGGAAGCCTACCAGGAGGCGTTCGACATCAGCAAGAAGGAGATGCAGCCCACGCACCCCATCCGCCTGGGCCTGGCCCTCAACTTCTCCGTCTTTTTCTATGAGATCCTCAACTCTCCGGAACAGGCCTGCAGCCTGGCCAAACAGGTGGGCCTCCCGGCACCCCCGGGCTACGCCGCGCCGCAGGAGCGAATGAGGGCGAGGCGCCGAGAGTGTGCCCAGCTCCTGAGCTTCACGTCTGTCTAAAGGCCACTTTTCTTTCCACCGCATCCCACTTACTCTAAATGACACCGTTCCTCGGTGAGAGTTGAGAGAAGGGAAAGAACAAAATCCTGAGGTACTGCCGGAACTATAGTAAAGTTTTCAGGGCCGTCAGTCTAACTTGCATCTTATTGGACCAAATGTTTTGTGCGATCGGCTCTTTCGGTGAATGACCGGTCCGATGGAACGGCGCAGGCAAGCTTCGGCGTCGGTCTTCGACCGGCTCGGCTCAACGGTATGCTCAGGGTCCTTGGATAGCTCGTCGCTGAATGCAGTGTCGTGATGCGTCACGTTTTAATTGGCCTCTGGTCAGGCACTAAAAGTACATTCCTAGTACATTTTCTCCATTTCATAAATATTATATTTGGTTGCTACGAGTATTGTAATGATAAAAACAATGCCCATTTATCATGAATTTAAAAAATTCGTATTCAAAACATGCGTTTCCTTCTGCGGTTTTTTCATTAACTGCCGAAAGAAACAGCTCTACGCATTCACAATTTCATCATATTGTAATGATTTCCGGGAGAGACAAGCCAGGCGGATCTTGAACACGACTCATTGATCTCGACCGTTTCTGTATGCCCTTATTGCACGTCGCTTTGGATAAAAGCGTCTGCTAAATGACTGCAATGTAATGTAATTGTAGTTTATTTGCAAGCTCAAGTCCGTACAAGAGAGAATAATGTAACAGACTGCCGTGAAACACGGGCTGCAAGCCCTTTTATACTTTTCTGGGCTATGTATGCAAATCAAACTCACAGAATCACTCAATTATGAAAAACATGGTCTAGCTAGCCAATCTGGCTAGCTAGCTACTCTACAAAACGGAACACACAGCACAAGGTTCCCCCCGAGCAATGTCACTTGCGCTACTGTTTAACCAAAATAGTAGCCCGTGCCACTTGTATCTTGTTGCCGTTTTACTTGCTGTCAGTGGAGAGACTTGCTTTTGCGAAGCAACGGAAGCAGCAAACGGGTGTCTACTCAGAAAAGTACCACCACTTGCTTTGTCAAGGATGGAAAAAACTTCAGCTTTCCTTCGGTATGGGACTTTAGGTTTGGCACTCGCTGTGAACTGAACATTTGTAGTCTTGCTTTAATGCAGGTGCAGGTTACGTTTTCATAATAAATGAAAAGTATTTTGCATTTAATTTTTATTTAAATTAAATTTTCTGCTGTACCAAACTGAAGTCAAACCGAGGTACTATACCATTACACCTCCTACTGGGTACCTATTAAGCCCAGTCTGGACTGTCCACATGTTTTATAATATTTCTTCAACTAGTTTATGAATTAAACCTTGTAGTAAGAGATTAATCTTTGCTTTGGTGTTTATTTTCATAAACGCATAGTTTTTTTATTAATTCTTTTCATCTGTTCAGAGAAAATATAATTTAAGATTACTTTGTTCACTGGCCTAAATGTCATGATTTCTGCTCGTTGTCTGAAGGCTTTTTTTGTGTGTTTTTAATGCCCCAGAATGCAGGAAATTACTAAGGTGGTATGAAAATGCAAAAGTTCCACTGCCCACCGCCCCTCCATAACCACCCCCTGCTTCTCACACATGAGGGTCTGAGCACAAAATTCTGAGGTGCACCCTGCAACGCAAACGGAAAGGGACAAAATAGTATTTTACTGTGCCTTTTTTTGTTTTAAATTGGTAATGGAAGTAACGTTAAGTTTTGAACGTGTCATTCGAAGGTTTACCTCCATAAAAATACGAGTCATTATGCAAGGAACCTGAGCTAATCATTAAGCCGAGCAGATCGTGGACTGACACTGGACGGCTCTGAGCACGCTCTGCCCGGGGGAGCACGACGGCGGTCAGTGTTCCCTGATTGGCCCCGGCGTGGTCACATGGTTCGCTGCACTTCACAGCCCCAGTGCCCGTCGCAGGGGGCTGCAGCGTGAAGCTAACGCAACAGAGAGAGACTTCAGTGGGCAAAAGTGAGGCGTGAACAGTGGGCCGTTTCCAAATCCTTTGAACGATAAACCATTATTAACAATGCACGTGGTGTGTTTTGGGGGAGGAGGTTTGACGCTGGGTTCAGAGGGCTGCCTGCGTGTTTACCTGCGCGCCGTTTGTGCTTGCAGGCCTTCGATGAAGCCATCGCTGAGCTCGATACACTGAACGAAGACTCGTACAAAGACAGCACCCTCATCATGCAGCTGCTAAGAGACAACCTCACAGTAAGTATCCCGTAAGCATGGGGATTAAGAACACATTTTACCCTTCCTACAGGTGGAGGCAACCTGAGCAAATGCTTTCAGGTTCTGTTGACATGTATATATGTCATTGACTGGAGAGAACTTAATAGTTTTTTTTTGGACCATTTGATGTGAAACAATATGTACTCATTTAAAATAGTATTTTGAAAGCCTAATATATATGTGGTCTCTGGCTCATGCAATGCTCATATTGAAACAAGTCCACTGAATGACGCTTGGGTCTTGTGTTGTTACACAGATAATGTAACGGAAATGTGTCTATTCTTTGGGAGAGTCATTTGGACCGGTATTTTCTCTTCACAGTTATGGACATCGGACAACGCGGCGGATGAAGGCGAGACCGGAGACGGGGGCGAGAACTAAAACCGCACAAGGGGTCATCTCCAAAAAAAAACTAAAAACTAAAACTTCAACAAAAAAGAAGAAAAAAAATACCTTTTTACACATCTTCATTCCTTATTGTTCCACTTAAAATTCTTCTAGCATTGAGTGCCCATCATTACTGAAGCAGCTGTGTGGAAATTGAAATCATTTGCTGTTTTCACACTGCTACTTTTGGAAAGAAAAAAGAAAAGAATTTAAAGTAACTCCATTCCTTGGTTTGTGTTTGTCCTGGCCTTCCTGATGTGCGGTCTCTGCTGTAGAAAAGTATTAATAGCTTCACTTTATAATGACATTTACTTCCGGTTTCAGACGGGAAAATTGCATAACAGGACTTGCGTGTATCTTCAGAAAATCTGTCCGGTGAATTTCAAACGCAAGCGGTTAGAGAATGGTGGTATGGAGGACAGGTTCAATCTTAAAGTGCTCCTCGTCACGTCCACTGCCCCCCCCCCACACACATGGTTTCTCTCCATCAGGTTGCCTGGTAGAGTTACAGCAGCTGACATCTAATCAATGATTTAGAAGGCTGAATGACCCTGCATACGCTGGCTTATAAGACTTAAGGCAACCTGTCCTCATTGCTGTCATGGCGGTCAGGGCCTCCCTTGGCAGGCGAGGCGACAAGCTGTTCGCAGCAAAGCAAGTGCTTTTCATCGATAACTTTGAGGTCCTTCTTTTTTCGAAGGTCACAAAACACTCCTTCCTAGTTATATTCACTTCAATGTGTTACTTTGTAGCATGTCTGACTAAAACGGTGGCGCTTAACAAAGACCAAAAAGATGAATAAAATGACAAAAAAAAAAAGAATAAAAAATGCATGCATGTCCTTTTAAAAGTACACTGGAATGAGAACCGATGCTGTGTACACCAAGTCCCAGTGTTTGGTTTAGTGCTTTTCATCGCAGGTTTGTGCACATGTGAGAGGGAGTTTGGTTTGTCCAGTGATGGTCATTTAGAGATTTGGACCACTATTGTGTTTTGCTAATCATCGATTGTAGTCCCCAAAAGCCTTGTGAAAATGTTTAATGCCCTATGTAACAGCTATGTAACATGAATAAAAATTACATTTTATAAACCAGAAATGTGAATCCTGTGTCAATCCATCTCTCCATTTTGAGGTATAGTACCAACAAGTACGCCTTGCAAAGAGATGGGTCCTGCGCGTTTTAAATCTTGTTTTAATTGTAATTTGCTTTATGGTATCCCTTTGGCTAAGGTCCTCAAACCTTAACGGGAAAGGCATTGCATGAATCATCCAGTTAAGCTTAGTCTCTTAAATTGTGGCCTCATCTCAAACACCTTCACGCCTCTGGGGAATGTATCTTTCAATGTATTGTCATCAATTGCTACTTTATTCCATGTTCCTCAGCCAAATAAATATTTGCAGCAGAGCGACTTGTACTTTCTGTCCAATGTGAATGGTTCTTGCTCAACCATACTGTGGAGCTTCTCCACCCTAGCTCCCCAGTGGTGGAACGGACTCCCCATTCTTCGGCAAACTGCTCAGTCACTGCCAGTTTTGCGGTATCTTCTTGAAGTCGCACCTCTTCAGACTACTTTGACACCCACCAATCAAGTAGCACTTGTATCTTGTTTCTGATTTGTACCTTGTATCTTGATTTTCATGGCTAGTGTGTTGATCTTCATGTAGTTCTTTATCGTGTCATAATCGCTTGTTGCTTCTCTTAAGACCTAGCCATAGTTTACTGACTTAGCCATAGCGTTACTGTGTGAACTAGATTTGATGTTCATCGCTGCTACTTTTTGATGGCACTGTACTTTATCTGACATGTTTGTAGTTGTTTCAATGACCTTCGCTATGCACTTACTGTACGTTGCTTTCGATAAAAGTGTGCCACATTAATGTAATGTAATCTGGCTTTGTCCCAAAATTGACCTCATCCTCTAGAACCAGTTAATCTTAACATTTGCCTCTAGGTTTGTATTGGCTGCTGTGCAGTGGGTTTACTTGCTATTGGCTATCTTTCTGTGTATCTGACTTTGTTAACTGAGTGCCTATGTTGTTTTGAAATAATAATGAAGCTAGATAGTTTAATGAGGTTGATTCTGTGAGTTTTATGCAATATAATGTCAGTGTGCAGATGGTTTTTACATCGCTGGTTCTGAAAAGCGGTGCTTTTGAGCACTAATCAAATATCCACACTTGTAAACTGCTTTTAAAAATATTAACTATTTTTAAATGGGTTATTTAAATTTTGAAAATAGGGTTCCATTTCAGAGGGGGAAGTGAGTATTTCCTGAAGGTACAGCTAGGCAAAGAAAATGAGGTCACCTAATTAAAGTAGTTACTTTCATTACTTCGAAACTTACGTTTTAACAAAAAATCTATATATTTTAAATATATGAGGCTTCCATTTCATACCAGCAAATAAGATACAGAAACTACTGTATGTAAAACTGCAGTTTGTTATGAAGAATTTGGCTTTATATTTCGGTTTTGTACTACGTAGTCCCTTTTGCATTGTAGCCTTATTTGGTATAGGTTGATGCTTGGTCATAGGTCATGTCTTGCGGTTTTGAAAATATATTCTATGCAATTGGCAATAAGATTGTAGTGAACCTAATGCAGAACCATGTTTACAGCGCATGGCTATAGTAAATCGAGGCCTTAAGTATCTTTAGCAAATATCCCAAATGAAAGAGGTATGTTTTGAATGTATAGATTACAAATGTAAAAAGACTATTTTATAATTTCTGTTACTGCTTCATTCAAAGTGACTAATGACTTTATTCATTACATACAGTGCAGCCCAAAAAATATAAAGGTCTCGCACTCCTCACTAATTTTCCTTTTGAACTCTATGGAAAAATAAGTCGGGAGAACAAACCCTTGAAGTGATCCATTTACATCTACTGCACATCTGGCAGCGGAGTGATGGTTTGAGCTCGTTTGATACCTCAGATCCGCGATTACTTACAGCCAGATTTATCCAACAATGTGTTCCATACTGTCCCAGTGTAATTTACAGCTAATCTAAGTGATTTCATCAGCAAAAAAAGGAAAATAAATGGTATATGAGAAAATTGTGCACTGTAGTAGCTTTACAACTTATCAGGCCCATTTAAACTAGTATTCACTAATTAAAATAATTATTGTTCATTCTGATTTAATCAGTTGCGGTTTTTTGTTTTGCTTTTCTCTTGTGTTGACATCAAATAAATGAGTACACAAACTCTACCCAATTTCTAGACATAGGACTGCCCTTCATGATCCCATTCTCTCATTCCCTTCCAGGACATCCATGGGCATATCTCCACCTGCACAGAGGACCTATACACAGGCAAAATTATTAATTTAAGTCCATCCAATATTTCAGTGTACCATCAATAATTTTTTCCAGAAAAATTAGTTCTTCAAGTATACTTCCAAGTTTTAAAATAGACACCTACAGATATTTATAGCTTTGAAAAAGACTTTAATGTTCTGATTTATTCTTCCTCTCATTTACCCTCCCTTAACACTTCCTTTTTCCCCAGCAGTGAAACGTGCCAGTGTAGCTGTTCAGAACCGTGTGTGAAAGGGTGATGGGGAATTTGAACAGGGACTACAGTCCTATAAAGTGTATAGGCTACATATATTTCAGGTATGTGCACAAAATTGTGTTGACCTGTTTTTGGGTCAACAGACCTATCGGGGAACAAAATCTGGTACACATGTTTTATTGGCTAGCTAGTCAATGACATTTCCATTGTGGTTTCAAAAACAACTCGGCTACACAATTAAACAGGCTGTGTTCTGTTTTTTCTATTGTGCAATATCGGGTAGGCTATAACCACAGAAACTTAAGGAGAAATAGGGGCACTTGTGAAATTTCATTCTGTTTTTATATATTTTTGCATGCTCATTTAGGCTTGTTTTATTATTAGGCTACATTTTTGTTTCGCGATGTATTTGACTTCGCTTTCTTTTATAGCTACATCGGAAGGGACAAGTTGTCCTCGTTTTGAAATAAAGGAAACATGGCTTGAAATAAGAAAATGGATCTTGACGTCAAGATAGCTAGTTCTAGCAATCGTAGCATTTTCTAGAACAAATAAAACTATTTGTATCGGAACACATCGCTAACCGTCAACGTTGGTACTACATCATCGATATCCACTCATCTCACTTCTGTGTTTTCTAAATAGCGACAAAACTGCTTCCGGGTGTGTGGGCGGTTGCGTGTTCAATGCAGTGGGCTCGTTAGCTGGCGAACAGTTTCACATAGTCATAATCGTATTTCAAGTAAGGCTTCTTTTTTTTTTTTTTTAATCGACTGTACTTTACACATAATTGTGTTTTAAATTTGTACTTTGTATAGGCCACGTTAACCTTCCTTACTCGTGTCGCTGCGGTAACTTATTCAAAGTCAGCCTTCATGTTGACAAAGTAAAAATCAAGGGGAAGCTAGCTTTTTGCTAGCTAACTTAGATAGCTGGTGGAGCGAAATTGTTTGGGTCATAACTGTCATTTTCGCCATGAGACCTCTTCAGACTGTCTTTGCGGTCCTAGGTTTCATTTGTTTTGTACATGGTGGCAGGAAACCTGTTGAAAAATTGGAAGGACTGGAAAATGACCATGAGTATGGTGAGTTGATGTTGGTTCATACCCATTCCCATAACATGTTCACTTCTTGAAATAGCGTGGCCCATGCCGTATTTTATTGTTGTCGTGCATGTTGTTGCTTTCTACCCATATCTCTACTCTAAACAAATTCGCCCATTTTTGACAACGTAGCAAACTATTTAAAATAATAATATGAATAAAAGCTGTACGTTGTCTAGCTAACTAGAACTAACAATGCAAAACAGGATCCGATCGCTCCACACCTTTATTAAAATTCTTTGTCTTTCAGCCATGTAAATTATAGTTAGTTGGCAGTAATCGAGTCACGTTGGGAAAATTGTGAACCGAAGTGTTATTGGCATCGCTTAAAGGTTTAGAAGTCGTCTGATCACTTGTGGTCCAGCAAGTTCCTGATTTGTAGGCTACCGACACGGTGGTTCTTAATTCAGCAGCACGTTTTCCACGTGTGATTGACTAATCGATGTCAAGCGGAAGAAAGAAAAACATTATGGCTGATAACCGCGTGAAAATATGTGTGTTGAGAACTCTAAACACTTACTCATAATCTGAATAAATGTATTCAACTCTTCAATCACCGTTTCAGGGATTAATATTCTGTTACTGATTCGTTGAGACGAAGACTTTGCAAAGACTACTAGTATGGGACCACAAGCCTTAGCTTTCTGCAGTTCTAAATTACGGTAATTATTGCAGCTTATAGGTGGGTGCATGATAATTCCTTACTCTGACAGGTGACCATGGATTCCTGATGGAACCTCAGGCATTCATCCATGAAGGCTTAATTCCATGAGCTCAGGATCTAAAAAGACTGTGATAGGATAATGCCGGGCCTTCAGAGAACTGGAAAACTTACATTTTAGTTAAAGAAGTAGGAAATACGCACCTTAAGTAAAGTGATGACAATTTGCAGAATGAAGAAAGGAAACATAGGAGCTCACACACTATTAACTTGCAAGTAACTTTGGTTGTAAAGAAGCCAGTCAGTGTAAATGTTTGCTCTTTATTTGATTAGGGTTTATGATCCGTTACAGTTTTTGGTTCAAACACAATTTTTTCAGAGGATCATGGGGGATTGCAAACTATGGCTGTGCTCTTCTCTATCCAGTATGACCGCAGTATGAATGTGTACTCTTTCAGACACCCTCAGCTCCATGTTGTCAGATTTTGAGGTGCTGTCCATATCCGGCCTCCAACAGCACTCAGTCAGGAAGAGGGAGGTCGAGGCGGAGTCGCATGTTGAGCGCCTGCTGAGCTTCACTGCCCTCAGGAGGTACTTTATCTCCACACCTGCACCTGATTAAACATTGAGGTTTGAATTGAAGAGAGCAGACCAAAGGATCTGAAGGATCTCGAAAGATTGTATATGGTGGAATGGTCAAAGATCTGCCCCCCCCCCCCAATATTTAATTTTTATTGCTACAGTACTATGTCTAGAGTCTGATAATCGTGTAAATGACCACATTCACAGTATTGTTCCAGAAGTTTTTCTTTTAGAAAAATACCTCTGTTGTTTCTAGGCATTTTAAGCTCTACCTGACAACCAACACCGAGCTGTTCACCCAGGACTTCACGGCGGTATTTGTGGATGGGAATGGCAAGGAGAACAACTACGAGGTCCAGAGGCAGAACTACTTCACCGGCCATGTTGTGGGTGAGAAACTGCATAAGTCACATGGAGCAAGAGTGAGCGTGAGACCTTTGATTGGATGTCTGTCTGCCTGTCAAGCTGTTTTAGTTGGTCTGTTTGTCTTGTTGGCTGGATGTGCGTATTTGTTGTGGAATGTATGTTATGCTGGAATGGAGAGGCTGGAGGAACAGACTGGGGAACTTTTCCAAGCAGTAGTGTTTTTTTTTGTGGCTTTTTTTCAACGCTGTTAATGGAATGCCTTGTCTTTACAGGGGAGGAGCACTCGCGAGTACAGGCACATATCGATGACAACGACTTCTCCGCCCACATTCTGACCGATGAAGCGGAATACAACATTGAGGTATGTAAATTCCTTTGCTAAAGAGGGAACTTTGTGATAATCTTGTAGTGCTTTTCTTGCACAGGACCCAACAGCGACTTTATAGGGAGGTTGATGTCCAGGTTTTTGTTGTTCTGAAACATCAGAAAAAAAAAAAAGTCCAGGAAGGTAGAAGAAATGTGTACAGGGCTGTTAGAAATCTCTGGCTCTACTTTAGCCCCTGTGGAGGTTCACGGAGTCGCCTCCCGATGGCCGCCTGCTGGCCTACCGCACGGAGGACATCAGAAACATCAGTCGGTTGGCCTCGTCGAAGGTGTGCGGCTACGTCAACGCGGAGGCGCAGGAGCTGCTGCCCGGGGGGGTGTGGGAGGCCGGAGCAGAGGAGCAGCAGGGTGAGTGAGCGTGAAGAAGAGCGCGAAGAAGAGCGATTTTTGGAGTTACGCATTCGAGCATTGCTTGTTGGTTAGATTAGAATATTCCCATAGACATTTTGGTCTATAGACATTTTTGACTTTTTTTGATTTTTTTGTTCTTTTTTATTTTTTTAAAGAAAATGTTTCAGAAAGACTTTTCTGTGTAAAGTTTAGATGGTTTTGATGGATTATAAGGCTCAGGGGTTTTCTTTTGGTTTGACATTCACCATAACAAATCAATCAAATAAATAAAATTAAGTATAAAAATGGACAGGTATAATTTTTTGAATTATACACCCTAAGAGGGCCTTGTTTTCTGGCAAGGATGAACAACAAATTTCCCTTGATGAGGCTAATTTATTCTCCTTATTTAAAGGACAGATTGAACTAAAGACACCTGGGCTGCTTTCAGTCTAAGGTCTGTCCCTCACCTCAGTGTGGCCTGTTCAGTAGTTTAATTTGTCATCATCTCATTATTAAAATAATTTATTATTCATGGGAGGTTAATTATGAGCCGGCCGTAATTGAGTGGAGAAGTAAATCCTTAACTGAAGGGGCCATTTATACAGTGAGAGCGATTTGAGAGTGAATAGTGATTTCTGTCTCATTAAAAGGGAATTATGAGAACGAAACCATATCGGCAGCAACAAAACGAGAGCAAAGCAAACAGAAGCAGCTGCTGCCCTTGAAGAGGAAGCTGATTAAAAGGGCATACGGTCGTTTATGAAGGCAGAAGGGGATGAGTTTGTCATCTCCCGAGTAGTTTAAATCCTCATATTTTTTCAGGCATGAAGACAGACTATGATGTCTCCACATAGTGGTGCCACACTGGCAGTAAACCAGTCCTATAAACACACAAACCTACTCGGTTGCGGTTCGGCACCAATAGATGTGTCGCGGACTCCGGTTTTGTTCATCGTGATCCAGCTGACCCCAGTGAACTTGTTTTGGTCTGTCCTCCGCAGAGAGCCTCCGCAGAGAGAAACGGCAAGCCCACGACCACAAGAAGAACACGTGTCCCCTGCTGCTGGTGGCCGACTACCGCTTCTTCGAGCACATGGGTCGCGGAGAGGAGAGCATTACCCTTAACTACCTGGTGAGGCCCGCCTTCCACGAACGAGGCGATGGGGGGCGCCGCATGTCAGACAGGCTGTAGATTTAATTTTGGATATGATGGGTACCAGGGTGTGAAATGAACACCAGCCACCAGCCAAATGCTGGTCAAATTTTGATTGTGACTGGTAATATTTTTACTAGCTTTAGCCGGGCGGTAACCAACCAGGTTGTGTTATATTGTAAAAGGTAATGTGGCTGGTAAAATGTTGAACATGGTGATTCTTTTGAATCCACAAGCCACTGGCTAGTGGGTGAAAAAGTTTATTTCATACCCTGATGGGTACTGTACTGAGACGGGGGCTCAGACTGTAAAGGATATTTGGCCGTGGCTATAACGCAGTGAGCATGTCCTCTGTGTCGCATGCGCGTGTGTAGCAAGTGTGTACTCTACATGTATCAAACGGTATTGGTATTCTAATCTACGCGGTGTAATGCGGCAACGCACTGTGCGGACTCTAGTCTGGCAGATTTTAAATTTGTGTTTTCGTGTTTTCTTCTCATTTTAATCACGTGCACAAGAGTTGTCGGTCACATGACTACAGGGACTTAGGTACTACAGATGAAAAATAGCTCTCGAGCTAACTCTGGCTTTGTACCCATCGGTGCTTTTTGTGTATATGTTGATTACTATCTGCTGTCCCTTTTAAATAGATAAATAAATAAAATTACCTGATGTTAATCCAGTGGCTTCCGTCTGTTGTCTGTGAAGTGAAGCTGGTTTCTGTCTTTTTGCCCGCGTTTCCAGATTGAGTTGATTGATCGAGTGGATGACATCTACAGAAACACCACATGGGACAATGAGTTTAAGGGATACGGTGTGCAGATTCAGCAGGTGAGAACACAAAACAAACACGTACCTTTTCACCTTCTTGGTCTCTTTTATCTATGTATTATCCGCCCTAGTTAGTTTGTGCTTTAAAACGATTCATCTTGGTCCCGAAAATGAATGGGAGTGAATGGGGACCCTGACAACCGGGACTAACGGCGATGCCATTAACGCTCAGCAGGGACAGCTGACGTTGCTAGTATTATTCACACTATGCAAATATAATGGGGTAGGCTCCACAAAATTACTTATGTCACACAAAGGTGAAATATCTCTTTAAAGTATAAGATCACAAATACGTGATTAGAATGTTCTTAACTAAACATTCTAATGCTGATGTCACAATCACTACTAGAAATTAGAGTTAGAATTTTGAAAAAAACATTCCAAAAGCCTACTCTTTAAAGGGTTAAAGTATATAGAATTCTTATTAGATCATTTTAATACTAAACCCGACCCTGGTTAGCGAGGTGAATGTACGTATGAGCTTTCGTGTGCATTTTAAAATAATCTTTAACTCGGTTAAAACTTGGCTTTGCAGTGATCAGTTCCTGACCATGGCAGTGCTGACTGTGGTGGTGAGTCAGGCAAGACGAACATAATCGGCCATTGTGTCCCCCAGGGTAGAAGATTTCAATTGGCAGGATAATCCCTGCCTTATCACCCAATAGCAATCTTTGATTGTCCTGCGCTGTGTGCACTAGCTCTACAGTCTTTTGGTGAAGTAACTCTAATGAATTGTAGTGGGGGAAAAAGTGCTGTTTGGAGTCCTCCTGAATCACTGGAGGGCATTTCAGAACTGCAATTCAAAACATTTTAGACCTGATCGTTTTACACTTATGTATTTAAGTACTTCAATTAATCATTCATTTTGAGTGTGTGTGTGTAGATATGTGGACAAATTCTAATGTTGGTTGATTTACAGCTAGAGGGAGGGAAGATGGATAAATTCTCTTGACAATTCTCTTCACATTTAGAGTTGAGCATGTAGTTCGAGAAAACCCAACAGCGGTCACAGGCCTGTGCTTCAGCGCCAGCGAAGCCTAGTTTGAATGACGTGGCCAACAAAGCGCCGTCTGTTGCCGCGTACCAATCGTGCGGGGAAAGCTGAGCGCTGAACGGGTCTGAAGGCCGGAGAAATTGAATTTGCAGAAGCATTTTCTGTATAGGTCGGCGAAGGTGATCTGTTGTGTAAACGGTTATCCGATTTGCGCTCCCTCCATCAAAGGGAAGAATAGACTCGTGTGCGTGTGGTCCCGAGTCTCGGGTAGTTTTAGAATATTTGCGTTCCCTGGTTTGTGTTATTCCAGCAGACTGCTCTCGCAGATTAACGTAATCCCCACAACGTTTTCAGATCATCATTAAAAAGGAACCCACCCGAGTCGCTCCCAACGGCACCCATTTCAACATGAAGGATAGTCCAATCAAGAACAAGAAAGTCTGGGATGTAAAGAAGCTGTTGGAGGTGAGGGCTATGCTAGTTGGAGTTCCAGCAGTTGTGTTTTCATAATCTGGTGTGACCTTTTTGCTGTACTTTTCGAGAGTACGCCTGATTGACTTGAAATGTCATGTGTGCAGAGGTGGAAATCCAGGGGACATAATGTAAAAGTCCGGCCATGTGTTTCTTCCACCCATAGACTCAGCCAGCTGATTTCACTAATTAGTTCTACCTCCTCGCTGAAGAATTGTGTTAATTAGCAAATCCAGGTGATTGGAGCAAAATACTGGGGGGGACTTTTACTTCATGTCCCCTGGATTTCTACCTCTGCATGTATGTATGTATGTATGTATTGCACTTTCACTGAGCTATATTTTTTGTATGAAAGGTGCTATATAAATAAAGTTATTAATATTATGAATATTATCTTTTCACATTATCTGTAAGTATTATTTGAGCAGCAGTGTAGTATAATGATATAATGGGAGTTTGGCTTGTAACTGAAAGGTTGCAGGTTTGTAATGTAATGCAAGTAAAATGATCACCAGCGGTCAGCGCGTGATTTGCCAGCGTTTGCATTGCTACGGTCGATGTAACGGTACGAATGACTTCCTGTCTGTTTGCAGAAATTCAGCTCAGACATGGCGGGCAATGCGTCCAAGGTGTGCCTGGCCCACCTCTTCACGTACCAGGACTTCGATGAGGGGACGCTCGGTCTGGCGTACGTGGCCCCATCCAGACCAGGAGCCCTTGGGGGTCTCTGTGCAAAACGTAACCGCGCTTACTCTTTTTGTGAATACTGTATAAAATGTACAGGAATGTACTTCGTTATTATCATTTTTTATTTTTTTGTCTTTTAAAGCCTACTATCCTTCACTGTCTTCAAAGAAGCCCAGTTACCTGAACACTGGTTTAACCAGCACTAAAAACTATGGGAAGACCATTTTAACCAAGGTCAGACTGAATCTCTACTGAACATTGAATACTGGGATGTGTAATAATTTAATTAACGGCTAATAAATAAATACATTTTTGATGTTTCTTTTCTGATGTGTGCCGTAATGTGTCGTGGCATCTTCCAGAATGAAATGCATTGATAAGCCCTTGTGCCCGATTCCCCTTGTCTTGTTGCACGTCATCATTCAAACCCGCAGGAGGCGGACTTGGTGACCACTCACGAGCTGGGCCACAACTTTGGAGCAGAGCACGACCCAGACAACATCGCCTACTGCGCGCCCAGCGACGACCACGGGGGGAAGTTTGTCATGTACCCCATCGCAGTAGGCGGAGACCACTACAACAACAAGGTACTGCCCCCTGCTGTCCGTACACATATTGCACGGACGACCGAATGAATGGCGAGTCGTGCATTTTGCAGTTTGTACACTCATTTCAGTTTGTGACTGCCAGACATATCGAGGGAGATGCACCTTCCGTTCTACCTGTACCCTGCAATAGAAAGTTTGTGGTCAAAAGAACACAGAAACATTAATGTAATGTAAGCCATTTAATGCTTCCATGATATTATTATTAATTATAATTTTAATGGCGATGAACAGGTAATTTGTTATGCATTGCCATTGCTTTAATCTTAATTTAATGAACTTTGTGCTCATCTGTTAGCAACACAGTAGAACTCTGTCAGTAATGTTAATGTTGAAACTGTGTTGCAACGTAACCCATTCTCTCGGCCAAAACGTGTATCGGGGTGATTGTTTCTTCATCAGACAGTTGAATCGCTACTTCGCTGGAATATTTTAAAAATTGTGTTGAAATCCGAAGCATCACATTACCAGTCTGCGACGTTCCCTGTGTGTGACATCACATTACTCAGATCTTCACTAAACAGTGTCGGAGGGATTCTCCTCAAATGTAGCAGAGACTGCCTACGTAGGCGTTCCTCAAACGTATGTCCCACATTGATTTTAAGCTTCCTAATACTGTCACATTTGCAGACTCTTGAAGCCGTTCAGCTATTTGTAAGGCACTGCTCTTTCTGCAGAAATAAAGACCTTTATAATTAAGTGTTTTACTGGCTGGATTGCTTCTTTATTACAAGACATGGGTGGATTTTTTTCTTCTCAACCCAACAAGAGAGGCCAACAACGTGGCTTCCTACAACACCTTGCTGTTGTAACCGAGGGCGTATTCGGCTAGAGCCGATTTACGTGAACTAAGGCGGAAATGACAAAGGAGGGTAAACAGGCGCCTTAGTGGGTGTGCAGCAGCTCTCGGGCGCCTTCACCAACATCGAATAAAACAAACAAATCATACATCGATGCAAACTCACTTTAGCCGCTACGTTAAAATATTAGGCATGTACAGTAATATCATCAAACTAGCTTTAGCTTACCACAAGTAACTATACCTAACGTGAGCTAACGTTAATGACTTGTTAACGTTATCTGAAATTTAGCGGTTACCCACAGCAGCGTGATGTCATATCCTACTACCCTCACATGTGATGTTTTCCCGTGACGTTTCTACGGACCTATCGGCCTATCACAGCCCTAGCTTACACATACTAATGAGATACCATTCTGCTATTATAACCGAGAAGCAGGGTACCAGACATAGCTCCAACAAGACCTTTATTTAGAACGGTGTACAGATTTCAAAATAACAATATCCTTTAGAATATGGCGCATCATCATGGATGATTTTCATTTCTTGGTTGCTGTTATAAATCATCCAATAGCAGGTCTCGTTTTAACTTAACATTGTTTAATGTTTAGTCTGCCTGTTTGTTTGTTTTGTCTGTCCCCCTTCAGCGGTTCTCAGACTGCAGTAAGATCTCTGTTGTGAAGACGCTGAGGAGCAAGGCGCCCATGTGCTTCAAGGAGAGGAACAGCAAGGTGTGCGGGAACTCCCGGGTGGAGGAGGGCGAGGACTGCGACCCCGGGCTGCTCCACATCAACGACGACCCCTGCTGCACCTCTGACTGCAAGTTCAAACGGCACTCGCAGTGCAGGTGAGGCGTCTGCCCTTTCACACCTGGCTCTGCCCACCCAGAGTTTCGCATTCGCCTCGTCGTCGGCCCTCACACCTGACTTGACCACACTTGAAACCTTTAGACACCAGTGGAATGCCAGTTACTAATAATTTTTAAATAAACGTTTAAACAAAGTATTCCAGTGTTTTTGCTGTGGAACATTGCAAACCCCTCAAATCACCTGTTGGAACCGTCAAACTCATTTGCCACTAAAATCCTGTTATAATGTTGTACTGCAGCAGTCCAATTTACATAAAAGGTTTCATTGGTTGCTGTTACCTGCATATTACATACTACATAGACTGTGAATAATATTCATAAGAACATGATGCTGAAGCCTTTGTCATTCAAATATTTTCTTTTTGGAAAATATGTTTTTCGTAAATGTAGAGATGCAACCAGCAATTGTTATACTCAACGTGTGGCATTTAGGCTTGTTCTGCTTCTAAGTAATTATTGGTGACCCCGTTTCTATCAGTCGCTGCTCAGTACACTGTGTGCTAACTGTGTCTTGCTCTCTGGTGACCTCAGCGACAGGAACAGTGCCTGCTGTAGGGGCTGCAACTACGAGTTAAAGGACAAGATGTGCCAGGAGTCTATCAATGCCACCTGTCAGGGGAGATCTTACTGCACAGGTGAGCGTGTGTATGCGCGTGTTCTTTGCGACCCGTATTTTGTAAGGTGTCTGTCTGTTTGTGGCAGTTGAAGTGCTGGGCACTTGGATACCTTCTTTTCCTGACCGTGACACTTTATGTGACCCCGCCCCCGCAGGTAACAGTAGCGATTGTCCAGCGCCAGGCAAGGCCTCCGACGAAACTGTCTGCGTGGACATGGGCGAGTGTCAGGGCGGAGAGTGCATCCCCTTCTGTGAGACGGTCATCGGCCTGAAGTCCTGCGCCTGCAATGGTGAGGGTCGTACGAGGGGGGGGGGTCGCCTGAAAGTGCGAGACGGACCGACGGACGAACGAACGTCAGGTCCGGCTCGTGGGAAGTGTCGTTCCTCACCCCGCTTCCTCTTCCTTTCTTCCTCATCTCGCGTGTCCAGAGACGGACAACTCGTGTAAAGTGTGCTGCCGGAACGAGGACGGAAGCTGCACCCCGTACAAGTACAGCAACGGGGACTTCCACTTCCTGCGCAAGGGCAAGCCCTGCACCGTGGGCTTCTGCGACGGGGGAGTGAGTAGCCACGCCCCCAAGGGGGAGGGGCTTTTATAGATGAGGCAGCCAAAAGTCTTCACACTCAATCCAGTGTCTTCCCCAATTTGCAACTGCGGGCCTGTGCCATTGCTGGAACGCTGTCCATTAACGTAGGGGAATGCACACTGGCATGAAGCACATGACTGTGTGTGAGTTTGATTTCTGCTGGTTTGTCTATCCTTAGGGGAAATGCATGAAACAGGTGCAGGACGTTGTCGAGAGACTGTGGGATTTCATTGACAAGCTGGATATCAACACATTCGGTGGGTGACATTCCCGTGGTCGTGAGCTAAGACTGTAAGTTTGGAAAAGCCGCGTTGGATCTGTGAATTCAACCAAACTTTTCTGTACTTCGTCGAGCCAACATTTGTTTTACCTCCGTATTGTTAAGAGGGTATTGAGAATATTGACCCCACCCGGCCTTTCTGCAGGGAAGTTCCTGGCGGACAACATTGTGGGCTCTGTGGTGGTCTTCTCCTTGTTGTTCTGGATCCCCCTCAGCATACTGGTCCATTGTGTGGTGAGTCCAAAGCATTTTCCATTAGTGTGTCCGTGTTCACAAAAACACAAGTGAACCCGAGTGTAAATAGATCCCTACTCCAGATATCCAATGTGTATTAAACAATTACGCGTCTGGTTGAGTGCTTGTCCCAATCGAATCAAATCAAAACACCTCAAAAGCAAGCCAAAGGTGACACTGGCACAAACAACTCGCAAAGTACCTCCGTAAAAACCTCCGGAGGAACGAGACTCGGTGAAGGGAGGCCACTATCCTTCGGCAGGCTCAGGGTTTGGGTTCATAGGGACCAATACTGTCTAGATTGAGAGAGGCGAGCATGCGCTCCCCTGCGATCTTCCGAGTCACCCACAGAGGTTGCGATGATCGTTGCAGCGTGAGCATGATTGGGTATTACCAACTGGGGAGAAATGGGGCCGGTGGGGTGGGGCGGGGTAGGGCATTGATGAAATACACAGTTTGGGTCAATGTCATGTTGATATTCCGCAGTGGGGGTCATGTGATTTGTGAGGGAGGTGTAAGAGCTCCTTCTGCAGATCACTGTGATTGATTAAATTGATGTCCGGCTCACGTCTCTGTTCTCTTTATTATTAATCAGGACAAAAGGCTGGACCAGCAGTATCAAGAGAACACCAAATCCCTGTTTTACCCTAGTGTAAGTACGCCTCACCCCACGCAAGCTCTCCGCTTGTAGATAGAAAATACACTGGAGACTCTGCATACTACAGTATTAAGGACACTTGTTAAATCACATGTGAAGCAGTGTTTCTGTTTCCCCTAGGCTGGATTGCGTTAACTATCTTTTCTAGGTAGTTTTCATTGCCTTGTCGATGTCGCGGATTTCTGAGATGGTCATCTGTGATGATTCTGCGTCTTCAAACACACCTCTCGTAAATAAATCCCATTGTGGTTGGAACAAACGCCAGCATACATAGGCGTACCCCAGGATTGAGTTTGGCAACCACTGACATAGGGGTAACCCTGTGAAGGGAGGAGGCTTTTCACCTTTGTTGTTGAATATAAGATTTGGTTCATGATGGTTTGATAAGTCTCTGTGTCTTTGACCCAGAATTACAGAATGATCAGTGACAGAACTGTTCAGGTTTTGAAGGGGTGATATAGGGTGCCATCTTGCTAGGATCTTGGGTGACTCTTTTTTGTTACCTGGAGCTCATCTGTACATATCGCCCATCTGCCTGTCCGCGTCTGTAGAACGTGGAGATGATGAGCAGCACAGAATCTACGTCCATGCGCATCTTCAAGGCCCCGCCTCCATCCTCCATGGCGGCGGCCCCCCGCCCGCAGCCCCAGCACCCCCAGCCCGGCGTCAGCGGCGCCCCCCCGGCCCTCGACCCGAACGCCGCCCCCTCCTCGGCCTCCGCCGGCCCCAAGGCCGAGCCGCTGCGCATGGCCACCATCCAGGAGGACCCCAGCTCCGACTCCCACCTGGGCGAGGAGGTGCTGGAGGAGAACTTCTCCCCCGGGGGTCACGCGGCCAAATCGTTTGAGGACCTGACGGAGCAGCCTGCACACCAGCAGCGCAGTGACAAGGCCCTGGCCTTCCGCCTGCAGAGACAGGCGCGCATCAACAGCAAGGAGACCGAGTGCTGAGAGAGCCCGTTCACACACACACACATGCATGTATCGTGTACTCGTATATAGACACTCTCATACATACACACACGCACGCACGCCTACACATATATTGTGGACTCATATAGACACACTCGTAAATAAACACACACAAACACACGCATACACATGTATTATGTACCCATATATAGACACTCATATATAAACACACACACACACACACAAATATATAGAGACACATGTATTATGTACTCATATACACACTTGTGTATAGAAACACACACATTCACACACACATACTCGTATACACTCATACAAAGACACTCAAAAGCATCAGAGTGGGCTGACAGCATGGAGGTGAACTCCACAGAATAGAAAAGGCAGGACTTCTGCAGGAGTACGGCAGGCAGGCTGTAGAGATGCAGAGAGATTTTAAATACTCAAATAACAGATGCCAAATTAAACTAATTATGGTGCTTGAATTGCAATGTTATGCCAGCGACTGCAGCTACGATGTGTGTCATGTTAGTAGATTTAATGTATCACATCAGTGGGTGCCTGGCAGAATTTGTGGTCTTCGTTGGATCTCGCTCTGTTGTCATGGCAACAGACAGTTGTCAAAACTTCCACAGTTTTCCATTTCTCTTAACTATAGCAACTCACCTGGAAAGATGCTGAGCGATTGACTGATTGGCACCTGAAGACACATCTGTATGCGTCTTCTCTCACGGTGTAGATGGCGCTCCGCTATATGTTGCCCAAGCTTTTGCGTCCTTGGTCAATTTTTTCGAAGCTCCTGCTCAGGTGGAATTGTTTGTCAGATTTTTGAGAAGCCTTCTCAGAAGAGGGAGCTTCGTATTTCTTCTGTCTTGAAAAATTGTCTTTGGTATTCTATTTCTCAATGCACCACCGTTTTACCGCAAAGAGCCTTCAGAAGATTCAGTCGAACGGCATCGATTTCCACCAAAAGTCCTCACCAGCAAAGGGGCACTTTTAACAGGTCTTTATCTCCTGCTTTTTTCCCCTATATTTTTACCTTTTCTCCCAATATGGAACGCCAAGTTGTATTTGTAAGCCCGCCCCCATCTGCGCAGCGTCTTCCTGGGGGACGCAGAGACTACACGCGTGTCCACAGAGGCCTGTGTAGCCAGCTGTCACTCATGCACTACGAGGCGGGGACAAACCTTCTGGCTGAAACCTTGGGCGACGCTACGGACAACAGGGCATCAGTTTGTGGGACTGTTAGCCACAGCTAGCGCCCGCGCAGTCGGAACTCGATTCCTGACTACGGAGCGCGAATCTGCAGGATAGACTGGTGGTTTAACTGGACGGGTCACCTGGGAGATTGCACATGCTAATTACAGCATTCGCAATGCCCACATCTATCGTGCCTTCAGACACACGCAACTTTATACAGAGCTGTTGATATTGGTATTCGTTTATATCCTGTAGGTTTTTGTAACGCATCAACTTTCTTCAAAGACGTTAAACCGACCAATGTTATCAGATTATTATCGATGGGCTGAAGCAGAACTGAATGAATAACCCTTTTTTAGACTGTGACCTAATCATTGATTTTCTTGGAATTGGGTTCTGCCTGGAATCTTTTACAGTAAAAATGTTATATGTTAATCAGTGCTACAAAGGCACACCTTGTACCCTCAGTTAAAATCCAGGTTTATTTCATATTTTTTATTAAATATTTAAAAAAATTTTTTGGTAATGTCATTGTAGTTGCCCTTGATAAGGATATATGCTTATTAAATAATTTAGCTTTATTAAATATTTTGAGCTTTTAGTCTCGAAGCCAACAAGCCTTTTCTACTCTTTCATTTTTAAAATGAGCCATTGATTTTTGAATTTCTGTGATGCATTTTTTTATAACAACCATACTTCTGATTCACGACTGTCATCAGTTATCTGAATTTTAACAATATTTTTATGCTTTGGTAGCAATGAACATGTACTGTATCCACTCCCCAGTGAAGTTCATGTGCTGTCAGACTGTTATAGGGCTTTCTGTAGCCCAGTAAGATAATGTCCACTGACAGTATCAACAGTGCCTTTTCAAAATAATTCTACCTGCTTCTCCATGTTGTAGTTTTACTGTTTGTCTTAATATGTATAATGGTGATGTAAGCCTAGATGAATCGGCAGTATAAGATATTTCCGATCTAAGGCATGCTGTGTACATTCATACATATTCCACTGCTGTTTGCTTGCATATGTTTTTTTAATTTTTTTTTTTTAACTCGAGAGCTACATTATGTGTAAAAAGCCCAGGTCCTGCTGGAATAAGCTGAGATGTGTCTTGCAGTTGTTACAGATTGGTTAAAATGTGCCTGCTAGCTCTTAGGAGAGGCCCTTCATCCAATCCCCAACGTTTCAGGATTGGGTGAAATGTGTCTTCATGCTCTAGAGCAGGGGTGTCAAACTCCAGTCCTGGAGGGCCGCAGTCTCTACGGGTATTTGTGGTTTCCTTTCAATCAGCACCCAGTTAAAGGATTGAGAACAAGGTGTGTGGGCTTCTTAGCCAATCAGTGACTTAAATTAATGACTTGTGCTGAAACTCACCAAAAACCAGCAGACACTGCGGCCCTCCAGGACCGGAGTTTGACACCACTGCTCTAGAGTCTATCCAGAAATAAATCTTATCCAGAAAGGGTCTGCGTGGGTGCAGACTTTTGTTCCAAGCAAGCAGTAACACGCCCGATTCTACTAATCAAGGTCGTTAGGAAAGACTCGTGTGGTTGATTAGTAGAATCATGTGTGTAACTGCTTGGGAGGAACAAAAGTCTCACCCACACCGGCCGGCCCTTTTTGGATAAGATTGAGAACCTCTACGGTTATTAAGAATCCCAGAGCCAGATGGTGCTAGAGTTGTGCACTTATGGATCTAGACTCGTGTGCTTTTGTACTGGACAGCCGTTTCAGTTGGTGCTCTCTGCTAACACTGACTCTGCCTGTTATTGTTAATGCTCTTCTGCCTTCCATTCAGCAGTGCTCTTGGTCACATGATAGCTGGGCATGACCAGGCTTCATCACACCTTTGACTAAAATCAAAGCCACCACCGTTAACCCTGCTAGAATTGACACGTTCTTTGTAGACGTATGTAGATATGTGGTTGTGCAAGTTAATGCTGATAATATCTCTGTTTCGTTGTTGACTGTGGGCACTTTAAGGGAGGTATACCGGGTTCTTTAAAAAACTGTCATACGTTTGATAAAATGTGATTAAACAGGTCCAGATGTAACAAGGGGATATTCACCAGGTTTGTTCGAGTGTATATGAGGAGCCTGAAGGCGGACTGGCTCCTGGAATTTGTAATGAGTGTTCTGTGGAGTGAAAGTGTTGGATCACCGGTTCTGATCACAGAGCGCTTTCAGAAGCCTGTCATCACCCTGGGGTAAAACGCTTGTATCAACACCGCTCTGATGACCTGTTACCTCTTATGTGTCATCTGTTTATAATTGTTTGACTTGTATTAACTCAATAAAATATGTCTCTGTATGTTATAAATTTTTTATATGCTCCTTGTTGTTTCTGTGCTTTTATTTTATCTGTAGGAACTCAATACCTCAGGGTACTGCCACTTAACGACGTTAGCGTTTTATTGCCTGACGAACGTCCCATCCAGCCTTTCACCTACTATTAAAACTAAACGCAAATATTTTATTTTAAAATTATAAACGCATATATATTTCGGTCTTTTTTATGCAATACTAGTTTTCTAAGTGTTTCTATCTTTCCGTTTAAAAGCCATTTAACAACCACTCCCCCACCCACATAATATACCCATACCAGTGAATAGTGGGGCAATAGCGTGGCAATAGTAATTCAATCAATATAATATATATACAATAATCATACATAAATATCACCCAAAAAACCATAATACCCAATATTAACATAATACAAATGCTGCAATCAATACAAATATCAAACAATCATAATTCAATCAAATATACAATAATCATCATTAATCCATTCTAAAGAATAAATAAACAATACTATTAAATATCATGATCAAGCCTACAATATTCATTTCAATTTTATTCATCATTTATATTTCCGTGGTCATTTATTGTCTTGGACAACACTTATTTCAATTTACACAGCGCTTTTGATATTATTACACATAACAAACACTATCTCTAAACTTGCTCTAAACTGACTGATTGCTTTATGCTTTGATTTTTTTTTTTATTTTTTGAAACGACGAGATTTTTTTTATTTCCCAAAAGTAAACAATTTAAATGTTAAATTAAATTTGTTTTTGAATTGTATTTTTTATTTTAAATTAAAAATTTTTATTTGCGCAAATATAAACAATTTACGCATTTTTGCGCAGGCAATTAGCAATTTTGCATTTGTTTTTTTATTGACGCATTTGGTTAATTTGTTGAAACATTTACGGAATGCGCCCCCTTTTTTGAAGTTTTTTTTTTTTTTTTCATTTTTTATTTTCCCCGACTAGATTAGATTCAGAGTTGTTAAGTAGAGAAAGAGTAGCATAGATTAGGTGAAGGAGGTATATATCATATCCTGGACATATTCCCTATCGACATTTTTGTGACTAATATTTCGTTTTATTAATTTTTTTTTTATTTTTTATATTTTATTTTATTTTATTATTTTTTTATTATTTTTCGTTATTTTTATTTATGACCTGCTAATAGCTTTTAATAATGCTTTTTTTATTTTTATTTTGCTTTTCAAAATCATAATGAATAATTTATTTATATATATTTTATATACTACATTTATTTTTATTTTTTTTTTTTTTTTTCTTTTTTTTTATTTTATATTATATTATGATTAGTATATGTTATATTTTCGAATAGATTTTATACGATATTTGTGATGCTTAGATGACTTAGTTCTTGTTGTGAGAAAGTAGTACTTCTGTGAGCTACTACGTGATAGCTCTGTATTCGGTGTTGACTATGACTAGCGATTCTTGACTGTGCTAGTGTATGTTTGTGACTACTAGCGATGTATGAGCTGTTGATACTGAGTTACTAGATTTGCGCTGCCTAGCTCTGTTTTAGTAGCGCTTTCTTGACTGCTTCGTATTATGTGCTTTGTCTTTCACGTTGCACATATTGTATAGTATTAATTGTAAATATGTAATGATAAATAACTAATGTAATGATACTATTGTGTTCGTGCCGGTATTGCGGGTGTAATAGAATTAATGAATGGTTGAATTTGAATATATAATTGCGCTGTTTGTTTTGTTTGCTGTTACGTTTTATTTTTTTTTATTCGTTTTGTTTATGTGTTGCTTTTATTGGTAGTGTTTTTGTTTATTTATTTTATTTTATTTGTATTTTTATTGTTAATGTGTGATATGTATCTATGGGTAGTATCTCCATGGGTGATGCTTTTCACTTAGGGAATGGAAAATAAAAAATGTAATCAAATGTGATGTATGTGTGTTGTGTGAAGAATGAAAAATAAATAAAAAAAAAATAAAATAAATAAAATAAATGAACACACTACAGAGTAATGCCAACCTACTAGCAGCAAACAAAAATATAGCAATGTAACAAAAGAAGAGAAGAAGTACAACTGAAGTGGTTGATGAATGTGAAATTTAGCTGTGTGTGTGTTACAACAGTGTTTATTGTTATCTATTTGTGCTTAATTTATATGTATAATTTGCTGACCCTCCACCCCTGCCACTCCAGCAGTGCCCACTACTGTTCATGAAGCCACTGCAGAAGCCAAAGACACCACAACATTACAATGACGTGCCAAACCATGATGAGTGCATGTTGCCAGGCAGGCGCCAGCACCGCACAGTATGAAAGCAGATAATATGAAAAAAATGATGAAAAAAACAAAAACAAACAACTGAAAAAAAAACACTGACAATCACAATGTCATATTCCATAATTTATATAGTATAATGTATAAATATAATAAAAATAAAAAAAAAATTTTTAATTTTTTTAATTTTTTTTTTGGAGGGTTTGGGTATTTTATATACCCCACCCCCCACCCCCCCCCCCTTAATAATCAATGAAAAAAAAAAAAAAAATGATAAAAAAATGAAAAAAATCAAAATGATTGCACTGAAATTTATGATGAGATTAATGATTTATGATATTATTTTTATTTATTTTTTTTTTAGGTTTGGAGACCCTTTGTGGATCAGGCTGGTACATTTACATTACATGCTTACATTTGTTATGTAGTAGTATCTTTAGTATTTCTATATATTATATGCTTGCTTTTGGACAAGGAGTTTATGATTTTATGATGTGTAGTTTTGTACTTTTTTTTATGTGTTAGCTCAGTATTTTGTTTTTTTGATATTTTGTTTTGTTTTTTTTTTTTTTTTTTGCTTTGCTTTCATTTTCTTTTTTTTTTTTTTTTTTAAAAAAAAAAAAAAAAAAAAGTTCAAACAAAAAAAAAAAAATGGTTTTTTTTTTTTTTCATTTTTAAGCCATTTACCAATATGATGATGCACACCACCTGTTATAAAGCCTTAAACAGAGTACCCCCAAGATTGACCAAATATGCCATTTGCACCAAGAGGTTAAACATATTAAATGTATTCTTTTTAAATTGCAGATAGGTCCTATACAATTATAACATGCCTACAGTGTACAAATTACCTGTCACTGAACAACTATTTGGGATGAAGAATTATTATTTTTACCATTACATTTTTTTCCTACTGGAAAGATATAAATGTTTAGTTAACTTAAAACATACTAATCTGAACAATAAAAATAAATGGGAAACGTTTATGAAAATTGCATTACTTGAAACTACTCTGTTTCAAATGTAAAAAGGGTCCAACTAAATGGATAAAAACATGATTACACAAAGCTAATGAAATGAATGCTGTAACATCAAAAGGACTTTATGAATTCTCATTTATTACATTCACATGTTAGAAATACTTGGCCAAAATTTATACAACTACAGTACAAAAGCAAAATTGATCACTTGGGACTCAACCCTTCACAAACGTAGAGAATGTTCCAGCTCAGAAATTATTGTTTACTTCGATCAGACATGGATAACAATGGGCAACATAATTGCATTTGAAAAGAATAGTACTGGACAGATTAAAGGTTATTTTGCAATAAACAAATGTCTGTGGAGCTTCAGCATCCGAACAAGCCATTGGGTGAACATTGACACTTTGGCTGCGTCCCAATACTCTTCACTCCCCACCTCCTTTCCTCCACTCGTCTCCTACCTGGAACTATGTAAAACTATCTTTCAAGTACAAGTACTTGCATGTACAGTATACAATATACCTGACATTGCAGTTCGAGTTGAGACATTAATATTTAACAATTAATATTAAATCAGCAACACTAGATTAGGACAGATTAGGAAATCAGTTTCTGGGGCACGGAGGAGAGGAGGTGGTAGTGGAGGAAAGGAGGGTGTATTTTTCGAGTATTGGGACGCAGCCTTTGCCTTCTTGCCTGTGCAGCTAACCTGCGCTTCCCATGCCTGGGGAAAGGCGGGGGCCTGTGGGGGTTGCTCAGAGCATAGGGTTGAGAGCGTCGTAGAGCCGCTGGACGGCCAGCTCCACCATCTCCTTCAGAGACTCGTCGTCAGCGCTGCCCTCCTCGTAGTCCACTGCCTGTGGGGGAGTAAAGGTGCTCGTCAGTGGAGATGGCTCACAGTGGCATAAACCCGCGTACACATGGTGAACCGCTGAAACTCGAAGGGCACACAGTGGGACCAGGGAGCACGGATCTCATGCACTTTGGTAGTAACAATGAAGTTAGAAGTGTAATAAAGAATGTGTTAGAGGATAGTCCAGATGAATCCCTGTGCTAAGCAACTTGAACAGTATCAGTTATGAGTATTACATTACCAACTCTTTACATTGCTCACACACTTTCTTTACATTGATTTGATATACGACCCTCTCCACCTCATCTGACATGTGCTGAGCATTCTGGCGCAAAATGGCTGCCGTGCATCACCGAGGTGGGTGCTACACATTAGTGGTGACTGAGGTGAGCTTCCCCCCTTCACCATAAAGTAATGTTTTTCTGCCACAAGAGAGGCAATTGCGGTTAGTACCGCTGCCTGAAAAAAACCCACATATGTCTAAACATTGCTGTGTACCACACTGAGCGGAAGTAGGTATAGCACCGATGGGCTATCTGTTATGAGTGGTACTCGCACATTCTGTCATGTCTAGAGCCACATAATATCTTTTGTTAATGAAATGGAGAATCTTGGGTAAAGATGTACAGGGGAAGCCACAGGCGTCAGCACGGGCGACTCACCCGAGTTTCCAGGCAGATGTAGGCCGTCTTCCCATCTACAGTCACTGAGACGTTATTCTCATCTTTGAAATCCACACAGTCGTCTCCGAACATGTCTCTGAGGTGAAATGAGAGACAGTTAATAAAACCATGCACTTTCTAGAGGTGGCCTGCACACCTCCAAAATTTCAGGGAACCATTCCTTTATATTTCAGGGATGGAACCAGCACTACCAATGCGTAGCAGTTTTAGCCATTCAGAAGAGTTTTACTGGAAGCAAACACCATGTGGCATCCACTAATAGGGATAAATCAGTACACCTAGTCCTGCTTCTAGTAGAATCTAAAGTAACTCCATCTCATATTAATTGAGAGTGTAATTCCTATCACTACATGTGGCCATTTAAGATGGTACAGTTAAAAGCACCACGGCAGCTCTGATCCATATATCCAGTCCCTTAATCCTTTGATAACATTTATCACCATTTTGAAGATCCATTTAGCCTAATAAAAAAAAAAGGGGAGTTGTACTTACTGCAGCATAAGTTCTAGCCTCTTCCTGTAAACATCCATGTCCATCCTCTCGTCCATAGAACTCATGACTGTGAAGGGAAGAAATAGCTTAGCTTGGAAATACAGTTGGAATGGCGGTGGCTTCCAAACATTAGCAAGATCATTTCCCCGATTTGCCTACCTTTCCTGTCCTCCCTCTGTGTCATCGACTGTATTTTGTGTACTGAAGGAAAAATATTGTGCTCTGAGAAAGGCATAGGCTAATCCATGCCCAAACGCCAGCCAACCTCAGTAATAAAGTGCACAAAAAAATATATTTCTGTCCTGTAGTCCTATTTATCATCAGAATGCTCCACTTTTATTTTCCAGAGAATAGTCACTGAACGTTTTCATTGGTATATTTTTGAAGGTAATAGATTTCTATTCTACCACCTGTGTATTCTGTATCACCTGAAGGTAGCCAGGGAGTAAAGGTATACCAGCAGGGGTCCTCAATCCTATCCAGAAATGGCCAGTGTGGGTGCAGGCTTTTGTTCCAACCAAGCAGTTACACACCTGATTATGCTAATCAACTACTAGATTAGTCTTTGCTAAAGACCTTGATTAGCAGAATCAGGTGCGTTGCTGCTGGGTTGGAACAAAAGCCTGCACCCACGCTGGCCCTTTCTAGATAAGACTGAGGATCCCTGGTATACACCGTGTTTGAAGGTTTAAAATGGATCGCTGCCCTGACCTTTCTGGGCTTTTGGGTTGGACTGGACCTCCAGAATCACTGTGGTGACAGCGTCAGCATACATGTCATTCAGAGGGTTGGCGATCCACTGCAATAAGAAACGCACAAATTAATGGATCTGCCTTTCCGTCACAAGCCAGTTTAAACTAGTGCTGCATTTGTGGCTCAGGGGCAATGACCTTGACCATTTAAACAAACGGCACGCACACGGCCTACATTTTAAAACCACAGACCGGTCTCACCTCGAGCATGACCATTCCGGTCTCATGAACCAGAGTGATGTTCTTGAAGATCTTCAGGGTGGTCTTATCCATATTGTCCAACTCCTCCACATCTCCTGTGGAAGAGCATGCAGAGACGTCAACACCCAGTACTAAACTCATTTTATATTGCTTATTTTATCCCGTAAAGCACTTTGTAAACTTTGTTTTAAGAACAGTGCTATAAAAATAAAAGTATTATCATTATTATAAAGCACAGAAGACAGAGGAAAACGGCACATTAGGCAGCTTATTCCCATCAAGAATTATGACGTGAACATTACAAGTTTGCCGTTAAGCGTCACAAACTCACTCCGACATGCAAGTACAGTACAATGAGGGAGCAGAGTTAATTCTAACAGGTAAAACAATGCTTATAAATAACTTAAAAACTTCACTACAAGTAAAGAAACTCTGGGGTACGCACAGTATAGCGCACCTCCTATATCAAACTTCTAGAGGGTTTTGTTGTTTGTGACAATAAAAGTAACGGGGTGACACTGTTCTTGACGCATTCACCCACCAGACAGACTGCGTAGCTGGTGGAACAGCAAGGTGAAGGGCCCGGTGAAGGGGATAGCCTGGGTCTGCTTCACGGTGCTCATGGCCAGCTCTGTGTAATCTGAGAGACATCGAGGGAGAGGGTGGGAGGGTCAGGGCTCATTCCGGCCAGGGGCGAAACCGACTCGGCTTTAAGTAAAGGCCCGGGTCTCGCAAAGAACTGCTTACTTGACAGATCGGAGGGGGTGAGGATGTGGTAGCTGAAGTTTCGTTTCACCAGAATGCCAGAGACTCTCTGGCCCTGCGCACACTTCTTATCTGCCAGGGAGCCCATCACCTACAACCAGGGAATACAGCAAGCACACACATGCATGCACACAGACACACACACAGACACGCACGCGCAAACACACAGATGCACACACAGACAGACACACACACAATTAAGAATGTATACACACAACTATACAGGCTGATATCCGATCCACATTCACGTGTCTCAGAGCATATCAGAAATGTAGTAATACTGCAGATATAGTATAATAACTTTTCCATTTAAATGACCTCATTTACATATAAAAATGATCATTCAGTCTACTGGCTGCTTTGTCAGAGTAACAGTGAAAATAGCTTTATTTTTATAATAGCCTTTCGTCCGTCATTGAAAACCAAGGCCAGCTACTGACAGAACCACCTCATGTTCTCAGCGGATTACGGCTGATGCGGTTCTGTGAACGGTAATCAACCATTTCCAACTTTGAAACATGTCTAAGCTGATCCAGGATCAACATGAGGGGAACTTTCAGCTGAGGGCGTATCAGTCTCCCCTCTTGCTTGATCCTGGATCAGCTAAGACACGTTTCAAAGTTAGAAATGGCAAGATTACTACTGAGGAGCGCTCACCTTGGCCAGCTTCTCTCCTCTGAAGTTGAGGGTCACTGCCTCGGTGTTGCGGGGGTTGTGCACCTCGATGTGGACCTCGTCGTTGTCCTCGTACTCTCGGATGAGTGCCGCCTTCAGGCGGGCCATCTCGTTCTGCTCCCCGTGCACCAGGATCTGCCCAGGCGGAAGGCAGTTAAACAAGGCTGTTTTCACACTTGGTTTAGCCTCTCAAGTGGTCTCAGACCGATGACTAAGCATCTTTTGCACATATGTGAACACACCAAATGAACTCAGACCCCTTTGAAATTAACAAAACTCAGACAACCTCAGGAGGTGGCCAAATATCACAACAACTAATAACTAATAGCATAAACACATCTTCGGAGGCCATCTTGAAGAAAATTGCCCATAATCCAATGTTACAGCAAGTTCTAAAGGAGCTGTGGTGTAAACGACAAGTGCTCTAAGATCTTATCAATGCTTAAGTGGACCAGAAAGACAGCAGAGTAAGTCCACTTACAATGTGAACACAAAAAGGACTGAGTTCATTTGCAGCTGGTTCACTACAGAAGAACTGAGTTTGGTTGGTTTAAAAAGAACTATGTGAAAACACCCTAAGTGCGTTAGGGAACAATGCAACACATCTGCACAGTACTTACTGTCCACACTTATTAAAACCAACTAGTTGTAAATGTGCGAGAATCACTTTTAGTATCATTTTCAGGGGAAGACAGGCCCACAAGGGTGCAGTTACCACGTGCGGAGGCTTGAGGGCGCGGATGAACTCGCTGGTCTGCTGGTAGTCTGTGTGCGCAGAGAAGGAGATGTAGTCTACAGACATCTTCAGCTGAAGCTTCTGCCCGGACATGGTGGTGATCTCCTCCGGCTCGGACATGATGTGCTACGTGGAACACACAAAGCCGTCCGATGATATCGTTGCACATAGTCACATGATGCTGCGATATGACCACTAATATAAAGATCCGCACACAACAGCAACGTGTCAGATGTAGTGGGATGTTGGGGAGGGTGGTATAAATGAGTAGCGGTCATTTTTCAGGCATAAAGGCTTTCTCAGGGATTACTATGATGAACGACTGCATGTAAAAGTCTGCATGGTCGGCAGCTCCCATAGAAGAAATTATTACAAAATGTCCAATAAAAAAAGCAGGAGGGCGTGGCCTGTCCATTGGCATGAGTGGCAGCATCCACTGGCAATTTCACTCTCAATTTTCTTGGTTCCCATCGATTCAACAAAAATGTGTAAAACGCAAATGACAGCTAAAACCAAAGCAGCCATTGTTTGAATGTTATCGCTTTCATTTAAACTATATGCATGTTGGGGCCATCTTATACCATTGGTATTACAGGATCACTATCAGTGAATGTTATCATTGGAATATGTGTGCATAAAAGGCGCTTATTGTTTTCACACTTCTTCTTCAAAGACCATACAATCCTTCCATCTTGGTTCGGACTAACTCAGTCTCATGGGTTACTGCTGCTGTGACCTTTGACCTTGTCATCAAGCTCTGTAATCGACTAACATGCGACGTATGCAAAAACAGCCATAGATTATCATGTCATCCAAGCAAATAGATAGTATTGCTGCGCTCCTAAAATGCAGAGGCATGATCTAGCTCACCTTGGCGAGGGTTCCCTCCACACAGTACCCGGCGATGATGACACCATTCCTCTTATCAGTGCACCAGCTCTCAAAGAGCTCCCTGGATAGGCCGCTCTGCATCATCCCTGGAGACGCCATCACCACGCTGGGACCGATGTCGTCGAAGTGGTCCATGCTCTGGGAAGGAGGAGACACATATAGAATAACCAGATCCTGGGCCCTTTCTCTGCGATGCGCGTTGGATGCAAAGGCTTTCGGCCTCAGAAAACCGAAACGGGCGCGCCCACCTTGAGGTTGCTTATGTGCTTGAAGACGAAAGGGTTGTTGATGTTGATGGCTTTGCGGATTTTGTCGTTCATGGCGTTGACGTAGGTTTGGTACACCGCCATGCACTTCTTGGCCAGAGAGGAGGCGTAGTAGATGGGAATGTCGTGGAGCTCCGGGTGGTTCTGCCAGTACTCATCTGTGAACAAATATGGGAATTGTACCCTGACTCCATAACACACAGTTGAATACTTCACCTGTGCATTTGAACTTATAAATTTGTAGTTAAGGATGATTAACACAAATGCCAATGTCAAATGAAATACAGAAAAATTCCTATAATCTATCCAAGACATTTATTGCGCCACTAAAATAAGCTATAAAAATTATTATTTCATCAAAATGCATTTTGCATCTTTGCTCAACACTCACAATAAATGAGTATATATATTTCAGCTGATATTGCTAATTGCGACCATTTCCACCATATTCTCTTGATTAAAGTTCAATGGTTCCATAGTTGGATCAGACTGGATTAGACAGAGGAAGAGGTTGTGTGGGGTTTTTTCTCTTCTTCTTTTTACCCAGGATGAGCAGCAGCTCCTGGGCTCTCCCCAGGGCGAACACAGGTATCAGACATCGGCCTTCGCGGTTCACTATGTCGTGGACTGTGTTGCAGAAACGGGCCTCCCTCTCCTCCCTCTTCTCGTGGATGTGTGTGCCATATGTAGACTCCTGGGGAGAGAGGACACACAACCAGGTCTAATAAAACCTAACCTTGGCAGACAAATATAAATGATAACTTAAGCCTTTGATAAACAAGAACATATAACCTGTGCATCTCAAATCTACACATGGTGTCATTATAAAATGGACACGACAACTAATTTGACAACCGTACCTAAATATAGAACCAAACACATGAGTGATTTTCAATGATACAAAGTTTACAACTTTCTTAAAAGTTTTCCAAGCAATATGCCCATGACTTAGCAATTTATTGCATCTGCAAGGTTCACACTGAGCTTGCAAATATGTCGACAGCAAGGACAATAACACATCACTTCTGTATCTAAACACTGCATTGTGCTTTTGTATACAGGACTCTTTCCTTTCCAAAACATCCACATCCGGCAGTGCCGTTTAACCCTTTGAAGAGTTGGGGTTTTTTTTTGGAATGTTTTTCTCAAAATTCTAATTCAGTGTTCTAGAACTCCATTTCTTTCAATAGGACCAAAGCCGTGATCCTTTTCCATAACGATGCAAAATAAACTTATATCATACATCATTTTTTCGGGAATGCTTCAGATTCTTTGCTATTATTCAAATATCGGACTGCACTTTGCGCAATGATAGCTCAGCATATACAAATATATACACGGTAGTGCACAGCAAACAACAATTTGGTTCTCGGGTGCGCATAGTAGAGAGCGGCCGAAAACTCGGAGTACGGAGTAATCGTGGTGAGTGCTGTTTCCAGTTTTTGACTGCTTCGTAAGGTCCAGCTAGTACTAACAGTATTCGGGAGCTTCGTAAAGTTGAGTTATGTTGTAAGTAGTTGCAGTGGCTCAGTAAGTATGTTTAAAATTAAAACATAAACATTAATTAAGGTGATACTTACAAGCAAAAAAGCCTTCTAGCATAAATATAGGAATAGGCTAGATTTATTAAATAATAATTTTTATTTTTCCGAATAGGGAACTTCAGTTTATTTTACAAAAAGGAAAAAAATCATTTCAGTACCATTACTTACATATCGTTAATTCAAAATTTCTTATAATATTTGCTTAATTTTCTTTTCTTTTTCTTCGTTTCTTCTTCTTTTTCTTCTTCTTGCATATTCGCACCTGCCCTGCACAGCAGCCACACTAATGTTTACATTTTACGTTATTTATCTGATGTTCGTACACGTATCCAACCTAGCACCACTAATAAAATAATAATTCAAAAAAAAAATGTTGTGATGATGTTAATATGCTTGACGTATCGCATTAGGTTAACATCAATGTTTTGTTCGCAGGCAGCGTCGTTCACCACAAATGATATATACTTAAAAACGTTAGCTAAACCTAATAATTCACTTTTTAACTTTAACATATTATTAATGTACATACATGTACTACAGGCATAGGCATTATGTTATGTATATATTAAAATTCCGTATACAACGTTAAAATTAGTTTGTTCACCCTGCCTGTGGTAGTGGCTACTTATGGACTAGTCTTATGATTCAATAAAAGGGACATTTTTCCCCCTTTCTTCTCTTTTTTATTCTTATCAGCTGTGCAGTGCGCAGTTCGCGTCACAGCAATCAGCAATCATAGTGCGTTATCATGAAACTCATTTCATAGGTATAGCAACATTACTACTGGTTTCGTAAGCGTCGTTTAAGCGTCTCTGTTAGGGTTGGTCCTCCAAAATGGCGGCGCATCCCTGTAACCATTGGTAACGATAGTTCTAGTTCTATGTGACAGGCCTCTATTACCAGTAGTGATGGTTACATCAGCATTAGAATGTTTAGGTCAGAACAGTCTAATCACATATTTGTGATCTTACACCTTAAATGGCTAAATGCACCAGAGCTGCGCATCACTCACAATGATGAGGATATCAGGCTTGACGCTGGGGATCTCAGCCGCCATCAAGTGTCTGTCCTCTTGGCGGGAGAAGTCTCCAGTATAAAGCAGCTGAGGGGCGGAAGAGAGAGAGAAACAGAAAGAGGGAGAGGGAGAGAAACAGGAAGAGGGAGGGGGAGATAAACAAGAAAAACAGAGAGAGGCCGTGCTTATTCCGATGCATTAGATTCCTGTGCTAATAATTGACTTTTTTTCAACCACACGTAAGACGCGATCTCTTGGGCTCACTTTCACTCCGGCAATCTCGATCATGAACATGGCGGCCCCCAGCACGTGGCCTGCGTGGTAACACCAGAACTTGATGCCGGCCACCTCCTTCACTTCATGGAAGTTTATGGTCTCGATCTTGTCCATGCTTTCTTCCAGATCGGTCTCGGTGTAGAGCATGTCGTCCGCTGAAATGTTACTGCAAACAGAGGGGTCAAACATTAAGAGTCAGGATACGAATAAACAGTGTAACCGTGACAAAAAAAATATAATAATAATAATTGTGCTACTTATACAGTATAACCCCTGCATTGATGGTACAGAACAATTAACTTACTTAATGTACAGTACTTAATGTCCGATAAATAAACGGACAATCTTTACATTCATGAAAATTCTATCAAAACCAGACTTACAATTGAAACACTTCTGCATTCAAAATTCTGTCGTTCAAATAATTGTCCTGTGCAATTGGTTTCACTTGGAAAATATGAGTTCAGATGAATAGGAATACATTGCACCTATGAACTTCTTCATTGCCTGGTTATGCTTAAGTGCTTAGATCATACACTTGTTTTTCTTAAGGCTACACATTTCTAATTGCCATTTATATATGCAATGTGCATGAAAAACCTGGAATATGTTTTTATATCAAAACACTACAAAAAAAAAGCATTCACTTACCTGACTTTGACATAATCTGATAACAGCCAGCGATAGATGGCTTTGGTAGCGTGTGTCATAAAGGTTCTCCCTTTGAAGCTTGTCTTCTGAAGAAACCATGGTAGAGCACCACAGTGATCCAAATGGAAACTGCAAAAGAACAGATAACATCACTCTGTGTGTCCATGGTTTTGGTGCGTCCACTATCCAAAGTGCTCCAAAAACAGGCATCAGGCAACGGACGACGGCAAGCACAAATCACACTCACTGGCTGATGAGAAGCAGATCGATCTCGGCCGGATCTATCAAGTCTATGTAGGGAAGAGCGTCCATGCCTTCCAGTCCCGGGTGGATACCACAGTCCAGCTGCAGAGATAAAAGATACGGGCTTTCACAAGACTGAAAATAGTATAAAAAGACAGTGAGTGTGGGCGAGAATGGTTGTTCGAACACAGTGCCTACCATTATTTTCCGTCCCTTGAATTCCAGGATGATGCATGACCTTCCCACCTCTTGTCCGGCTCCACTGTAAGTAAACGAAGCAAATAACAGCACCATCCAATTTTATTAATAACCAGCGCTTGAAATGTTCACAATAAATATATCTGACTGACATATAGACCGACATGTTACCTCTAATGTAATGGGATAACTAGCAACGTTAACAACAGTGTGCGTTCGTTCCCATGGCAAACTAAACTTCATAAACAGAGGGGCTAAGTAGCTAACGTTAATGTCATCTAGCAGAAAGAAAGTCAGTCTGTTATACAATTAAGTAGTTAGCTAGCACAGAAGACTTTTTCAACTTTTAAAATCCCTAGTTTGCCTACTATGTTACGTAGCTAGCTAACGTTAACGTTACACCAGTCCGTCGTTATTAATTTTCTTTTCAATGGGAATAAGAAGGGAAACACTTACAGAGGTCTGACAAGTAACTGGTCGCTTTCCTCAGCAGGGACTAATATATCCGCTTTACGCTTTGCAGCCATATTGGGTAGCTATAACAAATGTATTTTATATCTTTAAGGTACACAAAATCACACGTCTAACGTTCACTCAAAACTAAACTCTTTGGAGAGAGCGGTTCAAAGGACAAACTTCCGTTCCCTCAAAGTTGATACGGTCGATGAGGAAACAAAACGCTCTAGATTCTTCTTCTTCTTCTTCTTTTATTTTATGGCGGTTGGCAAATAACTTTAGTGGTGCATTTACCGCCACCCACTGGTCTGGAGTGTGGACTGGGAATCATTAATACCCTTGCTTAATAAATAAAATAAAATTCTAAAATACCAATAATAAAATTTAAGTTCATATTAATAATTAAAACTCATATTCTATTTATTAAGCCTGTTGAATGTAAATACTCCAACAGAATTGTAATACATGTATCCCCTGTTGATTGTTTCAATATTCTGTATATATTAAGTTGTGTCCCCACTTCATGTAGCTTGGTTTTTAGTCTCTCTCTCTGTCTGACATATTTTATGCAGCTGTACACTACATGATTTACTGTTTCTTGTTCCCCACAAAATTCACATCTGCCATCTCCATGTTTGTTTATCATGAAAAGTGTACTATTTAGACCTGTGTGTCCTAACCTTAACCTTGTGATAACCCTGTCTTCCTTCCTATTTCCCCATTCAGATTGTGTATTTCCAACCAATGGTTTTATTCTAAATAAATGCCGACCTTTACTTTCCCTGGTCCATTCCTCTTGCCATCTCTTTTTAATTTCATTTTTAATGACCCCTTTTACCTCTGCTTTACTGATTTTAACATCTATCTGTATATGGTCTGCCTTTAATGCATTTTTTGCGATTCTATCTGCTTCCTCGTTCCCTTTAACTCCCACATGAGCAGGTACCCATACAAATCTAACACTTATTCTTAATCTTTGTATTCTGAATAGTGTCTGAAGAATTTCAAATAAAATGTCCTGTCTGCTACTGGAATTAAAAGACTCCAAACTCATTAAAACTGCATACGAGTCTGAGCAGATGACCACCCTTTCTGGTTGAGCTTCTTCTACCCATTGTAATGCTATTACCATAGCCATCATTTCGCTTGTAAATACAGATAAGTCATTGGGTAATCTTTTTCCCTCCTTAATGCCTAACTCTGGGATGACAAAAGCAGCTGAAACTCTTCCTGAATTTGGATCTTTTGATCCATCTGTATATATTCTTAAAAATCCATAAAACCAATTGCTAATATGTTCATTCACTATTCCATCATACTTATTCCCCTTCTGTTCATCTCTTTTTTTGTTATGTAGCTCAAAATTTACCATTGGTTGTGGCAATAACCAAGGAGGTATAGCTGGAAGAACTACTATTGGGCTGTATTTCTTATTTAAAATCCCCATCTCGCTTGCCTTCTCCTTCGCATTCCACCCAAAACTTTTGGTGTTCCCTTTTTCATGCTCCCAACATGGTTCTATAACATTTTTTGTTGGGTGATCTTTTTTGTGACCTTGCAGATTCGCCCAATATGTCATCATTAGCTGTTGCCTTCTCAGTGTTAATGACATTTCCCCCATCTCCACTTGCAAGGCTGACACTGAAGTACTTTTAAATGCTCCACACCATATTCTAAGTGCTTGTGCTTGAATTACTTCTAATTTTTTGAGTAAGGTTTTTGAGGCTGACCCATATGCCACACATCCATAATCGAGCACTGATCTTATTAGTCCCGTATATATTGTTTTTAGAGATGTCCTATCTGCTCCCCAGTCCTTACCAACCAAACATCTCATTACATTCACTACTTTTTTACACTTTGTTATGACCTTATCAATATGAGTATTCCATGTGAGCCTCGTATCGAACCACATACCTAAAAATCGAACCACATTCACCCTCTCCAATTCTCTTCCGTACAATTTCACTTTAATTTCTTCCTGAATATTTTTGCGTGTGAAAAAGGCAATTTTTGTTTTTTCCACAGAGAACTTAAATCCCCACTCCAAGGACCATTGCTCCACTATTTTAATAGCCTCTTGTAGTTTTTTCACTATATGATTTACATTCCTTCCTCTCTTCCATATAGCCCCATCATCCGCAAATAATGATCTCCCTATCCCTTGTTCCACCTTCGAGTACACATCATCAATCATTATTGAAAATAAAAGGGGACTAATAACACTTCCCTGTGGGGTTCCATTATCCACCAGAAAGCAAGACGAATACTTTCTTCCCACTCTCACTTGAATTGACCGACCTACAAGAAAGTCCTTAATCCAGTTATACATCCTTCCTACGATTCCTAATCTATTAATCTTAATTAGCAACCCATCCTTCCACATTAAATCATATGCTTTCTCTACGTCGAAAAACACCGCTACTACCACCTCCTTATTTATTTGTGCTTTTCTAATTTCTGATTCTAGACATAAAACTGGATCCATGGTACCTCTCCCTTTTCTAAACCCACTTTGACTATTTGACCTGAGATTTCTTATTTCTAGATTGTATGTTAGTCTCTCGGTAATCATACGTTCCATTATTTTACATAAATGAGATGTAAGAGCTATTGGTCTGTAATTTGTAGGTTTTGTGGGATCCTTTCCTGGTTTCCTGATTGGGACTACCACTGCCTGTTTCCAACTTCCTGGCAATCTACCCTCCTGCCATACTTTATTAAATAGTTCTAATACAACTTCCAAAGCTGTATCTGTTAGATGCTCTAACATTATATAACACACTTGATCTTTTCCGGGAGTTGTTAATCCAGATTTGCCAATTGCCCTTTTCATCTCTTCTAATGAGAAAATTACATTTATGCTTGTGTCATTGTTTTCATTTCTCCAATCCACCATTTCTAAATTCTCTTCCTTTGTTTTTTCTCTTCTTTGCCTTGCCTCTTCTGACATGTTAACAGAACTATGTACTTTAACTAAAGCTTTAACTAACATGTCTGCCTTTTCTTCATTTTCTACTGCTAATATTCCATCACTTTCTAACACAGGATACCCCCATTCTTTCCTCACTCCACTCATCTTTTTTATCGTTCCCCACACCTCTTCTATTGGTGTGCTTCTCCCAAGTGTATTGCAATAATTTCTCCAATATTTCCTTTTTTCTTCTTTAATGGTTTTCCGGACCATTGCTTGGCACCTTTTATAATTTATTAGTTTCTGGAAGTTGTGAGTCCTTTTTAATTCCCTAAAAGCCCTATTTCGATTTTTCACAGCCACAGAACACTCCTGTGTCCACCAGGGCACCAATTTTCTTCTTCCCTTACCAGACTTCTTTTTAATGCCCTGATTCGCAGCTCCTATTATAGCTGCTGTAATTTTTTCATTAAGTGTCTACATTCAATTATTTGTCTATCACCACTAATCTTTCTTCACATATTCCTTGAAATTTTCCCCACTCAGCCTTTCCAAAAACCCACCTTTCCATCTTATCATCTGGTACCACATTATTCTCCATACCGACTTGACATACTATTGGATAGTGATCACTTCCAACTGTTGAGTGATTCCACACCTCCCATGCACATAATCCTGCCAGTGACTGTGAGGCTAAAGTTAGGTCTAATACAGACTCTTTCCCTGTACTATGATTTATTCTTGTGCTGCTTCCATCATTCAAACACACAAAGCCTTTAGCTTCCATTAATTCCTCAACTATTAACCCATTGTGATCTGTTTTTCCCCCTCCCCACACAGTATTATGCGCATTAAAATCCCCACACCAAATAACCCTTCTTTTGTCAAGTCCTTCAATTATCTCCAAAGTGTCTAGTACCAGTTTTTGACAAGGATTATAAAAATTAACAATAATTAAACTGCTGTTCTTTAGCCAAACCTCAACAACCACATATTCCAGATCCTTCCCTATTGCTATCGCTCTATATGGAATTCCCTCTCTCACAAATGTAGCACACCCTCCCCCACTACCACTTTCCCTATCCCTCCGTACACTAACATATCCTTATATAATAAAATCCAGTGAAGGCCTAAGCCATGTCTCCTCAATGCATAATACATCTGGCTTATTCTGTAGTTCATTAACATATCCTTTAAATTCTTGTCCATTTGCTATTAGACTTCTTGCATTCCACTGAAGTATACAAATAATTACTCTAATTCCTGTGAACATACTTCTTTATTCAACTGCTCTTGTCTTTTCAACTCCTCTTGGACAGCTTTACCAGATATCCCTTGAATATCCAGGTACCTTGCTGCGCTCTTCACTATTATTTCAATTTTTTCCGATCTCCCTTTTGCTTGAAATGTACAGTTAATCACGTCTGCCATAAAGTACACAAATTTCTCCTTCTTTACTAAAAGTATATTTTCATCAACCCTTCTACTCTCTAACACACTTCGTTTGGCTGTCGGACCTTTCTGTATTGTTTCTCTTTCTTCCCTTCTCTCAATTATCTTCTCTTTCTGAACCAACTTAACTGCATCTGCATATGAAATGTCTTTTTGTACCCTAATTTTCTGCACTTCCATTGCCTTCTTTCTAACAACACAGCCTCCATATACCACACTATGTGCTCCATCACAGTTTGCACATTTCTGTTCTGCCCCTTCCTCACACTTCCCATAATCATGTTCTCCTCCACACCTACCGCACCTCTGTCTTCCTCTACATGCAGCTGCAATATGCCCATACTTTTGACATTTATAGCATCTAAGAGGAGGTGGTACATATGCTCTTACATAGTAGCTCATGTATCCTGCTGTTACTCTCTCTGGCAAAACTTTATCTTGAAATTCCAGCAATACTGACAAACTATCCATCTTTTCTCCTCCTCTTCTTGCTTGTAAACGCTTAATGTTTGTCGCCTTACCTCCTTTTAGATTTAACTTCAGCTCCTCCAAGTTTTCTTCAATTGGAATGCCATATATCACACCCCTCACAAGTGGGCCTCCACCTGTATTCCTCACTTTCTCCACCATTTTTTTACACACTTCTTTTAACTTAAAAGCTTTGCCTATCTGCTCCTTATTTTTACACTTCACTAATAATCCTCCATCGGCCATCACCTTTGCCATCACAATGTCACCTATCTTCTCTTTTAGTCCTTTGGTCAAAGCAAATGGGCTTACTTTCCTAATATCATGCCCTTCCTTGAATTTTATAATTATTTTGAATCCCTGATCCTCATCAACCTTCCTCCTAACTGCCCTAGAATATTCCCCTCTATCACCAGAGCTATCACTGTTGCTATTATTACTCCTAGTTCTTTTCCTTTCCACTTTATTCCATTTATTTGTGTCCATACTCTCCTCTGAATCCCCCTCCTCCCTCCCCTCCCTAACCCCTGGCATCCCCAGTCCAGTCACAGACCAGTTTATGCACAATCCGCCAAATTATTATAATTTTCCTTATTATATTTGTTATTTTGTACAGAACTCCCGCCGAAAATCCGGGAACCTTTCCTATTATTATTTTTTATTTCTACACTGCTAACCCCGGCCGGAAAACCCAAGCCAGGATGCGCAAGTGCTTCTCTAATTCCTTCGCTCTAGATTCTTCTTCTTCTTCTTCTTTTATGTTTCTGGCAGGCTAGACGCCGACGTGGCGTATTGCTGCCTTTCCCTGGCCAGACACGGTACTACATCCCTCCCAGGCCCTTACACCCTAAAATGTAGGCCAGTAGTGAACATAAAGTTTGCCACTGCCCTCCCCACCTCATTCTGGTGACTCCCATGGCCCAAAAGTACCCTCAGAGATACAACTGGCTCCCCCACCCTCATTACATGAGCATACATATCTGCCCTCTCCCTCCTGTACCTCCCACACTTCAACATGACATGTTTCACCGTCTCCCTCCCCCCACAGCTACACAGACCATCCACATGTTTCCCCATCCGGGCCAGGTCCCAGGCCAGGCCACAATGACCAAGCCGAAGCCTGGTCATCATGACCTGTTCCCTCCTACCCCTTCCCAGGGCGCCCCTCTCCCCCCTAACACTCCCCTGGATCCCATGGAAATGCCTCCCTCTCACCTCCACCTCCCACTCAGCCTGCCACCTCTCCATCAGCACCCCCCGTATCCTACCTCTCCACTCAGCTACCCCCTGATCCACCCCCACCCCTACCACCTCCTGCCCTAAAGCCCCCTTAGCAGCTGCATCCACAGCCTCATTCCCCTCCACCCCCACATGAGCCGGGACCCACATAAACCCTACCCTACACCCCACCCTCTCCACCCTGTACAGAGCCATCACCAGTTCAAGGATGAGATCAGGCCTAGCCCATGAACCACCGCTCAGGCCCCCCAGGGCAGCCGTTGAGTCGGAACACACAATCACCCGCTGCGGGCGCGCACGCTCAACCCAGTCCAGCGCCCACACCAGCGCCATCACCTCAGCAGTGAACACCGACAGCCCATCAGGCAGCCGCCTGCCCTCGGTAATATGCAACTGGGGGATATGGATGGCAAAACCAGCCTTTCCACTCCGGGGGTCCACCGAACCATCTGTAAAAATCTGCAAATGCGCCTCCCACACACTCCGCAACCTTTCCCTCACCAGCCCAGCCGGGCCCGCACCCCCTTCCCCCACCCTTACCAACCCCAGCAAGGAGACGTCCACCTCCGGTGTAGGCAAGAACCACGGGGGCACACACGGCCAGACCACCACCGGCGCCACCACACCCATGCCTAGCCCTGCCTCCTCCATCCAGACCTGGTTCACAAAGCTCCACTTCCCTCTCCTACTACTCCCCCACTCCCAGCACCCCTCCACCAACGCCTTCCCTGGGTGACCAGGCCCCTGGCCACTAACCTTCGCAATATAATGCAGAGCCAGCTTAACTCGCCGCAATCTCAAGGGGGCCTCCCCCACCTCTACCAACAAAGCCGGGATGGGCGTCGTGCGAAACGCCCCACAGCACACCCTCAGCGCCTTCGCCTGCACCACATCCAACCTCGCCAAGGTAGTCGGCGCCGCACTCCCATATGCGAGGCTACCATAGTCCAGGACAGACCGGATCATAGCCTGATACACCATAATCATAGTCCCCCTGACAGCCCCCCAATCACTCCCCGCAAGGCACCTCAACACATTCACCACCTTCTCACACCTCTCCACCGTTCTATCCACGTGCACCCTCCAGGTCAGCCTCTCATCAAAGTACACCCCCAGAAACCGAAACACCTTAACCCTCTCCAGTGGCTGCCCATACAGGGACAATCCCAGCCCTCCCCCCTTCCGCTTGTGCCCAAACACCACCATCTTTGACTTCTCCACCGACAACCTAAACCCCCACCTCCCCGCCCGCTCCTAACGCTCTAGATGTAACTAGTTCCGAGATTACACTAAATTTAATTTTAACATTTGTATTTATTTTATTTGTATTTTTTGTTGTTTTATTCCATAAACATATTTTCACATATTACGTATATATTCTATTTTTTGGAAACCTACCTACCTTCTGTAAAATGTAGCCTATGGGGATCGTATAATAGTCAAAATGCTTGAATGACGAGGATCGGTAATTGTAGATTACGTGTTGTATCTGTGTTTATATTAGGCCTATGTATTTGTGAATCTATTTTTTTCAAACTAAAATTGTGGTATATCACTGATAATTTTCTACAAGCCTCTTGAAATGTCTTCAAACAAAAAGTACACCTTTCGCACCCCCTATAGTCTAATTTTAGAATGCAGCACATTCTCAATTTCCGAGTTACATTATAGGCTAAATTGGCAATCTGAAAAAAGATTAATAGGCTACGAGATAAACCCAAGGTTTCATTAAGCCCAGTTCCCAGAATCTTTCTTTAAACACCTTCCTGCTTAATGAAACAGTCAACGGTTACAGAAAATAGTTGCCTGGCTGGTGAAAGTCTTTATGTATTAGCCTGCTGTGAGATAGACTACATAGCCTAAAAATGCATCGATATCCTCCTGAGACCAAGCAGAAAAAAGTTTGAGCATTTTATTATGATCATAAGCATACATAATACAAGTGTCTTGGATGACAAAAACATGTTACAGTGAAAATATTATTTAACCTATTTCATTTTTACTGAGTGCCCTTGTAGTGATGGTTGCAGCAGCAGAATGTGAGATTAAGACCAGGCAGGTCTACTCCCTTACAAGGGACATGCATTCATTGCTGGGTCTTAGGAAGATACTGTAATAACTATTATAGCAACCGTTTTAGGAATACATTTTGAACGCATTTTTAAAACCTTCTGGTAACTTTTGGTTTGGCTGCGTCTCCTTTAAACTGTAGAGGTGGAGCTGCAAAGGAAGTGAAGTGCCTGATGAAAGCATCTCGCCAAAACGGAAAGAACCGGATACTGCCGCTTGGCTGGAGTTACACCTCAGTAGGCTACATAGCCATAAAACTGACACAAAGCGAAAACATAACGAGGTATGCCCCGAAAAGATGCGAGTGAGGTTGTCAAACTGTCCCTGTGTATCATTTTAGGAAGTGAAGCGTCCGGAATGCGGGTTATTTCTTTACGTCAATGAACCAAGGTGGATGTGTGGAGTTTCAAAGGAATAAAAGCAGTGGGTGGGGTGGAATGTTTAGCCTAGCAACGGCCCGGGTTTCCGTTACTCGCGCTTCGGATGTTTAGCTAATTAACAAGCTCGCGGAACTTCGCGACAATGGGGATCAGTACACACAAGTCTCGGGATCCTTTGGGGCAAGCGCTAGGCATTGTGCGTGCAACGGGTGGAAGTGCTAGTATGCGTTGTGGGTATTTCGAAAGCTACGTAAACTTTTGACACTATGACAAGCGAGTCATATTTATAGCAATCTTTAAGTTAAACGCACTGTTAAACCTCACGTATGCATATGCCTCATGTTTAAAATATATTAGTTTGCTTGCCAGTTCATTTCCGACAGTCGGACTTTGCTGACAGTGTTAGCGAGCCTGACCAAAAGGCAGTGGAGTTCAAAGCTGAAGGCGGGGTAGCTGTGCGCCTGCTGAAGTGCTGACCGCGCCAACCTCATTGCAGTCAGACAACCAACATACACCACCACCTGCACTGCCGTTTTGTCGTTGCATTTATGCAAACATGAAGATAGTGAATAGAAGTGTAATAATTCAAGAGATGCAATGATTCTTGTTCTTAGACAAGTGCACACATATGTAACCATAAACTATTTGAACTACACAGAAACAAGGTGAGCAGACTTACAAATATCTGCCCTGCAGCTACCAGAGCAGCCACTAGATTTGCCTCTACATTTCTTTTTGTTGGCATGTTAATCAACACTTTTTAGGACATTAGGCGAACATGTATAATACTGCTTTTAACAGATTAGTTGTGAAAATACATTTCTTTCAATTGTAATATAAATCACTTGGCTTCTAAATGCCTCTAGATTTGGTTCCACTTTCTAGAACTGAATGCCGGAGTGTGAGCTGATCACAACCCATGTCTCATTAGCAGGCAGCTGGAGATGCCTATTCATCTCTGTGCCAGTCTACATTAGAGCCATTTTTTTGTTTATATTTTCAAAACCTGCTCCCCACCTGTACGTGTACTAGTTCAGAAATTAGTGTTAGTAACTCCCGCTTGGGATGACGTTTAATGTTTCTCGATTGTCTACAAGATTCTGCCCCTTACTGGAGAGCTGAAGTGTCTGTCGTCATGGTGAAGAATGTTCCGGAAGGTGAAGAAGCGTCACAGCAGCAGCAGCTCACAGAGCAGTGAGATCAGCACCAAGAGCAAGGTGGGAGCTTTCAGTAGGTTAACCTATGGTTAACTATGTACAGTGTGAAAAGAAAAAAGAATGACCTTTACCAGCAGGCTATAAGCATACAGCGGTTAACACGTTAGTCTGGTTCCAGAATCCAGATAAATCTCATTTTATGGTCCTCCAGGCCAAAGGATCCAGGCCATAGCCACAAAAACCTTCCCGATATTTTATATAATCGATTATAGTGCAGATTGATAAATAAGTCAAAAATATGTCACTTTCCATGTCATGAATGTAAAGGTGAAAGGAACCTGGTTCCTGGCTGTGTGTAACGCTTGGAGTGTTGCTTTGTCTCACTCGTTTTAGTCTGTCGACTCCAGTTTGGGAGGCCTGTCCAGGTCCAGCACGGTTGCCAGTCTCGACACCGAATCCACTAAGAGCTCAGGTCAGTACTGTAGGTCCAAGGACTTCAAACCACATTGAGGCCCAGTTCTGCTTCTTGGTTCAGTTCTGCTTCTTGGTTCAAAGTGTGTCGACATCATTTATTCCCAATTTATTTTACAGTAGTTTTGATGTGGAATGCCAAATTTATTTTCATGATCTTTAAAACATATAATTCAATTATAGGCCGTTATGGTGGCAAGTTAGGCTGTTTCTGTAAAGTAGAACTTCTCTGGTAGAACGTCACAGTTGATCGGGTAATGACCACTTGTAGCTTCTCACCTTGACCCCAGGCAACAGCACCTTGGACACATGTGCCGAGTTCAAGGTGAAGTACTTGGGATCCATAGAGAAGCTGCCGTTCCAGATGTGCAAGACACTGCTGGAGCCCCCAGACTTGATTAGCTATATAGACACAGCACAGGTGAGGGCCAAGACTTACAACAGGCCTGTTTTCCATAAAATAAGAAAGCCAAAATGATCCAAATGATCTGAGGAATAGCGCTTAAGACAAATAAAGAAACTTAATTTGAATGCTTCATAATTACATTCAAAGACGGGAAACTCACCGAGTGGTCACTGGTGTCCGTTGATGTTCTGACACAAAAATCGTTGCAAAGCATGCTTCGTATCGGGTTTTATTTATAATTTTATTAAATCTATTGACTTGTATAGACACCAAAGGAGGTTTAGATAGATACATCCATAGCCGGAAACCGGAAATACTTCTGAATTGTTTTGGAAAGTTTGTAGTTTTCTGTTGCTCACTAGCGGTCTTGTACCCAACTTTTTTTTTTCTGCTTCTGCCTCTTTAAAGCAAGAAGGAAAGCTACCGTTTGTGGCTGCAGACGAGGAGATGTCCCTCGCAGTGTCCAAGCACGGAATCAGAGTGGCCTCTGCTGACCAGTGTGTGAGTCTCTACACCTACACTATCACCACAGGTTCATAGAGTGAAGGCCAGCTTTCAGACGTTCTTCTGAATGTAGGTGAACATTGAAGGCAGAGAGCGACAGTCATGTCGCAGTCACGTACTGCTCTGCTCATATAGTGGAAGATTAAACTGTATTCTCATTTTTAAATAACTCAAGATATAGTATAAATAATAGTAGTCCTTCTGAAGAAGAGGACATGCCCACTGGCAATAGCTGGGTGGCTCAGATAGCAGAGTGGAAAAGAAGTGTCCAGCTGACTTCACGCACGGTTGGGTTTTGCGCACTCGTCCTCTTGAATTCACAGAGGACTTTGCAGTGATGACCAGATATTCCAAATTAGGGGTAAAAATGGAGAAAGAATGACATTGAACCATCACCAAATTCTTGCGGCCCGTAGGACGTGCTGCAGAGGCACCCCCTCTACCTGGTGGTCCGCATGCTATGTTACGAAGACGGGCTGGGAGCCGGCAGGAACCTGCTGGCATTGAAGACCACCGAGCCCAAGCAGGAGGAATGCAGTATCTGGGTGTACCAGTGCAGCAGTGCAGTGAGTGTGTCACAGTGCAGTAGCAAACGAACACGCACACGCACGAGCACCAGAGACTTTGTAAATTGAGCGTGTCTGGCACATAGGCTGATCTTTGTCTCTCTGCCTCAGGAGCAGGCACAGGCCATCTGCAAGGCGTTGTCTGCGGCCTTCGACTCCGCGCTGGCGTCGCCGGAAACCAAGTCCTGAAGCCAGCTTCGAGGAGATTCTGCTGTGAGCCAGCCTGGTACCCAGCATGCATTGCACCACCACCATCAGCTGAGCCATGTGGGGTGGGGGGCAGGGCGGGTGGTCACCATCAACATGTACAAGGACTTTGTTTTAAATCTAGTTGCATCTAATTTAATGTTCAGTTTGAGACCAGTGCATGGTTTGTGTAGATATGTATGAATGCTACCTGGTATTTCTAAGCTTTCTGGAGGAACAGACGGCTCCTTATTGGCTGCCTTGGGCCTGCAGCAGACTCCCATTAACTCTCAACGGAAGGACAGAAAACAGTGGTACACCACGGAGCACAAAGATACTGTCAAGTCAAAGAGGAGCGGTCACTTCAACACATGACCCACCTTTGGAGTTCAGACCGGGAGCATTCAGTCTTCATGTGTGCTGATGTCATAAACCCCCCCCCATCAATCACAATGGATGCAAACACGAGGATCGCAATAAGCATTGTGAAACATTAAGAGTCAAAGATGGGTCACGTGATGAAAAGACCGTTTCTGATTTGAGGCATTTTTAGACACTCATGCTGGAACCCCCCCCCCCCCTTTCCTATTTCACAGCCAATGCATAATGAGGAACAGGAAGACTTTGACATCCCTATACCCTATTACCTCTTTTCTTACATACCCAACTCATTGGTCCAGATGGGACGGAACAGATATGCGGTACAATAAAGTATAGTTTAATTAAAATGTTGTAGTTGTAGTTCTTCTGGAGCGGGTGGGTCTTTTTTGCCCTTTGTCCCATTCATTACTAAGGCTGTGTCCGAATCGGAGCCCTATCTACTGTCATGTGTACTAGCAGACTGTACCGTTTACTGAATACTGTTTCGGATGCAAATTTCAGTATGCAAAAAAATATCCTCCATACTATTTTCCAACTGTACTGTGGAGGTGTCGTAAGACGTCCTGCCCTTTCATGCCCATGCTGACATTTTGTTTTTGTTAAGGAAAACATCAGCAAAGCTACGCGTCATATTTATGAGACCAAAAAGTTAGTTTACTTCCGGAAAAGTATGCTCCCGAATATACTCAGCGAGGATATCATCTAGGGATTTACAGTACACTACATTTAGAGAAAATTTTGCCTACTTAATAACTTTATAATCCAGTGTACGCAACAAGCATACTCAATAGTATGGAAGGGCACTGATTCAGACATAATTTATGTAATTTTTTCCTGGATCGTCCTTGTTTTACTGTGTGCCATTGCTTCAGATAAACTGAACAATCAAGATGCAGTTTATCTGTGACAGTAGAGTGCATTTCATTTAAAATGAAGCAGATGGATATAATGAAATGAGATGGAAGCAGAGACAGTGGGAGATGGAATCAGACACGGAAAGACTAGTTCTCTGGACAAGTGCACAGCTAGGAGACGCTGTACGCCTTAGTCCCCAAATGGAGCGTTAGCTTAGCGGTTCTCTGACCTCTTAGTAATGTGGCCATAACACTTAGTCTGACCTCTGGCTAGTCTCGCGAAGGCTAGACTTTGTGTTTATCATAGACTTGCCTAACACGGTAAAGAGCTGCCCACTTTGATAAGATGGCGTGTTTGATTGGCACACTATAACCAACCACAGACCGTCTATGGTCGATTCAGAAACAGCACTACAAGAACAGACCCGCATGAAACAAATGTGATTTACACAAATGGCACAGTGATCTCCAGTAAAACAGTCAATCACACCGAAGAAATGTTGTGAACTTCAAAAACTTTCTTCAATCCAGCGTTAAGCTCCTAGTCTTGGTCCGAAACACTCATTGTTCTCGATGCATTCACAGCATTCGCTAGCTACCGAATAGTTAGCACAACCCGTTTCCCGGTGGACTGATAAAACCCAATGCATCGTGTCGTACTGGAAATACGCACACACTCCTGTGATTGACAGTGCTGCTCGCCAATGAGTGCTGACTGTCAGTTTCCCACAGTCCTACCCAGCTTATGTAGGGTGACCATATTTTGGTTAGACGGGCTTTATGAACATAATACTAGGATATTTTTTGTTTATATATGGTCTATGGAAAAAGGAAGTCCTAAACAGACATTTTAGCAATTTAGAAATCCCGCCTGGACAGATATTTTCAGTCCAAAAAAAAAGAAATGTCCGGGAAAATGTGGTCTGGTCACCCTAGCTTATGCAAGCCTATGCATCAGACGTTGCCTACGAAGTGCGTCAGAGCGGCTGAGGCTGAGACTAACCTCTGGCTAACCTTTGTTCTTCGGTGCTGTCCTTTGGAAGCTACCCCCAGCTCCATAAAACTCTGCAGCGTAATGGCGAGAATCAGGAACCATGGGGAATAATACAGAATTCCATGTGCAGGGCACTTCACTTATCACTGTGGAAAATACATAGTTTCCCCCTCACTCTTATACACAATTATACCACTCTCTGAGAACAGAGTTTTTGTGGAGTGTTCCCCTTTTGCTAGATCTGCATGATTAACCCACACACAAATGTTTCTACCCAATACCACATTCTGCCAGGTATGGGAGAGTGTCCCCTCGAGCTCACATTCTTGGGTTAGCAGGACCACACGAAACTCCTCTTTTTTTCCCCAGTGGGGAGTCCTATGATCTGGATTTGTTTTAAAGATTACCTACAAGAAAGCCATGTGGAGAATGTCAGTAGTAAAATTATGTATTTGCGTACAAAAAAAATCCCAAAAGTACAAACATTTCCCCATATCGTTTCCTGCACAGTGGCTATTGATTGATCCTACGTTTCAAATCTGCTCGAATGAAGTATTGTTAAACTTTGATAAAATATTTAGTTCCTTTTTCTTTACATTTTCAACCCCAAAAAACATAAGTAAAAGTGCACGTCTTGCAGCAAAATATTGTCCATCTTTTAAAAATATATACAGTTCATGATTAAAAAGTCCAAGTCCAGGGGGTGAGCCTCCTGTTGCTCATGAATGAGTATCTGCCGGTGTGCGAATGCATCCAAGAGCGGCAGAGCGCATACAGGCCTCTCTCAACGCACAGGACAGAGAACTCTCCTCCGTCAGTCTGTGATGAAGTGCACAAATGTTACAGGGAAAACGCCCCTCCTCATTGGTTCACCCTCCACATGGCCGACCTGGAAAACAACATAGCGCAGGGCATCAGATAGAACAGCAGCACACAACAGGGCACCAGAGAAGAGATTCACACAACAGGGCAGCAGAGAGAAGAGCAACACACAACAGGGCACCAGAGAAGAGATTCACACAACAGGGAATCAGAGAGAAGTGCAGCACACAACAGGGCAGCACTGAGAAGAGCAGCACACAACAGGGCATCAGAGAGAAGTGCAGCACACAACAGGGCACCAGAGAGAAGAGCAGCACACAACAGGGCATCAGAGAGAAGAGCAGCACACAACAGGGCACCAGAGAGAAGAGCAGCACACAACAGGGCACCAGAGAGAAGAACAGCACACAACAGGGCAGCACTGAGAAGTATATCATGGAATGGGGCATCAGAGAGCTAGGTATCTCGGTCACTGTCATTGATTCATTGATTCAATTAAAATATTGGGGGTGAAATGTCTCCCTGTCTCCCCCAAACCAAAGCGTATGCTGGAAGTGATGCCAGTCGCTGGGGGCAAACACGCAAATCTAAGACGATAATGACACTGGCACAAACCCTAGATGAGGGAAACTGTTACTGACCTCACAAACTGACTGTGATTACTGACACAGGTACCCAACAGTGATGCCGTAGTTGCTAACACTGACACAAAACTCATACAGAGACAGTGTAGTTAATGACACAGACACCGATACAGGGATGCTAGTTAGGGACGTTCATGTACTCACCCACCACTCCGGGTCTTCTTCCCCATCCACCACGATCACCTCGCCCTCTTTGAATGTGAGCTCATCTGGGTTATCGGCCTTACAGTTATAGATGGCTTTCACCCTCTGAACCTTCTGTATCTGAAACTAACAAACAGCGAATATTTCATTATTTGCCAGGTGAAAGTTTACCACAGTAGACCTGCGCAAAAGAGCGAGGAGCTGAAAGTCATAGTGAACTACAGGAATAGGGGCGGGGCCTTACCTGGTGGGTGGTCCGAGGCATGGGAGCAGGGGGCGGAGTCCTGCCTGCAGAGCTCTGAGGGGATTCGGACGTTTCATTTCCTGCCCACAAAAACAGGATATGACATCACGGCGAATAAACCCATATCTGTTCTTGTGGAAAAAAATGAGAGCCAATGTTTCACTATGGCTGTGTCCGAATACGACCCCTGTTCCCTGTCCACTCAGACCCCTGTCCACTCAGTTAGCTGTCCACTCAGATGTGCCCTGTCCCCTCACTTTGCAAGCAGTGTGCGAAAAGAAATCCCGCAAAACTCAGGAAGTAGTTTGTAATATTTAAAAAAATAAAATAAAATTCTATTGGGAATATCAATCAGCTAACATATGTATGATGATTGTTACAAAGTGTACATTATGAATGAAGATATAATTAACAAAAATAAAAAGAGCATTTCGTAATAGGACCCACTCTTGTACCGTGGATATGCATATACACTCTACGTCTTTTACGTTTTTACTTCCGAGTTACTAACTGAAATTGTCGGATGAGTGCACAGTTCTGCAGATGAGTGTGCTCCTGAATTCCCTCAACAAAATCCCAGAAATAAGGGGTTCATCCTGGTATTTTAAGTGCTCACATTTGTGAGAAAAGGTCACCCACTCAAAAGTTTTTTGACGAAGTGGACTCAAATATGCGCCCTCATAAGGGTGTAGGGGTCGTATGCGGACACAGCCTATGTTTAAAAAAAACTAGTGCTTGAAAGTGCAAGGAAGGACTACACAAAGAGAGGAGGAGATATATTTAGAATACAGACTTTCTCTGGATGTAATTTCTGGTGCTTTTCACATTGCACACTTACAGAAGAGACATATCCACACAGGTGGATATGACAGTTTGCATTCACCTGGTCTGTCAGCTGGTCCGGACATGAAAGAAGCTTCCTTATTGATGTATTTCACTTTTCTGAAACAAAATAAAAGGCTCATTACACTTAGCAGAAACCCTCAGATTTTAAATAACCCACAGTCAGGTGATACTGCAGTTGTGGCGTGTTGTACGGTGCGGTGCGTTTTACGGTGCGGTGCGTTGTACGGTGCGGTGCGTTGTACGGTGTGGTGTACGGTGCAGTGTATGGTACATTGCGTGACACAGTGCGTGTTGGATTTGGAGCTACGGTGGGCAGGAGGGGCTCACCTGCTGGGCGATTTGGGCAGAGTTGGGGCTCTGCTGGGGGGTGGGCCAAGCAGTGGAGGTGCAGGCGGGCCAGGCAGCGGGGGTGGGGGTGGGATGAACTTGGCAATGGGCACTGGAGGCAGAGAGGTTATGGGTGGCACTCGAGGCAGAGGGGCCATGGGTGGAGCTCGAGGCAGAGGGGCTATGGGTGGCACTCGAGGCAGAGGGGCCATGGGAGGCGCTGGAGGCGGGGGAGCCATGGATGGCACTGGAGGAAGAGGAGCCTTGGGTGGCACTGGGGGCAGAGGGGGCATGGGTGGCACTGGGGGCAGAGGGGCCATGGGTGGCACAGTGGGCGCCGGTGGCACCGGCCTGCTCAGCGACTTTGGTATGGGTGGTGGTGGCGGTACTGGTGGGAGAACTGAACAGAAAAAGGTGAGAGACATAGTGTTACTAAAACAGAATAGAGCCAAAACTACACACAGTTGCATTGTGGGAGCACAGAGACGGACGCATCGGAGCCTACCATATATATCCGTGGGGGACTCATAGGGGTAGAGATTTTGGGGGTCAGAGGAGGACCTCTGTCGACCAACTACCTCCATGGTGTCGGCCTTCCATGCACCCGTGCCCACAGTCTGAATTCCATGGCTAGGGACCGGAGGTGGTCCTAAAGGCACAATGAGGAATGACTCCAGAAAGTAAGATCCTCAATGATCTCCAACAAATACACACACACACACACACACACACACACACACACACACACACACACACAAACAGAAGCAGACACACATATGCATCTTCACAAAAGTAAATGTGTACATACCATACTTCACAAACTCCCAGGCATGTGCGTGAGATACTGAAGGGCTCATGCTGGACGGTCATTCTTGCTTGCTTAATTAGACGAGACCTTAAACTACCAGTTTTATTACCTTTTATAAGCGCCTGAATCCGACAACCCAACTGTGGACGAAGCCAGACTAATTAAACCCATGACTTCCAGGGCCTACTCCTCATTCACAGATAACTCGGTTAGCTGGCTAACTGTGCTGAGTACAACCCAGGAACACCGCAAATATGGAACATATGAGCTAGCAAAAACACCGTTTCCGGGTTTTGCTCAGCGAAGTTAACCAGCTAACTCAGTTAGCCAGCTACGAGGAAAAAGTGAAGTTGCTGTATTGTATTGGTTCACTGTCTGAAATGGTTCCGAAACATTTGTGAACATCCACAAAGAGGATTCTTGGTGAAGTTGTGTTGAACTGACCTTTGCTAAAGTTCCGGGGGGGCAGTTGGGGGACTGGGAGGCTGGACTGTCCAGGGGGAGTGGGGGAGAGGTCCAGGAAGGCTCCATAGGTGTCGTTGTTGACCATGCTGGGGATGAAGCTCCTCTGTCGGTCTCTGACCAGGCTCGCCGCATCCCGGGCCAGGGAAGCCAGGTTCGGCTGCATGGGGTGCGTGCCTGGCACAAAGCAGCTGACCGGACGGTTGGGGATGGGCTACAGACAGACACCATTGTCTTCATCATCATCATCATCATCATCATCACCACGTCATAAAGCATTTGACTTGCAAATAATTTATTCAAAGTAATTATTTTATTCAAATGTTCGATCGTCCATACAGACCAAATATACACATTACCATTTTTCATAATCTTTCTTGGAAAATAAAGTGAGTTCTTGAAAACAGAATCACTATCGCTGAATTGATCTATTTTCCTCACTCGAATAATCAGAATTCTGAACAGGCAGGTAATAAGGCAGCCCACCTTGTCCTCCATGTCATCATCGCTCTCTTCCAGGTCGTCGTGATGCAGTCGCCACTCGTACTCCACGTGCACGCGCGTATTGAACTTTCCCTTCTGAGCCTGGGTCAGCTGTCAATTACAACAGTGCCAAACAAGGGTTGCCATGTAAATACACGTGATAACCCACAATTTAACCCGCTGTATTGCATTCACGGTTTGAAGTCCCGAACACAAAACAACCACAAATAACGGGAGCGTTTGTACTGTTACTGACCTATCAAAGACAAACCCCACACACAACACAGACTTCAGTTAGTCTTCAAAAAATAATGTAGAATAAATCAACTGTGTGTGGGTTATACGGTTCTTCCGGGACATTCTTAATGGTGTACACCCCATTATCCCGGCTTCTGAGCTCCCTGCATGAGTCGTTAGCAGCTGCACTCACCAGCTCCTCACACTGTGTGTATCTCAGTCGCATGGCGATGTCCAGAGCAGTCTCCCCAGACTCATTAACTGCACACACAAATCAAATATTGTTACCCAGGTTCATGGGCAAAGATGCAGAGGTGACTGAGCTGCAGCTGTTACTCAGCTGAGCCCCTGAACCTGCATAAGCATAGCTGCCGGTCCTGCTCTGTGATGATGGATGCATGTTAGTATTCTTACCCCTTTGATCTTAAGTGATTTCGTACATGGTTGCGTTATGTCCCCCATTCCCCCTGCAGCTCCACCAATCCTCCTGAAGGGATTGATATACTAGGTCTTTGATTCTCAAAAAGAGATTTTTACCATCAGTTTTACCGCATTTCTGGAGAAGCCTAATCTGCCCATTTTGTCTTTGTGTGAAGACATTACACAACACAAGCTCTGCTGCTCCTCTCTCGCTCTCGCAATGCGAACACTTACCGATGTCCACGGACGCTTTGCCTCGCAGCAGCAGTTTCAGGCACTCAACGTTGTCTGTCAGGCAGCAGTAGTGCAAGGCCGTGCTGCCTTTGGCTGTCTGTTTATTCAGGTTCCCACTGGGAGACGCAGGTGAGATTGAGAAATAGGCAGTGCAGTAGAGAGAAACAGACCAGCATCATGTCACATGCCTTGAAAACACAAGCCTGCCACCCCCCCACAGACATATATTCAGTCATTATTAGCATTACAATATTCAGCAATACTGTAATGCTAAAATATGTGGTCATTGTTCTGTTCTGCAGCCTCCTTGCCTGTTTTGTGTCAGGAAGTCCACAATGTGTAGCGAGGTCCGGTCCACTAGCCGCACAGCCAGATGAAGTGCTGTCTCATCTGGCTCCTGTACAGAGAGAAGAAGAGACACAAATGAGACCTCAACACAGAGGAGGCATAGGGCATGTGAAGCTCTGTTTAGCTTTACAGATGCAGTAATACTTATTTCTCATGAGGTTAAAAGTCAGTCGATGTAAAGCTACAACACACGACACAAGGCTTACTTCATGTAGCACAACATACGTAACATAACTTAATGATGAGAACAGGCCATTCAGTCAAACAATGCTTGCCATATTCCTCCCACTAAAAGGTACCTAGTGCTCACTGTTTATCTAGAACTTAGATAGTATCTAGTATCTAAGCTGTTCTTGAGTTTCTGCCTCTACTACATGACCTGGCAAGCTATTCCACACATGTGAACTGCTGACATCTTGTAAATGATAACATCCGATGCATAATACAATACTGGTCATTATAACCAATCCTCCATCCACACAGGACCCATTGGAGAGCCTGGTCATTGGGCTTTAAGTATCTCTTCATAACAAGCTTCAGAGAAGGAGGGAAGCTGTTCTCCGCCCCTCGCCCAGACTCACGTGTTCATTGGTCAGCGGAATGGGCTCCATTAGGTCCACCCCTTCGGCATACACCTGGATCAGGGCGAAGATGTCCCGGCTCTTCACCGCGTCGCACAGGGAGCGCAGTTTGGACGGGGTGTCGGGGCACTTTCTCTGGGCGAAGCGCTTCTCCGTGTACTTGGCCGTGATGTAATCCTTCCGCGTCTGCCTGAAACGGACAGGAGGAGGAGGTGGAAGAGTCAGCCGGCGGCTTCAACACCGCAGAAAACTAAACCGCATGGCGGTGCGAATGGGAGGTCACACTGTGGTTCAGCTTTTTTTTTAATGAACAGGAAATATGATCTCAGCTTTTTTATTTATGAAATTTCTTTTTACAGTTATTCAAGCTCATTATCTGGTGCAGTATTCAGAGCACCAGGCTCTGGGTTTCCCCCTGCAAGACAGTACAGCAGTACAGGTCCCCCTCGCCAGTCCTTTATATCTTCGACTACTGCATTGAAGAACAACATCAGTTTGAAAATGTGTTGAGCGTTGATATCTTCACACAGAGGAACAGCGGCAGTGTCTGTCACTCTGACTCACATGTCGCTGGTGGGGTCGGGTTTGGCCACTCCTTCTTCCGACAGGCGCGCCTCCATGATCTCGTTAAAGCACGCGTTCCCCACGTTCTTGGCCAGCTGAGCACGGGTAGAGAAGAAGCATGACTAAGCATAAGGAAACCCTCCTCTCAACTGGGGCTGGTTACAACGCTTCAAAAAAGATCTGCCACCAGAACCAGGGCTGTTGTGTGTATTTGTATGCAGTCTTGGTTTAATTTCTTTTCCCATGTCTATTTACTGAAAAAGGAGCGAGTATTAAGAACTTGTTACTAAACCAAAACGCATGTCCATCCCTGTAATGGCAATGTAGCATTAAAAATACCCAATCAAATGTGGTTTTAGATATAAATCACACAGAGATTACAATCTAAACAGTATGAGTGTCTAATGACAGTGAAAGCATTGCATTGTGTTTTCTAATGGACAAAAAACCACAAAATGTCTGATTGGGCATTTGACGGGTATTTCCGGGTAATTGGAGGACGTGGGGGACAAGCGTAAAAAAGGAGCATGTTTTGTGTGGAGCTGAGGTTGATTCAGATACCAATATTTACCAAGAGTTCTGACGTTCCGAGATCATCCAGCGTCAGAGACTGTATTCTAGAGTAGTGAACGCCCATTTCCCGATGAATCCCGGAACATTCGATGCATATCAGGATGCCCAGGTTGGTGGAGAGCCAGGTAGGATCTGGTTGTGGATCAGAGAAACAGAATGATTTACAGTGCTTTTTCAAATTAAGAGAAACATTATAGTTATAGTTTTAGATAAGAAGTGGCCAATACGGGTCTTGGAAACCAGCTGGTATAACCTAACTAACCTAACTCAACTACTTTAATTGATTCATTAAGGGCTGAGCAACAACAAAAGCCAGCAGACTTTGATGTTCTCCAAGACCAGTTTAGTTTTAGTTTAGATACAAAATGATGGAGAATTTAGAATAGAATAGAATAACTTTTATTTCCCGCTAGGGAACTTCAGTTGTAGCCCCAGCAACAACAGATCCAACGGACATTCCCGAGCATATGTTGCAAATGCGTCTCCATGGTGACGACCACAAACAAAATCATATCGACTAGACAATTCGTCAATATCATCAAAACGAGCTGCAAGAGTGCCCTGAAAAATCTCCAGCCTGAAAGACAAAGACAAAAGCCAGACACAACAAAACACATTCAAATTAACAACGCGAGAGACAGCTGGACTACATGTCGTCATGTAAGCTCAGCAGAACCCACAATGCTTTGCTCTGATCACTTTCTCAAACCTTGAACACTCACTCTGTGCTCCGCAGTCGCTGCACACATCGTTCCCCGACATCCTCTTCACCTCCCCCAGGATGGCCTTGGTCAGCTCCTGCACAATGTTGTTTTCGCCCACCTTCTGGTCGCCCTTGAAGGCGTCGCTCAGCGCCTCCTCCTTGCTGTTCTGCAGCACGGAGATCCATCTGAAACGACAGCACAGCCGCAGCGTTAATATGGGGTCAGGGCGGGGTCGCTGGGACAACGGCGACTGCAGAAGGATCAGTGATAAATGCAGAGGGTGTGCGGGAGCGGACGATAGTGATCACTAGAGGGCAGTCTCTCCCACAGGCGTTACAACAACAGGAACATCCTACGTCTCACAAGTGTGAACACAAGCGTACGCACAAACGACACACAAGTGAGCACACACTCTCTCCATCCCCCCCCCCCCCCCTAAGAACCAGACGGATCTCACTTCTGACATTCGTGCTCGTCCTCCGTCTGGAAGTGATACGTCCGGCTGTCTGCAGAAGAGGGAAAGGTGATCAGAAGTAGGCAGAGACATGTGAATCGCACATCAAGTACATAGGAGGTTGGGCAGTAGAAGTGAGAGGCGGAGACGGGGCTGGAAAGACCACATATCACCTGCAGCCACTATCAAAATTTCAATCATTAAATGACCTAATAAATTTAAACTTGTCTAGAGCAATAAAAATAGTTAACCACTCTCTCAACAGTGTTGATTTCTCAGTTCTACTGACTACTTCCAAGTGATGACTGACCTGTCATTATTTGCTACTAAATTCTGAGGGATTCGTTGGTGCTTCTGAAAAGTTGATAATGCTAACAAACACACAATGGCTATCATTTCACTCAATATAAATAAATTTTGAGAGCCTACATAATACTGTTTACCATTATATTACTTATTATTTTGTCTCAACATCTGTGCTTCTGTACAAAGCTTGAGGTGAATGAAGGGTGCAGAATGTAGTCTTGGCATTTAGGGGAGAGGCAGAGAATGATGAATGTTGAGTCCACCTACGGGATATCAGATCGAAGCTTTTGTTCTCATCCGGGTTGCATTTCACTTGGCAGGTTAAAAGGTTCAGCTTAGCGGGAGGTCTGTTCGTCTAGCCAAAGAAACAGAAGAAAACTTTTCACAAATGCTTACATCATGTTTCCATGCTATAACTAACCCTAAAACCTAAAAACAAATTAATTTAATATTTTGTTAGTAGTTATTCAGACATCAAATTAAATGCAATTCATTTGCATAACAAAACAATTAAAACGAGTCCCATATACGCCTGAGGCATTTCCCATAGACCCATCAACCGCCACAAGGAGCGTAAGTAACATACATAATAATGATAAAGCTGACAAGATGAATTGGCCCTCTAATGACCAATCACAAACATGCCTAACACATCCATTTGCTCCTCAGTTTTTTGATTGGTTCTTTGTGTAAAAGCTTTCGAGTCATTGATTGGAGTAACCACATTTTCCAGGTGAGATTCCCACAACACGAAGTCGCAAGCACTAGATGCCGGTGGGCCTCACCGTTCCATGGGAGATGCTCAGGTACCCATTCCTCACAAAGCATTTCCTCTTCTGCCATACTTTCCTGAGGCTGGAAAAGATGGAAATCCGTTTATTTTAGCGATATATTTTTCTGTATGCACTAAACTTTTTATCTTTTGTGTGTGCTATATGCTTTCGGTTTTATGTGCACATATGCAATATATCACCCTACTGGTCGTTACCACGTAAACATATCCTCAGCGCATTGGCAATGTATGCTCAGTTCTAATGGAAGGTTTGCATGATGGAGGCGGAGGTTTTATTGCTGAGGTACATTATGGGTAAGCGGTCATGGTGCGGGTGCTGAGGAGGCTCCGCTCACTCACCCGTCACTCTTCTTGAACAGGAAGCCCTCGCGCTCTGTGCCGTGTTCCTTGTTTCCCTGGAGTTGGTGCAGATTGTAAGAGGCGTTCTGCCGTGCCTGGGAGTCCTTAGACAGCAGTGAAAAACACACATTAATAATGAAATTAGATGCACCCCAAAAACAGAAAAAGGTCAATGGCCACTAAAATCCTCTAAGGAGTGTCTGCACAAGGTTTATTTAAACTGCTTCCCTCTGGAAGCCTGATTATTCTCAAAAACAATGCACACAGGCTACAACATTGTCCACATATTATTGAGAAATGCATGAACAATATTGGACTGTAATGAAAAGTACGTCTTTTCAAAAATGCATAGACATTATGTACTACACACACAAGCACACATACGTACACACATGCACGCACGCACACACACACGCAGTGTCCCAGGGTACACATCTCCCTGTTTCTTCAGCTGACGTACAGTGAGAAACGGGACTCACCTCTTTTTGCTCCACCTGCAGGGAGGCCTTCAGGATGTCTCGTAGCTGGGCGAGCTCCTTCCTCTCTCCATCCTGAGTCTGTTTGATCTGGTAACATGGGTGGAGGTGGAAGACGACCTTATTCAGTATCGCTGAGTCATTGAATTCCACAAGTGTTTTGTTGTTCACCATAGAGCATCAGGCGTTTAACGCAAAAAAGGAATTTCTGCACTGGTGCCATAGCAAGCCTGTGAGAACCAATTAGAAGTATTGAATAGAAACAAGGCTAGGCAAGCCTAGCTCAGCCTGGACGCCTGTATGCAGCCAGTGGGGAACACTTGACAAGGCATGGCGGATATTGTTCTGGAGCATGCAGATTGGCCTGCATACCGGGGCGACGGAGTGCATCTGATTCTCAAAGGTGTGTGTGTCAGAGAATGTGAGCGGGCGAGTGAGGAGGGGAAGCGGACGTAATTTAATTAGAGTGATGAGCACTATTAGGACGTTACAAATCCGCAAGCCCCAGTTCGTTCCGGTTTATATATTGTGATAAAACTGGACATTGCATTTTTTTTCTTTTAGATACCACATTAGTTTAGTTCATAAAATATCAATTTATTAATCGTTTTGTTACCCTATATGGAGAGTTGAATTTGTTTTAATGACCTGTTGACATTTTCTGTACACAGAGAATGCACACATTGACAGCATTCTCAAGTTTTTTTATTTGCTGAAAAACAGTATCTTAATAATAATATCCTCTGATCTACTTGGAGTTTGCTTGTCTCCACACCTCTCCAAAATAGAATGTTTACTGAACCGCAACGTCCAGACAGAACAAATCAATTCCAACAGTAGCTAATGACACCCGCAAATAGCCTACATACATTGTCTTATGTGGGTGGTTTAGGTCTGATTGGTTGTTTGTAATGAACGATTATTTTGCTGCTGCCTTTTTATCGTAATTACTTGAAAATTAGACATGGGGAAATTTGTTTGTAACCTTTTCGCACGTACCATCAGAAATATGTGATAATTCCAGAACTGGCCCAAAAGTGTACCATCAGAAATATGTGATTAGAACGTATCATTAGAACGTTCAGTTGAGAATGTCGTCACAAGGGTCGCTACCTTCTAAAGTGCAAACATGACTCCAATGCGGTGCCTACAAGTTGTTTATTGTTGTACTATAACACAAATTATGTTACTATAGTTGTTATCATCAGAGTAGTCATCTAGTTTCCTTTGTAGCCTACTGTATAGGGTGACCATATATTAGATTTTATTTTTTTAAAAGGACGGGAACGCTATGCCATTTTAAGTATTATAAATAGTTATAAATAGGATAGTCTCAGCTTTCTGCCAAAGACAATATTATCTTTCTACTCCAAATATTAAGCGAGATATACTAATATACTCACTATTGACCTGCACAAATCCATTAAAGGCTACAGAACGTTAATTCAGACATATGTGACTGGTGCTGGTAAAACGGTCCACGTGTAACACGGGGTCATTTTTCTGTTTATGAAAGTACAAATCCTGAGCTTTCAAATGATGTCTCATACACTGCAATATGCAAATATTTGAAGAAGATGAAGAATGCTTCTTTGAATGTTGGTACACCTTAAAACACTTTCCTGAGAAAACATCTTTCAAAGATTTGCAATGATTCACACCTCAGGCTGGCAAACTTAATGGGCGTGAACAGTAGCTGGCTAACACCTGCATCTTTGTGCAGAATTGAGATGATTCGACGAACAGGAGGCTAAATGCTTTGAATTGCTGTTTATTTATTTATTCGTAACTCGATAGGTCACGTATTTGCCGGGACCACAGTGAAAAAATAATTTGCTTTGAACTCGGGTTACTTTTCATTAGTAACTTTTCATTGTTGACATTGATTGAGTTTAAAACATGGGTGATGTCTTCCTCTGGAGAGTGTAGCTATCTGGCCTAACTTCCCTGAAGTAAACAATTGTGAGTAAAAGTTCAATACCAATGAAGTCCCCCTCCCTCTGGTGAAACAATATTGACTGGGCGATAACGACTACGAGAAAGATTATACATTTCAGCCAATTGACCTGTATTTTTAAACATATCGACAGTTGTATATTCATGATTTTTGAGTGCGACAGCTTGTACTAGTAAAAGGGGATGGGGAGTTAAACCGCACACTTTTACCGTAATTACTCTAAATCTATGCATGTGCTTTCAACATCGGTGGATCACCCAGCCAGTCAGTCAGTCAGTTACACACATTCAAACGTTTAGGAATAAATGGTGTCTTACAGCTACCAAGTCTGTGGCCAGTTTCTCAACTGTGGGTTTGAGGTTTTCCACTGCCTTCAGTCCGTCTTGGAAGAAGCTGGGAACAGACAAGTAAGCAGAACGTGGTTTTTCACAGAGTAACAGTAAGCAGACCATGTGGTCTTCCACAGAAGTGTAGTAATACATGGATTGGAACAGGTTAGCAGGTAATTATGTAAAAACAGTAAAAATGAACAGTGAAATGTAAGAACTCTAAGGACGTACTTGCACTGCGCATGAAAATACTTGATGAGGTTCTGGAGCAAGTCAACCCCCTTCTTGACCTTAATTTCATTGACTTTGAGGAGATACTGCAAAAAGAAAGATTAATAACAAACATACAGTCTGGCATTATGACATTTCAAAAAGGAAACAAAGGAAAGCATTTTATAAATGATGTTCCCTAACCAATCATTCACATTCATTCAGTGAAAAATGGGAGAATTTGTGTCAGACTCCAACACAGCCCAGTGCGCCCCCTAGAGGTAGGAAGTCAAAGTTCACACATATTCCTCAATTATCTCAAACACACACACACACCTCACACATCTGCAGCTGGAAGAGACGTCTCTCTTTCTCCATCTCCTCGGCGATCTCGCCGCCGCTGATCTCGGTGCGGATCATCCCGTGTTGCTTCGCGTGCTCCTTCTTCTCCTTCTCGATCTTCGTGCTGCGGGAATGAGATCGCCGTTAATAACGCCACGTCACCAAATGCAACAGCTGGTTACTGTAACGGTGGGTGAAAAACAAATACACTTACAAATATGGCTTAATTCATGAAACAAACAAACAAAAAAATATTGGCCAGTCAAGGATGCAACACCCCATATTATACGCTTTAATTGTATTTTTATATATTTTTTTAAATTAACCTGCAACTCACCATCCAGCTTCAAAATGCTTAGATGAGTGACTGCTGGCAAATAGTCAAGTCATTTTTTTGTATAATGATAAATATGTTTCATTACATATCTTAAACAGAATTGTATCAATAGAGACCAACTATTCATCTACACTGCTCAAAGAAATTAAGAGAACACTTAATCAACACAGTATAACACCAAGTCAATGAAACTTCTGGGATATTGATCTGTCCAGTTTGGAAGTGTAAACGATTGTGAATCAATTTCACCTGCTTTGGTGCAAATGAAAGTGACAACAGATGGACAGGAGAGGCAACAGCAAGACAACCCCCAAAAAGTTAATGGTTTTGCAGGTAGTGGCCACAGACCATTTCTCTCTCTTTATCCTTCCTGACTGATTTTTCTCTAGTTTTGCATTTTGCTAGTGCCCTTGTCACTACTGGTAGCACGAGGCGGTACCTGCAGCCCATTCAGGTTGCACAGGTAGTCCAGCTCCTCCAGGATGGCACATCCATACGTGCCGTCGCAAGAAGGTTTGCTGTGTCTCCCAGCACAGTCTCAAGAGTGTGGAGGAGATACCGGGAGATGGGCCATTACACGAGGAGAGCTGGACAGGGCCGTAGAAGGGCAACAACCCAGCGGCAGGACCGGTATCTGCTCCTTTTCGCGAGGAAGAACAGGAGGAGCACTGCCAGAGCCCTACAAAATGACCTCCAGCAGCTCGATTGCCATTTGAGAACACCAGAATTGGCAGGTTCGCCATTGGCGCCCTGTTCTCTTCACAGATGAGAGAAGGTTCACACTGAGCACATGTGACAGACGTGAAAGAGTCTGGAGACGCTGTGGCGAATGTTATGCTGCCTGCAACATCATCCAGCATGACCGGTTTGGTTTAATTGACTTGGTGTAATACTGTGATGATTAAGTGTTCCCTTCATTTTTTTGAGCAGTGTATATATTGTCATTGAACAGAATTTCACAGATGGATACATTAGAATTGTTCATCAGGGGTACAAGTGTTTGCTTTTTATATCTACAACTCAAATAAAACATGTTTAAGTGTCACAGTATTCAAACTGAGATTTTGTTCATTAAAAGTGGCTAATAACCTTTCTAGTGTTTTATTAAATGTTACATTGATGATGTGATAAATGTGATATTGATGTAGTAAAGCATGGGATTGTGGTGGATTGGTTAAGGCCACATATCTTACATTTAAATGTAATGCTTTTATAATTTCAAGGCCAATCCACGATCACCAGCTCGTAACCTTGATGCAGAATCTTCACAGTTTTAGTGCTCACTCAGCCTCATTGCTATGAACAGAAGTTAACAAGGCTCATGTTGCACTGCATAGAGATGAGCCAAGTGTGCTTTCAAGACTGTAAACCATTGCTTTGCTATCAGAGCAATATGTGCCACTGAGCACTTCCGTCTGGTTTATCAGTACTTTGTGATACACTATATAGCCAAAAGTATGTGTACACTCTTTGGTTTGGGGCTGCTTTTCATGGTTCAGGCTATAGACTCCTTAGTTCCAGTGAAGGAAAATCTTAATACTACAGCATACAGTGACATTCTAGACAATCCTGGGTTTCCAACTTTGTGACAACAGTTTGGGGAAGGCCCTTTCCTGTTTCAGAATGACAATGCCCCCGTGCACAAAAAGAGGTCGATACAGAAATGGTTTGTCGAGATTGCTATGGAAGAACTTGACTGGCCTGCACAGAGCCCTGACCTCAACCCCATTGAACATCGTTGGGATCAATTGGATAGCCAACTGCGAACCAGGCCTAATAGCCCCACATCAGCCCCCAACCTCACTAATGCTCTTCTGACTGAATGGAAACAAATCCACACAGCAATGTTCCAACATCTAGTGGAAAGCCTTCCCAGGAGAGTGGAGGCTGTTATAGCAGCAAATGGGGACCAACTCCATATTAATGCCCATTATTTTGGAATGAGATGTTGGATGAGCAGGTGTCCATATACTTTTGGCCATGTAGTGTATATTTAAATCTCGACAAAAACACGCTTTCAACGTAAAAAATGCCAAGTTACTCACGCATAGCCTACAAAGCACTGTCTGTAAGTCCTTAATTCCAACTTGCAAAAACTACACCTGCCTTTAAAAGTATTGACATCAAAATGTGGCCAACTAACAATATTGAAATACGTAGCTGACACTAAATAAACTAGCTCTATTCCAAAGCAATGCTAAACCGTAATGAAAATAACGTAAATATGAACAAAATTTTAAAAAGAATATGTAGGTACAATATGATATATGTTCACGTGTTATTCATGTCATTTGCCAATGGGCAGATGTTACAGTCCTCTGCCAGACATTTGGCGACTAGTATGTGCATTATTAAATTTAGTAGGCGAGTGTAATCCTGCCATTCGTAGTCGTAAAGTGCCCCCCTCTCACACATACATGTGCGCACACACACACACGCAAAAAGAATGAAGAGCCGTTCTTCTGAACATTGATTCTTCTGAATAGTGGTTACAATACGTTGTCTGCAGACTACGACATGTTCAGAGGCTATTGCAATTTATTGTAATACATATTACATTGTAATAAATATTACTTTATTGTAATAAAGTGTCTAACCATGAAAGTGATATCTTGGCTGAATTGATGGTATATAAATACGATCCCGTTAGGGTTTGTTGGTTATCTTATTGTAAATGCTTCGTTTTCGTAGTTGTTAATTTTTATGGTGACATTGTGTTATGTGTGAAAAGTATAAACTGAACGGAGCTGAAGTGCACATCCTTTTTGTGGAAAATGAATGAAGAAATAATAAAGAAATCTTGGTCGAGGCGAGTCTCGAAACTTCGGTCTCCACAGTCAGACACAGTTACCACAAGAGCAGAACATAAGTAAGCTAGACACAACATTTGTGTGAGATTGAGAGTAGCCTAGTGACCATGTGTAAAACAAACATTTGTTGAAACACAATTTATATAATTATTTACATTAATACAACAATGCGATGTTAACCAAACAATATTTTGCGTTAGAACTGTATTGTCTGTACCTGAGAAATGGGATATTTGTTCCTCTACTGAATGAATGTTAACCTGCGGTGAACCTTGTGTTGGTAGCGACTAGACCAGGGGTAGGCAACCCTGGTCCTGGAGAGCCGCAGGGTCTGCTGGTTTTTGTTTTCGCCTTAAATACAGCAACTACTTTGACCAAAGAAACCAGGTGAGGTGAGTTAACTGTGTAATCAACTGCTTTAATTGATCAATTAAGTGGCGAGTAACAACAAAAACCAGCGGACCCTGCGGCTCTCCAGGACCAGGGTTGCCTACCCCTGGACTAGACAAACGTTCGGCTACCAGACCATGTCAGGTGACTTTCACCTCTTTTTAAGTACAAGTGGAATTGAGAACAGTTAATACTGTTCAATGTCTTAGCATTAGCAAGAAAACCATGTTCTTTAATGTGAAAATGACATTCTTCTATGAGCAAAAGTATACATGTGCACACTGTTTTAATCGAAAATGAAATTACACTTTGGTACCTGCATGGCGGGCGATCGAACCATTGACCTCACGCATGGAAAAAGCAAGATCTTGACCGCTAGGCCAAAGCAATTTAACAGAAATGGGCAGACCAAAGAAGACTTTTGTGTACCGAAAATAAATGATAGGATCAGGTGAGAATCAAACAACCAATCCACTACATAGCCGCTCAACACTGTAACCGCTAAGCTACAGACACTTTCACTGTTTGTGTCGTAGGTAGACAGCCTCTGAAGCGTGTAAATGCGACGAGGCAATTTTAAACAGAGCTGCTGATAGGCGGATTAAAGGTGGTTGTCCAATGGGGAGAATAATTCTTTGAGGGTATGTAGGCAAAGGCAGGACAAATGGGAAGAATTGGAAGAAGAAGAAGAAGAATTGGAAGAATTGGAAGAAGAAGAAGAAGAAGAAGAAGAAGAAGAACCGGCTTTATAATAACCGAAGTTTGGGGCTTTATTGTGTGGATGTGTAAAGTTGTATCTGAATGCTGCGTGGTTACATGAGGTCAGAACGTACAGAAGTTAATGTTTGCTTCCTTAGAAAGTTTATCTCAAGATCTTGAATCGCGAACTCAAAGGCATAAAGGGAATGCATACACACACTCACTCACAAGCATGCACACATGTAAAACACACACCATCACTCAAAAACACAAAACGCATGCGTGCGCGTGCACACACACACACACACACATAAACGTGTGTTTTTTTTGTTTTTTTTAAAGGCACAGTGTAGAAATGAAAGAATGACAGAAATAGAAAGTGGTTCTTACAGTTTTGTTTCGTAGTCTTTCCAGGCCTTATCAAAAGGCTTTTTCAGATCCTGTGGGGACAGAAGAGATACTTGTCAAGATTACTTCACAGAACTTGGACACTCGAATGAAGACTGCAAACTTTAGTGGAAGAGAGGAAGACAGAGAGAAGAACAGCTATTAAAATAAAACAGGAACCCATCTAGGTATGGTCATAGACCATCACAGTTACTTCTTTATACAGAGAGACAGTTATTTGCCCAATAATGAAAATATGCTTTGTGTGCCCTGATATCACAGTGGGAGGCCAGAGTACTACTCAGAGGAAGGAGGGAATGGAGAGACAAGTCACCTCTTGTAAACCACAGCTGACGTGATACACACCCTAGCTCTCTACCACCTGATTGGTTTACGGGGAAGTGAGGTCATTCCATATTCTGAGAGAATCATTCTGGAACCCATTTGAGCTTTGACACAATGGGATTATCGTTCGCTTGTTTAAAGGACTGCTGTGTTTTCAGGGGGCTAAAGTTTTTCTCCACAGTGACGTGATGCCACTGCGGGGGCCGCCGCCGCCGCCTCTGTTTCGCTCGATCGCTAAGCTTTACAAACAGGCCCGGACTCATTCCTCTTCTCCGCGGGAGCTCTGCCTCGGGGCTCAAACAACAGGAATGGGGAGAGAGGGAGGGGAGGATAGAGAAAGAGTAAAAGAACAGGATGGGTGGGGTGAGGATTGAGGGAGAGGGAAGTGTAAGAAGGGAGGAGAAAAGCAGACAGAAGGGAGGGAAGACAAAAGAGAAGGGAAGGGGTACAGATGTGTACGCCATCCTGGGTATGACGGCGAGCGTTTCGGATTTGCACTGTACCCCACCACATAATCCAGACCACCCCCCTGAAGTCACCCCTGCTAACCCCAACCCTAATTTGCGTTTATGTGGCATTAGTAAGAGGAGAGCTCTTGGAGCCCTATAGCTAATGGAGCCCTATACTAAGCCTCCTTGGTAATGTAGAAATATTATTTCTCTATAAGTAATGCAGACAGGGACCGAGCTCTGTGCACAGGGTAGCTACTTCCACACACCCACAGATATAAATAAAACTTTATTTGCACCATCTCTGCAGAAAAGGAGCTGCGAGGGTGCGAGGAGTTTAGTCGTTTGTACTTTTACCTCATGAGTGACAGCCTCCATTAGAGCCCTGCCAAAACCAGCGGAGTAACAAGTTCAACCCACGTTACTGAAAACATTTAACGAGAGGCAGGAGGCGAGGTCTTTAGCAGCAGATGAGAGCTTGCCCTCCGCAGAGCTAACGCTGTTTGTAGTTATCGGCAGGTCTGGAGTTTGTAGGCGGGTAGCGAGTTCCATAGCGGGTATTAAACGGTTCCGTCAGCCTTCTAACACTTACAGGCACCAACAGGAGGCCAATCTAACAGCTATGGCCAGGCTCTGTACCCAGGCCTGATTGCTTACCCTTACAAAAACTGGATAGTTTGCCCAAACTTGCAGCTAATATGTAACGCATTTGCCGCAAACTAAATTGTTTCCCACAAAATGTTGCCAGAGGTTTGTCAGAGTTTGCCAGTAGTGGTGAACTAAAAACATTGCCAGAAGTGAATGGCAGTTACCGCAAAGCTAATTTGCACGTGAGAATACGAGCTTGCCGCAAACCTTTGGCATTGTTGCCACAGTTTTGCGGCAAGCTCATATTTTCACAATATTTTTGTAAGAATACACCTCTGCACCCGGCCCGACCCCAAACCACATACTGCCTGCAGGACGCCAGGCCTTTCACCCGGCCGCAATACGGTTGCGGTCATGTTGCGGTCACATTCTGTCAAGCTTACCCCTTTCACACCTTTCAGATCACCTTTCAGCAGACTGTCCAGTGGAAATGTAATAATGTTGTTCATGTTTTGAAACTAGAGGGAGGGAAGGAGAGAGGGATATGATGTCAGATTATTTTTGTTTATCTCATTGTTCATGATGATTTGGGAAAATGTATGGCAATAGAGAGTGAGAGAGAGAGAGAGAGAGAGAGAGAGAGAGAGAGAGAGATAGAGAATTTTCTTTAAGCCCCCTTAATTACAGTCTAAAAAACAGACCTACATTTTCAAACACTACCATTCAACCATACCTAAATGTAGTACCCACCCATCCATACACATAAAAAGTTACGAGTAAAATGTAAATTTTAGACAAATTAACAATTGCAAAATAGAGGACAATAAGCAAAAACAAAATATAACCATCACATAAAACATCACCTATTCACGCACTCTCGGAACGATAACTCTTGCTTCCCCTCTCCACTCCGTGAACACAAACAGCCTCCCATGCCCCAAATCCCAAAAATCCCATACACCTTTTCCCAAATGTGTAGTATGACAGTTCTGCAAGCAATCTCCCTTTAAAAAAGAAAGAGAGAAAAGGGAAAGGGAGAATAATTTTTCTGTGCTCAAGATATTGCATCCCTGCTTTACATGAGAGTGCTTAGCATTGCTGCAAATATTTAAATAATGAAAACAGCCCGTGGGGCCATTTCGCTATTGTCCAGACAAATAGATAAAGAGAGAGAGGCGAATAGACAGTAAGACTGTAGTCAAAAGACAAGGATCAAGTGAGAGAAAGGTGTGGCTACTGAGCCGGAGGGACTCAGGCGAAACATTTCCAGGAGACAGGGTGACCGTGAGTATCTGCGGTGTGTCAGCAGGGTCTAACCAGGTTCTTGAAGAGAGCAGTGAGCTCTTTGGTGAACATAGAAAACTTGAGGAACGCTGATCCGTGGGCGGGATCGTTCCTGGTGATATAGTTCTCCCCAAACTTCTCCAGGGACTGGGTGTAGTGCTCCTCGTTTTCCACATGGGCTGGAATGACAAATCGCCTGGGTTACGCATCAGTCACCCAGCCCATAATATTCACACGGGCAGATAGACGGCGCAGTCCACGTACATAGAGACGGGTAGAGCGGCAGCATCGGGTAGAAGGCGCCATTCACACTTACACAGTGTCACTCACACAGAGAGAGGCACAGCCCCTAACATCTCCCTAACATCTTGATGCCGTGTGTTAATGGATGGGAATCCAGTATGGGTCACTTGCTCGTGTAAGTAATCGCGTGGCAATCAGTTTGCGTCAATAAACACCCAGATGGCTAAAATGTAAAAAAAGTAAGCGATGTGAATAATCACCGCAACAGCTCAGCAAATAAGAGACATCTCATGAGGATATAGTGCAGCACCAGAGATACATATCAATCACAGTCCAACCATATTCACATTGAGAGACAATCCCATGCAGATAGATAGTGATGATCCACATATGATCACAAATTATAACAATAATAAGAGTATTAATAACAACTCATAGTATGAGCCAAAGTATGAATATGTCATTAAGATGAGTGTAATTTGGAGTTATGGTGTGGTCCAGATTTGAGCCAAGACTGTGGGGCTCATCCACGCACCACAGCATGGTGCCTTAACCGAATGAGCCACCCAGCAGCCCAACACCACTTTATTTAATCTCTGGGGATTACTTCAGAAAATCTAGAACAATGGAGTCTTTCCACTGTATATTATTACACATAACTATAAAAGGGCTGCTCATTATTGATTAGTTTTTTCTTATTTCTTTGCACATTTGTAATCTTTCTGGCAACTGTGCAATTCCCACAGCCAAGCAATAACAATAATAAAAAGATTAAGACATAAGCTGTCTTTGTTTCCCAGAACAGCATATTCTGACTAGAGCTTATTTCTTTTTTGGGAGGACTGTAATAAATTACACTGCAGTGGTTTGTCTCTTCACCTTGCAGTTCCAGGGTCAAAGGTCAATCCTAGCTTGGCTGTGTGGAGTTTGAATGCTCTCGACATGTATATTTTGGGTTTCCCAAAGCCCTCTGGTTTCCTTTCACTGTCCAACAACATGCCGTCTAGTTTACGTTGTGTTTTGGGATTGTTCCGGGACACCCAATCACAGGCGTCTGCGCATGCATACACCGGCTGCGCATGCATACACCAGCTGCGCTTGTTGCACTTGTTGTGCTTGTTGCCCTTGTTGCCCTTGTTCCGCAGTTCACTGGTGCAGCTCAGTTGGTGGACTGAGTGAAAAATGACATGCGACGAAACAGCCCGATCATAGTGATTAAATATATGCATTATATTCAGACTACCTACTGAATATAAAACGTCTGTGAATCTGAACCAATATTTCTGTTCTGTATCATTGATTAATAATGCCATTAATACATAAACAAAGCACTCTGGTGAGACCAACCCAGGTGAAAAAGTAGTATACTAGTGTAATAAAGATATAATTTAAGTATACAAAGGTTATTACAAGTATACTTTTCCTTTTGTACTTCATTTGAAGTATATTTAAAATGTACTTTTAAAAAGTGTACTTCAAGTATCGTCTCAAACACACCGTAATACTTTTGTACTGCAAGTGTATTTAAGATACCAACAAATCATACTTTATATATACTTAAGTACACTAAAAATATTCCATTTTAACATACACACTGCACTTGAAGTACACTTAAGTACAACTTAAGTTCTACTTTTGAACAACTTTAGTGCACTTAGTATACTTAAAACACTGCCAATTTAGCACAAAGTACATAATTAGTACAAAAACTACTTAAAGTATACTTTGTAAAACTATATTTCAAGTACAATCTTTTTTCGCCTGGGAAGGCCAGGAATGCAGAGAACACACATACAAATATTTTTTTTCTAAAAAGTATGGCTAAGCTGTTAAGCAATATCAACCAGGATTTTTAGAGAGATTAGTCCAAACATTAGCTTTCAGTAAACAGCTGAAAGTATTATGGGGTTTTCAAAGTTGATAGAGAGAATAAAATGTTTGTACACAGTTTGTCATTCCAATAAACTGCTGCAGAACTAACCTGTAATATTCAAATTGAGTGAAGCCTTATTTATGTTCAATAAAATCCCTTCCTATTGTATGGCCTTTTCTCGAGACAAAAAAAACAACAACACATGACATGGCAGCGCAAGGGTGGGATATCTTATGACACTTCCACAGTACGGTTGGAAAATAGCATTCAGGATATTTTTTTTGCGTACTGCACATCGCATGCTAAACAGTGCACATTAAAAGCATGCTTCTGCCAGTCCACTGTACGCAGGAGACAGGGCGCAGTAGATGGGGCTCTCATTCTAACACAGCCAAGCTCTCTTGTCAGACATTACGGTGCTGTATGACAAGCAGGAAATTGGGCTGGATTCTGTTGCAGCGCTGGTAACCTTGTTGGCACAGTGTATGCAGAAGCAGGGTGTGATTGCATACAACCCCCTCTTCTCTCCTTCCCTCTCTTTCTTTCCCTCTCCCTCTCCCACCCCCTTCACATCTCTCCTCCTTGTTTCTCTGGACCTGAAAGAAACAGAACCCCGAATGGCTCTTTCTCCTTCCTATTCACACAGCACCGGCGCAGTGTGTCCTACTCGGGTACCTTCAGGGGACGCACCTGACAGCCAGCTGCACCGCAGCGCACGTGGAAGCCGGTGATGTCAGCAGCCGCACAATGTGCGTGAACTGCCTGTGAGAACCAAGCACTCCATGTGACCAAGGGCGTGTGACTGTGTGTGACATTTCAGGGCAGCTTTACACTCGGTGCTGTGAATGTGCCGGTTAGTGTTTATAGCGCTTTAAAAATAAAGCCGACGGATGAAACCGTAATTATACGTCCATGATCATAACTGAGAACACCCATTGAATACGGGCATGCCAATGGAATTAACGTCTGCAGTTGTGTGGTTACAGGAGGAATTACAGCAAAGCGCAAGACTGGGCACAGTGCAAATGCAACCATGTCAGGCACTGCTAGAATGCACAGCTTGCACCTACTACTGTAGCAGGTAGCCTACCGAGGAGAAACCAGTTCCCCTTCTCTCATTTCCTCCAGGAAGACACCTAAAGTGCATAGAGATATGCAGAAAGAAAGAACAGTTCAGCTTAATTGGGCGCAGGAAGACATTAAATAGCTTCTAATAACTGGTGTGAACTATACTAATCTGGTATGGTTCCGGGCCTGCACGTTTTAAAACAGACACAAGCAGCTCAATGCAGCATCAAAGAAAATTAAGAAAGATTAATAAATAAACAAATACTCTGCGACATTAGATTCATTTAAAAATAACAACAAAAAATGCAAGAATGAGCTTTTTTAACAGAGTATAACACCTTTTGTAGAATGCTGATGGCAAAAACTACAAGCCAACTGAAATAAACGGAAACAGTAAAGGTAGTGGAAATTAAAGTAAGCACTTTTTAAATATAACATTTCCCTTTCTTGGTTTTTTCCTTGCTGTTTGAGGACTGCTGTGATGCGAGTTTAACTTAAATTTACCCATACAGTGGTGTTCAAATAAATAGCACTGCGTTAAAAAAAGTGAATAAAGTGCAAATATTTTTTAATAGCTTTTAGTTCCATATTTCAAATGTAGTAGAAACATTACACATTCAATTCCAAATCAAAGTATTAACAAATTTTATCAAGTCTGCATTCTTTTTTTACAGGAAGCAAAGAAAATAAATATTAATCTGTTCAAACAAATAGTGTCGACATTTTTCTCTTCAAACTCAAACACTTAATGTATAAACTGAAAAAAATTTTCAAGAGAAAGTGTGAAATTTTCATTTTAACTTCTCTTTAAATTACTGAACTAATATTTAGTTGCATAACCATTGTTTTTGGTCAACCAACTTCTGGCACCTAGAAACAGGTATTTCAGCCCAGGATGAACAAACTACATTCCACAGTTCCTGTGAATTTTGGGTTTTGCTTCAGAAACTGCATTTTTAATGTCACCCCACAAGTTTTCAGTACCTGAATTCAGTACCTGGGGGTCGTCTGACATACTGTCGACGACCACTAGACCCGAAAAGAACAATTTTACTCTCATCAGTCCACAGAATGTTACGCCATTTTTCTTTGGGCCAATCAAATTTGTTTCTTGGCAAATTTTACCCGATTCTGCACATGCCGTTTTTTCAACAATGGTGCTTTACGCTGATAGCTTAGCTTGCTGATAGCTTAGCTTTGATCAAACGTCTTCTGACTGTAACACACTGTAAGCACTTACAGGTAATTTTAGATCATCTTTGATCTTTCTGGAGGTGATGATTGGCTGAATCTTTGCCATTCTGACTATTCTTCGATCCGTTTTAACAGTAGTTGCTCATTTTCTTCCGCGTGTTTCGGGTTTTTGTTGCCATTTTAAAGCATTTGAGATCTTTTTAGCTGAGCATCCTGTAATTTGCTGCACTTTTTTATGATTTCCCCTGTCCAATCAGCTTTTTAATCAAATTACGTTGTTCCTCTGAACAATGTTTGGAACGGCCCATTTTACTTAACAATTCAGAAGGAAATATATTTTTATAACAATGTGTGAAACATTTGCTTCCCTTCTTCCTTAATAAAGGACAATTATTGACACCTGTTTTTTCACAGAATGAATGAATTCTCCTATTAAACTATGAACACGCCCCTTTCAATGAATGAGTCAATTACTCAGAACAAGCAGCGTGCATGTCATGACAGTTGGGTCTGTTGTTTTTCTATTACACTACTACATCTACAAGTAAATTATTTGCCATGCATAAATATCCCTACTACTAATAACAGTGGTCCATCAGGTTACTGATGTTGTACTGCTATCTTTTTTTAACACAACTGTATGTGATCAATTTACAGTTAGATAGCAAGGTTGTCATTTATTTATCTTTATTTTACGCGGTCCTCTTTGTTTCTTCCTGAAGAGTTTTCTGATTTCTGGTGAAAGGTTGCTGACCATCTGATGAAAGGTTATTCGCTTAAATAACAATAAGAAGATTATTGAATAAATGAAGACAACAGAAATTAATCAGTGACACATCCTGCGAGCCTATCAAACTGCACCGGGGGGGTGAAGAGATTTATTTAGCAGGCGCTAATTACAATTGCTAATTCTAAAACTGTTGATGACGGTAGCGAGAGCTTTCACCTTCTCTCCTGCTAATGAGTTCAATAGAGATGACGGGAAAAGTTTATGGTTCAACACACACATTTAATACGGATGAACTACCACCACTGCTCAGTCGTTTTTGCGGTGATAAAATGGTCAGATAGTCACTATAGTTTTACACTACATCGATTTAAAAAATGCTGAATTTGACTGAAATTGTTTTATGTATATGTTAATATGTAAACTAACAGAAACCTTAATATGGCCACTGTTTGCATGATGTTCAGACCTATGGCTACGAAGCAGAAAGACACACAGCATATTAACATGTGTTAATGGCACAAAATGGCTACCACTGAGGTGAGTGCTACACATATTCTTTAAGGTAGCATTGGTCACGTTATTGGTTTTGCGTGTGCTAAAAGGTTTCGCACACGCTAAAGGTCTTAGTAAATCAGGCCCTATGTGTATAGCATTTATCAGGAAAAGATTAATGAATCTCCAGCCCCATCTCCTGTGATCAACAGGCCTGCTGGGACAGATACCTCCACAGGTGTGAGGAATGTCAGGAATGCCGCAGGTAAGCCTCTCCCCTCTGAGTACTGGTCCTACCTTCCCCAGCACTCTCACCCTCCCCTTCGCTGTCCTCTATCACGTGACCCGGTGTTATCAGGTAACTGTCCCGAGAGGAATGCATCTGTTAAGTAAGCTCCAGCCTGAGCTCAGGGACAGACACAATATACTGCCGTTCATATCAAATATTTGGACCCTAGTTACATCTAATAGTGTACTCACAACACGATTCAGAAGGAGAACTATCACTGCGTGGCACTGAAAGCAAGAAGGAAACAACGCTGAGATAACCTCAGACGGCTGACTAGTTGTGGATTCAGCTTGGGTCTCTCCAGGTCAGAGAACCCAGGAATGTGTCCCATGAAAAAAATAGCAGAGTCTGCACAATGAGCTCATGAGTGATATAAAATTCAGACAATCTACTCCGGCTTACACTGGCATAGCACAAATAGGGGCGCGCATGCACACAGTCAGACAGCCAAGCAGCCAGTGTAGTAAAATGCATGTCAGTAGTGGTCGTCTCACTCACCAACACCAGAGCTATTGATGGCCTTGACTGACTTCTTCATTTTGTACAGCACGCTGCGGTCCACATCCAGAGTCTGCAGGAAAGAGAGAGGCACGGGGGTCAGTAAAGGGGTCATCACCGGGAAATGTGTGACCAGGGATGTGAATTAAACATGACTTTAACTGACATACATGCCAATTAAATTAAACATATAGTAAGAGACTCATATTAAAAATGTAAACAGAGAAATGTCTGATGCTTTCTCCTGTGCATGTTGCGAGTAGATCATTCAAAGAACTTGAGCATATTAATCATTCCAGCTGGAGGCTTTTAGTGAGTGTTTAAGATATTGAAAGTCGCCAATGTTGGGAGGAGTAATAATTGTGTTCAGGGTTAATTCTCTCTCTCACACACTCACACACACACACACACACACACACACACACACACACACACACTCACTCACACACACACACTCACACACACTCACTCACACTCACTCACTCACACTCACTCACACTCACTCACTCTCTCACACTCTCTCACACTCTCTCACACTCACACATACACATGCACAGTGATATATGTGAGTGGTCACATAACACATTTAAGCTGTACCTGCGCCTTGAACCTAGTATTTTTCCATAGGTTATGCATAAGCCAAGTCAGGCTCAGCCACACAGAAAGGAATTTAGATACTACACCATGACCTCTATGCCAGGGAGCAAACCGTTTTTCTATCTGACTCTGCAATGCTGAAAACAAAAGTACACGCACACCTTTATTTTAATCTCACTTCCAGCTTCATGGTCACTGAATGAGGAACAGAAAGTTGGGTAAGATTTAGCCAGAGTTTTTACCTAGGATTCTGACCAATCACAGCCGTAGCAGCATTGGTTTGGATTAGCCTCAGGTCCACAGCATAGGAAGTGTACATTGTGTTACTTGATGCTGTGTTTAAAAATAACCCAGCCATCATCATTATAACTACTGCCTGCCTTCTCCTTCCCAAAAAAATACACCTTGTTTTACCATCACTATTACACAGTTTTGAGATTAGATTAAATCTTGACTTGGCTCCGCCCACACACCGTAACTGCCTGGCACTGCTGAGTGGAGCTGAACAGCTGCCCCACCTTGGTGTTTACACAATCACATACCAGACAGCATGTGGCCAGCTACACTCACTGTCACAGCCACCGTGCTGATATTCAAAAACTGTGTCCTCAAGTACACAGGAACAGGCGAGACGGCCAGGAAACCAAATATGTTATACAGGGAATTTTAAATGCAGATTAAAACCTCTGAGAAACCAAGATTCTATGACACAAGATAAAGCACTACTACACCATATCACTTTGTTGGAACTGCAACTATTATTGAGTTGCAAAACGGAGAGCTTTCCACAAACCGCTCCCATAACTGCGGCAATGCCACAAGCAGCTCAATGCACAGAAGCTTCATTCCTCAGCTTCAGCCACAATTAAATCCGACTGTTGCTGAGAGAAAAAAAAGGCAGTGTCAGGCAGCAACATAGACTTTACACAAAACAGATCTGTGAATGTGTCTCAGTTTGTCGTCCTTTTTGTCATACCGTGCGCACAGTATAGCAGCCGTTTTACAGGGGTTTCCTGAGGCAAACCTGGGCTCAGTCCTTCAGTTGTTTGCACACTTAGTCATGCTTCCTTGTTGGCTGGGGGCCAGGTGGATGAACCAGGTGATTTTAATGAAGACATGGCTATAGCTGAACAACACTGGCCTCAACATGACCAAGGTACTACTGTTGACTCTGCATTGCGGTGTCCGCTTGACCACATTTGCAGAAACATTATTTCACGGGAAAAAAGGTTCTAGTTGAGATTTTCCAACTACAATATAGTACACATTACCACTTCACTCAAAAACACCACTCAAGTACTGAAGATTGTACAAGTGTGTGTTCACACAGGCCAGAGAAGTAAGACATAACTTTATGCCTGAAATTCAAAACCAGAATTTAAAAAGTGACGTTTCCCAGAACAAATGTCTCACTTCCTCAGGGAACAATTACTCCAACGCCGAAACACCCTCAGCCATTGTCATGGCAACACGTAACCAGAAGCATCCCACATACTGTATCCAGATAAATGTGGACTACGTCTGACCTCTTAAAACCAGCGATTAATTTAAACTGAGGAACTACAAATACCATCAATGCCACAAAGTGATCAGGGTGTACATGTGGGCAAATTTATGCTCAGATAGGGTTGTTTGGACACCCGGCAAATTTTCCTGTAGGTGTTCCATCAAGCTCTCTTGAAATTAGTAAAGGTGTCCCACAAGGGTCTATTATTGGTCCACTTCTATTCACACTTTACATATAAATAACATGGTATTCTCAACACCACAATGTAATGTCCATTTTTGTGCAGATGATACAATCTTGTATGCCACTGGCTCCACACTTAACCAAGCTATTTTACAGTCTGCCTCTGATGCTTTTCAGTTAGCTCTTATTAATCACAAGCTTGTTTCAAAATGTATTCTATTTTCAAGAAATCTATTGGAAAATACTTCTAATATTGGCATGCATACACTTAATGGTACCCAAATTGAAACTGTAGAATCTTATAAATATTTGGATAGTAGATTTTCCTTTAAGACTAATCTGGAACCTCTGTCTCAAAAGCTAAAATTGGTTACTTGTACAGAAATAAAGCATGCTTCTCTTTTGCTAATAGAAAAACTATTGTACAATCAACTGTCCTATCTGTATTTCATTATGGAGACATTCTGTATATGCACGCTGCCCCTTCCACTTTAAAGCCCCTTGATGCAGTTTATCATAGTGCATTTTGTTTTATCACACACTGGGGGTACATTTCTCACACATAATTGTGTTTTCTATGGAAAAGTAGGATGGTCCTCTTTAACAAAGAGGACGGAACTACATTCCAATTTGTTTATCTATAAGGCTTTACTTAAAGGGGCTGTAAAGGTAAATTCGTACTTTGCTTCAGATAAATCCCTCTGTGATAATTTATAGTTATTTTAACTATTTTCAGCCACTTTACCATCCATTTAAGAAACGTTCCCATTATCTCTCACCTTACTTACGCTTAACTATGATACCAGGTCTCAGGACATCTTAGCCTTAGATACACCACATATAAATACTGAGCTGGGCAAAACAGGTTTTCAATAATATGCCCCTCACAAGTGGAATGAATTGCAGAACACTTTAAATTAGAATCTCTTGTTCCTTTTTATTAAAGTTTTGTACATGGATTTTTTAAATGTTGTATGTACTTGTTTCCTTTGATATATCCCTGTATGTGGTTTGACTGCTGAATGTTAACGTGACTGAATTGTACTTGTCTCTATAAAGATGTATACCTGTCTTTATTATGTTCACAGGTGTCTTGTAAAATAGATCTTGATCTCAATGAGACTACCTGTAAAAATAAAGGATACATACATCGATCCATTCATTTATAACCCGCTTATTCCTGGTCAGGGTGATGGGGGTCAGCCTATCCCAGTATGCATTTGGCGAGAGGCAGGAATACCCCCTGGACAGGTTGCCAATACATCACAGGGTAAATACGCCATGCTCATACTTGTAGTCAATTTAGAGCCTCCAATTAGCCTAATATGCGTGTCTTTGGACTGTGAGAGGAAACCGGAATGCCAAGAGGAAACCCATACAAACACGGGGAGAACATGCAAACTCCACACAGACAGGCCACTGGCCTGGACCCACAGGGTATCAAATAAAGTGACATGAAGTGCCTATCTCTACAGCAGGTGAAAGAATAGGACAGAACAGTGTTCATAATTTTAACAACAGAACAATATACACACATGTGAAAAACATGTACACACACACACACACAAATAAACGCATACATGCACATACACAAACAGAGAAAGAGAGAGAGCGAGAGAGAGAGAGAGAGAGAGAGAGCGAGCTCAGAAAGACATGCAGGGCAGGCAGCAGGGTGAAGGATGAGACGGGTAAGAAAGCAGACAGACAGAGGCACAGACACGCTCAGACAGGAGCAGCACACCCAAAGCCCAGAGCCTGGGGATATTCCTAGTGTACAGGAGCCTGATCAGGGGCCCTGGCTCCCGGGTGGATTTCAGTACACTACCACAGAGAGGGAGAACCTGGAGGACACTCAGAGTAAAAATAATCTAAGTATAAAGACAATTTCTTGAAAGAGTAGGAACCATAGTTGTACCTATTATTAGTGATTTAAAAAGCGGGCCTGATGAAAACTGAGAATGCAGTGTGCTTGTGCAGAATTTTAAAAAGATAAATTCAGTTTTAAGGCAAAATTTTGAAATTTCCCTCCATGCAAGCCTAACTGTAACCTACTTATATAATCCCAAATGCTGTACGTATTTATTCACTGTTACTAATATAATCCCTGATGATGTATGCATTTATTCACTGTGATTTGTGCTGTATAAGTAGTGCTGTATGTACAGTATGTATTCACTTTTATTGACAAATATAATCCTCAGTGCTGTGTGAGTTGCATGTATACACTGTTACTCATCTAACTACAGCAGGGAGAAGCACCTCCAGCCTTAGGGTCAGAGTCCAGGTGGCTGTAGTGTTACCTTTAAATTAGCTACATATTTACACCTGGGACACCAGGTGAGGGGTCTTACTGCAGCCCTCCAGGATTACCCTGAATGAGAGATCTCTGTGCGATTGCTCAATATTATTTCTCTGACTAGAGTCTGCGTGTACATTTACTCACTAAAGTGAATGCGTATTTGTGACCTCACTGTACTGCTCAATCTACAGAAACTTAGTGTGTATGTGTGTGTGTGTGTGCCATTAGGTTTACTCATTCTCAAGTGTGTTTTTGTCAACTGCATTTAGCAGTTGCTGTTAAAAGGCTTGGAGAAGATAGTAAGAATTCCAGACACAGGAAGTATTAGTAATCAGAGAACTAGGAAGTAAGGACAAGCGTTTAAGAGCTCTGTGATTGGCTAAGCCAACTGGTGTTTGTCAAACACTGGTTTACACGCCATGCACTAAAATGTATAAAATTTACAAATATAGCACAACTGCTAACTCGACGCTCTGGGGAAGTCTGATAGTAATGGGTTAGATTTATTCCATTAATGTGTACAGTTGCAAATCACATAGACCCCTGGTAATTTACCCCCTAATAATCACTGAAGGGAGACGTGGGTGTTGGACTGTGGTACAGGGTTACACAGCAATCTTGTTTGTTCCTTGTAGCATACATTTTTATTGATACCCAGGGTGATGCCCACCTGTTCAGTCACACAGTTGCTCATTCGAATTGGCTGGACAGCAGCGCACCGCCAGCACACAGAACAAACTAGTCGCTGTTACCCCATCCTCATATTGCTCCGGAAATTATACAACATGCCAACCCAACCATAGAAGAGGTTGTACCATTTGCACCTCCGATACATTCCCTGACCTTGAAAGAACCAAAGAGTCAGAGCTGTATACATACTGTAAGTGATTATACATGCATGCAATTAATTATTATTATTAATATTAACTACACACATGGCCATTACAGAACCATTTTGCCTTAATCTGAGCTATAAACAATAAGTGATTCTCCTTGCGCTTCCTTTTTATCTTACTCTAGTGGATTGAAAAGACTGCCGCCAAATGTGTGTACTGCATCACTTAGGGCAGCTCCCACCGATTCATTAAAGCATTACATGGAGCGTGGGGCCGGTTTCTTCAATATTACGTGATCTGTGGCCAATGTCACTGGTTAACATGATTTCTCCTATGACCCAGAGCAGGAGGAACACACATCCCTAAGAAATGAATACATGTTGGCACACACGCAGAGACATGCAAACACATAGGTAATGTCTGCTGCCATGTGACAAACAGTTAAGTGATTCATGCAGTCTACGGATGTAGAGCCGCTTGATTTGTCTGAAGACATTTCTCTCTTGTTAACTCAACAGCAGGGTGCCCTGCAGGCAAAAGACTTTCTCTCAAGATTCAAGATTCTCCCGAGAGTTCTGAGCACGTGACTGGAATGCCAACGTAAGGGAATTCGGTCACTTTCAGACAGAAGCTCATGGTCAGACAAAATATATTGCCATTCGAATCGAATATTTGGATCCTGTGTGGCCCCAGTTAGTGTAAAAATATTGCACCTACAACACAACTCAGAAGGAGAAATCACTGTGTGGCACAGAAAGCAAAAGGGAAACAACGCTGAGATAACAGATCAGACGGCTGCCTAGTTTGGGGGATTCAGCTACACCTGTCTATTCTGGCATAGCACAAATAGGGACACACACACACACACACACACACTAGCATGTACACTAATTTGAACCGTCACTGGCAATAACTAATTAGAACCATGGTGCAAATGCCTAGCAAAAGTGCAGAAAAAAACACTAAATGAAAATATATGTACAACCTAACCTGCTGAAAGTGATTACTGTACTTGCTAAATCACATAGAGTGTACAACAGCACAATGAGATTCCACCGCACGTGAACCTTATATGGCCAGGCTCATGCCCGTCATGAATTATATTATAAATCCTCCAGTACCATGAGTGTGCATGAATGCTGAAAGTATCGCAAGAGGCCTGTTCTAACATGCACATATGGTTCTGGGACATTTATTCAGACACAATGACAAAGAGTACTGAAATAGATCAGATTAACTTTCATAACCACTTTCCTTACCAGTTCATAACCATAATTGAGTTTAAGAATGTTCTTAATTTGGTAAAAAAAACTATCATCGTACTGTAGCATACCTGGGAACTCATGTCATCAGGCCAAGCACATAACCCCATTGTTCAGGCCCCCTAGTGGCGTAGACTCTGGGGTCTACATCACAAACATCCTACAAATATTCACCACTCTACAGCGTGATCTACATGAGCGAATCGGGCTGAAGATACTGGACATTTAAATATATTTAGGAGTTGTTTACAGTTCTTCTTTCACCACCAAGAAAAATCATATACTATAACAGCACTTATTAGAGTGAATTTCTGTCATCATCACATAATTTCCTTCTGCTATGAAAATATCTCATAAAGTATGGAATAATGTCATAACCTTACCTGCATTATTAAAGCCGGACATGTCCTTTCTAAAATGATGTAGTTATGTTCTGCCTATATGTGGTGTACAGTGTCAGTTTCAACACAGGAGAAATCTCAAAAATACGTCTGCATAACAGTACCCAATTCAAATTGGGAGTAGTAATATCTTGGAACTAATTGTAATTGATTGACAGCCTTAATATCTAAAAAGCACATTCTAAGCTTTCCAAGAAGTATAATATAGGTCATTGGACAGTTGGGAGCAATTGTCATGAGCGTATTTGTCATGGATCTGACCTTTTTTCCCTTATCTCTACGTCGCCTTATTCGTTTTTATCGTTTACTGGTAGTCCATCGGATTTTCCTGTGTTCCGTCACGGGTTTTGCTTCTCCTGGTCATTAGTGAGTTCACCTGGTAGATATTTCCGCTCACTACTTATACCCCGCTTCCGGTCTCGCTCGTCGCTTCTATGTTATTTCCTCTTAACATTCGAGCCGGTAAAAAGGTATAGAGAGTTAGTTAGTAAGCTAGTTTAAAAAAACGAAAGGGTTTAGAAAGTAGGGTTTTAGAAAGAAAGGAAGGTTCTTTTAGCGCTCAGTTCTGAGCAGAGGCTTTCTCGTTTTTCTTTCGTTATTACTCTAACTTACGAGTGCTCTTCCCCAGGAGAAGTTTGGGTTGTTGAGCCTCGGTTTTCCTTAGTTTTCACTCCTATAACGGGAGTAAGATAAGCGTGTCTGCTTATCTCCTTTTATTTACCGTTTCTACCGACTAGCGCTCTAACTGCGCTGACTCCAGTTATAGGGGTCTTATAGTTTTGGTTTTCATTGTTTGTTCGCTCCTACAAACGGAGTTAGATAAGCGTTAGTGCTTATTCCTTTGTTTTGCTCGTTTAGCGAGCTCCTCGTTTAGATTGCGAGGGTTATTCTTTCTTTTCTAGTTGTTTCTCCACGACGGATTATTGTCCGTTTTAGTGGTGTTCTTACGAACACTTTAAGACTGGTCAACTACTTGCACTTGGATCTCTATTATTCCCATCTCTGTTTTCTGACAGAGATCCCTCACAGAACATGGAAGCCACAGGGGAGTTTCCAGCAGTAGTTGCCAATCTCAAAGTGATCATTTCCGCTCAGGAGGTAGCCCTGACGGACCAGAGAGAGAGTATTCGGGCCTTGCAACACTCACAGCAAGCTCTACACGAGCAGATGCATTTACAAGCTGTAGCGCTACAAGATCTGGCAGAAAGTATCCGTACTCTCTCCCTCAGGTCCGATTCTCCCCCAGTTGCAGAAGCACCTATACAGGTTATTCCTCCAACATTTACACCTGACGTAAGGGAGCCAAGACTCCAACTCCCCTTACGGTATAATGGAGAATCCGGCAGATGTCAGGGGTTTTTGACACAATGTCTAATTTTTTTAAAAATACAACCCTCGCGGTTTCAGGCACAAGAGTCCAGAGTAGCCTTCATTCTCTCTCTCTTGACCGGTAATGCTCTCGCATGGGCCGATTCACTTATTAGAGCTAATTCTATTATTGTTAGCAATACGGAGCGGCTTATGGCGGAGATGGTGTCAGTGTTCGATCAAGACGTTTCTGGCAAAGAAGCTGCCATGCGTCTAACCCGTCTTCGTCAGGGCACTGACACCGTAGCCACATTTGCTATTACTTTTCGTGCCCTTGCGGGAGTAACAGGGTGGGCCGATGAGCCCCTATGTGCTCTGTTTCTTAATGCTTTATCGGAGAACATAAAGGACGCCATTGCGGGTATCGAACCACCCGCTACATTCGGTGCTCTTGTATCTACGGCCATTCGGTTGGATAACCGGTTTAGAGAGAGAGAGAAGGAGAGGACTCATAAGGGTTTTAAACAGCACCCACCTCGTTACTCTTCCTCTCACACGCCAGCACCGGTTCACAGTCCCTTTGTTGCTCCCATTGAACAGGAGGAGTCCATGCAGGTCGATAGCTCTTCCATGCGCGAGAAAGGGGATGCTAGGTCCCGTGAATGGCGGTGTAGCTATTGTAAGAGGAAGGGCCATTTAAGGGAACACTGTCCCAAACTTGTGGGAAAAGATTAGTCCCGCTAGCGGAACCGAGTCGCGTAGCGGGACTAGAATTAATTTACCCTCGGACCTTCCTGTCAGTTTATTTGCGCTGGAACCACCGCCAGATTTCCTGCAAAGCGTTCATTGACTCAGGGGCAGTTGAATGCCTCGTTGACTCCAACTGGGTTAAAGCCCATAAAATTCCCACCCACCCTCTATCTCTACCTCGACTAGTCACGGCTCTAGATGGCCGTCCCCTAGGTACTGGCACGATCTCCTGGGTTACCGCCGCGATACGCATGCGCGTTCCGTTTTGTAAACATACGGAGGAGATTCAGTTTTTTTTAGTGGAATCCCCAGTTTATCCACTGGTTTTGGGTCATTCCTGGCTCACTCGCCATAACCCACACATTAATTGGGGGGGGCGAGACCCGTTATTCAAAAATGGAGTTCCAGATGCAAACGCCACTGTCATGTCGCCAGTCAGTTTTTGTTGAGAGAAGGGGGTGAGGATTATGCTCAGTCTGACTCAGATAGTGAGGATAATTGCGCTAATAACCAGCAATCCTCTCATGTCCCCTCCGAGAATGGAGAAGAGAGTTTGGACTGGGATTATTCTGCGGAACTACCTCCTGCGTGGCAGGAGAGGACGTCCGAGTCAGATATTGATTGGGAGATTCATTCTGTCTCGGACACTGAGGATGTTGAAGTAGGAGGAACACTCGAATTCCAGCTGCCCGCTAATGTTCCTAAACAGTACGCCGATCTGGCGGAGACATTTAGCAAACAACGTTCCACTTCATTACCACCTCACAGACCGTATGACTGTGCTATTGAGCTATACCCAGGCACTACCCCCTCTAGAGGGTCTCTTTATTCGTTGTCCATCCCTGAGAGCGCAGCCATGCACAAATATATTGAGGAAGCTCTGGTTAATGGGTTTATTAGACCTTCTACCTCGCCTGCAGGGGCGGGTTTTTTTTTTGTTAAAAAAAAAGACGGAGGTCTCAGACCCTGTATTGATTACAGGCCCTTAAATGATATAACAGTTAAGAACAGATACCCCCTTCCTCTTATGAACTCCGCTTTCGAGCGCCTTCAGGGGGCGTCTATTTTTACAAAACTGGATCTACGGAACGCCTATAACCTCATTCGTATTCGCGAGGGCGACGAATGGAAGACCGCTTTTAACACGCACAGCGGTCACTACGAATATCGCGTCATGCCGTTCGGGCTCACTAGCGCCCCCTCTGTGTTCCAGGCGTTGATTAACGATGTGCTGAGGGAAATACTGGAGAAATTCGTCTTCGTGTATCTTGACGATATTTTAATATTTTCGCCCGATTTTTCCACACATGTCGGTCACGTTCGTCAGGTTCTTACTGCACTTCTCAAAGCCCAATTATTTGTTAAGGCAGAAAAGTGCGTCTTTCACACGGGCTCTGTTTCATTTTTGGGTTTCATTATTAAGGAGGGTAAGGTACAGATGGATCCAGAGAAGGTTTCCGCTGTAAAGAACTGGCCCACGCCGTCTTCCGTAAAACAGGTACAACGTTTTTTAGGTTTTGCGAATTTTTATCGGCGATTTATTCGAAATTTTAGTGCGGTAGCAGCGCCCATTACTGCGCTCACTAAGAAGAACCTTGGCAGCCAGTTCCAATGGAATTCGAAAGCAGCTTCAGCATTTTCGGAATTAAAGAGAAGGTTCACTTCCGAACCCATCTTGGTTACTCCCAACCCCTCCCTGCCCTTTGTGGTAGAGGTAGACGCCTCCGAGCTAGGCGCCGGTGCCATTCTTTCCCAATGTTCGCCACTTGACCACAAGATGCACCCCTGCGCTTATTTCTCTCGCGCCCTAACATCGGCAGAGAGGAATTATGACGTAGGGGATCGAGAATTGCTTGCGGTCAAGTTGGCTTTGGAAGAATGGCGCCATTGGCTTGAAGGAGCGGAACATCCATTCACTGTCTGGACGGATCATAAGAATCTTGAATACGTTCAGCTGGCTAAGAGGCGTAATTCACGACAAGCTAGGTGGGCGCTATTCTTTCTAAGATTTAATTTTATTATCACGTATCGCCCCGGGTCTAAAAACGTCAAACCTGACGCTCTCTCGCGGATTTACGACCGTTCTGAAACAGACTCAGTTCCTGAGCCTATTATCGCCACTGACCTCATTGTTGCCCCGGTTATTTGGGAAGTTGAGGCAGCGGTGCAGAGAGCCTTGCGCTCAGACCCAGGTCCAGGTGGGGCACCGGCAAACTGTCTTTTCGTGCCTCCTCGTCTTAGGTCGCGGGTCCTCCAATGGGGCCACGCCTCCCAACTCACCGGGCACCCAGGGGTTCATCGAACTAGGGACTTCTTATCCCGGCGTTTCTGGTGGCCTAGTCTGGAGAGAGACGTACGCTCATTTGTCGCGGCTTGTCCGGTTTGCGCTCGCAGCAAGGCCTCTCACCTTCCCCCCTCGGGTTTTCTTCGCCCCCTACCTATTCCCACCCGTCCCTGGAGTCATATTTCCCTGGACTTCATCACAGGGTTGCCGTTATCTTCAGGCAACACTACCATTTTAGTGGTGGTCGACCGTTTTTCCAAAGCGGCCCATTTTATTGCGCTGTCCAAGCTGCCCTCGGCACCTGAGACAGCGCAACTTATGATTGACCACGTGTTTCGTCTGCATGGCCTTCCGTCGGATGTGGTGTCCGATCGCGGTCCTCAATTCGCCGCCAAGTTTTGGCGGGCGTTTTGCTCTCTGCTGGGGGCTTCGGTTAGTTTATCTTCCGGGTTCCACCCGGAGACTAACGGCCAGACAGAGCGTACTAATCAGACGCTAGAGAATACTCTTCGCTGCCTTGCCGCATCCAAGCCTACCTCCTGGAGCCGTCACCTCGCCTGGGCTGAGTACGCTCATAACACGCTGCGTAACGCCTCCACCAGCCTCTCCCCCTTCGAGGCTCAGTTGGGTTACCAACCACCTCTTTTTCCTGAGCTTGAGAAGGAGGTGGAGGTACCCTCTGTAGGATCTTTCGTTCGGCGGTGTCGGTCGGTTTGGAGACAAGTGCGGTCGTCTCTTATACGGGCTTCGGCTAAACAAAAAGTTGCGGCTGATAGGCATCGTCGAGCTGCACCATCCTATAGAGTGGGACAACGGGTTTGGCTTACTACTCGGGACCTTCCCTTGCGGGTCGAGTCCCGCAAACTCGCTCCTCGTTTTGTGGGCCCCTTCAAGATTATTAAAAGAATCAACCCAGTCACATTTCGATTGCAACTTCCGCGCTCAATGCGCATCCACCCCACGTTTCACGTCTCCCGTCTGAAACCGGTACTCGTAAGCCCCCTCGCCCCGGTTGAGAGACCACCTCCGCCTCCTCGACTCATAGAAGGGGGTCCGGCTTATACCGTTCGCCGCATTGTGGCCGAGAGACGTGTCGGTAGAGGTTGGCAGTTTCTTGTTGACTGGGAGGGTTATGGTCCGGAGGAACGTTGCTGGGTTCCATCGAGAAATATCCTGGACCCGCAGTTAATCACCGACTTCTGCAGAGATAAGGTTGTGGAAACGTCCGGTGCCGTTCCTTAGAGGGGGGGTCCTGTCATGGATCTGACCTTTTTTCCCTTATCTCTACGTCGCCTTATTCGTTTTTATCGTTTACTGGTAGTCCATCGGATTTTCCTGTGTTCCGTCACGGGTTTTGCTTCTCCTGGTCATTAGTGAGTTCACCTGGTAGATATTTCCGCTCACTACTTATACCCCGCTTCCGGTCTCGCTCGTCGCTTCTATGTTATTTCCTCTTAACATTCGAGCCGGTAAAAAGGTATAGAGAGTTAGTTAGTAAGCTAGCTTAAAAAAACGAAAGGGTTTAGAAAGTAGGGTTTTAGAAAGAAAGGAAGGTTCTTTTAGCGCTCAGTTCTGAGCAGAGGCTTTCTCGTTTTTCTTTCGTTATTACTCTAACTTACGAGTGCTCTTCCCCAGGAGAAGTTTGGGTTGTTGAGCCTCGGTTTTCCTTAGTTTTCACTCCTATAACGGGAGTAAGATAAGCGTGTCTGCTTATCTCCTTTTATTTACCGTTTCTACCGACTAGCGCTCTAACTGCGCTGACTCCAGTTATAGGGGTCTTATAGTTTTGGTTTTCATTGTTTGTTCGCTCCTACAAACGGAGTTAGATAAGCGTTAGTGCTTATTCCTTTGTTTTGCTCGTTTAGCGAGCTCCTCGTTTAGATTGCGAGGGTTATTCTTTCTTTTCTAGTTGTTTCTCCACGACGGATTATTGTCCGTTTTAGTGGTGTTCTTACGAACACTTTAAGACTGGTCAACTACTTGCACTTGGATCTCTATTATTCCCATCTCTGTTTTCTGACAGAGATCCCTCACAGTATTTCAGATTATCACGCGTAGACAAGTGTGTTATATGACGTAGTGACCACCGATGAGAAATAATTTTGTTTGCACATTTTTCAACAAATAAACTTTTGACTCATTGGAAATGTATTTGTATCTAAATGTCCAACTTTTGCAAAGGATTAGAGGAATGGTTATAGGTGTCCAAAAACCTAGCCAAACCTATCCAAACCCATGAAAAACTGTAAAGCTATCCAAACCTATCCACACATGAACACAGCTTTATTGTCCCTTTGAAGCACATTATCACATTCTATGAGGAGGCAATTAATGAGGGGAATAAATCAATTTCTTTGTCTCAGTTTAGTCTTCAGTGCCAAAAATGCCCAACACAGTCCCGTTCTGGTCATAAAAGGTATGAGAACATGCACACAATCTACAAGGTCATATGAATTACGACTCCTATATGAACATACGCCAGCCCATGGATTACTATACGGGACAACTAGCTGCCATGTCATCCATTTATGTCCCTATATTAGCTATGCTAGTTCACCCAACATAATGAATTGCCAGGCCACACACAGAAACTTCTACTATAGTGTAGTATAAATTCCTAGTAACATTACAGTCTAGCCATAATAGATTGACAGCTCACCACCATTGTCATTACTTATGGTATAAAAATCCAAGTCGACTCAGGGAGGTATTTTTTTCCAGACTACTCATACTTTATCATTGAGCCTTATTCAGGCTTAATTTATAGCTAATATCTAATAGGTTGCTAGTTAACTAGGTATAAACTAAACTAAACCAGAATAAGACAGACTACAGCTCTTTTAATTCTGAACTCGACGCCTCTACTGTAAAACTCTGACATCATAAACAATATACACGTATTGTTTATGATGTCAGAGTTTTACAATAGTGGTGCCGAGTTCATAATTAAAGGACTTGTCTGTCTTATTCTGGTTTAGTTGAGTTTATACCTACCTGAGTATCTCCTGAATTACTGTGATGCACAATTATCCATTTTGGATAGATTTTTGGACACCAAGATACACCATTTCAAAATGTCTCATGGGACTTGAGCAGTAATACATATCTGTTTCATATTTTGTACACATGCAAACAGAAGGTTTGCGAACCAGAAAATGTAAAGTTTCACCTTATTCACATATGTGACTCTCAGGGGTTCCCTGTAAACTAGGCTGGTGGAACTTCGTTTTTTTACCGGGGGTTATGTATTCACTGACCATAATTTACACATGCATTCTGAAAATAAATTAATTTAAGGCATGATAATAAATGGTACAAGCCATTGTTGGTGTTTGTTTAACGTTTACATCTGGAGTTATAAATCTTTAAACGGAACGGTACCAAACAGGGTCAAATTAAGCCTATGCGCGAAGGGTTTAAGAGAATGCATAATTTTAAAGGGGTCCTGCTTGACATCGCACAGTTGATACTTGTTAACGTTATTGTCGTTTTCTCGTTGGAATAACAAGAACGGGCTTGTCAAGTCACCCACACGCTCCCTTCTGGAGCAAGATATCGTAACAATATACCTAACTACAGCTGGCCCGTGTTTCAATAATGGGCCATTCACTCCGACGTCTCAGTTAAACACGGGATTAAATAAGAAATGTATATTCTGTTCGGGTGAAACTTGGCGATTTATTAGTAATAATGAATTATCTGACGTGGTTTACCATAGACAGGCTCGATGAAGTGAATGCGCGGCGCGCGAAATTTACGCTCTCAAAGTGTAACATCATCGAATAACTTAGCATAGCTAGTAGCCTACTCCAGGCACATGCAGAAATGAATAAAATTGATTTTAGTTAAATCAACGCTTATTATTAAATTATAATATTCATCCCTGATCTGAAAATGGAGAATGAGCGAGAAAAACCTATAGGCTACACTGGGAAAGACGCTTTTTAAAAAGAGAAATATTACAATAGCCCAAACAAAATATTACGGAGACCATGAGCCTCATACGCTTCACAACCCCGGAAGCATACTTCCTCATTCATGTTTTTGTGATTTGCATACTCATTTGCAAAAGGTCTGTAAAACTCATATATGATCATACTTGCAAAGTTTTTAAAATAACACATATGTTTATTAGTATTATATGAGGTGTACAGTCTACAATTCTTATAGGCCTACAATCTCTCAATGAGACTTTTTATAGGGAGTGCCATGTATGTTAGGGAACTAATTAGTCTAAAATGTAGGCTATGTAGTAGTTCTCTATATATTTATTTTATAAGTTTTGTATGGCAAATGTGATTTTTACAGACCTTTTGCATATGGGTAGGCTACGTGTAGAAAGTCCGAAGCGAACTTTCTGTGTGCTGTTATAAGGTGACTATAATTTTGAAGCAACTTAAAACGTCAAGAACAAGTATCATTTCCGAAAAAAGTCGAATATCAAACCTTGCAAAATGCGCATTTTATAACACAAATTATTTGTATATTGTTTGTAGCTGATAGCCTACGATTAACAATCACTCAGCGCATATATTCGTGTTTGCGAGTTGTAGTGACTGGTTGCTTTCCATTCGTAAAATCATACTCACAATTTAATTTAAAATTGTTTTTGACTTTTTGCGGTATTTGAGGAAACATCCTCGTATAGGCCTACATGCATGTAGGGCAGGCGCAGTGAAAATCCTCAAAAATATATATTATAGCCTATATGAATAGGGCTACGGAGTCACAAAAAACATTGCCGACGAGCAACATTCAGTTGATCACACCGAAGAGCCCTGGATATGCGCAGCACCTGCGCTGCACTAATGTCAAAGAACAAACTTTTTTAGGTGACAACAAATGACTTTCTTTCGCACTGTGGGGAATGAGAGGTGAATATTTGGAGCTGTATAGTATCATGCACAAGGGAGGTTACACATAAAGTTGTCACAGAGTTTTGCTCAGTGATCATACTATAAGATATGTGCGTTCTTTTTTATTTATAATAGTGGTCGCAGGATTTTTGAAAGGAACAGCACTCACCTCTTCCAGTGCTGCCACTGCATTCCTACAATGAGACATTCGAGTGGTGAAGTTGGAGGTCGTGGGAGCTTTGTAATCTTCGGTTGTCTCGGACATGAATTCCTTCACTGAGATTAGGTCCGGCATTTTTAATTCCTTTAAAATCGTTGGGCTATTCCCAAAAAATAGTTAATAATACTAATGTTAATAATATTGATTTTCTCCCACGTTAACACCCAAAGCTGAAAAACCTTCGGACTTAAATGCCAGGTCAAACTATAACAAGTGAGTCATTGCCGTCTACGCGTACTTCCCACCGGGATGTCCAACTCAAAGCTCAAAATTACAGGTTACTATTTATATGAATAGTTCCAAAAGCAGTTGACTTGAAAATAACCAATACAGTGTCCTTCCGTTTTAATTCTTGGTATCCCACGCACCCAAGTAATTGAAAAGAGCTAATTAACAAGGACCTGCTTTGCTTACAAGCATTTACACCACACTATCGAGCCTCTTCCTTGTTCATGCACGTCCCAGCTATCAGTAGGCTTTCGTCTGAAATTTTCGCAGCGGAGAATTCAGGAATTTCACCAGAGCAATAAAACGCACAAATTGAGAGTCAAGGTGGGGGGGGATTTACAAACCCAACCAATCAAAACTATCAGTGTCTATAATCGGTCCAATCACAGTTAACACAAGGCGTAGTCATTTTTCAGATTACATTGGCCGGCCAAATCGAACAGGGAATTCGATAGCAGTAGCCTAATATCAGGTGTAGAACTGACTGGCGCTGTGGTGAACTTTTGCGAGGTGGTTTGCAAATGTGGAGAATGAAGTATGACATGGTTCTGTAAGTAATGTAAGATTATAGCCGCAGGAAAGTTAATATGCTTTTATTTATTTGCACATCACAAACGCTACATGTTGATATTTTAGTGGAACCTATTTTCAAAACAATATATTGTAGGAAAGGGCAGTAAGCAATCTCTAGGACATAAACACGTACATCCATTTCATGAATTCATTCTGAACACTGAACATATCACCAGGCGGCACCATCAGTAAACATTCAGTTTATGAAAGGCTGTATTACAGAAACCTTTCTGGGGATTAATTATATAGTTTATATATTTTTAAAAGTACAATACAAGCCTTTGTTTCTGAAGAGACAGTACAAAATGTGAAACGACTCATTAAAATCTGCTTGGCATCTATTCGTAGTCTATCTATTATTGACATAGGCCTACTGTAAATATGACTTTCTATGGATTTCAATTTGAAAACGGAGCTTCTGAGGCCAAACACAGAAATAAGGATGTGAACTAGTACTGAAGTGAACCACTTCCCTCTTGCATGATTTGTAAGAAATGTTGCCTTTAAATTGTATATCTGTTCGGTTTTACATTTCATTATTTGTTTGAATATGGTTTACCAGTTCTTGTCCAGACAATCACCCTTTTTACTCATCTCAGCTCAAAATGTGCACAATCCATTTCATTTTAACTGAGATCTCATTGCAATATATCTTTAGATTCTTTATGCAAAATAAAGGTTTCCTTTTGTCTGTTGTATCCGTTAGCACATTTGAAGTAGGCCGAGATGCCAACTGGAAAGGGGGGTTATTAAAGCAGTTGCATTGGGGGATATCAGTAGGCCTATTATACTCGGTGCGCAGGGTTGGAAATTTAACCAGGACGCTGGGAGAAAATCCTACATTTTGTAATACTTGACACGTGACATGCCTGCAGTGAGTCAAGAGCCGGTTTTAACGTCTCATCCGAAAGAGGGCGTTTCCTAAAGTACAGCGTGCTTTCACTGTACTGGGGCATTGCTTTTTCGGTTAGGTCCAGAGGGAAGAACACCACCTACTGACCCGCCAAGAACATTTCAGCAGCCATGCAGTTTCACAGGTCTCCTGTCGAAGGCCAGCACTGCTTAGCTTCAGCCATCAGTCTGCCGGCCAACAAAACTGTAGATTTATTATTCTGATCCCAAACGTCAGAGGACTAATAAATCTTATTTAAAATCATTAATTAAACTTAAGTAACCTGTACATGAGGTTTTTTATTTACAAAAGTGGGCAAAAATACAATAGTATACTACCAAATAATATGCCTTGTCATATAGCTAGTTTTTTATCCTGTGAGCAACAAATGCTCACTTCTGAACAGCACCAGACAAGTCTTCTCGTCGCCATGGTAACCAGAAAGCTCCTTACCAGGACTTAAGGCAGCCTTAATCACACTGCCTGCACTGTTGATTTGTGTGTCAATAGGAAGACATTTCTTGGTAGAGTATTCAGTACTTGCACATCAAGTGGGCTTGTTGTAATTCTGCTCGAGTTTCTGTCCTGCCAGCGCACAAAAGAATATCTATTGGACTCAAAGGCACAAGACTCCAAGCAAAGCCTTCTACTCTGAGACCAAATCCATTATCATGTGAGCAGTCTTTCTGTCCGTTAAAACGGGAGACACTGAACCTGCGGATGGAGTCGTCCGACACAGCCACAGGAAACAGAGAAATGGTGGTCTCCTCCGGGTCCTGCTGGAGTTCAAGTAGGAAACATGTCCTCAGTGAGGAACCATAGGAATATGCATGTCCTCTAATCACCAATGAGATGTATGCACAGGAGGACAAGCCTACGAGGACGTTCACCATCTTTAAAAAACAAACTGCTGCTCAAGTCATCTGAACCTAGAGGACAGAAGCTTCCCTTGCCCCATATCCACACCCTCACAAATGAAAGGGAGAGCCATTAGCCTTCAGAGTTCTCTAATACATGCAGGTTTTGGTTTTTTCCTCCTGCGGGCGGAGATGTGGCGGTGTGTCGGTCGACCTGCAGTCCATGGTCTGCGCATCCCTCTCCCGCCTGGCACTAGGTGCAAATTTGAATCTCTGAACAACCCACAGATGGAATTCAAATGGCAGCCAGAGAGAGGTTACCACAGAGATAAGGGCAACAGCTGGCTGGACCCATGCTAAGCCTTCTAGATTTAATCGGTCTCTACTGTTCCATTTAAATACCCAAAATATCAGCAACAGTGACAGGGATGTTTATTAATACAATAAGATGCTTCCTTTCCCAAGGAACTGCTAGATGAGTTGTGAGAAGCCATATTTGAGTATACGACACTAATCTGGCAAATAAAATTCCCTGCATCTAAACTTTTTACGACACTACCTGCCACTCAATCTTGCTAGAAATGAGAAGCTACATCTCAAACCAACCCTGCTTGATTAATATTTTTATAAATAACTGCACATTTTTGTTTTTCTTTAAAAAAACATTACCTGCAAAAGTAAAATTGATCTGTGCGAAATGTACGTTAAGAGCATTGTATGGCATTGCGTTGCCGATTCAAATCCCAGTCCAGAGCTCTGTTGCTGTCCCTCAGAGAAAGGTATAACACATTTATAGCTGTAAAATGTAAGCTTCCCCAGATAAGCACATCTTCAAAAACAATGAGTGCAATGCAATTAGCTTAATGCAGCAAGTATACAGAACACAAACCCACCCAGGTGCCTTGATTTACAATAGTAGCAGGGTTAATAGATGAGGCTTTTAGTATCATTAATTCAAAAGAGCATTACCTTGCCTTAATCCACATGACAGGGAGTAAGAGATATTATATATAATCTGCTTAAATGTTGCCTAGAAATAGGCTTACAGGGAGCAGAGCCTGTCAAAATTATGTCAACTCTGTATAGGGACTTTCAGTCAGTCACACATGTCAGTGGGGGAAAAAAAACTCAATAGAACGAGAACACCAGTCAAGGCTTCGGCTTACCTTATAACCACAGAACCAAAACGTTTAACCACATCGATATAGAGCAGGGGTCCTCAATCTTATCCTGAAAGGGCCGGTGTGGGTGCAGGCTTTTGTTCCAACCAAGCAGTTACACACCTGATTCTACTAATCAACCACCTGACTCTTCACTAAGGACCTTGATGAGTAGAATCAGGTGTGTAACTGCTTGGTTGCAACAAAAGCCTGCACCCACACCGGCCCTTTCTGGATAAGATTGAGGACCTCTGATATAGAGGATGCTATTTAAATCCACAAAGCCAGAGAAACGAAGATAGATCGAGTTGCAAATTCAACTGTAACAGAAAAGGTACTAGCTGGGTTCATTTAACAGAAAGCTACAGAAGCACCAAAGCAAAAGCCTATGGCGATTGGGAACACTGAGGGGTATTACCCAAAATGAGCAAACTATTATCAAAATGTTATTAAACTGAATTTATAGGCAGACATTAGTTTAATATTCACATTGTCTATAGGCACGTTTCAGGGGTACATTATTCTCATGCTTCCGGTATTTTCTATGAAGCAAAATTAAAATGCCTACTTGTTTATACTGCAGTGCAATAGAGACAGAATAAATCGACACTTTAATCCGCACGTCACTTTCCCTCGGCCACCAAGGGACTCGGCACTGTGGCGCTATGACACATGATCACTTTTTCTCCATTTGCACTCATCTTAATATTTTACATATAAAAATAAATCTACTATATTAATCATTCTGACAGAATTCCAATGATTCACGGTTGTACTTTCAGGTCCATGCATTTCTCTCGACACGAAAGGCCCTCTTGAGAAAAAAACAAAACAAAAACACGCTCCTCAAAATATCTGCAAAGAAATACAAATTAACTTATACAAGCGTCCCAGAGAAAGATTCAGCCAAAAGAGGCTCTTTTTACTGCAATTTGGCAACGTCTATGGTGAAGGTCTCTTGCGGGACAAAGAGCAGTGTAGAGTATAAAGAGGTGAGCGGTAAATTCAGTCCTCAGGGGGTCTTCACAGATGGTGGGAGAGATGATTTGTCTGCAAGCCAAAAATAAAAATAAAACAAATCATCATTTGGTAATTCAGGCTTCAAAAACCAATGTGCATTTGCATAGTGATCCATACATATAAAAACCTAGAAGACAAGAGGACAGCTTGGGACACACTATATTTAACACACTGAAGAATATTGTCTGCGTCCCAAAACACATTGATGTTAACAGATCTGATGGGGGGGGGGTGGGGGGAGGGGGGAAGAGTGAAAAATAAAATAAAATAAAAATCAAGGTCAGAACCAATACTTGCCACCTCACCATATACTCTTATCCTGAGGAAACAAATACGTTAAGTAAGGAACTTGATACCGTACTACTTTGTAGGTTTCTCTGGATTTTCGAAATACCAAATTATAATTGTAACTAACTGGAGTGTTCTTGCCAACGGGAAAAAAGGTGAACAGTGCCACCTGTTGTCTGTGCATTTTTGAGGATTCTAGAATGTGTGGTCCAGCTCAGAAGAGTTTGTAGGCATTTCAGTGGCGTCGGATTGGGATCAACTCCATGGCTGTGTCCGAATCAGAGCCCCGTCTACTGTGCCCCGTCTCCTGTGTACAGCGTACTGGCAGATGCGTGCCGTTTAATGTGCACCGTTTAGTATGCGACGTGCAGCGCGCAAAAAAATATCCCCTATACCATTTTCCAATCGTACTGTGGAAGCGTCGTAAGACAAGCCACCCTTGCCATGTCGCCATTATTGTTATTAAAGGAAAACTGCTCTATACTCAGCGAAACCCTACGAGGGTTTTAAGTATACTAGATTTAGAGAAAATTTCGCCTACTTGACTTTCTCGTCCCGTCTGCTCAACAAGCCTACCTAATAGTATGGAAAGGTGCCCATTCGGACACAGCCCATCAAAGTTACCACTCATCTGTTCCACACAGGCCTGGACTCCTACAGTCTCCTCCTGGTCCTCGGTAAGAGTCACAGGGTGGGAGACCTTCCTTACCCTAATGCAGAGGCGTGGTGTGTATCCCGCTGTCCTCCAGCGTGGAGAAGGAGCCCCCCCCTGCTCTCGCTGAATCCTCCCCCTCAGTCTCGCACGTCAGCACGCTGATGGGGCCTCTGGAGGCCTTCAGGTGGATCTGGATGCCGTCCTGAGAATCAAAGGTGAGGGAACCAGCTCACGTCGATAAACTCAACCATTAAAGCCATGGCACATAGTATATTCTGTTCTCTCCCGAAGATATACACATGTGAACGTACCAGCACTAACCTTTGCTTATCTATTAAGTACAGACACAAGCATTCGGTCCATGATTGCTAAACACAGAAAATGTACTTCCCGTGACTAAACAATAAACCAGTGTTCATTTCCATAATGCTGCTGGCCAGGTGCAAGCTTTACATTGCACTTGTGGTAAGCTAATGTCTACTTCCCACAATACCGCAGCTTGCATACGCCCCGTGCTATTTTACAAAAAAAATTCTGGTGAAGAAAATTAGGCAATATTACACACAAGAGGTCCCCGTGTGATTTAAAGCAAAAGCTCATGCTCAAAGCACAGTGTCCAAACACCGCCCGACTCTTACTATTCTCTGGAGCTCACCTCCTTGGGCGTGGGGACTTCTAGCCTGGTCTCCTCAGGAGCCTTGATGGCAATGACCACCTGCTCCTGGAAGGCCTCGATCTTGCAGATATCTTCATGCGTCACGTAGGCCGCGGTACGGAAGCGTTAAAGGAGAATCAGGACAGCAGAAATCTCAAGTAAACCTACTTCCTGCTTTTAAAGGTCAGTAACACAAACATAATAGACATTTTCATCACGCAACCGAAATGTTTTAACTAGAGAAAAAAACAAAACGATTTTGCTGCAAGTAATTTTGCAGGTAATTCTTAAGAGTGGCCTACATTGCCATCTAAGAATGATAAATAATATAAAACATTTAAAAAACTGAGCAATTTGGCAAAATACAGATCAGAGATCTGATTTTCATACTGAGTCAAGCACTTACAATTTGTTCTGCCGAACCTGATCATTGACAAATGAAATCGCTACGTCTTCATTGGAGAGAGACAAATAATCTACTGTGGGATCCTGTGGGACACATGCAGGTTCAGTGAGGTTTTCGGCCAAAATGGCCTCGTTGTCGTTTTTTTCCTCAGAAGACGACCTGGAAGGATATTCGGCGTTCTCCTTGTGGTCGGTGAGGAAGAAGAGCTGCTGAGCGCAGCCCTTGATGAGCTCGTCCAGGGCCTCCTCCATGGCCGACAGGTCCAGCAGCTCCTCCTTCAGCTTGTCCTTCCAGGGAACGCCCAGATCGCCGGCCGGAATCGAACCCCTGCCAAAAACCCGCAGAGGGCGCGTCTGAGCCTCGCCCGCACGCACAGAATCCAGCTCCGGCAACGCGCTACACTGGTTCTTAAACTTTTTAACATCGGGACCCAAGATAGAAATTTGTACCTTTGAGGCACTTGTCAAGTACACATACTAGCATAGCCTAGTGGACTATGGACTCATTCCTGGACCCACCTCAGACACTCCCGCGACAACCCGTAGTTTAAGAAACAATGTGCTACTTCACAGACAAAAAGGCAATACAATTAACTTGCTATAGAAAGCATTTACCTCAAGTTACGTGAGCAATGAAAAGATGTTCGCGCCAAACACCTGGGGCCACGTGTACAAAACTCTGAGTAAAAGAATGCTGCATTCATTTCACTGGATTTAAACTTAAAATGGTCAAAACTAAAGTACTTTCTGGTCACGGCAGGAGAATACTGCATAAAACAGTTTGTGGTGCACTGGGAGACTACGTTTTCACAGCCTGCTCAAGACATTTTAAAAAGCTGGTTAAAAAGATTTTTTTTGGAATTTTGAATTTCTGGCCCTTACTCCAGGTTTTCTAGTCTTCCTTGCATAAGATGCATCTGATAGGACAAGAAGGCCAAGTGAATGTGGGGAAATCCACAGGAACTTACACCCACTGGATCTGGCTGGTGCTGCGCTTCTTAATGAGCTGGATGCCGTCCAGCACGTTGGTGACGTCGTAGACGCGCCTCTTGCGGGTCCCCAGGACGCGGGCGGCTTCGTTGAGGTCCACGATTCCATTGGGGGCCAAGCTCAGCAGCTCTATGAAGCGCTTGGTGAGCCGACCCAACGACACATCGCAGCGATACCTCGGCAAGGAGAAGTCCGTTTCAACTGGGAAGAGAGACGGTGCGTTAGTCAGGGGCAAGCTCTGCTTGTGAATGGTCTGTCCCTCAAGGGTGTCTCTCTGGCTTTTGTTATGAGCAATGCAACAGGACCTCAACAGCACTCTGCATCTGGTGCATGAAGACACACATCACTGGTCCAAGTACAGTCAGGGAGTGAAGGGACCACCTCTGCACAGATGTGCGTTTGTGCAAGATCTTCATACTAAAGGTGACAGGCTCATGGATAACAATAAAAGTTTACGGCTAAATGCCATTCACAAGCACAAACGACATTCTTAAAAATAATCATAAGCGCCCCATCAATTCATTAAGAATAGTTCACTTTGTCCATAGCATGACAGTGGAAATATTGTAGAATAGAAAAGGCTCACTCTCTCAACGACGTGGTTTCACTTCCATCTTATTTCACAATTCAAAGTGTTTGTTTACTTAGACAACATCGCTCCTTCTGGTAAATACGACGTTCGCGAATCAGAGGTGTATTAATATTGTTTAAGTAAGAAAACGGGAGTAAATATTGAGGGACAAAGCTTGTTAAAAATAAACCTCGTACCTTTGCACTTACTGGGTTTGTCCGACATATTTGATGCCTGTGCAGTGAACGTGCTGCAAATAAAAAAAAACAAAGCAGCTTGTCAGCACTGTTCCATCTGATCTGACCCCCTCCCAAACTCAGTAAAACTTTCATTTTGATCCAATGATTCATAATGACAGCCTTTCACAGCAATTGTAAAAAAAAATGCATTTTGAAAATTCAAATCCCAAGGTATATGATAATGCTGACTCGGGGGTCTAAAACAGGAATAGTTGTGATGTTAACTCCTGGGAGTTACACTCCCTAATAGGTAGTGTGTGCATTTCCAGGTACAAAGTAAAGTAACAGGTGAGAATTAAAGCGATGATATGCAGAACAGGGACACTTACTCCATTTCATCCACTGAGTCAAGTCTTTCAGGGGCCTCGGCCTCCCACAATTGACCATCCCCACCTTTGTACGCATAATCTTCTTCCTGACACAAACAAGGGAGGAGTTGATGCTACAAAATTCACTTTGACTGCTGTGTCACTGAAGTGCTTACTTTTATGGCTCAGGGAATTAAGACACCCACACCCTCAGGAAGCAAAAAAAAAAATAATTAAGTCATGCGCGTGGAATTTAGTGCACCTAATTAAAAGTACATTGAATCCCCCGACGCTAAATCCCATTGAAAGTGGTTTGATGATCCAAAACCTGTACTCAATTGCCCTCCTGTCACCCATATAGGCAACTAATTTGGCCCGCGAAAACTGACTGAAGACCTTTGTCCAGTCGATACGCCCCCAAAACAAAATAGTGATGCGCCTAAGCGTGTTGCAAAAAGTTTCACAGTCGTTCGCGAGCGAAATGTAACGCTGCGGATACTGAGGTGCACCAGTTTATTTCGGATTCAGTGACGCTTGTTTTTTAAAGAACAAAACCATCCCGTTTACGCGACTGGTCACTGCCTGGCCAGAAAGTAACAATTTAACAGAAGCAAGCTCGTAACAGTAACTTTTAACAGATGCAAATGCAACCATGCGACTAGTTACAAAGCTAGCTAGATCAAACCTGAAAATCGGCAGCATCTGAGAGGTCGTCTTGCTCATCAGAGACGGTTCCAGCACTCATGGCCAGTGGTCCATCCAAATACGGCGGCATAATAGGTATCGCATCTTCACTTATTCCGCGTTGCGTTATGTGGTCTTTCAGGAAGTGGTCTTCACATATTCGATGCTCATCGGAAGGCACTTTGTCGGTCTCTCTGAGTGCGGCTAGCCAAACTTTAACTCTGGCTGCGTCTTTAGGAAAACTGAAAAACCGTTTGCGAGGTCGACGTATGGGCTCAGTTTTTGAGTAACTTCTGTTAGGGCAGCCTTGGACCACGCATTTAACCATGGTCAAAGCTGCTTTCAGAAGCCCGTAAGACTACGCGGTCTTCTGCAGAAAAAAAAGCCAGAGACCCTCCCACTGAACGGATATGACGCCTACAACCGGATATTTATTTCGACATCTCTTCTTCTTTGGTTGATCTTCGCATATATCGCCATATAATGTGTTGGAGTGTGCATTCGGCGTATGGTTCTGCAGCCAGATTTTTCCATAGGCATACAAACACGTCTCAAAATAATATTTTTAACATATAAATGAACGCGGACAATAACAAACGCCCCCTTTCTGAGACGGGTTACAGACTCAGTTCATTTACGCAGTGATAGGAAAGAAAATAGCACCACAAATAGGCGAAATTAAATAGCCAAAGTAACAGGACTCGTTTTTTAAATAAATTGACAGAATCTGCTTTGTCCACACTCCACAGTGCGTTAGAAGTATGATTTCGAGCTGTGTTTATGAATGCAACGAGAGTGAATGGAGACTTGGAGAGAGTTTTCCCGTAGTTAGTTGTCCGTTGTTATTTGCTGCGATTTGAAACGGCAGAATTGGACTACTCCGTCTCCTCTGTCCGGTTTTTCAATTAGGCTACTCAGCTCATCCATAACTTGCGCTCTTTGGATGCAAATATAAAGTGTGTATCAGAGAGGGATTTTTTGTACTTTTTGTTGTACAATTACAAGGGGTGATTGAATGGTTAAAGCAGAGGTGCATAGCTCTGGTCTTAGTTTTTGTTCCAACTAATTACCTTAGTTTTATTTTTCTGATAACTCTATAAACTACGCTGGTTCACTCCTGTACTTGAGCACAGTAAGATATTTATGTAGCAGGTATGCCCTCGAGAGTGTCCGCTCTGATGAAAGCTGCGCTTTGTAGTGAAAATCATTAATTTCCGGACAATATCGCGCATCTTTAAACAGTCGGTATGTTGCATTGCCTTGACCACGAAATGTTTTAAAACTGAAGTCGGGGTTGTGAGTGTATGCTAAGAAGACAATGTATTTTTTTTTTATTGTACTGGCCGCTGTTGTGGGGAGGGAATATCGGCCTCCAGTAAGTGTATTTAAATAAGCGGTATTTAGTAGGTATACATCTCTTTGCCGTAACTTCAATTTGTCACCTGCATGATAATATGCGCTTGTATACATGCCCCTGGTGTTGCGTGGCTTTTTAACCAGCCTTTGCGTTTTGTAACCGCGAATCTGGGCCGTTCCTAGTCGGCCTGGTAGACTACTAAAGAGGGTTCTCCCGGGTAAAGAACCGATAGTAGGTGCGTTCTTGGCCATGGGGGGCATTTCAGATATTGATTAGGTATTAATGATTATCTGTCTGTCATACGTGGTTTATTATATTAAACCATTCTCTCGTTTCACTATATATTAACATTTTATAATATACTACTACCGTAGCTTAGGGACCGAAATATATGCATTTTGTTTCTTACCCATAGTTAAACAAAGGCTGTCTTAATGACTGTCGTGAAACCTATTGATATTCTATGTGGAATCATTATTATGCTATTTATTTATTGTGGTATGTCCTATGATTATGAAATTATATAATGTGATTGGTAATGCTATCATGTATATTCTAAGAATATAACGTCATGAGATTCAAAAGGATGTTTAAAAGGATGATTTAGTCTATTTTGATGTGTACTTCGCTTTATAATTAAAACGTGTATTTTAACTAAGATTGGGTATGGCCACCAGATGGCACTAAACTGATTTTGGGTATCTGTTTTAGGACTTTCTACGTATCTTTAGTTTGACCACTGTTAGCTATAATAAGTACGGCATTGTGAAGCAGAGCACTCTTATTATTGCGTGTTTTGTTGAGTTTGGTTGTTTATTTATTGGTTTGGCTTCACCTCCTCCTCCCCCTCTCCCCGCTTGTCCCGGACAGGAGTGGTGGTCCCATGTGCCTCCCCCTCCCTGTAGGACCCATTTGGGGATTTTCTTAGTTGTAGGACCTGAAGGTCATCACCAATCTTGAAATTGCCCATAGCAGGTTGTACTAACTTGCAGCGAGTAAAGAAAATCACCGTACCAGAAGGTTGCCCCTGGTGGGGTGTGCTCTTATTGCAGTGTGTGTGGGGAACTTTTGTGTTGGGGGTGAGGTTTTAATGGCCCTTCCTGTACTTCCTTCTGAGGGCTTATTGATAACTGACCTTCCCCTTTATTGGCTGGGTGGTTTAGCACTGGGGGCCTCCTCCCGTTCTTCCCTTAAAGATCACCACTCCCTTGGCCTCATTTCTCTCTCTCTTCCCCCATCCTTCCCTTTTCAGTCAGAGGAGGTGGTAATGCCCCTGTTTCTTAATTTGTATAGGTTGGTTCTTTCCATTTTGGTTTTTGTCCATCAATTTATTTGTGCCTGCTAGTAATGCAGATTACGCATCCTAAAAGTGTTGGTTTCTCGTGAGCCTAAGCGAATTGAATAAAATGTACCTTTTGTATTTTTCTAACTCAGCCTCTGTCCAATTAATTCAGTTGAACATCCCTGTGCAGGGAAGTTATTTGATAACCGGTAGGATCTCCCATCTGTCAAATGGGAGTGACGTAGTCATTAACTAATATTTCATTGTCTGGGGAGTGCCCCCTTCTAGTTACATTTAGGATACACTTGCAGTCTGCAGCTGTAGCTGGTGATTATACAAATGCCATTTCAATGTATGATTGAGCCAATTAAATAATTAAGAGCAGAAGTCAGCACAAAATCCTGAAACCGACCGGCCCATTGGGATTGCCCACTAAGCGTGAGATACTGTGCTTAGTGGATGAGCCAATTCATTTCAGGCCCGGACTTCATGACCATATAAGGGGTCCCCCATTTTCCATGCTGCACAGTCTCTGGTTCCATTCTTTTTTTTTATTACAACATGGCAGGAAAAAATTGCACTTCTACGGCTTCAAAAAGCTTTTCACAAGCCCATGCAAAGTCAATGGGTGATGTCACAGTCACGTATGTCCATATTCTACAGTCTATGATTAATACCAAGATATTTAATATAGAGCGAGAAGAGGAGCTAAGCATTTAAACCTGGGAGAGACCTGTAGATAAGTTAGAAGGTTTCAAAACTACCTCCCCACGGAACCTTGTAGGAACAACTATTGAGTGTGTTGAGTGTTGCAGAGAGGTCAAAGGTGAGGTGGAGGAAAAAGAAGCGACCTTTGCAGATGGAAGCTGCTCAGTGAGATTGCTGAGTTCCATATGCAATACAAGTTTGTAGCAGGTTAGTCACATGGATCCTTTATTGTCCTTGAAGGGAAATTGCTTTGCACAAGTGGCTCAGCAAGACAATCACATAAAACACATAGGGCTTGATTTACTAAGACCTTTAGCGTGCGCAAAACTGTTTAGCACACGCAAAACTAATAACATAACCAATGATTGGTCATGGTGTTTGTTTTGCACCAATCATCGGTTATGTTATTAGTTTTGTGTGTGCTAAAAGGTTTTTTAGTAAAATGTCTTAGTAAATCAGGCCCATAGAGTGCAAATACAGCAGCTACAGTTTCAAATACAGTACTTCCAAAAATTGTACTAGATTGTGTCATTCTAGTGATTAAGGAGCTGAATACTTTTGGGGGAGAAATGAGGTGTACCCCTTTCTGTTCAGGTATGAGGTTTTGAGTAATAGCAACCATGAGGTAGAGCTAAAGACTTGATGTATAGAGGGTGTGAGGAATTGCATTTGTTCACTATGAGAGCAGTCGAAGTAAGCTTTTTGAGGGCATTTTATGAGGGCTTTTTTTCTTGAAAATGTAACACTGTTAATAAAATACTAATTTTCCATTTTTTCTTCAGGTGTCACGATTTTTTGTATATAGGGCCTATCCATTAGAGTTCCTCCAAGTTCAACCTACTGCTTTTGGTAAACAGCTGCACTGGGATAAGCACCCAAGACAAGGCCAAGGGCCACATGTATAAAACTCTGAGTAAAAGAATGCTCAGGGAGAAAGTCGGAAATCTGCTTACTCAAAGTTTTGCCTTTTCTCCCTCTGTCTTTTGATCATGTTGTCGCCATATCACATTGACTCCAAAGACTAGGTGTATGGTGTCCAGCATGTGCAGAGGTATGCAGGTTCTCTTATTTTATATTTTTATCTGAATGATCTGAATTTCTGCGTGGAAACTTGCTTACACAGCTTTCTGAGGACATTTTTCTGCTCAGCACTGTTTATACATGTGGCCCCAAGTGTTTTAAAGCAAATTTCCAATCCCAGGAGGTTGTGAAATTTGGCGCTGTGGGGGCTGTGTGTTAGTGGATGATTTTAATTAAGAAATTAATTATGGTGACGCGATTAGTCGTAGAAGAGAGTTCCACATTGATTTGTCCCGGAATCTGTAGATCAACATTGAAGTGGCAACGTCACGTTTGTGATTGGGCGAGGTTGTCATATTTTCCACGTTTGATTGGTTGATGGGAGACCTTGGTGTCCGTTTCTCACCGCCTACTCCTGATTCGTTGTTGTAAGGGCCGTGTGTCTCTCGGCGGTGCTGTAGCACTGCTCACAGACCGCTAAGACGTGCAGTGTAGCAGTAGCAGCTGCAGCAACACCAACACCAGCAGTTATAGTTACAGCTGCAGAGAACGGCTCGGGGTTTCACCATCTAAGGGTGAGAGGAGCAAGAATTCAATTAGCACTGACTGAATCATGGCTACTGAAACGATATCCTCGTGCACAGGCTCCAGTTTACTGCAGCCCATCAGCGAAATCATCAATCTCCCATTGGATCAGGTAATGTTTGATATTAATTAAAATGAAGCATTTTCTATTAATGGTCTCTCTTAACTGTTGCATAGGAGAGATTGCATACCAGACGCTTTTAATGGAAAACAATGAATTCTGTAGTCTATGAAGGGTAGCACGCAATATAAGCATAGATGCTGTTGGTCACACGAAAGATTTTCGTTCTGCTGGTTTTAGGTATGGCTCATCCGACTGTTAACCTATTGTTACCACATCATAAGCCGCTTATTCGATTGGTTTTCATTCATTGAGTGAAAACGAATCCACAAACCTAGCGATTAAATAAAATTCCAGGCATGTTGAAATGTTACGCTTTTCTATCGTACGTTTTGTCTAAGAAAAGGAGCAGGAAAGATGAACGTCGCGAGGCTTTGAAACCCCCCCTCCTAAAAAAATGCGAATTTCCCAGCTGCTTTGTGCAGATGGAGACGAGAACGTGAATTGTTCTCCCCCGGCCTGTCTGCGTTTTTCAGTCCAACATTTGGGTCATTCTGAAATTTGGGTGTATTGTATTTGTTTTGAGATTTATATGGTGGTTGGGGGCTTCCAACTGTTAAAAAAAAAAAAAAAAAAAAAAAGAAGAAGGAAAAAAAGAGAAACTGAAGTTGGATCCTGTGTCATTTTTTCCCCAGGCGTTATTTTCGGGGCGTACACGCCTTCCTCATTTCTATGCTCCTGTCTGGGACACTGACATTTTGATGCAATTCATTACGCTATGTAGTTATTCTAGTAGCGATATTCTAGTTAACCGTTTGTTTAAGTATTCCTTAATACTCGCATTGCCATGCTTTTTGTGTCGGCTTTTGCTGGTGAAAGCAACCCTGCTCAGTTGAAAGGGAAAGCCAATGTGCATGTAGCCGAAATGAAACCACCACGGATGTCTTTACAGATCATTATTTTTCAGTGTTGATGCGTATCGCCAGTATTGATGGTTAAAATATTTGGCGGATGCCTTTTTAATTCAGAAGATTCTCTCTTATGATACAAATATGAAGATTGGAAGAAATGGAGCGACTCACCTTTCGCTCGTGGTTATTGTGTCTGTTTTTTTTAAGCATAGATATCCAGTTAATGTGTAAACGTAATACCCTTACCTCCGGCATCATTAATTTAAACCTATACAGTTAACAGATTGCAGGATAACTGGTAGGCCTACCACCCTACATGATAACTTGTGTTGAATATGATTGGCAGCTGTTGGATTGTCTATTTTATGCAAACGAATGTGTCGTTAAGTATACTGGTGGCCTCCTGTACAAATGTGTCATTACACACTGTTCTTTCCATCGCTGTAATCATGTGGTTCATGACTTGACAGCATTAGATGCCTTGACTTGAATGTTTTAATGAACTATTTGAAAAAATATTATTTTGTTCCAATGCAAGGATACTTTACATTGAGGAAATCTAAATGTCTGTACAATGAGCATCACGTCTAGCTGCCAATTGCTTAATCATAAATCTTTCATCATTCAAAATGCATTGAGTGCCTACTCACTGTCACCTTAAAACATTTCACCCAAAGGTGGATGAGATACTGTACATACCTTTCTTTTCAACAAACTATTGGCTTTTATTTTGTAATATTGAGCAAAAAAATCTTCTTGGATTTGTTCTACATGAAAGTAACAAAGCATTTTGATTGTAGCAGTACCATGCATAGCCCCCCCAAAAAATTCTGATTTGTTAATAATCCATGTTTTCTCAATGAAGATTGGTTACCATGGGAACAACTGGGAATTCTGTGGTCTCTTGGTAGTAAGCCAGCTGAGAGAAATGCTCATATTCACTGGAAAATCTGTTGCTTAATTTATTTAAACATCCTCTATTATTACCTACCTTTGTGGTCAATATGCTGTCTTTTGGCCCTTTCCCAGTCGTCGGCAGAAAGATATTTGCATGATTTAAAAATAAATAAAAAAATTTACTGCTCAAATGAGGATCTGAAAGTTTACCTTGTTTTGCACTGTTGCTGTTTGTTTTAAATAGCATTAGTTTTGAACCCACCAGTAACCTCATATATGGTAATTGTTAGGCTATGTCATTTTCACACAGTGCTCTAAATCCGGCAAGATTAGTCATGTCTTTTTTTCTTTAAACAAGGATTGATCTTAAAATGTGCTGTCCGGCACCCGTTTGTAAAGTCTGATGTCCACCCCATTGAAAGAGTTTTAATTGCCCTGTGGAGAGCATAGCTCACAAGGGACTGTTTGGTTTTTAATCGGGGCTATAAGAGAGGTGATAGGCCATATATGCATTCGGAGTAGATGGCCCTGAATGTAGAAGCGTACTGGTCTTTGTTCAGGCCACACCCCGGCGGAGAAACCTTTAGGACACGTCTGCCACAATGGTGAATGCCGTGCTAAGAGCACAAATTGATTTTCCACCCAAAAACCAAGCCACCTTGAACAATGGTAGCTGGGATGGCTTTTCATCCATTATTTTAGCCTGCCCCCCCCCAGTCCTTGAAGTAATAACAGTAATTGGAACATGAAGTGTCATGTTTCTGTTCAAGATGCATATTTTAATTCCGTCTTTTCACTTTTTTTCACCCCCATGATAGGCTTGGAATCCAGTAATTTTATGCCTCTTAAAAAGAGACATATTATTATTATTATTATTGTGCAAGGCGTTTGATCTGATGGGCCTACTTCTTCACTTGCTCATGAATTTGTATTTCATATGGAACTGTTATTATTGTATTTCTTGCCAATCATTTATTATTTATTATCTTTGACTCTCACAAGGAGCAACTATGATTTGAACCATTGAACCATTTATGTTGATGTAATAAACGTCTCTCCCAGTGGCTGGCTATTGAAAAGAGGAGGGGATAAGTATTCCAGTGAGTGATGGCAAATGCCAGTACACACTGGACCCCATTATGACTCTAATGGGAGTATTTTCAGAATGTGACTTTTGCAATGATAACTTAACATTGATGTTAATATGCATTATAGAACATGCACCATTATATTTGGTATTAAATTGGAAGAGGAAAACATTACAATTCTTTGTGCGCTTCCTCGCTTTTAATTACCTGGTGTTACCCAACCTTCAATTAATTAGTAAAACATACCGATACCACATTTGCTGGAATTTACTTTGTAATGGTGATCTTTATTTAAATTGCCATACATGTTAATCATGTAAAATCACTGGGAAATTATTTCCAGATAACTAGCCAGCCTACATTACATAGAATTCAGCAAACCGTCGTACCCAGCGGGTACTTTGCTCAAGGGTACAACTGGCAGTGCCCTACCCTGAATTCAAACCTTTGATTATATGAGGGTTATGGACAAGGGTTTTGGAACTGGAGCTTAGAGGTTTTAGGTCCCAATCACATAACCCTCATACAATACTGCCGTGTCCTATGCTGGATGTACCGTCCTATACTGCCACCTCAATTTATCAGCTTAGAGGTGAGTTCTAAACATTATTTCAAGCCCGTGAGTCTACCCTGAGCAAGATATGTTTCATCAGGTCCCACGGTTGGGGGAATTACTGAAACTGAGAGACTCATGAGCTGAGGATTCCATCTTTGTGGGCTCATGTTGCATTATGTGGTGAGGTTTAGTACCCTTTCAGCCTACATCTTGGTTGGAGGGATGGCAGTTTTGAAGTGAAAGGTGTTTGCGCGTTAATTCTATAAGTTTGTTGCACTTTGAATACATTTGACACATACAGGGCTATTGGGTGCAATTGTTTTTTGGTTACGTTTTCTCACGGATACATTTTTGAATGCATTTGGTCATAAATGTCTTCCGTTTTCACGTGTTGACTTCGAGGTGATGGTCACATTTTCTGCATGGCGTATGGCCCATTAAAAGTTGGAAAGAACAGTAGGACATATTTGCAGTACTGTGGTGCAGGGACTAGGGTTACATGGCGGGTTTAAGACCCCTAAGTGGCGTACTACCATTTTACCCCTGAGCATTTTACCTTAACCATCCTATTATGTTCAGGGTCAGTTTGACCCGATCCAGTGTTTGATGGCTCTTAAAAACCAGTTAACCTTATGTCTCCCATCTTGTATGACTTTTCCTAATTTGGTGGGATTAAATACTAAACATACAATGAACATAATGCTGTTTTCAAAGGTCCTGCACCAGATGTAGACTGTACCAGATACAAAGCCCTTTGTATACAGAGGTGTTTTGTGGGGTCATTTTGACCCCAAGCTCTGTAGCTGTATAAAACATAATACAGTTTTTTTTGTCTCCTTGCCGGAGACAAAATTGGCACACTGCCACCTACATTACAAGTCACCTGCGTAAGTACACCTGTTAAGCAAATAAATAATTTAAAATATTAACACCTATTCTTTTGACTGAACCCAGTGGGCTTGGATGCTCTATTAACACATGCTGCAGTATTGATGAAGCAAGAGAAAAGGGACATTACCTGATTCGGAGCTTGCGTTCTCTCCTAAGCCCTTCCTTCTTTGGCCTCCAGTCAGGTGTGGCCGTGTGCAATAGTTTCCATTTCTCGTGCGTCTACCATGCAGACGGGGGCAATAGATTTCGAGTGCATCCCAGAGCCCATTTCACAATTTGCGTATTGTATACTCCCCTGGGCGCATCTCTCAGCAGGCCTGGTCTCTTTGTTTACCTTGTGCATTTAATTTACCATTGGGTTTTAATGAGCTCGGAAAGTAGTAGTGGCTCAAAATAAGTTGCGCATTGAGATCCTGGAGGGCGGCGATGCATATCGGAACCACAGACGAAGAAAATAATGTAGCTAATTTGTTAGTCAAATTTTCTGGGCCGGCCTGAATGGTGCAGTTGAGGTTCTCGGCGCTGTAGACGGCTCTGCAGAGCAGTGTTCTCCACCCGGGCGCGATCCATGTTTGAAGATTAAATCACATGTGACGACGCAGCGCCAGGTGTTCGGCGCGGCCAAAGCGTCGCAAAGGTCGCCGACGGGCGTGGAGGCGCGAGATAGGCTCGCATCATTGTTTGTTTTGTGTGCTGCTGTCAACCTTGTATGTAAACTCCAGCAAAACAAATGATTTAATGGATGGGAAGTAGATGATGTGGACCATTTTAGCAGCTGGGAATATGAATTTTTTTAGTGGGGATGCCTCACGGCACAGAAACGAATGCAAACCAAGAGGTCCATGTCCGCCACACGGCCCTGTGAAAACTCCCTGTTTGACTTCCTTTTTTTATTTTCTTCATCTGTCCTTTTAACTTTTCTCGTTCCCTCACTGCCTCTGGTTAGGACCTGCGGGCGTGCTCTTTTCCCCCCACTGTCCCCCGTTCTCTCGAAGGAAGGGGTCCCTAACCCTGGGCCCGGAGAGCTGCAGGGTCTGCCGCTTTGCGCTGTGACTCAGCAATTACTTGATCAATGAAAACGGTCGATTACACACTTAACTGCCCTCACCTGGTTTCCTTGGTCTGAATTTGTTGCTGATTTTGAAGGCGCTCTAAGGTTTGATGAATGTGTGGCTCTCTCAGCGGAGTAACTCAGTGTCGTTGGCTCTGCCTCTCTAGGATAGCTCGGTTTTTAGGATTTGTGCTTCAGGGTGCATGAGCAAGCCACGTTTTATCTATTTTTTTAGACTTATTTCCAAATATTCCTTGTGATCTTTGTTTTATTACAATTTTATCAAAATATAAGATTGAAATGTAGATTGAAATGCATCATGAGCCATATGTTATGTGGTGCCATAATAGAGGCCTGTCACATAGAACTAGAACTGTCGTTACCAATGGTTACAGGGACGCGCCGCCATGTTGGCGGACCAACCCTAACAGAGATGCTTAACGTTACCACTGAACTTGTAGTGTTCGCTACTCCATGAAACGAGTTTCATGCTAACGCTACTATGATTGCTGTCCTACAATGACGAACCTCTGCACTGCGTACTGATGTGCGAATAAAACTGGGAAAAGGCGAAAATGTCCTTTTACATGATAATTTGAGGACTCACCATAGTAGCTAAACCACCATGCAGGGTGAACGAACTCAATTTTACGACCGAAATAAGAGACTGGTGGTTGAAAGCAGGAGTGAGCTGGGTTTAGACAGCAACCAGGCTCGGATCGTTACAGCATAGGCTCGGATCATTAATGGTAAATTACGTTTTATGAACAAATTATAAAGTTAGCCAGTTAATATATACATAACTAGCTGGCCTAATGTACATTTATGTGCATTATCTTAATGTTAGAAAGTTAAAAGTGAATTAATCGCTTGGTTTAGCTAATGTTAGTAGCTATATCATTTGTGTGAACGACTGCTACGCCTGCGAAACATTAATGTTAACCTAATGCGATACGTCAAGCATATTGTGAACATCAAAACAGTGTTCATTTGAACTATTATTACATTGCTAGGGGTGCTACGTTGTACGATGTCTCACAAATAGATTGGATAAACTGTAAACATTAGCTACCTGTGCTGGCCAGGCAGGGTTCGAGCAATATGAGAGAATCCAGAAGAGGGCAAAAATAAAATGTAACGTTACGATAGTAAGCACCAAATAACAATGTATTTGAAAGTAATAATTAAAGTAACGGTAAATGTACTTTATGTGTAGAACTGATTTGCCTTTTATGGTGTCTACAACTGAAGTTCCCTATCGGGAAAAAAAAGTTATTATATTCTATCCCTCGAGCTAAAATGTTTTATTGCTGAAGTAGGCTACTGTAGCCTACCTAACATGTAAGGTATCACTTTGCTCCCATATTAACTGCACAAGCACTTTACTTACCAAGGTGGTATACTACAAAGCAGGATTACTGAGTTAGTACTAGCTGGATAACTCAATAAAACCCAGAACAGCTCTTTCTACTTCAGCCCATGCATGTTCCAGATTTGGGAGGGTTCCGGGGTTTACTCTGTAATTAATCTTACTTCGTACGTATACCCCCGCGATACTCCTTATAATATTTGTTTATGTTGGTATTATTAGAATAGAATATAATAACTTTTATTTCCCGCCAGGGAACTTCAGTTGTAGCCCCAGCAACAACAAAAAAGACATAGACAGAGCAGACCCACAACACATAAACAAACATATCAAACAAAGATATCCAACAGAATCATTACATCAATCAAGTGAATGAAAGTGCAATACAGCCATGATTAAAAATGGCCCCCGCTGTCCCGAGATGTCCAGTGTCACCAAGCAGTCCAACGCACAAACTCCACATCCACGAATTTCCTCCATACATGCAGTGCCGCGGTCTCTGTACACCGCCAAACTGAGAAATTGTTTCGTTATGTTGTGCACTGTATATTTTGTGTATTGCTGAGCTACCTGTAAGCATTGCGTAAAGCAAATTCCGATGATGGCAATAAAGGGAAATTAAGCAACCTCCCGATTAAATGTGATAGCCTATTAGTTTGGTTTGCATAACGTTATGGAACACCGGCATTTGGTCTTCCAGTATGGTGGTTGGAGTAAAAAGTGGGCGTGTCTGGTCAAATTGTGACGTAGGTGACAGGCCTCTATTGACAGAGATGTACATTTTTGGTGTGCTATTTATTTATTTTTTTGTTTTGTTACATTGTTATCGAAAAATTGTTACACGTTTGTCGTTCAAGGCGAATGATGCATCAGTCTGCCACCTAGCATTTTAATGCATAATGCATTCTGCAATTCATAACTGATACTGCTAATAAATCTCAGGGCAATACAAGTTTGTAAGCTAATAGGAGGCTGACCTTATGAATAATTCCACTTATCTCCCAAAAATGTGTTCTCCTAGTTACTATATGTTGCTTATGTTGATTGCCTGGACCCAGGTCTACGTGAATGGTACACGGATTAGCCATCTCTAGGAACATGATGGGTGTGTCCTTCTCTTATGGGCCCCAGAGAAAAAGGCTAACGTAACAGCTTGCCACACTTATTTCAGGATTGGCCAGCGCTGTTGAGATGAATTGAATAAAAATAAAGGGGGTAGAGTGGGTTTTTGCTCGGCTCTTCCCCTTTCACTGTAACCACACCCAGAAAAGTTAGATTTTGCACCAGGTGTTTTTCTGTCAGGCAACTGTTGTTTTACTTGCAGCCTATTGCATTAAAAAACAACCCAGTAAGAGGTGGAGAAGAGCTAGCGTTTATTTAACCAGAAGCAGAGGACTGTAAGTAAGTAAGTAAGTAAGTATTTTATTTATATAGCACCTTTCATACAACGAATGCAGCTCAAAGTGCTTTAAGCATTACGGACAAAAATCTTGATATTGTTCATGGTTTTATTTATCTTTATTTTTTTTAGGCCAGGGTCTGGTTCTTGGGGAATCCTTTTTTGTTTTTTGTTTTTTTGTCGAAAGGACACCGGGGATTTGAACTTGTTCTGTCTCTCAGCGAGGGGTGCAGGGTAGCTGGCCTAAATTCAGTAGGCTACTGTTCACCCAGGATGGCTTCAACAGAAAGGACCGCTGTAAAGGCTTTCATTGCTGGGCCCCTGTAGTTTGTGCAATGCTTGTCTTTGTTTCATTCACAAGCCTTGGTGAAATCTCTGGGCTTTTATACCAGTGTAGACAGACGAAGGCTTACAACACAAATGCCTAGAATACCAACCAGCGTTTAAAAACGTCAGCCAGACTCACTGAAGTGTTTGGAGACAAAAAAATATTACTGCACAGTGAGAAATATTACTGTGAGAAGACACTAACCCAGATTTATAAAATGTTTAGGTTGTCTGCGTCTCTTTTCTCACTTTTTCAATATGCTGTTGCCGATAGTGGGTTGAACAGAAGTAGTTGTATTTTTTTGTTGTTGTTACATAACAGACTGGAGAACCACTTTCGCCTGCACACCATCACATGTGCTTCCATCAGCTGTGCTGTGGGGGTCTGCAGATGGAGAGCTGAGCTTGAAATACAGCTGTGGTTTAAAGCTGAGCAAGGCCATTGTAGGCCTAAACTTCATTCATTAGTTTTGATGTAGCCTATACTAGTAATAAAACACTTGATTTGTTCAAATTAGTGGATTTGCACATTTTTAAACACCTTTCAAAAGAAATGTATGTTTTTTTTTAACTCCACACTGATGCATCCAGTTTTGCAACTTTTGAAGAATTCATTAAATCTCAATCTGGCAGCTGTGATTATACTTTTTATTTTACAAATTTATTTTTACAAGGGCAATTCACATTAATCATTGTACATGTGGCAGTAGTATCCAACTGGCTAGTTTTCAACTGCAGTCCCTGGGCATACCAATTACCCTGAAACCCCTATCAGAAGAGCACACAAAATAATACTTCAGTTACCTTTTCTTACCTAGATTTTAAGAAGCTGGCTTCCACACACACACCGGTAAATGAACCAGTTGGTTTATAGATGTGGATTGAGGGCCAGTTGACCTTCGATGCCACTGGATTAGAATCGGTTGTTGGGTGGAGGCTACTTGTGGAAACTGAGAACCATTTTGAGAGTCTGGGCCATACGGTATTGGCCAGGTTCACTTGCAATGCGAACACAATGGCATACTGCTCTGTAAGGAGGAGGAACCTACTGTTTTATGGCTGGAGCAGCAAGATCCACTTGCTCCAATGTGACCTTGAACACGTGAGCGTTTCCTTGCCATTTTATTTACCATGTCATTGTGATTAGTGCATACGTCTGCCCGCGGTTTGAAACATTAATGTTAGATGAAGAGACTAGAGGATGCAGCATATTTCTCTTACTGAGAGGAAATTAATTCTATAAGCATAATTTATTTTATTCACGTATAGGGACATTCTTATCCAGCTCTGCTGATATAGGTTGCCTATGAACCGTTTCCCAGCTGGAACAGGACTGCACTTGTTCTTCCAGGATTTAGTGATGGGAAATGTTTCCGCACGAATACACCTTGAACAATTTTAGAAAGCGGGTAAAGGTATGAAGTTCAAGCTTTTCTTGAAAAATACACTAGCTTTGTCGATGGTAATCTATTCTGTGTGCTGCACGTTACTGCCTGGGCAGGAGTGAGCTGGTGTTATTTGTCTCGGTGACAGTTTTAGTGTCAATATTGTTATTGCTTTTATTTAAATTTGCTGCTAACTATTGCTTTAGCAACACATTGTCAGAGGTGCCGTCATGCCGATAAAGCATATTTGAATTTGAGTTTGACTGTCGGCCCCCCTCCCACAATGAGCTCTGCGCCTATGTTTCCATTACACTCGCTGACTGAATATGAAGGTATTCAAATGCGCACGCGTTCAGCCCAACTCTCTAAATGATCTTGGCAGGCCGCGGCTCTCCGAGTGCGATGCAAATCCCACCCGTTTCCCTTGAGGTTGTTGCCCTGGTTTTTCCATATCGCCTGCGAGTCGAATGCAGTGCTTGCGCTGGAAAACATTGCCACTGGCTGTTGTCCAGCCAGGAACACTTAATCAGCGTTTGATTGAGCTGTTAATTGAATCGTTTGGATATCTCAACATTTAATTTGCTGTACATTCTTTTGAGATGTGCTGCTGGAGGTTTTCTGTGCTAATCTCAAACTCAAGATGTTGACTTGGCATATTTTAGTTCGTCTTCCCTGGAGTGAATTTGGAATGGCTTCAATTAAGCTTCGTTCATTGTTAAATGAACTGTTCAAGGCCCCATTGAATAACTAGGTAGTCTTAATCACCAAAGTGAAATCCATACCTTTTATGACTAATGTGGTTAAGAGGCTCATGTAATTAGACTTTGCTTACAGTGATACCATTGCCTGTACACAATTATCTGTTATGCTTACAACAAACATATTTCTAACATTTGCTTGCCACAAAGAACAGGCAGGTTCTGATATAATATGATTTAAAATCCAAATATTTCAGTAGTCTGTTAATAGCATAACAGTTAAACCTGCCTGCACAGTCTGATTGGGTAGCGTTGCTCTAGAGGAGAATTGAGGTTTGTTTTTTAGTTAATTCATTGGTTAGAAAGGTAAATTGATTCCATTCTATATGTACAACCCTCATGGTTGGAGAAAGTCAAGCTAAACTCTTAGCCTTCATCTCTGCGGTATGTGACTATGTCCCATTTGCTTGACCTGCTGTAAGAGGCAAAGTCTCATGGAATACTGGCTGGGAGAATCGTTTCCGCCTCAATTTCAGAGTACAGAAATACATGTAAGCTTAATTCTGCCAACTAATTTCGTAGACTAAAGTCTTCTGTTGGATTGTCATCATCCTTTCTGAGAAGTCCAGGCTTAAGCGTGGTTATTGAAATTTGAAAGTATACAGCTGATTTCTCCTGGGCGCTGTTGTTGACCTTTTTATATGGTTTGGCTCAATATTTACAGCGGGGCTTTTCTCTCGTTTCAGAGCTCGGTTTTCTCCTGTGATCTTCAGGGATTTTGAAATAGTCTGCCGTGTTTGTTCAGTGCATGTGAGCAACCGTGCAGTAATGGGTTCATTGAAAGCGTACAGTTGAAGCTGAAGTGAAGTAACCCATAACGACAGATTGTAATGCACTTAAAGCCGAGAACAACACTCTGGCTTTTTACAGTTGATCCCCAATGTCCCAATGTTACCCTCCATGCCCTCCGACACCACAACCCCCCCCCCCACACACACCTCACAGTAACCATCAATTGGTTCTACGCTAATTTCAGTCCATCTGGGGTTTCTGACCCAAGCTCATAATTTGTTGATTTGATTTGACATTTAACACTATTTTATGATAATTACTAATCTGTTCTGGGGTGTTTCCTTTTTCTTTATTGACATGGAACTGACATTTAAATTAAGTTTTGTTTTAAAGGAAAAAATAACCTTTATTATGTGTTTTGTTTTTTTAACCAACAGAGAAGCAAAGTAATTTAAAGTCTGCTGGGATTTGGAATGCCTCTAAAGCAGAATGTGTTTCTCAGACGCTCGCTGACCCCATTACTCAGCGTTCTGCTTCGTGCAGCGGGGAAGAAGCGGTCTTAAAGCTGAGCTGTCCCTGGGGCTTTACGACTTCGGTCTCCGCGCACCTGCCAGGCAGTGCGTCTTTCCTTCCGCATGTCCTGCTGCGGCATTAAGCATGCGCTCTCTTAAGTAATCAAGTTTTTAGACAAAATTGCATCTGTGTCAGTCACACACACACACACACACACACACACACACACACACACACACATTAACACGAACACAGCCCTTCTCATATCCCTTCCTCATATCTTTTCATATCTTGCTCTAGTGCAGGGAAGGAGCTTCTTATTAAATCAAGGCTGCTATTGCATTATGTCTTAAGTGCTCGGACTCCTTGCCTGCGGATCTGTGTGTCCAGGTTTCAGCCCACGATAGTCCAGAGTCCAACATGCTGCGGCCATACGCACATGCATTAGATTGAATCACCCCCTAATAACATAGTGAGCTTGATAGTGCAGTTTAATTCTAGGTCAGTGCAAATTAGGGACAACTGAATGTCTATTAAAAAATGCCAAGTATTCACAGAAAAAGCTGGTCCTGTTGAAGGTTTTTCTTTTCTTTTTTTTCCCTCCATGTGTGTCTTTCATTCAGTATGCGTTAGATTTATATTCATGGCATGCGATGCTGTGTCCAGTGGGAATAGGATCATCATTCACTTCATGAGTGGCCATAGAGATGGGGTCATGGGTTAGTGGTGGGTTCTTCAGCGAAGCACTGAGCCGCTGCAAGTTAACCATCATCTCGCGTCTTCATCTTTTAAGGGACCTGCAGTGAAACGATGCTGTTGCCCGATTAGGCCGGTTTAGTAGTAGTTGGAAAAACTGTGCGTGAGGTTTTTTTTGCTGCCCTTGCTGTAAGCGATAACCTTTCGATTTGTATTGCTTGATGTTTCTCTGCTCCTGGGCTATCGGAGGAATGTTATTGATGCCAGCTTATCTTTGGCACGCAAAGAGCACCCGTGACTGGTTTGCCGAATGTTTCTGGCAGCGATCGAGTCCCGCCACACCACTGGGTCCACTGGGAAGCGGAAGGATTGACTCCCGCCCGCTTGGCGGCTAACATCTCCGTTTGAAATGAGTTATTTTGGAGATTCGAGGGAACGCTAAAGAATTTTCATCCAATTTTCTTTGCGTTATTTATTTTGTGTACAGCTGGCTTCATGGTACGTTTTTCATGGACCATTATGAACTGCACCCTCTCATGTCAGTTAGTCCTGTAATTGGCATGATACAGATCATTTATGAATATACTGTAGATTGGTATCTATCTCAGCTTATTTATTGACTGATTATATTTAGCTTTCCAATGTTGCGTATGCCAGTGTAAAATCTGTTTAATCATACAGGAATTATAGTGGTGCTTACCAGTAATAAGAATGCTGAATGATGGTCATGCGTGCCAGTAATAAGTCATTGAAGTAAGTACTTGGTTAAGCAAGTGGGATTTAGCCATTACTCTGTATTAAATGTCAAGGCCGTTTTCTACGCCATTGATTTGGCTCGTGATGAGCATGCAAGGAACCACTGGGGTTTCTTCTTTGTTCGAGGTGACTAAGAGCACCTAACATACTTAGCTAGTGCTTAAAGAGAAGGCCGTGTAATTATGAGGCGTTTAGTCGTCTGCTGAGTGTAGCCGTTTCACACACGATACAAACTGCTTCATTGGCTGGTTGCATTAAAGTGTTTATGTGAAGCTTGAACCCCTGTTGTTAGTGACCTTGTAGTCACAGGCAGCTCTTGTCAAACATTCATATAGGCTATTCATTACGGTTCCTTGTTCAGCGGATGTCTCTTTTGAGGGGAATGTTGAACAGGGACATCTGAGATCAGAACCGATCTCAGATTGGACCAGTTGAAAATGTATTAAATTAGCCTGACGTTCGGTAGCTTTTGCTCACTTGTGGCTGTCTGTCGTTGCCGACGATGACGTCACTTCCTTGGAGCGGGGAGTTGTGGCTACCGCTGCTGACGGCGGTGCCGGCGGAGCTGGGGAAAGGTTTGAGTGCAGCGAACGGACTCTGTACCCAAAGAGATGCCGCTTTGGCTGAGACTGCAAACACAAATGGGCCGCCTAAAACGGGAAGCCTTATTGTGGCTCGTCGTCATTAGCTTTGCGGAGCTTTACAGCAGCACTTTGTCGTCATCGCCTTGTCCCCGAGGTGTGTGAGTATTGACTATGCTACAGTGCCACTCTGGAGTAGTGCCAGTATGCCACTGTTGCAGGTTCAAATGATAGTATTCCGATGTGTACAACGCTTTTGAAATGGGCTTTACTGTTGGCGACACCAGTCACATTTTCATCGAGAGCGGCACGGGAAACCATCAAGGCGGCCGCCTCGGAGTTCTCTACGCAGGAAAAACCCTGAGCACTCATTAAACATCCAATGGCACCTATTGAATGAGCAGGGATGTTAACCCTGATGTCCTGGTCAAATTCCCAAACTATCTCTCGCCATCTGGCCGCCTAATTATCTCACCTACGCTTTATTGGCCACACAGTCCATTGCATTCGCTATAACTGTATTGTTTCCTCAGGTTGTCTCTGTTAATGACAAATGAATTCTCAGGTGACCTTCCTGGTTAAATGAAAGGGTAATGCATAAATGCTAATGAGCGTGATGGATTGAGATGTTTGGGGGTTTGGGTGTGCCACGGAGATAATCTGCTCATCGGCACGGACGTAGTTTTATTCAAAAGAAAAACGAATGAAAGTGATCGTTCTATCCAGGCTGACGTGCAAGCTGTGCTGTTCTCAGAGGCGATTGATTCATCTCGCGTTCATACTTGTGGCTCAAGCACTTTGTATTGCTTTATGTCCATGTGGTAATGTTCCAACTTACTTGTAAGTAAAGGAGACCTAGTTTAGAAAAAATAATTCTGCTGGATTTTTCAGTCCGTTAATCTATGAATCTCCATTGAGATATTCATAGATTAACGGATTGAAATGGAGTTGCCTCGCGTGTTAAGGTTATTTATTTATTTCCCCCCCTCAGCATTCAGATTAATTGTTGCTGCTAAGTAGGTTGCTATGCTGCTTTGCACAGTGGGGGCTTTTCCACTTTTAGAAACCAGGGAGCAAGAACCACACGCTGTGATCGGTTTGCCAAAAAGAAAGGAACCACTCCTGTTCTTGTTTCAATTGCATTTTGTTTTCACAAAGCCTCTCTTGGCAGGTTTTCCCCCACCTCTCGCCCATTAGAGTGGGATTAAGAGCTATCAAATTTCTTTAAGAAAATGGTGAACAATCTGCCCGCAGATTGTAGAGGTTTATTCTTTTACAATTCTGCTCTTAAATTCAAGCTCTGTAAACCTGTTATCATTGATCTGTCTTGAGATTATTTGGGTAGATGGTATATTTTATTTTTATTATATTTATTTATGTTTAGTTATCCACTACCGGGTCACCTAGTTCTACAATCCATGTGCAGCCAAAAGGTTCCAGGTCTGACTGCATAAAATCCCTAATAAAGCTTATTTGGCCGCGCCCCGGATCTATAAAATGCACTGGAAAGCTGTGCCAGCATCCATGGTTTACAAGGGCTCTTGCTTGCCATGCTGCCGAAGTGTAATTATAAGATATTTCAGAGGTGTACACTAAAATGCTGACCTGAACAATGTACATGGAAAAGTAAAAGGCTGAATTCAAGTATGAATCCAGGGAAATGCATTTAAATGAAATGCAAAATTGAAAAATTGTCATGACGCATTACAGGAACTATATAAGAAAGAAACGCTGACTATTCAAACGGCTTAATATTTGGTTAAATATTTACAACTTTGTTTGAGATGTTTATTTGGCTCAATATACAGACTATATTTTGGCACAGTCACTAGAAATTGTGTGGAATTATGTGGACGGGAGCAGATAATAAAAAGGTAGACTCTAACTGGTGTGGTAGCAATGCTGCAAACCGTATAGGTGTCAAACTCCAGTCCTGGAGGGCCGCAGTGTCTGCTGACTTTCGGGGTGTTCTAGGCACCAGTGGTTCATTTAAGTAATTGATTAGCTAAAGAATCCACACACCTTGTTCTGAAGGCCTTAATTGGCAGCTGATTGAAAGGAAACCACACCCACATGCACTGAGGCCCCTCTGGGAATTTAGTTTGACACCCCTGCTGTTGACTGTGAATCAAAGGCATGCAATCCCTGTTCTCAACCCTATACAGATAATACATTTAATTCGATACATTTCTAAATCGCCACAAATCCTGGCACCTTGTATTCCCATCTCTTCAGCACGTGAGGTCTTGGGATGTCACGGCACATTACACGTAAAATATTACGCTTGTGTCTTTTGGTTAGAGTAGTAGGCTGTCGGACCACCTTCAAATCTTGGACATTTCGTATTGTACCCGAAACACACTTCAGTGCTGACTGAATGTGTGAGCAACAAACGTCTTAAATTGCACTGCATGATGGGAACTATTATGGGGTGTTTGTGTTTGTGTGTGTGTGTGTGTGTGTGTGTGTGTGTGTGTGAGAGAGAGAGAGAGAGAGAGAGAGAGATGAAAAGCTGTCTGCTTCTCTTCTGCACCTCAACCCTTCGTTGGCTGTAGGCTGATGTCTCCTAGCAACAAGCTTCTTCAGGCTACCCCGCAGCATGGAGGCCAATAAGACCCATCAGCTGGATGCTTTGTTGAGAGAGTGCATTTCCCTGATCAACATCCTTTCTGACCACTTTGAGACGGAGAATCAAAGGCTTCTGTGTGTCACAGCTGCATATAAATGGTACAGCTGCTAGCAATGAAGGCATTATAAATATATGCAATTTGTTTTTGTATTCTCCTGCAATCATCGGGTTTGTGAGCGCAGAATGGCATGCATGGCATGCGGGAGAACTGCACTTGTTCGGTAGCTGGTAGGGCTGACCCCGAACGTTCGAATGGTTCGGAATTCGTTCGGTATATTGGCATTCAAATCTCAATTCAGGATTCTGATTATTCTTTAAAAAAAAATATTATTATTATTACTATATTTACTATATATATTATTTTAAGGCATATTTCAATGAAGGCAAACTGCACAATAGGCTGCATTTAGTCAGAATATCCCAGTGCTATATACATTGTGTTCGTGCGTCACTCACTCTACAAACGCTTCAGTCCACGTGTCCATTAGCACAATGGCAACTGCAAAGAAATCGGCTGTGTGGAAACACTTCAAGATTACAGATGACAAGAAAAAGGCTCAATGTCAAATATGTGACAAGCAACTGGCATACCACGGTGGCACAACGACTGAGTGCTCATTTAAAATCTGTAGCCTAAGTATGTCTATAATTAATTTGTCGGTGAAAAGATATCCTGTAGCTAGCCTAGTAGGCTAGCCTAAGCAGTTAGTTAACGAATTTGTACAACGCTCGTTGTAATGTCCTCATATTGTCGGGTTATTTATTCATACGTAGCCTACATCAATGGCCTTGGCCGAGCGAGGCCATTTGTTTATTTAAACATTTTTTAAATGTTCAAAGCTTATTATTTAATAACGTTGTATTCACAATGTTTTCTTGTCGGCTATTTTTATTTGCCAGAGCGCTTTATGCCTGCTCTGCTTTATGCCTTCCAACGTTTCCTCTCCTGCCAGTGCTTCTGGCAAGGATCGGGGACTTAAGCATGAGTCCTGTTTACTGCCCCAAACTGACCCCAACAGACCTGGATGACCGACTTGAGGGAGTTGCTAGTAGGGCGCCTCCCAACCAGAACGGATATGCTCTCGCAGGGCGAAGGCCTGCTATGGCATCCAAACCTTTGGATTTACAGCCTATACGATTTAGCCCCTGGACAGAGGTTGCTGTGGCGTCTAGATTCAGGGTGCTAGAGATGCTTCAGGCATTGAAAGCCCCTTCTACAAGGGTGCTGTATGCTGGGAAGTGGAGCAGCTTCAGCTGCTGGTGCCACACTAAGGGGTCTGACCCAGTTTTGTGTGGCAGTCCAGTCGTGTTAGTGTTCCTCCAGTCCCTCTTGGAAGAAGGGTTGGCAGAGTCTATGCTGAGAGGTTACTTGGCAGCCATCTCTGACTGCCATGGGCATATAAATGGCTTGAGGGTGGGATCACACCCTCACAATTGCCAGTTCCTCCAGGGAGTCTTAGTTTTGCCCACCTAAGTCTAAAGCTCTCACTGAGCCACCCTCGAGCCCTTAGCTGGTTTCAGTCTGAAGCACAGATCCCTGAAAACTTATTTTCTGCTCGCCATTGCCTCTGCGAGGTGTGTAAGCAAGCTACATGCACTGTCAGTATAGCCCTTCTGTATGCACGCTTTCAGTACAACCCTCCTGTATGCGGTTCGGTGGTGGTAGATGCGGCTTCTCCGCTCCCTAATCCCGCGTTTTGGCCTAAGATCCTCTCACGGTCGTCGAGTTCTCGTCTTTCATGTGGGAGGCTTTTCATCCTCCCCCTCATTAATCACCTGAGGAAGCCAGACTTCACTCACTGTGCCCTGTCCAGGCCCTGCTGCCTTATGTTTCCTTACACAGGGGCTGTGGTGGAAAAGCAACAATCTAAACTGCATTTGGCCCACTGGATCATAGATGCGATTCCCATGGCCTTCAGCAGTGCTGGCATGCCCCCTCCCACAGGGGTGGTGGCTCACTCCACTCGGGGTATAGCTGCCTCGCGGCCTTCATTTCATGGTGCTCAACTTTCTGACGATTGTGCTGCGGCTTCATCCCTCGTGTCACCAGGGTTTATCGCCTGGACGTGGTGTCGTCCAAATCGATTGCCTCCTCTGTCCGCAGGGCAGCGGAGCAATCTTGAGTATGACTTGTGTTACCATTTTACGGTGTTTTTATCACCAGTGGGTATTTGCACTTTTAGATTTGCTTCTTGCAAAGAACACGCATCTAATAAAGTGAATATATTTTGTTCCGCATGGTTGTGTCATGTGGTGTTACCACAATGCATCCCCCGCATGACTATTTGGTGTACTGTTGACCCATACCATGGCATGTTGACTGATATAGAATGATTACGTATGTAACCTCGGTCCTATGAATACGATCAACTCGCCACACGGGTCATGCGGGGAATTCTGTGCCCTTCAGTCGGCAAAAGAGAATGGGCGGCGGACACGCACCATACTTATGGTGGATGTGGTGTCCGCCCTGTAGTGGTGGTTAATTTGCTATTCAGTTTCCTAGCAGCTCACCCTCTCTATGAGGACGACCCATACTGTGGCGTGTTGATCGTGTTCATTTTATTTTATTTTATTATTTACAGCAGTGCACAATTTAGCCATTTGGATGGATTTGGAGACCCTAAGGGACATCAGGGTACACTGCCTATATTTTGCATCATAGATATTTAGTATTCAGGATAATTTAAAAAAAAAACTGTTTTCAAAAACAGTTTTGCTCATTGATCTTTTTTGTCTGACCTGTTTCTCTATTTTCAGTGACGTCTGTTTTGATTTTTATCTTTAATAATAATAATAATTGAAGCAGAAATATGCTAGACAGATCATAACATCCAAGTTTTTTTAGCATCTGCTCAGACATAAAATGCCTCTGGTTGTTTTCAAAGGGAGATGCTTCTCAAGGATATGGTGGATTATGTGTGGAATGGATCCTTACCAAGGCCTAAATGGACTAATTTCCCTCATGGCCAAATGGCTATCATTGTCTGTCAGTGCAGTAGGCTTTACTCTACACTGTTAGTAGTATTGTTGCTTTGTAGTACATAGCTTCCCTGTAATAGTAATATATATAATATCTTGTCTATGTCTAAGAATTGGTGTGCATTGCATACCTGTTGAATTTATCAGTAGGCTAATAAGAATGTGAATCTTTCATTCATAAGAATGGTGGTAGACACATAACACTTTTTTTAGATATGTTTTTAGTGTAAATTTGTAAATGACCTTTACTTGAACAAAAAGAAACATTTCTAAAGAGAAAACAAGTGATTGCATTGAATTGTAAGAGAAAGTTGAGGAACAATGTTGATTGAAAATGTCTGAGACTGAGCCCCTTTGTTTTTTTAAATGTTGGAGCTTTTCTGAGGAACTGCTCGCTCTCACAGGAAAGCACTGCTGAACACTCACTTTGTCTGTAGCCAGTGGGAATGTGTTTACAGGTCTAAAACTACCCATTAGCAACTCACTCGTGCTGGTCAAATGTGACAGGGATAATAAGAGCGTTGTGTGCTGCAAATGTTCAAATGGTGTGAAAAGAATTGCATATTAAAATGTAAAATTAAAAAAAGATATACATTTCCATTATGTATGATTATAATCATGTGATTTCTGTGGCGATTATAATGTTTGAGGCCCTTTTCCTTAGGATACCAGTTCAGAAGTCTTAGGCCCAATCTCAGTGTCCGCCCTGAGCCCTCAGGGCTGAGCCTCCACAGACTTTGGCTGACGTCACATGCGTGGCAAGCGTAAATGCGTGAGTGCATGAGAGTGTAATGGCTCGATATGACACAAATACAAGGAATGGGACAGCACTTTGCGATGTTGCCTTGATGATGACAATCGCTGGACTTTTTATTGGCTTGTTGGGATGGCCAAACTCTTGGATCCTTTAAATTTTGATGCAGATTGAAGATTTGGTGGTGCTGTAGTGCAAGTGACAAAATGTTGACATTGACACGCCCACTGCCGATGCCCCGTTTGACCTAGTCACAACATGTGGTGTACAGGTCCCTCTGCTCATGACAAACAAATTTGCCTCAAGCTTGCCTCGTGTGCCTTCATAAAGGCATTAGTTTTCTAAAGTATGTCAAAAAATGGCTGAATGACAAGCCAATTAATTTTCAGTGGGTGTGGCTTATCACAAAAATGCTAATAATTCCAAAACTGTTTGACAGAATTCTTTTAATCCTGGTATGTCTATTAAGAGTCACATCAAGACGTCAACCCCACAGTTTTAACCCAATCGAGCCACGTGATAGTGCTATAGAGATCCAAATATTAAAAAAATTAGAAATTCACAAAAAATCTGAGATTTCAAACTTGTTACAGTGACAAAAGCCCTCATTAGGAACGTAGGTTTGGACTACATGGGTCGGGGCCATCTTTAATTGGCTGCCATTTTGTTTAAAATGTATTCATCTATTACTTTTCTGCGTTATTTGTGAACCGCTTAGCTGATTCTTATGAACCTTAGCATATCGTGAGAAGGTATCATTCCACAAGCCCTCACCAAATCTTATGGAGATAGGCCAGCTCCTGCATGGTTTGACATAGAGACTTGAAACTAATGTCAGTAGATGTGGCTTATTTCACTGAACAAATGACCAATATATAGAAATTTTGAACAGTCTTAAAAAGCACTTAGAATGCTACTCCTCTTAGAAGATTTGGCCAATTTGCACACAACTTGGTAGGTTGACTCATCTCATGAGCCTTCGTATGGGCATTACTTTTCTAAGGCCTAGGTCAAGAAATGGCTGAATGATGATCCAATGTATTTGCAGCGGGTGTGGCTTATCACATAAATGCTAATAATTCCTTTTGACTTAACGTTCTGAAACTTGGTGGGCCGATTGAGAGTTAGATCAAGACTCCAGTTACAAAGGCGTAGCCCAATCAAACCACATGGTGGCGCTATAGAGATAAAACAAATTCACCATTTCCTTGCAGAGATTTCAAACTTGCAACATTGACAAAAGCCCCGATTTAGAAACATAGATATTTGCTTTTTGGGTCGACTGTCTTATTTCGGAGTCTCTTTTTTTGACAAATAATGCTTATGCTGCTTGGTCCCCGGGAATCGCTGCTTGCAGCTATACATGTATTTATTATTATTATTTTAGCCAGCCCATTCCTTTGTGTTCTTCCCCATAAAACCTGTGCCATTTTACAGACTGACCTTTTAATCTGTTTCTTTATTATTTAAATGCTTAAACTCCTCTCCTTGTGGAAAGACTTGTGGTGTTGTTGCAGTAGCACGGATCTGTGATTTAGGTCATAAAACTGAACAAGTAGGACTGCAATCCTGTCCGTTCAACTCTACCTAATGCTGAAGAACGTTGCATTAGGATAAACACAGAGGTTTGATGTACTTTGTATATCATTTTAATTATATTGGAATATGTCCAGAACGGAGTAGAACGGATTTTATGGTTGCATTATTTATGTTCACCTTCTTATTAATTATAGCAGTAGGCAAGTACATTTTTCCTCATTTCAAATAAAAAGGGAGATTTTTCCACCGTCAGCACATTCTTTGTAGGAACCTATTAAAAACGATTGGCGTATAGAAAGTAAGGCTTTCGTCAGAGCTGGCCACCATATTAGGGAAAGGGGGGCGGGATATCAAGGTTGTTCTCTCGGTATCATGTAGGATAAGCTCCCTATTGGCTATCAAGGCTTCGATGGGGCTTCCTTCTTCCATCCCCTTCACCATCGCCTGCAGCTTTCAATATCAGTGCATTTTATTGACAAATAATGTTAATTTCACTTAATTATATTGTATATGTTTTTTAAGTGAAATGCATTTTCAGGGCATGAAATTAACATTTTCACCTACTGGCTAGAGTGGCTTGTGGATTCTAAAAATCACCAGCCATTTTCAACATTTTACCAGCCACATTACCTTTTACAATATAACATGACCTGGTTGGTTGCCTGCCAAATTGGCTGCTAGAGTAGAAATCTTACCAGCTCAATCAAAATGTTACCAGCGATTGGCTGGTGGCATGTGTTAATTTCACACCCTGCATTTTCATTCATAATTATTATTTTTTTTTTTTTGTAGCATATAGCCTTCTTATGCTGTTCATTTTGAGTGGCCTTTTTCTTCCCCCTTTAAGGCCTTGTGAACATTTATCAGCCATTTTAGTTCAGCGTACCTTTAAAAGATGCCCTGCTTCTTTGCATTGGGGCATACAAGCCAATTTATCCTTGCCACATTGGATGCAGCGCTTTCTTTTCTGACCTCAATCTGACCTTCCGAAGAACATCCAAACCTCTCTCAAAGCATGGCTTTCAGAAGATAAAAGTTCACTTCACGCGATACCGGCCGGGGTGGCAGGCAGTCTAGACGGTAACCGGAAACGTCAGCGCGCGTGAATTAAAGAACCGACTGCGTGCGCTCTGAACGTATGTGTGCGTCGGAGCCCAGGGGGTGTCGAGCGCGGCCTGATCGATGCCTCTCGTCCGAAAGGCCGAGCAGAGAATGGTGAACGTGAAAGTGACCTCACCGGAAACGCGCCGCGCGAGCGAACGAACGTGAGAATACGCCGTTGACGTAGTCGGCGAATGTAGATGATGGTTGTGTGAGCCTGCTTACAGGGAGAGTTGGGCTTTGGCACAGAACAGCAAAATTCTGCTTGTGTCAGCTGTTTTAGCAGTTAAAGACTAGTGGTTTGTCCTGCACAGTGCTCATCTCCAGCCCATAAAAAAAAACAATAGGCAGGGTTTGCGGCTACAGTAAGATGCAGACTTGTCTGTTCTGTGCCATCTTGTTTTCTATATCTATTGTAAGAAATGATGTACATCTCCTCTCTCCCTCTTTCTCATTCTTGCGCTCTCACACTTCAATATATTTTGTTTCTTTATTAAAGGTCTATGGAAGTGAAATCTGTTCAAAAAAACTCTGGGTTTTCAATGGGTGGGATTGGCTGGGGTCCGATTTACTTCAATAAGGCCCAAAGACGAGTGAAATAATTTCTACTTGTAATATTTAACGGTGCGCTTGCCACTTTTGCGTGGGCAAGCGAAACTGGGAATGGACGTTCCGAAGCATTGCGCCTTCGCTGGATGCACGGAGAAGGAAATCCTGTTTTCCTGAATGAAATCCACAGATAAAATGGGCCACAAATCCCACGCGTTTCACTCGTCATTACAGCCAACGACCTGGCAATAGTACTTCCCACACTGTGCTTTTCCTGCTGAACAGATCATGATAATCGTGTTTATTACAAGTTAATGTTTGAGAGAATATTACGACAATCAATTGTCACTTCTGGAGAATATTACCACAATTTGAATTTGGTTTCCCAGACCTTTTAAGAAATGTCGCTTAACTATAAATGTAATGGACATGTTTCTGGTCTGCTTTATTTGCTTATCTAAGGATGATTTATTGGCAACGACATCATCTCGGCTTGCTGGCAGCGATAATGTGCCCGAATGGGACGTGTGACTGTCTTTAGTTCTTTATGGGTAGAGTACTCGTTTGAATTGAAATGCTCTATTAGTTACAATAACTGTAACCGTAACAGCCCCCTGTTAAATCTTTACTATGAATCTGCTTTTTACAGTGGAATTCCAGTGTTTTGCTCATGTGGGTGTCATGCATAGATGTGCACTTTTTTGAGTTTCACCTGTTTCTGAGTGACCATACGATTCCACACAGGCTCTCACGACCAATGTTTTTATATTGTCATTGTCCCTGGCTTTGATTTGTTCGACTCGTCTTTTAAATGATTCACTTTGGAGGGGGGGTGGGGGAGGGGTATCCGTTTATGGCTCCGTAATGCGAGGAGCGGCGATGTTATCTTGCGGCAGAGTGTGAGCAGATTCCAGAGTAAACCTCATCCTTAATTTATGAGCTCGTCTCCCCTGTAGGAAAATGAGAGAGCGAGCGCAGTACGCTATACCGAGCCAAGCGGGACAGACTTAGCGGAGGGTCTCCGTTTTGGAAGGGGGCCAGGGAACATCGCGCCCCATGTTTTCGGCCTCCTTTGCCGCCACATCCTCCGGAAAGCTCCGGAACAATTGAACCTTAGCCTCGCATGATGAGTAATGACACAACAACCACATGTATCCCAGAAACTGATGTTTTTAATATTGTTCCCGTCCGCACCCCCCCTTTTGAACCACTGAACTCAGCACTTTGTATTCTTCTAGTTACAATCAAGTATCAACACTGCAAAAAAAATGTCCGTCTTAACAAGTGTTTGAGCCTTGTAATATCCTAGCTTGTTTTAAGTAACTTTTTGCTTGAAATTAAATTCTCACCCCACTGGCAGATAGTTTGTCTTATTTAGCAAAAAAAGTAACAGAAATAAGATTCTAAAGTCTAAATATAAGATTAAAAATTTAGTTTTTGCAGTGAAGGAATATAGCATATGTTTTTTTTATTGCTTGTGAGTTGAGGGTTACAGAACTGTGCAAAGAGTTTCCATTGCTTATTTTGCATGGGTCTAAATGTAAAATTAAGCCTTAGTTTTAAGCTCTATTGTTGTCTCTTCCAGCCGTATACCGTACCTAACTGTACAGTTGCCATTATATTTTGAATGTACTTGCACTAACAGCAACCAGGCACAACCATGGCAGCTAATACAGCTTAAGGGTAGCTAGCACTTTTGCACGGCATATGCCAGCATATGACTGAGTAGAGCTGGATACTGAGGTCTGAGATTAGAAATGTGTGTCCCAGTTGGGGTAATGTTGTTATTTTCTGACTCTGGATTTTCCTTGAGCATTATAATGCTAAATTGTTTGTAGCAATCTTCATCAGCCCAATTTGGATAATTTAGCTACCTGGATTTAAAAAAGCATTAAAAGCAAATTTGGAATTGGATTTGAAATCAGTAGTGCATTTGTATGTCATTTCAAAGTAGTGCGGGTTTGTTGTTGAACTCAAACTAAATGTTAACGTTCATATTCGGCCAAATGGCAGTCTCTTATGCTTTTTCAATACAGGCACACTTCAGTGCCTTAACCGAAAGAAAAAAAAACTGAAATATTTGGCGTTTTATAAGTCACCTTTTGCAATGTCTCACAAACATACCGATTTTTTAACGCTATAATGATTATATTACAAATTTTCACATTCCTCATTTCGCTAACCCCATCTCACCCTCTAAGGGTTGCTCAGTGTTTGGGCACTGAGAGCGGTGAGTGGAAACACGCTGACCGCCCCGCCAACGTCTGTCGAGCAAGAAGCACCTGTAACCGAACCGGCTGGTGACACCCGGCACTCTGTGTCCGAGTGAGGACGGCAGGGCAATGTTGGCAGCCATTTTTCTTTTTGTCTGAAATGGCAAGACAGGGCAGCCTGTATGATGAAAATAATTTGCTGTGTCTCTTTATTTCTGCTCTAAGCTCTAAAGCCAGAAATGGACCCACTTGCGGCATTTCTGTGTCTATATTCAGGCGGCGTTCACAAGTTCCCTTTTCAGTTTAATTGCACTTCCTCCTGCGTTCCTGTGATATTTTCCGGTTCTGTAGGTATCAATGTTGAGAGCACATCATTTTGGGGGGGGGGAGGGGGGGTCATGTTCCGCATTTGTTTCACGATAATGTCACCATTGCATTTTCAAATATGCTTGATGTTCTGCGTGAGTAACCCTTCTTCCAAAAGAACGGGTTTCTATTATTTTCTAACGGCAATTTGTCTCTTCTGGAGAGCAGTGATGGCGGTTCAGTAAATGAATTTTTTTCCCAACGGGAGGTTTTTAGGCCTTGCTGGGGTTCATTTTATTATACCCTGGTCCCCGAGGAAAAGAGTCTCGCGGCTCTGCAGGCATGGTTTACCTTCGGTGTCGAGGGGTTGCCGTGCCAATCGAATAGCACATTAATGATGAACATTCAAATCTGAATTAATCAGCACAGGCCCGTGGTACAGTTCTTTTTTTTTATTTTGAAAAAACTTGAAAAACCTGCAATTTCCTCACCCCCTCCCCCACCACTGCCCACAACTCATGTAATTATTTCTCTGGTGAAATAGGTGAATAGCGGACTGTGAAGACAGCAGAATAATTTATGGACCCTAGGATGAGCCGTGCAAACAACGAGGGCCCTTGTTTTGGGTTTTCGTCGTACGACGCGCCTTTCCCAAGACTACAATGGAAAGCAAATACAGTGCCGTTTGTCCAAGTCTGTTTTTTACAGACTGTGGTGTAATGGCTGTCATTATCGTTTTGTTCGCGGTGTTCTAAAGTGGCAGATGGGTAGTGGCGGAAAACACCTTGGGCGTCGGCTAACTTCAGCACATAACACAAACGCGCTCTGCACGCGATTCTCTTATTATATGTCCTGTTTGTGTTGGCATTCACACCTGGTGTAATGGCCTGGAAGCTCCGGAAGTTTCTCCCCCTCCCCCTTCTCCTGCAGTCGACGGCAGCAGCTCTCCGCCCCTCGTGACATAAACGGGACGCTGCGACACTGCGACAGCGTTTGACCCGAACGACGGTATAGCGCGGCGCGAAATCCCCTCGCCGTGGCGTTCTCTTCAGAGAAGGAAGAACATCTTAAGAGCATCAGCTTTTCGGGCTGAGGAAGGTTTTGGGTTACACGGGTACTGTCGACCGCCTGTGCCTCCGACCGTCACCTGTTGTGCTTAGACAGGAGAGGGTCACAAGGTGGTGACGATACCCTACCCACCCCGCCAGCGGCACCTAACCCTTTTCCTCCTTTCCAGTAGTGCTCCTTTGCCACCCCCATCCTCGTCAGTAAAAGAAGCGATATCGTGTTTGTATATGAATAAAGAAACTATACTGCATTACTGAGAATATGAAAACCTATGTGTTGTGCGTGGTGTATTTTGAGAATATCCAGGAATATCCTCTCCAATATGATCTAATATTTTAAAAGCTTGAGAAGAATGATGACTCGGTAGTTTTAGGCTTGCAAAGAGGGTACACAAAGTACTGAAAACAGGGGCGGCAGTCATTTTGATGCCTATATTTTGGGAAAGAGAATCATTACTTTAGTATAAAAGAATATGAAGTTCCCAATTATTGAGCATTCTATATAGCTCATTAGCTGTGCGGTTTATTTTATGGCTAACCTTTTTGGTTATTTACCAAGCGGGCCAGTAATTCTGAACCTGACCGTCACCACTCCTACATGGGAGAATAAAGATTATCTTGCATTGGAAATGGGACGACAAAGACTTAGTGTGGTCATGAATGTAGTACTGCTGCCCTCAGTGTAGTATACCATTGAAAATCGATGTCTATTGTTTTGGGACTGCATGACCAATTAAAAAAATTAATTGGGCTCACTCTGCCAACCTGGGATTGTGGCTCAGTCGCTTCCTGAAATCATAAACTCCCGTCTCGTCTGTAAAATTGATTCCCTTTCTCGGGGACAGGCTTGCATTCTCCCTGCCAAGGGCTCAGGTCCACGTTTTTGTCTTTTTTTTATTTTATAGAGGTGCCGGGCAAATATTGTGGCCTCAACCAAATCTGTGGATAAAATATTCAGAAAATCTAAACTCAGACTTGGCAAACATCTACTGCACAATGCTGACTGTAGCTGAAAACATTAGCACGAACAACACTATTTTGCCATGTAGGTTCAATTCAATTAGATACAATTTTATTTGTATAGCGCTTTTTACAGAGAACTGTCAGACACTTTACAGAGGAACTTGCCAAAAACTCTACAGTGGGACGAAAAACAGTCAAACTGGTGAGAAACCCCCCAATGGGAAGAAATTTCGGGAGGAACCCGGCTTCAGCTGGGGTGGTCTGTAAACTCAGGGTGAGGGACAGGGCCGGAGTGGTCTGTAAACTCAGGGTGAGGGACAGGGCCGCAGTGGTCTGTAAACTCGGGTGAGGGACAGGGCCGGAGGTCTTTATTATGCAACAAGCCACCTGATGAATCATCTCAGGAAAGCATTCAAATATGGTAAGGTGATTTGTTTAAAACATATGGCTCAAAAAGGTGAACCGCCTGAGAGACGAGCCCTATGTCAGGCGGAAATGTAGTATTGTGGTTTGGGAACTTTGCTTAGTTGTAACGCAAATGTTGTGGGTTCAATTCCTAGCAGGGCTGCTCCCATTGTGCCCTCGAGCAAGGTACTTAACCTGAATTGCTTCAATAAATATCCAGCTGTAAGAATAGAGTCCCTCTGGATACGAGTGTCTCTGTCTCCATGTGAAATGTAAGTTATGTTTTTACATGCAGTGTCCTGGTTTACACTCAAATGCTCCGTATGCACTGGGGAAAGGGTTTTTTTCCCCCCTGGGCAGACTGTGGTAGCATAGCATAGCATAGCATAGCATGTGAAGTTCAACATTTTCTCCTGAATCTCAAACACTTGACACATTGCATATGGGGCATGATGAACATAGGGTTTGCGTGAAAATGTGGATGATGTCATTGGTGTGTGAGGGTGTTCAGGTTTTGTGTGAAATTGTGGATGGTGTGTGAGGTCGTTCAGGTTTGTTGTGTGTGTGAAATTGTGGATGGTGTGTGAGGGTGTTCAGGTTTGTTGTGTGTGTGAAATTGTGGATGGTGTGTGAGGGTGTTCAGGTTTTGTGTGAAGTTATGGATGGTGTGTGAGGGTGTTCAGGGGGTGTGTGAAATTGTGGATGGTGCATGAAGGTGCTGGGGTTTGTGTGAAATGCTCTGTTAATGGCACGTGTGTAAAGCACACACGGGCCGGAATATATTAAAGTTGCGGATTTAGGCAACATTTTTACAGTATTGACAACAAAAATGTAAATGATGATTATGACACAAAAAAATACACACAAATCTGGGCCAGTATTCACCAAGCATCTCAGAGTATAGTCAGCTTTGCCTTTCGGCTCATCGGCGTATTTACACTACCGCTCTGATGCCTTTCGGCTCATCGGCGTATTTACACGACCGCTCTGATGCGACCTGATTCCGATTTTCCCCCCGCACATCTGACACAGATCGGATTTAATTGTTCAAAGTGTAAACACAAGAGAAACGCAATGGTATCCGCTTTTTCCAAATGGGACACAGGCCTCCTTTGTGGTATTCAACTCCGATACACTTCCGATCGCCAACATCCGACCTGATTGTATTCACTCGGATTGGATTTCTGCCCGCAGTGACCTGTTGACGTCAACTGCTCTGTGCGACACATTACATGCAGATGTGCTGGTGACTGGCTAATACAAATCCTTTTTTCTTTTTTTTTGCCCTTTTGCTGCTGTTATTCATTTGCATTGGGTAAAAGATTAAGAACGCGTGTCTCATTGTATCCTGCACTAAATTATGGCTAAGTATTTAAAAACTTTATTAGACTATCGAGTGTTTAGATTTTCATGTTTTTATGCCTCCGCGCCGGAGGCATTATGTTTTCGGGTTGTTTGTCCGTACGTACGTACGTCCGTCTCTACGTATGTACGTCTGTACGTCCGTCCCATTTTCACGAACGCCATATCTCTGGAACACCTTGAGGGAATTTCTTCACACTTGGACTCAAGGATGAACCCGTTAGATTTTGGTGGTCAAAGGTCAAGGTCACTGTGACTTCACAAAAGACGTTTTTGGCCATAACTCAAGAATTCCTATGCTAATGATGACAAAATTTCACACAAATGTCTAACAGGATAAAATGATGCAGTGATGACATTTTATATCCAACAGTTCAAAGGTCAACTTCACTGTGACATCATAATGTTTTGATTACAACTGTAGCTGAGAAAACGATCTAATAATCACATTAATTATATATGTTCAATAAATAAAGAATGTCCTTGCAATGATAAAACAAAGTTTATTCATCTAATGTTCAATGTTTGGTTTCTGTAGAATGACGCAACTTGACTGCAAGGTGGTTATTTCTAGCCATTATAGATTTTTATTTTCAAAACCTATGCTTATATCTGCATGAATAATTTTATTCTCAGAAAACGGAAACACACACATATATTATATAGGCCTATGTGATCTCATCAGTATTTGTGGTTCTCCACTATTCGTGAGATCACTGAATGCCAGCAATTGAGATTCAAATAATCGCTGTGGTTCTCGTTCACTGCTACTATTGGGATGTGGGACCCGCACACTGCTCCCGCACACTGCGGGAACTGCCTCTTCATTCTGAAGCCATTGGTGACTTCCAGGAGTGGATCACTAAAGTTCATTTTGTAGGGCCTGAAAAACTGCACAAACTATCAAACACACCGAGGATGTGCTTATGCCGGAAAGGTAGATGTTGCGAGCCACCACAACCCGAGCCTACTTCTTCACACTTCCTGTTTGGAATTGGCTGGCGAAAAAAGTTGTGCTTTGTCAGGAAAAATTATTCCAAGGTTTCCCTTCTCATTCAAAAATATTTCCAACTACCACTCCTGACTCCTGCTGTGCATCCAAAGCCTTCTATCAATGGAGGCAGTGCAGATCACTGCAGCAAATATTAAGGCACCGAATGCGATTGCGATGCCCTTCTCGTCCATCTTATCAATTGCGATCGCATGCTAGTCCCGCCTTTGATGCGCAGGACATTGAACAAAAGCAACATCGTAACTTCGCTCTGCTCAATGTTGGCGTCTGTTGCCAACCTTATCTGCGTTGTGCATGTGCGTCATACAAGCTGTATGGACATACACGGGCCACATACAGGTCGTGTAATGTAAACACTAGATAAAAATAAAAAAAATTATAAAATCGGATTACTACAAAAAATATGATTCGGGATTCAAGACCCACAGTGTAAATATAGCCATAATGCATGGGTTAAGACAGGGGAAACCTGAGCCTAGATCAGCACACACTTATTTTGACAATAATAATAATTTTGAGTCTTTTTTTTGTGCAAGCGGGAGGTCTCCCGCCGACCATGACCGAATGGGCCCTGTGCCATCACTCTTGCCCTTATTTTGGATGAAGCCACATGATGCGGCATAGCCCGACATGGTCAAAACGAGTCCGCCCACGTAAATAACATGGAGCCTGGGCTTTCTGGTTTTCACCAGATTGTTCTTGCATGGAACTGTCGTTCAGAACACATCTCTCTGCAATGATCTCCTCTGTGCTCCGCCTCTGTTTAACGGAGCGCTGTTTGAAGTGCCACATGCGCGGCGCCACAGAACATCAGTAATGCATGGGTCTGATTGGACAGTTTTAATATGGAGTCACAGACTAGTGCACGTGCTTACCCGGGAATGCACAAGGCATCATTTGACTTAGTTTTGCATCACCAAAAGAAGCGGGAATCCTGGTTGCGTTTGCGCTGTTGTTAGGAGGGTTTATTATTATTATTAGTAATCATAATATAATATCATGATTTTTATGATGATAGGCCTAATCATAGAGAGAAAAGGTAATGATAATGCATTGTATTTAATTTATGAAGTGCTTTTCATATACCCGATGCGCAGGCAAGAAAGCCAAGGGCATTGCTCTTTGCAGAAGGGCAGTCCAAAGCTCTGGCCTGATTAAGCCAGTGTGGGGCCCCTCTGGCTTGAGAGACAGCCGAGGCCCCGCTCGGCTCGCGCTTTACAAACTGCCCGGCTTCCTTCTCTTCTTGATTAGCGCGCGGGTCATCTGGCCCCCGCGTTCATTCAAGGTGACTTTCGCCGGGGTGGAACATCTGTCAAGACGCAGGCGGCTGAACGGGCGGTCCGTGGCACGAGCGGTTATGTCATAGGACAGGAATCGCATTAGGGGCCTCATCGGGCTCCATTACGAATGCGCCTGGGCGGGTGTGTGAGCAGGCGCCTGATTGGCTGTCGTCCCTTTTCTGAACCTCATTTAAGAGCCACAGGGAAGGGATGCACTACGGCTCCTAAATGCTTTGAGCCAGACCAATCTTTCAGTCAGTCTCTTGTCTCGCTGTCTTTGTCTCCCTTTCTCTGTGTCTCTTCATATCTTTCAATGCCCCTCCCCCCTCTTTCTCTCTCTCTCTTTCTCTCTCTCTCTCTCTCTCTCACGCTCGCACACTCGCTCTTATTTTGTAGCCTTTTAATCCCGTCTCTCATTGTTACCTTTGGAATCTTCAGGGCCTGCCCACACACACTGCCCGCTTTATATCCATGTTGAAGGCCCAGTGGAAGTGTGGCACTTTTGAAAACGGGCAGGTTTGGTATTGGGACGGGAAGGGAATCAGGACGTCACCATTGGATAGCGAACAGTTGTAAAAGTGGAGAAACGGTTATGGATTGCACTGTGCTCTCTCCATCTTCTGTAATGAGCCCCATAGAAAGTGCATCAGCTTAATCCAAGTTTGACGGATGCGTGGCTGCCCCCTTAACCTCCATTCAATGCAATACTATTTCTGAGTAAGCTGGCTTGACAGGCACTAAGGCCTTAAGTACATAACAATATAAAGTGAATGCTCCACCATTCCAGCATTTGACCCATTAGCAATACCTTTCTCTCTCTCTCTGTGGCTGTGTTTTTCTCAGACTAGCAATCAATAATCCTGTATCAATGTCACCCAGTGAGTGACAGGCTTCAAAATGTGCGTTCAAGAGGGCCTGGAGAGGTTCCCCAGGGAACGCGTTCATCTTTTTGTCTTCTGAAGCCTTGCGTGATGTCTGCTCCTTCCCTGCACCCTGGTGAGGAAGGGTATTCCAGCCAAGTGGGTGCCAGTCCAGTACTTTTAATTGTTCTGAACAGCCACACGAGGCGGTGGTGACGACGTATGATCTCCCATTTGAATTGGCGAGTCGGCATGCTGGCCTTTCAGAGTTAACCCGCTGCTTTTAAAAATGGCTAATTTTAGGCTTTAGTCAGTGTGGGTGTGGGTGTTAGTCATCCTGTGCAGGGGGAAAATTGCATGCGGTTCAAGGTCGGCTGGAGTACAGTGTGTGTCATTGCGGGTGATGTAACAAAGGCCCATTCGGAATTTTAAACGCGTTGCTGCTTTGGAATGCGGCCTTGCGAGTGATTTTTGCTGTTGTCACTACAGTATCTGTTAATTGCCCATTAACAGTCATTTTGAACTTAATATCACATTTTAGGGAATCTTTCCCAATCTGCACTAAGTACATTTATCAAATGAGGTATTTCCTCCTGGCCCTGTGCCATAGGTCTACTCCTTTTCTGCGATGACATGCTCTCCCC